>CAMAPE010000070.1:135000-1510000 GCA_945859875.1 Cuscuta europaea
CCCTCAACCCTAAACCCTAAACCCTAAACCCTAAACCCTAAACCCTAAACCTTAAACCCTAAACCCTAAACCCTAAACCCTAAACCCTAAACCCTAAACCCTAAACCCTAAACTCTAAACCCTAGACCCTAAACCCTAAACCCTAAACCCTAAACCCTAAATCGTAAACCCTAAACCCTAAACCCTAAACCCTAAACCCTAAAACCTAAACCCTAAACCCTAAACCCTAAACCCTAAACCCTAAACCCTAAACCCTAAACCCTAAACTCTAAACCCTAAACCCTAAACTCTAAACCCTAAACCCTAAACCCTAAACCCTAAACCCTAAACCCTAAACCCTAAACCCTAAACCCTAAACCCTAAACCCTAAACCCTAAACCCTAAACCCTAAACCCTAAACCCTAAACCCTAAACCCTTAACCCTAAACTCTAAACCCTAAACAATAAACCCTAAACCCTAAACCCTAAACCCTAAACCCTAAACCCTAAACCCTAAACCCTAAACCCTAAACCCTAAACCCTAAACAGTCTACCAATGAAAAAGATGGTGAAGGGGTGACCAAAATGTTTCTGCTGCTGAAAATCCCCTTCTTCTGAAAAAAAGAGAGGGCCTTTCAAAGAATACACGCTCAGGTGGTCGGCAGATACGGCAGAAAGGGCCTTCTTCTTAAAATTTTTGACTTGTCAACTCGATTAGTGTGAACAGAGACAGTTCTGTACTTCGAGCCTCTCTAACTTAATGGTGGCTTCATCACCGGCTAACCATCAATTTCAAGAGATTTGATTATAAAAAGACATACAAGTATGTATTTGCTGAAAAATCAAAAGAGATTTAACTTTAAAAAGATATATGTATGTGCTCAAAATCAGAAAGAGAAGACTCCATGTTTGTTATGGCTGCACAGGTTAGAGATTATGACACCTAGGTTAACGTGTTCCTTGGTTCTTGAAATTGATGGTTAGCTTATCATCACATGGGTGTTTTACTTTTGACATTATATGAATACAGGCCTTGTTAGTCAAACTAATTTATCTTTCTATTATGTTTTAGTGGATATTTTTGCTGGTCGTGTACTCCTATTAAGTTATATATGCTGCTTATGCTCAGATTTATTGGACTATTTCTTCTTTTATCTGAACAGACAAATGAACTTTACCAGCTGGCTGTTGTTGCATTTTGCCTCCTTGTTTCTTAGGTTTGTTTTTCTTAACCTTTTGGATCATTTTGTACTTGATAGTTTGATTTTTGATCGCAAGAGATAAATCTAGAATGTAATTAATATGCTTTAGCTTGGGTCTCTTGCAATCACATAGGACTCAAGCATTCTTTCATTGACTAGCAATGTTCCCATTGGCTTAGAAATCAATATATCAGCTTTCTCTGGTAGTTCAACATCTTCAACCTTTCCCTTTATTACAGTGATTCTTTCATCTAATAATGGATTGCCAGCAATCAACTTTTATGCATACTCGGCCATTTTGGAAGTTCCTACAGCATAAACATGTTTTGCACCAGCCTGAGCAGCGAATAATGACAAAATTCCACTACCAGCACCAACATCAACCACTACCCGACCATGAAAATCAGACCGGTTCTCAATAACTGTAGCATAATATGTTCCTATCCCGACATAGTCCTGCAACATATTTTGTTGATGTAGAAGATGTTCATAGTAGTGAAAGTACATCTTGGCAGAAGATGCCTCAATTTTGTCATCAAATTTGCTTTTAGAAGTTGGTGCTTGTACATCCGATTGTTTTCTCCACTTTTCGAAGGCGCGATGGAAGGAACTGCAGTCTTTCTCCTCTTTAAAATGAATGGTGATTCTCCTTGAAAAGGTTGTCTCTTTGCTGGCTTCACAAGCTTCAGACATGTAGAGGAATTGAACAGGGCTTAGCCTAAATAGTTGAGAAGTTCGGAGATCAACTATAATCCCTGTCCCCGGTTCAGATTCTTTCCCAAATTGAAGCTCAGGAAATCCAGAATCCAAGCAGAACTTAGCTAAAATAGGTGACGAACTAGAAACGGAAGCTGAATTTAAAGGTGGTGATGATGGGGAAAGCTCTGAAATTGAGGCCACTAAAAATTCTTGACTTTCCTTTTTTCCTACTTGGATCTCCATATCTTACATTTTTATGTACTTTTTAATCTCTTGTGGTTACATGTGCTTATATACTCTTTTATGTTGATGCATTTAGTGTAATTTAAATTTCCGGGGGGATGAAACTGGTACTTGAAACTCTTGTACTATGCAATTTTCAAAAGCGTGTATGCATATATTACTACGTAATACATACAACGTCGGTAATCTATCTAACTGACGTTGTATGTATGTATTATTGAACGAAACCGACGTGGTATATACATATTAAAAATACTTTTGACATCGGTTTTTTGTAAGAACTGACTTGGCAGATTTATTTTATTTTTCGAAAAATACACTTTTGACGTCGGTTTTGTGTAAGAACCGACGTCGTATATTATTATTATTATTTTCGAAAATACACCTTTCACGTCGGTTTTAGAACCGACGTAAAATGTTAATACCTATAACGTCTCTCACTTACACGTCACATATAAAACCAACGTGAAAAGGTCAAAATAACCGAAACCTGAAACCCGAAACCCGAAACCCTAGACCCTAGAACCTGGACCCTAAACCCTAAACCCTACACCCTACACCCTACACCCTAAACCCTACACCCTACACCCTAAACCCTACACCCGAAACCCGAAACCCGAAATCCTAAACCCTAAACCCTAAACTCGAAACCCTACACCCTAAATCCGAAACCTTAAACCCGAAACCCGAAACCCTAAACCCGAAACCCGAAACCCGAAACCCGAAACCCTAAACCCCAAACCCTAAACCCCAAACCCCAAACCCCAAACCCCATACCCCAAACCCCATACCCGAAACCCCATACCCGAAACCCCAAACCCCATACCCCAAACCCCATACCCGAAACCCCAAACCCCAACTCCCAAACCCCAAACCCCAAACCCCAAACCCCAAACCCCAAACCCCAAACCCCAAACCCTAAACCCCAAACCCAAAACCCAAAACCGTATACCCTAAACCCTAAACCCTAAACCCCAAACCCCAAACCCCAAACCCCAAACCCTAAACCCTAAACCCCGAACCCCGAACCCCGAACCCCGAACCCCGAACCCCGAACCCCGAACCCCGAACCCCGAACCCCGAACCCCGAACCCCGAACCCCGAACCCCGAACCCCGAACCCCAAACCCCAAACCCCAAACCCCAAACCCCAAACCCCTAACCCCGAACCCCGAACCCCGAACCCCGAACCCCGAACCCCAAACCCAAACCCCAAACCCCAAACCCTAAACCCTAAACCTTAAACCCTAAACCCTAAACCCTAAACCCTAAACCCTAAACCCTAAACCCTAAACCCTAAACCCTAAACCCTAAACCCTAAACCCTAAACCCTAAACCCTAAACCTAAACCCTAAACCCTAAACCCTAAACCCTAAACCCCAAACCCCAAACCCCAAACCACGAACCCCGAACCCCGAACCCCGAACCTCGAACCCCGAACCCCGAACCCCGAACCCCGAATCCCGAACCCCGAACCCCGAACCCCGAACCCCCAAACCCTAAACCCCTAAACCCTAAACCCTAAACCCTAAACCCTAAACACTAAACCCTAAACCTTAAACCCTAAACCCTAAACCCTAAACCCTAAACCCTAAACCCTAAACCCTAAACCCTTAACCCTAAACCCTTAAGCCTAAACCCTAAACCCTAAACCTTAAACCCTAAACCCTAAACCCTAAACCCTAAACCTTAAACCCTGAAGGCGCGATGGAAGGAACTGCAGTCTTTCTCCTCTTTAAAATGAATGGTGATTCTCCTTGAAAAGGTTGTCTCTTTGCTGGCTTCACAAGCTTCAGACATGCAGAGGAATTGAATAGGGCTTAGCCTAAATAGTTGAGAAGTTCGGAGATCAACTATAATCCCTGTCCCCGGTTCAGATTCTTTCCCAAATTGAAGCTCAAGAAATCCAGAATCCAAGCAGAACTTAGCTAAAATAGGTGACGAACTAGAAACGGAAGCTGAATTTAAAGGTGGTGATGATGGGGAAAGCTCTGAAATTGAGGCCACTAAAAATTCTTGACCTTCCTTTTTTCCTACTTGGATCTCCATATCTTACATTTTTATGTACTTTTTAATCTCTTGTGGTTACATGTGCTTATATACTCTTTTATGTTGATGCATTTAGTGTAATTTAAATTTCCGGGGGGATGAAACTGGTACTTGAAGCTCTTGTACTATGCAATTTTCAAAAGCGTGTATGCATATATTACTACGTCATACATACAACGTCGGTAATCTATCTAACTGACGCTGTATGTATGTATTATTGAACGAAACCGACGTGGTATATACATATTAAAAATACTTTTGACATCGGTTTTTTGTAAGAACTGACGTGGCAGATTTATTTTATTTTTCGAAAAATACACTTTTGACGTCGGTTTTGTGTAAGAACCGACGTCGTATATTATTATTATTATTATTTTCGAAAATACACCTTTCACGTCGGTTTTAGAACCGACGTAAAATGTTAATACCTATAACGTCTCTCACTTACACGTCACATATAAAACTGACGTGAAAAGGTCAAAGTAACCGAAACCTGAAACCCGAAACCCTAGACCCTAGAACCTGGACCCTAAACCCTAAACCCTACACCCTACACCCTAAACCCTACACCCTACACCCTAAACCCTAAACCCTACACCCGAAACCCGAAACCCGAAACCCGAAACCCGAAACCCGAAATCCGAAATCCTAAACCCTAAACCCTAAACCCTAAACCCTAAACCCGAAACCCTACACCCTAAACCCGAAACCTTAAACCCGAAACCCGAAACCCTAAACCTGAAACCCGAAACCCGAAACCCCAAACCCCAAACCCCAAACCCCAAACCCCATACCCGAAACCCCATACCCGAAACCCCAAACCCCATACCCCAAACCCCATACCCGAAACCCCAAAACCCCAAACCCCAAACCCCAAACCCCAAACCCCAAACCCCAAACCCTAAACCCCAAACCCTAAACCCCAAACCGTAAACCCTAAACCCTAAACCCTAAACCCTAAACCCTAAACCCTAAATCCTAAACCCTAAACCCTAAACCCCAAACCCCAAACCCCAAACCCCGAACCCCGAACCCCGAACCCCGAACCCCAACCCCGAACCCCAAACCCCGAACACCGAACCCCGAACACCGAACCCCGAACCCCAAACCTCGAACCCCAAACCCCGAACCCCAAACCCCAAACCCCAAACCTCAAACCCCAAACCCCAAACCCTAAACCCTAAACCCTAAACCCTAAACCTTAAACCCTAAACCCTAAACCCTAAACCCTAAACCCTAAACCCTAAACCCTAAACCCTAAACCCTAAACCCTAAACCCTAAACCCTAAACCCTAAACCCCAAACCCTAAACCCTAAACCCTAAACCCCCAACCCCAAACCCCAAACCCCAAACCCCAAACCACAAACCCCAAACCCCGAACCCCGAACCCCGAACCTCGAACCCCGAACCCTGAACCCTGAACCCCAAACCCCGAATCCCGAACCCCGAACCCCGAACCCCCAAACCCCGAACCCTAAACCCCTAAACCCCAAACCCTAAACCCTAAACCCTAAACCCTAAACCCTAAACCCTAAACCCTAAACCCTTAACCCTAAACCCTAAACCCTAAACCCTAAACCCTAAACCCTAAACCCTAAACCCTAAACCCTAAACCCTAAACCCTAAACCCTAAACCGTAAACCCTTAACCCTAAACCCTTAAGCCTAAACCCTAAACCCTAAACCTTAAACCCTAAACCCTAAACCCTAAACCCTAAACCTTAAACCCTAAACCCTAAACCCTAAACCCTAAACCCTAAACCCTAAACCCTAAACCCTAAACCCTAAACCATAAACCATAAACCCTAAACCCTAAACCTTAAACCCTAAACCCTAAACCCTAAACCCTAAACCCTAAACCCAAAACCCTAAACAGTCTACCAATGAATCTGAAAAGATGCAAAGGTTAGTCATCCTTCTAAGAAAAAAAAACTGAAAAAAATGGTGAGGGGTTGACCAAAATGTTTCTGCTGCTGAAAGGCCCCTTCTTCTGAAAAAAGAGAGGGCCTTTTAAAGAATACACGCTCAGGTGGTCGGCAGAAAGGGCCTTCTTCAGAAATTTTTTGACTTGTCAAATCGATTAGTGTGAACAGAGACAGTTCTGTACTTCGAGACTCTCTAACTTAATGGTGGCTTCATCACCGGCTAACCATCAATTTCAAGAGATTTGATTATAAAAAGACATACAAGTATGTATTTGTTGAAAAATCAGAATGAGATTTAACTTTAAAAAGATATATGTATGTGCTTAAAATCAGAAAGAGAAGACTCCATGTTTGTTATGGCAGCACAGGTTAGAGATTATGACACCTAGGTTAACGTGTTCATTGGTTCTTGAAATTGATGGTTAGCTTATCATCACATGGGTGTTTTACTTTTGACATTATATGAATACAGGCCTTGTTAGTCAAACTAATTTATCTTTCTATTATGTTTTAGTGGATATTTTTGCTGATCGTGTACTCCTATTAAGTTATATATGCTGCTTATGCTCTGATTTATTGGACTATTTCTTCTTTTATCTGAACAGACAAATGAACTTTACCAGCTGGTTGTTGTTGCATTTTGCCTCCTTGTTGCTTAGGTTTGTTTTTCTTAACCTTTTGGATCATTTTGTACTTGATAGTTTGATTTTTGATCGCAAGAGATAAATCCAGAATGTAATTAATATGCTTTAGCTTGGGTCTCTTGCAATCACATATGACTCAAGCATTCTTTCATTGACTAGCAATGTTCCCATTGGCTCAGAAATCAATATATTAGCTTTCTGTGGTAGTTCAACATCTTCAACCTTTCCCTTTATTACAGTGATTCTTTCATCTAGTAATGGATTGCCAGCAATCAACTTTTGTGCATACTCGGCCATTTTGGAAGCTCCTACAGCATAAACATGTTTTGCACCAGCCTGAGCAGCGAATAATGACAAAATTCCACTACCAGCACCAACATCAACCACTACCCGACCATGAAAATCAGACCGGTTCTCAATAACTGTAGCATAATATGTTCCTATCTCGACATAGTCCTGCAACATATTTTGTTGATGTAGAAGCTGTTCATAGTAGTGAAAGTACATCTTGGCAGAAGATGCCTCAATTTTATCATCAAATTTGCTTTTAGAAGTTGGTGCTTGTACATCCAATTGTTTTCTCCACTTTTCGAAGGCGCGATGGAAGGAACTACAGTCTTTCTCCTCTTTAAAATGAATGGTGATTCTCCTTGAAAAGGTTGTCTCTTTGCTGGCTTCACAAGCTTCAGACATGTAGAGGAATTGAACAGGGCTTAGCCTAAATAGTTGAGAAGTTCGGAGATCAACTATAATCCCTGTCCCCGGTTCAGATTCTTTCCCAAATTGAAGCTCAAGAAATCCAGAATCCAAGCAGAACTTAGCTAAAATAGGTGACGAACTAGAAACGGAAGCTGAATTTAAAGGTGGTGATGATGGGGAATGCTCTGAAATTGAGGCCACTAAAAATTCTTGACCTTCCGTTTTTCCTACTTGGATCTCCATATCTTACATTTTTATGTACTTTTTAATCTCTTGTGGTTACATGTGCTTATATACTCTTTTATGTTGATGCATTTAGTGTAATTTAAATTTCCGGGGGGATGAAACTGGTACTTGAAGCTCTTGTACTATGCAATTTTCAAAAGCGTGTATGCATATATTACTACGTAATACATACAACGTCGGTAATCTATCTAACTGACGTTGTATGTATGTATTATTTTTTAAAAAAAATATGGACTTATTACGACGGTTATTGAACGAAACCGACGTGGTATATACATATTAAAAATACTTTTGACGCCGGTTTTTGTAAGAACTGACGTGGCAGATTTATTTTATTTTTCGAAAAATACACTTTTGACGTCAGTTTTGTGTAAGAACCGATGTCGTATATTATTATTATTTTCGAAAATACACCTTTCACGTCGGTTTTAGAACCGACGTAAAATGTTAATACCTCTAACTTCTCTCACTTACACGCACATATAAACCCGACGTGAAAAGGTCAAAATAACCGACGTAAAAAGCCTATTCTCTAGTAGTGGCACCACTATCGAAAAGCCAAGGTTGATTATGCAATTAAGGAGCCGAGTGAGTGTAGTTCACGGCAGGAGCAGATGGGTGTGGCACATTATTTTCTTTCAAAAATCTCTGCAACTTACGGCAATCGCGAGCCGTATGGCCAAGGTGATCACAAAATCGACATTTTGGTGCATTATCATATGACCGACTGGACTGTCCATTATAGTTACCGCGGCCACGTCCACGAGTGTAGGATCCACGACGGTCAGCACCATGGTGGCGATCAGATTGACCACGAGAAGTGTCTGTCCGAGTGGTGGTAGTCACATGAGCAGTAGGCAGAACCACAGCCTCCTGGGCATTAATGGACTGCGATTTTTCTTCATGTTCTTTCAATATGTCTTGAAGTTCCGTCAACGGGAGAGCAGAAGGGTGGACCCGGATAGCCGAAGTGATGACACGGTATTCGGGACCAAGGCCGTTGATGATATTAACGACCAAATCTTCCTCAGGGACGGGATGTTGAGCAAGTGCCAGGGCTTGAGCTATATCATAGACTTCATTAAGATATTCTTGGACAGATCGGTACCCTTTAGGACTTGACCAAGATCCGATTTGAGGGAGAGGATTCTGCCACGGGAAGTACTAGCGTAGGTAGACACTAGTTTCTCCCATGCTTGGCGGGATGTGTTTGCAGATGAGATCAGCGGTTGGATGGTGTCGGAGCAGCTTCCGAGTAAAGCACTAAGAATAGTCCGATCTTGCCGATACCATGTGGTATAGCAAGAATTGGGTTGTGTTTTAGCATCATCTAAAAAGCGGGATGGGATTTCAATAGTGCCGTCAATGTATGACTCCAGACCAAGTCCAATAAGTGCTGATTGAACTTGACTTTGCCAAACGGGGTAGTTGGAGGCCGTTAGTTTGATCGGAAAATGGGTAGCGGCGGTGATCGGGACGACCACTGTAGCAGCGGTGATGACCATGGTGAAGGGCCGGAAAAAAAAAATTGATGATGTATGACAGCTCTTTAAAGTTTGGCTCTTGATACCATGAAGAATTGTATATTTGATATATAATACAAATGTTATGTACATCAATATATATATACAACGCTCTTCATGAAGAGATAACTATGAGCTGCTATTCCTACGCACGGTTACATGAGCTGCTATACATGCTCAACTAACTGGATAATTACAAATAATAATAATAATAATAATACTTAATAATAATTAATAATCAGCAATAGTTATCTAATAGTATATACTTTGAGTGGAATAGGTTGCTTAGTGTTAACGAGAAAGTTTCATCTGTACCATCCTGTGTCAGATTGTTGTAATATGGTTAAACTATTTAAGGTATGTGAAATAATTTTTACAGATTTGTTAATTTCTTTTGTTCTGAGCGATTTATAGTCAGTAATTTAGTTTACTTCTGCTTGGTTTATAAAATAACCATGTCTTGGTTGGTTTTACACTTTCACTTTTCTGGGGATTGTCAAGGAGCCCAATGGCAGACAGATCTCATCACCTCATGATTGTTAAGAAGGTGGCTAACCAACTTCAACTGAGTTCAAGTCTTTTCCTTGATGCCCAAGCTTGTTATGGGCATTTTGCTCAATAATGTTTGAAAGAGTGTTAAACCAGCGCTGAACTTTCTTCAATCACTGCAAATGTTTCACCAGTCTTTGTACAAGCTCCTGTAGAGAAATGATTTGCTAGTTTTGCAATTGACTTTCTGAGGGATGGTGTTTCAACAGATGTTTGTGTTAGGAAATTGATGTAACGTACCTCAAAAGTACAGCAGCGGAAGTTTAAAATTTTCCCAAACAGATCTTTCCTGATTATGACAAAACAACCAATATGATAATAATAACAGATCTGAGTTAGAACTTACAGATCTTCCAGCCTAGCGGTGATAATCCTTGACCTTAGGTATCCACGTGATTTCTCCTTTCCGAACGAACTGTTAGATCTCCCATAGAGAAAGGCTAGGAAATCTCTTCGCAGGGAAATAAACTGGTAATACTGGATCTGAAAACTTCGTATATTAATTATGAAGGAGGATGATGTATTTATACTAGTTCTAAACTAGTTTCCCAATCACAATGAAAGTCTTTCTCATTAATGAGTTCTAGTCCAACTAGGACTAATACTCATAATTAATTAAATAAAGATATAATAATAATAATAATAATAATAATAATAATAATAATAATAATAATAATAATAATAATAATAATAATAATAATAATAATAATAATAATAATAATAATAATAATAATAATAATAATAATAATAATAATAATAATAATAATAATAATAATAATAATAATAAAAATAATAATAATAATAATAATAATAATAATAATAATAATAATAATAATAATAATAATAATAATAATATACATGGTACGTACATACTAAATGGGAATGGGGAATTCACAACCTCATTCCCTTGATGTACATATATTATTATTTTATTTGCATTTTCTTGAATCCATTTTAATTCCAAATTGTACTCAAGAAAATACTAACTTTATTTAATTATAAATACATCTTAATTAAGTATAATAAATCTAATTTATCACACTTAATTTATTCCATCAAATAGAACTCTCCTTCAACATCACGAATTAAATATGTTTAATCTAATTTATATTTAATCCATTTCCAGTATTATGAATTAAATATTATTTATTCCAATTAATATTTAATTCCTTCTAACAATTAAATCAAAAGGTATAATCACTTGTTGTGTGACCCATAGGGTCTTATATATTAAGCACTAATCAAATTAAGGTCTTAGTAGAATCCCTAGACGATTTACCAGACAAACTTAATATATAAGGACGTTTGCGAGGACTATTCAAACTCCCTGTAATATAGAGCTCATAGTGATATGGTCCTTTCATTCAACGAACATTCAACTAAGTCTAGAACATGATAATGTGTCTATTCCAATAACTTAGTTTTTGTCTCTCAATCTTTCTTGATGATCCATAACGATCATATTCGATATCCAAAACGAATATATCCTTGCATTGGCCAATGACTTTATGATCCATCTAGATATGAGAAGTAGAATGTTCTCTCTTAATCTATTATGAGGAATGAATCCTTTCTTGGCTCAACTACTACTCCATGTGCTTCGTGATGCACCCAACACATGTCGTATCTACCCTGATTGGAGTGCAAGCGTTGGTCATGGTCAAAGTACATCACTCCGCACATGTAGTACGTATTGACCTCAAGTCGGAGGACTATTACACTACTCTATACGCCGATAATCCCATAGACACATGAATAGAACTTATCAAATGGTTTCTCGGTGGGTATGCCAATATTCTCTAAAATATCTATGTGACCACCATGAATTACAGGAACTCATAGTTGTGAGATCAACTATACTTTCTAAAAATATGATGCAGTCCACATACCAATCTTATCGCATATCATCAATATCCCATTCTTGATGATCATTGATTGGGGTTATTTTAGGACCTTATGTTATATCATATAAGCTCCCACTTACTTATTGACAACATAAGTCCAAGGGAACACAATTATGAATAAGATATTGACAACCGAAATACTTAATCATCAATGTGTAGTACCGTATATATCAAATATATAAAACTGAATGTGATCAAGTACATATATCTCTAAAAATTGATTGTTGCTAGGACATATATACTAACAATCTCCCACTTGGCCTAGTGCCAATCACCGATGCGTCTAACACCTAGACTTTCAAAAGTCTATCATGTTTCTTCTATCTCAAAGGTTTGGTGAATGGTTCGGCCAAATTGTCCTCTACGGGAAGGCATTCTATTGCAACTCCTCATCTTGCTATTTGTTATCAAAACACGATAGCATACTGGTATTTTCTAGTTCCTTACTTTGCATCTTGGTTCCTTAGCTTGTGCAAATGCACTTACACAGTCACAATAACAATTATTGGATAAATGTTGCTAGGAACTACCCATATTTCTTTAAGGAACTAGCGTATCTTAATGCTTACCTATGTTGCATCAAATGCAACAATTTACTAGGCTCTAGTTGGTGAATTTATAGTAGTTTCTTACTTGCAACTCTTTCAGCACTACTATTACATTGAGACTAAAAACATATACTGACTGTGACTTGTAGTCTTTCTTATCATACATGAAACTAGTGCTAGAATAATTAAATTCTACTAGTTCCTTTTGTCTACCATAGACAAAAAAATATTCATGAAGATTTTGGGTGACTATTTTTTCATGGACTTCAATGAGGGCATATCATTCTCTATGATCAACATATATGATTATAAAGACCACGCTATCCTTGTTGCGCACTCTAAACACGCAAGCATCCTCATTTCATTTGATGAGGTCAAACTATTTGACTATTTCATCAAAATTAATATTTCAACTCCTAGAGGCTTGTTTTAGCCCATAAATAGATTTCTCTAATTAACATAGTGATTTAGAATTTGACTTGGATGCAAAACCTTCAGGTTGTACCATGTACACCTCCTCCTTGAGGTTTCCATTGAGGAAAGGGGTTTTGAAATCCATTTGTCAAATCTCATAATCATATTATGCAGCTTTAACAACCAAAATCCAAATGGACTTGAGTTTTGCAACTGGCGAATAGGTATCACTATAGTCAATTCCTTTTCTTTGACTACAACTTTAGCCACTAGCCTAGCTTTGTATGTTTGCATCTTGCCTTTAGCATTAATTTTCTCCTTGAAAATCATTTGCATCCAAGAGGTCCAACCCCAACAGGCAAGTCAACCAAGTTCCATACTTGATTGATATACATCAAGTCCATTTTAGATTTCATGACATCTTGCCACCTTTGTAAATCAACATCTAATATTGCTTTAGTGCTTAGGTTCATCCTTATCAGGAATCTCAACATCATCATGATCCTCCATGAGGAAGTCAAACTTAGTTAGATCATGACGAATCCTTGTAGACCCACAGAGTTGAATGTTTTGCATTTTTGTTCAGGCTATTCATTCTGATTGTGAAGAGGTTCTCTTTCATTGGACTATCCAATGCTTGGAGAGTTTTCTAGTGCTACACTTTTAAGTGTTTCCGGAGAAAGAGAAGTGGGTGCAGAAGAAATGACAACCATGTCATCTTTTTCCTTAATAAGAATCACTTGGTGGTGCGAAGTGATTCATATGTTACTCCCACTAGCTGAAAGACATCCTCCTAGAGACATGCTTTCACTCAATTCTCCCACTGAATCCTTGTTTTGACCATCTAACAAGTCTTCGTCCTCTATATTATTTTCTGATTCTTGAACTTCATCAAGTTCTATCCTCCCACGATTACATTCCTCAAAGACCAAGTCTTGTACTAAGAATCTCGCTTGTCTGGAAATAATAATTTTATATCCCTCGGGAAGATAAATTAGTATCCTCTAGTTTCCTTAGGATACCTCACAAAATAATATTTCTCACTTCTAGGTCCCAACTAGTCAATGTCCATTAATTTTCTTCACATATGTAAGGCAACCTCACACTTTAATATGTGTAAGAATAGGCTTTTTATTACACCATAACTCATATGATGTCTTTTGCACTAACTTAGATGGAACTCTATTCAGAATGTATATTAAGGCTTCCAACGCGTACCCCCAAAGAGATGTTGGAAGAGACGTGGAATTCATTATGGACCTAACTATGTCTAACAAGGTTCTATTTCTCCTTTCAGAAACCCAATTTAATTGAGGTGTTCTTGGAGGAGTCCATTGTAACTGAATTCCTTGACCTTTCAAGTAATCAAGAAACTCCTAACTCGAGTATTCCCCTCCACGATGAGATCGTAGAGTCTTGATACTCTTGTCAAGTTGTTTCTCTACCTCAGCCATATACTCCATGAATTTCTCAAAAGTTTCTGATTTGTGTATCATTAGATACACAAATCCAAACCTAGAGAAATCACCAGTAAAATGATGAAGTAAGAAAATCCTCCTCTAGCTTGAGTTGGGAACTGTCCACACACATCTATGTGAATCAACTCAAGCACTTCTTTGGCCCGCAATCCTTTTCCAAGAAAAGGTTTATTGGTCATTTTAGCTAAGAGACAGGAATCACAATTACCATATGATTCAAAATCAAATGGTGTTACGTAATTTAATTCACTTAACCTTGTTATTCTTATTTCACTAATATGACCAAGTCACAATGTCAAAGATAGGTGGTGTTTTTCTGATCACTTAACCTTGGTCTCTTATTTTGTACATTTAATATGTCATGCCTACAAGTAACAATATATAAACCATTCATAAGAGGGGCATTTCCATACACAATGCCATTTTCTCAAAAACAACAAGTGTTATTAGCAAAATGGAAGGAAACCCCTTAATGTCTAACATATGAATGAAAATTATATTATGTTATAGAAGGAATAAAATAACAATTATTTAGTTCTAAACTATAACCGCTGGGTAAATCTAATTTATAAATGCCTACACGTCTAGCAGCAACTATTGCTCCATTTTCTACACGTAGGCCAATTTCACCCAGCCTAACTGCTTACTGTCACTTAGACTTTACACATTATTCCAATGTGTGAGCCACACGTTGTATCTAATACTCAACAGTGAGAGTTAGTTGTAGACATATTAATATTAATGACAAAAATACCTAAGCTAAAAGCACTCGGTGCTTTGGCTAGATTAGCCCTACATAGCTTCAAACCTCTCTTCCAATGCACTCTCTTTGTTGTAGAGGCATACATCCTTTAGTACCTTAGATTTCTTTTGAATCCTACCTTTAGGTTTCAAGCTAGAGGCTTAGGTCTAACCTTACTTCTCTTCTTCTGCTTGCTCTTTCCCGTAGGAAAAGATTCAGCAGTAGAGCTTACCTTAGCAATGTTATTCTTCTGAATGTTCATGTCAAACACAACTAATTCAGAAGAGTTGTCATTAAGAACCTCGGGTACACATGTGTCAAACACATTCTCAATATTTTCTTGCCTAACACTAAACGCACATTTTGTTTGAAGTCTAGAAAGTCTGGTCGAGTCAGATTGTTTGTATCCAAGATACTTCTCAATGATAAATTCGACATTCCTAAAAGCCTAAAGAAGTTCAAATAGAACGGAATTAAAATCATATATATTAACTCCTATGATCACATCTAGTTAACTAAATAACATGGACTTTTAATTATTTAGCTCCCACTATTTTGCATGCTCTTTGACCCCAATAAAAAGAACATGGATTGTTTTCACAATCATAGTGGCCAAGACCCGCATTCATATTATTACAGTCCCAGCTTAGACTGATCACTACAATAATATAATGGGTAGGTCCCTAAATCAATTGCGTCCAAGCAATTCTTGGTTGATCAATTTTTAATTGATCGACATCCCTAAATTAACACTGACGCTTGGGCGAGTCGTGCTAATTTAGGTAAGTCAAAACCATCACATGATCACAAACATATGTATCTATAAATTAGTTCTATATTTTGTCGAATGGAATAAATACTTGGGTGAAATATTCTTCAACGAAAAAATATTTCTACTAATTTAATTGTGATGGGTGATGTCGTTATCCCAGATAAGACTTAAATTTTAATTTATGGGGAACTTTTGACGGGGTATTAAATTATTTAATCAAGATGCTAAAACATATTATCAAATAATACGTCAATGAGATATATCTCAAACAGATAAATTAAGCATGCAATATAAATCTAATATAAATCTAATTTATAAACTGATATAATAGTCAAACACTTAAAGTAGAAGCATGCTTATAAAATAATAGTAATAACAACATAATATTCGGTCAAAATAAAATTGTAAAAATTAAACATATTTAATCTCTAAGATTATTAATCAAATTAATAAGTCAAACTTGAACTCCTAACTATAACTCCGTATTTGAAAAAAAAGCACTTTTAATCATAATTAAAAAGTATCAAGACTTCATTATGCATCGCAGCAATACGACCTCAAACCCTTTTCTTTTAAAAATAGTTTAGGAGTATAGTTTAAAGGATTACAAAAAGATCCTAGACTCCTAGAGAACCAAAAAGAAGTTAGAACAGAGAACCATCAAAGCCCTTTCGGATCTAGCAGCCCCAGCGCACATAACCCCGCAAGACCTGCCAAACCGTTTCTTCGGAACGCCTATCGAATAAAATTCCACTGCTTGTGAAACTCTTCACACTCTGTTCTGCTGCTCTCCATGTTTGCCAACGGAATTAGAGGGAGCATTCAGAAAGCTTTAATTTTAACCGCCATTAATGGTGGTCTAGCTTCTTGGGAGAAAAGTGTTGAAGATCTCTGAAGCTTATCGATCTTTGGTCTGCTCGAATCGAGTTTGTCGAAGAGACCGCCAATCGTTGGTCACCATGGTCGATATAGCCAAGAAGATATTCCAAGATATCGTGGTAAATAAAAAAAAAGAAAAAAGAAAAATAGAGAAATAATACTCTGTAGCATCTTCTAAAGTACGGCAGCCAATCTATTGAAATAATAGTTGTATCTCAAAACCTAGTTTGTATTTCAATTTTAAAAATTGAACTACGGCAAGATATATACTACCGAGTATAACAATTACATATTTTGATCACAAAATACATTAGATTCGTATAATGTCATTAGAATCAGTTTGTTTCTGATACCACTGTTAGGAAATTTATGTAACGTACCTCAAAAGTACAGCAGCGGAAGTTTAAAATTTTCCCAAACAGATCTTTCCTGATTATGACAAAACAACGAATATGATAATAATAACAGATCTGAGTTAGAACTTACAGATCTTCCAGCCTAGCGGTGATAATCCTTGACCTTAGGTATCGACATGATTTCTCCTTTCCGAACGAACTGTTAGATCTCCCATAGAGAAAGGCTAGGAAATCTCTTCGCAGGGAAATAAACTGGTAATACTGAATCTGAAAACTTCGTATATTAATTATGAAGGAGGAGGATGTATTTATACTAGTTCTAAACTAGTTTCCCAATCACAATGAAAGTCTTTCTCATTAATGAGTTCTAGTCCAACTAGGACTAATACTCATAATTAATTAAATAAAGATATTATAATAATAATAATGATAATAATAATAATAATAATAATAATAATAATAATAATAATAATAATAATAATAATAATAATAATAATAATAATAATAATAATAATAATAATATACATGGTACGTACATACTAAATGGGAGTGGGGAATTCACAACCTCATTCCCTTGATGTACATATATTATTATTTTATTTGCATTTTCGTGAATCCATTTTAATTCCAAATTGTACTCAATAAAATACTAACTTTATTTAATTATAAATACATCTTAATTAAGTTTAATAAATCTAATTTATCACACTTAATTTATTCCATCAAATAGAACTCTCCTTCAACATCACGAATTAAATATGTTTAATCTAATTTATATTTAATCCATTTCCAGTATTATGAGTTAAATAATATTTATTCCAATTAATATTTAATTCCTTCTAACAATTAAATCGAAAGGTATAATCACTTGTTGTGTGACCCATAGGGCCTTATATATTAAGCACTAATCAAATTAAGGTCTTAGTAGAATCCCTAGACGATTTACCAGATAAACTTAATATATAAGGACGTTTGCGAGAACTATTCAAACTCCCTGTAATATAGAGCTCATAGTGATATGGTCTTTTCATTCAACAAACATTCAACTAAGTCTAGAACATGATAATGTGTCTATTCCAATAACTTAGTTTTTGTCTCTCAATCTTTCTTGATGATCCATAACGATCATATTCGATATCCAAAACGAATATATCCTTGCATTGGCCAATGAATTTATGATCCATCTAGATATGAGAAGTAGAATGTTCTCTCTTAATCTATTATGAGGAATGAATCCTTTCTTGGTTCAACTACTACTCCATGTGCTTCGTGATGCACCCAACACATGTCGTATCTACCCCGATTGGAGTGCAAGCGTTGGTCATGGTCAAAGTACATCACTCCGCACATGTAGTACGTATTGACCTCAAGTCGGAGGACTATTACACTACTCTATACGCCGATAATCCCATAGACACATGAATAGAACTTATCAAATGGTTTCTCGGTGGGTATGTCAATATTCTCTAAAATATCTATGTGACCACCATGAATTACAGGAACTCATAGTTTTGAGATCAACTATACTTTCTAAAAATATGATGCAGTCCACATACCAATCTTATCGCATATCATCAATATCCCATTCTTGATGATCATTGATTGAGGCTATTTTAGGACCTTATGTTATATCATATAAGCTCCCACTTACTTATGGACAACATAAGTCCAAGAGAACACAATTATGAATAAGATATTGACAACTGAAATACTTAATCATCAATGTGTAGTACCGTATATATCAAATATATAAAACTGAATGTGATCAAGTACATATATCTCTAAAAAGTGATTGTCGCTATGACATATATACTAACAGTTTCAAAGACTGTACATGTCCTTATTGAGTTTATTAAACTTTTGATTCAAAACCAGGATGAGCTCTCTGAGCCTTACAAGGGCATTGGTGGTTGGTTCGGTCGAACCATCCAAGACGATGAATTTGTTGCACTATGGAGAGGAAACGCTACCAATGTTATCCGTTACTTCCCCACACAGGTCCCCTCTATTTTCTTCTTTTTTTTCTTTGTTATGGAATCACTAGCAAATACACTTTTTTATTCCAGGCATATTAATAAGTAATAACTATAGGCTTTTCCCTCTATATGCCTTGAAGTTTTGATTCAAGGAGTATTTCAAGAGGCTCTTCAACTTCAATAAGGACCGTGAATCCATGATGGCTACCGAAAATGGTTTGTTGGGAATCTCGCTTTAGGTGCTGCTGCTGGTGCGCCTTAAAACAATAAACACTACTCAATTATATAAGACTTTGAGCTATTCCTCCTACCAGATTGACAATTTAGGATGGAATTGTGCATCTTCGATGCTTTTTGTGTACTGATTGGACTATGTGGGTACCCGCTAGGCCGATGATGCCAAGGCCGCAAAGAAGGGAGGTGAGAGGCAATCCAATGGGCTTCTTGATGTCTACAAGAAGACACTTGCCACTGATGGTGTTGCTAGACTTTATCATTGATTCAACATTTCCTGTGTTGGAGTTACTGTCTACTGGGGCCTGTACTGTGGACTGTATGACTATCAAGTGAGTTGTTTTCATGAGGGGAAGCTTAGAAGTTTGTTCTTCTATGTTTTGACTCCTTTATGTTCATGTTGAGCTAGTTTAGTCTGTTTAGTAAGGGTCACTCAAGGCTGATTTGTGTTGAAGTCTACTGAAATGAATGTCTTTTTGTAAGGAAAATATGCACTTTTGAGAAACAAAAGCAAGGTAATTAGCTCTACTTATTATGGAATCACTAGTTAATACACTAATGCTATATTGAACTGCATATATTGCATTTGAATATGTTAATAGTTCTAGTCAACAATTACACAAATAAGGAATTACACAAATGAGAGAATGCTTGTGATTGCTTTCACTTTTAAAAAAAGTGATTTTCAAAAGTGATGCTAGAGAAATTGCTTAATAATAAAAGTTGGAAGTGTTTGAGAAAAATGATTTAAAAAAAATGATTTAGAAAAATGATTTAGAGAAAGAGTTTGAGCTACCGGGAGGTTGCTAGCCTGGTAGGAAGAGGGTGTCATAAGAGAGAGGTCTCGAGTTCAACTCCAAGTAATGATTTGGGATGGATACATACTTTATCACTGCATATATACTTTATTAGAGATTAATTGATACAGACTATATATACTTCCTCCATCTTATAAACAAGTTCCAATTTTGGAGTACAATGTTTCAAATTACAAAATTTGACTGAATGAAAAATTCTAAATATACTTTACCTTTTTAAATATAAGAAATCCTTAATTAAAATCAAATTACATATTCTAAAACCTCAAATAATAAATTCTAAAACTATATACATCAATTAAGTTAGTTTATTAACACCAAAAAATGAAAGGAAAAATAAGACTAAGATATTTATTAATGAAAGAAAAGAATCATAGGTGAATTTCCAAAAAATGGACTATGAAACTTTAATGGTCAACATGATATTCACATGTAATCATATTACAGAATCTTGTCCATGCAAAACCTTAACGGCTAATAAGATTTGTGACTACAATAGTCCGTTATTTGAAACGTTAATTGTGATGAATATTTGACTAAAATTAGTGTAGGTAATAAAAATATAATTTTTAGGGAGAACTATCAAATAAGCCCTCGAACTTTCATAAAAAGTTCAAATAAGCCCTCGAACTTTTTTGAGGACTTTCAAATTATAAAAGTTCGAGGGCTTATTTGATAGTTCGAAAGCTCTCAAAAATGATGATGTTGAAATTTACATAATAGTAATAGTGACAATGTAACACCCACCCCGCCCGATCTACCCGGTTCAGGACGGATGTCAATGTCGTTTAACTTTTTATAACAATTTCGATAATATCTCAAATTTGTTAAAATACAAAAATCTAGCCATAATTTTAATAAGCCTCTTTGATCAAAATATGACCTGCAAAATTTAATAAATATAATCATTTAACTTAATAAATTTATCAATGGAATAATTGTTCAATAGTCATTATTAACATTTAAAATAGTACCGCTCATACTAACTTTAAAGAAAAATGACAATAAAATAAAACGCATGCAATGAAGTCCTGTTCAAAGGTCTCCTTGTCCTGAGGCTCCACTTGAATCTCGTAATTACCTGCGTGTAGGAAAACTACACACTCTGCAATGACAACCATGCATTTATATTTGTTACTCATATATTCAAAAAAAAACATTTAAAGATTTCATATAATCTTTACCCAAACCATGTTTTTATTCACATCATTTCGTAACTTGTCCAAAATTTCAAAACCAATTATGATAACATGGACACATGGTATCACGTAAAGTGATCATAAAGCGGAAGATCATACTCCGTATTGTATACTCCGTATTGTTTTTATTAATCCACTAAAAAAAATAATCATACAATATTCAGCTTTATGAATACTTCATTCTTTAGTATTTTGATTTCAAGCTTTATTCTTAGGACTAGACTCTACCTAAGGATACAGAGATCATCAGAGAACAGAGGTCCGTGGGACCCTGGTCAGGGTCATATGATAGCTTATCGTGGGAGAACGAATCTGATAAATCTGTATTTAAACACGCATTTGATGCATGTCGAGATTGATTATTGATAGTTTTCCTAGCCTAAATGTGTCACAAGGCTCATAATTAGCTCAACTCATGACTTACCGGGTTTTGGTGTATGTTTGATATTTCAGGATGCGAAATTCCACCATTTTAATAATATCTTTTGATCGGAAAAGAAAGGCACACACCGTGCATTCGAAGTAAGCACGCCGTGTGCAGAACGGAAAAATCACGTAGAGGCTACGGGAGGTCAGGCACGGGCCGCACGGCCTGCCAAGGAGGCACGCCGTGTCCGGCATTTTTTCCGCCCCTAGGTGTCCTTTTTCAGCCAAAATTGCTCCTTTTTTATTTAAACAACCTGTAAATCCCTGTTTTTGGTAACGGAGCTTATGGAGAGGCATAGGACGAAATTTTGAGTAGATTTCCATTTAGTTATTCAAAATCCTGGTATTATTTGTAAGTTTCATCTTTTTAATTAATGACAATTAATTCTTTTCTTTTCAATTCTATTGATTCTTCAATTATGAATTTTGAGTAGTTTTAATTAGGGTTTTGTGATTGATGAAGGTGTTAATCATGATCTAGGGTTAATTTCATGATTGATTAATTGCATGAATTTTATTTAGTTTGTGTTTGAATGATTTGATTGTTATCTCTTGTAACCTGGAACGGCCTCTAGAATTATAATTGCACATAGAAGAAATTTAGAGAAATCTAATTTATTCTAGGATACTTTTACACACACTTTATCGTTCGCTTAGAGATTAGTAACGGTTAGGGAGCCGTACGCTCGCTTGTTTTGGCAACAATTTAGATACTTGTCGCATGAGAGATCAACCTGGTTCCCTAAATTATTGTACTCTACGCCACGAGAGCGGTAAGAATTTAGTATTGATTAGCGTTGCTCAATTAAATAATTTTCATGTGATTAAGCCTGATCAGCAAGAAATCTGGTTACCCCGAAATCAATCCTCGTTCCCTTCCATCATTAATCAGAAAGAACTCATTTATTTTAATCATTGTTTCGCATTTTAATTTTCCAACCAATCAAATCTCGCACAATTCCATTTTGTTTTATTTCTTTTAATCGCTGAATTTATTTAATTTCTGGTTCCCCTTTTCCATCCCGTGGAGACGATACTCGTACTTGTACCCTATACTGCTACATATTTTTAGTGCGAGAAAACTCACATCAAAATCCTTCAGCCGAAACTAAAATAACCTGAACTCAACATGGGAGAACAATCGTCCAGCTCAAACGGAAACATCCCGAAATTAATGTGGGAGTCGTAGTCAGTAGAACCAACTCGTACTCAATTCGTGGAGAAACAAAATTATCCGAGTAGAACTCGAATAATTTGCCTCCAAAACATATAAACGTGGGTACCCAAAAGCTAGTACTCTAAATCCTGGAGTAAGTCCTTTTTTGAACGAAAATGGCTTTATATTAAGATAACAGAACGTAAGAAGAGTACAAATCGACAAAAAGCCTTTTGTCTGTCACCCACCCTTGTATTAGACTTAGAATTCATCACCTCCGTAGAATCAATTAGATTCGTTGATTCTGTAATGGGCTTAACTGAATCAATGACTAGCAAACCAGACTTCGCACCACTTGTCCTAAGTTCTAGAAGAGTAAGTACTTTTATGAAAACACATGCATGCTTATGTTATTATTTTAATTTGTAAAACTCTTGAAGTATTCATAAAACATAGTTTTTTCCCCGGAATAATGCTAATTAAATAAATAATTGCCAAAATACTGTCGGTTTAAGAATAGTTCCCAAAAAACTCCTGGGATTAACCACAGTTAAGGAAAGCCGCCACTTGAAGTGGCGGCTCTTATGCGCAGTACAAAAGCCGCCACTTCGAGTGGCGGCTCTTGTGTAAGGTAAGATCCTGCACAGTTTGTTAAACGAAAAAACTTGCAGTCACCGGAAAATCTGCTCATCACAATCCATTCCACGTACGCAAACAAACAATCAAACATCTAATTTACTAAGACAAAATATATGAATGGGATGCATTACTAAGACAGTTACATATATAAATGGATAATCCTTCAATTCCTTCACACCTACAATCTACAGGTCTGCATTCAAATGCAAGTGTAATAATATATCTGAAACACAAAACGAATCAATGAAACTACATTGCATCACAAAACTTGAAATAACACATAAAAGTTATAATAAATCTGGTGTTTCACAAAATGTTTCAATTTGCCATTACATGTTTCAAATTTCGCACAATAATATAAATACAAGTATCATAAGTCAACATGAGCATCATCATCATGAAGGTCATGTGGTTGCGGTTGTGCTCGTGGTCGGGGGCGCCTGCGCTAGTTACGAGGCTGAAGAACAACTCTATCACGGCGTACTGCCTGAGAAGACCATGCTGTGGATGTAGATGCGATGGAATACTAAGAGGCGGCCATATATCCATAATCTACTCAGCCCAATACATCAGCGCACAGTGCAACAATGCCCGAACAAGCCTCATGGTATCCGTGTACATCTACTACCTCATCAAGTACAACAGTCACTCTGTCATGGATGTTATGCAAAGCTTGTGTCTGTAATGCAAACATGGTTATTAGTGAAAAACACATGAATAAATAAATAAAGTTATTCATTAGCTCAGCCACATCCACCCCGCAGGATACAACAATTATCTTCCGACTCCCCCCTTCATAATGAATTTCGTTCGACTCCTCGATTATATTTCCTCCCCAATGACAAACATTGGGAAAGTTTTGAGACATATTCTATCAAAAATCATTCCAAAAAAATATGATTTATGTCGCACGTTGAAAATTCAACTACTAATTCAAACGAATTGTATTAAATCATATATTCATATGTATCATTTTTATGATTTCATTCAATTACAAAATCAAATAGATACATATTAACGATGTGCTACATTACTCTTTTTCAATCTATCCATATATCAAACTCAATCCAACCAACACAATAAATAATTCAAATTCTGCAAATTATATAAATTCAAGCATAATAACTAAGTTACCAACTTATATATCTCATAACATGAAATACAAAAAAAAATCCAAAAAGCGATTTTCGAACAAAAATTAAAAAAACCCTAGGTTTAGCAAAAAAGACGAATTACCTCGATTGAAACGGTTGAAAGTCGTTAGAATGGAGTACAAACGACCTCGGGTACACCGTGTCTCTTTTCCCTTTGATTTGAGCTTAGTTTGACCGAGTTCCGACCGGATTTGGAGGTGTTGTCGCCGTTTGTCGTCTGCTGCTGGGGTTTGGTTTCTTCTTCATTCGTCGTCTCTGGTCGCGCAGGGGGAGTTTTGTGAATTAATGAGCCACCACTCGAAGTGGTGGCTTTTGTGCATTAATAGAAGAACCGTCACTCCAAGTGGCGGCTTTCGTGCAGTAATAGAAGAACCGCCACTTCAAGTGACGACTTTCGTTAACGATGGTTAACCCAGCAGTATTTTGGGAATTATTTTTTAACTCAACAGTATTTTGAGAATTATTTATTTAATTAGCATTATTCCAGTAAAAAACTCCATAAAACATACTACGTATGTACGTATATGTATATATTCTATGCATACGTCTTAATACGAGTAATAAACACTTCATAAAAGTTTCTTCAAATATAAAGGTGTACAAATAAAAGTACGTCCATTTCATAATTAATTTCCGCATATTGCTTTATCAAACTTCAAAATACAAAAAAAAAAAACCATAGTCTCACGGCTGGACACAAATTCATAACTTTTTCTATAATACAATTATAAGTACATATTTATTCATGAAAATTGAATTAATTGATATAATAAATACTCTTATCTTTAAGTAACTTGTTATGAGGTGGATATTCATCATACATATACCAAAATTAATACTCCGTAGCATATATGTATATAGAGCAACAACAACATTCAAGCTTTAATTTCAAAAGAATTCGAAATCAGCTAACATGAATCGATCTATGATACAATGCCAAACATATATGTACATATATAAACATTTGAATATATATAGGGTTGTGTAGGGTTGAGAGGGGTCAGCTGCCCTCGATGTCCGCATCCACCCCGAAGAACATGTAGTCTGCCAAATATAAGAGCACCCACTGTGGTGGGTTAAGTTGGATCAAAAAGCAAAAATGATGGGAGTTGACCTCCACTATGGTAGCTCAAAGAGTGATCGGTCAAGTTGCTAGCTCACGGAATCTAACAATTTTGTTTTCAAAATTGGCTCACATATATAGCCAAGTGGCTTGTTTTGTCCTTGAAAGTAAGCGTAGGAGTGGAGCAAATGCAAGAGTGGTGGAATTCTCCTCCCAATTTTCTAACCACAAATCTCACCAACATTTAATTTAATATTTTATGCACTAAATTAATTTATTTTAATAAAAAAAATCATATCAAAAAATCAGATTTTTTTCCTTCTATAAATAGACACCAATGAAGGATATGTTTAGTCATTTCGAAATTTACCACTTCTTTCCCTCTTGCATCTGATTTTATCTGTTTTAGATTATTTTTCTCCCTGAAAATGAATCTAAACCGTTCTCCCCCTCGATACTACACCAACAGCCCCCCATTTCAAAGAATTCCTCATTCTGCACAACAATCTTCTGTAAGAAATTTTCAAATTGATCTTTCTCATCCGAATTTTGCAATGGCTATGCAGTTATTGCAAAATAATTCTAATTCTGTAGAATATTCTCATGCCACTGGTTCATTAAATAATGGACCCATGTTTACTCCAAAAATAAACTATTTTCCACAAGATCTGAATCCTTTTTCTACTCGGCCGAGTTTTTTTTCTCCTCCACTACCACAAAACTTCAACATGTAAGACCATTATTAAATAAATTGTTAAATAATATTATGCGTCAAATATGAATTATGGGTGTAACAATTTATTTAAAACATTTTTTTATTTTTGCACAATAAATAATTGTAGTGGGTCAAATGTGGATTTTGTATTACTTTTTCAAATTAAATAAATTAATAAAGGTGAGATATATAAAAAATAAGGAGAGTGAGTGTAAAAATTTTAAGTGACTTAGGTCACCATAGTGGGGAAAAAAAGTGATAGATTAGAGGGGATTAAGTTTTTGGAAGGAAGTGATGGGGAAGAGAGAGGATGGGGTCAAAACCCACCACCATTGTGGATGCTCTAAGGATTGTTCGTCGATCGTATTCTAATTTATTTTCACTTTTTATGTATTTATGTATAATATTAATAAAATATTATAAAATATTCATTTAATTTGCTTTTGAGTAGTCATGTGTAAAACTTTCCCACATGTTTCATTTATATATTTATAGTTTTACAATATCATCAAATTCTCCTTCAAGTTAAGAAAATTATAAGATTCACACTCTCCAATTTAATTGTATTTGTATTCCTTATATTTATTATATTCTTATCTCTACAATTATATAAGCATGAATATTGTTAGGGGCACAATTGTCCAGAGAAAAATGTTTGTGTCTCCTTATGCATTGACCAATTGTACTCCATGTATATTTATTCCACGCTTCTAGCTGTTATGGCAGAGGGAAAAAATGACGGAGGTCTTGCCGTTGAACCCCTGTCTCAAGCCCCTAATTCTACCCAACCCTCATCTTTTCTTTTCCGTTCACGCCCCGTTCAAATTCCATAAGCTCATAGCTGTGTTTCCACCGCCCGCTGTGCCTCGCCCTGTCCCAATTCCCAAATCGTCGATTATCCTTCTCATCCTCCGGAGGCCAAAGTCAAGACCACCGTGACCAGCGACTCTGCTGGTCTGGTAAGCGGTTGCCTTTCCTTCCGTGATTCAGATTCTCACAAAGGCCACAACCAAGCTTCAGTGCTCCTGCTCCAGACGGCTAGACATCCACGCCCCAGTATGTTTCTCTGTTTCTGTCTTTCCTCCATGTTGTTGCAAGAAAGTAAATCAAAATTATAGTTTAATTTAGTTTTAAACCTACTGCTGTTGCAGTAAACAAAAAGAACTATAGATGCTCGTAAACTAAAAGAACGTTATAATAATAAACAAAAAACACTGAGAAGGCAAGAAAAATTATAAATATTGAAATGCTATGGATTCCAATGACCAGTGGCTACGAGCAAGATACCGGTGACAGGTTTGGATTATGCAGGTCCTCGTTTTGCTTCAGATAGGTCAGTTGTTATTTTTTTAAATTTTGATGGATTATTATATTATCGGGTTTGGGCCTATTGAGATTAGATTTGTTATGATGCGCGGAATCATGGGGCAGCTATGGTGTCTTTTAGACGTTGTGTTGTTGATGCAGCAATGCCAGGAGTCATAAAGCGTGTGGAGTTTTGAGCTTCTCTATGCCAAGGTTTGAAGGTGATAACATGAAAACACTATAAGAACTATCAGGTAAGTTTTTACATCACAATATCAAATATTCACAAACACTTCTACAATGTCTAAGCAAAAATACCAGAGCTTATATTAATTACAAAATGGAATTATTGGAATCACATTCTACAACAGTGTTACTGATGATAGAGTATTGTGATTTTTTATAACACCGATTACATTTCGAAAACTATTCAACTAACATCTCTACCACTTATATTTGGGCAAGTTGTACATTAAGTGATTAAATTCATCATTTAATTTTTGAAGCTGAATGTTAAAGTAGATATATTTTATTAATCTGATTCAGTACTCCATTAGATTTATTGTTCAAAATAAATAGTATCTATTGTATGGAAGATATCCTTGTATAAGACACATGTTACTAAAAAGCATTCTAATATTGAATGTTTTCAACATTGATTAGTAGGTATCCGGTTATTTAAAAAATCTTATCAAACAATGGTATTTTGGGAAGTATTTTATAGTTTCAAATTTCAAATTAAAAACATGATTGAGTGCTCCGCCTTTTTTAATCGATCTTTGCGGGCTTTGGTAAAACAACAAACCATGAATAGTAACAGTCCATCCGCTAATATCAATGTAATTAAGAGTACATTATAGGAACTTTAGTAGTGAAACTTTTATTTAATCTATCCTTTCTTTTTCTTTTTGTCTAGAATTATGATGGATTTTAGTAGGATTTAAAGTAGTGAAATTCTTTCATTGCTTTTGGTTTTCTGAGATGTTAACTTTTGCTAAGATATAACCCTTTTATAAGTAATTTATCATAATCAGTTTTCTTTACTTCATTTTATACATGCTTCAATTTAAAATCACACAAAGGATCTTTGTAAAGTCTAAGCCATTGTGTTAGTACTAACTGTTAAGAAAATTTGTTTTCCATGTCTAGTTTTTTTTGTATTCATGCTACTCATTTGTCTGATAGGAAAGAATGAGTATTTCATAATACTTGACAATATTTAGTAGTTTGGTATGGGGAGTTAGAGGGAAATGCTAAGAAAGCTAAGAAGTTAACCATCGTACTGTAAGAGAATTTGTTTGTATGTCTCTATAATATTATAAGAGGGAATAGTGTTCAGGGCATAATAGTCATGTGAAAGCCATGATGTTTAACTTATCCAAGTCCAGTCATCCATCTATTTCTATTGTCTTTTACACTTCATTATATTCTACCTCTGCAAATTGATAGTTATTTTAGGATTAATATTACAATTTGCAAGTAAATGATGAATAAAGTCCTTAATCCTTGTCAAGTTGTGATTGATTTTACTAAAAATGGCATACTTTGTGGAATTTCTAAAGGAGGGATTGCACAGGATTGCATTTACGGTTTTCAACTTCTGGGGGATGCGGAGCAATATTTTTGAGTAAAAATCAATAGGCGAGACTCTCACATCCAGCTCCATGCGAAAAGCCTGAAATAGTTCCTCAAAGGCACGTAGTTAATTGCTTGATCAAATTGAGAGTGATAACCAACATGTCCAGCTTACGAGAAGATTAGTCACTCCACATAGTCTGCCTCTATTACACAGTGATTTATGAGCTGCTTTGACATATTCAGGTCAATATATACATTAGGGTCATAGGGTGAATTGGTGTATATTCCCAGGATTCACAACCCGCTGCTTTTATCCACTTAACTACATACTCCCCTACCCCTGCATAGGGGTGAAAGATTGGGATCATAAGCAAAATGAAGTGTACTAGAGTTTTAGCACGTAAAACCATCAAACCATTGACCAAAGTGGTGAAAGTAAGAACCTTCAATACTTGATTCTCTAAATATATACATCTAAACCACATTTCCTTCTTCAAATGCCCCTGATTTCATATCCATTCTCTAAACTCTTACATGTCTCGGTGTTAAACTTGGTCCATCACTAATTTCTTGTATTCATTTGGAGCTAGGGAAGCAAATGATTTAAAGAAAAGATTTTGTTTCTAGGAATGAACTGTCAAGATTTTGCGATGAAGAGGAGTCCAATTGTTGTTCTGGTAACTCCTTGTTAATGGCTTGTCTCAAAATTCCATTTTAGTGATAACATGGAATCCTTCTTATGGTTTGTTTTGCATTCGATTTAAATCTTGAAACTGGTTTTTTTATATGATTTATTTTCAACTTAAATTGGACCTGATACACATCATCCATTACACAGGAACTCCGGGTAACTGTTCAAGGTGTTTTCTTCTATCATCATGAAGTTTTTCAGAGGTATGCCGTTCATATTTTAATTTCCTTGATTCCCAGACTACTTAAAATCGAAATATATGCCCAAAAAGTCTTATTTCATTTTGCTTAAATATTCTAGGGGTGTTTTTAAGCATTATTTGTACCCTTTTTATTTTATCATTTTTATGTATATTCATCTCTTTTTATATTTTTTATAATAGCTTATCTTCTTTCTTTATTTTCTTTCTTTTCCTTTTGGTGGTGATATCATGTATCGATTCATGTTAGCCGACCCCAAAATCTTTGGGACTAAGGCTTGGATGTTGTATTCTAGGGGTGTTTTTGTTGGTTGGTTTTGTTCAGGTCAGGTCTATCTACTGAACTACAACTTAAATTCTTTTCTTTATTGTTGTATTCATGTGAGTAATTACTGAACCTTTTCGAAATATTTAAAGTATTGCATTGTTTTTTTTTTGCTGGACAGATTGTTAATCCTTATCTTGTTGTAGGTGGAGCAAGTATGGTTGCAAAGGTTTGTTAAATCTTTTATAATTTTGTGAAACTTATGACCAATGTTATTTACATGTTTGCATAGTTGCAAAAGCTGATCTATTTTACATGGCCACATACGTTAATGGGTTAATTATCAAAATAGGAATAAAAGTCACTCACTTTGCACAAATAGGACCAAAAACTAAACTATGTTTTCATAGAACTAATTATGTGTGTCTTGGACAAATATACCCTTATAGCTATTGAAATGTTTTAATTCATAATAAAATAATTAAAAATAATAAAAAATCGTAAAAAAATACTAAAAATTAATAAAATATTTCGATAATAATAATTTATTTATTTTATTTTTTCGAAAAATAAAAAAAAATAAAAAACATAAAAATAAAATAAAAAACTCAAAAAAAACAATCACCGCCGCCTCTGCCGCCTCTGCACCACCACCTCCAGTCACCAAGAGAAAAAAATGCCAAGTTCATTACGAATGTCAGATTAATGGAAGAAAACAATGAAAATGTTGGCATTCTCAAAGAAAAATATGCCAGTTTTTTGGCATTTTCAGAAAAAATGACAGTTTTTAGGGAAAATGGTATTTTTTTTCACCGCCCGAAGATGGTGGTGCAGGGAGGTAGTACAAGCGGTGGGAAACACATCTATATTTTTTAAATATTTTTTATGGAGTTTTACTATTTCTTATTAATTTAAAAAAAATAAAAAAAAATTATTTTATAAATATTTTATAATTTTTAATTACTTTTCTACGAATTTTTGAACTTTTTTCGAATTTATTATGAATTAAACATTTAATTAACTCATATTTGAAGGAATGGTAAGAATGGAATGAAAAAATAGGTATGTTTCCAATAGGACTAATATGATCTTATTTTGAAAATAAAAACATAATAAGTCCTATTTTGAGTTTTTGCCATAGTTTTAGTTCTATTTGGAGTAATTATTATACGTTAATAGATAACCTACTTTTTCCCATGTGTTAATTATTTACCAGGTGAGCCAAAGAAACTCACATAGAGAGAGATATAAAAACTATATATATATATATATATATATATATATATATATATATATATATATATATATATATATATATATATATATATATATATATATATATATATAGGGAAGAGTTCAAATGAAAAGTGGTCTTCCCGTGCAAAGTGCAAAGTTTTCACTTTTTCATGTTTTGTTTGCACTTTTTTTTGTTTGCGTTGCACTTTTTGGCCATTTTGATTTTGGCCAAATTCGGCCAAAATGACGGTGGCAGTTTTGTAAATAAACCAATTTTTTTGAGCTCCTGCGAAAAAGTGCAACGAAAGCAAGAAAAAGTGCAAGCGAAAAATGAAAAAGTGCAAACTTTACACTTTGCACGTTAAGACCACTTTTTATTTGAACCATCCCCTATATATATATAATCCTTTTTTGCTATGAAAAGTCTATGTCTGAGGGGGTTATAGAGAATCCTCTTGGGCTATCATTGAATGAGAAGAATATTGCAAACAAATTTCTCATTCTGGAGGTAGTAAAGCAGCGGCATATTATGTAGCATGTGCTGTAGTTCAGACCTATATGCTGATTCTATATGAAATTTGAAGGGATTGTTGTTAAAGTAAAATCCTTAGGTAAAATTGTGTTTTGCCGCTTTTTTATTTCTACACTCTAAGATGGTGGACAGATGCAAAAATCTTCTAGCATTGACCATACAGATCGAGTGAATATAGTGTAATGATTACAGCTTCTCCCTACCATTGTCATTATCATTTGACTAGTTTAATAACGCGCGTTGCGCGTTCGTAGTAATGCCCAATGTCAATGTAGGGACACACAATATCTTAGTTAAAGTTTAATGAAAATATGACTAATATGAGTAAAACGGTTGAATACATAATTTGTTATTTATGGATAAAGAATCATAAACCGTAAAGCATTTATAGGATAGAATATATGTGGGAAAATAAAATAGACAACATGATTATAATAAACAGAATAGTAGTGAGATTCACATGAAACAGTAGTATGTATTTGCGTTTTTATATCAAAACAAACATAATAAACACAAAAATGTTTTAATCAAAGAAGTAGTCAAATATGTATTGGGCTGTAGCGTTTGAAAGAAAATTAAAACAATAGTTCTAGGAAAATAGTTGGAGTAATAGAAGTAGTGGGTAATGGTGATAAGTAATCAAGCTTTTCTCTGCCGCTTCAAATCAACAGGCGAATCTTCTACTCCCGAGTGTGGGAGCTTCATCTTTGATGAAGGAGGGGTTGATGGATCAATGTTGGTTGTGACAATGTAATGAGATGCATCATGCAAAGATGTTATGGTGTAGGAAGGTCCTGGGTTGGTTTGATAAGTACTTGCTTGTGACCTCAGTTGTACAATATACTCTTCCTTATCCAAGCGCTTGTTTGCATATTGAAATGATGCCTTCTTGTCCTTCATAATTTATAAAAAGGGGTCAACATATTGTGCAGTGTCAAATTATAATATTTCATGTATTTTAAATTTAAAGTATTAAATTAGTGTAGCTTGGTAATTGGTCAACCTGTAGCTCTACTTCCATAATTTGTTTGCTAGTCATGAGCAGAAGTTTTTCCACGCATTGCCCAAAAACCGAGGCTTCAATTGTTGAAGTAGAATCGGTGATTGAGACATTCGCTCTGGATCTAATAATTTCATAAAAAAAATCCAAGAATTGTCAATAGAATTTTGTTTAACTTTTGAACTCAGAAAAGGTTGATCATATATTGAATCGGTATTTTTGATAGCTGACCTTGGAGTAGCAATTGCATCCTCCGTACCACAATGCATGCAAAAAAACCTTGTATCAGAATCTGCATAAACTATTTTCAAACGGTTGCTACAAGCCATGTACCAAAGACTATCACCTTCAAGCTGCAGATTGATTTTTCCGTGAATCCAAACGGGTTTCGTCTGCAACATGTCAATCAAAACAATGAAAATGATGGATCCAATTATTATTATTATTAGTTATTTTGTTTAAGTATTGCAGAACATACCGGATCAATTGATGGAGGTACTTCAGATATTTTAGAAATTTCAGCAACGACTGGAATTGCAAGGTTAATTGCAGTGTTATTGTATTCACGGCATATCTTTAGTGCATCAAGAGTAGGACGATTTTCAACTACCCTGCATAAAGCAAGGTGAAACAAATGTTAATGCGAGAGCATACGCAAGGAATTGGTACGAGATTATGTATATTTATTATATGTGATGTAGTGACGTACCACTTTTGCAATTGTTGAGCTCTTGAAGATATATGATTGATTGTTACTGTAGAAAGGAGTTTTGTGGACAATGAAATACCTTCAAAACCCGTATATATAGTGAAAATATAGAACACTATGTGATAATGAGAATTTAGAACAACAATAATTTTATACAATTACGTATGTAGGTATATTATACAAGGATAGTATTATATGGAGGAAATAGATGCATATGGTATGACATAATTTGAAATAGAAAATACTTTAACTATAATGTGTTGACAAAGTGGACATGGAGGTAGATATACATATGTACCATTATTCGAAATAGAAAATACGTAAGATTTGAAATATGCACCACCACCCCATGATCATTTTAGCTATGTTGTACTACACACTGTTTTACTTTAAATTCAAATATATTATTAATTAATACAAATGCTATATAAATGATTTGAAACTTCATAATAATTATTTTATATCCATCATCTTCATGTGGCATTAGAATCTCCATATTCTGCCAAGGGAGGTCTTATAAGATTAGAGACCAGTGATCAATCATAAAACGTCTCCTCATGTTCAGATAAAAGTATTACATTTTAATTTATTAAATTTAATTTATCCAGAAAAATCAAATGGCAGGAACTTAAAACGAGGAGCATCCCATGATTGAAAAGATTACACTTTGCGTATGCTTAAAAGTATTAACTTTATATATATTCATAAAACTATTAGTTTTGTGTATTGATAAAATATGTGTTGGGAAAACATTTTTTGGAAAATATTTGGTAGTGATTATTATAGCTATTTACCTTTGAAGGGTGTGACACCTATATTTTCAATAGATATGAGGGGGTATTCGTTCACATTCAGCAAGTTGACAATTTCGCCTCCCTCAGTATCAGCAAAATCTCCCCAAAGAGTCAGTGCTATTGGTTTCAGCCTACAATGATATACAGTTGTTATTGATTTATACATATGAATGAATGGTTGGCTATGTGATAAATAAATGTAAGTGTTATGGCAGACATACTTTTCATCGACCAACACAATCTCCTTGATATGTTTATCACCCTTGCTAGTGGGAATGACTTCCTTTGGGAGTTTGTCTATCACAACGCCCATAAGTGCTGTATGGAAAATAAAATTTTAAAAAATGAGTACACATGAGGGTGATTTTTGCGTAATCATAAACAAATTGAATGTATAGATTTTTAGAGAGTTAACTTACAGATTTCAATTCCAGATTTCATGCAGTGGTAAACATCATAGAAAGCGTTGTATACTTTGTTATTTGCATCGATGAAAGCAGATGAATCACGTAGCGGTTGGACGACTGTACGACCACTTAATATCCATGTGTACTTGTACCTCTCATCTGGAACACTGTAATTAGGGCGTTGAGGTTTGACACTCGCATTGGAAATGGTGTAGCAGGAGTCAAGATGGAGTGTGGAGTTGTATCTTGGGATGTCGTTGTCAAAAACCGCCGCTTGAACTCGGATTCCCTTTTTAATCATTAATAAAGGTGTTTAGAATGGTCAATGGTTTCATTATAAGAGAGATAAAGACGTTTTTTTTAAAACATAATTAACTGTTTCCACATATAATTTGAAAGTACGAACTGCGTAAATGATAATAAGTCCTGGTTAGCAAATATAGGAGACATATTTAAATGTCTGATATCCATTCTTGCAGAATGAAGACCTGAAAATTGCCAGTTGTTGACTCCCTTATTGTGTAGATTTTTATAGATTTACCGATCGATCAAAATGACTTAAATGAAGCAATAAAGAGAATAGAAGATGCTATTTACACAACCAAAACAGTTACATATGTATGACCATAAACTGTGGGAGTTTCGAACTTAAAGTAATATGATGTAATGGTGTAAAATCTGTAATATTAAAGATTATGTTAAAACTGGATGCTATGAACTATGTATTTGGCTTAGAAGTTGAAGTTGACTGGATGATGTAAAATTTTAGATTACTAATATGAAGTGGCTGCTGTTTTTATCCAAATTTTAAAGATTTTATACTACTAATATGAGTTGAAGTTAAGGGAACCACAGTCCATCTAATTTGTCACACTTCAGGAACTACTACTACCCTAATTAGAACAAAATACAATATAATTGGTCATGTCACTAATTCTTTAAGCCATGTTTGACATGTTGAGCTAATAACTAAAAAATGCAGCTAGAAAATGAAAGTCAAAAATAACACCTTCCATCAGAACAAAGTATCATGCCCAAAAGACTTTTGTGTGCAGAAAAAAAACAATTGTTGAACAAATAAGACTAAGCTTTCATGTGATTTTTTAGAGAAACAGTTCCACACAAATGAAGCATTATATTTAGTTAATCTAAAAATATGGCTAATATTGATCACTATAATTTAAAAAACTAAATGTGATAAATTTAGACAAACCAACATGTATATGGATTCATGTAGTAAATAACCATGTTTAATGAGGAGCTTTTATTGAGGATGGAGGTAGTATTAATATAGGTGAACTGTTGGGCATATTTGGCGCTGAAGTAAAAAAGGGGAACAATTCAATGTTTTAATGAAAGCATTCTAAGATTATATTACCAAACAAATGAAAAGTTCAGGTCTCTTCTATAAAATAGCATAACAGATATCATCAAAATTTTTAATCATATTACTGTTACCAAACAGAGCTTATGTATTCATTTAAAGTTCAAAATAAGCTATGACCACTCAAGTCTTTAGGGCAATGTAGCATTAAACAACATACAATAGTATAAGATGGTACCCGGTGTAGTAGAAAATGATGGTTACCTGTTTGTCTTCGAGCAGGATTTGCATGAAACGTTTTCCAGGTGTGTTGCTTGACAACTTTTCATCGAATTTTTTCACAATACGTACTTGACAACTCCATCCTCTCATTTGTGGGGTGATGTCCACTAAGTCAAGTGCTTTTGCCATAGCAACCTGTATACATTGTGAGAATTATTTAATGGCAAAACAATTGTAGTAAAATCACATAATGTGTAGGACTAACCTATTTGGTTGTAGGAGCTTTGCATGCTTCATTCAATATCTCTTGATACACAATGTTTTGAGTGATATTTGTATGGTGTGTGTCTAAAGAGCTATTGCAAATTAACACTTTTAAACAATCTGCTTTTTTTACCCTTGACATTGCGACATATAGTTGACCGTGCGAGAAGACTGGTTCTTTTAGGTATAGCCCAACAAAATCAAATGTTTGCCCTTGTGACTTATTTATTGTCATAGCAAAGCAGACCTTGATGGGGAATTGATGTCGCTTGAATGGAAACGGACAATTGTCATCCTTTGAAGGTTCAAGGGGTATTTTTGGTATGAAAACATGTTTTCCCTTGTGTTCTCCCGATGCTATGAAACAACTAATAACATGATCTCGAAAGTCATCACATATTAAGCGGGTCCCGTTACACAATCCTTCGACTGGGTTTAGGTTCCGTAGTAGGATTAATGGGCATTTTTTTTCAATACCAATTTGTGGGGAGGTAATCCAGACAATGTGATTGTGTGTAGGAAGTCTGCATACTCATGATGTGAAGATCGATCGAGCAACTCATCATAACTAATGTAGCATTTCTCTTCACCGGGCATGGTGGAGATCAAGGTGTTATTTAGGTCATCGACGAATTCATTTTTGGTCGTTAGTATTGCTCGTTTCATCAGCGGGTATGGGTCATTGATGAATTCATTTAGGTCTGGGAACACCATGTTAAGCAACCTGTTCAAAGATTCAGTTTCTGTTGTGTATGGAATAAGAAATGATTCTGGAATTTCAATACAATCTCCGACAATAGTTTTTTCGGATCCATTACCCACTCGCATCAAGTATTCTGAAAAAGATGGATCTTCTTTAGCTCGCATATTTTGGGTCAACACTAATCTTTCAACTGATGGCCAAATAGTTTCTGATCTGACTAAGCTAGCTGCAATTAAATCTCTTCTACTCCCATCCCTAATTACGGGCAAGGTTTGTCGAAAATCACCTCCAAACACTACTACTTTATTGCCAAATATGCTATCACAATTTGTGATGTCTCGCAGTGTGGTGTCAACATTTTCGATCATTTTCCGATTGGCCATTGTTGCTTCATCCCACAAAATCAACTTGCAGTCTCTTATTAATGTTGCTTCAGCACTTTGCTTTCCGATATTTCACACAAACCTATCATCTGTGTTTATCGGTATTTTGAACCTAGAATGGGCTGTTCGGCCACCGGGCAAGAGTGAAGCTGCAACACCAGAGGTTGCTGTTGCAAGTGCAATTTCACGTTTTGATCGTACTTTTGCCAAGAGACATCGATACAAAAAAGTTTTTCCGGTACCGCCCGGCCCATCTACGAAGAATACTCCCCCATTACCAGAGTGAACACGACTTATGATTGTGTCGAATGCTGCTTGTTGAGGTGTATTCAACGAATGAATAGCTAATAAGTCAACTTCATTAAGCAGCAAACTCCGTTCTGCTTCTATCTCCTTTTGAATTCTTTGCACTTTCGTAATACCAATATGAAAAGGGACTAATGAAAAATCATTGATATTCCTTCCAATGGTTGCAACTGCATCGTTCATTTGGAGGAGGCAAGTGTATTCTGCGTCGAGGCTATTTGTTGAAAACCAGAGTAGATCCTCACATAGGTGTTCTTTATATTGCAGCCACAATTCACGTGGCTGAGCAATATCACAACATGCGAGTAGTGTTGCAAATAGTTTACGAAAGCTGAAAGGCATTTACCAACACATTGCTTCTTCCGGACATTGTTGTATGACTTGATCGCTTTGTAATAACCCCAACTTTTGTGCAGCTTCTCTAAAAGTTGCAGTGACATCTGAACCCACCGTTTTAAGGTGTTCGTATGACTTTGGTGCTTTTACATTCATCAATAGCAACCTCAAATAGTACCTATCACCTTCCGTGAGGTTCACACTCACAAGCCTCCCAATCACTTCCCTTTTCTTACGTGGAGCCCATTTCTTGTCTTTCTCGACCCAAACAAAATACTCTGGAAAATGGACATACAACAAATTTAGCCTCTTAGCTGTTTCATCTGTTGTGTTCATTGAAAAGAACTGAGTCAACATTGTTCTTTGGCTCAATTCATTTTCCACAAGGTCAGACAACTTTTTCTTGTTATCAAACCTCATATATTGGTAGTTCTCCAAATGAATAGGCAAATGTACAACATATGGTTTGATTTCTGAAAGTGAGAAAGCATATATTCTCCAAGAAGCTTCAGGAGGGGACACCCACCGAGCTTTTTGGAAGTCTTCAATTTCATTAATTGCATCATTGTCTTCCCTAGGGCATAAATTGATTGCAACTCGATCATGGCCTTTGTAAATGTATTTGTAAATGTACTTGACACATTTGATACCGGCACATATCTCAACATTAATATGACAGTCATACTTTGACAATAGATAAGGGTTATAAGGGACGACCCATCTATTATCCAAACGTTTTCCCCGTACTGTAAGACATCTTGAGTTTCGCCGGCGCTTATAAATGGGATATGAGTTGTCACCAATATTGTTGTCTCAGAATAATCTCTAGGATATTTATTCTTGCAAACTGAGACACCCATTTTCTTGGTCATGCAAGGATTGTCAGGGTTAATGGAACCACAAGGACCATGCATCATATGTTTTGCCACTAAAGAATGCAATGATGGTGTTTCCACTGGATCTGGTATTTCAGCACTGATAAGTGTATCAATTTCAACGCTTGTACGGTACTTATGGTTTCTCCCTAGTATCAATAAGAAATGAGCATGTGGGAGGCCTCTTTTTTGAAATTCAATCACATAGGTATATGCAATTACTGCACCTAACAACTTTTTCTTTATGAGGTCAACCTTTAGGTCTTCTATCTTCGCTCGAAACACCCTTGCAATCAAATCTGGTCTATTTTGAGCCTCATCATTGTGCTGCAAAAGGTTTTTAATTTCCGGCCAATTTGGATTACATGTCATTGTTAGGAAAATGTCTGGCTTCCCGTAATGTTGGACCAAAGCCATTGCATCCATGTACCTCCTACGCATGTCTCTAGGGCCCCCAATAAAAGAAGGTGGTAGAATTACCCTCTGTCCAACATTTGAAGCATTTGTTTCTCCCATGGCGATACTATCCATTAACCCTTGCATGCTTTCGGTTCGAATATCACGTTGTTGTATTCGGAAATAGTCCAGCCTTTGTGTCTCGATCTTAATATACATGTCCACAATGAATTGCTGAAAAAGTCTACCAGAATGGAGAATTGCAGAGTCATTGTTTGGTCGAATTTGAAAATGGTAAGCGTAGTATTCTCTACAGGAGACGGTGTTTCTTTTATTTGTTGTAGCAGAATTGAAATTCTCACTTTCAAACAAAGCATCAATGGAGGAAAATTGATTAGGGTGTAGAGATTGTGGACATGTGCGAGAGCTTGGGTGTGTTTTTTTAGGGAATTTTTGTATTCCTTCATGCCAACCACTTTCACCTTTTGGGAACAACAGAGGGTATTGTAATGGATCATAACAGCCATAATAGTATTGTACAGAGTGTGATCTACCACTTTTTGCGTACACTCTTATGTCACGGCTGTTTTGTGAGCCACAATCTCCTTCGTCTATCCAAATTGCAGCTACTTGAGAGGCGGTTGGTTTATTGAACACGCGTTGGTCAACATGTGTATTTGACCATATCACAATATTATAATCTTCAAGACTTGATACATCCTGAAGAGTTCTAAAAAATTGTGAGTACGGATTGCTTTCTAGGACACTAATAATGTCCTTTACAACACATGCATCCATGCACTCAGCTCCGTTGATTCTGTTTTCGATTTCATGCTCAGTATCGAAGAAATAAAGTTGGAGATTTTTGGGGGGTTTGTCGGTCGGTATCAAATCATTGATAAAATGGTACATCTGACCTTGCACCTTGAACGTATAAATCCCCTTGTTCCGTTTTGATAATTGCCTATCATAGTTGTGGATGCCTAAGGAAGTAAATGCAAATGTGTTGTTATATGTTCGAACACATGTTTGAAAGTGGCGAGCCGCTTCATCTTTTTAACAAAAGTACCGTTTGAGAAGGGCTGGCATTTCATTCGACACCAAAACTACTTGTCCAGTAGAGCAGCAAAAACTAGGGGGCTCATATTGAAATCGAATAGCTTCGCAGTATTGACATGGCAGACAATCTTTAAGAATAAAACTTTGTTCTGGAAGCCACAGGTGAACAATATTTTGTGTGGAGCATTCTCCGGATTGTGGAGTATGTGGTGATATTTCTTCATGAATTGTATGGAATGGAGGAACAGTATTTGGTGCTTTCGTCTCGATAGAATCTTGAAGCGAAGAACCATATGACATTGGTTGCATACCAAGGGAAGACGCTGGACGATTGGAATCTATTGGAGCAATATTCATTCCATGGTATGTCAGCATACGATTGTTTGAACGTGTTTGTGAATTTGAAGTAGCATGACATTGATGGATCCAAAAATAGTAGGAAAAGATCAAGTTAGTTGTGCGTTTGCACGACACAATTCAAACGAAATGGACAAATTAAATAATGTCAAATCATACCCGAACGAGCGTCTTCCGTTCGTAACGGGATAGATGCATTAAATTTGTTTCTACGACGTTGATTTAGATCGTCTAACATCTTTCTTTTCTTCTCAGGGTCCATTGATGCATACGCATTTCTTCTCTTCAAGTTCATCTCTGCTCGACGGCTTTCGTTTGAAGCATATCTCTCCCTACGTCTTTGATTCTTCTGAAGTCGGCTACTCTCAGGAGTGTTAGAAGGCGTGGTATTCATTTTGTGCATGCACTATAACTATTTAAATGCAAAAGTGTTATATATTAAAACTTTTATATCATAAGCCAAGAGAATGAATTAGAGGAAGGTGGTATGTGGCAAGTTCCTTCTATTTTTTTGGGTAGACGGCTTTTTTAAAATAAGCAGCAAGGATTTGTAAACTACGAATCCCTATTTAAGTAACATGATTGCAAATTTGCACTTCATAGAAATGAGATAAAACAAATTATATATGATATATAAACCTAACTCGTTTGTATCAATGTAAATAGACTATCCAGACCCTTGGGGAATTGTGATGCGCTTGCTCGCTTTCTCTATCCTTTCAATAAAGGACATTCTCTTATACCTCATACAAATTTAAACCTAGTTTCATTATTCCTAAAAGAGTAACTCTCAGTTTCTGAAATAATCTCACCCTTTTTCCTAGGGGAAAAATGTTTGTGAGTAAAGGCATTTCACTCATTTTAACCCAAATGTCAACCATGTACTTTAAATTGTTGAGTCAAATCAAACATAATTTTAGTAAAAAAAATAAGAATTCTGTTAATAAATATTGATAGGGGATGAGTGGTACACTCAAATATGTGGTATTTTCAGGGGGAAAGCTGATTTTGTAGTGGCTATGTGATAGCAATTTTAAAGATTAACTTTGGAACATCATTTCGCAATGCGTGTCTAACAAAATTGTTGTATGACGTAGAAAGTTAACTTCAACAAAGTATACATATTTTTTTTTGTTGATTATCAATGTTTAATTCTCATTTTATTTAAAAAATTTACTAATTCAATTTCACTATGTTAATGGGGAAACATTTGAATTTCAAGTAAATATTTATAATAAGATGTTACTGATGAAAAGTGCAAAAATAGTCTTATAGTACTGATTGCTTGAAATGTAGTTTTAAAGTTGTCTGTAATAGGACTTTATCCCAACAAAAAAATCTATTAAAAGCAGTGTGTTGTGATCCCTAAAAATAAGATACCACAGGAACGAACCGGTGGCATTGGCAGTTGGCTTGTAATTTAAAGCTGCAATTTGTAATGTAACGGAAATCTAAGTTTGGGTTAAAGTTCACTAATGAAGCGATGTTTTTCGTATTAGCCACTATGTACAGTCTATTAGCCACTTTCCAGTTTAAAGCAACTTTTTTGCATTTTGGACAGTGTGTCATATATCATAGAAACCTGAAATTACAAACAAATTCTTTAATTTAAAAGCATTAAAAGACTGCGTATACATTATTACAAACCCAACTATCCAACTAAACTACATGGACCAATGGCCAAGAGAAATTTAAGATAAAACACCATCTTTACATTTTATATATGCTTTGAATGAGCTTTAAACAAATACAAATTATAAAGTGCATCCTAAATTTAAGCTAATTTCATAGAATTGTTGAAATGACCTTTTGTGTTTTTCTGTTGAAAAGCTACTTCATAGATAGTAAGTGGAAAGATACCAGTGTAAATTTAAAATATCACACGAAAAAAAACATATAGAATAACTGTTACAAACCAATAAACACATTGCTATCGCTTAAGATAAATAGTTTTTAACTATCTTTCTATTTCTAAAACATGATGCTTTTGATTGGTTTTAGTTTCAAGTCCATTACCTTCTATCAGGAATAAAATACTAAGGCACTGAATGCTTATGAGTTTGAACGCCATGTTGGTTGCAAAACAAAGCACCTAAATAATCATGTGTACTTTGAAAATGGCAGGGCCATTTTTCAGATTGTCCAGGAGCTAAGAAGCACAAGAGAGAGTGAGTTGTTTGACAATACAACCATCCTTTTTTTTCAAATTCAGTCATCATAGTTTTCCTTTCTTAACTTATAGCCAATTAAGAAAACTTGTCAAAGACTACTCATTTTATTCTGGTTAGCAAGTGATGTAGTGGTCTTTAGTTTTTTTAGCACCAATGAAATACAGAGTAGACATTAAGATATCCCAACAAAGAAAGTACTCTTCACCAAAATATTGATGCCCGATTAGCCAAAATCAAGACTTGAAAAAAACATGAAGTAATTAAGAAGGTTATAGCAAATAAAAGCTTCCATGACACAAGCAAAGCAACAAAAACAGGACTTGAAAAGAGTCTGGTTCATCTTCCAGGTGGCCTTTCTTGAAGGCCATGCCATGCCTTGTGATACCTGTGTCCCTTCCCAGCTGAGGTCAATCCTCGAACCATTGATACCTGGTTCCTCTTTTCCTTAGGTGTTTTTTAGTTAAATTGCAGGTTTTACTCATTTATTTCATAACAAAAATCTAGAGAGCTAAAAGTCTAAAGCTGATTGCCAACAAATTAAAATATTGACATTAAATCACAGATTACAATTCTCATGTAAAGCTGGATTCAGAATAAACAACAGCCTGAAAACTCTCAAATAAATTTCAAGAAGCTAGGGAGCAATCTTTATGTATTCACACAAACTACAACCCTCAAATTCCAGAAATAAAGGCATAAAGATGAACTAAATAAAACATAACAATAAACTGAAAGTAAAATTCATCCATAACTGATATGGTTATACGCTAACAAAAAATTTTACTATGGCAATAGCATGCATTTGAAAGACAGGCATGGACAGAAGACATACCGGATATGTTTACTATGGCATAACTGATATGTTTACTATGACCTCATCACTTCCAAGGAGCAAATATGAAGAGGATGTTTACATAAACAATCACACTAAGTTTGGCTCAAAATTTACTAATGAAGTGATCGTTTTCCTAGGTAAACTAAAGATATTAAGTCGTATTATACATAGGTAAACTAAAGCACGTTTATAGACCTCTTTTACATATTTCCGACTCTTATGAGATGATATTAAGCTTTAACGCAAAGTAACCATAACTAAAAATCATGTAATCTGTATTGCATAAAAAAATCCTATTCAGTAGCTATATATTGCTTGGGGCTTTAGTTGCCTGCAATTTGTAATGTAACGGAAATCTAAGTTTGGGTTAAAGTTCACTAATGAAGCGATGTTTTTCGTATTAGCCACTATGTACAGTCTATTAGCCACTTTCCAGTTTAAAGCAACTTTTTGCATTTTGGGCAGTGTGTCATATATCATAGAAACCTGAAATTACAAACAAATTCTTTAATTTAAAAGCATTAAAAGACTGCGTATACATTATTACAAACCCAACTATCCAACTAAACTACATGGAGCAATGGCCAAGAGAAATTTAAGATAAAACACCATCTTTACATTTTATATATGCTTTGGATGGGCTTTAAACAAATACAAATTATAAGGTGCAGTCCACAGGAGTGTAGGTGTTATGCTTTAAAAAGAAGATTATTGACATTGACAATAATCTTTCAAATATTTAAAATGCAAATGCATGAGATTACTTAATTTCATGGGGACATTTAAACAAACACATAGAGGACATATATATAAAGGGGAAATTACACAATTGGAAGATGGAAGCATCAACCTAAGGCAGCCAAACTACTGCCATAAACATTGCTGGGAACAAGAATAGTACAATGACAGAGGAGATAGGGAGGTGGTAAAACTGAAATTAGGAAAACACACAAAAATCTTCAGGGACAGGGAAGTAAGTACACGGAGGCGCAGGTATGAGCAGAGATGCGTAGAACAATGCAAATCGCTTGAATAAAGGAAAAACTTACCGGAGTAGTAGATAGAACAACAGAGAATCGAAAAATCTGCTGAGCAACTGGGACAAATTATTTATAATCCATAACCTGACCTTTGAGTGAGCAAAGGGATCTTCCGATGCCATTACTATGGAGGGTAGAAGGTGGAGAGGCTGAAACGGAAGAGTGGAGCTGAGGGGTTTCATCGAAGAAGATTGCGTTAGATTTCAGCCCGGTAATAAAAGATTCAATCTATTTCCTCCGTAAGTAAACGGGACATTGAACCCTCCGTTAATAACCTAAGCTGGGATAGAGTAACATAGTACAACAAATTAAATATAAAGTACAATCACATCATACATGAAGACACACCAACATTTTTTTATGACCGTTAAATCCCTAACAAAATTCCCTTTTATTAGATTGTAGAGATACGCCGAAATGGCGTTTCTGCCATGTCCCTGCAATGGCCTTGGGCATTACCACGAACGCGCAACGAGCGTTATTAAACTAGTTTTCCATATAATATTGAATCAGCTGGAGTATTACATTAGATTAACCATTTAGTTTTATGTGTAATATTGACTCATTTCATTTCTTCCCACTTAAAAGAATTAATCTTGTTTAGAAATTTACATTAAGAAATTAAATTTTTTCTTTTAATAACACACTAAGGGAAAATAATCCATGGATATATTTGTAATCATGATCTAAATAATTACAATAGGAAATTAATTTTAAAAAATCGGCATTGTTCTTAAAAGCGAGTGCAATAAGTCAATATCATAAAGTGTAAAGTGTACGTTACACTATATTCTCTATTATTATTGGGTTGTATGATTGGAGTACGTTGTGTTAAAAGTAACTTTATACTCCGTATTAAATTGGGTAGGCCGGAATTTTGGGGGGTGTTACAGACAATATACTACATTCGTCCCATAATACTTGGCCAACTTTCCTTTTTTGGTCATTCCAAAATACTTTGCCATTTCCATTTAAAGTAACAACTATGTGGCTAAAGTTATTTCTCTCTCCTCTGCACCAATATCAATCACAAAGTTTTTACTTTATTAATCTACGTGCAAGCCCAACATTATGGGACGGAGGGAGTCTTACTTTAATGAATTGGCTAGGCCGGAATACGGAGTATATAAGCAACAAAAAATCTTATCTTATAGTGAGTATAAAATGCTTATTTAGGATGTTTTTACTTGTACTGTAATTTGCTGGTCTGGTCTGATCTGATCTGGTATGGTCTGGTTTCTTTGTAGTTTTATAAATATCCAAATCTAGTCTGATCCGAACTGATCTGGTTTGGTATGATCTGGTCTGGTCTGGTCCTGTATACCAAACAAATTTTCCTTACGAATTAATGAATCACTAATCTCACACGCATTATTAGTGAGTCTAATTCAAGTTTATAAAAAGATTGGGGGTGTTTGGCAATTGGCTGTTGTTTGTTAGTCGTTGGCTGATTATGTTAGCTGATTGATGGCGGCAGATTATGTTGGCTGTTTTGATTAGCCGATAGAATTAGGTGTTTGGAAAACAGTATTTGGTTAAATAGCTATTTATAATTAGTTGATAACTTGTTGTTGAGTTTTAGTCCCGTAGATCCGAAAGCCCAACATAACTTCGGATATTAAGGAGCATAAATTCCGTATAGAAATGAATGATAAATATAAAAGTGTATAAACTATCTATTTTTACGTGGAAACCCGGAAAGGGAGAAAACCACGGGACTTTTTAGGCTAACGTCCAAGCCCGCTCTTTTTCATTAATATGCTCTCCTCACCAATTACATAATACAAACCTATGTAGCATCGATACCGGTACGCGGAATCGCGGAAACGCGGACACGGGTACGGGGATACGGCAAAACAAAAAAAGTAGGATACGGATACGGGGCTATATTTTTAAATATTAAAAGTTATGGGGGTGCATTTACAAATATTAAAAGTTACAGGGGTGTATTTATAAATATTAAAAATAGTTTTTTTTTGGAAATATATGCATATAATATCCTATGAAATATACAAAAAATAATAATTTTTTTGGATATATATATATATATCCTATATATACATATATACCCATTCATTACATATACATCATAATATTTCTCATATACACTAGTGCATCTCAAAAAATAAATGTAGAAATGTAGTCGATAAGTCATTAATTTAAAATGAGAAATAAGTCAAACAACTACAATCTTGAAATTAAAAGTGCAAATACCAAAGTTCTAGAATAATTAAGATAGAAAACAATATTTTAAAAGCTCTAACATCTAATACATATTTTCACTGGAAGTATTAATTTCCAGGAATAATATCATCTTCCAAAAAAACTGCCAATGATACGGGTATCCGTCAGGATACGAGTATCGGAAACTTTCAAAAAATTACAAAAAAAAATGGAAAATTTTAAAAATTACAAATACGGTCCGGGAACGTACGGTACGGGTATCCTAGAGTATCGGATACGGGAACGTATCCGATACACCGATACGCTACCCTAGGGAAGAATCCGTGCTTCATAGATACAAACTGTTCCCTCTCCATTAATGGAGCTTGCTTTATACCTAAAAGAAAGAGCCAGGAGCCAAGCTCCAAGCCTTCAAGGAGAGAAGAAAAAGTCAGTCCTTTTACATGGAAGCATTGCTTCCTATTTATAGAAAAAGAGAGGGGGGGGGGGGGGGGGGGGGGGGCATTTCTAACCTAATGGGCCTAATGGGCCAAAAAGGCACTAATGGGCCGAAGCAGGCCTAAATGGGCCGGGCGAGCCTAAATGGGCCTCGCCGATTGGGCTCCGTACCGGGGCGGTGTCTTGGGCCTCTGAACAGTAGTGGGCCGGGATAATATTCCCCAACACTTGTTAAATGACTTTTAAGGACATCAATTATTTTTTTATTAATATAGTCGGTACCACTAGTTTAACCATTTTTATAATTTAAAATAAAAATAAAAATGTATTAACGCAAGTGATAATCATTTTAAACATTGTTTTTCACAAATTAATAAATTTAATTAATTAAAAAATTAATTAATATGATGACAAATAAATGGAGTTGTAAGTAAAAATATACGGAGTACCAGTTTTATTGTATTAAGTTGATTTGTGAACTCTAGAAATTAATATGCAGAATATTAATGTTATGGTAGGGCCCACTAATGAAATTGCCAAGAAGTGTGATCTGATAGTTTAACCTTCATTTTAAACATTTTTTTCTCTTCAGTAAATACATGAGATATGGGCATTTTATCAGAAGAGAGTGCGAGAGTAATGGGGTAGACTAGGAATATTTATAATGTCAAGAGAAAAGTCATGCTGAAACGCTTAGATTTGTGGCATTTCAATAGTTGGCTGTTCAGGGCAAGAAGCCGAATAGAAAAGTTGTTTAACCAAACACGTAATTAGCAGATTCATCTGGTCAAAAAGTTAAAATTAGTCAAAACAGCTAAAAATTGGCTGATAGGTCACTAACCAAACACCCTATTGTCTTAAAATTCTTTGGTCACAACTCCATCAACTTGGAATTATTATTACAATAACAAAGAGATATCCCATTGGAATATTGGATATCTTAGCATATGATTCCTCGCATATTTCCCTATATGCTTTCAAATCCCAATCCGACGGTCCACGTTCCTTCTCCCTCAACTTTTCTATCCCCATAAATTCCATCTCCTTCTCATTTCACAACCCTGTAATTCAGTGGCCTGCAATGGAAACACAAATGATTTCCTCACCATCTCTGCTCGAATCTCTTGCTTTCAACAATCCGAGCTACGGCTTTCTAACGGCCGTTCAAAGTTTCTGGGCCTGGGCCGCTGTCCTGACCGCTTTCTTGGGCCTCTGGAAGATCAAATCGTCACCCAAATCTCCCAATGGGTCGTCGGGTCTTCCGGAGCCGCCTCGGAATATCGCGCGGCCGTGGCCGGTTGCAAGTCACTCAGTCGAGGCGGCGGCGTCTGCTCCAGCTCTCTGTACAGCGGGCTTGACGAAAGGGAAGTTCACGGCGTATTTTGACGGCGAGGAGGAGAGCGATGACGGCGGCATTGACAACGGCACTTACACGTGTAAGGGCAGACAAGGCGACGGCGTCGTTTTGGCAAGTGGGTTAGGTGACGAGTGGTACGAGAGTTGGCAGAGGGCTATGAAAACGAAAACCGGAGGTGCTGGTTGGTACTGTAACCAGGATTTAACGGTGATTAGCGGCAACGTGGTGAGACTGTGGGACAGCGGTTGTAGACGGCGGAGCGCCGCCGCGTGTGTCGGCGTAGGATGCGTTGTTTCGTGGTAACTTACTAACTTAGAGATGGTGGAGGAATTCGTGTACGGACTGCAACATTGCCGGATCAGGGAGGATTTAAAAATTAAAACTCCAAAAACAATTGTACATAGTATTAATAATGTTTGAAGTTTAATATAACTTCCTATTATAACTTCCAAATAGGTTTGGCACACAATTTAAGATACTGGGTATTGTGTGATGGAGAGTTGTGCAGTGGAGAGAGAAATGTCGTGAAACACAAATTTTTTACCAAAAAGAGAAAATGGAAATTTTAATTGGAACGGACGAAAAAGGAAAGTAGGAAGTTATAATAGAAACCAAGAGAGTACATAGTAGTGATAGTACTCTATATGTTTTTACTTAGATACAAATTTGTTGGTGTGAATTGCTCTGATCTGGTAATGTATGATTTATGTGTATCTTATAACTATCTAAGTCCAAGTAAAAACATCCATAATATTAACTTGTGAAACTAATAGTTACATAGTTTTACAAATCACTCTGTCTATCCCTTAATAAAATAAAATTTACGTGATTGAGGTTTGTGTAAAAGATGAAGAAATAACTGGATTAATAAATTTTTTATTTAAAAAGAAAAAGATAAAATTATTGGGACAACCAAAAAAAGAAGTTAGCAAAGATTTAAGGGAAAGGATGGAGTGTAATCTATTTGCCCCCAATTGTTGTAAATCATTTGTGAGTACTCGATTTGCAAGTTATGTTTGTAATACTAAGTTAATTTTTTTTTTAAAGAGCTGAGTAATACTAAGTTAATTCAAACTAACTCTTTTTTTAATAATTTTTAAGTTAATATTAACAATTTAATTAAATTCTACATATTTAGACACACTATCAAAGTTTATTAAATAAAATTGAAAGAAAATATGAACACAAATCCATAAAAAATGTGAATTCCTTTTAACTTGATCACAACTTCACATGAACTATTTCGAATCGTTTATAGAATATCAGTTCTACATTAATTCATGTATATGTTGTCACGCTCCAGACCGCATCTAAGCGTGTGTACAACCGTCGTGTGATTAAGTGACGTCACTCGCAAGTCAACCTCACATAATCACACAAGGCGTTCATGAACATCGTTCACACCATACTCAGTAGTAAACATACATAACAACATCAAATCATAGATTGAATGAATAGCGGAAAATATTCAACGGTCAATCATAAGCCACATATGACAAAACGTAGGCTCGAAGGCCAAAACAATGTAATATTACAAAAGTATCTATGAGCATAGTTTATGATTTAAAATAATAAAGGAAGCACGAACCACGTCTTCCTCTAGATTCTTTCCACCCGTGCAAAGGTGTAAACAACAGGCTCTAGCTTCAACCTGAAATGGTGGGGGCCCCCGAAGGGTCAGTACAAGTACCGAGCGAGTAGCGAGCTAAATGTAGAGTAACTAATGTTTCAAGTATAAGACCCAAACATAGGGTGATACATATACTTATACTTCCTTACCCCAAGTTACAAAATACATATCAGTACTTATATACACTTGGAAATACACGACCCGTAGGTCATTGTTTATTTGGGAAAAATAATAGTAGTCAATATCCTTGACTTAAAACCCCAACCCACCCATAGACCTATGAGTGTATAGGACTCATCCTGTCCAAATCAAATAATCATAAGGACACCACCCGGTCCTGAATTACTAAATATTAATCTATGAGTTTTGAGGATACACGCCCGATGCTTGGGTACTCCACCCTATATAACCGAGTTTTGAGGATACCGCTCGATTCTTGGGTACTCCACCCTATATAACCGAGTTTTGAGGATACCGCCCGATCCTTGGGTACTCCACCCTATATAACCGAGTTTTGAGGATACCGCCCCATCCTTGGGTACTCCACCCTATATAACCGAGTTTTGAGGATACCGCCCGATCCTTGGGTACTCCACCCTATATAACCGAATTTTGAGGATACCGCCCGATCCTTGGGTACTCCACCCGACCTATGATCTACCACATATCATACTAGATAGGGCCTATATTATAATCAATAAACAAGACTAGACCAAGTCTTAAGGTCTAAACAAAAATCATCCATGCAACTCATGCATTAAAATTAGCATATAGGTAAAGTAAGGCCAAATCGGCGCCGGTCAACTCTCGGTTGACCCGCCATTCCAAATCCAATGTGTGTCAAACTTAGTCACAATATGTACTAAGTTATAAATAACTATTTTATGCACATTTCATCTCTAAACATATCACACATGTTTTTATGAGCATTTTCACTTCACAAATCATGCATATTTCAATAGTTCACTTCATACAAGCCTAATCACTTTAATTGGCTAATCACATGTTTAATTCATTTAAACATTATTATGAACACACATAACATATACTTAGGTAATCTCATGTTTAACCCAAAAGTTACAAGACATTAAGCCATCCACTCACTTCAAATGAGCTTTAAGAAGATTCTACTCTTTTTAGTTGAACTCCGGCGAAACTCTGGCCAACTCCGGCGAAACTCCGACGAAACTCCGGAGAGCTCTAGAAACACTTTAGTCAAGCTCCTAACATGGTTTTATCATCACAAAACCCATATCAATACAAATAACATCTAAAAGGTTATTTTCCGGCGAATCGGTTGTTTTGGCTTCTAAGTCCGTTCTTGGACTTAGAACCACCTTCCAATCCCTTGTTCTACACTTCTAAACATGTAGAACAATCCTAGGGGTACTTCATACGTTATAAAGTCATATGAAAATCGAAAATATGGCAGAAAAGTTGTTAAGGAGTTCCTCACCTTTATTCTCAAGGTTTTTCACTACTTTTGCAACTTTTTCCTCTTCCTTGAGGTCCTTGCTTGTTTGAGCTGGCCTTGTCTATGGAGGACAATGATTTCAGAGCTTCTTTCCTTGCCTTGAGAGTGTTTGGTCGAGCAAAGAGATAGGGTGTGAGAGAGAGTGGCTTATTTTGTCTCAAATGACAATTAAGTGATGGGACAGGGGTCCTCCATGTACTTAGATGCCAAAGCCACATCCTCCACATCTTCCTTTGTCAACTCCAGCCTCATCATGTCTAATTGAGCACAAAATTTCATGGGGTGGCCCTTACTCATGTGGGGGGTCATCCCATTACGCCCCGAACTGTACAATTGATCCCGAAAGTTGTATTTCTCGGACTGTTTTAATTATATTTTATTTTATCGGGTCAAATAAAATATAACACACGTTCTTTATAATTATTGGACCTTAGAATGAATATACATTCCTCAACTTTAATTTAGAAGTCTCCGAAATTCGGCTGTTATACGATAAATTACCAATGCCGGTAATTGGGCCTCGTTTGACCAACGGGTCAACCATATGCCCTTCCTATGGCCCAACTAAAATATCCACCACCATATAAATATTATCTAGGCCAAGATGAATACAATATGTGGTCCCGAGATTATCGGGTGGTCCCCACTCCCGATGTCGGCCCCACGTGCAATTCGCTATTCACGCAAAAGTAATAACAAAATTTACAACCTCGTAAATTCATAAATCATTATTCAGGGTTTATTACATGATTTACTAAAAAGTAAATTTACTTGGGGACGGTGTTACATATGTCATAATTATCACCAAGACACCAAGTAATATAGGATTATAAAATAATAGTGATACAATTCTTATTATCTTCATCATACGGAAAAATATCAAATGTCTATTTTTATATTGTTGGGATATTGATCCAGAGGCCCAATACCCGGATCAAGAAGGCCCAAAACACCGGCCCAAGCAACGGGCCCATCACTCTATGATGAGTAGATCCAGTGAAGAATGCATGCCGAATGAGATCCGGCCCAAATAAAGGTTGGCCCAGTAAGAAGACATACCGAACGGAGTTCGGGCTATATATCATACTTGGGCCAATTTGACAACGTCTTCAGCATAGTCCAACATCCCGTTCGAGCAACGGATAACCGGCAAGTGGCCAGGTGCAATTAATGTCGGATTGTGACATCAGCAAGTGGAAACATGGGTGACCAAGTCGGTGGAACAACAGCCAATTAGCACAGGGCAGCCCATGCTCTCCATTAGTATAAATAGAAGGTTTAAAATCATTGTAAGGGTTAGCATTTCAATACTCAGGCTCTAGAATAGCATCATTGCTCTTATTTATTGTATTAAAGCATTGTTTCCGACCTACCGATCGGGAAATTCCTTGTAATCAGACTGGTTAGTTAATACAAGTGAGCTTTCGAGTATTAGGGAGTTCATATCTTATATTTTTTATACACTTTGATTCTGTACCATTCCTGATATATCCAAAGTTCGTGTTGGCTTTCGGATCTACGGGATTTACCCTCAACATTGGCGCCGTCTGTGGGAAACTTACAAAAAGTTTCACATTCAAATCATCCAAAAAACCAATATTTTCAAAATGGTCAGAATCAGTTCCTATCATACAAACGACGGTTCACTCCGTCACGGAAGGAGTCACACCCCGGGGAGTCAAAACCCTCAGGGACAATCCAGCCGAGGATCGTATCCTCGTTTTGATGGGGATTTTTTTATTCCCGAATCTCTGAGAAGAAATCCTCAGGCCATGCGAGATATGGCCCAGGTCATGCAGCATATGGCGAACGAGGAGGAAGAAGGGTCCAACTTTACAGGGGAGACTCCACGCACGGAAACAACCACAGTGTCATCCCGTTCGCATGCCCATCGGGATAATCGCCGTAGCGCCCCACCAACAGCACATCATAGTCCCAACGACCGAACCCCGATCGGATCACAAGCTAGGGGACCAACTCCCATTGGTCATCATTTCCAGTATGTCGAGCGGGATAATACCAGGGCCCCTCAACGGCATTGGGATCGGGACTATACAGACATGAGGGCTCTACCACCGCCCCCTTTGACGGCCCAGGAGGAAGAAATGGCCGAGATGAGAAGGCAGATGAACGAGATGCGGGATCAGATGAACAGGGCGCCTGTACAACCTGCCCCAGTTCAGCTGGGAATTACTTCCCCTTTTACCAGGGAACTCATGTACGCAGACATCCAAGGGGGTGCCAAGACACCGACCGGCCAAATCTATGACGGGGTGGGAGATCCCCATGTGCATTTGAGGAGTTACCAAGGGGGACTCATGCTGCTAGGAGCACCCGAGGCTGCTATTTGCCGGTTGTTTTTTAGTACGCTCAGAGGGCCCGCCCAGGAGTGGTTCGGGACACTCCAACCTGGGTCAATCAACAGTTTCGCCGAATTATCGGCGTTATTCTTGGCCCAGTTTGCTTCCAGTGCCAATCCCAAACGGCACTTCAGCTATCTGACCAGCGTGAAGCAAAACGACAAAGAGACCCTCAATCAATTCCTGAAAAGATGGAGGGATGAAACCCTGACAGTGGGAAACATGACGGATGATACCGCCATTATCCTATTCACGAACGCTCTCCGAACGGGGGAGCTATACAAGGATCTGAAGAAAAATCCGGGTACAGCATACGCCGAGGTATTAGATAGGGCTCGCAAGCATGCCGTCCTAGAAAAGGAGATAATGATCAGGGATAAGGTCATTGCGCCTGCTGCCCCGATCAGAATGGCCGATCGGCTGGGTCCTAGCCTAGCGGCCGCTATACCTCCCAAGCAAGGGAGATTTACTCCCTTGGTCCTATCAGTAGCGACCATTTATCAGCACGAGAGGGACAATATTCCCCTCCCGATGGATTCTGGATAGTTTATGGGAGCAGATGACTCTGATTTCTGTAAATATCACAACAGGAAGGGTCATGCCACCAACGCCTGCAGGGCCCTACAAACAGCCATCGAGGATTTGATCCGACGGGGTCATCTGGGCAAATATGTGAATAAAGATCCAAATGCTGTGGGCACGTTGAAACCAATTAGGAAGCCTAATAGCTGGCGCCGGGATGCCCAACGTGATGCCCAGCCTCAAAATGACGTATATGTTCCCCCCAGGGATGAACCAGAGGGCTCGGGAGGCCCCGGAAAGAAACCTCGAATGGAGGTCAAGGTTATATTCGGGGGCGGGGAGACAGGGGATTCGAACGCCGAACGGAAGAGGTTCGAGCGAAGTCTATATGTGGGATCCATCTCCGCTCCCCCCGAGAAGAAAGGAAGGATGGACCCGATCACGTTCGGGCCAGCTGATTTACCCAACTCTCCAAGCCCGCACAGGGATGAACTGGTGGTGAGCATGTGCATTGACAATGCTTTGATCCGCCGAGTACTGATCGATACCGGGAGCAGTGTGAATGTATTGTATCTACAATCATTCGAAAAAATGGGTCTACAAAGAAGTCAACTGACCCACCTACGGACCCCACTGGCAAGTTTCACCGGTAATTGCATCGAGGCTGAGGGGACAATCCAATTGATGGTCGAGATTGGGGATGAAACGCACAAAGCATCACTCCGAATGATGTTCGTGGTGGTGGATGTAAATGTGCCCACAATGCCATATTGGGCCGACCGGGATTGGAAGATCTGGAGGCAATAGCCTTTGTCCGCCACTCATGCATCAAATCCCCTACTGACACTGGGGTTGGGGTGGTCAGAACTGATCCAACGACAGCCCGGACATGTTATCGAGAGGCCCTAAAACAGATGAACACTCGTGGGATGCGGGTTAATACAATTGAGGTGAAAACCCACCGAACGGAGTTCGAGGCGCACCCAGAACCCGCCACTCTTCTTGAACAAATTGACCTGGATTTCCCCCCGAACCGTAAGGTAGCTATCGGGGTAGATCTGGAGGCTGACATCCGGGATGGCGTGATTGCCGTCTTAAAAAAGTTTCAGGTATTGTTTGCCCGGGGGCCAGAAGATATGCCCAGTATTGACCCGGAGATAATATGTCACAAACTTGCCGTTCGGCCTGATGCAAAACCAGTCCAGCAGAAGAAACGATATCAAGCAACCGAACGGCGGGAATTCACAAAGCGGGAGGTGGCCACCTTGCTAAAAATAAAGCACATCCGTCCAGTAATCCACGTAGAATGGCTATCGAATGTGGTTCTAGCCCCAAAACAATCTACTTGGAGAATGTGCGTGGATTACTCGGATCTGAATAAAGCTTGCCCCATGGACCCCTATCCAGTACTGAGGATCGATCTGCTAGTAGATGAAACTGCCGGATGTGAATTGCTGAGCTTCATGGATGCTTTCCGGGGTTACCATCAGATATTCATGCACCCGGCTGATACAGAGAAAACTGCGTTCGTTACTTCGGATGGTGTGTTTTGCTATATCGTCATGCCATTCGGATTAAAGAACGCAATGGCAACTTTTCAAAGGATGATCGGGATGCTGTTCAAAGAAGTGCTGGGGGTCACAATGGAAGCTTATGTTGATGATATCCTGATCAAAAGCAGGAAGAAGGAAAATCATGTCCTGGACATAGAAAAGGTGTTCGGGATAATGCAGAAAGCAAACATCAGGCTGAATCCCAAAAAATGTGCTTTTGCTATAAGAGGGGGCAAATTTTTGGGATACATGATGAGCGAGAAGGGGATTGAGCCCAATCCTGAAAAGGTAAAGGCAATTGTGGATATGGAGGCTCCAAGAAATCTCAAAGAAGTGCAGAGATTGACCGGTCGGTTAGCAGCCCTGAGCAGATTCCTATCTAAACTAGCCGATCGAGCTATTCCATTTTTCCAGATCATGAAGAAAGCCAACCCCTTTGAATGGACGGCCGAATGCCAAACGGTCTTTGAAGATTTCAAGCCATATCTGTCTTCCCCCCTGGTCTTGACAAAACCCGAACCAGGGGAACATCTATATATGTACCTTGCTGTAGCTGACCTGGCCGTGAGCACAGTACTGTTGAAAGAAGAAGATGGCGTTCAACGACCAATCTATTTTGTAAGCAAGGCTTTGAACGGCCCGGAAACCAGGTACGCCTTGCTAGAGAAAACTGTGCTGGCCCTGATAGCTGCCATTAAACGTCTGGCACCAAATTTCTAGACCCACCCGGTAACTGTGTATACTACTCAGCCACTAGCCACCATCTTGAGAAATCCAATGGCAAGTGGACGCATTACCAAGTGGAGCCTCCTGATCGGGCAATATGAGGTGGATTTCAAGCCTCGGCCTACTATCAAAGGACAGGCCCTGGCAGATTTCATTGCAGAATGTACCGCCCGGCCCTCAGAAACAGACTCAGAGAACAATGGGCTGGATAACTGGTGGGAAATGTATGTGGATGGTGCAGCTAGTGCCAAAGGTTGTGGAGCTGGAGCTGTGATCACATCGCCCGAGGGGTTCAAAGCATATTATTCCATCCATTTTGACTTCAAGGTAACCAACAATGAGGCTGAATATGAGGCCCTCATTGCTGGTTTAAAATATGCAAAGGCCTTGGGTGCCGATCGGTTAAAAGTCCGGTCGGATAGTCAATTGGTAGTACATCAAGTAAACGGCACTGCTGAGGCTAAAGAAGAGAGAATGAAGGCTTACAAGGAGATAGTTGAGGAGCAGATAAGTAAATTTGAACAGGTGGTGCTCGACCAAATATCCAGGATTGAGAATACTGAAGCAGATATCCTATCCAAGTTAGAAAATGCAGCGTACGACGATCGGGCACAGGAGATCCCGGCTCATATCCAACGTTTTGCCCATCGGGAAACATTGGCAACCCCAGCAATCATGGTGCTCCAGATCAAGGCCATATCTTATGTCGTCCCTAGCTGGGTCATAGATATGACCAACTACCTGAAAGACGGAACCCTCCCACAAGATAAAAATCTTGCTTATCAGATAAAATGCATCCAGAGGAGGGCTTCCATGTTCGAATTGGTGGACGGGCAGCTGTACAAAAAGACGTTTGGTGGGCCGTATCTGAAATGCCTCCCACCCGATCTAGCGGCGGCTGTAATGGAAGAAATTCATGAATGTATTTGTTCCAGCCACCAAGGGCCCAAGACACTGGCCAGAAAAATCATCCTTCAAGGGTATTATTGGCCGACTATCCAACAGGACTGCTTTGCACATACTAGGAAATGTAAAGTATGCCAACTGTACGCACCGGTCCCCGGACGGCCTGCCACTTTCTACACTCCAATGACGGTGGCCCTTCCGTTCGCAAGATGGGGGATCGACCTGTTAGGTCCTCTACCTACGGCCCCTGGAAACAACAAGTATATCATCGTGGGGATAGATTACTTTACCAAATGGGTAGAGGCCGAGCCACTGGCCAGCATCACAGATGTTAAATGTCAAAAGTTTGTCTGGAAGAATATCATTTGCCGTTTCGGAATCCCTGAGCAGATTGTAACTGATAATGGAAGGCAGTTTGTGAGCCGGAATTTTGAGAACTACCTGGTCAAATGGGGAATCAAACATTCCAGAGCATCCGTAGCATACCCTCAGGCGAATGGCCAAGTAGAAAATATGAACCGTACTATCATGGATGGTATGAAGAAGAAGCTGGAAGAATACTCCTCATCGTGGCCTGATCAGTTAAATTATATTTTGTGGACTTACAGGACTACACCCCGAACGGTCACGGGAGAAACTCCATTTGCCCTCGCTTATGGTTTCCAGGCCAAGGTACCGACGGAGATCCTAGTTCCCACACACCGAACGGTGCATTACAGCCCAGAACAGAATGAGGACAACTTACGGGCCGAATTGCATTTCATAGAATAAAGAAGGGATCTGGCAGCTGCACGAATGGAAGAGTATCACAGAGCCACGAGAAGATACTTTGATAAACAAGTCAAAGTTCGTTCAATCGAAGTAGGGGACCTGGTGCTAAGGAAGCGAGAAAAAAAGCAAACCTCTCGAAGGTGGAAAAATGGCACAAAATTTGGAAGGCCCCTCCCAAATATGTAACAAGTATGCTTCAGGAACGTTTGGCCTACAAAATACCGAAGGTCGACCGGCAGGTACTTGGAATGTGGAACATCCAAGGAAATTTTATCAGTAAAAACGGCTGTTGCCACCTCTAAAAAAAATTATAGAGAGGGAGACATAACTTCCACTAAAACATAGCCCATGGTTAACACGATCATTCCGGATGACCAAATGAAGAACGGGTTAACAACATGGAAGGAAAATCATTCTCAGCTAAGGAAGTTTTTGACCCTAGATTTATGAACGAATAAAGGGATCAAAACGGCTTGAAGAATTGAGGCTCGGAAAATCGGTGCCCATGGTTAACGCGGTCATTCTGGATGACCGAATGACGAACGGGTTAACAACATGGAAGGAAAGTCATTCTCAGCCAACGGCTTGGAGTTTGACACTCAGATAGTCTCACCTCAGCGGTTAATATGGGAATCGTTCTGGACAACCGAATGAGGAACATATTAGCAGTTTGGAGGGAGCCATTATTTCAGCAAGAGTTTTGACCCTGTAATTACGCATTGTTAAAGGGATCAAAATGGCCTGGAGTTCGAGGACAGTGATTCTCACCTCAGCTTTTTAACACGCAAAATCATTCCGGATGACCGAATGACGAACGGGTTAACAGTTTGGAGGGAGCTGAGTCGTCAACTTAGCCAAAGTCGACCCTGTAATTACGTACGTGCAAAGGGATCAAAACGGCTTGGAGATGGTGTCAAGACTGTAAGATATGGATTAACCGAGTGACATTCGGATAAGGTACGGATTGTCGCCCGGGGAATCGGAACTATGGTTTTGAAAAATCTCGCCTCAGTCATTAACTTGATTCAGAAGCGAATCGCCCTTTTAGCTATAAATAAGGAATGACCCGATCTGGTGACCTTGCTTACAGTTCGAAAAGGGTTACCTCAGACCCCTAATATGGATGATACGAGCCAGAGAGAATAGTTCGGAATGCATCGGAATTATGGGTTTGGAAGGGAGATAGTCTCACCTCAGCTTGTTAACACATGAGATCATTCCGGATGACCGAATGACGAACGGGTTAACAGTTTGGAGGGAGCCCCTGTCCCAGCTGAGAGTTTGACCCTGTGGTCACGATCAAAACGGCTTGGAGGCATTCACCTCAGCTAAGAGTTTTGACCTCGTGGATCACGAACGGAAAAGGGATCAAAACGGGCTCGGGAAAGGTGTCAGAACGATTTTGAGGAGATAGTCTCACCTCAGCTTGTTAACACGTGGGATCATTCCGGATGACCGAATGACGAACGGGTTTACAATTTGGAGGGAGCCCCTGTCCCAGCTGAGAGTTTGACCCTGTGGTCACGATCAAAACGGCTTGGAGGAATCCACCTCGGCTAAGAGTTTTGACCTTGTGGATCATGAACGGAAAAGGGATCAAAACGAGCTCGGGAAAGGTGACAGGAATAAAGATACATGAGCCGAATGATGTTCGACAACATAGAAGGGATTGTGAATAAGAAAAATCAGAGAAAAAACTGAAGAAAGACATCAAAAGAAGAAAGCTTAGTTTATTCTTCGGCATTACTAGCCGGAATATACAAGAAGAACAAAGGACAAAAAAGCAAAAATTACAAGTCTATGCTATTGAAGGTTTGCCGTTCGGGGAAGGTGGAGGTTGAGAGCTCCCTTCCTGCACTGCATCATCAGGCGCTGCTTTGGACCTTTTCTCCATAATACGGTCATATGTATTCCCGAACAGATCGTCAAAGCCTAATTCATCAGGGTCGAACGGCTTAGGGAAATGTTCTAGGATCAAATCGAGGTTCCTATCCAGAAGCAGGTCCTGACTTTGCTTCACAGTCTTCTCGGTCAGGACATCCAAGAAAGATTTCCCTTCCGGCGTGCTGTCCAGGAGATCGATCCCTGCCTTGATGGAATCTTCGCTTTCCCGTAAGAATTGGCCAAGGTGAGGTCCCAGGAACTGTCGGGCCGTGTTCTCCAGAGCGACGTTCAGCCCCTTGCCTCGTTGAAAATCAACTATCGATTGATGAGCAATCTGGGAAGTGTTGACCGTATAAGGTTCGGGAAGATGGTCACCAACGGCTTTATCAAATTTGATCCCAACGGATTCAGAAGCTCGCACCTTGGCCCGGAGTTCTTTAATCTCCCGGTCGCGATGTCGGGATTTTTCCTGCATCTCAGCCAGAGCAGCTTTTGCCTTCTCACCCTCCTTGGCCTGCTCTTGAAGATCAGCCGCTAATTTCCGAGCAGCAGAAAGAAGGATCTCGCTGTCATCCCGATCGCTGGCCAGGGCCTTCATTTCCTTTTCGGCCGCAAGAAAGGCCTTGTGATAGTATACACCGGCCTGAAAACGAGATTGCAAAAGAAGTCAGATAAAATACACCAATGAAGAATAGAAAGGTATGGATCAGAATGAGGTGTACCTTGAGTGCTTCCTGGTGACCTGCTTCAAAAAGATCCGACCAGTGGGTCAAGTTCGTGAAGCTCGGGGGAACCTTGATCGCGGTGTGACACCACATAGAAGATGGCATCAGCCCGAACAGATACCTCCCTTCTGATCTGGGCCCCACGTTCGAAAATTCGACAAACATCCGATCATCGATCGGTGCGTCAGAAAGAGCCGGAGTTGTTGTTTTGGCAGGCGCATATCTTTTGGGTTCAGCCTCCGGCCCGGTCAAATCAACCACGTGGTCGATCGGGATCAATTGATTACCATCATTCCCCTTGCGTTTCTTCCGGATTTGCTCCGCAGAGGCATGATCGGCTATCATTTTCTCCTTGCCTTTGCAAGAAGAAGCCGTCAAAGTAGCGGAAGAGATAGAACGCCGGACGGGTATGGGGGATATCGCACCTACAAAAAAGGGGAATAAGAGATAAGAAGCTAAATTAGAAGAAGGAAGGACGATCGTGTTAAAACCCTGCTACGCTTACCAATTCCGGCAGATAACATGTTAGAAGTAGTGACAAAACTCCGAAGACTTCAGGTTCCTCCCATCCGCAAAGATTCAGCTTGGGAGCGTAGAACGGCATCTACCCTGGGCTGAGAATCCCGAACGGGATAGGCGTTCCACCTATCCGGGAATGGCAGAGAATCACCAACCCGAACAAACAAAAAACGCTCCTCCCAGTCAGCCGGCGGAGTGAGATTTTCTGTGAACAGCTGACGATCAGAACGAGCTACCAGCTTCAGGTACCCGGTCGTCCAATAAGGCTGATAGCAGTAGTGGTGAAGGAATAAGTCGACACTTGGAGTGATCCTCAAATCGTGGCATCGAATAATGAAGCCTGTAAGAATGCGGTAAGTGCTGGGCACGAACTGAGCGGGTAGTACAGAAACCCGGCGTAAGAACTCCACGATGAACGAATGGAGAGGGAAGCGAAACCCAGCAGTCAAAGCGTCAAGGTGCACTAGCACGTGCCCCGGTCGATGCCTCATCGGGTGTCGAATAAATCCGGCATAGTATTCCCTTGGTGGGGGCAATAACTGGCTAAGTTGCCGTTCGATATCTTCTGGGAGGCGTTGTTTTTGTTTGCGAATACGAGTAAAGTGTAGGGGAATGCGGGGTGGCCGTTCGGGCATTCCCTTGTTATAGACCTGGACATCATCACCTGATAGGCATCCATCATCTTGTGGCTGTTCAGTGTGTTTTCCTGTCTGAGGGTTGCCGGGTTTAGGTGTTTGGGAAGAAGAGCCTTCGGCCTTGTTACCAGCAGATGTTTTACTTAGGCGAATCAACGGCATCTCTTCAGATTCTGAGCTAGAGGGGTAATACATAAAAACACTGGAGAAATTTTGGGAATTCTAGAGAGAGAAAGCTTGAAAGTACGCAAGAGAATTCTGAACTTAGAAGGAAAAATGAGGAAACAGCAGGAGAAATTAGGGGAAAGCACCTCTCTATAAATAGGGAAAGTGCCGCACAAAACCCTAATCCATGAGCAACACGTGGCATTCAGTGTCACGCCTCGGACCTACCCGGACACGTCAACAACCTGCCGTACAGTATGAATAGTCAACCGCAGTCCGACTCATCCATACTATACAAGGCGTCTTGAATACCATTCACACATAGTACATCCATAAACAAACATAATGTAAAAGAAACATTTATAGCAGCGGAAATATTTAACGTAAGTGTTTGTTCCACACCTTGGCAATCATGGGCGTACAAGCCCCCAAATAATTATTCAAAAAAGACAATATCCATGAGCATTATTTAAGTTGTTTTCAAAACAGAAACGGGAGAAGCACGAACCACGTCTTCTTCCTTGGATCTTCCCGAAGCAACGGGCGGTGGCAGCAACCTTCAAGTTCTACCTGAAACTGTGAGGTGGCCTCCCCCGTGAAGGGGAGGTCAGTACTTGGAAATATTTGACAAGTACAATAGCAACTATACTAAGTATAATTGATGTTTTAATTTCTAAGACCCTCAACTTAGGGTACTATTATATTATAGGCCATAACCCTCGGTTATCCCTTTTTCTTTTAGCTGTACTTACTTTATATAGAGTCAAGTAGTCGACCCGTGGGCCCATATTCATTTAGAATTCATCATTTCCATTCCCCCCGTGACTGCAAGTCACGATAACCCCGTGGGGTCCCATCGAGCCCCAATTGTATAGCAAGGTCTCGGCCCAACTACATTTCTATACAATCCTCTAACTCGATATAACACATCAAAATTGTATGGCAAGGGCTCGGACCAACTACGTTTCCATACCAACCATAACTTCGTGGCAAGGGCTCGGCCCAACTGCATTTCCACGGAGATCACATATACATGGCAAGGGCTCGGCCCAACTACGTTTCCATGCTAATCATATTACATGGCATGGGCTCGGCCCAACTACATTTCCATGTCATCCTAGAGTCCAACTCTAATTATTTTCATAATCAAATTCTCAAGCAAATCCTATGCCTAGAATCAATTTCCGTAGGTAGCCTTTAGGCCTACCCCTATCACACCTTAGTGTTCATACAATTTAACCTTAAAGTATCTCTTAAGACTACTTAAGGCATATCTATTCACAATCCTACCTCTTAGGATTGGTTTCATCATTTATTTATATTAATTTCTCCGACTAGTATTTTGATACTAATTGGATAGTCCTAGAACATGCCAAGTTCCTATTTTCCAATTGGCATTTCATTTCAATTGATTTCCCAACACAAGTATAGTTTGATCTCAATATCAAAATATCACTTTAATCCATTCATGAATTTCATACATGACGTAAAGTATATTTTATCACAATGTCATCCTAGTAATTTCATTAACATGCCGTTCCATTCATTTCACATAATCATACACAATTATTCTAAATTTGTATATCATGCTTCACTTACTCATATCAATATTATTTTCATTTAGGCATTATTAATCATTAATAATCCATGAAAATCCCATCTAATTACTTTAGGCAATCTTATGAAATTAACTCACTAATTATAAGCAATATAGTCAGCCATCCTCACCTCGTGATGTGCTACAATAGTTGCCTTTGTCAAGCCCCTCGATCAATCCCCGTTCTAGGCCGATTGAAAGTGGAAAATTGGACTGCTGGGAAAAAGCCGGGCGGTTTTCACGAAAGCCGGGCGGCTTTCGTAGTCTGCAACTACGAACAGCTCCTTTGGAGTGGCGGTTTCCGGCGATTTCGACTCCTATCGATTCACCAACTCTTCTAAGTTAATTAACCCCACTTTATAACAATATTCTATACTTTTAAACGTGTAGAACTCATGGTTTAACCCACAGTATGATTTCAAAAAAAATCATACAAGAATAAACTAGTTACAAGAATACTCATTGAGTTCTTACCTCAAACACTATACTTTTCTTCTTGGATTTCCTCTTCTCTTGCTTCCTTCAGCTTGAGCTTTTTGAGAGGTGATGTCTAGAGCTTCTCTCTTCCTTTGGGTTATCCGTATGGCTCAAATGAGGGGGAGGTACCTATCCTCAATCAAACACCAAGTTGAGGTGTTGATAGGACCAATAGGGGTGTGGTGGTGTCCCCAATCACTTCCTTCCCCATAAGTCCGGATATGTCACCTTTAGATGTCCCCCTTTCCATTAATTTGGTCAATCAGCACCCATAAAAACGTGGGGTGGCCCCCACTTATGTGGGAGGTCATCCCATTATGTCCCGGTGTGTACAATCGGCTCCGAAAGTTGTATTTTTCGGACTATTTTAGTCATATTTTATTTTATCGGGCCGGATAAAATATATCACGCGTTCCCAACAATTTTGGGTCTTTAGAATAGATGTACATTCCCCAACATTAATTTAGGAGTCTCCGAGACTCATTTCGGGCTGTTATCCGCTAAATTACCAATACCGGTAATTGGGCCCCGTTTGACCAACCGGTCAACTCCATGCCTTTCTTATAGCCCAAATAAAATATCCACCACCATATACATATTATCTGTACCAAGATGAATATAATATGTGGTTCAAGAATCATCGGGCGGCCCCCGCTCCCGCTGTGGGCCCCACATGCAATTTACTATTCACGTAAAAGAAATAATAAAATTTAACAATTACGTAAATTTATAAATCATCTTTCGAGATTTATTACATAATTTACTAAAAGTAAATATGCTTGGGGACGGTGCTACATTAAGTGGTTATGATTAATCAGGGGCATTTATGGTTCATTTTTGTGCACGTACCCCGAACGGGCTTACAGAGGATCAGTAAAGATCACGGGGGAATGGTTAAAACCTACTTAGATCATCGATTACCGAGTGACGAACGGGCTTACAGAGGATTAGCAAAGATCACAGGGACTTGCTGGTTAGAAAAACTGCTAAGTCCTAACGATTGATCTGAAGCCCGAACGGCTACCAACATACGAAGGAGCCCAAGTGCGGGCGGATTATCAGAGATCTGAAGACCAAGAAAAACGGCTAAGTCCTAAGAATTGATCTAAAGCCCGACTGGCTATCAACGTTCTAAAAGATTATCTGAAGCCAGAATGTGCTAAGTCCTAAAAAATGACCAGAAGCCCGAACGGCTGAGTCCTAGAAAGAAGGGGGTTTATCCTTGGTAAATTATCAGAACCCTCCAATGCCCGAACGGCGATCATACGGTATTAGGAGTATTAAGTGAAAAATAAAGTCAGAAAATTGATTAAGTCCTACAAAACGGGCCGAATCCCGAATGGTGAGCAATCACTCAATAAACGCAAACAAGACAATATAAGATGTTTTGTGCAAAACAAAAGATCTGTATTCATCGGTTCTACTGACCGGGAAATACAAGCTACTTGAAGAAAAGAGAATTACAACGATTAATTAAAAGTTAAACATCTAGATTATTGGCCAGGGGCCATCTCCTCTCCATCTTCATCCTCGTCATCATCATCATCAGACGGGGTTCAGGCTCTCTCCCAGCAGCCTGATCAACTTCCCGTTGCAGATCTCGCTGGAATTTTTCAAATGGAGCTTGTATAATTTCATCCTGGGGAAGATCAGAAGCCTGAACCGGCCTCCCAAGATTGTTTTGAAGTTGGGCTACAAAAGGACGTAGCAGGACCTGGCCGATCTTGGCATAAAGATCTGCAACAATGGAGTCATTCCATTTCTTGCTCTCAGGATCCTTATCCAAAAGAGCCACCCCTGCCGAGAGCCGACCAGCACCTCTAGGAAACCCCTTCAGGTACGCTCCAAAGGCGAACGGAATTTGCGTCCTGGCATGATCATCCTTGATGATGGAGAATTCATCAGAGGATTTGAATGTTTCCCGGACAGCGGATAGATCCACATTCACCTCATATGGGCCGTCCGGGATGCTGGAAGGCATCTCCTCAAACTTGATCTATGCGGCCTCGGCAGCGATGACCTTCGCTTGGGAAGCAGCAAGTTGGACCCGAAGGGTACCAAGCTCAGCATCCAGCCTTTGTTTTTCCTCCGCAAAAGCCTTCCGTTCGGCTTCCAGGGAGGTGATTGCAGCAGCAGCGGTTTGCTCAACGGAGGATTGAGCAACGATTAGTTCCCGTTCCTTGACCAGACAGGCTTCCCGCATTTGCAAGGTGTACAAACCCATCTACAAAGCACCGTTTGAGAGTTAGTACTGATTACAGAGAATAAAATAAAAACAAAGCGCAAAAGATAATATACCTTCAGTGTGGTCAAGGCCAGGCATTCTTCGGATTGTTCGACCGGTAACTGGGGAAGGGAGAAATTGTTGAACCAGGAAGATGTCGACCAGATCTGGCTCGCGGTAGAACCAGCCCTTTCTAGCACCTCATGAACAGGATCCGATAAAGAGATCCGCTCGACCTGACCAGTGATATGGTCGGTATGAGTCCCGCCTACGTTCGAGGGTTCCCCCTGAACGGAGTCAAAGTGTTGGGAGAACTGATGCAGTTGATCAGAACCAAAGCGGTCATCGATCATCATGGCATCATAATGATCCTGACCGGAGAATTGCTGAATAGGCTCCGGTTACTGAACGGTCGGTGCAGGTTCGGGTTGTGGAGCAGCAGTGGTGGGTGAATCAACTTTTGGATTCCTCTTCATTTTCTTCTTCCTTTTCCCGATCCCGCCAGCAAGGAGCACACAGTTTTCATCCATAGTAGCGTCTGGATTGGGAGCTGAAAAATGACAAAGGGAAATGTTAGTACCGAGCGGCCTTTAGCATGTGAGAAACTAGTAACAAGAAGGGAACGTTTCTCGCACGGGAAGGACCGCCCGGACTATGGCACTTGATTCTCAAAACAAGTAAACCCAAGAGAACGGGCAGTACCTATCCCGGCTTTAACCAGCCGATCGGGAGTCAGGTAGGTCATGATATCACAACACTTGTCCTTCTCCACAGCGAGTACGTCCTTATAGATTTCCTCAGTAAGAACTAGGTCGGGAGTCTTGTGGGGAAAGGCGTTCCATTTATGAGGGATCAACCCGTCCGGGATAGACACGAAGAAAAACCTATTTTTCCATCCTTTGATTGAAGTTGGATTGCCTTTGAATAGAATGTGGCCCGTTCGGGAACTAGCGGCTAGGTATCCATGAGTTTGTTGGGGGGCTACTTTGAAAAATTGATGAAATAAATCTAAGGTCGGCGAAGCACCGACATCTTTACAACGACACATAAAGCCCGCCATTGCCCGATAGGAGTTCGGCATGACTTGGGCAGGTACAATTTCATAAAAATTAAAAATGAAATAAAAAAGAGGTGTAACGGAAATCTAAGCCCAGCCCTCACTGAATCGAAATGGACCACGGTCATCCCAGGGGCGTGACGTAGGGGATGAAGCCCAGCTTGCAATCGAAAGTCCACTGGGTCTGGGATTAGGGCCGGAATTTCGGCCCTATTATTGGCAGTCAATTTTTGCCTTCTTGCCCTAATTAAACCTAAGTCGAGGGAATGACGGGGAACATCTTTTGGCCGTCCAGCCGCCATCAAATCCATTTCATCCTCGGATTTTGTGCCATCAGAACTTTCACCAGAGGAAGATGAAGTGCTAGGGAGGTCCTCCGCCTCAGCCCTGGTATTTGTCGCTGTTTCAGTAGAACCACCGGCGAATGGGACTGTGATGACATCCACAATAGCAGCATCACGGTCATCTCCATGGGAGGTCATCTCCGAATCAGGAGAATGCTGTTGAGAACTCATCTCGATCGAGCCAAGAATGAGGATAAAGAATAGAGGGAGGAAAGGTACCTGAGCGACGGAAGTTGGGAGAAATTTCAGAGGAAGCAACGATGCGAGGGAGATTACAGAATCGAAACCCGGATTTGAAAGGTTAAGGGCTAGTTTATAGCCTTGAAACCGCCGTATCAAGAACCAATCAGGGAGCAACACGTCACTAGGAGCTTTTAAACTAAACGCGTGTCTAATGAAAAGACTAAACGACGGTTACCATGATGAATATGGGGAAATGAAACGGCAGCCGTCAAATCACAGCATGGGGAACCGACTACTTCTGTACCCCGATCTCCATTCGGCGAATTGCAACATTGGTATTCATACTTCCTAATGCACTCACTATCGTTCGAGACATCGGAAGTGGGGGACTTGTGTTGGGATATTGATCCAGAGGCCCAATACCCGGATCAAGAAGGCCCAAAACACCAGCCCAAGCAACGGGCCCATCACTCTATGATGAGTAGATCCAGTGAAGAATGCATGTCGAACGAGATCCGGCCCAAATAAAGATTGGCCGAGTAAGAAGACATACTGAACGGAGTTCGGGCTATATATCATACTTGGGCCAATTTGACAATGTCTTCAGCATAGTCCAACATCCCGTTCGAGCAACGGACAACCGGCAAGTGGCCAGGTGCAATTAATGTCGGATTGTGACATCAGCAAGTGGAAAAATGGGTGACCAAGTCGGTGGAACAACAGCCAATCAGCACAGGGCAGCCCATGCTCTCCATTAGTATAAATAGAAGGTTTAAAATCATTATAAGGGTTAGCATTTCAATACTCAGGCTCTAGAATAGCATCATTGCTCTTATTTCTTGTATTAAAGCATTGTTTCCGACCTACCGATCGGGAAATTCCTTGTAATCAGACTGGTTAGTTAATACAAGTGAGCTTTCGAGTATTAGGGAGTTCATATCTTATATTTTTTATACACTTTGATTCTGTACCATTCCTGATATATCCAAAGTTCGTGTTGAGCTTTCGGATCTACGGGATTTACCCTCAACATATATATTGCATTCATTTTTATATAATGTATTCAATTTTATTTGTCATTCATAACGCATGGTTAGATCGCCTAGTTCATGTATTGTTTGCACAGTCGTTTTGATTTCAAGTTATTTTAAAGGAAAACAACTTTAGATAATATTAGCTATAGTTCATCAACTACTAATGAATGACTCTTATTATAGATATATAACCGTTTAGACCCCAATTGCTCAAGATCGCTAGATTTCTAAAGTGTAATAATTCTATTCACAGCTCAAAATTTGCTATTCACATAATAAAATTATGTGATTTAAAATAATAACTAGTTACTCCACCCGTGCATTGCACGGGAGTGAAGCACCCACATAATAATTTAGATGCAATGAGATATTAAAAAACAAAAAAAAACATGATTGTTTATTGAGTTATTTGAAAGCTAGCATTAAATAAATTCAAAAATAAATTGTAAGAACTAAATGTAAAACATCGACGAAATAGACGTGCATGTAAGTCCAGGAGACTATAAGGAAAATTATAAATTAGTCTATAATATATATTTCTTTGTAAACAACGCTCAACATTGATTTGGTTGGTTGTTTGTCCATCTTCTTCACATATTACAAACTTCAATCCAATCGACTTGTTACTCTCCACACCGCCACATACAAATGCCTATGAGTAAAATTGGGGCGACTGAGTAAGATGACAACATTTTTCAACAATTGTCCATGACTCTTATTAATGATCATTGCATACCTAACAATTAACAGAAACTGTTTCAGCTAAAATTCGGTGGAAGTCTAATGTATGATGATGCTAAAGTAAGTCTAGGAATAAAAAACTTTTTATTTCACCAAGAGAATGTATCCCGTGTAGAAGGTCACTATCTGAGCTAGATGATAAGCTGAAATATGAGCTTAGATGAGTATTTAACTCTAAATCTATCAGACACAAGATGTATTCTTTGAACTTATCAACCACATATGTGGAGCAAGAATAGACTTCAAATAAAGATACGAAGTCGAATTACTTCGAGTTAAGAGGTTAGGACAAATGCTCACAATAGATTTAATAGTATAATATACCATTGGAGCAATAATATCATTCAGTATATCAATGAGTGATCGTTCGTAAAAGATTGGATATTGGGGGCACTTTTGCTCACCGGCCATCCTTGCAAGTTTCTTGTTCTTAGATTGTCTAACTACAATACAGTATGGCCATTTGAAATTATGAATGAAGTGTTTGAGGTTGCGCGTACAATATATTGCCTCATGTCTTTCAGAACCACAAACGATACATGTCTAAAGTCATCTCTGAATATAATCGACTTCCCACTAAATTAAAAAGCAAGTTTGCATCCCGATGAGTGGCAGAGCGAAGGACACCTCTCATACTTCAATTCACCAAGAGCTCTAAAAAATATTGGGGTGCCATTGATATTGCATTTAAGATTAAATATTAATATTTAAATATAGTTAAACGGATACTATATTTAAGATTAAAAAATTCATTATACTTTAGTGAGTACTATATTTGAGATTAAATACAATTTATTAACGGGAAAAGAGTCAAATAAACTCTTCTACTATTTCCAATCCGTCTCTTAAGCCTTTATACTAAAAAAGTATCATATAAGTACATTACTTTAAAAATTGGTCAATTTGTCCATTTAATCAGTTTTTGACCTGCAATAGCAGGGGTTTTTTTAATTAAAAACCTCTAAAGAAATTGTTAAACCTTAAGAAATGTAAATAAAAATGTTAAAATTTTCATAATGTCAAAGTCAACATCTTTGAATTTTTGAAATTATTTGTATTTCTACATCTATTGTATATTCTACATCTATTTAAAATGTTTCCTCATTTTTTAATTCATAGTTTTTACATTTTCACTTTATTTTTTCAGTTTTCTGCTTTTTTTATTTTTTATTTAAACATTTTTAAATTATTTATCTATTTTTACATTTATACTATTTATATATTATTATTACATTATTTTTCAAATTTATATGATTTTTATAAGATTTATTAATAGTCCTAATTTGGTATATTACAACTAACCTGCTATAATAGGTCAAAATGGTTTGATTAATTGTATTTGAAAAGCAAGCGTACTTATATGATGTTTTTTAGTAAAAGGGTTTCAGTGATGGATTAAAAATAATAGAAGAGTTTATTTGGCCTTTTTCTCTTTATTGACTATATTTAAACGGGTACTATATTTATGACTAAATATTACTCCGTGATGTTTTAAAAGGAAAAAACAGTTGCTTCAAAGGATTGTAGATTTAATATTGATTGAGTTTAACAAAATTTAGTAGCCATAAATTTTAAATATAAACTGAAGATCGATTAGTCAAAACTAAAGGTTGGAGAAAAGTGCACATAAATTATTAAATAAAAGTGTAACTCATTATTTATGTTGATTGTTTTTTCTTAAAGTAGTAACACTTTCTCTCAAAGTAACTTGAAATTATTAAAAAGTACTTCCTAATTTACCCGTGCTTCTAATATATTATGAATTTATCAAATAAGTAATTACATTTTATTTAGAGTTCAGAAGATTGGTTTTGCAATGGGATATTGGGATATGGTTAATTTATATTATAGTTACACCCAACACACAAATGTGTCCTTTATGACAGTTAACTCTTGATCGTGTAGAATTGAGCGGGAATTTTGAATAACAAAGTGATAAGGGTGATGAGGCTATGTCATATGTGTATAAGATCTTAATGAAGTCCCAAATAAATCATGTAATTAAAATAGCCGAGCTTTGGGATAGGGAAAGATACTCCGTATCTAGATGAATTTCGAAGGCATTCTTCAGTAGGAAAAACGAGATTAGTGCATTATTACATAGATGGATCTCCAGTAGAATTGTTTAGAATACACTTATCTACAGAGTACAGACTACAAAGTAAAATAAGACCAGAGTAGAAGTTTGGTATTTGCCTGCTTGCAGGTATTTCAGTAGCATATTAAGAGTGGGCATAGTGATGAGGGGGAAATAATCCAAACATGTGGTTAATAATATTTTTACCGTTTTGCTTTATGCATAAAAAATTCAATAGCAATCAAAGACCTAAAAGACTGTTTTGTATAGTCTTAAAATTGCTACTCTTATGTATGTGTAAGGTATTCATGCAAAATACTTCTTCACTGTTTAGCATATAAAATCATGTATACTGGTCATAACAGAATTTGAGCCAACCGCAACAACAATAGCTCTTACTCTACCTTCAACCACTTTGATGCTATGTCCGACAAAGAGAAGGTTATATAATGTCAGTAAACAAAATTGCCTCGATAAGAAAGTGCAAATAAGACTAACCTAACCTTCAATAAGTCTCTCAAACATCAATGGACATGCAAATAAAAGAGTGATCATTCACCAATCACCACAAAGCATAGGCATCAAACAGAAAGCATTTCACATGTGCGTTGCACGGGATGTAATTTTTAAACATTAGAAAAATAAAATATACATGACCATAAAAATATTTCTAAATAGGATCATAAAAAATGTCCACCACATTTGGATCTATATGACCATGTAAAATCTTTCATCCTTGTGTTGCACACGATTGCAGAATAATCAAAAATTTACTCAATTGCTAAGATGAGAATATTTCATAAACAAAACCAAAGAATCTAAAGAAGAGAAAATATTTTTAAGCTTATCTTTTTAGCTGCTGGAATTTGATTAGCTGAAACTCCTGTTTTTATTAAATTATTATGAAGTATGACCTAACTAACGAATCAATACTCGTAAAGAATGGTCATGAGGAATAATCATTAGTAATCTGTTATTATAAGTAAAAGTAGATACTTATGTTGATGTTTATTTGATTATACTAACTGAAGCTAAACACATGAATGGGGAAAGAAGTATTAGTAGGAAAGGAGAGATTTACCTGACCTGTAAATCATTAAAATTGCTTGCACTCCAATATAGTATTTAAAGAAAAATGACCTAAACATTTTGTCAAACATCACATAGGCAGTATTACAGAGTACATCCTATATATAGAATATAGGTTTAGTTCCATAAACAACATCTAGTGTGCTTATAATATAGGTTTAGTTCCAGAAAAACTAATGCTTCAAGTAAACAGACTAAGCATATCAATTAAACATAATGGATGCTAAATTAGTTGGGCTGCTCCTTGTTGAGTATCTCAATGATAACTTGTTTTCAAGGAGAAGTGCTATTTAGCTGAAAAAAGCTAGGATAAAACTTCCTCGTTTAGAAGATCTACTTAGAAGCTTTAGAGTGTGTTTATGAAATACTTACTCACTATAATGTCAAAAGCAGAGCTCTCATTAGGCAGCACACATATCTAGTAATAATTTTATAAATGATGACACACACTTTCATGCTCATGAAGACTAAGAGTGTAAAATATTTATAGGAATGAGTATGTCATCTGAAGAAACATCAACCAAGTATTTTATCAACATTACATATGCATTACATAGCTACTGAATTTTATATGGGTTTGAGTGTATGTTTCACCAATGAGTGTCAGACATCACGCATTTTTTTATTCAACTTCTCTGCCTCTTATTATATGCTAAAATGTTTCATTTGTATTTAAAAGAAAAAATAACATCAGATTATAAAAGCAGTTTACAAAAACAAAATAAACCTTCTGCAAATAAGCCAAGACATATAAAGTTGTTCATCAGTCTTGATGGCAACATGGTTTTGAAACTTAGGTGTGTCTTTCAAAATCCCCTACAGAACAAAACATAGTCATCTAACAGGTTTAGTATTGAAGAAAAACAAAAAGACCTGGCTGAGAAGACACCATAGAGTTTCATACAAAATCTACATGGCAGAGAATTGGAACTCATCCTAACATATGAAGGGGAAAACAAACGCTACACAAAAAGTGGAGGCAGAAAATTATCAATAATTAAGGGAATTCCAAAATTATGCTTCTTAAGCCAAACAAAACTATACATGCCTGATATGTCCCACTACGAAGTGTGTAGTCATTGATAAAGAATCTCATAGAGAAACTATAAAAAATAAGCCAAAGAAAAGGTTGGGCTGCTCCTTGTTGAGAAGTGCTTTTTAGATGAAAAATTTGGGCTATAAAACTTACTCGTTTAGAGGCTCAACTTAGATGCAATTGAATACTTCATATGGGAAACTGAATATTTGGCCCACTTAAGTCCACACGCATTGAAAAGTGACCTCGGGATAGCTGGATCACAGCGCATCATAGGTGTAGATTTGGAGCAAATTCCACAATGTCTACATGGCAGAGAATTGGAACTCATCCTAACATATGAAGTGAAAAACAAACGTTACACAAAAAGTGGAGGCAGAAAATTATACTCACTCCGTCCCTTAAAACTTTGCCATCTTTCCTTTTTGGGACGTCCCAAAAAACTTTGCCACTTTCCCTTTTAATCAATTATTTTGTGGTTTTTGTTATTTCTCTCTCCTCTCCACAAACCTCAACCACACAGTTTTTACTTTATTATTCTCCGTGCCGGTCAACTGTGGCAAAGTTTTAAGGGACGGGGGTAGTAAATGTTGGGTGTGTTTCGGAAAATAAAGAAAATTAATTAAAATAAATTAATTAAATAAAATGACTAGAGAAAAACAAGAAAGGAGATGAAGCAGAATTAGCCAAAGCTCGTGCTACGCACGATTTCCTTAAAACGTATTTGTTGCCTCCCACGGTGCTAGGAGCGTTGCAACAATCGTTTCCCAGGATACGATGACTACGAACTAGTGTTTGAGCACACAAACAAGAGTTCCAGCGAACGAGAACCAAGTATGAACACGGAAGGAATTTTGGGAGTAGCTGGAAGAGTTTTTAGCTCAAGAAAACGTGAGGAAAGTGTTGTGCGTTGTCAAAACCGTGTGTCTGTTGCAAAGCACCTGCCAGCTATTTATAGGAGGATTTGTTGTGTGTTAAATGGGGTGTTAATGGACCTGAACGTTGGACATCAATGACCAGTCCGTTGGGCATTGAATCGTCCATAAACTGTCCATTTAACGCAGCATTAAAAGATAAGAACGTTGGGCATTAATTGTTGTAACGGAAGAAGTGCGCGGCAGAAGACCCCAACAGAACTCCCCTTGGAGGGGTTCTGTCCGAAGCCAACAGAACTCCCCTCGGAGGGTTTCTGTCCGAAGCCAACAGAATTCCCTTGGAGGGTTTCTGTTCGAGGCCTTCTGTCCGGAGCCAACAGAACTCCCTTGGAGGGTTTCTGTTCGAGGCCTTCTGTCCGGAGCCAACAGAACTCCCTTGGAGGGTTTCTGTTCGAGGCCTTCTGTCCGGAGCCAACAGAACTCCCTTGGAGGGTTTCTGTTCGAGGCCTTCTGGGAAAAAACGTTTGGGAAGAAAACAAAAATGAACCGTATCTCTTGAGAAATAGATTTTTGGACGGCATTCGTGTCCGCAGGTCGCCCGCGCACACGAGTCGCGGATTTTCTTCTCCGTTTTGGGATTTGATCGGCACCCCCCCCCCTGCGCGTAAGCGAGAGCCTTTCCCTTTAAGAATCTTAACTCCTTAAAAGAGGCTTCCCTTTAAAAGGGGGTGAAAATCCCTTGAGTTTTTCGGTGTGGGATAAAACACACTAGAAACTCATCATTTTCCCAGTTTTTCCATTACAACGAGCGAACTTCGAGAATCAATTTCTCATTCACCCGTTATCCGTTTTGAGCGTACCATATATCGAATTGTAGCCCTTAACAAGAACAATCCGAAACCACTTTGACCCGACCCAAATCGGAAGTGGACCCCACTCAAATAATTTCCCCAAAATGACCATTTAATGCAATTTTTAACACATTTTTCCAACAACCCCCCACATGAATGAAAATTGATTTTCGAGACTTAAAAGACACGAAGATAGGAGGACACGTTGTGTTCACCGGATGATCCTTGCATACGGAGAGGTAGGTTTTATCCTTTGAACCTTCCGTTGTAAAGACACGTTTATTTACTGGCTGTCTAGTAGACTCGATGTCCTTGAACTATACTGCCGTCGTGTAAACATTGACTTATCTTTACACAAGAACCTTCCAACTTTGTTCCGTTCTCATGGGTGTGCCCGTTTTGGCCATGGGTCACCGTCCTGGTTCTGCAAGAGTTTCTAAAGAACTGAGCCTTCACAGTTCTCCTTCGAAGCGGCCCTTTCTCTCTCACATAGGTGATTCTTTCACGAGTATCCCGCATACTCTTCCAATGTTATCGAGTAGATCAACATTTTAGAATCATTAAAGCAAACGTTTTTGCTAACCTCGTGCGGGAGTCACTGTTTTAACGAGGAGTGGGTAGGAGTCCGGGACCCCCATCAGTGACCATCCTTCGCTCTATAATTTAGTTGTCCCTTTTGAACCTAGGACCAACTAGGTTGGGTATCCACTATAGAACTTTTCAATTCACGGGCTTTAGTCCCATTCCTCGTGACAACTTCTCCAACAATTCTCTATCCAATGCCTTGGTTAGCGGATCCGCTATGTTATCCTTTGACTTCACGTAGTCAACAGTGATAACACCCGTTGTGAGGAGTTGTTTAATGGTGTTATGTCTACGACGAACGTGTCTAGACTTACCATTGTAGAGATTGCTCTGTGCCCTTCCAATTGCCGCTTGACAATCGCAATGTATGCATATTGGAGGGACAGGCTTCTCCCAACTTGGAATATCCTCGAGAAAATGGCGTAGCCATTCAGCCTCTTCAGTGCACTTATCCAAGGCTATTAGCTCAGATTCCATGGTGGATCTAGCTATTAACGTTTGTTTCGAGGATTTCCATGACACGGCTGCACCTCCCAAAGTGAAAACATATCCACTTGTGGACTTAGAGTCCTTTATGTCGGATATCCAACTAGCGTCGCTATACCCTTCAAGTACAGCCGGATATCTTCCATAGTGCAGTCCAAGGTTTTGGGTTTTACGTAAATACCTTAAAACCCGTATTATTGCCTTCCGGTGTTCATCACCGGGGTTGCTAGTATATCTACTTAGCTTACTAACCACAAAGGCAATATCAGGCCTGGTACAACTCATTAGATACATCAAACTTCCAATAATCCTAGCGTATTCTACTTGAGAAATACACTCTCCACGATTTTTGGTAAGATGAGTGTTTTTATCTAAAGGCGTCCTTGCCTCTTGATAATCATCCTTATTAAATTTAGTAAGGATTTTATCAATGTAATGGGATTGGCTTAGCGTTAGACCGTCAGGTCCTCTAATTATTTTAATCCCAAGGATTAAATCGGCCAGCCCCATATCCTTCATGTCAAATTTAGAATTCAACATGTTTTTGGTAGAATTAATCATTAGATTATTGCTACCTACGATGAGTATATCATCTACGTATAAACATAAAATGACATAGCCGTCTACTGTGCTTTTCACATAGACGCATTTGTCACTTTCGTTTATCTTAAACCCATTAATTAACATTGCATGATCGAACTTTTCGTGCCACTGTTTAGGGGCTTGTTTCAATCCATACAATGATTTAATTAATTTACACACTTTCCTTTCTTGGCCTGGAACACGAAAGCCCTCGGGCTGTTCCATATAGATTTCTTCGTCTATATCGCCATTTAGAAAAGCGGTTTTTACGTCCATTTGATGAACTTCCAATTTCCGCAATGCAGCAATTGCTAGTATCATCCTAATGGAATTTATTCTCGTCACAGGAGAATATGTGTCAAAGTAATCATGGCCCTCACGTTGCTTGTATCCTTTGATTACAAGTCTGGCCTTGTACTTATCGATGGAACCGTCCGGTTTCATTTTCCGTTTAAAAATCCACTTGGATCCCAAAGGTTTATTTCCCGGAGGAAGATCAACCAATTCCCATGTGTGATTTTTAAGGATAGAATCCACCTCACTTTTGATGGCTTCTTTCCACATAGGACCTTCAGTAGACGTCACGGCTTCCGTATAAGTCCGTGGCTCATTTTCTACCAAACATGTTAGAAAATTCGGTTCATTTTCTACCATACATGTTAGAATATCCGGTTCAAATTCTACCAGGTAGGTGAGAAAATCCGGTCCGAAGGATTTATCAATTCTAGCACGTTTGCTACGTCTGGGTTCGGGTTCTTCTCCGGATCCCTCGCTAGTATTTTCCATAGCTACGTCAAATGTTCGTTTTGACGTGCTAGGCCCTTCGTTGGACTTGCATGGAAATACATCTTCAAAGAATGAGACATTCCTTGATTCAATTATTGTGTTCTTATGTACATCCGGATTATTCGAATCGTACACTAAAAACCGATAAGCACTACTATTTTGTGCATACCCAATAAAAATACAATCCACCATTTTTGGACCTATTTTTATTTTCTTAGGTGTTGGTACAAGCACCTTAGCAAGACACCCCCACACTTTTAAATATTGATAGGAAGGCTGTCTGCCTTTCCACAACTCGTACGGAGTTTTATCATATTTTTTCCGGGGAACCTTATTTAAAAGGTAATTGCTTGTCAAGATTGCTTCGCCCCACATATTTTGTGGCAAGCCCGAACTTACTAGCATCGCGTTCATCATATCTTTCAATGTGCGATTCTTTCGTTCGGCAACACCGTTTGATTGAGGTGAATAGGGTGCGGTACGTTCGTGTACTATACCCACACTAGCGCAAAAGTCACCAATTGGTGCTTCATACTCACCACCTCGATCACTCCTAACCGTCTTAATCCTTCGATTAAGTTGGTTTTCCGCTTCATTCTTATAAAGAATGAATTTATCGATTGCTTCGTGTTTATTTTTTAACAAATAAACGTAGCTATAGCGAGTGCTATCATCGATAAAGGTAATAAAATATTTATTACCGCCACGTGTTTGCATTGATTTAAAATCACAAACGTCACTATGAATTAATTCAAGTGGTTCCGTTTTTCTTTCAACTGATTTGAAAGACGTTTTCGCTAGTTTTGCCTCTACACAAACTCCACATTTGTGCTTCACATCAATTGTGAATTTAGGAATGTGCTCCATGTTAATTAATCTACGTATAGAATTAAAATTAACATGTCCTAGTCTACCATGCCACACATTAGAAGACTCAAGCAAGTAAGCAGAAGGGATTTTATTATTATTAATAATAATAGTCATTACATTGAGCTTAAAAAGCCCATCACATGTATATCCCTTGCCCACATACATTCCCGATTTGGACAAAACCAGTTTGTCCGACTCAAAAACCATGCGGAAGCCATGCTTGTTCAACAACGAACCGGAAATCAGGTTTTTGCGTATTTCCGGAACAAACAGCACTTGGTTGAGAGTCAGCTCTTTGCCCGAAGTCATCTTCAGGACCACCTTGCCCACGCCTTCAACAGCGGAATGAGCCGAGTTACCCATCCACACTTTCTCACCATTTGATGGCTCAAAAGTTGTGAATAACTCCCGGTTCGAGCAAATGTGCCGGGTTGCACCGGTGTCCACAAACCACTCCTTGGAATTGGATCCAACGAGGTTGACTTCCGTAACCACAGCCGCTAGGATGATGTCTTCATCCTTTTGCCCACCTTGCACCAAATTGACTTGGGAGTCTTTCTTCTTCCGAGGTGCCTTGCAATCCGAGGACTTGTGTCCATTCTTGTTGCAATTGAAGCATTTTCCATTGAACTTCGTCTTGGAAACGCCTCCCTTGGGACCGAGCTTGCTCTTCCCATTATTTTTATTTTTGGAGCCTTTAGCATGCTCCACCACGTTGGCCTTGGCGCCATGAACAATTGGGAGTTTCCCATCGTTCTTCCGGTTATCCTCTTCAATCCGCAGACGGAGGATCAATTGCTCCAAGTTCATTTCCTTTCGCTTATGCTTAAGGTAGTTCTTGAAATCCTTCCAAGCCGGCGGCAATAAATGGATAATTGACGCCACTTGGAAAGATTCACTAACTGTCATTCCTTCATCTCGAATTTCGTTGAAGATCATTTGCATCTCCTCAACTTGACTCAAGACCGTCTTCGAATCCACCATTTTAAAGTCAAGGAATCGACCAACAACAAATTTCTTTGCGCCGGCATCCTCGCTTTTATATTTGTGGTCCAAAGCATTCCATAGCTCCTTAGCCGTAGCTAATTTGCTATACACGTCGTACAAAGCATCATGCAGCCCGTTCAACACGTAGTTTCGGCAAAGGAAGTCAGAATGCTTCCAAGCTTCAACCGCGTTGAAAGATTGCGCATCCACCTCACCCCCGGTTGCTACCGGCGCATCTTCGGTCAAGAATCTAGCAAGACCGAGAGTAGTGAGGTAAAATAGCATCTTTTGCTGCCACCTCTTGAAGTTTAACCCGTTGAATTTCTCGGGTTTCTCCACAGAGTTGCTTGGCACGGTCACCATAGGGATAGCCCTTTGGTTGGCCAAAGCAGATGCACCGCGTTGTGAACTATTGTTCACTGGTGCTCCGCTTTCAGAGTGATTGTCGTTCAGAACATTCTGCCCAACACCAATCTCGTTTTCTTGAGAAGTCATTTTCGTTCTTTAACGTTTTTCCGAAAACACAAAAATCAAGTTCGTTCACCAAAGTGACAAACTACGTTTTTAGATTGTATCCGTATGATACAAACTCAGAAAATACGTTTTAAGATTGTTGGGTGTGTTTCGGAAAATAAAGAAAATTAATTAAAATAAATTAATTAAATAAAATGACTAGAGAAAAACAAGAAAGGAGATGAAGCAGAATTAGCCAAAGCTCGTGCTACGCACGATTTCCTTAAAACGTATTTGTTGCCTCCCACGGTGCTAGGAGCGTTGCAACAATCGTTTCCCAGGATACGATGACTACGAACTAGTGTTTGAGCACACAAACAAGAGTTCCAGCGAACGAGAATCAAGTATGAACACGGAAGGAATTTTGGGAGTAGCTGGAAGAGTTTTTAGCTCAAGAAAACGTGAGGAAAGTGTTGTGCGTTGTCAAAACCGTGTGTCTGTTGCAAAGCACCTGCCAGCTATTTATAGGAGGATTTGTTGTGTGTTAAATGGGGTGTTAATGGACCTGAACGTTGGACATCAATGACCAGTCGGTTGGGCATTGAATCGTCCATAAACTGTCCATTTAACGCAGCATTAAAAGATAAGAACGTTGGGCATTAATTGTTGTAACGGAAGAAGTGCGCGGCAGAAGACCCCAACAGAACTCCCCTTGGAGGGGTTCTGTCCGAAGCCAACAGAACTCCCCTCGGAGGGTTTCTGTCCGAAGCCAACAGAATTCCCTTGGAGGGTTTCTGTTCGAGGCCTTCTGTCCGGAGCCAACAGAACTCCCTTGGAGGGTTTCTGTTCGAGGCCTTCTGTCCGGAGCCAACAGAACTCCCTTGGAGGGTTTCTGTTCGAGGCCTTCTGTCCGGAGCCAACAGAACTCCCTTGGAGGGTTTCTGTTCGAGGCCTTCTGGGAAAAAACGTTTGGGAAGAAAACAAAAATGAACCGTATCTCTTGAGAAATAGATTTTTGGATGGCATTCGTGTCCGCAGGTCGCCCGCGCACACGAGTCGCGGATTTTCTTCTCCGTTTCGGGATTTGATCGGCACCCCCCCCTGCGCGTAAGCGAGAGCCTTTCCCTTTAGGAATCTTAACTCCTTAAAAGAGGCTTCCCTTTAAAAGGGGGTGAAAATCCCTTGAGTTTTTCGGTGTGGGATAAAACACACTAGAAACTCATCATTTTCCCAGTTTTTCCATTACAACGAGCGAACTTCGAGAATCAATTTCTCATTCACCCGTTATCCGTTTTGAGCGTACCATATATCGAATTGTAGCCCTTAACAAGGACAATCCGAAACCACTTTGACCCGACCCAAATCGGAAGTGGACCCCACTCAAATAATTGCCCCAAAATGACCATTTAATGCAATTTTTAACACATTTTTCCAACAGTAAATAAGAAAGGGAATTCCAAGATTATGCTTCTTAAGCCAAACAAAACTATACATGCCCGGTATGTCCCACTACGAAGTGTGTAGTCATTGATAAAGAATCTCATAGAGAAACTAAAAAAATAAGCCAAAGAAAAGGTTGGCTTAAAACCACAACATTAAATTTAAATTAATTGAATCAGGTGTATCATCTTAATTTTAGTTAATGAATAAATAAGATTATTTTCATTTCCCTCTTCATTCCAGTAAACATTCCTTCATTTTTATATATGGAATGTGGGATTTCAAAGCCAATATTATGAACATAACTGAGAAACTCTAGTGGACATAGACTGATTTTTTATTTACCCGCTTCTGGAAAATGTTGATTCTCAGATTAGATGTATTATCTCCCATGACTCTTCTTCAATTTACGAACTTTTCCTGGTGCAATGGAGGCATATTTGTTCAGTGTTCATAGAAATTTACGATGGGTTTATACTTCACACAAATACCTTCAGCAGAAAATAAGTGAAAGGCCCAGTAAAATGAGACAAGGCAACATAAACAGGTTTTAAGATAACATAGACAGTAACATGAACTAAATAAACATCAAACTAAATTATTTTATTTCATATCTATAATTTTTTGTATTTGAGTTATCCACTCAACACATATCTCTTAATGCACACAATTGCCTCACATGCTCCTGAATTTGAAAACCACACCAAAGGAATATGTCATGATTTGGCCAAGTGTGTGTTAGGTTTGGCCATGTATCTCTCACATTTATAGTTAGTATAGTTAATGTGACTTAACTGGCAGTTTTTCTGTAATGCTATTTAAAAAACAAAGAAATAATGACCTAAGCATTTTATTAAGCACCACTTCTGCAGAATTAGAGAGTACCTATACTATACAATGTAGATTTAGCTTCATATAACAACGTCAAATATAGCTTGTCAATTCATTCAAAATAAATATTAATCCATGTTCTATTCTCAATTTATCAGGTTAAAAGAACTGATATGGGGTGACTTACTAACTCCAATGATGTAGAAAACCACATAAATGCACCATCTTGAATACTCTTCTGAATTAATAATTGAAATATTGAATTCCTGGAAATCCTTGGCCGATAATAAGGTTCAAAAAGAGAAGAACGAATGACAGGCTAATCTACTATTCTAATTCATCCTCGTACAAAGCTGGATTACAATTGAAATTTTAAACTCAGAGGCAATCTAAAGAAGTAAAAAGTTCAAGGTCAATGCAATGTTGAAAACAAACTGGTTTATAAAGAAGAGGAAAATTTATTGGAACTCATCCTAACATATGAAGTGAATAACAAACGTTACACAAAAAGTGGAGGCAGAAAATTATACTCCCTCCGTCCCTTAAAACTTTGCCATCTTTCCTTTTTGGGAAGTCCCAAAAAACTTTGCCACTTTCCCTTTTAATCAATTATTTTGTGGTTTTTGTTATTTCTCTCTCCTCTGCACAAACCTCAACCACACTGTTTTTACTTTATTATTCTCTGTGCCGGTCAACTTTGCAAAGGTTTAAGGGACGAGGGTAGTAAATAAGAAAGGGAATTCCAAGATTATGCTTCTTAAGCCAAACAAAACTATACATGCCCGGTATGTCCCACTACGAAGTGTGTAGTCATTGATAAAGAATCTCATAGAGAAACTAGAAAAAATAAGCCAAAGAAAAGGTTGGCTTAAAACCACAACATTAAATTTAAATTAATTGAATCGGGTGTATAATCTTAATTTTAGTTAATGAATAAATAAGATTATTTTCTTTTCCCTCTTCATTCCAGTAAACATTCCTTCATTTTTATATATGGAATGTGGGATTTCAAAGCCAATATTATGAACATAACTGAGAAACTCTAGTGGACATAGACTGATTTTTTATTTACCCGCTTCTGGAAAATGTTGATTCTCAGATTAGATGTATTATCTCCCATGACTCTTCTTCAATTTACGAACTTTTCCTGGTGCAATGGAGGCATATTTGTTCAGTGTTCATGGAAATTTACGATGGGCTTATACTTCACACAAATACCTTCGGCAGAAAATAAGTGAGAGGCCCAGTAAAATGAGAGAAGGCAACATAAACAGGTTTTAAGATAACATAGACAGTAACATGAACTAAATAGACATCAAACTAAATTATTTTATTTCATATCTATAATTTTTTGTATTTGAGTTATCCACTCAACACATATCTCTCAATGCACACAATTGCCTCACATGCTCTTGAATTTGAAAACCACACCAAAGGAATATGTAATGATTTGGCCAAGTGTGTGTTAGGTTTGACCATGTATCTCTCACATTTATAGTTAGTATAGTTAATGTGACTTAACTGGCAGTTTTTCTGTAATGCTATTTAAAAAACAAAGAAATAATGACCTAAGCATTTTATCAAACACCACTTCTGCAGAATTAGAGAGTACCTATACTATACAATGTAGATTTAGCTTCATATAACAACATCAAATATAGCTTGTCAATTCATTCAAAATAAATATTAATCCATGTTCTATTCTCAATTTATCAAGTTAAAAGAACTGATATGGGGTGACTTACTAAGTCCAATGACGTAGAAAATCACATAAATGCACCATCTTGAATACTCTTCTGAATTATTAATTGAAATATTGAATTGCTGGAAATCCTTGGCTGATGATAAGGTTCAAAAAGAGAAGAACGAATGACAGGCTAATCTACTATTCTAATTCATCCTCGTACAAAGCTGGATTACAATTGAAATTTTAAACTCAGAGGCAATCTAAATAAGTAAAAAGTTCAAGGTAAATGCAATGTTGAAAACAAACTGATTTATGAAGAAGAGGAAAATTTATTCTCAAAGGTCACCGCTTCAAAACTGAAACTGAAATTTATCTGAAAGGGTGAAGGATGGAGACAATACCAAGTTTAAGGTTTTGGATATTTGCCTAATCCAATAAATTGAAATGGGAAGTTGGCTTGAGGTGTTACTACGTAGAAAAGAATACATTATTCCAATCATCAACGAAGAAATGAAGAGACAATGAAGTGGAAGGGTGGCTTGACTGCTTGAGATTAGTGATGCCGAGTCTGAAGTAAGAGTTGCCGATATAGAAGAAAATAAAAAGATAGAAGAGGGGTCATGCGGCTGTGATGAAAGCAGAAGAATTTTTTCTCTTATGTGTAGTTTCTCAGAAACGCTAGGAAGAAGATGAGATCTTCCACAGGAATCGCAGGAGGTGTTCCGAGGTGGCGGTTGAATTGGAGCAAGCGCAAGTTGAAGAAGAGAAGGCGGAAATTGGAGCAGTAGGTCGAAGGGGAGAGGATTGGCGTAGCGTAAAATTACATTTCAATCCTTAGCACTAGGCGGGAGAATTTTGTCTCTCCAACGTAGTGCTTTTAGGTATAGGATTTAACCCTTAATACTAATACAACAATCACATATCATCATAAACATAATCATTCTAGACACTTCATTTTTTATCACTACATTGTATGTTACTATGTTAGTACTAATCATTTAAACTTTAAATTAGCTGTATAATATAAATTAGCATTATATATATCATTGTTTGTTATTCATCTACAAATACATAATTAATGTATAAATATGGGAAAATATTTGTTACTACTTGTGGCTGTAAATATTATATTTTTATATAATTCTAATATGTGTAATTATCACACTCTAAATTTATTAATTATTCATTCCATCAATGAATATAATATTAAAATGTGTGCAAAACTTATTCTTATGAAAAAATCACTCATGTGAGTATATCAAATATATGGCAATTATTGAATCTTTTGAAATTATTTACTTTATTACTAAACGTGTAATTTTTGTATTTTAATTATTTAAGTTGGTTGCTATAAATAGTAATTTGGTGGATGTAAATAGAATTACTCTTATACGAAGTATAAAATAGAGCTCTAAGAATATTTACATATATGGGCAAAGGAACTCTCAAAATCAAATATCATGTGATCAAGTAGAAATGAGAAGACAAAAAAATGACAAAAAGAAAATAATTACATATCTACGACTAAAATGAAGATTATTCAAAAAATGTAGCTAGTGATTAGAATATGCACTTTAATTCTTTACTTATGACAAAAATATGCACTTGAATTATTTACCTATTATTTTATGTGTTTTTATTTTGCGTATTCAGTATCTGAATTTTTTAGTATTCTTTTCAATTACGAAAAACATCACATCCCTAGATAACAAAGTACATTACCTCTTTCAAGTTTTAATTAAAGTATGTATTTACATACATAAATTTTTTTAAGATTTTATTTTGGAGAATTCTTCTAAATTCGTTTAAGATTAAAAATCAATTTTAGTCTATGTAACCCTAAGAATTGATTATTGATGTTGTATTTTATAATGATGAGTCTCAACTTAGTATTTAAAATAAGGTGATAATTCCGGTATCTATTTAAAAAATGGGGTACCGTACTTATCATTTACTTGATTGAGCCGCATCATTATATCATTTTTAATTTAGATTTAAATAATTCAACTACAACATTCTCATTGGTCCATGTAGACAAAAGTATGATACCTTCTGGGTATCATAGAATCTACCTCAAAATAAAGCCTCTCAACTTCAGTAGACCACTCTGCTCACATATATAATGAAAATGATACGCTGTAAATTTCTAGCTTAAACCCCTCTCAACCCATCAAAGAATGAAAATCAAGCCATTAAAAAGTTTTATTGGATGATTTGATATAAATTTGGAATGGTTTGAATAACCAAAGTTAAGGTTAATGTTGATTATTGAGTAGTGAAGTGTTAGTATTGGTTGACAATAATAATTGTGTTGAGTGTGTTTCGAAAAATAAAGAAAATTAATTAAAATAAATTAAATAAATAAAATGACTAGAGAAAAATAAGAAAGGAGATGAAGCAGAATTAGTCAAAGTTCGTGCTACGCACGATTTCCTTAAAACGTATTTGTTGCCTCCCATGGTGCTAGGAGCGTTGCAACAATCGTTTCCCAGGATACGATGACTACGAACTAATGTTTGAGCACACAAACAAGAGTTCCAGCGAACGAGACCCAAGTATGAACACATAAGGAATTTTGCAGAGTAGCTGTAGGTGTTTTTAGCTCAAGAAATTCGTGAGGAAAGTATTGTGCGTTGTGTCAAACCGTGTGTGTTGCAAAGCACCTGCCAGCCTTTTATAGGAGGATTTGTTGTGTGTTAAATGGGGTGTTAATGGACCTGAACGTTGGACATCAATGACCAGTCCGTTGGGCATTGAATCATCCATAAACTGTCCATTTAATGTTGCATTAAAAGACAAGAACGTTGGGCATTTAATGGCTGTAACGGCTTGGAGCAGTTCTGGTGCGCGATCAGAATACCCCCATCAGAGTTGGAGCAGTTCTGGTGCGCGATCAGAATACCTCCACCAGAGTTGGAGCAGTTCTGATGCTATCAGAAGACCTCCACCAGAGTTGGAGCAACTCTGGTCCGAAGCCACCAGAGTTTGAGCAACTCTGATCCTGGGAAAAAATAAAACGTTACGGGAAGAAAAAAAATTAGACCGTATCTTTGAATGATAGGTTTTCGGATGACATTCGTATCCGCAGGTCGCCCGCGCACACGAGTCGCGGGTTTTTTTTCTCCGTTTCGGGATTTGATCGGCACCCCCCCCCCCTGCGCGTAAGAGAGATCCTTTACCCTTAGGAATCTTAATTCCTTAAAAGATGCTTCCCTTTATAAGGGGGTGAAAATCCCTTGAGTTTTTCGGTGTGGGATAAAACACACTAGAAACCCATCATTTTCCCAGTTTTTCCATTTCAACGAGTGAACTTCGAGAATCAATTTCTCATTCACCTGTTATCCGTTTTGAGTGTACCATATATCGAATTGTAGCCCTTAACAAGGACAATCCGAAACCACTTTGACCCGACCCAAATCGGAAGTGGACCCCACTCAAATAATTGCCCCAAAATGACCATTTAATGCAATTTTTAACACATTTTTCCAACAATCCCCCACATGAATGAAAATTGATTTTCGAGACCTAAAAAGACACGAAGATAGGAGGACATGTTGTGTTCACCGGATGATCCTTGCATACGGAGAGGTAGGTTTTATCCTTTAAACCTTCCGTTGTAAAGACACGTTTATTTACTGGCTGTCTAGTAGACTCGATGTCCTTGAACTATACTGTCGTCGTGTAAACATTGACTTATCTTTACACAAGAACCTTCCAACTTTGTTCCGTTCTCATGGGTGTGCCCGTTTTGGCCATGGGTCAGCGTCCTGGTTCTGCAAGAGTTTCTAAAGAACTGAGCCTATACAGTTCTCCTTTGAAGCGGTCCTCTTCTCTCTCACATAGGTGATTCTTTCACGAGTATCCCGCATACTCTTCCAATGTTATCGAGTAGATCAACATTTTAGAATCATTAAAGAAAACGTTTTTGCTAACCTCGTGCGGGAGTCACCGTTTTAACGAGGAGTGGGTAGGAGTCCGGGACCCCCACAGTGACCATCCTTCGCTCTATAATTTAGTTGTCCCTTTTGAACCTAGGACCAACTAGGCTGGGTATCCACTATAGAACTTTTCAATTCACGGGCTTTAGTCCCATTCCTCGTGACAACTTCTCCAACAATTCTCTATCCAATGCCTTGGTTAGCGGATCCGCTATGTTATCCTTTGACTTCACGTAGTCAACAGTGATAACACCCGTTGTGAGGAGTTGTTTAATGGTGTTATGTCTACGACGAACGTGTCTAGACTTACCATTGTAGAGATTGCTCTGTGCCCTTCCAATTGCCGCTTGACAATCGCAATGTATGCATATTGGAGGGACAGGCTTCTCCCAACTTGGAATATCCTCGAGAAAATGGCGTAGCCATTCAGCCTCTTCAGTGCACTTATCCAAGGCTATTAGCTCAGACTCCATCATGGATCTAGCTATTAACGTTTGTTTTGAGGATTTCCATGATACGGCTGCACCTCCCAAAGTGAAAACATATCCACTTGTGGACTTAGAGTCCTTTATGTCGGATATCCAACTAGCGTCGCTATACCCTTCAAGTACAGCTGGATATCTTCCATAGTGCAGTCCAAGGTTTTGGGTTTTACGTAAATACCTCAAAACCCTTACTATTGCCTTCCAGTGTTCATCACCGGGGTTGCTAGTATATCTACTTAGCTTACTAACCACAAAGGCAATATCAGGCCTAGTACAACTCATTAGATACATCAAGCTTCCAATAATCCTAGCGTATTCTACTTGAGAAATACACTCTCCACGATTTTTGGTAAGTTGTACGTTTTTATCTAATGGAGTCCTTGCCTCTTGATAATCATCCTTATTAAATTTCGTAAGGATTTTATCAACGTAATGGGATTGGCTTAGCGTAACACCGTCGGGTCCTCTAATTATTTTAATCCCAAGGATTAAATCGGCCAGCCCCATATCCTTCATGTCAAATTTAGAATTTAACATGCTTTTGGTAGAATTAATCATTAGATTATTGCTACCCACGATGAGTATATCATCCACGTATAAACATAAAATGACATAGCCGTCTACCGTGCTCTTCACATAGACGCATTTGTCACTTTCGTTTATTTTAAACCCATTAATTAACATTGCATGATCGAACTTTTCGTGCCACTGTTTAGGGGCTTGTTTCAATCCATACAATGATTTAATTAATTTACACACTTTCCTTTCTTGGCCAGGAACACGAAAGCCTTCGGGTTGTTCCATATAGATTTCTTTGTCTATATCGCCATTTAGAAAAGCGGTTTTTACGTCCATTTGATGAACTTCCAATTTTCGCAATGCGGCAATTGCTAGTATCATCCTAATGGAATTTATTCTCGTCACAGGAGAATACGTGTCAAAGTAATCATGGCCCTCATGTTGCTTGTATCCCTTGGTTACAAGTCTGGCCTTGTACTTATCGATGGAACCGTCAGGTTTCATTTTCCGTTTAAAAATCCACTTGGATCCCAAAGGTTTATTTCCCGGAGGAAGATCAACCAATTTCCATGTGTGATTTTTAAGGATAGAATCCACCTCACTTTTGATGACTTCTTTCCACATAGGACCTTCAGTAGACGTCACGGCTTCCGTATAAGTCCGTGGCTCATTTTCTACCAAACATGTTAGAAAATCCGGTTCATTTTCTACCATACATGTTAGAATATCCGAGTCAACTTCTACCAGGTAGGTGAGAAAATCCGGTCCGAATTTTTCAATCCTAGCACGTTTGCTACGTCTGGGTTCAGGTTCTTCTCCGGAGCCCTCGTTAGTATTTTCCATAGCTACGTCAAATGTTCGTTTTGACGTGCTAGGCCCTTCGTTGGACTTGCATGGAAATACATCTTCAAAGAATGAAGCATTCCTTGATTCAATTATTGTGTTTTTATTTACATCCGTATTATTCGAATCGTACACTAAAAACCGATACGCACTACTATTTTGTGCATATCCAATAAAAATACAATCCACCGTTTTTGGACCTATTTTTATTTTCTTAGGTGTTGGTACAAGCACCTTAGCAAGACACCCCCACACTTTTAAATATTGATAGGAAGGCCGTCTGCCTTTCCACAACTCGTACGGAGTTTTATCATATTTTTTCCGGGGAACCTTATTTAAAAGGTAATTGCTTGTCAAGATTGCTTCACCCCACATATTTTGTGGCAAGCCCGAACTTACTAGCATCGCGTTCATCATATCTTTCAATGTGCGATTCTTTCGTTCGACAACACCGTTTGATTGAGGTGAATAGGGTGCGGTACGTTCTTGTACTATACCCACACTAGCGCAAAAGTCACCAATTGTTGCTTCATACTCACCACCTCGATCACTCCTAACCGTCTTAATCCGTCGATTAAGTTGGTTTTCCACTTCATTCTTATAAATAATGAATTTATCGATTGTTTCGTGTTTATTTTTTAATAAATAAACGTAGCTATAGCGAGTGCTATCATCGATAAAGGTAATAAAATATTTATTACCGCCACGTGTTTGTATTGATTTAAAATCACAAACGTCACTATGAATTAATTCAAGTGGTTCCGTTTTTCTTTCAACCGATTTGAAAGACGTTTTCGTTAGTTTTGCCTCTACACAAACTTCACATTTGTGCTTCACATCAATTGTGAATTTAGGAATGTGCTTCATGTTAATCAATCTACGTATAGAATTAAAATTAACATGTCCTAGTCTACCATGCCACACATTAGAAGACTCAAGCAAGTAAGCAGAAGGGATTTTATTATTATTAATAATAATAGTCATTACATTGAGCTTAAAAAGCCCATCACATGTATACCCCTTGCCCACATACATTTCCGATTTAGACAAAACTAATTTGTCCGACTCAAAAACCATGCGGAAGCCATGCTTGTTCAACAACGAACCGGAGATCAGGTTTTTGCGTATCTCCGGAACGAACAACACTTGGTTTAGAGTCAGCTCCTTGCCCGAAGTCATCTTCAGGACCACTTTGCCCACGCCTTCAACCACGGAATGAACCGAGTTACCCATCCACACTTTCTCACCATTTGATGGCTCAAAAGTTGTGAATAACTCCCGGTTTGAGCAAATATGCCGGGTTGCACCGGTGTCCACAAACCACTCCTTGGAATTGGATCCAACGAGGTTGACTTCCGTAACCACAGCCGCTAGGATGATGTCTTCATCCTTTTGCCCACCTTGCACCAAGTTGACTTGAGAGTCTTTCTTCTTTCGTGGTGCCTTGCAATCCGAGGACTTGTGTCCATTTTTATTGCAATTGAAGCATTTTCTGTTGAACTTTGTCTTGGAAACGCCTCCCTTGGGACTGAGCTTGCTCTTCCCATTATTTTTATTTTTGGAGCCTTTAGCATGCTCCACCACGTTGGCCTTGGCGCCATGAACAATTGGGAGTTTCCCATCGTTCTTCCGGTTATCCTCTTCAATCCGCAGACGGAGAATCAATTGCTCCAAGTTCATTTCCTTTCGCTTGTGCTTAAGGTAGTTCTTGAAATCCTTCCAAGCCGGCGGCAATAAATGAATAATTGTCGCCACTTGGAATGACTCACTAACTGTCATTCCTTCATCTCGAATTTCGTTGAAGATCATTTGCATCTCCTCAACTTGACTCAAGACCGTCTTCGAATCCACCATTTTAAAGTCAAGGAATCGACCAACAACAAATTTCTTTGCGCCGGCATCCTCGCTTTTATATTTGTGGTCCAAAGCATTCCATAGCTCCTTAGCCGTAGCTAATTTGCTATAAACGTCGTACAAAGCATCATGCAGCCCGTTCAACACGTAGTTTCGGCAAAGGAAGTCAGAATGCTTCCAAGCTTCAACCGCGTTGAAAGATTGCGCATCCACCTCACCCCCGGTTGCCACCGGCGCATCTTCGGTCAAGAATCTAGCAAGACCGAGAGTAGTGAGGTAAAATAGCATCTTTTGCTGCCACCTCTTGAAGTTTAACCCGTTGAATTTCTCGGGTTTCTCCACAGGGTTGCTTGGCACGGTCACCATAGGGATAGCCCTTTGGTTGGCCAAAGCAGATGCACCGCGTTGTGAACTATTGTTCATCGATGCTCCGCTTTCAGAGTGATTGTCGTTCAGAACATTCTGCCCAACACCAATCTCGTTTTCTTGAGAAGTCATTTTCGTTCTTTAACGTTTTTCCGAAAACACAAAAAAATAAGTTCGTTCACCAAAGTGACAAACTACGATTTAAGATTGTTTACCTCAGTAGAACAATCAAGAAATACGTTTTAAGATTGTATCCGTATGATACAAGCTCAACAAATACGTTTTATGATTGTTGGGTGTGTTTCGGAAAATAAAGATAATTAATTAAAATAAATTAATTAAATAAAATGACTAGAGAAAAACAAGAAAGGAGATGAAGCAGAATTAGTCAAAGCGCGTGCTACGCACGATTTCCTTAAAACGTATTTGTTGCCTCCCACGGTGCTAGGAGCGTTGCAACAATCGTTTCCCAGGATACGATGACTACGAACTAATTTTTGAGCACACAAACAAGAGTTCCAGCGAACGAGAACCAAGTATGAACACAGAAGGAATTTTGCAGAGTAGCTGTAGGTGTTTTTAGCTCAAGAAATTCATGAGGAAAGTATTGTGCGTTGTATCAAACCGTGTGTGTTGCAAAGCACCTGCCAGCCTTTTATAGGAGGATTTGTTGTGTGTTAAATGGGGTGTTAATGGACCTGAACGTTGGACATCAATGACCAGTCCGTTGGGCATTGAATCATCCATAATTTGTCCATTTAACGTTACATTAAAAGACAAGAACGTTGGGCATTTAATGGTTGTAACGGCTTGGAGCAGTTCTGGTGCGCGATCAGAATACCCCCATCAGAGTTGGAGCAGTTCTGGTGCGCGATCAGAATACCTCCACCAGAGTTGGAGCAGTTCTGATGCTACCAGAAGACCTCCACCAGAGTTGGAGCAACTCTGATGCGAAGCCACCAGAGTTCGAGCAACTCTGGTCCGAAGGTCTTTCGGACGACATTTGTGTCCGAAGGTCGCCCGCGCACACGAGTTGCGGTTTTTCTTCTCCGTTTCGGGATTTGATCGGCACCCCCCCCCCCCCCCCCCTGCGCGTAAGAGAGAGCATTTACCCTTAGGAATCTTAACTCCTTAAAAGATGCTTCCCTTTATAAGGGGGTGAAAATCCCTTGAGTTTTTCGGTGTGGGATAAAACACACTAGAAACCCATCATTTTCTCAGTTTTTCCATTTCAACGAGTGAACTTCGAGAATCAATTTCTCATTCACCCGTTATCCGTTTTGAGTGTACCATATATCGAATTGTAGCCCTTAACAAGGACAATCCGAAACCACTTCGAACCGACCCAAATCGGAAGTGGACCCCACTCAAATAATTGCCCCAAAATGACCATTTAATGCAATTGTTTAACACATTTTTCCAACAAATTGTTACTATTGAAATATATTTTTCTTTGTCTTAATGATGTTCAGTCATCATTAATTATTTTTTATGGACGTTTCGCGCTCCATGTCATCTCGTGTAAAGAAAAACGTAAGGGTATGATTCAACAACATATGTAATCTTATATTCGTACAAGAATGTTGTGCATGCATCTATTAAGGATCAAAATGATTTGTTGACAATTTCACACAATAAATAAATTAGTTGACACATTTATATATGTTTGATAAAAAAGTTGGCACAAAGTTGATAATAACTTGAACAACAAATTGAATATAATCCAAAGTGACATATCATCTATCTTTTGATTTCTGAGTGTGTTTACCCGCCCCAAAGGGTAATTTTTCCTTCCCGTAACCGCCTCATTACTCAACGCGTGCGGCGCTTCTGGGCAAGAAACGCCTCCAATATGTTTCCGATTTTTTTTTTGAATAGTCTACCGTGCGGCGCTTCTGGGCAAGAAACGCCTCCAATATGTTTCCGATTTTTTTTAATAGTCTGGCGTGCGGCGCTTCTGGGCAAGAAACGCCTCTAATCCCGTTTTTTTTTTATTTCGCAGAAACGTGCGGCGCTTTCCTTAGGGAAACGCCTCTAATCCCTTTCTTTTTTTTATTTTCAGCACAAGCGACGCAACCTCCTGAATAAACCAAAAAGCCCACAACCTCCTGAATCCTGAGATAAGTCGGACAACAAAAAGGGGGCGCAACAAAAAACCTTCGGGCTTCGGCAATTCATCCAAAATTCGCAGGTTGCCTCGAGCACTCGAGTCGTTCATTCATCGCTCATCGGCCATCGCAATTCGCAGCAGGCCAGCAGTCCAGGTCTCCGGGCTTACTAATGGAATGAACACACCTCTCTCACTTCCCTACAACACGTTATCAGCACGTAGTCCTAAACCTATTTTTTCTCCCGTTCTCCCTACACTCAATCTGCAGCCGCGCCTCCAGCAGTCCAGCCGCGCCGCCAGCAATCCAGCCACGCTTGGCCGCCTCCCAATGCACCGACCGTCGCCCGGTCTCTCCCTTTCCTAGCCTGCGACTCACCAATTCCCGGATCTCTGTTGAGGTATTTTTTTACTCAAAAATCATTGCAGAATCTTATGTATATGATTTATTGCATCATGTTTACCATTGTGATGAACATCATTGATTTTTTTTTTGAGATTAAGTTGTCATTTTTTTGAGATCCATTTCTTGCACGCCAAGTGTTTGATGATATGCCTCATCCATTTTTTTGAGAGATAGATGCATTTTTTTATTATAATTCCGTAATGCTATATGTTATAATCATATAGTTGGAATCAATATCACATTATGCATCCCTCTTCGTTTTTATACATCCATGTGATCATACTTTTTCGTAAAACTATATGTCATATACATATAGTTGGAATCAAAGATCACACGATTAATCTTATTTTCATGTATTTTGTATGATTATATGATTATATTTTCTGTAAAACTATATGTCAGATACATATAGTTGGAATTAAAATCATATTATGCATTTTTTTATTTATTTTATACATATTATGTGATTATATTTTTCCGTAATGCTATATGTCACTTACATATAGTTGGAACCATAATCACGTAAGATTACTATATTTTATGCCTAATCCGTTCATTAGACCAATATTAATACTTTCTATATTAAAAACACCATATAACACCCTATAAAAATCTCTATGATTTTTTTAAGGAGGTGAATATATATCTCCTCGCTTCGATGCATTGTAAAATATTGTCTACAAAGAGACATACCCTCATGATTATTTTTTTTTTGATAAAGAATTTTCACACAAATAATCGATTTTGTTTATACACAAGTTTCTGTTTTATATCATATGAACTACACAAGTTCATGAATGTACTCATGATCATGTAAATTTTTTTAAGATGGTTGACCATCTCAACTTGTATTTGGCATTTTGGCCTCGGACGGATTTGAGTACCATTATTCAGTTTTCTATATTAATTATTTGTGTGATAAAGAATTTCCACACAATGCTCTACAAATTTAATTGACCAATCAATTTGACCGGAGTTATACATTATGCACTCAAATGAACTTGAGTATCTTCAACTCTTATTTTAAAATTCAATGCTACTCCGACACACTTTGTGAAAAGTAAATCACAAAAGCTTATTTAATTTGATAGAAAAAAATTAACCATTTTTACACACACTTCTCTAGACATATATTAATGCACCAGTATATATTAAATAATTATGTAACTAACTAGCTTTTAGCTTGCACTAGTGAATGATGTTTATTGTTATTGTGTCTTTTTTTTTAAATGCAATTACAATATTTTTTTTGGGATAAAGAAACCTCACAAGAGTTATTTGGATAAAGAAATTTCCAAATAAAAAAAATTGAAAATATAAATTTTAAAGTAAATCCCTTAATATAAGAGGATTAAATGTGATTATCTTGTCAGGATATATATAACTTGAAAATATACTTTTAGTTTTTATCTTCGTAGAATCTCTAAAGAACAAGAGATTCACTGCATGAGAATATAAATTAAGTTTCATGATTGTCTACTATTTTGAGAATAAGAACATTCTCTAATTGTTGGGTTTATCCATTTTTTATTTTACTCTTTCATGAGGATTATAAATATGAACATTACTACTTCTAATTAGACTTTTATTCAAGTCTTAAAGCTTGGTATAAATTATATTCGTTTGAGATTTTTAATTAATTTAACATCGCATTGTTCTATCTGAAATTATATTTGAGATGTTTATGCATTTGAATTCATTACATGCATATCTATGAATTTTATTCATAAAAGAATGGATACAAAGGAATATATCCACAAAATAGTAGAATGATATGTACCACAGTCAACTTGGGATCATAGCATTCTAAGGTATATGGGTGACATTTGTAAATGATTGAAATCTGTGACAAATAGGTGTTTTAACACATTGTGGTGATGTACAATAAATTAAGGAATATATTTATCGAAGTAATTCCTTAAAATCAGTTATGATTGAAACAATTGTACTCATGTCCTCACATAGAATGGAGTCATGTCATGAGTTTGAATCTGGTGAGCAGCCTCTTGTCAAAGTAACAAGAATGGCCTTATATACCTTTGTGGGGCTTCCCCGAATCCTTACAATGTGAGGACGCCAATGTCCACCAAGGTACCCTCAATGTTTTTTTTAACATGGAAACTCGCTATAAAGTTGATGGTGAATATTATATCTATTATGCGCGCACTAATATTTTTTTATGGGATTATGCAATATGCAAGCACTCTTACACTTTTTTTTTAAACCGATACTAGACAACCACGTTTATGTATACCAGTTGGTGACTGGATATTAGCCTGAGATGTTCTACTTATGAATATGTGGTTGTTGAATAGTTGTGCCTATTGCGTCTCCCACAACGCACTATAATCGGTTTTAAAAGAAAAATGATGTTTATATTGGATATGAATCCCCAACAATAATCCGCTACTAGCCTTAACAAATAATGTGTACACCGCTTTGCGGGATATGACTTTGATGAGACAATTGATTTTCATGTCATTAGGGAGAGATTAGAGAAAGAACTCTCTAATTGAATGACAAAATCATTATGATGGTACATCACTACTTTGTCTCAATGATAAATCTTAGACTTCAAATGTAACATTCAAGTTAAAGTGGTATCATAAATGATTTAAGTAATCAGATTATACACACTAGCTGCAAACATATTTATAAGGCTTGAATTTCAATTAAAAGAAACAATGCTAAAGGAAGAAGCATTGCAATCACAAGCAGTGGGGTTGTGGTTGAGGCTGTGGCTCTCTAAAGGAATAGAGGGAAGCCACATGGTTCGATTAATTATCCACCCCAAGTAGTAGAGGGTAGATAAGGCACAAACCAATATACTCGTCATCATATTAATTCCTCTCATGAGATTATCTCTGATTAAACATGTCCATTATTTATAATGGGGGACGCCCCAAAGTTTAAATGATTTCAGAGAATTAAAATCACAATGTTAATGAGAGTGTGTATGAGTCGAATGATAGACCTTACACTTATACTGACGGTATATTTATACAGTTGCTCAAAGGAGCATAGAGCACGATGATATCGAACCATACTCTATTGCAATATGAAAACAATGTGAATATTGGCCTAAATGCGTACAAGTAATCCAGGTATAAATTTAATATTTGACAAAGAGACAGGTATTTGGTATGATAGTGCTAATCAACCAAGTGTAAAGCCTGTAGGACATGAAATAAATCTTTGTTAGAAAGCGTACTGAGATAATGAGGTCCTAATTATTCTCACAACGCCCTGGATTCAAATATGAAAAGTTATACCTCTCTATTTTGAACACAAAAATGTTCAACTACTTAATCTATAAGTAGACTCCAAAGTAATGGAGACATTAAATGTCTCAATAGAATTTCATTAAATAGATGTATATGAAGTATTTGTTATGTTTTTATTATCTTTAATCAAGTGGTTTTAAATTACATTGTATATTTACATTGAAACGTTCACATTTGGATTAAATCAATCCAGACGAGAGTGACATACTCATCTAAGTGACCACTTGACTCAAAAGGGATAGAAAAAGATAGATTATGTTTTCCCTCCAAGTATCATTATATGTCAAAGATATAGACATAGTATGTACTCATATTAAAGAAAATGAGAAATCTTAGATACTTGGAAGTCATAATTGAGATAAAGGATCTTGGGAAACTCAGGTTGTTTTGAAAACACCGAGTTGGTTGAATAATAATTCACCGGTTGCATATATCCAAAAAGGTTCTCAGGCAAATTAGCATGGATAAATGTAAACCGTTAGCACTCCCATGATTGGTCGAAATATGGATGTTAGAAAATATATCCATTATTGGAAAGTTATTGGGAGAAGAAATTCCCTATAAAAGTGCAATATGCGCATGATTGTACTTTGACAAACACATTCGACCAAATAATACATTCTCAAGAACGTGTTAGCTGAAAATAACACAGGACCAATACATAGTATATCATCATTGAAATAGTATCAAGAACGTACTTTGATATCTATATGAAACAATAGGTATAATCTTTATTCATCCCTTATAAATTAATTAAATGATTGATGATAATAATATTTCTAAAGGAATTAGAAATGTTAAAAGTATCACTCTAACACAAAGTAACGTGATTTGAGTTTTACTGATGATGGATATCCCCTTACATCATTGATACCCTTACCTCATTGATACTTTCTTATATGAGGATATATTTACCATGAAATAAACCAAGATGTTATATATGTAATACCTTGATAAAAGTATATATCAAGTACATATCGAATTTTTATTGATGTGTTGCATTCAATGGGGAGTCCTTACATACTTATTTATAATCAGTTATATTGGTGCGTTGTACTCTTTTTCTTTTCTCCCTTTTGGCCAAGGTTTATTTTTTCCCATTGGGTTTTGTTACTTGGTAAGGTTTTTTTATGAGACAACATAATATGCATCATCCCACATTTTAATTTTGTTAAAGTAAACAATGTTGAAGAAAGAACATAATAACTATATCGCAATCAAAAGTAATTGACGTGTAGGTTTTTAGTGCACCATACTCGCTTTTCACTTTGACCGATGTTTATTTTTCCCATTGGCTTTTGTTCATTGGCAACGTTTTCGCAAGTTAATTTGAGAAAATTTCCTACGCTCGACACACAGGGGAAGAATTAAAGGAATTATATTCCTCTATTGTGTGCCTTCGCTAAGGTAATTAATGTGACAAGTATTGAAATGCACATATTTTACAAACACCCTTGATTAATGTAAATATCAAGGGTAGATGCAGAGTTGAGGGGGAGTACCCCAACTAGATTACGTTACACTCTTTTCCTTTACCCAAGTTTTATTTTTTCGCACTGGGTTTTGTTACTTGGTAAGGTTTTTAATGAGGTAACGATACATATAAACTTTAATGATCAAAGCAAAGATCAAATAAAGATAGACTTAATGAAAGAAGCCTATCTTGATGCTATACTCCTTTTTCTCCAGTCAAGATTATTTTTTTCCCACAGGGTTTTTGTTACTTGACAGAGTTTTGATGAGGCAACAAGACTGATACCATCATTTTATCTACAACTCCGCACAAGCGGGAGTGTTGAAGGAAATTACTTTAATGTGCATTCGTTATAGATAGAAAGTGTATCTAGGGATTATATGTATTGAGCTAATTGACCCATTGGCTCATTCCTTGTAAAACCCTAATGGCCTAATCCCTCCTATTTAAAGGGGGTTTACTAATGGAATGAACACCTCTCTCACTTCCCTACAACAATAATAGCATTGTCTCAACGATTCTAAAGGTGAGAAGCCACTTAAAAGTCTTGTGCATGAACAAAGTGAGTAAGAAGAGAATCCAAATTAATTTAAACCTGAAAATACTTTAAAAATATTTAAACAAGAAAGATTCAGACCATTACACGAGAATGACGAGACTCTATAATCTATTATCAACATTCAATATTCATAGGTTGTAGTAAGTACATCCATGGGGAGGGGAAAGTATCATAAAAAATGGAAATCAATAATTCAACATTTTAGTGGTCTTCTTACAATAATCTCACTATATCTTAATTCAGAAATAATCCAACCTTTGCACCCCATCTTCATTCGTTGATCCTTGACCGGTTGATGACCTGCTATTTCATTTTCTTTGCAAATCATTCAACCATAAATCTCACCTTCTACAAATCTTCTCGAAACAGTCCCACATATGTTTTTTATTTTTTCTTCCTAAAATTTTTCTTTCTTTTTTATGTATTCATATTCGTTGTAGTCTGTTTTTATTTTATTTTTTTCGGGCTACATGTTTATATTTTTTCTTTGAATTTTTTATAAAAGAGACAAATATTGGGGACATTTTGTAAAAGATCTTTTTCTCACCGCAACATGTGGGACCGAAAAAATATATAAAAATGAAAATGAAATAATAAACGGGAAGAAGAAAGAGAAGAAAAAATGGAATACATAAATATTGAAAAAAAACAGAAAAAAAATAAAAATAAGAAGACCAAAAGGGGGAATAAAATAGTCAAGACGATAAAAATAAAAAGGAAAAATTTTTAGGGAGAAAAAAGAAAAATGATATGTGGGACAATTTGAAGAAGATTTGTGATAGGTGGGATTTATGGTTGAATGATTTGCAAAGAAAATGAAAAAACTGGAATAGCATGTCATCAACCGGTCAGAGAATGAAGATGGGGTGTAAACTGTAAAGGTTGGATTATGCCCGAATTACGATAAAGTGGAACTATTGTAAGAAGACCGCTAAAAGGTTGGATTATTAGTTTCCATTTTCCCTACTTTTTATGCATGGGAAGAATAATACAGAGATAAAATAAAATATATAGGTGGGTATGGAGCGGGTAATGGGATGGACATGTATAAAACCATAACCGTCCCATTACACATAAAAATAAAACAGGCATTATCCGCCCCATACCCATTACCAGGTCAATGCGGTTTTTCCCGTTTTTGTCTGGAGCGGTTCAGTAGGGTATGCATCGAATCGATCACAAACTCAAAATTGTCATCCCTAATCTTAATACTGAGCCTCAATGAATGAATATAAGATGAACTTTAGATGATACTATGGATGGACTCGGGCCGGGTGGCCCGACCCGGAACCGGCCCGTGACCAGTACTGTTCCAGCCCGGCCCGACCCGGTGGCCCGGTCAGTGACCGGTCCGGGTAGGCCCGGCCCGTGGGTTTTCCGGTCCGGGCTCGGGTCACCCAAAACAAGGCCCGACCCGGCCGGGCCCGGGCCCGGTTCGGGCTAAAAACTATTTTTTTTTCAATTTTTTTTAAATTTTCGGGTTGGGCCGGGTATTTTGGGCCATTTTGGGTGGTTTGGGGGGTTGGGAGTGGGAGGGGGGTTAATTAGGAAGAGGAAAACAAAAAAAAATATATAATGGGCCCGGCCCGGACCCGGTGGTTACCCGGGCCGGTCCCGGGTCCACCATTTCTGACCCGCCGGCCCGCCCGGGCCTAGGCCCGACCCGGACCCGGCCCGGACCCGAGTCCATCCATAGATGATACAAATCCATACTCATAAGAATTGCTAAACATCTAAAACATAGGAAGACATTCATCTGAAAACACAGCTAAAAGAAATGTTTACAGAAGCATTTTTGCAGCAACCAGAAACGGCTGAATATGAGCAAGAACTTGATCCAGAGTGAAGCAGATTGTACACAAAATGTTGCATAGATGCATTCCTCTTGAAAGGCAACAAAAGTACCCATAATTACTCAGTAATTTGAAACCAATTTATCGGTATGAACCTGAAAACAAAATAAAAAGAAATTGATTTCCAGCCATAAACCTGGAGATAAGATTTATAGTAATAATAAAAAAATATGCCAACAAATCTTTTTCAGCTTTTGAAGATGAAGCAATCTTCCTAAAAACAATTGTTTACTACTTGTATGGTGCAAACAAGATGGATAGTTTTGACCACCAAATCCAAACGAATTAGACAAAGCTACCTAAATATCCAGTTGCTCCTTTTCAGAGCCTACAAGGAACTGTTGTGTCCTGTTTTGTTGCAAGACGCTTTTAATTGCACTCTTAGGAGTGTAGTAGAACCTTGCACTGTTAAAAGTGTAGTAGATCCTTGCACACCTAGAAAGCTTGTAAGTGCCAAGTAGCCTGGTGAAAATTGTATTGTGCACAACAGGGAAGAATGTTTTCTCATTGCATTGATGACAAATTTACAAGAAACTACATAGATTATGGACGATAGAGTGCATAAACGGACAGTGGATATAAGAATTATTTCCACTACAGTAACAGCAATTATATAGGAACATTTAAAGAATTATTTCATTTTTTCATTTTTCATTTACCCCAGTGCCGCAAAGGCTCCCACCTACAGTGGGGTAAGGGGGGGTCGGATGTACGCAGTCTTACCCCTGTACTAAAGCACAGAGAGACTGTTTCCGGATGACCCATAGTGAAAACCGCGTTCAAAATTGCATGGGCTGACTGCTGCTCCATAACAAAGAAGCGCAGACAGTTTAGTGAGCCATTTTGCTTTATTCCATCATAATCTCAAGCCAAAAAATAATGAATCTTTGGCTCCATTGCAAATGATGGAAAATTTAAAGAATTATTACAGTAACAATAATTATATAGGAACCAGAACAGTTCTACAGCCTCTACATCACCAGCTGCTCACAGAAGATGACCATTCATAGATTTTGTAGAGTTTATCCGCAACTACATGAAAATATGAAATACATATGTGTCACATATGTGGCTACAAGAATATACATTTGCATAGAAGAAAAAAGAAGAGAATTTCAATAGACCAAAAAATTAAATATACTTCGTATCTAATTAGCAAACCTTCAGGTTCTGATCAAAACCACGAAGAAGGGCTAGGAGCTCCTTGAGAATTGAGATCATCAACTTGGGTCAACGTGACATGCACATTTAATCATTTCTATAGTTAACATTATCCCGGCAAACCCCAGGTTTAGCTGGGGCCTTCCCTACAGACCTATACACAGGAAAACGTCCTTGCCTGCAAATATATAAACAGAATTTCACTTATTTTCTTCATGACTCAACTTCATTCCAGAAGAGCTAAAATGCGGAATAAAGATGTTTTTAATTGGACTATAACTTTTTGTTCTAGTCTGGTCTGATCTGGTCTGTTTAAGTGTGGTCTAGTCTGAAGTGGTCTAGTCTGGTCGATGTATGTTCAATGTGTATTTCACAACTGTCAAATGCCGGTCTGGTCTAGTCTGTTCTGGGACTGAAACCAGTCCAATTAAAAACATCCCAAGTGCTAAAAGCTAGAGTGCATTTGGGATGGCTTATTTTCAAAGGTAGGTGCTTTTACATGAATAGATGTACTTTTAGTTCAAAGCTAAGCATCTGGAAAAGGAAAAGATGATCTATCATTAAAGAAGCACTTATAATGCTTATCTAACTAAGAAAGCAGCATTTTGATTCTTTTACAGAAAATCACTTCAATTTCTTAGATGAGAAAGCACTTTCCAACAATGCACTTATATCATAAGATACCTGAAAAGCCACTTAGATAGTAGAAAAACAACTTAGACTCTCTCTGTATGGGCTTCTGCTATGGTTCATAAGTGCTTCCAGAAGGATAAAAGCGTTATTACTAAGAAGTCAAAATCACTAAGAAGTGCTTTAGAAGTAAAAACTTGAGAGGCACTTCTTGTTTTAAAATATGGTATAGTTACCGGTAGGTGTAATTACTGGATCAGATCCACCACAAAGCATCACACCCTGCAATTCCTAGAGCATTAAGAGATTATAATATTCAATATTCACTGGTTCAAAAAGCAATAGGTAATACCAGTAAATGCTTATGTCCTATGTTTTTTTATGCAAGAACTCCAACCTATACATTTTGTGTGGTAAGTGAGCATATTGGGTTCTGACCATTTTAACGTGGTTTAAATTTAAATAGACAATACATTATTGTAATGAAAGGGTAAATAACTTATGGAAGTGCACGCAATTCTCCAGTGCCAAGAAAAAAACTTCCTGTGCTGGGAGAGAACAGATGAGACTGTTACGGCTGCTATCCTTGAAGCCAAATTTTGATTGCAGTCATCCGTAGCAGGATTCTCTCCTTGAAGGACCGCCCCAAGAACTGTCTGCAGAATTTGAAGGGGATCCCCATGGCTCACAATCAACACTGCACACCCTTGAAAACTTGACTCGATGGTGGTGATTGCATTTGTAAGCCTGGAAACAACATCTGCAACACTTTCTCCATGCGCATCAGGCCGCATGAAGGGGTCCTCCTCGTCTAGTGCCCAAATCTCTTGGTACTTATCATGTGACTGAAGCTCAAAAGTGGGACCAAAGAAGCGCTCACGGAGATCATTTATAACAATGCACTGAGGTGCTGGAGGTCCTTCCTCAAAAAAAGGAATTCCAAGACGAGAGGCAACATGCTGTGCAGTGTGTCTGGTCCTTGAGAATGGGGAGTAGCAGATTCGGACCTTCTCAAGCTCAATGTTATTTTCCTTCAACTCCTCACGGAGCGGGTCCCCAGCTGATAGAGCTTGTGTCCTATGTTTACTTACAGCGTCACCTTTGATGATGTGGTTCGCAGCATTAACAATGCAAAAGTTACCCATTGCACATGCAGTCGAGATTGAATAGTTTGGAGGCTTCCAGCCCGGGATGTAAAATTTATAAACACTTCAGAAACCCAATCACTTGGTGCATGTTGAACAATCAGTTGATCACGCTTTTAGAAAGTTGTTTGAGTTAGCTATAAGCCTGGTGAAGGAGGAATGCTGAGGCGGCTAATTCCGATCTCTCTATAGTCGTCTCCTTCTTTGCCCCATAACTCTCTTGTTCCATACGCTTCCTTCCACATTCCTGCTGTTGCATAGACATTTGATAATGCAATACAAGTCCTTGAAATATGCTTTTCATCATTTTCCAATAACTTCTGTGCTACTTCTCTTCCAATTCCTACGTTCCCGTACAATTGACAAGCCCCAAGTAATGCAGCCCAAATGGCATCAGGAAAAGGCCTGTTGTCCTGCAGCTCAATTCCTTTCACCAAAAGCCATGCCTCTTCAAGCCTTCCATTTCTCCCCAACATATCAATTAAGCATGTATAATGATCTTCCTCTGGAGTCAATCCATACTTCTTCATCTCCTTGAAGTGTTGCAGTCCCTCATCCACCATACCACAATGACTGCAAGCAGTTAATATCGCGACAAATGTCACAGCGTTAGGTTTGATGCCATTATCGAGCATTTTCTGGAAGATATCAAGGGCTTGGAAACCATATCCATGAGCTGCAAATCCTGTGAGTATAGACGTCCATGCGACTATGTTTTTGAGTTCCATCGAGTCAAAAACTCTAAGAGCATAGTGCAAATTACCCGACCGTGAATACATTTCTACTAAAGCTGTTCCAACCACCAAATTACTTCTAGCATCGGAATTGAGTAACCTTCGGATGATTTTTGCATGGATCTGCTTCCCCTTTTCCAAATCTGTCAAACGGGTGCATGCTTCCATGCTTACTACAAAAGTCAAGCTGTTCCCATCAACTCCATATCCTTCTGCAGAGCAATACATTTTAGCCAGCAAGTTCAGTCCTTCTTGGGGCATGTCATTCTGCACAAACCCTGTGATCATGCTAGTCCATGAAACAACATCTTTCTCAGGCATAACCTCAAACAGCACACTAGCAGCTTCAACAAGGCCATTGTGTATGTAACCAGAGATTAATGTATTCCAGAGTGAAATATGTTGTTCCCACGGCCATGTTTCAAAAACTTTCTTGCCGTCCGCAACATCACCACACTTGAAATACATGTCAATTAACGTGCAACCAATTAGCGTCCCATTCTCTTCTAATGACTTGAGAATCTTATATGAATTTACAAGCACAATAAAGAGGCCGTGGACTTGCTTCCCAACTTTGATTAGCGATAACTTTGTACACGTAGTTAATAGAGGCACAAAAATTGTATAATCAGTGTTCAGAATTTCAACTACGTTGTCCAGAGAGCATATGTATCTAAATGCAGCAATATAGCTGCAGTTTAATACATAACCCCTTATGCTTAAAAGCTTTGAAATAGTGTCCTTATGGAAAAAATCCACAAGTTTACTGGCACAAAGAATTCTACCACATGAAAAATACATATTGGCAATGGAATTAGAACAATTTTTTTCAAATCCTCCAACAACAGCGTATCCATGAACCTGCATACCTAAAACAAGATCTTGGTTGTGTGCACTACAAGACAGCACAATTGAAATACTGTACTCATCTGGTGCATAGCATTCCCCACACTTCATCTGATAAAACAACTTTGACGCAAGAGTCTCCATCGAATTTTGCATGTGCGCAGACAACATAGCATTCCATGTCACCAGGTTTCTGTAAGGCATCTCCTCAAACAACTTCCATGCAGAGTGTACAACCCCACACTTAGAATACATATTAAGAAAAGCAGTTTCAACAACAACTTTTCCAAGCAAATTTCCGGATTTGACAATACAAGCATGAAGACATTGCCCAAATGAGAGGTGTTGTGGAGCAGATGCAATGGCACGGGCAGCAGCAGTGATGACAAAGTGGTTGGGTCGGGCATCTAAATCTGGTTTGGTTTGATGAAGCATGAGGGAGAAGAGATGGAGAGCACTGTCAGGTTGATTGTGACGAGCATAAGCAGCTATGAGAGAAGTCCATAATGGTGGGTCTTTAAAAGGTACTTCATCAAACAGTTGGTGTGCGTGACTCAAGGAGTTGGCAAACCCTGAGGACAAATAGCCATTAATGAGTCTCGTGGCCCATAGAGCATTAGTGTTAAGTCCAAGCTTGATTAAATGGCTATGTCTGTACATTCACAATTTCAACAAAACCCTTTTCTGTTACGATCATTACTTCCCAACTATACTAGCCAAGGCTCCTGGTGGCTTAATGAAAGCAGTGATTCATTTTTATTTTTGTTTTTCCCATGGACAGCACCTAAACCAGTCCAAGATGTCAGCACCTATGACACAAAGAAAATGAAAAAAAAAATTAGAAAGTACAACCCGTCCAATGACACATATACAAAAAATTCATCTTCAGATTATTTTATACATTTAAGGACACAGTAGTAAACTGACCCCCAAAATCTTTTGAGAATAAGGCTTGGATGTTGTTGTAATGACACAGTAGCATGTCCATATCAGATGTTACATGTGATGATTCTAACCCAAAACCAAAATAGTAAATGAGTGTTTTGATGGACATTTACCACTCACACAACAACAACAATCAAGCCTTAGTCCCAAAAGATTTTGGGGATTTACCACTCACACCATAGGAAAAAACAAAAGGGCAAGCCATGATATATAGAAAAATATATTCAAACTTCTCCATGACTTTCCTACAAGCATACTCTGTAGATTCTAAGAACCATCATGGACGGTTTCCGGATGACCCAAGGTGAAAAATCGCGTCGAAAATTGCATGGACTGGCTGCTATTTTAGAACAAAGAAGCACAGAGAGTTTAGTGAGCCATTTGCTTTATTCCACCATGTTCTCAAGACAAAAAAGTGAATCTTTGGCTCCATTGCAAGTGATAAAATTTGTAGATTCTAAGAACCATCACACTAAAATAGCTTGTAGGTAGCAAAAAGAGTAATTTAACTTCTGCAATTTACCACTCACACAACAACAACAATCAAGCCTTAGTCCCAAAAAGATTTTGGGAATTTACCACTCACACCATAGGAAAAAACAAAAGGGCAAGCCATGATATATAGAAAAATATATTCAAACTTCTCCATGACTTTCCTACAAGCATACTCTGTAGATTCTAAGAACCATCATGGATGGTTTCCGGATGACCCAAGGTGAAAAATCGCGTAGAAAATTGCATGGACTGGCTGCTGTTTTAGAACAAAGAAGCACAGAGAGTTTAGTGAGCCATTTGCTTTATTCCATCATGTTCTCAAGACAAAAACGTGAATCTTTGGCTCCATTGCAAGTGATAAAATTTGTAAATTCTAAGAACCATCACACTAAAATAGCTTGTAGGTAGCAAAAAGAGTAATTTAACTTCTGCAATTTCTATCATTCACCCAATATGAGCATAATTACTCTCAGTTCTTGTGTTGTTGATAACTTGATATAAAGGCATAAAGAAAAATATGGGCTTGGAGGAAGAGGGGCAGAAGCCCCTGTGGGTTTACTGAAGGCCGGGACGGGCTTGAGCCCCCCTTCGTGGGCTGGTTGCGGGCCGTTTAATTAATTTTTATTTCTTTATTATTTTCTCGGTTTGTTTCCTATTTGGAGTTAATTAGGATTTCTATTATTTGTTTCCTATTTGGAGTTAATTAGGATCTCTATTATTCTATTTCCTGTTAGGAGTTGATTATGATTTCTATGATTTTGTTTCCTAGTTTGAGAATTAGCAAATGGGTATTTAAACCCCTTGTTAGGATTCATTTTTGCTTATCTATGAATAAAATTGGAGTTTAGCCTCTTGGCTCTGGGCAACGGTTTCTATTGTTGATTATTCTGGGCAACGGTATATCCATTGATTTTTATTTTCCATTTTAATCGGTTATCTCTCATGTTTCACATTTTGTGCTAATCTATTTTATATTTTAACTTCTGCATTCTTCAACCTAATTTTCAGGACTTCAAAACACCAAATGCTGGCACAGGCACACCAAAATCTAAATTTACTGCTCCTAGCCATGCTCAATGCTTTCCACACCTATTTCTTAACAAACCATCAAAAGAATAAAAGCAAGCAACATAATATATTTAATGCACCAAATTAAACTAACTTAATTGAAACCCAACAAGACATGGCTTCAAATGACATAAAGGTATGATAATAAAAAAATATGGAGAAATAAAATAATCAAAGGCACACGTGAAACGAGCAAAATATGTTTCTTCTAATTGTAAGGGAGGATCTGGCATTCTAGTTCAGTGGGCGCCAAAATTTTAATACTACCTCCGTTCTTAAATAAATGCAACACTTTGACTTTTACACTATTCACATGTTCTACTTTGAGTACATTTTATTTATTAATGTAATAATATTATTTTATGAAAAAAATATTGTTAAACTTGTCTCATTCAAGGTTGTCAAAGGCGTAAAGCGCACCTGAAGCGCTAGGAGTCTTCCAGCGCTTGAGGCGCAAAGCGCAAAAAAGCGCTCGCCTGACTCGGGTGAAGCGCATTACTTATATAAAGTCACATATACTATTCTATAAATACCAAATATGATGTATGTAACATCATATTGAACCAAATGCATCAAAAAAGCTAGGATTCACCAAAATAAAGTCATGATTCACAAAAACAGAAGTCTAAATTTAGAATTCATGGCTTTAATACTAAAAGTAAAACTAAAAGACACTGAAATCCGAGCCTATTTCCCCTCGTTAAACTTGTGAAGGACTATTCGTCATTAAAAGAGGAGTCAGTTTCTTCTCCATTATCTGATTTGTATTCCCCAACATCCTCTTCAATTTCTCCCTCACTTTCCTCATCCACAAGCCTACGAGTAGTACTTGAACTCGCATTTCTGGAGTGCTTTCTAGTATATCTTATTGGTTCTTCTGCTCCCGTTGCCCTACTCACAGCACCCCACGTCAAGCCATCACCTTCGTCATCACTGAAAACCGAGTCATCTGCTGCACTTGCATTCACATTTCCAGCCAACCACTCATTGCAATCATCAATGTTATCTAAAGCGAGGAGAGCTGAAAGAACCGGCTGGTGCAGAGCAGCTTGAGTATAGCGGTTTTTACGTACTAACGGTACTATTAAGCTTAGTTTTACGTAGGTTAAACTTACTTTAACCTATTGTTTTCATGGGCTGAGGACTATTAAGATATGGGCTTTTTTTTCAAAGTTTTAAACTAAAAAAGGGCTGTCAGCCTTTTCCGTTTCAGGCGACTGAGGCGCGCGCCTATAGGGCTTCCGCGCTTCGTGCGCTTCTAGCGCTTATGCTGCGCCTTGCCCAGGCTTCCGCGCTTCTTCCTTACTCAGGCGCTAGGGGTCTGCCTCGCTGCGCTTTGTGCGCTTAAGCGCAGAAGCGAGCGCTTTTGACAACACTGGTCTCATTGTAAATTTTCATAATCTAATTTTTTTAATTTTTTTACTAATACAAAATCATTTATATTAATGGTCAAAGTTGTGTCTCGGCAAGTGTGAAATGTTGACCGTTGCATTTATTTAAGAACGGAGGAAGTATATATTAAATGATAGAACACTGGCAATCAATTCAGAACAATAGAATACAAATACAATCAAAGAAGAATAGATCAAAGGATTTTATTGAATAAGGAGGAAATCAAAGTAGGTATACAAGCTTAGGGACAATTCGAGATGCCCAATCTCCAACTACCAGCCAACAGAATTCTCAGCCGCCTTTCTAAGCTTTCCTACTTTCTATTTATAGCCATCTGTCCACATAAGGCGCACCTGCCTAACTTACCAATTATTTAAATCTCAACTGGTTACTTATTCCTCCTTTTGTACACCTTGTCAAAATATTTAATAGGCTGTTGTTGAGACACCTGCCTATCATTAAATAACTTCAATAGCAACAAAAGTTTTTTAAATAGCTTCTAATTGTGCATGTTTTCGGATTTTAGGCTACAGTTATTTCACACACTCGGTTCTGGTCCGGATTTGAACCGGTTTAGAGCATATAGGTTCGAGCAGTATGTACTGTGTAAAATCAGAGCATGGACTTCATAATTTATAGTCTAATGCCAAAACTACACCTTCCTCAGCATAAATAATAAGTCTAATTTTTAATATAAAATCTCCCAACTTGATTATATGGAGAGTTTTTTTATATACTTGTCATTTAACTAATGTGTAGGCCTTCCTTGATCTTGTTACACACTCATTAATATGTAGATATATCAAAGATCTCAGATCCGTCTAGGTAAAAATCAGGTCTACAATACCAACCGAAAGCAGAAGACAATCCAAAGCCAGTCTAAACCTTTCTCATGGCGGTGACATAGGGATGTAAAAAAACTACAGTATATAGGGGAGAAAGAGCGAATTAGGAAGGCTGTAGAAAATAGAACTATTATATATCCAATTAAATTGTTCTTGATCATGGAAACTAGAAGTACAGTAATCATAATAACACAACATTATTAGAGTATACAATGTATATACAATTACACATACGAATATTCCTATTTTTAAAAAAAGGATGAAGTAAAATGATCCTAAATAATTATGAAGTAATATTAGTACATCACTAATATAGTAATATGTCTTTATATCAGGAGTGGCAGTATCAAGACATTCAATGATCTGTTAGTTCACATGGAAACAGCACAGAATATACTGCTTTGGCACGTCATAATTACAGAACAACTACTACTTCATCTTCAATTGTCTTCGATCAATATACAGTTTACTGTTTACCCGCAGTGTTCATATCTGTCTCTCCTTTAATTAAAATTGGCAAACTCTCATTTTGCATTTTCTTTGTTCTTAAAAAACGAGTTTAGATAAAGTAGGTTTACCGCTTTAACCGAAAGAGAAATACTGAATTAGGTTTTTTGAGTGAAGACGTCAAGAAGAAAAAGAGATTTGAGCATAAAGCTTAATGGCATTCTGAGGCGCATTACCTGGCTGAGTAGTGCGTAGTACGACGGACGGAAGCAGAGGAAGGGGGACCGGTCGCGGTCGCCGGTATCATCTGTGACCGGTCGGTGGAGCGGTGGCCGGTCGGTTGGTCGCAATGGTGTAGGTCATCTCTGTCACTCTGTGACTGTAGTCTACTAGTCTGTACTCTGTAGGTGCTGCTTCGATAAAAGGCGGAAGACAGCAGAGGCGTTCAGTGATTAGTTGGGCCGACTATTTTATTGTAAACTGGGCTTCAAAGTAAGAAAATCAGTATAGACTAGGCATGGAGACGCGTCCGGTCCAGAGTCCGGGGCCGGTTTTAAATAATTGAAGCCTGGTACCGACCCGATTTGGTCTGCTACCAGTACCGGGTCAGTTCGGGTCATGGGTCACCCCATCCTTTATTTAAACAAATTGAAAAAATATGTTTGTTGGGATTGGAATTGGGCCCAGGACCGACTGATTTGGTCCCAAAAATTAGAGCTCGATATGATCCCGCTTTAAGTTCAGTCTAGGTACCAGGCAGTCCAGACTCAATCCATCCCTAGTGTAGACCTGGTCCCCTGCCACTAGGCCCGGTCTGCCCCTCTTTACATCAAAACAAGGTGACCGTGAGTTTTGGCCAGATTAAGTTCTTGGCTTTGACGCGGTCATCACGGTGGCCTTGGCCGTGATAGCGGTGATGGATAGTGTACCCGGGGGTAGCTTATCCGAGGGGTTATTACGGGGAATAACAAGAGAGAAGTCAGAGCAAGTAAATATAGAGAGAGAAAGTATATTGTAAAGTGTTCAGCGTTTTCAGCGTGGTTACAAATGGGGAAATGGACTGCTATTTATAGTAGCAATAAATGCCGGACACGGACACGTGTCAAGCGTCCATTGGCCGAGAGGTCACCTCAACTGGTTGGCGCTGGCAACCGCATGTGGCCGCATTTAATGCGGCTGTTGGATGGGACGTTGTACAGGGTACGGTGATCTGTACGCATGTGGCGCGGATATCATGTCGGGAAAGGTGCCCTCGGCTGTAGAGGACTAGCCGAGGGCTCTGAGTACCGGGGACCCCCTTAGTGCTGAGGGCTCCCACTGCCGAGGGCTACTGATTTTCGCCGTTTTTCCCAGTAACTTTGTTTTCCTGTCTTGGCCCTCTTGTGAGAGTTAGAGCCTTCGGCCAGGGGGCCAAAGGCACCCCTGGTGCGCATTGTGGGCTGCTTGGTACTCTGGACGCTGTGATTTGGGCTTGTTGTGCTCTCTGGGCTTGTTCGGCTTTTATTGGAGTAGTAGGAGTCTGTGGGTCGGGGGTTCCCGGACCATATACTCCATCAGGAGTCCCTCACTCCTTTTGCCGAAAGGTATTTGAGGGAAAAGAAGTAATTGTGTTTGTCCTCTGCCGTTGTTCCGTTTGTAGTTTGTAGAGTTGTGGGTAGTTTGCTGTTTGTTTATTCTGCCGAGGGCAGTCCCTCAGTTACCCACATGTCGGGACTTGAGGGGTCATGTTTGTGTTTTTTGTGATTTTCCCGAGGGGGTCCTCCAGTCCCCCACTCCTTGAGGCACTTGCAAAGTGGTGAAAAGGAGTAGAGTAGTTGTGTTGTTGTTGTGGGCCGAAGGCTGACGCTTTTCGTTTCATTTTGGGGGGATGCCTCGTTAAAAACCTCATTAGGAAAAATCCTGTGGGAAAAAATCCTAATGAGGGAAAAAGAGTGCACCGAATTCCCCCAATGATGAATCGAAAATGTGAAACCTTGGTTCGAAATGGAGAATAATGATGATGCCGAAGGCTTTCCCCGTTCTGGGGGCTCATTTGTTGATTAGTCGGAGGCTTGCTTTTGATACCCTGGGAGGCGCCGAAGGGGAGTCCCTCAATCTGGGGATCGAGGGTGTAATGAATGCAGGTAGTAGTCGAATTGTTACCGGGGGGTCCCCTGTTTGTTGATTAGTTGGTGATGAGGATATCCGAGGGGTCCCGTTACCTGTGTGCCGTAGGCTATCCGTCAATAAGGCATACTCCCCGGGGGCTACCCGGCCCTCAAAGTGCTGAGGGGGGATCCCCGAGGGGTGGCCTGATATGAAGCCTTGGGCTTCTGAAGGAGTGATCCCGAAGGAATTCGTTATGTACTGTGTGGGGCACAACCCCGGAGCGTCTCTGGGTAAGTGTACCCGGAGGCTCTCATTGATGAAGTGGAGTGAAGTAAAAAGCCCGGGGGCTCCCAGAATATAGCCGTTGGAAATATAGCCGTTGGAATATGTAACGTCAGGATATAGCCGTTGGGGGGTTGCCACGTGGTGCGTGCTCGTTGGCTGCCCGTGGGTGGGCGTCACCGATTGGGTGAAACCACGGTTGGTAATGATGGCAGTCCAACCGGAGGCCCGGTTTCCAGGCCCAAGCCCGGATCCCAGCACCTATAAATACCCCATGGTCGGCTTCACTTTCCGTTGTGCGAAATCATTGTAGCGAAGCTCTGCCAAAATTTCTAGAGAGAGAAAGAGCCGCCTTCGATCAATCCTTGCCTTAAGGTCAGTTCCCCATTGCTCTTCTCCTTCTAGTTAGCTGTGCCCTGTGTCTTTAGGCTAGGAGATAGAACTTTTAGAAAACTCTAGTGTTTCCGAGCCCTCGAACTAATGCATAGATGTCTTCCCAAAGTGATTCCCAGGACATCTCGGGGGCGCCCTCGATGGAGGATGAAGTCATTTCGGACGTGGAGTCCTCAAGCGAACAGCCCTCAGTGGGACAAGACGTTGTTGTCGCCATGGAGCTGCAGAGAGCCCTCGTCGCTGAGGCGGAAGCCGAGGGCTTCGAACAAGAGTGTAAAGATGAAGAGTTGGCCCTCGCCTGGCAAGCAGCTGAAGAAGAGGCGCAGAAAGAGGGCGCGGCGCGAGGGTCACTATTGCTGTTCTCCCCCCTCGGGGCACTGGCGAGGCCAGCACCTCTCGGCCGCTGAATGCGGTTCCCATCTGGGTGGCCCCCAGAAAAAAGAAGGCCAAGGTCGCTGCTCCCAAGAAGAAGGGCAGCGTTGCAGACCAAGGGAAGCCCCTCGATATGCCCGAGGGGTATTCATACTTGAATACCGCCGCCTTAGAGATAAGGTCGAAAGCTGATGCGGTGGATATTTACGTCACTCAACTACACGTGGGCCCTTCGGCCGTTGTGGTGGCACCGGGTCCCGATGACGTCCTCTCCCGGGCTCCCGAGGGCTGCATTGCGGTGCATGTCCTGTCTGTGTCGATGGGGCTCCGGTTCCCCCTACACCCCTTCCTCCGGGAGTACCTCCGGTATGTGGGTTTGGTCCCCTGCCAGCTGACCCCGAACAGCCATTCCTACATCACGGGCTTCCTCCAGCTCTGCAAGTCTCGGGGGGTAACACCTAGCCTGGATCTCTTCTTCCAGAGCTTCAACCTGTGCCGGGGGGGGGGGGGGGGGGGCATGCGAATGCCGAGGGCTTCGCAAACTTGCAGCAGGTGGCCTTGTTCAAGCTTTTTACTGAGGTGCCCTCCTCGAACAAAGGGTGGAAAGACCGGTGGTGCTATGTGAAGCTGACCGAGAGCCCCTTCCCGAGGGAATTGCGTGATCGGTTCAGGAGGCATGAGAAGAGGAGGAGCGCCGCCCTCGAGAAAGACGGCAGGATCCTGGCCAAGATCTCGGAGGGCCGGGACAAAAACATAACCATCAAGGAGTGCACCAAAGAGGAGGATCTCTACACCCTCGGGTTCCGGCGGTATCGCTTCCTGGGGGAAACAGATGAGAAGTTCCCGGCGTTTGAGGGAGCCTCCGGAGGTAGTGGCTGAGGGCACCCTCATTTTCGTATCTTAGCAGATAGTTTATCTATTGTTTGTTTCGTTTTTGTGCCATCTGTTAGTGACCCCTCGGTTTTAACCCCACACTGTTTTGCAGGTATCCCAGTCAACATGATGAACGTCAGGGGGCTCGCTGATTTGAAGAAGAAAAAGCCCTCCAAGGCCCCGAGGGGAACGGATGTTGGTGTCCCAAAACCCGCCGGTGACTTCTTCAAGAAGACGGAGGGGCCATCGGCGGCCCCAAATACTGATGCTGCTGTCGCTGCCAAGAGGAAAGGCGCGGGCAAGGCTCCTGAGAGCAAAAAGCCCAAGACCGGGGATGCCGGGAAGAAAAGCCCCCCGGTGGTCATTGTTGACGATTGCCCCACCTCCAGGGTGCACGAGGAGATGTCGATGGCGGAAGTGTCGGGGGGTGTCCAGGAGCCATCTTCACAGGTCCTGACGGTCTCCCTCCCGGTTGGTACGGCCGTGATGAATGGCACGGCTGACCCGAGGGTGTTTCTGAGGGGTATAACCCCCGAGATTGACAGAGCAGCCCTCGGGGCTGATGATGACCAAGCCCTTGAGGACAAGATCCTCCGGTCTTCCCTCACGGTAAGTATTTGACAGTTTACCGTTTTTACCTTGAGCTAGGAAATAATGTACGGCCTTCCTAACTTCTCTTTTTTTGTAGACCTGCATTGCCCTCAGAGAGCAGGCCCGGTGGCTAGAGGAGTGGCGTCTTCGCAAGGCCGAGCAGGATGCTAAGATGCGGGAGCTCATCCGACAGAATTCCGATGCCATCCGGCAGATGTCTATGCTGGAGGAGAGCCTTCGGCAGATGACCCTGCGGGCGGAGGCCGCAGATCGGGGCAAGGCCGAGGCTGAAAGGTCCGCAGCTGAGGCCCTTAAGAGAGCCGCTAGGGAGGCCGAGGCCGCCAAGGTGGAGGCCGAGGCCGCCAAGGTGGAGGCCATCGAGAGAGCCCGAGGGGACGCCATCTCTGGGTTCTTGGCAGGGGGTGGCGAGCTGAGGAGCACAAGCAATGGCTGTCCTCGGTCGTCGAGTCCTCGGTCGACGAGTGGTGCGATGGGCCCGGTGTGGAGTGGGTTTCCCGAAAGGGTAAACAGTATTATGATGGGGGCGAGTTTTTCACTCAAGCCCTTATCTACCGGAGGATGGCCCGCCACCTGAAGATCGAGCAAAAGGATTTCGACCCGGCGGCTTACGGACTTCCCCCCTGCAGCCAGACGTCCGTGTTCCTCTCCCCTCCGATGTCGAGAGGCCAGACCTGGAGGACACCGAGCTCATGAAGGAAGCCGAGGGTGACGAACCTGAGGCCAGTACAGAGGTCACTTCGAAGCCTTCGGAGGAGACGGCCCCTGGGGATGTAAATTTGTAATTTCTTAATTCGACATGTTTTGAACAATCCCTTTGTAATGAATGCTTGTATGCCCTCGGCCTTCGGCCCTCTGTAACTTTGAATTTATTTACTTTGATGAATGAATACACGCCTTCGGGCTTTTGGTATATAATGTGTTTCCCTTTCATTGTTTCTCTTTAAATGTATGCTTTCGCCTTTCCTGAATGTATGCCTTCGCTTCTTTGAATGTATGTTTAGGATTTAGAGTATATCCTCCCAAGTGTAGTGTTTCTTGTAGCCCTCGGCCACTAAGTATATTGAATCAGTTGAGCCTTTCACCGAGGGAACAATGTTCAGGACTTAGAAATATTTCTAAGTGTTTGTTCATCTGTTGGTCCCCGGCCGGGTCCTCCCCTCTTGTTCCATATAGCCTTCGTGAGATAGCCGGAGGTGAGGTTCTTAGGACTTAGAAAATTTTCCTAAGTGTTTCAATACAGTTTTAGCCTTCGGTAGTTGGGCACCCTTCGCTGGATGTATGGCCGAGGGCCCAGCAATAGTTAGGACTTAGAAAATGTTTCTAAGTGTAGTCTCACCAAGCCTTCAATCGTGTGACCCCTCGGGCTGCAGGGAGATTCGAGACTTAGAAACTTGTCACCGAGGGTAAGAACTCTTGGGACTTAGAAATTTTTCTAAGTGTTAGCATGTATGAAGTAGGAGCCCTCGAGCAGCATGGAGATTTGACCGAGGGTCAAAGTATGTAGGACTTAGGAAATTTTCCTAAGTGTAGTATGTGTGAAGTAGGAGCCCTCGGGTGACTGTGAGGACCTTGTTTGTGGTATGCCCTCGGCTGACTGGCGGCTCCACAAGGGCACAAAATTTAGGACTTAGATTTTTCTTTAAGTGTTTCCTGTTGTTGTCCTTCGGGGGGGACCCTTCGGTTGTAGGCGTTGTGGATTTAGGATAGTTCCCTGTGCTTTGCCATGTTGGGCTATGGTAACAAAAGCCTTCGGTTGTTTGTCATATAGTGCCCTTCGGGGACGTTTTGAGTCGTTTGAGCCTTCGGTTTTAGGTATAGTCGGAGGCAATCCTTGAGTGGACTTAACCATTCGTTGATGATGTCTGTTGTGAATGGTATCCTTTGTATTTGTGAACTTCCAGGTACCGAAGGTGTTCCCGTGGCCCGTGGGGAGCCCTCGGTATGTTTTTGTGAATTGTTGGAGTGATGTACTCATTGATTTCTCGCCGAGTCTACTCCCCTTCACCACCCCATTTTTTTTCTTTTTTTTTTGAGTACTGAAGGGAAGGCTTCAAGAAACTTGGTTTCTTGGTAAGGCTTGGCCTATCGGGAGGTAACATAATACACCATTAGCTCCCCCCTCGGGTTAACCTTCCGAGTTCCGAGGGGATCGAGGGTCGTTTCCTGGGCACAAGATATGGTGGTCTGGAGCCTGCCTCCCCTTGGGGGATGGCGCGGAAAGCGCCTCAATTTTGAAAGTCGTCCCCTCGGCGCTAGACATAGCCCGTGGCCTGCCACACCCTTGGGGTGGTGGCGCGGGGAGCGTTTCGGTTTGGAAGTCGAATCCTGGGCATTTCTCGTGCCTGTCATACCCTTGGGGTGATGACGCGGAAAGCGTTCCATTTTTGAAAGTCGAATCCTGGGCATTTCTCATGCCTGTCATACCCTTGGGGTGATGACGCGGAAAGCGTTTCAGGGAAGGGTTTTCATTTGCACACTGGTTGCAAATGGCCGGGTGCACTACGTGCTGCCGGCACCGAGAGGTGGCGCCTTCGGTATAGGCGTCCTCGAGGGGTACGGCTTAGAAACAACACTTGGTGTTTGTTCCGATTTACGGCCCCCGGTACTTGGTACCGAGGGGTCTTCTGTAAAAAATAGTTGGTGTTTTTCCTTCACTTGTCGTAGGGGACAGTGGTGTCTACCCTCGGTACTTGGTACCGAGGGGTATTCTGTGGGAATACTTGGTGTTCCTCCCCACTTGTTGGAGGTGATTGTGTCGTCTACCCTCGGTACTTGGTACTGAGGGGTCTTCTGTGGAAACACTTGGTGTTTTTTCTTATTTGAAAGCTGCCAGTGGCATGTCCCCCCCGGCACCAGGTGCCGAGGGGTTTCCTTTTGGGGACAGGTGGTGCTTTGTCGTAGGTGATAGTATCCTCTACCCTCGGCACTTGGTGCCGAGGGTTCTTCTATTGTGGTGAGGCCTTGGGCCTGGGGGTGGTATGAGGGCTTGGCCCTTGTGATAATCTTGTTCCGTGTTCTCGGTGTCTTCAAAATGCCTTCATTCTTCAGAATTCTTTAGGCCTTGGGCCGTAAAATAATACATTCACTAGTTATGAGGGCTTGGCCGCTCTGATGTTATTGATAAAATTTAACTAAGTGATGTACATTCCAGTGCCTAGGGACTTCAGTCCCGTTAGGGCGTTTTAGCTTGTAAGTTCCAGGTTTGATGATGGCTGTCACGATGTAGGGGCCCTCGAACTTTGGTGCCATCTTTCCACCCTCGGTTGGTTGGCTAGCTTCCCTTCTTCGGAGAACATAGTCCCCACTTGGAATTCCCGGGAGCGAACCTTGGCGTCAATGTAACTCTTCACCTGCCTTCGGTAGTTCTCTGCGCGTATGAAGGCTTGCTCCCGGCGTTCTGAAATCAGGTGGAGGTCGAGGGCCATATTGGCGCCGTTGCCCTCTGGATCATACTAGGTGACCCTTCGGGTTGGAAGAGTTACCTCGGTGGGGGCCTTGGCTTCAAATCCGTAGCAAAGGGAGAAGGGTGTCTCGCCAGTTGCCCGCCGAGGGGTGGTACGGTAGGCCCATAAGATGTTGTGGAGCTCTTCCACCCAACCGCCCCCTTCGGCCTCCAGCTTCTTCTTTAGGCCCTCAAGCAAGGTCCTGTTGGCGTTCTCCACCTGACCGTTGCCCTGAGGGTAGGCAACGGATGAGAAGGTGTGTTTGATACCCCATGCTTCTAGGAGGGCACAGAAGGGGGCTGCCTCAAACTGAGTCCCATTGTCGGAGATGATCTGTTGAGGGACGCCAAACCTTGTGAGGATGTTCTTGAGAACAAAGTGACGGCACGTGGCCTCAGTGATGCTGGCGAAGGGGCTCCGCTTCCACCCATTTGGTGAAGTAATCGATGGCGACAATGATGTACCTGTTGTTGGAGGTACCCCTCGACAGAGGGCCCACAAGGTCTATGCCCCATCGAGCGAAAGGGATGGATGTGCTGATGGGGGCATAGTTGACCGCTGGCCTGCCGGGGGCTTTCTGGAAGTGCTGGCATGCGAGACACCTCCGGGCAAGGTCCGTACAATCCCGGGCCATCGTAGGCCAGAAGTAGCCCTGGATTATCAGCCTTCGGGACATGGAGAAGGGTTCCTGGTGAGCTGAACAAGTGCCACTGTGTACTTCCTCCATCACCACTTCGGCTTCATCTTGATGAAGGCACCGAAGTAGTGTCCTGTTGTATGACCTTTTGTAAAGCCTCTCGTCTTCGATAATGTAGCTGGGAGCCCTCAACTTTTCCAGCTTGGCGCGGGCCTCATCCTCGGGCAGGGTCCCTATGGTGATGAAGGCAACAATGTCCGAGATCCAGTCCTCCTGTCTTTGTTGTATATCCATGATGGGGCTAGTATGTATGCTAGAGAGACTGAGTTCTTCTACTTTGGCAATCTTCGAGATATGCTCAGGGGATTCTGCCGAGAGCTTTGATAAAATGTCGGCCTCAGAGTTTTGAGCCCTCGGTATTTGAGTAAGAGAGTGTGCCTCAAATACCTTAAGCAACTCCTTGGCCGCCTCCTTGTATTGCTTCATTCTCCCTTCCTTGGCTTCGTACTCCCCGGAGATTTGGCCGACGACTAACTTGGAGTCGCACTTGACGTGGATTTGTCGGGCCTTCATGTTAGCTGCCAGCCGAAGGCCACAGAGGAGGGCTTCGTATTCGGCTTCATTGTTGGATACTTTGAAGGAGAAACGGACTACATAATAGGCCCGGAAGCCCTCGGGTGAGATGAGAACCACCCCTCCTCCACATGCCTTGATGGCAGAGGAGCCGTCGTTTTTTCCACGGGGGAGTACCGGAGCTCCGCTTCCCTGAGGGTCTTGCTAACATAGAAGATGGCATGTTGGATGTCATCCTCTTCCCGGATGAGTACAGAGCTGATGGCAGCTGGGCTAACACCCAAGTAGAGGTACAGGATTTCCCCTACCTTGGGTTTAGAGAGCACAGGGGGTGAAGATAAGTATTGTTTCAGCTCCTCGAATGCCCCCTGACATTCTGAAGTCCACTGGAAACCGGCGGTTTTGCTCATGATCTGGAAGAAGGGTAAGGACTTCTCCGCCGATTTTGATAAGAAGCGGTTGAGGGCTGCCAGGCGGCCCGTCAACCGTTGGACCTCCTTCACGTTGCGTGGGGGCTCCATGTTGATGATGGCCTGGATTTTCTCGGGGTTGGCCTCAATACTCCTTCGGCTAACCATGTAGCCCAGGAATTTCCCCCCCTGGACGCCGAAGGTACACTTCTTCGGGTTCAGCCGAAGGCTAAACCTCTGCATGATGGCGAAGATCTCCCTCAGGTCATCAGCATGGTTTGCTGACTGCTTGCTTTTGACGATCATATCGTCAACATATGCCTCCATGGTGCGCCCTAGGACAGCTTGAAATACCCTGGCCACCATCCGAGTGTAGGTGGCGCCTGAGTTCTTTAGGCTGAAGGCCATGACAAGGTAGCAGAAGATGCCCTCGGGAGTCATTAAGGCTGTTTTTTCGGCGTCTTCCTCATGCAAGAATATTTGGTGATATCTGCGGAATGCGTCGAGGAATGACATGATCTCACACCCCGCGGTTTCATCCACTAGTTGATCAATATTGGGCAGAGGAAAGGGGTCCATGGGACACGCTTTATTAAGATCCGTGTAGTCCACGCACATGCGGAATGAGGGCGGTTTTTGTGAGAGGACTACGTTTGCCAGCCATGAGGGGTACTTGACCACCTTGATGTGTTTGATAGAAAGGAGCATGGCGACCTCCTTCTTCACGAATTCCCTCCTCTCGGCCGAGAGGGGTCTCCTCCGCTGCTGTACTGGCTTGGCCGAAGGGTCCACCGAGAGGCGGTGGGTGATGACCCTTCGGCTGATCCCCGGCATGTCCTCCGGCCCCCATGCAAAAGCAATGGAGTAGGTGCGGAGGGCGCTGATGATGCCGGTCTTCAAATCTTCGGGGAGCTTGGCTCCAATCTTCACGACTCTCTCCGGCTTGGCCGGATCGAGCGCGAAGTCTTCTACCTCCTCGGCTGGTTCAGCCCTCGGCCTCCTTTCTTCCACTTCCACGGTTCCGGTGATGGTGTCAACGCGGAACTCCGTCTTGCTAACCTTCTTCGTAACTTGAAGGTAGCAAGCGCGGGCAAGCTTTTGGTTCCCCCTTGAGTAACCGATTCCCCCCTCGGCTGGGAACTTGAGGCAAAGGTGCCTCATGGAGATGACGGCTTCGAGGTCCTCGAGGGCTGGCCGGCCGAGGATGATGTTGTGGGCGCAATCGATGTTGACGAAGACGAACTCCACTTCGAGCTTGGCTCTATGGAGGTCGTCGCCGAAGATTACCGGGAGGGTTATGACCCCCTCGGAATCAATGGTGTCTCCGGTGAAGCCGGCAAGAGGGGTCTTGATGGGCCGAAGGGACCCCCTCTCCAGGTGCAGCTCTCTGAAGGTGCTGAGGTACATTACATTGACGGAGCTGCCTGTGTCAATGTAAGTTCTGTGAATAATGGTGTCGTTGATCTCTGTGCGGATGACGAGGGCATCCCTGTGCGGGGAGGATACCGGGGGGAGATCAGTGTTGGTGAAGACAATGGGTTCCTCCCTCAGCCGCTTTACTGGGGGCATATGAGTGACTTCCCCCACATAAAGTGATTGAGGCCACTTCTTTTGTTGACTCGTAGAATCACCCCCGGTATTTCCCCTGTGATCATGAGGATGTGACGTTTCTTTTCTTGATACCGGGGGTACTCCTCCTCCTCTTCTTCCAAGTTCCCGATCTCCCTCTTTTTGCCGAGGGGGATGGTGTTGGGGTTGACCCATGCGTCTGCTCTCGCAGTTTGCCCTCGGGGTGGCCCCTGCTGTGGGGGGCCCTGTTGCTGAGGGCCCCGGACAAACTGGGACAGATGGCCAGCATGTATTAATCTCTCGATGACCGTCTTCAGCTGATGGCAATCATCTGTCCTGTGCCCCCGGTGTCGGTGGAAACGACAGTAGGGGTAGTTTGGATTGATGGCAAATACTTCCGAGGGCGCGCGTGAATCTCGTTTCACGAGGCCCCTCTCCTCTGCAAAATCCAGGATGACGCTGACGGGGTGCGTCAATGGTGTCCGAGGGTGCTCCAGGAGGACAGGCTGTGCCCAAGCCCTCGGGTTCCCCTTGTAGCCTCCCCCGGGCTTGGTTTGGCCATGCCGGGGGCGATCACCGGAGGGGGCAGGATCCCTGGGATGATTGCGGTGAGCCCCCGGCCCTCGGTTACCTTTGTCTTCTGGCCGAGGGCGTTGCTGGTCTGGGACATGGTGGCATTTCTCCACCTCCTCGGCCTCGGCGTACCGGTCCCCCCGCTGTAGGGCCCTTATATAATCGGGGGGGGGGGGGGGGGTTCGATGATGAGGCTTCTGGAGAAGTTCCCGGGGCGGAGTACTGTTTGTAGGAGGGTCAGGAGGGTCCCGTCGTCAGCGCCGTCAACTTTATCAGCCTCCGTCCTCCAGCGCTCCAGGAAGTCCCGAAGGGTCTCCTCCTTCTTCTGCCTCACTGTTAGTAAGTGGGAGAAGTGTTTTCTCGTGCGGCGCCTCCCCGCAAATTGCGTCAAGAATCGTTGGGTGAGTTCTTGCCATGAGTCAATGCAGCCCTCAGGCAATCGATTGAACCACTCGTAAGCTGGCCCCTCTAGGGTGGAGAGGAACAAGCGGCACAAATATTCATCCGATGCCCCCACCATCATCATGCTGTTTTGATACCTGTTATAGTGCTCTTGGGGGTCAGTCTTTCCGTCATAGGGCTTGATGAGCTGCCCTCGGTATTTCTCCGGGATCCGGGCTGCCAATACCCTTGGGGTAAATGGCATCCGGGACCGGAGCTGTATGGTGGGTTCTCCGGAGCCCTCAGCTATCTTCTTCTGCATCTCTTCCATCTTGGCCATCATCGCCTCATACTTAAGGTCTGTATGAGGGGCAGAAGTGGAGGCTTGGGCTTTGGTGGCCTCCATCTCGTCAAGCCGGCGCTGGAGGGACGCAATGATTTCGTCCCGGGGGTCCTTCGGGAGGGCCTCTGCCCCCTGCAAATGGACCCGGGCCGAGTGGGCCTGATTGATTTGGTGGCGTGCGTCGTCGGCATGGAGGGGTGCCTTGCCCTTGTCCTGAGGGGAACGCCTTTCATTGGCCCTGGAGACGGACCCGCCACTTTCCTGAGGCCTTTGGAACGCCTTCCCCTCGAGGCGGTCTTGGACCCCTCGGCGGTCTTGCGCCCCTCCGAGCCTCTCGAGGGCGGAGGTCCGGAGCTGTTCCTTGTTCACGTTGTGGCGGTCCCGGGACTGGACTTCCTGGGAGGCCGTATCTTGGGCCACGACCCCCTCGGAGTTCCCCATCCGGAGGACCGGGTTACCGAGGGGTCGTGGATGAGGGGGAGGCATAATATTCTCCCCAACCTGAGGTTGGTGGGGAACCAAAGTTCCGAAGGCACCCGGGTTCTGAGTGAGCGTCTGGATGAAGGCGGAGAGCGCCGATTGAACATCGATGGTGATGATCGGAGGGCTAATTTGATTTTCGCTCCGGTCCTTTTTCTTGGCCTCGATGCCGAGGCGGGCATCGGGGGCGTTTTGTTGAATTTGCTGGCGTAGGTCGACAGCCGTCTGGTCCAACTCGGCGATGACGCCGCCCCCGGGAGCCCTGTTAGAGGCTTCGGGGGCGTCGACCTCGCCGAGGGCCAGGTTCTTGTCCTCTACATTCTTGGAGTTGGCACGAGTTGTTCTCACCATTTTAGAGGGGTGTTTTTGTGTTTGGTCGAGGGGGGGGGGGGGTTCTTACTTGATTGTTCGACCTCTCAACGAGAGCACCAATTGATGGATAGTGTACCCGGGGGGTAGCTTATCCGAGGGGTTATTACGGGGAATAACAAGAGAGAAGTCAGAGCAAGTAAATATAGAGAGAGAAAGTATATTGTAAAGTGTTCAGCGTTTTCAGCGTGGTTACAAATGGGGAAATGGGCTGCTATTTATAGTAGCAATAAATGCTGGACAGGGACACGTGTCAAGCGTCCATTGGCCGAGAGGTCACCTCAACTGGTTGGCGCTGGCAACCGCATGTGGCCGCATTTAATGCGGCTGTTGGATGGGACGTTGTACAGGGTACAGTGATCTGTACGCATGTGGCGCGGATATCATGTCGGGAAAGGTGCCCTCGGCTGTAGAGGACTAGCCGAGGGCTCTGAGTACCGGGGACCCCCTTAGTGCCGAGGGCTCCCACTGCCGAGGGCTACTGATTTTCGCCGTTTTTTCCGAGTAACTTTGTTTTCCTGTCTTGGCCCTCTTGTGAGAGTTAGAGCCTTCGACCAGGGGGGTGAAGGCACCCCTGGTGCGCATTGTGGGCTGCTTGGTACTCTGGACGCTGTGATTTGGGCCTGTTGTGCTCTCTGGGCCTGTTGGGCTTTTATTGGAGTAGTAGGAGTCTGTGGGCCAAAAATTAGAGCTCGATTTGATCCCGCTTTAAGTTCAGTCTAGGTACCAGGCAGTCCAGACTCAATCCATCCCTAGTGTAGACCTGGTCCCCTGCCACTAGGCCCGGTCCGCCCCTCTTTACATCAAAACAAGGTGACCGTGAGTTTTGGCCAGATTAAGTTCTTGGCTTTGACACGGTCATCACGGTGGCCTTGGCCGTGATAGCGGCTGCTGGGCTTGGTGGTTGGACAGTTGGTTATGTTTTTATTATACAAAGTAATCAATATAATAATACTAAAATAATATGGAGCATTAAACACATATTCTTTTTATTATATGGAGTATAATACAGAACATGATTAATCGCTTTTTTGGATAACTCAAAACAAGTCATATTTTGTCATTTCTTTTTAATTTAGTAATATTTGATGGATTGGAGTTTAAGAAACATGCTAAAATGACTTAATCCATTCGTCCCTTATAACTTTGACAGCTTTTTTTTATTATCCCACTAACTTTTTAACTTAAAATGATTTGTGTTTCCACTTAATTCTCTTTATTCTGTACAAACCTCATCCACACAGTTTTTATTTTATTAATCTTCGTATCGGTCAAACTTGTCAAAGTTTTAAAGGACGGAGGGAGTATAAAAGAGAACTTATCATCTAAAAGCTTTCGAGTATGTGGCTCAAAAAACCACGTAGAATGTTATTGTAATTTCATTCTCTAAGATTAACATACATAACATCAAGTCATTAATTAATGATGACAAAGAAGTTCAACAAGGTCCTGCAATATTTTCAGTCTCAGACTATACCAAATCAAATCAAATCAAATCACACTTAAACAAACCATATCAGACTTGGACAATTATAAAAAAAACACAGAGATTAGACATTTATCGACCAGACCAATTCAGACCAGTCCAAATCAGACTAGACTTCAATAGACCAGAGACTTCAATATACCAGATCAGACCGCATATTTCAGTCCTAAAGTCAAAGGAATTGTTTCAAAAAAGAACATAACACGAGTGAAGTACATAAATAAGAGTATTCATGTTTAATCTTAAAATATGATCCATTGATTCATTTAATCCTAAAAAAGGAATAAAATAAAAGTAGATAAAACTGACTGAGGTAGGAAACAAGAGGATGTTTTGAGTCTTTTGACCATTATGATTAGAAGACTTTTACTTGGACTTATAAGAAGGAATATTCCTGATACAATGGTTATGGAAGGTCCTATGAGGCAATCCAGCAAAGAACTCATTCATGCATCACAAATTGACCAAGAAACAACATCATGTGCCCAACATGTGATGCGATATGCATATCACTTAGCATGCAGGAAGGCAATATATCAAAAGTAACCCTCAAAGGCTCAAACTTCTGAAACAGAGTAACATGCCCAACAGGAGTATCATTTATTAAAGGAAAATTACCCAAAATAGGAGCAAATGACACTTGGAATTCCAAAATATGACTATTATGTTTTTCTTCCCGAAATAGGATTTATTACTGTCATGTATGAAAAATATTGTCATGATTGAAAAAAATTGTCATTAATTATAATAAATAATGTCATGTTAAATGCACTGTACTGCAACTATTTGACAGTAAATACTGCTACAAGATGACAGTAAATACTGCCATGTTAGTCCAATTTCAGGAATAAAAACAATGTAATCCTATTTTAGAATTTCAAACTTCATTTACTCCTATTTTGGGAAATCTCCATTTATTAAAAGATAAAAATGGCTCAAAATCATAATCATTATGGATGCCCAAATTTGTAGCAACGTAAATACGTAATACCAGCCATCTTAGAGCCAAATGAGAGGCTCAGCTCCTAGCTAGGCATGGAGCCGGGTCGGTCCCAGGCTCAAGCTCAGTGGGCCCCGTTCTAAATAATTGAAGCCCGCTACCGACCCATTTTGCTCCAGTACCGGTTCTGGTCCGGGTCCAACCAGTATCGGTCCTATATTGGTACCCACTCATTTAATTAAAAATAAAAATAAAAAACCAACCATTTGGGCCATATATGGCCCAGGCCGGTCCCAAAAATGCATGCCCAAAGCCCGACTCTTTTCTACCACGCTCCGAGTACCTGGCCGGTACCGGTACCAAAAAACCGATCCCTAGTCAGTATCGGGTCGTGCCGCCCGGACCTAATCCATCCCTACTCCTAGCTACACAACCAGTACCAAACTACCGGTAGTGTTCCGAATCGGTTATGGAATGATCCATAACCGGTAACCAACTTGGGCCAGTTTCGAGCATCAGTTCAAATCCAGCCCCAACTAGGGATGTTTTTACTTGGATTATTTTGAATCTAATACCAAATCTGATCAGACTAGACTTTGAAAGTTATAAAATACAAAGAGACCAGACATTTACTAAGCCAGACTATACCAATTAAGCCCATATCAGACCAAAGCTGTCTAGAAAATTTCAGTTCATTTAAAACCACTCTAAAACACTTCTCGTTCAGGTTGTGCACCCACCCAGTTCAACAACTAGGTAGATTCAGACTCATGTTCCTCACTATTGCACTAATAACCTCCCGCTAACATGACTACCCAAGTGTTCTAAGATTTATTCTTTGATCCTTATTGAATTGCGTTATGAACAAAATAACAATTCACCTTCAGTCTTTTGTAAAATTAGTATTAGTTTTTACAGTTTTACTAATGTTTCTAAAATTAGGGTAGTTGATCAAAGGACTATAATAATAATCAATGAGTGCGATCTTTAGTTTGAAGTAGATAGCCATCCTTCTATATTCAAGCCTGTAAACTAATAGAGCACAAAATTGATTTACAATGCTTATTTTCAATATATGAAAAGCATAGCCAAAAGTAATATTTACAAAAGTGACTTTGGAGCAACCCAAACAAGCTATGGTCTCAATCTTTTGAAATCCTAAACAGGTAAAATAAATGAGGAAGAACTTAATCCTAAGTGAAGCAAATTGTACACAAAATGTTGGATTGATGCATTCCTCTTGAAAGGCAACTACAGTATCCACAGTTACTTGTAATTTGAAACCAATTTATCTGTATGAACCTGAAAACAAAAATCAAAAGAATTTGATTCCCAGCCATAAACCTGGACATAAGATTTATAATAATAATTAAATAAAAGATTGTCCACATACCTTTTTCAGCTTTAGTAGATGAGTCAATCTTCCCCCAAAAAAATTGTTTACTTGTATGGTGCAAACAAAATGGATGAGTTTTGACCACCAAATCCAAATGAATTAGACAAAGCTACCTTAATATCCAGTTCCTCCTTTTTAGAGCCCACAAGAAACTTTGTGTCCTGTTTTGTTACAGGACGCTGTTAATCAGACAGCTTATGACCAGTAACTAATGATTGTAATTAATTTTTCATTTACCCCAGTGCCACAAAGGCTCCCACCTACGATGGGGTAAGGGGGGTCGGATGTACGCAGTCTTACCCCTATACTAAAGCATAGAGAGACTGTTTCCGGATGACCCATAGTGAAAATCACGTCCAAAATTGCATGGACTGCTGCTCCATAACAAAGAAGCGCAGACAGTTTAGTGAGCCATTTTGCTTTATTCCATCACAATCTCAAGCCAAAATATAATGAATCTTTGGCTCCATTGCAAAGGATGGAAAATAATGATGTAATGAATACGGAGAACAATTAATCTGATCTAATACACTGACAAGCCACATTGCCACTAGAGAAAAATGATGAAAAGGATAACTTATATAAGAATTCATACCACCCCTTCATCCGGGTTATCAAGATTGATATTTGGATGAATCCACCCTGTCCGAATTGCCTGCAAGTATGCACATCATTTTTAGAGTGAGAGGCTCTTCATTGGCAAATAATATACAGCACTAGGTGTTTGACAAAATAGTTGATAAGCCAGCTACTAATAACAGAATAACAAAAATGATATGTTTAAATCAATGAAAAAAGGTTAAAAATATATTAATAACAAAGTAATGAAAATTATATCAAGATCTATACGAAAAGAAACTTATAAAATAAACTCGATCCAGTTTAAAAGCTCCATAACCAAACAAAACTTTTCTAATACCGGTAGGCAAACCACCAAAATCAGTAGGGTAAATGCCGGAGAACATTTACCAAGATTTTATTAATAAACAATAAAATACAGTAGAGAGGGGGCCAAACTAAAACCTCTCTGAAGATGGCATACCATCCCGAAATAACCAAACAAAACTTATTCAGAAAGATTCTTCTAAAAAAGATGTAGTAATACGGAGTACAAGTGACACTATTTTCGAATTTCAAAGTTTTGATCAACTATCAGGGCATTGATTCTATAGAAAGTAATCGTAAAGGTATAATATAATACAAAATGTGTTACTACTTACTAGCGTCCAAAGTATAATTGACATCTTATTATCACATATAAGCAAATTGACATATATTGCCACTCTGTATATTTGAATTAAAGCTACATTATAATATGTTTTAAGTTGTACATAAGAATATAACGTTAGAATTTGATTGATTAATATACAAGAGTTTAAAATATGTAATTTAAAAATAAGTAGTAATGTAAATTACAAAAAGTTTAATCTTCACAATTAAGTAGAAGTTCTATTTATTAATAAACCTCTTGAGTATAAAACTATTCCAAAAATAAAAAACATTGTTCGTGCCTCACTTGTGATGGTTCAGGCAGTATGTTTTTTCACAGTTTTCACATGCATGACAAAATGTACGTTGCTAATACTTCAATATAATACTTTGTAGAAAGACATCATCATTTTCATAATTTTCATTTACCCCAATGCCGCAAAGGCTCCAAACTACGGTGGGGTAAGGGGGGGTCGGATGTACGCAGTCTTACCCCTGTACTAAAGAAGCACAGAGAGACTGTTTCCGGATGACCCATAGTGAAAATCCCGTCCAAAATTGCATGGACTGACTGCTGCTTCATAACAAAGAAGTATATCATATATTTTTAAATACCCATAAAGCTATACTTCGTGTATCAAAATTGTTATGCTCTTTTCACAGTTGTCTTTATTGTTGACCAAAGTATCAAACTACGAGTATTATTTTATTTAAGACCTACTGTGTATTTTCATTGTAACTTTGTATGTTATTTAGCAAGTGTCATTGTCATGTAGCATGAGTGCTATACTAGTTTTTTAAGGAAAGATATGAAAAATTAATTTTAACAATTAGTCAATTACAATATAACTTTGTCCAATTGAACTTTGAATTATATGAGAATACATACATGGGAACTATACTAGTTTTTTAAGGAAAGAAATGATAGATTAATTTGCACAAGTAAATTGTAAATTTGTCCAATGGAACATTGAATTATATGAGACTCCATATTTCTTAAACTTGCACTCTTAGGAGTTTAGAACCTTATAAGTGCCAAGCTCCCTGCTGAAAATTGTGTTGTGCACAAGAGAAAAGAATGTTTTCTCACACATTGCACGACAAATTTACAAGAAACTATATAGATTATGGATGATAGTGTTGAAGGGGACATGGTGGAAATAATAAGAGATACAACATACCAGTAGTTTTAATACAGTTATTGTTTTTTGAGGTACATTTAAAATATTATTGTAACAGCAAGTATGTTGGGACCTGAATAGTTGCTACAGCCTCTACAGCACCAGCTGCTCCCAGGAGATGACCAGTCATAGATTTTGAAGAGTTTATCCGCAACTGCATGAAATAAATACATATAGTGGCACATACGGACTGCAAGAATATAGTTTTCCATAGATGAGAAAAGAAGAGAATTTCAAACCTTTGAATTCTGACCAAAACAGCGAAGAAGTGCTTGGAGCTCTTTGAGATCACCAGCTTGGGTCGACGTGGCATGTGCATTTATATAGTTAACATCATCCCGGCAAACCCCAGATTGAGCTAGGGCCTTTTCAATACAGAGGAAAACACCCTTACCTGCAAACAAATCAACAAATCTCCATGTATTTTTGTAATGATTCCACTTCATCTCAACATACCTAAAATGCGGAACAAGTGCTCAGAATAAGTGCTAACAGCAAGAGTGCATTTGGGAATTGGGTGGCTTAGGGAGTGTTTGCTAAAACTTAAAAAGTGCTTTTCAGCTTTTGGCTTAATGAGTGTTTTCAAATGACACCTGCTTAAGTTAAGCACTTAAAAGCTAAAAGCTGGAAGCAGGTGGAAAGGTGATTTAAACTGCTTTTCACTTTTTCTATTACACAAAAAACACTTATTTTACAAAACACTACCCACTTTTACTTTTTCAGAAGCACTTTTTTCACAAACACTACCAACTTTTACAATTAAGTACTTTCTCCAAAATCACTTTAAAAAATCACTTTTTTGAAGCAGAAGCAATCACAAGCATTCCCTTATTTTCAAGAGTAAGTGCTTTTACAGGATGAGAAGTACATTTCATTCAAAAAGAAGCATCTGGAAAAGAAAAATATGTAGTATGATTTATAATTAAACAAGCACTTATAATTCTTATCTAAGAAAACAGCATTTTGCTGCTTTAATAGAAAATCACTTATAGCACAAGTGCTTTTGGAAGGATAAAAGCGCTATTACGGTAAAAAATAATGTTTCAGTCACAATATTTTAGTTCTAATGAGTAGTCAAAAAGCACTAAAAAGTGCTTTAGAAATTAAAACTTGAGAGGCACTTCTTGCAGAAGCGGCTTTCATGATGCATATCATTAATGCATGCCAGCAAAACGCACTCCAATTATTCTATTTTCAAACTTTTTATAGAACCGCTTTTGTCAAAAACACTTTTAGCAGATGCACATCCGAATGAGCCCTTCGGTTATTTGACAGTGTCCGCCGACTAACGTTGGTGTTGGCCCTGATGAGATATATAAAACCAATCACTGTAAAATGATTAAAATATCAGCCAGGCGGGAGGACACGACAAAAATGACCTTCTGGATGAGGTTCTGTCATGTGATGAGCATCACAAGTAAAACTTCCACCAAGAAATTCAGCATAGATCGTAGCACCCCTTTTCTGGTCACTCAAATAGGAGAAGATAAAGGGGAGTGAGAAAATACTATTAAAAAACTCATTATATGTTCAAAGTTGAAAGTTTACCTTTGCGTGCTCCAGTTCTTCCAAGAGCAGAACCCCTGCTCCTTCTCCCATGACAAACCCATCGCGATCCTGCTTAGTATCAACATGCAAGTACTTTCAGTAAAATCTGAACCTAAATAATAAAAAGCCATTTTTTGGTAACACAGTGAAACTATAAGTCAATTTTAAATGAACCTTACAGAACAAAATGTGGAGAAACACCCCCATGAAAGACATTGAGCTTGCCACATAGAAAATGAACCAATTCAGTTTTAAACTGAACTCAGAAATATAATAGTAATTTTTGCAAGCATTTGAGCTGAGTTGGTCATTAAACCTGCAGTGCTCTCATCTAATACAAAACTAAAGCCACAGAAAAAATGAAAATGACGAATAATCTTACACTGTCCCAAGGTCGTGAAGCTCTAGTAGGATCATCATTTCTCCGAGACAGTGCTTTGCAAGCAATAAATCCGCCCACTCCTGAAATAGAGAAATATGAAATGTGGTGTACAATGGTACAGCCATAACTAGCCAAATCATTATATAATTCCAGGAAAATTAGTCTTTTATCCTAAAATTTAATTGTGCATCCCATACTTTGTGTCTTAAGATGTTCACCCTAGATTATCCCAGGGTGGTGTGAAAAGTAAAAAATAAAGGTAAATCATGAGGTGCAAAGTTCAACCAATGGGGGGAATGTCTAATGGAAAATAACCGGCTCTGGGATGTTCTTGGATGCATTAATGCATGGCTGCATGCAGAATCCAAATTCTTCAATAATTGCAAACACATAGGACAGTTACCAGTTGGTGTAATTGCTGAATCAGATCCACCACAAAGCATCACATCCTGCAATTTTTTAGAGCATTAAACAATTAAACAATATAAAATTCAATCCTTCAGGATATATTCACTGCTTCAAAGAGCATAAGGTAATACCACTATACCAGTAAACGCTTATGTCCTATGTTCACTTACAGCGTCACCTTTTATGATGTGGTTCGCAGCATTCACAATGCAAAAGTTACCCGTTGCACATGCAGTCGAGATTGAATAGTTTGGACCCATCCAGCCCTGGATGTATAAATTATAAACACTTCAAAAACTCGATCACTTGTAGCAGGATGAACAATCAGTTAATTGCATTTTAGATTTTGTTTAAGTTAGCTACCAAATCAATAGAGAGAATGGCAGAGCCCATGTTTGTAACCGAAAATGGTACACAGAAGGGGTTCATCTTCTTGTAGGAGATCTGCAAGGCTTCTATCGCATCATTGAAAATCTGCATAAAAGAAATATTAAATAATTAAACTATTTAAAAGTTGATAAGATTAGTGAATAACTGAATATCTGGTTTCTTGAGAATGAGTCTCATTAATCTGAAAATCTGCAAAGACCTGTGTAGTTCACTCTTAAATAAAACATCGATTCTTTGAGCAAACATTAAGAAAAGTCAAACAAACCTTTATGAATTTTTTATTCATTCAATCAAAATCCATCAGATAATCTACATTATTAGAACATGCAACAAAATAAACAACAAATCTCTGTAGGATCAACTGAATTTCTGAACATTAATTTGAAGAAAATTACCCTCATTCCACCCATAGCAGAGCCAATCAAAATTCCACACCTCGTTTTGTCCAATCCACCCATCACATCATCTGTAATTCCACCATCAAATAATGCCTTCTTTCCTGCTATCAGCAAGAAAAGCATAAACCTGTCCAATCTTTGTGAAAGTTTGGGTGCAACACAGCCATCTGTGGAGAATGACTTGATCTCTCCAGCAATTCTCTGCAATGCAAAAAAATTGCTACTAACAGAACGACAAGATTTCAATGAGGAGAGTTGTGAATAAAGAGCATACTGTTGAGTATTGGGAACAATCAAAAGCTTCAATCTCATTAATTCCGCTAACGCCTTCGAGTAGGTTTCCATAAAACTCATTGGGTTCATGACCAAGAGGAGATACAATGCCCATACCAGTCACAACAACTCGTCGTTCTTTAATGAAAGATTTCTCCTTTGAAACAACATCATTTGCATGATGTGTAGCAGTGGCCAATACTTTCCCTGGATCACATGAGTGCTGAAATTGTCATTTTTAGTTGGTGATTAATGCCCTAGCAATATGACACAAGGAAATCAAGAGAAATCATCTGTGACCTGCAAACTACACCCTCCGTCCCTTGATAAAATTAGTTCCTTCACCTTTATGGAGTTAAAGGAACTCTGATCTTTTTATCTTTATGATCTTTTCATTTTTATCCTTTTATCTTTTTATTTTTATCTTTATTTTATCTTTTTTTATCTCCGATTCATAACTCATATGTCGATTTATGTTAGCCGACACAAAACTCTTTTGAGGACTAGTGAACTCCAGCTTGAATGTAGTTGTTGGTGTTACTATTTTGACACTATAGTTACTGACTTACTCTTATTTGATGGTAGTAAAGTAAATTGATAAGATTGTTTCACCAAAAACAGAGGATTTTACTTAAAGACGACCCAAGAAATACATGGACTTTAAATAGAGATGGAGGGAGTAAAATGAAACATGACAAAGCTCTACTTACTTGATATTGCCTGAAGTTCACACTAACTATAACACCCTAAAGGGTATTTTAAATGCCCAAATAAACTACTTGTCGACCTATATTACAGTTTTGGTCTACATAATCAAAACTGTGAAAGTCCAATTTAACTCCAATAAAGTAAATGCCCAGATAACTTTAACTCCAATTTAACAGCTAACTCCAATTTAACAGCAGTATGTAATTACCAGAGCGATTGGAGCTATTGCATTGGAAGTGTGTACTCAGAAAAGCATGCTTCGAAGACCAAAATAAAGAAGAGAAGCCATTGAGAGCAAATTTGGATGTGGAAGTCCGGGCAGAGAATCCAGAGCTAGTAAGATTTAGCGCCGCTAAGGAACCCCTTCTCGTTTTTCCAGCACCACCAGTCCGGGAATAATCATACACTGACCTGCATTCCAGATTCAATAAAATTGAACAACGGCCGATTCGCGACTTCGCATTGCCCTTTTCGAAACCAACTGGCACGCATGCAGCCATCAGCGACGACGACATCGTCGAGGATCCCAACTCCTTCTCCTCTGTCTGATTCCCAGTCAAGCGCGCGCGCAGGCTCTTACTCTTTACTCGTTTGAAGTATGTAGTAGACCAGTAATGCAACAAGGAGAGGGAATGATGGGATCTTAATGTTATACGCAGATCAAATCAATTGAAGAAGATGAAGAAGCATTGTAATTGAGAGTAGTATAAATGATTAAATGGGATTATAGTTATTCTTCTCATACGTGAAATAGGAGACGAAGAAGACGGAGTGTTGCCTGGTTAGTGCTGAGCTCTGAAGTTGAAACGCAAGTCCATTTTCTGCGAAAAAACGGGAGAGATAAATTTTCATGTACTATAATCAGTTTGTACTCCTCATAATATACGTAATTAAGGGGTGTCTTAAAGGGATTCTTAGCGGATTTTAAGGAATTTAGAATTCCCTCAAAATTTGGGTATCCTCCGTATTTTTAAAACTCTATTAAAATATGGTTGTACTCGATTACTCTATGGATAATGGATTTATTTCTCTTGGATTTCAACTGATTTTAATGGAATTGGTATGAAAAATAACACTAATTCAATTCCACCAATTCCCTTTGTCTGACCCCTCGGATTTGAAATTCACCCTACTAGTTTGTACGCCTCTAAACTAATTTGGACCAGCCCTTGGGGAAACACGGGGCCTCCGCAACCTCCTCCATTTTTACATGTCCGTGTACACCACATATAAACCCTCTCTTTTAATTCAAATCCTCTTCATGTGCGCTAACTGATCTTCAAAAAGATCTCGTCAACCTCAGCCGGTTCCCTTCCCATTTGTCAATGCATCTTTCCCCTTCTCTTTCCTGCATCCCCACATAAAAAATCTAGCAAAATATCGTGCTTCAACCACCCGCTTCCTCCTTTGATAGTCATTCGCCATCGAACTCCTCTCTCCCTCAACCCATGTGTCTGCCCCAGGGGTGGATCCACAAACTTTGGCTATTGGGGGTATCCATTAAGAAAAAGTGATAAATATTTAGATAATAAGCACTTCATTTGTCTTAAAATGAAGTTCTCGGTTTTACCTACACACATATTTATGTAGGGGAAAGGTGCAAATATATCCTTTTAGTCTACATGTGGGAACAAATATATCCTTGTTCTATTTTTTTGGAATAAATATACACCTAAAGTTTATGTTAAAGTGCATATATATAATTAACCCTTAATTTTTAAAAGCTGCAAAAATACCACTCACATTCCTATAAAGGAGCAAATTTACGTTTATCAACTTAAATAGATAAAATAAATTTCACAAAGCACCAAAAATAAATTATAAATTTGAAATTGAAAAAAAAAATCTACTTGTGTCCAATTCTACCCTTTATTATTGTTATATCACAATTTAATATTATTAGAGTAAAATATTATTTCAAAATTTTACTGTATATTTGAGATTCTCTCGAAAAGTGTTAATATATGTGTTGCAATGTAAAAGAATCATTAATTTTTCTATTCTTTGCACTATAAAATTACATATTTTGTATGATAATAAATAGTTCAAGAGTGAACTTAATTTTATTAAGGTTAAACAAAACTAAAGAATGTTATTTCAAAAAATGTAACAGTGTGTTCAAAATTTCGCGAGACTAAAATTAATACTTGTGAATTTGAGGTGCATCATTTATAATGTAAAAATAATAATTTTGCAATTTAATTAAAGAATTAATATTTTAACATAAAAATAATTTTTAATTTTTAACTCTTTAATTTTTTATTTTTCCATTTCGAATTTATAACTTATTTTTAGTGTTTTTAAAATTTATTTTGTTCTTTTAAAGTCAATAAGGGTAAATTTGCTCATTTATAGGAACAAGAGGGTTATTGTTGTACCTTATAAAAGTTCAACGATATATATACACTTCCACATAAACTTCAAGAATATATTTGTTCCAAAAAATAGAATTGAACAAAAATATATTTGTTCTCACACTCATATTACAAGGTATATTTGTACATTTTTCCTATTTATGCATGATAAAGTTTTATTTTGACTTTTCAAATTTATCTTTTTTCGTTAAATCAAGCAAAAAGTAGGTAAAAAGTAAGAGTAGTTGTGTTTTTTGCCTTACAAAAAGTGGTTTCTTTTTATAGAAATGATAAGTTCTTTTTAGGACATCTATAAAAGAAAGTAGGAACTTATTTTCTGTAGGGATGTAGTATAAATTTACTTCAAAATTTTGATAATCCAATATGAAAAAATATATATGGAATATTAAATATTATTACGACTGCTCTCTCTAAGAGTTACCATTTTTTGAAAAAATCGTCCATAACAACTTTAATTGTAACTATATCATGCACCGAAGGAGAACTATTTGATACATTAACACTTGAACTTTCTTCAACATCGTGGCTTTGATTGAGTGGTGGTGGTGATTTTCTTTTATAGCAGGGGTAGAGCCAGTGCACTGGGTCGGACTGAACAGATACAAAGAATATTTTCGGGGGAAAAGTTACATGAAGTTTCTTACACAAAAAATATAAGCATTATTTAAATTTGGAGTGGGTCGGAGCCTATGTTGCCCCCTAGCTACGCTCCTGTTTTACAGTATCTTGATATCATTGTTTAATCTGTTCAAATATACCGAGTATAAAAGTTATAAAATTATACTCGTGAACTATACACGCTATAGTGAACAACATTTTAAACTTAAACTTTGAATTAAACTATTCATTCTCAAAGAAGAAATTAAATACAAATAGTAAAATGAATTAAAAATTAGCAAAATATACATCTGCAGTGAAGACTCTAATAGCAAGATTAGAAAATAGCAAATTACGAAGTACTACGTATAAATTAAAAGGGATATGCCTGAATTGAGTCAATACAAAATTAACTCAAATAATTAATTGAGTTCAGTAATATCATTGAAGTAAACTGATTGCATTGCTTGCTTGTCCACCCATTTTTTCACTCATTTTCTATAATTGAGTTAATACAAATTGATGGGGGCATGTATTTTTTGGTTGGGGGCACTATATTTTTTAATGATAATATGCATATGTAAAACATTAAAATTTTGGACTTCATTGGGGGCATGTGCTCCCCATCAATTGCTTGATACATCCGCCTCTGGTCCGTCCCTGCTTCAACTCACCAAACTCATCCACCCGCCCCGGACGCCGGCTGCTTCAACCCACAAAACCCATCCGTCATTCAGTATGTTCTTCGCATTCAGCGCGTACGTCTATGCCTGAAGTATGTGTACCATCTTTGGAGTTCCTTTTGAACACCTTGAAGTTCATCGCAATCGGGAAATCGTGTACTTCAACATCAGCTATAACTTTTGAAGAGCGGAAGCAAACAAAGCTGACGAAGGAAATGGTGCGCACAACATTGACAGAAATGGCACAAAGGTAAATTTCCGTTAAACCAACATATTGTGAACCCCTTTTTTGACGAACATGTATAATAACCTATTTTTTCTAAGTTAATTTGTTTTGTTGGTGTGGTTTTGAGATGTTTTCCCACTTTTGAGAGTAGAGTGTGCTTTTGAGATGCATGTGTGGTTTGCAGGTGTCTGTATGAATTTGAGATGTTTTTGTGCCTTGCTTATTGGATTCAGAGTAATCTATGGTGGGTTAGTGTGTCACTTGATAGCTTGATAGTTCTTCTTGTAATTCTAAGTTGTCTGTATAAACTGAGATGTCCGTGTTTGAGACACATATGTGTGCGCATGTTTTAGTGTGTCACTTGTTATTACTTTGTGCATTTGAGACTTATTTATATGCATTTATTGAGATGTCTGTGTTTTAGACACATGTGTGTGCATGTATATTTACTTCATGTGCTAGTGTGTCACTTCTTATTTTTTATGCATTTGAGACTTGTAGGTATGCTTTTGTTGAGATGTCTGTATGGATTTGGTTTTTGTTATTTGAGAGTTGTCTGTATGCGTGCTTTTGAGATGTATGTCTTTCTGAGAAATGTTTATGTGCATGGTTTTTTACTTCATTGTTGTGTATAGTGTGTTAATGTGTCACTTCTTATTAGTTTGTGCATTTGAGAGTTGTATGCATGCTTTTGTTGAGATGTCTGTGTGGCTTTGATTTTTGCTATTTGAGAGTTGCATGTGTGTGCTTTTGAGATGTCTGTGTTTACGAGAAATGTCTGTGTGCCTGATTTTTTACTTCGTTGTTGTGTATAGTGTGTTAGTGTGTCACTTTTTATTAGTCTGTGCATTTGAGAGTTGTCGGTATGCTTTTGTTGAGAGGTCTATGTGGCTTTGGTTATTGCTATTTGAGAGTTGCCAGTATGTGTGCTTTTGAGATGTCTCTGCTTCTGGTTTTTTGCGGAAAGAGTTGTATGTGTGGTAAGTTGCGACTTACGTGTCTGCCCAAATACACAGATTGTGTGTTTTCTAACATGTTTGTGTGTATTGATTTCAGACTCGAATTACAAATTCCTATTGTCGAATACTTTCCGGCCCAATACTCAGTATGCTATGATTTTAAAGATGCATTAGAACTGGTAAGAACGTGTCTGGTTTCTAGTGTTATGACAGTCATTCTGGGGGCATCTTTATTTATCAAAATGCACAATTTGATGAAGTATATTTTCCTTTCAAACCTTCCATATCGTCCATGATTGGACAATCTTCCATATCTTCTCTGGATGTTTCCTCGTTCCTGGATATTGTTTCACCATTTGTGGCATCTTCTCCTTCGTCTTCACCAAGGAATATTGTTTCCTCCTCTACCAGCACGCCAATATGTGGTCTATGTCCTGCTCATATACCTCCGGCAGTAGCAATCTCATCATCTCCACCCGACCAATCTTCTCTGGTGACTACATCTAGTGATTCTCTTGCACCCCCTTCTGAGTTGCCTGCTGCAATTATCGGTGCACCCGTCTCTTCCGCTTTGCCCATTGTTGGTCGTATGTGCACCCCCGATCTCAAGCCGGTATTTACAAACCCAAACACCTCCCCGATTTTACACCAACCGGCCTGCTTGCTGCCTTGATTCCTCAATCGGAACCGAAGGGATACAAATCTGCTATGAAGCATCTAGAATGGGTTGCTGCTATCGAAGAAGAGCTTCAATCAATCAATCCCTTCAATCCAACTCTACTTGGGTCTTTTTCCCTCGTCCTGCAGGTGTTAATGTTGCGGGTTCCAAATGGGTTTACCGCACTAAATATCTAACTAATGGTTCTGTTGAACGTTTGAAAGCCCGTTTGGTTGCTCAAGGTTATACTCAGCTACCCGGTTTTGACTATACACACACCTTTAGTCCAGTTGTGAAGACTGTCACGGTTTGCACAGTCATTGCTCTTGTTGTCCATCTTGGGTGGTCCATTCATCAACTTGATGTCAAAAACGCCTTTCTTAACAGCATTCTTGATCAATCTGTATATATGGGACAACCACCCGATTATCTTGATCCTCAGTTTCCTGATCATGTTTGTCTCTTACAGAAAGCTTTATATGGTATTAAACAAGCCCTCATGCTTGCTTTAAACGGTTTAGTGGTTATCTTATTTCCCTTGGTTTTTCATGTAGTAAGACCAACACTTCTCTCTTCACCTTCTCTAGCTGTTCTATTCTCTTATACCTCTTGCCATCTCAGCTATTTTTTAGGTCTTGAAGTTACTCATACAACCGATGGCTTATTCCTTGGTCAAGCGAAGTATGCTATAGATGTTTTAGATCGTGCTTTTATGCTAGACGCTAATCCAGTTTCGACTCCTTGGGAACCCGGGTCGCAACTACACAGTGCGAGTGGGGCACCTTATTTTGATCCTTCTTTCTACCGCTCTATTGTTGGGGCACTGCAGTATCTTACTCTCACACGGCCAGATCAGTCCTACGTTGTCAACCCTATCAGCTAATATCGATCTTCATGCACCTATACCTATGCACTTTTAAGCAGTCAAGCGTATTCTTTGCTATGTTAGGGGAACGGTCCATTGTGGCCTTACCTTCACTCGTTCCGCTTCTACGCCCACCATTCAGGGTTATTCCGATGCTGATTGGGATCGGTGTCTTGAAACTCGTCGGTCTACTTACGGTTATGCCATCTTCCTTGGGGACGATCTTATCTCTTGAAGCGCCAAAGAGCAACCCACTGTTTCTCGATCCAGTTGTGAGTCCGAGTATTGTGCTCTAGCCAACAATGCTTCTAAGGTTGTCTGGCTCATGCATCTCCTTCGTGATCTTCACGTTCCATTGCCTACTGCTCCTTTAATTTGCTTCTTTGCGATAATAAAAGTGTTATTTTTTTATCTCAAAACCCCGTCTCTCACAAACGTGCAAAACATATTTATATTGACTATCACTTCATACGAGAACATTTCTCTCTTGGAAAATTGTGTGTTCAATTTGTTCCTACTAGCCTTCAGCTTGTGGACATCTTCACCAAAGGCCTCTCTCGTTCCTTGTTCACCACCTTTCTGTCCAAGCTTTGTGTTTCCCTTAGCCCCAAGTTTCGCTTGCAGGGGGTGATAGTATATAATCTCTATGATTTGTAATATTGTAATTATGGTAGTATATATTTTTGGTAGGATATATTTACTTTCCTTTCCTGTAATTACCCTTGTAATCACGTATCTTCTATATAAATAAAGCCTTTCTAACACCCTAATTCAAGGGGTGATTATTATCACATTAGTAATTTTCAAAATTTCAAACACTTAGTTTTTGTTTTGCGTGAATTGCATGATAATCAAATCAGTAAAAACATGTTTCCAGCTGAATTGGTGAATACGCTAAAGATGACTATTTTAGCGATTGTGACATACTTTTTCTTTGTTTTATTAGACAAATATACATTAAAAAATTACTTCTTCCGGTCCTAAATAAACTTCACACTTTCCTTTTTTGGTATGTCCAAAATAAACTTCACACTTCTTCTCCCTTCCTTATTTAGCAAATTATCTACATCAAAACAATGCAAATCGGTGAAAAACAGTGCCGAACAGTGTCATAAAAGTGTATTCTACAATAAAGTCAAATTTATTTTCTTAATTTACGTGAAGTCAAAGTGTGAAGTTTAATTATTTAGGACCGGGGGGGTATATAAGTTCGCAGATTCGGTCTATTCAACAGATTTAGTTTGGATTTCACCTATTTCAAAAGATTCAGCCTATTCAACATATTTAGTTTGGACTTCTGTTGAATTCCCTCACCGGATACTTGTGAAAGCATTAAGTGATATATTAAAATCTGAATTACTCCTCATATCAGGTTGACCTTTTAGTAGGGGTGGGACCGGTCCGGTCCGGGTCGGGTTTTTGCTAAACCCGGAAATTACCCGTAAGGCATCGGGTTATGAAAATTAGGGACCAAAAAAAGCCCACTATATTCGGTCCGAGTCGGGTTTTTTGTAGCCCGGGTTCGGTCCGGGTTCGGGTTGGGTCGGTTAAAGCCCGTATGTGAAATCACTCATTTTTCTTTTATATTTTAAAATCTATTTTCAAATAAAATTAATAAAAAGTACAAACCGCAAATAAAATTAATAAAAAGCACAAATATTAGTCTCCAAAATCACCAAGAATTCAAATTCAAAGAAGACAATTATCATAATATTTTGTTTAAGATGCATAAAAATAAGTAATATAGGTGTTCTAAAAATGTTATGAAATAAAATTTATGGATAAAAATGTGACTAAAGTTACTATAAATATGTTTTTATGGTCATTACGGTAAATAAATTGAACATATTTGTGGGCAGTAAAAGTTATTAAGTCATTTTTTCGTCCATCATGATTATAATCATATAGTAGGAATCTATATATATATATTAAATGACTTAAGTCTGTTTCCCGCTCATATTTGAGGGCATTTTAGTAACTTCTTAAAATCTTATAAACGCACCTGGGCTTTCTTGCCAGCGCATCTTAGATCTCTTCGTAAAATCTTATAAACGACCCCCTCTTCACCCTTCTCTACCTTTCTTTTGCTTTCTTTTGCTCTAGCTCATTTCCTGCTAAATCTGCACTTTTGAGCATTGTTTTCAAAAAATAAATACTTGTGCTTATCTAAAGGGCAACGAATCATGAGTTCCTTTCAATCACGCCTCTGTTAATTTGCAGGGATTTGAGATTCATCCATGAGTTCCTTTCAATCAGGCGTCTGTTAATTTGCAGGGATTCGAGATATGTCTGACACATATCAACGACTCCAATACACTCGAAGAATCATCTTCGCCAAACTTCTCATTATTGGTTAGTATTTTCAAATCTAACTCTTTATATTTATTTGTCAGCTCTAAAAACATATATCGAGTTCCGTCTAAAACATATGTTATTCTTTTATGGGAAGGTTTTTTTCTTAACTACTTTTATGATTCTACTCAATGACTGGCAAGTAATTTAGTAATTACCTCAATAGTTTGAACTATACCCATATTGCTCATGTATGTTTTGGATTATATATAATTTTCATATTTGGAACGTGCATCAACATCCCCAAGGCCCTATCTTGAGGCTTCTAAGAAGCAATGAATCATTTTTGGCTTCCCATCATTTTTTAGCTTGGAACTCATAATATGAGCGAAAGATAGCTGGAACATCTTATTTAGAGAAAGGTGTATTTACCCACATTCATACCTATTTTTGTCACCAAGAACATGATTGCTATAATTGTTTTTTGTGGTATCTCTGCATAGATAGTAGAGGGATTAGTTTTACCTTTTTTATGGTGATATCTCGATTAGTTTTACCTTTTATGCTCATAATTTTTACATTTAATTTTTAATGGGATCATGTTCAAAGTGTAACTACGATTCAATGTTTGTTTTCAAAATCTATTAAAAGTACTACTGCCAAACTCATTTCCCCTTTTTCTATTTTTCCGAAAGGTGAAGATAAAAACCAAAACAAAATGAAATAAACGTCCAAATGACACCTTAGTTGCTCATGCTAAATCATTAACATTATGACCCATACGCTTAGATGCCAACTTCTGCAAAGAAATGCAAATACCCTTAACTTTCATTGGTAGTTCAGTATCCTGCCTTCTTAACATCCTTAGAGCTTCTTGCTAGCTTTGTGCAGAGTATGCAAGAGAGGTAAAGTACACCGAATAAATCTAATGCTAAAACAAAAGTATTTTTAAAGCAAGCAGAGACAAAGTACACTCAATAATAAGGGAAGAAAGAAAAAATAAAGGTGGACATGCAAATCTGCAATATTTCTCTTCTTATAGTTGCCCAAGAAGTTCACACTTATTCTACATTGAGTTTTTAATCAAATCTTCAAAAGAAGTTTTGTCTTCTACTAATAAAAGGAAAATCACAACAACTATGCCTTTATAGAATTTTACATAAGCCACCCAAATTAAAATAGAAATAGTCATAAGTTATTTATAATAAATTTCAAACATTTTTAGGAAGTTGCATTATTAACTCTTTACTGTAGCCTTTGATGCTTCCTTATGACTATTTAATAGTTTTTACATATTCCTTTTGTAAATTTATGACTTCTGATATTTCTTGAAAATGAGAGTTGATAAGTGAAAGTGGATTAGTGTGATTTTATTCCATTATAAAAAATACAATCTGCTCTTACAGCAGAACACTAGCATTCTTTCGTGATAAGTGTTGTCAGTAAAAAGTAAAGAGAATCGCTTTATCCATTTATATCGTAGGGATTATATATAAACTCATGTCAATTTATTGTAGTATATGGGAACTTATTACAAATACACTAATATGTTATTCTTTTTTTGGGACGGATTTTTCTAAACTACTTTTGTGGTTCTACTTAATGATTGGCAAGTAGTTTAGTAATTACCTTAATTGTTTGAACTATAACCATTTTGCTCATGTATGTCTTGGATTATATAAAGTTTTCATATTTGAAACATCAACATCCCTGAGATCATGTTCAAAGTGTAACATCTCACTAAATCCATTCATTTTATAGCTTTCTTTACAAATCATTTTGGTCTTAAACATATTGCAACTTAACATGAACAACAGAAAAGTTTGTGTCATTTGGAAATAGTCGGTAAAAAGTTTGTTTACTTTTTTCGTTTGGAGTTGTTCTATGATGCACATTTGTTGCTATTATAAGATGTACATGCCAGATGAGGACCATTTTCTGTGTTAAAGTGTCATGGCATTGCCCTCCATTTTAATCTGGTAAAATATCATATTATCAGTTCATTTATAACCACTAAATGGAAGAATGAGATGTTTCAAATATATTAAGTGACTTAAGTCATTGTCCCGCTCATTACTTGGGGGTATTTTTGTAAACTCCGCTAGGCTTTGTATTCTTCTGATAGATTCTCACTATACTTCGAAGTTAAGTCTTCTTTACTCTTCTTTAGTTTCCTAGGTCTTCCCTGGACTTTTGATTTGAGCTCTCTCCACTTCTCTCTTTCTATTAAACGTGAGCCTGGGGTTTCCTTTCTTCTTACAGCTGGGATTATTATCACTTCGCCTCTGCGGTTATGCTTATCATCTTATGCTCTGCGATTTTCATTTGCTTTCGGTAAGGACTCTCATATATTTGAGAGGATTTCTGACTTATTGCACATCAACGAAACCATCTTCTACTAACAATCTTGGAGAGTCCATCTCAATCAATTTTCACATTATTGGTTAGTATTATATCTCAAGTCTAACTCTTTATATTTATATATTTCACATGCCATATTATATCTGGATTTACCCCCTGAATTTCATGCACAACCCTAGATTTAGATGAAAGTGTAAATCGAATCTATGAATTCTCCAATTACTATAAATGCTCCCTTCAAAGCCATTTTAAAGAATGTTAATCTGCAGTTGGATGATATGGCTCCAAGCCATATATGATTGAAATAGTTCTCATCAATGAGCAGGTACAACTCTCCAAGATTCATTTACTACAGTTAGATGTTATGTAGCTTTTCTCTCTACACACTGCATATGTCCTTATTATTGAGTGTAATTTGCCTCTCTTGCATACTCTGCATAATCAGATATAATGATTATACGAGAGGAAGTGTTTGAAACGTTGATACTTTATATTGAAACCTTGATGACGACTCGAGACCAAAAGTTTGTCTTTGGACATTCTCTGTTCTAAAAACACACCATTCTGAAATCACAAAATGGGATCTAAGCCTCTAACTTCTAAGTGTTTAAAATATTTGATGTTTAATGTCTTCTTCAATTTTGAAACCCTGAACTCTCTATTATAAACCTGTTCTGCTCTAAGAGCAGATTGCATTTTGCACAATGGAATAAAATTACACTAATCTATTTTTTAGTGGAAAGAAAATAAAAGTTCTCCCTTCCTTTATTCTGATCTATTTTTTCTCTATAAGATTTTAAAACTCCTTAATGGCCAAAAGATTTAAAAAGTGTAGTTATTTAGTTGTTCTTTTATTGTCCTCTTAGGTTAAAATTTTGGAAAACATAATCATATTCTATCTTAAAATATTATTAATAACATATCCTTTCTGAACTTTAGCTTTCTATAGTGTAGTAAAAATGAAGATCTTACATTTTTAGTGATATATAAAATGGGCAACCAAATACACTGATTATTGTGAAGATGTACACTAACCAATCCCAGGAAGGAAAAGCACTTTTTTATATTTTTACTCTTTTTATGAATTATGCTATGAGTTTATTACTATTGCCATCGTCCAAAAAGTTTGTGCATTTCAATGGATATTTGTAGTATTGAACCTCTTTACTTTCTTGAGTAATAAGAACTTGTGGTTGAAATTTAGGTATCGAGTAAACTTATTTCGAAGGCTCATGTGTTCAAATTTCATGTTGAAGACTTGAAGATGTAGTACATGGCGGCATACTACTAAAGCTTCCCTCGAGACAAGTAATTTTCTATGTCTTCAAATTTGCTCTAGAGTAAACGGCTCAAACGCAACTTAAACGGGTCTTCTAGAGAAATTCTATTTACAAATGGGAAATATGTAAATGCTTAGGTTGTGCACCTACCGGGATAATTAGATCTTGTGAAGTATTAATTAATGTTTTACATCGTTGATTATAATTTCTTCATTATTGAATTTAAGTATTTGACTATAGCATGTTTATAAAATGTGATACTCCGTAGTTTTTTATGAGGATTCATCCATCTTGATTTACATTTTCAAAGAAACCTTTATTGGCCATTGGTAAATACTTCGTAGTTTACTTGATGTGATTTTTAAAATGATGTGAACAATGCTAAAAGTGTGAAAAATTGTTTAAATGTCTTGAAGATTAATTAACATAACGTGAAACTTTCAAAAGAGTGAGTTCCATACACGGTTATTGTAACACACATGCATGTTGGAGGAACATATATGCACAATATTTATTCCTTAATTAGGTGTGGGTACTATTATATAATTTAATTTTACACTTTATATATATATATATATATATATATATATATATATATATATATATATATATATATATATATTTGTGTGTGTGTGTGTTTTTAAATGCATATTATATACCTGGTATTTAAGATTTCATTTATTTTTAAATTTTATATATTTTGTTATATACTCCGTATATATTATTTTTAAGAGTTTATGTATTATTTAAATGGATATTCTAACATGTTACATAATTCTCTAGAGGACAAATTGATTGCAAAAAAAACTCATTTCACTAGCAATTTTAAAATTAATCTCACCTTTAGATAACAGGGGAACACTGCAAATATACCCTTCATATTTACCTTCATGTGTGGATATATCCTTAAAGTTTATATTTAGGAGAAAATTTACTTTTATTGACCTTAATTTTAAAAATGTTAATAACCATTTTAAAAATTTAAAAGAAAATAATGAACATATTCAGGTTTGAATATTAATAAGTAAAAATAAAAAAACATTTTATGTTCAATGCTTCATTGTTAAGATGTATATCAAAATTTAATATTATTAAGATAAAAAGGAAGCATTGGGCACAAAATAATACTTCAAAAATCCATTGTGTGCAATGCTTCAAATTTTAAATTTTTTTATACATCTTTTAATACTTCGGGGAAAAAGATAAAGTGAAAAATCAGAATTATATGTTAAAGTTTTAAATTTTTTATTTTATATTAACAATATTAAATTGATAAAAGTATTAAAAAGAAGCATTGCACACAATGGATTTTTAAAAAGTTTTACGGAGTATATCATTAATTTTTTACTTTTCAAATATATAATTTTATTTATTCAAATTAATAAGGTTAAATTTGATCTTAAACGTGAACTTTAGAGACATTTTTATACCTTTCAAAACATTAGGGGCATATCAGCACATGGAGCTAAAAATCAAAGATATATTTGCACCTTTCCTCATTGATAATATGATAGTATTTCGATATTCTTTCTTAGCCAAATTGATATTGTTCAGTGAAACAATGAATAGGGATCAATAGGAAGTAATTACAATAACCAAACATCGATAGAGATCAATAAAGGAAAATGGAGCGAAACAATCGTCTCCGTATTATCAAAAAGTAAGAGTATTTTGAAAACATCAACCACAACGGGTTTTTAAAAATAAGCTCTTATAGAAATTCCTATTTTATTATTCTACTTAAAGTGAAACATGTTATGTTATTCTATGGGTGAAATGAATGAATGATATCTTAACTATTGGTATGGTTGCATTTTAATTCCTTATCTCTTACATGAATTAAATCATTATCATAATTAATCATAAATGTTTCAATTGACAATACAATTCAAATTTCCGGCCAAAAAATTATACGTGGTAGCCGGGATTCTATGCGTAGAGTCCATTTTACTTTACGTTTGTTCATGTCATCGTTATAGGGTGGAGTCTACACATGGAATTTTGATTGCCAGGTAAGACTTTTTTGCCGCAAATTTGAAAATTATTGTCAATTGAAACATTTATATATAGTTATGGTACTGATTTGAAACATTTATGTGTAGTTAAGAATTAAGGTACCATAGCACAACAATATCCATAGTTAAGGTACCATATATACATTTGACCCATTATTCTACTTATAGAGATATTGTCCTTATTATCATTGTCGAACAAACTAAATAATTTTGAATAAATTAATCAATCAGTTTGTAATCCCGTGCAACGCACGGGTGAAAGACTAGTTAATTTATAAATTATATTAGTATATTATATTGATTTTATATTAAGGCTAATTGTTTCAGGTTTTATCGGTCCGGGCCGGGTTATAGATTTTAGGGCCCGTTAAAGAGCCCGAAATTTCGGGTTCGGTCCGGTTTTTTTTTATTCGAGCCGGTCAAAAAGAAAAATTCCGGACCGATATCATAATTCGGGCCGGACCAGGGCCGGTTTCCGGGTTTCGGTTCGGGTTTTCCCACCACTACCTTTTAGGATGGAACCTCAGGTTTTAACATGGTATCAGAGCCAAATCAATCCATGGTGTGGCCCCCCTATGAAAAATGATGACGGTTATAAAAATGACAATGATGAATCGATGAAAAAATGAATGACGTCACGATCCAGACGAAGTGTCTGGTCGTGAGGAGGGTTGTTGAATTCCCACACTAGATACTTGTGAAAGCATTAAGTGATATATTTGGATTACTCTTCATATCAGATTGACTTTTTAAGATGGAACATCTCGTGCTTACAACTTCACTTATCTCAAATGATTCGGTCCATTCTATCTATTTGAGTGTCATTAATCAATCTCTAACTAACTATGGATGGGTCTCTTAAAATGAAACCATAGTGATTCGGTGAGATGTGGGGTAAACGTGGCCACGCACGTAGAATTAGTTAGTGGTGCGTGTGTGTAGTACGTCAACAGCTGGTGGTGGTGTCGCAAAGGGGGGTGCCGAAACGGCAGCTCGGATCCGCTTTGATTCGATCCACCTTTCCTGCTGTGTAATGTAACCCACCTGACGCAAAATATTTCTTCAGATTTCTGTTTTGTTTTTTGCATCTCAGGTAAATTAAATCATACTGGGTGGGACACAGAGCTAGTAATGATACTAATAATAGCAACAATAGTTAAAGATCAAAACAATAAAAACAAAAACTATATCATACTCATCCTGATCCAGTAATGATGATAATAGTAAATGAAATTTCTATAGATGAAAATAAAAAAAATGCTTTTTTAATAGTGGCCTTGACGAGTAGGGATAAACAAAATTCTAGTAATAACAATGCTTTGAGAAATATCTCTAGAAATAACAATATTATTACGAGGTAAGGTTCAGTTTGATCATTGAAGTTGCATAAAAGAGGTCAAATAAGTCCTTATAACGTCCTTACTGTTCGGTCTTCGCCATTTGGGGTGTTTCCCGGTGAAATTTTTCGATAAAATTCTTTGAGCATCTTATTCATTAAGTCTAGTTTACTCATACAAAATTTCAGATAAAACTTCAATCGGGAAGGTATTCAAATAAAGTCTTGAAAATAACTGCGCAGTTAAAAGCGCAGTTATCTTCGAGACTTCATTTGAATGCCTTTCCGATTTAAGTTTTAGCTAAAATTTGATATGAGTAAACTAGACTTAATGAATAAGATTCTCAAAAATATTCATAAAAAAACTTCACCGGGAAATGCCCTAAATGGCGACGACCGGATAATAAGGACGTCATAAGGACTTATTTGACCCCTTTTATGCAACTTCCATGACAAAACTGACCCTTACCTCATATTATTACTACTCTGTGCTACTCCGTATATAATACTCCGTAACAATTTAAAGATCATTTAGGAGTATTTTTAAGGAGTCATGTATGATTGGTTTATGGAATTATACAAAGTATAAGCAACTAGACAACACAAATACCTCGTACTCCCTCCATCCCGAATTAATCGTCTCATTTGACTTTTCACGGTTATTAAGAAATTAATTTGACTTCACACTGTAGCGACACTGTTTGGCACTGTAGCGACACTGTTTGGCACTGTTTTGCATTGCTTGATACTGTTTTGTATAGATTTGTTTGCTAAAAAAGGAAAGTTTAAAAATGGGACAATTATTTCGGGACGGACCGAAAAAGAAAGTGGGACAATTATTTCGGGACGGACCGAAAAAGAAAGTGGGACAATTATTTCGGGACGGAGGGAGTATATGTTTTACACTTGAATTTACCAACATAAACAATAGAGCATGTTTGGTGATACCCAATTCAACTGTATTGATTGATTTCGTTGAAATTTATGAAGTTTTGACTTAAGTGCCTGAATTGACTGATTTATAAAGTTATGAAAAAGTTATATTTAAAATATATTTTATTACTAAGATAAATTAAAAATTATACTCCGTATGAAAAATAGCTCAAATACTTATATACATTAACTTCAGCCAATGCTGATAAGCCCGATAAGTCGAAAAACAGGGTTATCAAAGGGATTTAAGTGACCTTGACATGTGTCAAGTTAATATATAGACTTTCTAAACATATTGATTACTTAGTACATGTTTGTCAGACAAAAGTCTATGTCTTCTAGCTTTTGGCTCTGTTCGGTAGGCCACATAAATTCAAGTAGAGCTGAAATAATTAAAGTTCAAGTCAATTTAAATTAAAATTGAAGTGTTTGTTTGGAGGGCTGAAGTGGGCTTCATCACTAAACTGGAATGTTGAAGAAGGTAACTGTAAGGAATATTTGTAATTAGATTTTGATGATACTAGATTAATTAGGACTTTAGAGTACCCCTCTTTAGACTTAATGTATTAGAATTTTCCTTTGTAAAATTCTTTAGTATAATCGACTTAGCAGAAGGCCTCCAGAGCAGAAGACCTACAAAGCAGAAAGCCTCCAGAACAGAAGACCCTTTATAAGGCATTGGTTGAATAGAGGACCTTTGGTTCTCTGCTTCAGAACAGAAGACCTCAGGGTCTCTGTTAGCCTTTACTCTGACAGAAACCCTCCTGGTTCCCTGTTGGATATCTTTTCAACAGAAGTGCTCAAGACCTTCTCTGGTCAACTCTCTTCTAAAGACACCAGAAGGCCTGACACTTAGAAGAATTCCACCAAGCCGGGAAACCAACTGGAAGATTCCTTTAACGGCTAGGAGTCTTGAACGGAAAAGCTACAGTACGCGCATTAAATGCACATTTAATGCCCCCCATACTCCGTAGAGTAATTGCAGATGATTGGCCGCAATGTCAGGATTACTTTATCCCAAAATAGTAACCCGCCAACTTTACCGGGTCCTACTGGTCAAGTCAACTACTCGCTCATTTAATGCAGTTGTCCTCCTTCTCCTCCAACGGGAAGACAACCTCAGTATAAAAGATACACTACGAAGAACAACCGAATAATTTTTGCTACAACTCTGCATACAAGACATTCAAACGCCAAAAACGCAAAAAGCCTCCTTGAGATTAAAACTTCATCATCCTCTACAAGAGAAGGCAGAAGTTGGAAAAATCCTTATTTCCAACTCAAGCAAAGTTCCAAGTGTTCTTCAACTCTTCAAGCTCATCACATACAAACTCTTTGTAACGAAGCAAGTTGGAGGAACCTCTTTTCTAAATAGAACCTCTTCTTTCACAAGAAGGACATCCAAGTACCTGGAGCTGTGAAGTGGTGATATTTCTGGGAAAGCTCAGTGAAAGGACCAGTCTTAGGGAAGCCGGAAGTGCATCCAAGAAGACATCTACACTTGAAGAAGACGTGGAGAGCTTCTTAAGTGATAGGGTTAAGGCATTGTAAACGGAAGTTTTTACGAGCTTAGTGGAACAGTGGACTAGAGGAACAAGTTGTTCCTTGAACCACTATAAAAAGCCCTGGTGTCATTTACTTACTGCTTTACCTTCAGTGTTTTTATTTGAACTGTCTAACTCCAAAGACTTGGTATCTGTGTTCAGCAGAACTGGTCTTGTGAGTTAACAGAAGGCCTACTGCCTTTGCTTCTCTGAGGCTACTAACAGAACACCCCTTCAGAACCCCATCCGCTGCCAATCTGTTCTGTCAATAGAACAGGCTATTCTGTTAAATCTGGTACTTAGCTTGAAAAAGTTAAAACCCAATACAGTCTATTCACCCCCCCCTCTAGACTGTATCCAGTACAACCGGGACCAACAAGTGGTATCAGAGCCTCCTTGTTCTAATAATCTCTTAGGTTTATTGTTGAACAAAGATCCACTTGTTTTTCTGTTTTACCTCATTTTTATCTGATATAATGGATCACTCTTTGTCCAAGAATCTTATGTTCTCAGATCTCAAATTTCATGACTGGAGGATCCGGATGAAGGCACATCTTTGTGCTCTGCATGATGAGATGTGGGAAGTACTTGACATTGGGCCCTTCACAAGCTTCCAGAAGGTCAACCCTGAACATGCTATTGACAACACTAGACCTCAGATGATCAATAAGGCTAAATCTGAGTGGACTACTGAAGAAAGAAGGAAGTACAATCTGGACAACATTGCTAAGGATATTCTTTACAAGTCCATCGATGATAGGTACTTCAACAGAATAAAGAAGTGCAAGACTGCAAAGGAAATCTGGGATACCCTTGAGCTCATTGGAGCTGGTGATGATCAAGAGAAGAACAACAAGCTGACAATAGCCAATAAGAAGTTTGATGACTTCAAGCTTCTTCCTGGTGAAAGCATCTCCAAGATGTATGACAGGCTCCTCACTCTCACTGGAGAGATCTCTGAGCTTGGCAAGGAACTCACCACCAAGGAGATCAATCTTAAGGTGTTGAGAGGACTGCCCTCAGCATGGAAGATGAAGGTGGTTGCTGTCCAAGCCAGCAAGGATGTGAAGACTTATCCCACTGATAAGCTCATTTCAGATCTCAAAGCTCATGAGTTTGAAATGATTGAAGAAAAAGAAGATGTACCAGAAGAGAGGACCACTACAGCCCTCACTGCCAGCACATCAAAGGTAAATGATTTTGACCCATCAGTACTTTTATCTGACGAATATATGGCTGCTTTTGTTAGGAGATTCAAGAAGTTCATGAAGAATCCTAAAGATGGAAGAAGTCCATCATTCAGCAGAAAGCCATTCCAGAAGGTCAAAACAACAGAAAGCAGTGGTGAGCTTCTCTGTTACAACGTCAGACAACCTGGACATTTCAAAGCAGAATGTCCACATCCAAGAGTGTCCAAGCAACAATGGCATGATGGAGAAAAGAAGAAGTATGAAGACAACTCCAGAAGAAGAAAAGCACGTGTGACAGAACAGCTCGAGAAAGACCCTCTGTCAGAGACAGAATCCAGTTCTGACTCTGATTCTGATGAGGCCTTTTGTTGCCTTGATACTGAGACAGAAGATCTATGCCTCATGGCTCATTCTGATGATGAGGTAACCTCTACTTCTACATCTAGTTTTTCTTTGGTAGGCTTAGCTTTTGATTCTGATTCAATGTCAGAATTTTGGGAAGAGTTTAAGGCCATCCAAGCCACTTATTCCTCTGTAACAGAAGAAAACAGTAAGTTGAAAGCTGAAATTCTTGACTTGAAAAGGGAGGTTGAGATCAAAATCAATCTTCTAATTAAGGAAAGAGATCACTTGGAGACTGAAAATGTTTCTCTTCTCAAGAGAATAAGAGAAATAGAGCCTCTCGAGATTAAGTACAAAGCTTACCAGAAAGCCCAGTCTTCCATGGAAAAGATTTTACTTGATCAACAGATTGGCACTGGCCTTGGTCTTGGTTATGGCTCAACAGAATCAGGTGAGCCTTCTGTAATGCCTAGCACCAGTGTTGCTAAGGCAGATAAGGTCATAGTGCCACTGATTTCTAGCCCCATTTGTCAAGCGGGTGTATCTGGCACCAAGGTTGTTCATGAGGAAGTTAGACCAGAAAAGGGAAAGATAAAGGTTCAACAGAAACCCTTTTTGAAAAATAATGAACATGGCAGAAAACCTAACAACAGAGAAGGTTTTCAAGATAACAAAAATAAGAGACCATTCATTGACAGACAACCTCATGACAATCATGCCAGAAATGACCACCAGAAGGGCAAATATCAAGAGAGAGTTAACTTTAGGCAGAAGAGGTTGGCTGGTCAACTTCAGAAGCCCAAAGCTAACCGTTCCTCTGCTCTTGATAGTATATGAGACTTCTTTCCAACAAAGAAAGCTATGCAAAAGTATGTAAACAGGAAGCATGACCCTCACAAGCATCTGCCCAAAGTGAATCACACTTCAGTTTACTATAACTACCAGGTGGACAATGGGTACCACCCACCAAGGTTTCACTTGATGAGACCAAAATGGTACCAACTACCCAGACTCCATGACCCCCCAGGACCCAGCATTGCTTGGATACCTAAATCTTTCTTTTGATCTTGCAGGAACTGTGTGCTGGAGCTATCTCAGAGCAAGAATGGTTTATTGATAGTGGATGCTCCAGGCACATGACAGGTGACAGAAGTTGTCTAACTGAGTTCCAGAAATGCAAAGGACCTAGAGTTACCTTTGGAGATAATGACAAAGAAGGTCAAACAAAAGGAAGAGGGAAGCTGATCAAGAACCAGATAGTCATTGATGATGTCTCATATGTCAAAGGACTAAAGTTCAACTTGCTAAGTGCTAGCCAATTCTGTGACAAAGGCTACACTGTTGAATTCACAAAGGACTTCTGCTATGTGAAGCATGAGACAACAAAAGAAGTGGTTCTTACAACATCAAGGAAGAAGAACATCTATGTGGTTGATTGGAACACAGCAAAGGATGGAGTTTGCCTGATAGCTAAGGGAGATTCAAAACTAAGCTGGGACTGGCACAAGAAGCTTAGCCACTTGAACTTCAAAACAATCAACAAACTGGCAAGAGAACACATAGTTGATGGACTGCCAGACATAGTCTACAAGAAAGAGACCCTCTGCAGTGCATGCCAGAAGGGAAAGCAACAGAAGAACTCTTTCAAACCCATTGATGGAGATCTTTCTACAAGTCCTTTAAATATGATCCACATGGATTTATTTGGACCTGTTGAAACTCTAAGCGTTGGTGGCAAGAAATACACTCTAGTCATGGTTGATGACTATTCCAGATATACATGGACTATCTTTCTATTAAAGAAAAATGAAACTCTTCAGAAGTTGCCATCTCTGTTAAAGCAACTTCAGACTGAGAAGAACTTGAAGGTTAAGACAATCAAGTCTGACAGAGGAACTGAATTTGTCAACCAAGTCATAAAGGATTTCTGTGATCAAAATGGAACCTTTCATCAACTCTCTGCCGCCAGAACCCCTCAACAGAATGGCGTAGCAGAAAGGAGGAACAGAACCTTAAAAGAAGCTGCAAGAACAATGATTGCAGAATCTGGACTACCTATGAGATATTGGGCTGAAGCAATCAATACTGCATGCTATACTCAAAACAGAAGCATGATCAACAAGAATCACCAGAAGACCCCCTATGAACTCTGGAAAGGAAGAAACCCAATATCAGCTACTTTCATGTGTTTGGATGCAAATGCTACATTCTTAACCATGGAAAGGAGCATCTGAAAGTCTTTCAAGAGAAAGCTGATGAAGGCATCTTTATAGGTTATTCAACCACCAGTAAAGCCTATAGAGTACTCAACAGAAGGACTCTACATGTTAAAGAGTCTATACATGTGAAGTTTGATGATAGCACCTCTGTTAAAGAAGTAACAGAGATCCTCAAGGAAGTCAGCATAGAAGACAGAACACCAGACCCAACAGAAGAGGTAGCAGATAACCCTGCATTTCCAACACCTGCACCAATTCCCTTCTGTTGAATGAAGATGAAGACTCAGAAGATGAAGAACAAGAAAGACCCAGACAGCAACTGACAGAACCTGATCTGACATGGTTAAGAGACCATCCTCCTAATCAAGTAATTGGGCATATCAGAAGTGGTGTGCAGACCAGATCAACATCAACAAGGAGAGAAGCAATGCTTGCCTGCTATATATCTCAGATGGAACCCATGACTGTGGAAGAAGCTCTTGCAGACTCAGATTGGATCAATGCAATGCAAGAAGAGCTGACTCAATTTGAAAGGAACAAAGTATGGGAACTTGTTCCTAGGCCAAAGCACCAGAATGTCATTGGCACAAAATGGGTGTTCAAGAACAAAGCTGATGAAGATGGCAACATTGTAAGGAATAAAGCAAGACTGGTAGCTAAAGGTTATTGCCAAGAAGAAGGAATAGATTTTGATGAGACTTTTGCACCAGTTGCCAGACTGGAAGCCATCAGAATATTTCTAGCCTATGCTGCCTACAACAACATCAAGGTCTACCAGATGGATGTCAAAAGTGCATTTCTGAATGGAGATCTCGAAGTAGAAGTTTATGTGGAACAACCACCAGGTTTTGTCATTCCTACTCACTCCTCCTGTGTCTACAAGCTTAAAAAGGCCCTCTATGGTCTTAAGCAAGCTCCCAGAGCATGGTATGACACATTGTCCCTTTTCCTAGTGAACCATGGGTTTACTAAAGGAAAGGTTGACAAAACTCTATTTCAAATCTCTGTTGCTAATCATATTCTGTTAGTACAAATATATGTTGATGATATTATATTTGGTAGTACTAATCCAGAACTGTGCAAGAAATTTTCTCAAGTGATGCAGAGTCAATTTGAAATGAGTATGATGGGAGAACTCAGCTACTTCCTAGGATTGCAAGTCAAACAAGTTCCAGAAGGAATCTTTATCAATCAAGGGAAGTATACTAGAGATCTGATCAAGAAGTTTGGAGTGGAAGGCAAATCCTCAGTGAAGATTCCCATGAACACCTCACAAGGAATTGGTCCAGATGATGAAGGAAAGGATGTCGATGCAACAACCTACAGAGTAATCATAGGATCTCTGCTGTATCTGACTGCAAGCAGACCAGACATTTCATTCTCTGTTGGAATCTGTGCCAGATACCAATCAAAGCCCAAGGAAGGCCATCTTAGTGCTGCAAAGAGAATCATCAGATATATCAAAGGAAATCCAAATGCAGGCCTATGGTATCCAAAGGGAGGTAACTTTGAACTAATTGGTTACTCTGACTCAGATTTTGCAGGTTGCAGATTAGACAGGAAAAACACCTCTGGTCACTGCCAAATGCTAGGAGGAAGGCTTGTTTCCTGGTTTAGCAAGAAGCAGAACTCAATCTCAACAAGTACAGCAGAAGCTGAATACATTGCAGCTGGGAGTTGCTGTGCTCAGCTACTCTGGATGAAGCAACAGCTGAAGGACTATGGCATTCAAGCAAAGGAGATCAAATTGCTGTGTGACAACACCAGTGCCATTGCCATCACTCAGAATCCAGTTCTTCACTCCAAGACAAAGCACATTGAGATCAGACATCACTTCATCAGAGATCATGTTGAAAAGAAGCACATTTGCATGGAGCATGTGCCAACAGAAGACCAGCTTGCAGACATTCTGACAAAGCCTCTTCCTGAGGCTAGATTCAACAAACTGAGAGAGGAATTGGGAATGATGGATTAAATCCCAAGAGAAAGTTGAAAAGAAAGGCCCTCTGTTGCAAAATCTCTGCTAACAGAATACCTGTTGCAGAACCCCTTCTGTTAACCCCCTTCTGTTCCATATCCTGGCAGAACACCTCAGCAACAGAAACCCTCCCTTCCTTCCTTCAGAAAACCTCTTCTTATATCTAACAGAAAAGGTTGTGGACTTAGCAAAATTCTGAAAAACCGGGTGACCTAGTAAATTATTAAAGGTCTTTTACCCTTTTACCCTTAAAACGGTATACAGCCGCAAAATATTTACTGCGCCCCCTTTTTCATTTATTGGTACCTTGGAACCGCAAATTATCTCAAATGTCCAATAACCCGTACCCATATATTCCTCTCATTTCAACCTAAATCGCTACTGCTTCCATTACTCTCAAGCTTTTGAACTCTTATCTCTCCAAAACTCTCAACCGCTGAAAACGGCTATGGCTTTCTTGAGCTTCAATGATCTTTCCAAGGAACAAAAAGCAACCCTGCTCAAGAATGTGTTGACACGGATGAAGTGCGAACTGGATGTTCTACCCAGATTTGCTGAGAAAAAGGAGAGGATGACCAATATCATTGACGGGCTGACAGAGTGTCAACTAAGCAAGGTCATCACCTATGCTTATGAAGTCTACAGCAACATTGACACTGTTGAGTTCTATCTCAACGCGTCCTTCAAGGATGAAACCATCACCTCCAGTGTCCAAGGAGAAGAAATCCTGGTTGATGCTGACGTCATCAACAAGGTATTTGACATTCAACTAGAGGAAGGCAGGGCCTCTCTATTTGATTTGGAGGAAGCTGACGTCACAGTGCTTGAATTTAAAAAGAATTACTGCAGAAAAGGGGAAGAAGTGGAGAAGGTGAACATCAAGAAAAACATGCTCAAGAAGGACTTTGAGCTGCTCATCAACATTTTCCACAAATGTGTGTGGTGCAAATTTACCTCTACTGATGATGTCACTACTGCAAATGCCAAGGCTCTATATGCAGTACATCATGGGGTGAATGTCAATTGGGGTCAGGTAATGGTTCGATCCCTGATTGAGTTCATCAAGAAGAAGAACCCCAAGACAGGTCTTTATTCTGGGAAGTTAGGGCATGGGCTGCTCATCTCAGAACTGCTTCTCAATCAAGGTGTAACCTTGAGGAAGGCCACACCTCTGGATCACACAGAGGTAATCTTCCTATCTGCCTCTCCAAACAGGGAAATAGCTATTAAGGCAGAGCTAAAGAGACATCTTCAGCTTGACAATAAAAGACAACAAGGATACAAGGTGCAGAGACCCCTCTCTGAAGCACCTTCTGTGGAGAAGAAGCAGAAGAAGAAGGTGAAGAAAACAGAACCGGTTGCTCCTCCTCCACCCATGCAGGCTGGACAGAAAAGGAAGAGGACCACCAAGACCAAAAAGAAGGTTGCTAAACCTTTGGTCACCATGTCTGAGAAGGTGGCAGACATTCAGGGGGAACCAGAAAACCCCACCTCTGTTGCCACTCCTGAACAGAATAGGGTGCCAACTCCAACAGAGCACCCCAGCACTGACAAAGAAGGGTACCTGTCTTTGCTGGATAGACAGTTTGCTCGAGTTCTTAAGTGGAGAAGATGGAGAATGGGACCCCTTCACAAGATAATTCAATTCTTTGATTATTATGAGCCTGAAGAAGAGGCCATCCTGAAGTGGGTAGGCACTGATGATGTCTCCAAATGCTTTGCCCTCAACTACCTCCATTTTGTCCTTGAGAAGAAGAAGGCAGGTTACAAGGGTAAGGCTGTCCTCATATCCTCACCCTCAGAGGAGACAGTCAAACCACTGGAAGAAGGAGAGATAGAAGCATTTGAAGAATGGCTTTTTGCCAAGAAGGCAACATAATATGTTCAACCAAACTTCAACCCAGGAGAACCCTCTGTACCTAAGACAGAAGGGCAGGCTATGATGGAGCTCATCAAGGAATGGAGGACATCCTTGTTTGAAGACAATGTAATTGAGGTAATCTCTCCAACCCCTTCTGTTCATATCTTAACAGAACCCCAAGTCCCCTCACCTCTTATTACAACAGAAACCCCTCCAACAGAAAACCCTCAACCTCAATCCCCTGAACAGAAAACCCCCACCTCTCCTCACTCATCTAATAAGAAAACCAAATCACCTTGCAAAGAACTTATCCCATTCAGAAACCGCTCCCCTTCACCTCCACCATCTCCTCCTCAACAGAATGCCTCCCCTCAACAAAACACCCCTTCTCCCCAACCTACACCACAACACCAGAACTCCATCCCACAACATCAATCCACTTCTACTCAAAACTCATCCTCACCCTCACCTGCAGCAAATTTCCCCAGAACATCTCTACACTCTACTGCATCTACCCCCAAGAGACAGCCTCTTCATCGCATTCTTTCCTCTGAAAGTGATAATAATGGCTTTCTGACATCTTCTCTTGCTGGAGACCTCACTTCAAAACGCCAACCTACTCCTCCCAGAGAACCTTCGCCCCAGAAACCCTCTCTGCAACAGACTAGAAGGCCTCCCATGCACAGGTCCAGGGGACTAGGAATGCCAGAGCCTGAAGAATCTATACCTCAAATTCCCTTCAACAAGTTTGTTGAAACTGCAGAAGAATTTGGTGGTCAAGTCCTAGAAGGCATGGACAAACTCATCCAGATAAATGATAAGCACTTTGAGCACCTTGCTCATGTGAATGATAATCTCAATTCTGGGATGCAGTTTATCTCAGACCGCTTTGAAAACCTCACAGAATCACTCCACAATTTCATGGTCTCCTCCTCTGCCAGAACAGATGCATTGTCAACAGAAGTGGTAAGTATTCACAAGACCCTTTCTGTTTTTCAGCAAACTCTACGAAGTCAAGGACAAGCCATCAGCACAATCTCAGAGAATCTTGAGGCACTGCAAAGATCTGACACCAGAACTAAGAAGCAACTGATTTCCATAGAGGAAATGTGCAGAGCTCACCAAGATCAACCTCAACATCTTCTCTCTGCTGACAGAGACAGATACCAGAAGATGGTACTGCTTGAAGCCAACATCAAGGACATCTTCTCTGCTATTCAGAAGCAGCAAGGACTGATAGAAGGCCTTAATTCTGTCACTCAAACCTTACCAGAGGCCCTTGAGCAGATAGCCTCCTCAAAGGCCTCAGAGTTCCAGAAGATCAGCATGATGGTAGAGGACCTAAATGATGCCAAAAAGGGGGAAGAGGACCCTCAACAGACTAGGCCTCGGTCCACCAGAACTCCTGCTAGAGCATCCTCTTCTGCTGAACCAATAGTAGATCCTGCACCATACTTTGAAGCTGCTTTACAGCAAAAGAGAGCAGCCGGTATACCTAGACCCCCATCTCCAGCAAAGAAAGGCACCAAGAAGAAGAAAATCTTCAGTTTTACTGAATGGAGATTGGGTGGATCCCAGAAAATTGACAGAGCTCAATTTGAAGAAATGAAGATCAAAATGACTCTCACCCAACAACAGAACCTCTTCCTAGATAAAGATGGTGTTGTACGAGTCAGATATGGGGGATCTCTAGAAGAAGCTGAAGATTGGTACAAGAAGAATATTGTCCCTGGCAAGACAATACATGAAGGAGTTCTCAGCTATCTGGATTGCAAGCTTTCTCCCATATGGGCATCCTATCAAAGCTCTGGCAATTTATCTCAGATCAGAGCAGAAATCAATGAAGAGCTGCTAAGGCTTCAAAGATTGGAGGAAGAAGCTCTGCAAGCAGCTACTATGGAGAATGTGTAAGAAATATCTCTGTAAAATGCATCTAATAAAATCACATCTCTGCCTTTTCACTTTGTATGCCTTTTCCTCAATTTCTGTCTCTTTGCTTTCTGTCTATGTGTGTTTGTTTTTTGATTTATTATCTGCTATCTGAATGTACTGCACTCTTACTATTTTCCTATGCCAAGTTGCCCACCAAGATTTTAATGAAAGTTTTAAACTTTAATTCTTTGTGGTGAAGGCACTTCTCTGGAAATAGTTAAAGGGTTTTGGCATCATCAAAAAGGGGGAAATTGTAAAGAATATTTGTAATTAGATTTTGATGATGCTAGATTAATTAGGACTTTAGAGTACCCCTCTTTAGACTTAATGTATTAGAATTTTCCTTTGTAAAATTCTTAAGTATAATCGACTTAGCAGAAGGCCTCCAGAGCAGAAGACCTACAAAGCAGAAAGCCTCCAGAACAGAAGACCCTTGATAAGGCATTGGTTGAATAGAGGACCTTTGGTTCTCTGCATCAGAACAGAAGACCTCAGGGTCTCTGTTAGTCTTTACTCTGACAGAAACCCTCCTGGTTCCATGTTGGATATCTTTTCAACAGAAGTGCTCAAGACCTTCTCTGGTCAACTCTCTTCTAAAGACACCAGAAGGCCTGACACTTAGAAGAATTCCACCAAGCCGGGAAACCAACTGGAAGATTCCTTAAACGGCTAGGATTCTTGAACGGAAAAGCTACAGTATGCGCATTAAATGCACATTTAATGCCTCCCATACTCCGTAGAGTAATTGCAGATGATTGGACGCAATGTCAGGATTACTTTATCCCAAAATAGTAACCCGCCAACTTTACCGGGTCCTACTGGTCAAGTCAACTGCTCGCTCATTTAATGCAGTTGTCCTCCTTCTCCTCCAACGGGAAGACAACCTCAGTATAAAATATACACTACGAAGAACATCCGAATAACTTTTGCTAACTTTTGCTACAACTCTGCATACAAGACATTCAAACGCCAAAAACGCAAAAAGCCTCCTTGAGATTAAAACTTCATCATCCTCTACAAGAGAAGGCAGAAGTTGGGAAAATCCTTATTTCCAACTCAAGCAAAGTTCCAAGTGTTCTTCAACTCTTCAAGCTCATCACATACAAACTCTTTGTAACGAAGCAAGTTGGAGGAACCTCTGTTCTAAATAGAACCTCTTCTTTCACAAGAAGGACGTCCAAGTACCTGGAGCTGTGAAGTGGTGATACTTCTGGGAAAGCTCAGTGAAAGGACCAGTCTTAGGGAAGCTGGAAGTGCATCCAAGAAGACATCTACACTTGAAGAAGACGTGGAGAGCTTCTTAAGTGATAGGGTTAAGGCATTGTAAACGGAAGTTTTTACGAGCTTAGTGGAACAGTGGACTAGAGGAACAAGTTGTTCCTTGAACCACTATAAAAAGCCCTGGTGTCATTTACTTACTGCTTTACCTTCAGTGTTTTTATTTGAACTGTCTAACTCCAAAGACTTGGTATCTGTGTTCAGCAGAACTGGTCTTGTGAGTTAACAGAAGGCCTACTGCCTTTGCTTCTCTGAGGCTACTAACAGAACACCCCTTCAGAACCACGTCCGCTGCCAGTCTGTTCTGTCAACAGAACAGGCTATTCTGTTAAATCTGGTACTTAGTTTGAAAAAGTTAAAAACCAATACAGTCTATTCACCCCCCCTCTAGACTGTATCCAGTACAACCGGGACCAACAGTAACGTTGGTATTCAGCCCCACCTTTCTAGACTTCCGTTTCACACCTTATCCCTATTAATCAATCTCACGCATAGTTGTATGTTTGACATGAAATTTTTTAAAAGCTTTTAAAAAAATAAAAGATCTTTTTTGATATGCTACATACGGGGAGTAACATCTGAGAAAAGAACATGACTTTTAGTATTAATTTGTCCTAACAGCTTGTATACCAAACAGAATTAAATATGAGAAAATCCGTGCAATTCAGAACAATAACAATAAAATTGAGAGATCAAATGTGGAGAGAAATTTTATTTCATCTGTGTTCTCAACTCATCGCATGTATGCGAGATATATACGAGGTGGAGAGCCAGTTGCATAAAAAGAGGAGATAGAGTTCTCCTCAACATGGACATCTCAAAAGTCGTAGCTGACAAGAATACAAAAATGCTACAAAAAAATACATCAAATATGTACAAGGAAAATAAATAAAAGTGTGCTGCGAAATAGGTGTGTGGCGCCCAACACCCCCCTCCCCTCAAGATGGAGCATGGAGATAAAAAATGCCCATCTTGGCAAGTAGATACGAAAATTGTTGACCTCCAAGCGCCTTTGTCAGTAAATCCGCAGGTTGCTCCGTGGTAGAAATATAATAAGGCTTGATCGTTCCAGCTAAAATGTGATCACGAAGAAAGTGACCATCAAGCTCAATATGCTTGGTGCGCTCATGAAATACCGGATTGAAGGCAATATGTAAGGCCGCTTTATTATCACAAAATAGTGAAGTAGGCGTAGAATTGGTAACCCCCAAAGAACGTAGCAAATTTCGTAGCCAAATGAGCTCGCATGTCAAGCTTGCCATAGAACGATACTCAGCCTCTGCAGATGACCGGGACACAGTCGTCTGTTTCTTGGTGCGCCAGGAGATAGGAGAGCGCCCAAGTGAGAGAAAATATCCCGTAACAGAACGTCGTGTATTCGGACAACTGGCCCAGTCTGCATCACAATATCTAGTCAAAGAGAGAGGTGAATCCGAAGGTAACAATATACCTTGTCCCGGACAGCCCTTCAAGTACCTCAAAACTCGAACCACTGCATCCCAATGTGCCTCTCTCGGATTTTGCATAAATTGGGATAAAATATGTACTGAATAGCTAATATCAGGTCGAGTCAAAGTAAGATAAATAAGCTTTCCCACCAATCTCCTATACCGCTCCGGGTCAGAAAACAAAGATCCTGTGTGAGACTGCAGTCCATGATGTTGGATCATGGGAAACGCAACGAGTTTAGCACCACTCAAACCTGTTTCAGTCAATATGTCCAACACGTATTTGCGTTGACACAAGAAAATCCCAGTAGGATTACGGGCGACATCTATTCCCAAGAAATATTTCATCACCCCCAAATCTTTAACAAGAAAAGTAGCACCCAAAAATTTCTTAAACGACACTATCATAGCGTGATCGTTCCCAGTAATCAACAAGTCATCCACGTAAATTAATACACACAAGATACGTGTTTCACGGCGCAAAGTAAAAAGAGAATAATCGGCGTGGGACTGACAAAAGCCATACGCCCTCAATGATGCGGTCAGCTTAGAGAACCAACATCGTGGGGCCTGCCTTAACCCATACAAGGACCGAAGCAATCTACATACCTTGCCAGAAGAGGAAGCAGTATAGCCAGGTGGTAAATGCATATATACCTCCTCATGCAAGTCTCCATGCAGAAACGCGTTGTCCACGTCCATTTGATGCAACTCCCAGTGACAAGAAGCCGCGACCGCCAGTATAGTATGCACAATGACCATTTTGGCAACCGGTGCAAGTGTCCTCCAAAGCCTTTATTTCTCGACCCATTGCCTCACGCCATAGGGGATTGCACACGGCCTCCCTAAAAGTGACTGGTTCTTTCGTCACAGATAACGCTGCAAGAAAAGCACGGTGCAGAACCGAAAAATGATCATATTTTATATAATGAGTTAAGGGATATGGATTACCTGAGTCAACCGTCGGAGGCGAGCGAACAATAGGGGGAGTTTACATACACAGTATTCAACTTCACCTCATAATCTCGGTGCCATGTGGGAATCTTCCGCTGTCTCTCACTAAGCCGCAGGTCTGGGTTATCCGATGCATGGGAATTTTGTATTCCCTGCCCGTCATTTTCCCCCACTGCATGGGGTGATTCCTCTTGTGTATCCAAATAGTCTCGGTCAGAGGGCTCCAAATTAACATCCACATCATTTGCATGGGGAGCTACCAACATATGATGTTGTCCATCATCAGCCGTGGTTTCCTCATGCTCCCCATCAATTCCATACGTACTACTACGTACCTTGTCTACTGGTCCCAAATTGCTAGGTCCCAGATTATCACATTTATCTTTAAATGGAAAAATATATTCAAAGAACTTCACATCTCTACTCACAAAGTGACAATGATTTTCCAAATCATAAACCTTCCAACCCTTTTGTGAATATGCATAACCCAAAAACACACATCGTAAACCCTGTGCATTAAACTTATCACCCAATGTAGATTTGTTATGCACATAACACAAACAACCAAATACTCTAAGATGAGAGTAAGAGGGCACCCTTTTATATAGAAGCTCATAAGGACTCTTATTCCCAATGATCGGTGAGGGCAGGCGATTTATTAAATATCCTGCCGTCAATATACATTCTCCCCAAAACTCGATAGGCAAATTGACCTAAAACCTTACTGTTCGAGCAATTTCCAAAATGTGCCTATGTTTTCTCTCTACCCTTCCATTTTGTTGAGGAGTGTACACACATGTTGTCTGAAATATTATTCCAAGGGAAGAAAAATATTATTTCATTCCTAGAAATTCTTTTCCATTGTCAGTTCTAATCACCCTAACCCTTTTGTTAAATTTTCGTTCCACCATAGTAAGAAATCGTGCAATAATTACTTTCACCTCATTTTTATTACTCAACAAATGCACCCAAACAGCTCTAGAAAAATCATCTACAATAGTCAAGAAATAACGAACTCCGCAAGAAGACGGTGTTCTATATGGACCCCACACATCACAATGAACAAGCTCAAAAGAATCTATTGCACGAGTTTTATTAACCTCAAATTTTTCACGTGTTTGTTTACCACGTAAACATGCATCACAACAATCAACTTTAACTGAATCAAACAAAGACTTATTCAAACTACTAATTGAACGCTGAACTTTCACAGAAGGATGTCCTAACCATAAGTGCCACAAATCCAAAGGGTCTGTCGCAGCTGCTGCATGAACTTGAGCATGGTCCAGACTCCTAAAATAGTAAACTCCCCTCTTTCGTTCACCCACTCCAATCGGCATCCTCGTAGGTAGATCTTGTATCACACATAAATCATTAGTAAAAAATCTATCACATTTTTTGTTATCAATTAACTGTCCCACAGATATTAGATTACACTGCAATCCCGGCACAAGTAATACACTCGTTAATTTCAGCTGATCACCAACCCATACATCACTGACATGAGTGGCCTGTGTCTTACTCCCATTCGGTAATGTCACCGAAATTGGAGCTATTTTTGTCTTCTTTCCTAGAACTGCATGATCACCTGTCATATGAGAGGATGCTCCCGAATCAAGGAGCCAGTCAGTATCACCGCGTATACCTGCAAGTTTTTCTTCAGTTGACGTCGGCTTACATTGTTCCAATAGCTTCATGACTTGCTGCCACTGTTCATCCGTGAAGCCGGGTTTGTGTCCAGCCCCTGTTTTTTCTTCAAACTGGCTAGCAGTCTCAGGTTCAAAGTGTCAAGTTTGCACCGCGTGTGCGATCGACCTACCACGGCCTCTTGCTCCTCCTCCTCGGTTTCTGCCTCCGCGCCCACGAGCTGGATTTTCGAACCACCACTCAGGATACTTTCCGGTTCGCCGGAAACAATTGTCTGCCTCATGCCCGGTACGTTGACAGAAACTGCACTTCCTTCTTTCTTCCTTTTCTCCACCATTGTTCACGGTCCGTGCATCAAAGGCCACAACCTCACCCTTCTCGTCCCTTCCACGCGTCAAGTTTTGATGACGCTCTTCTTGTGTCACCATATGATATACCTTGGTGAGACCAGGTAAATCATCCGAGCTAAGCACGTTTGACCTCATTGTACCAAACTTCTCATGATCTAATCCCATAAGAAATTCATGTATCTTTTCGGTTTCTACGTGCTTGAGAAACTTCCTTTTCAAATCACAGGTACATCCGCCACAAGTGCACTGTGGGACATTCCTCAATCCATCGTAGTCATCCCCCCGTTCTGCCAGCATTCTCGTATGAGCTCCTTTAGTTCATGTGTGCGCATAGCATCTCCAACCTCAAATCTGGCCTTGAGATCTTCCCATAAATCATGGACACTGTCCATATACGCAATATTGCTCTGTAACGCCGCATCAATTGCGGTCATGAGCCAACGCACCAACATTGAGTTGACACTCAACCAATCTTCTATATCCTCCTCTTTCGTTGTCGGACGCACAATCGTTCCGTCAAGAAAGCCAACTTTCCGTTTTGCTCGAAAAGCATTTTTCATCACCGTAGCCCACTGCCGGTAATTACTTTCTCCCTTGAGAACAACTCCACAAATGTTCAAACCGGGAAAGTCCGAATTTGGGAGAAAATAAGGGGAAGATGGTTCATTAATCATCCGTCGGTCAACAAGGTCTTTGTCGGCCATTCCACCGGCACGTTCTCCACCAACCTGCTCTGATGTCATGAGAAAATCCTTGCAATTCAGAACAATAACAATAAAATTGAGAGATCAAATGTGGAGAGAAATTTTATGTCATCTGTGTTCTCAACAATATTTTTGACAAGAATACAAAAATGCTACAAAAAGAATACAACAAATATGTACAAGGAAAATAAATAAAAGTGTGCTGCGGAATAGGTGTGTGGTGCCCAACAAAATCAAACAGTCGTCTTTTTACTAAACAACTACCACATTTTCTTTTTAAGATCTTTTCAGTCACTAAAAGCTAACAGTTATTAAAAAGCTCACAAAAGTATCTTTTCAGCTAGTCGCGCCAAACATACCCTAAGGGTATGTTTGGTAAATATTAGCTTTTTAATAATTATTACTAGTAGCGTTTAGTGACCGTAACAATCTTAAAAGAAAAATGTGGTAGCTATTTGGTAAAAGCTGACTGTTTGATTTAATTTTGTTTGGTATGCAAGTTGTTAGTACTAATTAATACTATAAATCACGGACTTTTCTCAAATGTTAATTTCTGTAGTATCTAAAAAAATATCTTTTATTTTTGAGAAGTTCTTAAAATTGTCATGTCAAACATACAACTAGAAGCTTTTAGAGACTTTTTGAATAGTATAAAGGCTATGTTTGACACGACGAGTTGGAACTGGAGACTAATGTCTCAATTAGAGGTTATTGTCTGAACGAGAGACTATTGTCTAGAACTACAATTTGAAGTGTTGGATCTGAATCACTAGCTGAATAGAGTAAACCTATTTGACAAAAAAGTTGAAGACGTACCGGATTAATATGAAATTACATTAAAGAGCGTATAATTTATTAATAGAATAAGATATTTATAATAATCATTTTTATATTTTCAGCCCTTTAACATATGTATGCGTTTGTGTATATAATATTTGTAAATTTATAATATAAATATATTATCCGTAATTTTACTTGCAATTACGGTAATTGCAAGTAAATTTAGAATTGGAGTTTTAATTTGTCAAAGATATAAGTTTTGTTGATGAAATTCAAAACAAACACTCCATGTAGGACCAAAGAAAGAGGTAGTGAAAATGGAGTATAATAGAGCAGAGATTTTTTAAACCGTACAAAAGCTAGAAGAAAGAGACTTATTTCTACCAAACATGCACTTAACCTTTTACATGTTTAGTTTGTACTCCATTGAAATGATCAATTACTTTACTTGTCTTGTTCAAGTCAATTTTCTTTTATTCTGTGATCATGAGTAGCGGTTTTTTAAATATTCCAACTTTACTTTTTGCGGTTCAGCATCACTTCTCAATTAGTTTCGAATATGTAAATTATAACAACAAAAATAAATATTAGCAAAAAAGTGATAATTTTATCTATCTCAACATTCATCAAACTTTAAAAACGCAAACTATACAACAATTTGGAAGATTAAATATAATGAATGGCAAATTTCCTTTAGCTATGACTGTATGGCTTGACTACTTGACCTCAGACCAGTCAACGCTCTTCGGGTCCAGGAACATAAGGGTGATCTTCATTGCATTATTGCAGTTTAGCGGATTTTTTTTCAAAGTCTTGACATGTTTCAATAAACTTCGATGGAAAATTACATTTGAACATAAAATTCGTACATAAATTGTACGCATCATCCTCTAATTAGTTGTCTGTGCCCATAGGAGATTGATTTCAAAAATATCAGCAATTATCTATCAATTGTCTGTATACACAACATATACATACGGAGTAGTATGTAATTTATGTGCTAATTAATTTTGGATAAGGAGAACTATCAAATAAGTCTTCGAACTTTCATAAAAGTGCAAATAAGCCTTTTTACAGGAGGCTTTATCCGGCTGTCGCCATTTAGGGCGATTTCCGGTAGAATTTTTTGATGAAATTTTTTGAGCATCTTCTTCATTAAGTCTAGTTTATCCAAATGAGGAAGATGCTCAAAAAATTTCATCAAAAAATTCCACCGGAAACATCTCCAAATGGCGACGTCCGGACAGAGCCTCATATAAAAGGGTTTATTTGCATTTTTTATAAAAGTTCGAGAACTTATTTGATACTTCTCCCATTTTGGATACAATAAGAGTTTCCCAACTTTGATATCCTTTGGTGGAGATGTACATCTCTATTTATTTTAGCCGAGCTAAATTAAAGTATACCCAAACCTAATCATGTGCGATTTAGTTTAAATTTGGCAATATTTTTCAAAACTTCATTGAGCTAAATTAGACTAAACCTAAACGGATCAAATAAAACCATCGGATTTAAAAAGTCAGTAAAACTTTAATACAAAGTATATTTTTAAAAAATCATAAATTTGAGTCACACGAATTAAATTGAATCGAAGCAAATCATAATTTAATGTGATTTCTATTTGGTAACAATTCTCGTAATTATATCAAAATCGGATAAATTGAAAGCAATAAAACCGAAGTCAACTAAGAGCTCGTTTGGTCAATAATAAAATATTACATGAAAAATAGGTAAAATGGTCTTTTAGAGTAAGTACAACTAATACAACTAGAAATGTAACTCAAATCTTACTTTTTTCTTACACGATCCGGCGCCCGAAATAAAAAATTACTCCCTCCGTTTCACAAACTTTGACACACTTTTCTTTTTTGGTTGTTTCACAATCAATGACACACTTCCTTATTTCCTTATTTGGTAAACAAAACTTTACCAAAATAGTGCAAAACAGTGTCAAACAGTGCCAAATAGTGTTCAAACAGTGTCAAACAGTGTACTCTATAGTAAAATTTACCCCTCAGTAACATTTTTTCTTTAATTTTTGACAAGTCAAACTGTGTCAAAGGTTGTGAAACGGAGGGAATACGTGTTTGATGAAAAAGTTTGATGATAAGTCTGATAAGACGAAAACATGACGACCAAAGGAGCTCTAAAACTAAAATGTGCGGTCTAGTTTTCATCAATGTGCTCAGGTTTGACAACCTGTACTTTAAATTGTGAATGCATAGAACTAGTACAACCTGTGTTAAACGAGTGCTAACCATTAACCATTTAAGATTTGATGGGTTCGATTCCGATCGCTTGGGTTCGGATCGGTTTCTCGATGGGTGACGATTTGGTACAGTAATAATCAACCTTAACGAAACCATTCCATCTTAGCCAAACGTTAGTCCCACCAAAGAAGCAATGATCCAATATTATATTCCATCAGCTGGGGACTAATGTTTTCTAGTTCACTGTTTTTATTGTACACTTGTGCAATGTGACCATTGAGTACTGTTCTTAATGGATGATGTACGTTAACTTGTGGATTTATAATAGGCTAAACGACTGGCAACTTAATTTTTTTCAACATTTTAAGTGCAAACTCGGTATAATCAGTACAAAAAATTAACATGATTCACATAGTTTTGATACTGATTGATAGATGATTTCGTGTCAGCTCGTATAAAAATATATTTTTCACATGTTTGGCATATCTCAGCCAAAATCTCTATAAACTGCGACGAACCATTGCATAAAATGAAATCCTGTCAATTCCGTGTTTTTTTAAATGAATTGACTGATTCGATTCATACACCCTCATCCACATTCTACGCATTTAACAGAATCGTCCATTATTCAAAATTTAGAGTTCCAAAAGGTTGAATCCACATCCTCAAGGGATCCTACGCATTGACCCGATAAGATATTTGAAAGGATGTAAGTTACGGTGACTCGGTCATCCTAATGGTAGTAGATCTTCTGCTCGTGTACAACGGCGCAGCTAGAGGAGGGTCAGCCCTGCCCCTGGCTCAGCCCAAATTTTAAAAAGTCTATATTTATAGTCTATATCTTTGTACCGGTCCATTCCGGCCCAGTACCCTGACCTCACCCTTGCTCGTGCACACCAGAGATTCTGCTCATAATGCAGGAGCTGTAACCCCCGCATGATCGCTGTGGATTTTGAGCCTATGTTAATGTTCCAATTTCCCACGACTCAACAAACCGAGCTACTCGTGCAAGTCATTCTTCTACCACGAATCCACGAGTGTACCCACCATTACTCTATAGTGTGCTGCTGTACCCTTTGAATACTTTGCATTATGAAAAGTCCCTTTTATGATAGTAATGGGTTCCTATAGTTTAATCAAATAGATAAGTGTCATACAAAATCACTGGCCATGAAACATCTCTGTAGTTGTAGAACTGCCTAAAGCTGTGAAGCACAGAAACGTTTCTGTTCGAAAAGTCAGTAAGAAGGGAAACTTCCGCCAAGTAGATAGATTGTGATCACCACTATGACACTCTAATGGTAAAGTTCACAAGTTTCAATCATATCTTGGTCAATAATGTTAACATTTAGCATAGGAAAAAGAATGAACGTATGGATTATTTATTACTCCCTCCCTCTCAAAAACAACTCACTTTTCTTAAATGGATGTCCTAAAATTAAATTCGCACTTCTTCCCACTTTCTTATTTGTCAAATTATCTACATCAAAACAGTGTCAAACAGTGCTAAACAGTGTCCAAACAATGTCCAAACAGTGCCAAACAGTGCTAAACAGTGTCCAAACAATGTCCAAACAGTGTCAAAACAGTAAAATTTACCACCCAATAAGTTTATTTCCTTAATATGTATGAAAAACGAAGTGTGAAATTGTTTTTGGGACGGAGGGAGTATATTCAATTTCAATTTTGTGATTTTATAGATCTTTTAATGTAGTTCTCAAATATATAAATTTTAATTTTTGATATCGATTAAAATATCCGCGAGGTAGATTCCTCTTTATGACTCGTTAACTTTAAAATCTGCAAAATGCAATTGAATTGGTGACAAAGGGAGTACATCGTAAACTTTAGATCACCTCAGTCCCAATGGACTTTGTCAACTTCATATTAGGTTAGAAATCAAAAATAAAAGGTTGTGTGGTTCGTGTTTGTGCATGAAACGAAAAGAAAAATAAACAGAATCACAGATTATTAGTTGCTTTAATAGAAGCGTGACACAATTTTTGAAATAATAAAAAAAGAAAGCTAATAAAATTCAATAAGAAACAAAAAAGGATGAATCTCTTAGATCGAATAATTTTTCGGTAAAATGCAAGTTAAACTTTAATTACACTCTCATAAAAAAGAAAACAAAATTTCACTAAAAGTCATTAAAATCCAAGACAACTCCGCAACCCGCGGTGAAAACAATATAGGGATGGTAAGTTACCTGTACACCAATCTCTTAGCTTGGACGTGGGCCCTACGTCGCAATCACACCTTTGTGGGTGTAAAGGGAGATCGAAAGAAGACGAAATAAAGTCGGGGGTGGTATTGTAATTTCCAGTGATAGAGAAAGCGTGCATCTATCAATATCTGCCTTCAAGTGCCTTGTCGTGAACAAGCAATTGCTATTAACGTTGGGCACTTGCGTGGGCCCCACTACATCACTATTCAGAACTAATAATATCTCGGTCCCACTGAGATTTGGGACCAGAGAACGTGACACGATTATTAAGAAAAATGAATTTATGTGATTTATATTAAATTTATAAAGTTAGAACGGTTTAGAGCCACACAAGCTTTACCAAATTTGGTATGATTCAATCTTAGTAGGACTTCTCGAAAAACTAAAATAAGATAATCTTAGCGGGACGGAAGGAGTAATATGAATACCAAACAATCAGTGGCCGAAAATAATCAGCAGTGGGTCCCACAAAACAGTACCCCGGGGCCGACGACATTTGACACTCGTTGTGAGATCCGTTGACACGTAGCGTGGGAATCTTTGGATGACTCAGATGTTGGGCAGGGCCGGGCCCACCTCATCGGGATCGGGGCCAAATCATTGTATATAGACGCTTCCCACAGAATTAGATAGCGACCATTGACACCTTAATCATGCTTAATTAATAGCGTAACCTGCATTACGATCAGCTTATTGTAGAAAAAAGGTAAGATGCTACAGAAATTATAGAAAATTTAATCGCGATTTGTCGCGACTTCGGACTTCTTTTAATATTTTTCGTGTTTCGCGACTTTGTGAAGTCACTTTGAGTAAACTAAAATAATTGAGCGTTTGAGAAATACGATGTCGAAATTAAAAATTAGTTGAATAATCTCATTACGAATCAGGTAAAGTTCAATGTTAAATTTAATATTACCTCAGTCGTATTTATGTATCTCATTTGATTTTGACATAATTATTAATAAATTAGTTGAAAAAAAAATTATTATTTAAATTTGAGTTTAATAAAATCAAATGTTATGGAGGACATATTTATTTTTAAAAAATATATGCGACACTTATTTTTATACAACCAAAAAAATAAATTAAGACAGGTAAAATGTGACACAAGAGGTATTGTCTTGTGTCTTGGTTAAAAGTTTCAAAATTTTACGATATTTAAATAAAATGATTTGAGTATATTTTAAAAAATAGTTTCAATGTGCATAAAATATAATGAGTTAATTCATGAATCTTTTAATAATATATGCACTCGTACTCTGTTGATTAATAAACATTTTTATCAAATACTACCTCCGTCCCAAACAATTTGTCATTTTCAAAATTTTGACCGACTATATCTTTTAATTAAAAATTATTTATAATATAAAATTGTATAAAAAATGTTTTTGTTAAAAGTAATTTCATAAAAGTATAAAATTTCTAATTTCCATAATACTAATCAAAATCAACGTTCAATATTTTTGAAATGACAAAGTTTTTTTGAACGGAGGTAGTATCTAACTACTTTTAATATTTTTATTTTATTATAATATTAAAACATATTTAAATGTAATTTTTCACAGTACAAATTTTTTAGTATAATTGAGTTGTTTCAACCGGAATTCCAAAATTACAAACTTTAGTGACTTCACTTAACTAATTTCAAATTTCGATTTCTTTCACACACACAAAAAAAATCAAATCTTGATTTTATCAATGTACCTTTCCTTTTGGCTTATTTACTGAACTCCCTTCTTTTTATGAAATTAGGTGCATTTTTTGCATTCACAGTCCATAAAAGTCAAGGATAATTCATCAGGTTCTCATTTATTTGTCGCATTAGATCATCTTCTTACACAGACCTATCACCTCACACGCATCTAGACATCTAGTGATGTTCTGGCTAACATCAATTTTTGCAAAAAATAATTTAACAGTTTAGTATTCACTTATTAACATCAACTACTTCCTCCCTCTCTAAGTGTTCTTCCGTAGTACAAATAACACACCGATTAAGAAAGTTAGAATTGTGTGGTGGAGAGTTGTGCAAAGGAAAGAGAAATGTGTACGTAAAAATGTGTAAGAATTGATGTGAATCACAAATTCTTTGCCAAAAAAGGAAAGTGAAGTTCTTTTTGGGACGGGTGAAAAGAGAAAGTTGAAAGTTTTTTGGGGACGGAGGAGTATCATTTTATGATAAAAAAATCAACTATCATTTTAAACATGTAGGTGATACTACGTATTTGTTTTTGGATCGTACTTTTAACTCATGTTAATGCCAATGCAAGATTTTTTATTGGAATGAAACTCGAACCCGCGTTCTTCTTTTTGAAACATAAACAGTGTTGTTAAAAATTTAATTTTATTAAAGATCTCTCAATTTTAGAGTGACTAATTCTTATTCTTTATAATATAAATATTCTAAAAGCAAAACATTAGATTCTAATTCCAGAATTCTTGCTCAGAACAAATTGATCGAGGGTCCAAATAACTAATTGTTAATGAATATTAATGAGCAAAAAAAAATTATCTTGTGGCAAAAATAGACATTAAAGGATTAACCTAGTCGGGATTGTGTACATGTGCCATGGCATGATAAATTGATAATCTCTCTACGCCTAATCTTCTAAAAACATCACAATTTTGAATAATGATTAAATTCCTGATTCATGATGACAATGTGTTTTATGCTTATTAATCGTGTATAATATAATGTTCATCATTTTATGATTACCTAAAATGGCATGGCCTCATGTATTATACTAGGTATATAAGGTTGTGTTACCTAAATACTCCCTCCCTCTCTATATTATTTTCAAACTTTTCTCTTTCGTCCTTCCCGAAATGATCTCGTATTTCCGTTTTGGTAAAGAATTTGATCTCACATTTCTCTCTTCTCTGCACAACTCTCCACCACACAAAACTCACTGTAATCTGTCTGCCGAGTCAAAGGAGGAGTTTTATTAGGGACGGAAGGAGTAAGTAATAGTCATAACACTGTTTATGAAATCCATTCATGAACCTAAATGTTATTTTTGAATAAAATTAAGAGAGATGGCTCATGACTTCATAAAAAGGGCTTTTCCATTGTTCTCATATTTACACACGATAAAAAACATTATTTTGATGCGCTTGATTTTTGTATTATGATAAATATGTTCATTGCAAAGAATATAATCAATTATTTAGTGTTTAAATTATAGATATATTTATTTCAATTTTATTTAATTGTTTAGTTATTTTGCGGTGAAGATTTTTGTTTGTTTGATTATAGAAATGTCATCACATTTTTATCAATTTAATGCATTATTGACAAATCTAAAGCCATTTGATCATAATTTGGATTCACCAATTTTATTCTTATTCTTATGGGAAATGCATTTTTTATTTGAATCAAATGTGTTCTATATCTCAAATGCAAGTGAAGTTTTGAAGGCTGAATTGACTAAATTATATTCTCAGGGTTATCATGGATGGAACAACTTGTAGGCCGTAGCACCCGGGTTGAATCTTTCTTTGTTTTCTTTTTCTTTATTTGTTTATTTGTTTTGGCTTGTTTTTGTTTCTGTTTTGCAGTTTTCTTTTCTTTTTCGTCCATCTATCACTCTTTTAATTTTCTCTACTCCATCATTAATAAAAGAAGGATGACACCACATTCCTGAGGATCCCCCAACACCAATCGGACGATACGTTGGAATGATGTAAATTGGACTATAATCACAATCTGACAGATAGAGAGTGTGACTCTGTCCCCGATACTTGTAGAGGCTCTACTCCATCATTAATAAAATTACCGTATGTTTTCCCAAAATACATGCATGTGGTTTAAAGAATAAAGAACATGTAATATGAAAAGTATGCAATGATGAGTGGTTTAACGTGCCCTTAAACAGTACTCCATGTCATTTTTGCATTTGTATATAAAATTTTCAAACGTGGGTATGTACTTTACCCATAACAAATGTTTTTACTCGGAGTAACTTATAACGTTTTAGCATGTAAAGTTAATCAATGGCATGTTCACTATATTCTGCTCCGTATACTAAAGGCAAATTCAATATGAAAGTCAATGTAAATTCTAACAAAGCTCGACTAGTGAAATTAGATGACATGCTATGTATTTGTTAGGAATGGTATTTTTGTAATTTTAAGATTAATTGGGAACTAAGAAAAGTTTTAAAGAATGATCTGAAATTTTTCCAAAACTGTATATTTATCACATTTATTTATATAATGATATTTGAATTCTACAATTATCTAAGAAAATATAATATTGACGGGTAATAAGACAGGGAGTAGAAGAAATCTAGAGAGAATGTGGAACAATTCTACTGTGATGGTGACATTTTATAGGTAAAAATACAATTTTGGGTCTCTTTCCTAAACGAGGAAGATGTTATTTTATAGGTAAAAGTACAATATTTGGACCTTAATCCCAAAATGCTAGGTAGCTAATAAAAAGATTGATTTGAACTGGATTGTGACATCATATTAGTATGGGATTACGTCAGTCCTTAGAAAACGCATAGTGATGTCAGAAGTAATATTAGCCCTTCGGATCTGGATTGTGACATCAGCAAGAGCGGATGTGATGTAAACTTTAGATGCATATACATCTAAAATGCTCGTAAAACGGCTGATGTGGAAATCGTAACCGAGGCAAATTGGGTCTGCTCGGTCTCGCTTCATGCATCGCTCCAGAATCTTGGTGGGGTAATCATCAAGCTCAGCCTTGCTATTATAGCTCGGCCAAGGATGGAATGAGCTCACCAATGGAGAGTTGGGTTTAAGCTGTGATCTGACCTCAGATGCCGAGAAGCTTGACTGATATGCACCTCAACCAAACGGTAAAACGGGCGTATACATTAGAGAAAGAAGATAATGAAAGGAAAGAAATACAAGCGAGACACTTCGAGCGGTCCCCTCTCCCAAAGTCTAATTCCAATTTGTGCCTACCTTCTTCTTTCCCCCTCCCTTCTATTTATACCCTTACTTATGGGTCAGCCCAAAGTTAACTAGTACCTGGACCAGGATCTCTAATATACTATCACAATTATTTAATATTATTATAATATTCTTCATTATTATTTTCTTCAGCCTAGAATCCTATCATATTTCCCCCCTTGAACAACCACCTTGTCCTCAAGGTGAGTGATAGGAAACAGTCTTGACCTTCCACTTCATCTTCATCCTTGTGCCTCTCCCTTCCCAATACCTCACTACTTGTGGTACCATCAGCTTCAGTATCTGCATTCTTAGTCCCCTAGATGAAAAGCCCTGATCCTTCCTCAGACATGTATCACAACTTTCAACATATCACTTTCATACAGAACTTCATCCGCCCGCATGTCAAAAGAGAGTTCGAGTGGAATTGAGTTATTTTGCTGTGTTTCTCTATTTGAGTTTAAGAATTCCACATCCTCCAATGGTATCCCACAATCTTGAAGCAAAAGTAGCATTTGTCTCAGTACAATGCACACCATGCTATCAACTTTAAGATCAAGCTTATTTTCCAAGTAGAATGCACCACTCTACTGAAGTGTAGGAATCTCTAAGGGAAAATTAAAGAAAATAATAGTTGCCAAAGGACCATCGGGCCAGTGAAAACCATGGCTGGTCTGTCCCAGATAATTTCCTGGCAATCCAAAAGACCTCGCCAGAAAATGGACCTGATCACTAGAAAGATTTTCTAATTTTTTTTGAGTGACAACTTCGTTGTAGCTTGCTGGTAACTCTTAGGAGCCACCCTCTGTATTAACCATGTGAAGAAGTCAGGAACCTCAGGATGTGGTAGCCAATGAGCTGCCTTTGCAGAGTATCTCCAAGCATTAGATATCTTTATGATGCTTTAAATGGATAATGTAGACCATGTGTGTGGCAACTTATTATGATCTCAACAAATTGCTGCAGTTCTGCTTCTTGTACTTCTGCAAATTGTATATATGACTCCCCAATTAAGGAATCCAATATTGTATCATAGCCGGAAGACTTTATCCACTTTCCCTGCACCACGTTGGACACTTCAGCAGGTAGAGAGCCTAATATTTTTTTAACAATTGAAATTGCAAATTGCAATGAATTATTGCCATAGGATTGAGATTGGCTGGACCTGTCACCATCACGAATTGGTGTGTTGTTTCCAAGGATGATGGCAGATTCCTCAGAAAAGGATTATCATGGTCCTCCTGAGCCTCTGGACCAGTCCTCCTTTTACCATGGTCTGTGATTCCCTTGCTGTCCAAAATTGTAAGCATGAACTCACAATAATTTTCTGAAAACATTTCCTTTGGTTGTCGATGTTGTTGACCTTTGACAAGATCCGCGTTATCTTCTGTAATGTCCCCGAGTTTAAGTAATCCATTTTCATAAGCAATTAAGACTCTACTTCCAAATGAACATGGATGGAGAAGCAAACCAACAATAGATACTCAGTTGGGCATTATATCCAAGCCGGTTGCAAGATTAGGAGAAACATAATCTCGCAATTATCTTTTCCCGGCACCATATTTCAACATAGACACAAAATGCGGATAGAGCAATTTAAGCTTTGGAAGTCCTTCCATTATAGGCTGGAGGTCAACACGTAGTGTATAACCAAGTAAACCAACATATTTCTTATAATTCCCAGTAAGTCCTATCCGCATTCCATTTTTGAATATACTTCAAAGAAGTAACACTATGAAATCTGAAACCATCAATCTTATTCAGCTCATTCAAAGTCAGGTGTGATGAATGATTGTGCCCAATATCCAATAAAACACCCAATTCAGGTTCATGAACTATATCAATCAAAAATTTAAATGCTTCTGAGTTTTGGTCTACTACACTAGCATACCTCCGAACATCCAAAGTTCTGAATCTCCTCTCATTTGTAGCCTTGCTTCTGGCATACCATCCAATCAAACACCCAGTATTAAATTTGTTCTCAGAACAAGGTTCCAACACCATTTCTAGTGATTGAACTTCAAGAGCAGAACTGCCACCTTACTGTTCAGTCTTACCAGAGAAGTCCCATAATTTCTTTATGACACTAAAATGTCCCGTTGATTCCCTCTTTGATGCAACAGAATAACTTGAGTTTAATTTAGAGCCATGATCTAATCCAAACTCAGACCGGGGAACAAAATCTTGCACATGCTTTTCAATCTTTGTTATCCATCCATGTTCGATTAGTCCCTTAGTAACATCAGTGTGTGAACTGGTGATTCCTCAAAGCTCCTTTCCATAATTGGTTAAGGTTTGCATAAATGAAACAGGTCCAACATGCTTGGGAACTAGGCTATGAACACCATCAGGTTCTTCCCCATTCCAAACCTGGAAATTATACAAACAGCCTAAAATAAAAAATTGGTTGTTTGTACCTCCCTCGGCATTACGGGTAGGTGTCCATCCTTTCAATTCTTCCACCCATTGCTGAGATTTGTTCATACATTCCCCTTTTTCCTTCCACCCCCTTTTGTCTTCATCTCGGTACTTTCCTCTCCTTATCAACGAGCAAATAGCTCGTGTAGGATCCTCCGGAACTTCAACCGCCACATACTCCACATTTTCTCCAGTTTTGCTAAAGTCATCTATATGTACAGTCCTTGTAGAACTTTCCCAAGTGTTTGGACCAGCTATTTTATCATCAGCAGATTTATGTTCTATGATACTCAAGAAATGAGTCACCAAAGAAGATTCCTCCACGCATCCCTCATCACCATCAATGAACGTACCTTTGGAGGGAAGTTGTCTCTGTCTCACGTACGGCGGATGGATCAAGGCTGACTCAACTTGCGCAATGTGAGAAGCAGAAATATGCGATGAAACCTGCGAACAAAGCAGATCAGTTCGCGGCGACACTGGTAGAGCTTTGAACGAAGAAGCTTGTGAATTGAAACCTCTTGTCGATCTTGTCTCACTTGGAGGAGAACTGAGAGAAGGTGTCGAAGACACCGTCTGCCAACTGGAAACATCTGCTCGCTTCAACACTTGCGTACTGGAATATGCTGCTTGCGAAGAACTGTGAGCGAGGATTGACGATCGACGTTGATGAACCTGTGCTTCTAGAGTTCCTACAACGCTTCACGGTTCTAGAATGTCCTCTAGGTCGCCGGTGACTTTGGACTTTCAGCCGGTTACATAGGTCCATCAAACTCGTTTGGGCCTCAGCCATCCTCGTGACTATCCGCGATCAAGTCTCAGCAAAAGTCAGTTCCAATTTCTCCATTCACTGCCCCATAAGTACTCTGGTGATGATCCAATTCGGTCTGTGTCTCCAGGAGCGTGAGTGCTCTGATACCAATGATAGGCACCTCAACCAGATGGTAAAACGGGTGTATATATTAGAGAAAGAAGATAACGAAACGAAAGAAATACAGGCGAGACACTTCGAGCAGTCCCCTCTGCCAAATCTAATTTCAATTTCTGCCTACCTTCTTCTTTCCCCCTCCCTTCTATGTATACCCTTACTTATGGGCCAGCCCAAAGTTAACTAGTACCTGGCCCAAGACCTCTAATATACTATCACAATTATTTAATATTATTATGGGAAAATTGAAAATAATAATCCCAACTATTGTCGGTCCTCTAACAATAATCCCAACTATTGATTATTTGTGTATAATCCCAACTATATGGACGGTCCGCCAATAATGGTCCATGACTGCATATTACTTGCTCTAACAAGTGAATTTTTAATAGAAATCAAGTCTAAAAATTAAAATTTGCGATTATTTATAGGGATTACCTACTATATCTATTTAGAAACTATAAGAATTTATTTATAGTCAGTCACATCGGACCATTATTGGCGGAAGGTCCCTAAAGTTGGGATTATTCTGAAATAATCGATAGTTGGGATTATTATGAGCGGAACGCCAATAGTTGGGATTATCACTATCAAATTTTCCTATTATTATAATATTCCGCATTATTATTTTCTTCAGCCTAGAATCATATCATCGACCTGATTAATAACTGGAGTTGCCTGATTGATCTGAGAAAGGTTATGCCGGATTTGGTCCTAAGCTCGGTCGTTGCACCGGAAACGCTACCAACCTCACCGAGGGCCGACCTCAACCTCGGCTGCAATTTCGGACTTATCTGAGAATCAATTATAAGCTCGGTCTCGGTGGGCTCGGGCTCGGCCGGATGCACCTTAGTGGCTGGATTTCGTAGATTTCTTAGCGTAATGCTGGTACCCCTAGGGTATATGACAATATACTTCATCAAATACATACACCAAAAACTAACAACAACACTAATAAATGCAAGTAACGAAAAAACACAAAAGAGAAGAAAATACTCTCATAATAGAAAATTCTTATATATACTTGAAACGGTAGATCTAAGCCATATAAAGAAAGATAGTGGTTCAAGTTATTTCTCTCCGCTCTATATAAATTTTAGTCATACTCCAACGTGCAAATCCAGTTTGACTAAGTTTTGCGAGATAAAGGAAGTACAAAGTACAATATTGTTAGTGTAGTGATAGTTATACGAATGCCCCTACTAATTCTAGAGAGAAGTTAGAGTAAAAATTATAGACAAAAAACGTAATAAGTGAATTCAATAACACTTTATATAATCATGTTCTCGGAATGTATATGCACACATATTGAAATATAGCCAATGGTTGATCTACACGTCAAAAGCTTATTGGTGATGAGCTCGGCCTATACAGTAGTGTCGTGAGTCGGCCTTTGAGCATTGTGATGATGGGCTTCACGTATCTAATGATAATTGTGGTGGTCCCGTGCGGTGTGCGAAGCTACATACGGTTTTTTGAAAACAAATAACTTAAATATTATTGATAAGGGTATCAAGAAACATAACAATCAAAAAGCGAAGTATTACAATCATAGCGTCAAAGCTACACTAAGGAGAGACAAAGAACAAAAAAGAATTATAAAGGCACTCATGTTCGCTAACCCTGCAACGATGTAGACTAGTACCGCAGTGTGACTGCTCATGCTACTCAAAATGGATCCGATTTGACCAGCCACCGAAAAGGAACTATTGAATCTCCCGATGTAGACTAGTACTGCAGTGTGACTGCTCATGCTCATGCTGCTCATTGTTCCGGTTTCACCAACCACCGGAAAGAAAGCAATTCATGCAATCCCATTTTTCTGGATCGGCAGTGGTTCATGAGGGGGGCGATTGGCCTCAATATTAATGCATAAGAAATACAGAATCATGATTGATGAAGAAACGCTAGAAATATATTACTAGCACACAGGAACACCTGACCAATGATGATGAGGAATATACACTTGGCAGACGACAATTCACCACCGAAAATAATATCTCTAAACAACGCTATGAAATAAACATATATATAGAACTGAAAATAGTGATTAAACGAATCCTTTTTCATAATTGTTTTCGTAATTGAAGCCAATCAATATAATTGGATGACGAGAAGAAAACAAGTTGATTTCCCCTCAGCTCCTCTCTAGACCGCACAAGTTGAGAATCACCTAAGTTTAGAAGGTGTTGGATCATCTTTATTTTTATTTTATGTAAAATATTTATGATCCGAATGTTTTTAGTGTCAAAGTCAGAATTAAAAAATTAACACAATTTTTATTGTGAATGGATTGAGGATCTTTTGTTAGTTGCTTTAAGGATGGGGATAATGAATCAAGCTTGTATACTTCATCATATTAATAAAATATATATTTTTTTTAAATTATAATATTCCGGCTTATGCATGGATATTTAATAATTTATGCCAAGAACTCATGGAGTATACGAGATGGCATCAAACATTTACGTTATCAATGTAGCTACTCGACATTTGGTATTATCAAATGTCATTTCTAATGGCCTATACGTATTTACATTCTAGCCACAATAGTTTTATATCTTATTATATTATTATAAATAATCAATAAAAAGTATTTTAAAACATTAGAAGTTGGTTTTGTAATGTTTTTCTTTTTGCTCAGTAACCAACTATTTAACCAAAAGCTACATTTTTAAGTTTATGCATTAAATTACGTTACAACCAAAATAAATAATATTAACATTATTATTTTGATTAATTTTACTTAAGAAAGCTATGTGAGATTTTCCATACACTTATCTATTTTATTGAAAAAAACAAATTAAACTGTTGCAGATATAACTTCAAACAATTTCAATAACTTTGACAGATTAATTCAATTTCAGTCTTAATTATCACATTCTAAAACAAATACATTGTGATCCGATGACATCACTTTGATCTTTCAAAGAGGGGTCATGTGTTTGAATGTATAATAATTAAAATTGTACTACTCCGTCCCGAAAAGGTTTGTCAAATTGACTTTTCTTGATCAATGGTAACAAACTTTGAGAAATGATTTTAGTTACGTAGTATTATATTTGTATATAATAGAGCTTAAAAATTTTATGGCATAGTATAATTGAGTATTAGTACATTTCATACTCCGTATATAGAAAATAAAGTTTTCAATAATTCATTCATTTATTTGTTTTGTTTTTTTGCTATGGCGACTCTATAATTCCCAAACATGAACCATGGGCTGTTTGCTAACCACTCCATCAATATTGCATATAAAACACCTCTGCAACACTGACCATTTGGACTTGGAGAAACCACCAAAAATCCCATCTTTCATAAAAACTCTTCCAAGGAGAACCAGAAATCCCTCCCTCTTAGCCACCATGTTGCTAGGCAAAAAGTTAAACCCGATGATCGGAAAACTGGCCGGCGTACCGATTTCCGGCACTACCAATGATGGTTCAACCAGCCCAAGAAGTCCTTTGGACAGGAAGGTCCAATCAGCAAGATGCCCAAAAAGTTACGATCTTGGCGGGGTTGGACTGGCTATAGTAGCTGCCCTTGAACAATCCGGTGAAATTCCGGCCGGTATGGTTGTGTACAGCCGGAAATCGAAACGGTCCCTCCCAATTCCGGTGAACGCAGCCCGGATTCCGGCCAGAGTCGTCTCTGAACCCGGCAGCCTGGAAGAAGAGTACACCATAGTCACATGCCGGCGCGGCGCCGACAACAAGACGTACACCAGAGTCTACTGCGACAACGGCGAGGTCTCCAGTTACAGAAACACGGCGAGAAGTAATCGGCCGAGCGTCTTCACCATTTCTCCGGCGAGATTCGCGGATACTCCGGCATGCCCAGACTCAGATTTCCTCAATTCATGCCATCTATGCCACAAAAAGCTCACCGGCAAAGATATATACATGTACAGGTACTTAATTACAAAACCCACAATTTATACAAATCCAAGAAACTTGAAATCTCAAATCTTGATCCAACAGCTTACAATTATGTTGGAAAAATCCTGAAGTTTGATCATTTTAGCAGGGGAGAAAAGGGTTTTTGCAGCACGGAATGTAGATATCGGCAGATAGTGATGGACGAGCGCAAAGAAAATTGCAGCTTGGAGATCTCAGGCTCGCCGTACAAAAATGGTCAGCTGTTTTCGACCGGAATTCTGGCCGTCTGATGATCGGAATTACTCCGGCTGCTTTTTTTAATTTCTTTTTGGGAATTATGTAATATTGTTATAAATTAATATTACTGTAGAGATGTATATGGGGGTGATGGGTATATAAAGTATAACTTCGGAATACTTCTATACACGCCTGAGAAATGCGATGATAAGGGATCTTCTTTTCTTTTTATGTTCTCATGTAATGAAATTTTTGATTTTTTGTCCATTTTTTCTTGCATAATTGCTTCATTTTCTTCAACCAAACACGTTCTTGAGATGTTAATATTGCGTTAATTCCAAAATTTAAAAAAAAAAACATCCGATCAGTTATACTTACAAATAAATACAATTATCTTTTCTATAATTTCTTAAGCATTCAGACAAAGAATCAAAGATGGAGTATGACTCTTTCGGTCCACCCAAGGAATTTGGGGCGTGTTTGGGAATAGAAACTTTATCGTCTTCTCTGAGTTTTTTCCCAAAAATGTGAAAAAGGGTGGAAGTAACCAATATTATGGGGGGTTGAATTGGAGATTTTTTCTGAAGGAAAATGGGTTTTTCTTTCTTTCTTTCTTTCGTTTTTCGTCTTGAAATAAAGAGTGGAAGTGACCAATATTCTTTGGCAGTTATCCTTTTTGGACCAACTTCTCCAACATCATCCTCCAAGTGCGAAAAAAAAGCAAGTTGAAAACAACCACTCGTCACAAATTATTATTACTAGAAATAGAAATATGTACTTTTAATGGGAGATGAGGGGATCCACTTTCTCTTTTATCTACACTTTTGTGCAAATTATACCCAAAAATGAATATTTACTTATGAGTAATATTAACAGCCAAAAGAAAAACTTAGGAGTAATAGGGAGTGTTATAAGGAGTGTTACAAAATTTGATCAACATTTTTTTTATTTAGAACTCATTTGTAAAATTGAAATTTGTTGAATTGATTAAATCTTTAAATTGAAGAAACTTTGATTTAATTGGTTTGATGTGTAAAAGTGAGATTACACGTCTCTACATCCTTCCCTATTTTGTTTGTGAATATTGACTCAATTCGTTAAGAAAATGCAAAATTTTCAATTTTTTTTAGAAATGGTCGTCTTAATGTCTAAAAGTGAGTCTGGATGCGTGTACATGAAGAACTATTGTTAAAAAATGTATTTTTGTTTGCAAAATAAATCAATCATATGCAAAGTAAACGTTGAATAGTCATTTGAATGGGAAATTTTATGGGATGTCATAAGACTCTTATGAAATTATATGAAATATATGTGAAAGTACAAAAGTTAAAGGGTCAAATAGACTCATGTACCGATCGTGTAAGCTTAATTCAGTCCCTGAACTAAAAAAGGTCCAATTCGCACCCCGAACCGGCAAAAAAAGATTCAAAATTTCATTTTTTACAGATAAACAACCGGTGAAAAAGATCTAATTCGCACCCTTAAACTATTAAAATGTCAAAATTGCAATAAATCGAAAAAAAACATAAACAATAATAAAATGACCGGTTGTTTACGCGTAAAAAAAGAAATTTAAACCATTTTTTGTCGATTCGGAATGCAAATTGAACATTTTCTTAGTTCAGAGATTTAGTTGAGCTTGCACGACCGGTACATGAGCCTATTTGACCCTTTAGCCAAGTACAAAATAAAGGTACATGAGATTCTATACATTTTTTGAATTTCAATCCAAGTAAATATCATCAAAATTTGAAAACTCTCAATTTTATTTTACAATTACTACTTGTGAACCATTTAAATCTACACACACAATACACTAATTATTGATTATAAAAAAAATAGGCAGATGAGGACCATACATTGATAGAGGGGGTCCAACGTGGGCCATACCCTACCCCACGAATGACAAATACAAATATTGTTTATGTGTACATTTTTTACTATATAATTAAATGAATGTATTATTTTAGATAAGAATCTAGATCAGCAAAAGATGGAAAATTGCTTCTATCTTAAAGTTAGGTGAAACAACCATTATTGATAATGACCTTATTAATTTTTTAATTATCGAAAATTTGACCCGTTTTAACAGTGACTTAGTCAACCTTGCAAACATGGAATAGGATTTTAAAACGTTTTTTAGTAGGGAAAGAAATGAAAGTGAAAAAGTTGAGCACTTCTTCTCTTAGAAAAAAAAGTTGGGTGCAACAATTCTTTATCTTCCCGCATGTACGAAGAAACTTCAGAAAAAAAGAAGCTTAATCATTTATTACTATACACTTTTATTCTTCAAAGGTTGTTTTAGTCTAGTTAAAAAATCTTTTTTTTTTCTCAACCTTTTCTCCCACCCTTATATCCAAGCACGAGTCTTTGTCAATTTCACAGTTTTGCATTCTTAATTATACTAATTCCATGTTGTAAATGTTTAATTTTAATATATACTTCTTTCATTCTTTTTTAATTATAACTAGTGTAACGCTCATGGCATGTCTTGGCAATGTTAATTTGATATGGTTCAGGTATCAAATAATAATAAACATTATCAACTATTCATAGGATATGATCAAAAGTTTCAGAGATAGTAATTGGATCTAGAATGCTTCAAAAAGAGACCGGAGATATGAGCGACCCATATTCTTCTCGAGACGGAATGATTATTTAAACAAATATTAAATTAGGTTATTCGATCATACTTTCAAAAATAGTTTTGATAGGTATATACTATAATGAGATGATTGAAAGAAATGGATGGAGTATTATCTTTTTATATGTTATATGATTATTACATTATAGTGATAAACTATCCGAATTTATAAACTAGAAATGTAATTATTGCTATTAATTGTTATAACTATTGACGTTGATTATTACTCCCTCCGTTCCGTTGGAATGTTCTCGCTTTCCTTTTTTGGATGTCCCGTTGGAAAGTTCTCATTTCCCTAAATGGAAAGTTATCCTACATCAAAACAGGGTCAAACAGTGTAAAACAGTGTCGAAACAGTGTCGAAACAGTGTCAAACAGTAAAGTTTACCCCCGTAAGTTTATTTCCTTAATACTAGTATGTGTGTAGGTCAAATCGGGAACATTCCAACGGGACGGAGGGAGTAGTATATAAGAATTTGAAAATACTTAGAGATTGTTTTTTTGGAAGAAGGGGATAAATTGATATCACAACATTCATATAGGGGGTAAAACGACAAAAGAATCACAAGAAACCGCCAGCCTTCGAACCAGACTTATAATCAATCACCTTCAAAAAAGCAATATGACTCGTTGATCCTATAATTGGCATAAATGAGCCAACGACGGTTAAAGCAGACCTCCATCACTCAATCCTGATGCAAGAGTCTTACAACAATAAAAGTAACCAATAGAAAAATAATCAGTCTGATCATGAAAAATAAATAGCAAGCAAACGGTAAAATTAAAATGATGCTTCCAAATCCTAGACTCTCCTGCACTCCATGGCGGCGGCTCAGGAGGGGGACGGTCCAGCAGTACTGTAGTTTCTTCCTCTCTTTGCCTTTTATTCATCATGATCTCCACCTAGCCTCCTTTGTCGCCATCTAACACGGATGCCCTCGAATCCATACTTGTTCCAGTCTCTAGCTTCACGCTTCGTCCTTTACCTTTTGATCTCAATCATGAACGACATCCTCGAAACTCTCCACCTGTTGTCAGGGGTGCACAATCTTTGGCCGCCATATAGGCGGTGGTGGCCTGTCAAAGAAGAAACCTCACGAATGGCGGAAGAAAGCCGCACTTCGTAAAAGACGAAGGCGGAGAAAACAACCCCTAAATCTAGTGGAGACGGTCGCCACTATGCTAGGGTTTCTCTCTTAGAGAGAAAGAGCGGGTTTGTTACTTGTGAAGTTAATTATTTATTTAGAGATTGTTCGAACAATGTTTTCCAAATTAAACTCATGTATGTGAATTTGACTAAATTTAATATAAGTGTAAGTTCATGACCACTACAATTTAAAATTGAATATATTTATTATGAGGGTAAACTAGAAATTTAAACTAGTTTATTTAAATCAATCATGACCTCTTATGCGATGAATATAAATAAGAATTAAGGTCAATATTTGTCGTATGTTGGTCTCTTATTATAAAAGTTAGTAATTATGCATGGTCAATCGTATGTTGCAGTATCAAGAGTAACAATTCGTAAGAGTTTGAAAATATTGATTTACGTTGAAGATTGAAAACGAACCGATCATACTACCAATGTTGTTTATAAGAACGTGTTTCGAAATGTGTAGATTGTAGAAATCTGATTATAACATTTGTTTATTTCTGCTTATTCCAAAACATACTCACTACTATTGTCCTCCGTATATTATGTCTTTACAATTGTCATGCTTTTATTATACGTAACTTAATAATTTAATCCTTACTAACAAATAAGAACATATATCTATTACAGATGATGGAGTATATAGGTCTGAGCCCCAGGACCCACATACTCGGAAGAACAGAAAGCACAAGACAACAGAGTGGCGCCCTCGTCGGCCAAGACGCCCCCGTCGGCCGAAAAGGAGCCAACTCGGATTATGGTCCTGAGTCCAAGGAACCCGGGTGCCCTCGTCGGCCGTGCCCTTGTCGGCCGTACCCTCGTCGGCCACGTCCTCGTCGGCCAAGAAGACCTCCCAGAATCGGATTTTACACTTACTCATTTGTACAACCCATTAGTGGCTTTGTATTCGGCCCAGTAGCGGTCCAGTTGTGAATGGGCCTCCCAAGCCCAAGGCTTGGGAGCCCAACCCTAATTTTCTCTATAAATACTCCCCTTGGGAGTAGTTATAGGGGTTACAAATTCATTCTATTGAAGCATATTATTGCACTTCTCTCTCTAGCTCTCACTTCTCTCTAGATATACTCTATCAACAGAGTACTTTGTTTTTGTGTCGTGAATCGCACGTGTGAGAATCTAGTATGGAACAAGTTAACGATTACAAAAAACAATTATGGGCCGCATGATTTAAAAATCACTTTTTTCTTTAAACATCCATGACTTTTTTTTGCTCCACATTTTATAAAACATGTATCAAAATTCACAATTTTTTATTATTTTTCATTTGACATCAATATTGAATATATGAATTTTTTAAAAAATTGAAGGCTAATAAAACATTCTTCTTATTTTCCAATCTCCATATGGATTATTTCATATTATATAAAGAAATAATTCCTATTATATGAAGAAAGTAAAGATATGGAGTGAATACTTGACTTGGTAATTTTTAGAGACTATAATTATGCTTGAATTTTAAATTACTGTGACTATGAAAGTATACTCATAATCAATGTACGGTCTTTTCATGACCATATCTATCAAGCATGTAACTAGCTTTTGTATTGTTCAAAAAGTGTCTAAAAGCTTTTATTTATATGCTTGGCATGACAATTTTTAAATTCTTTTCAAAAATTAAAAGATCTTTTTTGAGATGCTACATGGAGTAACATCTTAAAAAAGTCCGTGACTTTTAGTATTAATTAGTCTTAACAGCTTGTATACCAAACCGAACTAAATCAAACAGTCAGTTTTTTACCAAACAACTACCACATTTTTTCTTTAAAATCAAACAGTCAGTTATTGATTTTTATAATCGTTGCCTTGGTCCCTATTACTCCGTGTTTCGTATGCAAGAGTAGGCATGGACCGGGCCCGGACCGGTTTAAGCCGGGCTTTTTCTCCAGGATGTTGGGCCCGGAACCGGTTCGGGTTGATACTGGGTCCGGGCCAAATCGGGCCAGTCCGGGCCCGGTTCAAGGTAAATTCTTTGGCTTTGTAATTAACCCCCTCCCCCCTCCCCCCCAGCCCCCAGCCCTACCCAAGGAAAACAAAAAAATTGAAAAAAAAATTAATCAGGCTCGGCCCGGACAGACTGGCCCGGTTCATGAAAACCAAGGCCAAGGCCCGACCCACCAAACCCGCCCAAACCGGGCTAGAGCCCGGAACCAGTCATCCGAGCCCGCACAGTAGCGGGCCGGTCCGGTTCCCAGGTCAGTTCAAACCGACTGGGTCCATCCCTATGCAACTATGCAAGAGTGGTCAAACTCATTGGCGGTTTCAAAGTGGCCACTCCATTTGGCTGCTTTGGTTCACCATGATTAGATACGTATTTTGGTAAATAATTTTAACTCGGTCTTAATTTCGTAAATATTTTTTTACTTAGCATTGTTTTGGAAAAAAACTTTAAGAATAAAGTAAAAAAGATTTAGAACACAAATTTTATCAAATTTGGTATGAAACAATTTTAGTGGAATTTCCCGAAAAGCGAAAAATGGGATAATCTTAAAGGGAGTATAACTTTTTTATCTGTACTCCATTTATTACAAAAAATATATCAAAATTAATAATTTTTTATTATCTTTCATATGACATGGATATTGTGTATATAAAACTAAAAAATAACACTTTAAAACAACTGTTTTTCTAGGTGCTGTTAATTTTTTTATTTGTACTCCGATTGTCACAAAAAAATACCAAATTCATAACTTTTTGTTTTCTTTTAATGACACCAATATTGAATATATAAAAATAAAAAATAATTTAAAACTTTAAAATAAGATTTGTTTCTTAAAGGTGTTATAACTTTTTTTTATTTATACTCTAGAGTTTGTTACAAATAGGGAAAAGGGGCAAATAAGGCCACGTACTAACCAAAAAAGGTCAAATAAGGCCTTATTTATGAGGTTCTGTCCGGCTTTCGCCATTTGGGGTGGTTCTCGATGGAATTTTTTGATTAAGTTTTTTGACCATCTTATTCATTAAGTCTAGTTTACTCATACCAAATTTCAGATAAAAATTTAATCGAGAAGGCATTCAAATGAATTCTTGAAGATAATTGCGCTTTTAACTGCGCAATTATCTTCAAGAATTCATTTGATTGGCTTCGCGATTGAAGTTTTAGCTTAAATTTGGTATGAGTAAACTAGACTTACTGAATAAGATGCTCAAAAAATTTCATCAAAAAATTCCAGCGAGAACCAACTCAAATGGCGAAGGCCGGACAGAGTCTCATAAATAAGGCCTTATTTGACCTTTTTGTGTTAGTACGTGGCCTTATCTGCCCTTTTTCCCTTACAAATAATATATCAAAACTCCTAACATTGATGTGCATATATAGAAGATCTATTAATTTGTACAGTTTATGATCATTTTTTACCATTCACGCTATTCACGCAAAGAATAAACAATAAATAAAAATGATGGGATTTGTACAGTTTTATTCTAAGTTATCATTCCTGATTAATTGTGTGCATTGTAAAAACGATCTTGGATTGCAAACATTAATAGAATTAATTTTTATTATTTATATATATGCATCATTGATGTCATATGAAAGATAATAAAATTTATGAATTTTGAAATATCTTTTGTGACAATCAGAGTACAATAAAAAAGATATAGCACTTTAAAATACATTTATTTTTAAAGTAATTTTTATTTTTTTATTTTTACATATTCAAAATTGGTGTCATATGAAAGATGATAAAAAGTTGTGAATTTTGATATTTTTTATAACAATTAGAGCACAAATATAAAAATTATAACACTTTAAACTAAATATGAGATTTTATTTTGATGGAACCCTCATTCAATTTGGACTTATTATAGTCTACCGAGTAGTAGTATAATAATATACGGAGTAATAAGGAATTCTAGTTAGAAATTGCCCTAAATAGGAGTAAAAACGTTTTGAAATTCCAAAATAGGAGTATCATGTTTTTTATTCCATGAATATGAGTAATCTGGCAAGTTTGGAAAAAGATGTCATGTTTAAAAGCCTAGTAATGCCAAACTTGCTAGAAATTCACTCCTATTTAGGGAATAAAAAACATGATACTTCTATTTTGGAATTTCAAAACTTTTTTACTCCTATTTAGAAAATTTACTCAATTCTAATTGTGATGGAATTAGGGTTGGACTCGGGCCGGGCCAACCGGCCTGGAACCGGACCGGCCCGCTACTGTGCGGGCCCGGCCCGGCCCGGTGAACAGGTTGGTTGGCCGGTTCGGGCCACCCGGCCCGGTGGGATGGCGGTTCAGGCTCAGGCACTTCAAAAGGTGAAGCGGCCCGGGCCAATTTTTTTTTTGAATTTTTTTAAGTTTTTGGATTGGGCTGGGTATTTTGGACCATTTGAGGTGGTTAGGGTTGGTTTGGGGGTGAGAGGGAGGGTTGGGGGTTAACTAGGAAAAACCAAAAAAAAAAAAAAATAGAACCGAGGCCCAGCCCGGTCCGGCCCAGACCTGGGGGTTACCCGGGCCGATTCCGGGCCTCCCCTTCATGAACCGAGGCCCGACCGGGCCCAGGCCCGAACCGGTCCATCCCTTTTCATGGAATAGCTTATTTTAAGGAAGATCTATTAAGGACTACTAGTAGGGAAAGAATTAGAACTGATTCCAGGCTTTTTATTTTATTTTTTTGTAAATTTTTTTTAGCTTTTTGGGTTGGGCTGGGTATTTTGGGCCATTTGGGGGTGATTTAGGGCGGCGGGGCTGAGGTGGTAGGGGTGTTAATTAGGAAAAGGGAAAAAAAAATAAAAAAGAGGCCCAGCCCGAACTCAGACCCGGTGGCTACCCAGGTCAGTCCCGGGCCCACCTGTAATAACCCAGAGACCCGACCAAGCCTAGGCCTGGGCCCGAGTCCAAGCCTACCAATGGGGTAAGATCAAATTTAAATGAAGCGTGCCTTCAGGTTTATCCTTGGTCCTTAAGTCCTTAACTTGTAAGCGCACAACAATAAAAAAGTTTACGCAATCCGCAAATCTTTATGAATTACGATATTGATTAAAATTTAGTATTTTATAAATAATATATTCTCAGCACAATATTACTATATACAACTAATTGACTAAAAGGTAGGAAATTTTCAAGATTACTACAATATATATCAGGCTATCAGCTTTTGCTATTCATCATAATTTATTTATTACAGGATTTCACCTCAAATATGAGGCCTTATATCGAAACAAAGAAGTTACACTGATGTCTGATTGTCTGATGCTCAGTGACTAGACATCCTTGTGAAAATACCATTCAAGTAAAATAATCCCCAAAGTATCAAATTGAAATCCATACATGCTTCAGATTATACATAATAACAGGCAAGGGAAATACAGTTCTCAAAACTAAAGACTGAAAAAACGAGAAGCCTATATAATAAAAATAAATCCTATAATTATAACATCAACTCCATCGGACAATAACGGCCAGCAGTCCGGTGATGGTTGGGAGTTATTATTACTGATAGTACATATGTGGTTGGGTGGCATATCCACCATCATACATGGCCGGATTAGCAGCACCGATGCGGTGACCATGATGATGGTGCATGAGAGCAGCAGCTTGTGCACTGCCCATTTTGCTCAAAGCAAGCTGCATCTCATAAGCTGCAAGGGAATTGGTTGCTGTAACATCAGCAGGAATGTGTACCGCTGGTGGCGGCAGTGGGGTCGAGCTAGTTCCGGGCATCGTCGGCTTACTTCCCCATGAGCACTGCAATACATTCCACAACAATTCTATAACATACACAATTACATTTTCACTGCTCCATTTAGCTGGTAAATTAAGCATCATTCTAAATCCATGACAGTGTAAGAAGACAATGTTTGCCTAAATATATGACCTTGCACCTCATGTTTTATTGATGGAAATATGGAAGTTTGCATCGAATCATCCATATTTGCACCTCATGTTGAGAGTTTGCAACCCAATTGTTATTACTTATTATTCATCTAAATTTGGGTTTCCACCGTGAAGTTGGAAAAATTGTTTAGGATGGGGTGCAAATCTAATACAGAAGAAAACGATAGTGTAAACTATAAATTTTAGGGTTTACATATTAATGATTTTGGAAATAGGACTCGAATGTGGATTAAAACAACAGTGCAAACTTCAATTTTCCCGGTAAAAATTCTTTTAATGATATGTGGTGCAAACTTCAATTTGGAAGAAAAAATAGGATGCAAATTCTCAAATTTGAGGTGCAAATAATGATTATTTATAATAAGGATGCTCAAATTTTGATAAAAAAAGTGAGGTGCATTCTCCGATTCCCCGTAAACATGTGTTGAAAGTAAAATATTTATTTAATCATGAGAAGCAAATACCAATTTCCTTTTTAGAAAAGAGGCTGAAAGTTCTACTCTGGCAATTCCCAATGAATTGGGAGATGAAATGCGACTGTGCGAGTGAAAACAATGTTAACATTATTGATGAGTGAAGAGGAAAATCAAAAGAGACTAATGAATCATGATAAGGACAAATAAAAATACATTATTAAACTCATTAATGGGTGAACAGTGACAACATACTATTTTCGTCTCATGACCTACCATGATAGAGATTCTAGTGTACACACCAAACAAAGAAAGCACGGAAACATTCAAAAACCATGCTAAAAATTATTGTGTGCAGGTGGGTGGGGTTAAGAAAACAGTAGTAATGTAGGCTCAAACAAGAGACATCTGATTTAACATGCTCACAATTTACACTTTTATTTCTTGTGTTGTGGGAGTGTAAGTGGGGTTGGGAAATTGTAGTTTGCTTGGTACAAAATGAGTTTTAAAACCTGATATCCGGTGCTATGAAAAACGCCTTTTCTTTTAAGAAAAACGCCTTTTTTTATTTATCTAACGTTATTGTAAGATTTGGTCAAGCTACCAAATGACTCCAAGGTTTTTGAATAATTAAAGAAAAAACTTAAAAACACAGATATTCTGGACATAACATATAAAGATGATAAACTATAACCAGGGAAAATGTTAAGCACAACTCTTGAAGGTCACGTAAATAATGAAAGGTTCGTATTGGGAGATGGGGGATAACACTTACTAATGATTTTGAAATGCAACCATACATGATAATCCACTAAAAATTTAAAATCTTCACACCTATAGTTTTAACTAATGCCCTATGAACTGTGGTTATCAGGAATCATGATAACTATTAGTCTTGGGACATTCGCCAAAAGATTGACTGGTCAAAGAGTTCTTTTGTACATTTGGGAACTGCAAAGTCCAATCACCGTAATTTGATCAAATCTCCGGAGAGATAGGTCTAAATACCCAACTTTATTTTAGTCCTCTGAATCACTTTATTGTTTGACTCGTCATATGTTTTTGAAAGTACTTAATCTCCTATATTCACTAAGCTATAAGGGCAAACAAGTACAATGCTCACTACTGCTCATAATAAGTAAGAAGTAGGAGTACCTTGATGGGTTTGCCAAAAAGAATTCGGGCATTCCCCTGTTGAATTCCTCGAGCAGCTTCAGCATGGTTGCTATACCTTACAAACCCAAAACCCTTGTCACGTTGAACACGGACATCTTCAATGACTCCAGCACCAAGAGAATGGAAGAGGCGGTGAAGATCAACAGAAGTAACCTGTGAATTATCATTTTATCAATCATAACAATAAGGTAATCATATAAAGAGAGTATCAAAAAGACAAAAAATATATAATTCATAGATGTTTTTCTATTTCATCTCCAAGTGTAGAAATGTCTCAGCCTCTCAGGGGAGTAGCACGTTAAGAAACAGAGGATGGAGAAAAAGTAAAAGCTTATATCCATCATTTTTATTACTCTGATTAAACATCCTGGAGTAGAAGAGGCCAAAGTGAACTAGCTTGAAAATAAATAAAGGGTGAAACAATGAAAATATTTGAAGTGTGATATTTGTTTTATTAATTTATTCTTAACTTTTGGATGGTCGAAAGAAATTAAAGATGGAAAACTATGTAGAAGTACATGATTTAACTAATATTCTGTATTACTTTGTAGTCTAAAGCTAAAAATACAGATGAATCAGGAAAAACGCAGCAAAAACACAAATCAATCCACCCCATCCCTCCGAAACCTCCCAAAGAAACAGTGATTTGCAACAAATACTCACTTCAGGAGCAAGATTGCCAACATAAACAGTTGTATATTGAAGATTGTTTTCTGGTGCATCTTCATTTATGTTTTCTGCACCATCATCTGCACAGTGAGCATAAAGTATTTCAGGCCTAAGCTGGAACAAAATGGAAATCTACTTAAACTTCACTTAATCTGCACAGGAGGCTGTCATAGCAACACTATTTATTATTATACCAAAATGCCTAAATGTGATATATCTGGGCCTCTCTCATCCACCAACAAGCTAACATCATTAAAACCATGACCGATGTTATTTCTACTGAAAATGCTGCTGTATCAGATCTATGATGGATAGACACAGAATGCTGATTTAGACTTGACCTGATGTGCCATTAGTCATTTCCGCAACACTTTTAGCATCGGGCATCTGTTTGTCATCACTTGAACCAGCACCTTTTGTTGCCCAATTGCACCGAATTTGTCTACTTCCAAGCCACTTTCCTGCGCTTTTCAATATTAGGATAGGAAAAGGAAGACAACACAAAGAAAAATAAATTCTTGTTTTGGTTTTACCACAGAGAACGCTAAGGAAAAAGAAACATGTTTAATTCTTAGTAAAACAGTATACAAAAGATTAGATACATGAAGTGGGTCTGGAGAGAAAAAAAACTCGAGTCTGAACAAATGCTTAGTTTCCCTTACATTTATTTCCCTTACAAAATCCCCACTATATCCTCCTCATTGTCTTCTTTTCCTAGCATTTACGGAGTTCCAAACGTACCCTTAAAGAATTTGGGAGAGATTCAAAAGAACATTGCAACTAACAGCTAGAAAATGACAACACAACTTTACTGCTTAACAAGAATAACAATGAACAAAATAAAAATGTTCAATAAATAGAAAATGATCCTCACCATTTAATTCATTTATTGCACTTTGTGCATCCTGGAGAGGACAAAAAATAAGGTTAGGCCAGAAATATTAAAATCAAACACAAAATATTATAGAAGTGGAGGAAATTATGCATTTATGCCTGCTGATCACGGAAAGAAACGAACCCAAACCCTCTTGAGCGGCCAGACTTCTGGTCCCACATCACCCTTGCATCTCTGCATCACCCAAAATGAAGATAGTGTTTACAATATCATTTCGTTCCAAGTGAAGAATTAGGGATTTTGGGTTGTTTAGAATTATGAAATTATCATAACAGAACTTACGAGCAACTGCGATAGACAGAAAAACATGCATACAAGGTGGCATCTGTAACCTCTGGGCTAAGATCCCCCACAAAAATGTTGAAGTGGCCTAAAAAACAAGTATACCATTAAAGAAAGAAAAGAGAGACATTTTATAAAAGATGAGGAGGATATAATGAGACCATATTCAAATCCACAAGATAGTGCATACTTGAAGTATCTTCTCTCTGAGCACTAGCATATGCCCAATTAACTTTTATAGGCTGCCCAAACCTGAAATCTAAAAGATTAGGAAGAGAACCAGGAATGCTCAGAAGCAATATTGTTCTTATAACTTAAAGATCATATGCACTTACAATTGTCTTCCATTTAGACTCAGAATAGCAAGGGCAGCAGCATTACGATCATAGTAATCCACAAAACCATATGATGACTGTACAGCAATTAGTGCTTTACCCATTAGTGATTTACCCAAAATTAGTTATAACACAATCCACATTTAAGGCACGGTTATACCAAGCAACAAAGTTTTTAAAGACTTGCTATTTGACATTAGGATAGCTATCCTATTTTTTAATTTTTCTTTTTGGAAAGCCTTAGGGATCATATAACAACAATGCATACATGCATGAGCTATGCATTGTAGAAAATAATGACCGTAATATTTTGAATGGTCTAGAGCTTGGCAAATAAGTAAAAGAAATAGGAATCTAGAGCAAGACCTTCTCTTTTCTTATAAGCTTGCATCCTTCAAGAAGACCAGTACTAGAGAAAACCTCTTGGAGAAGGAGTTCTGTCACCTGAGGATGGATATTTCCAACATAACTGCATTCAATGACACCACGACTTAAGATTCAACGCCAATGGATGAAGATTGGAGAATTTAAATTGAAACCATGACTTATTGGCTTCTCAGGCACACATATTCATGCATACAGAGCATATATATGGGGAAAATCTTAATCTATATATGTAGCACATATGAGAAACAAAGAATAAATGAATGCAAACGAGCATGGCAGAAAATATTTTCAGTTTTCTAAATAACCTTTCATGTTTATATTTTAAAAATTAAATAATGAATCGATGAATAGTTATGCTTTCCCAATAAACCATGAAATCTATTGAAGATAATGTAGTTTTAGAATCCTAATATACAAGGACCAGGAATGAATGGTAGATAATAAAAATTGAAGAATAGTTAATCAATCTGAATCACATATATAGAAAAAAATTAAGGCACTCACACACTGCGACAAGCACTTGTATCAAAACCAGGGGGCAGATTCCCGCTCAAGATAGGCTCTATCTGCAAATAGATTTCGAAGTCACAAGAAGGGAGAGGGGGGATACACATTCAATTAGATAGATAACTATTAGGCAGACTCCTTAATTTATAGCACCAACCTGGTACATGCAGAAATCAACTCTGAATCATTGAAAACTAAGATAATGATATCTTATATACCCATTGTTTGTAATTGCGCAATGCAATTGAGCCTTATGACGCACCTAAGCTAATTCTTGGAAGGCATAAAAGGGCATTGCCTGTAGTGCTTGGAGTGTGGCTTAGTGAGGTGTACGCAATTATACATACTTCCTCCACCCCTTATAACTTTGACATCTTTCCCATTAAATTAATTAAGTAATTAATTAATTAATTTGTGGTTATTATTATTTCTCTCTCCTCTGCACACACCCCAACCACACAATTTTTGTTTTAATATTCCTTGTGGTAGTCAAACTTGACCAAGTTTTAAGGGACGGAAGGAGTGTGTAATAAAGTACTGGGGCCATAAACAATAGGAGGTCAGGGTGTAAGGGTATTATTTGGACCCACAGAGTCACAATTTATCGTTTATAATTAACAATTAATATGTCCCATAGTTATGATCCCTATTTAAAACTGCTAGATAGTGACATGCAAAAAAACACTAGCTAGTGATGATTCAAATTCTCAATCATCAGAGACTAATAAACCTAAACTTTAATATGTTACGAATTTTAATTTGGTGAACAGTTCAGAAATTTTACTATGTTGTGGTTTGAACCTTGAATTTATTATTTTGCTAGGATTATGGCCTCATTGTAATGTGTTTTAATATCACATTATAACATGTGATGATTTTTTATGAATATTTTGTTTTATTTTTTGTTTATATACATAAATACATACAACACACATATATATAGATTTTGGATCAAATAAGAAGTCTTCATCCCATGAAAAGAAAGAACAAATCTGGTGCATTGGATCTAAAATCTAATGGCTTTAAATATGTCAAAAAAGCATTAAAATGGATTCAAAACGCGGTTGGATTTTTGTAAATAAATCAAAGTTTTTCTTCTTTGCAGAAGTGAACTTCCTGTGTGCAATTGTGTGCACTAGTGTACCCTAAATGATCAAAAGTGGATGACGAAAATCACACAAATGCAATAGTACACTTCAGACAATCAAAAGTCCACTTTTTATTGGAACCAGACCCTATATATTACGCCTCAAGCATATGCCTCGATGTAAGCCACAAATATGCAAAACACAATTTCAAACCTTGTATATACCCAATGTTCAAAATTGTGCATTGCGGAGATGAGGCATTTTTTCCCAAGGTGTATTGCCTAAGCCTCGTTGCACATTGAGGCATACGGCTAAAGCAAAAATCTTAATGCATAGAAGAAAAAAATTAAAAAAATAAAAAATTATAACTAATAAGAAATAAAAATTCATACAAAATAACATATTTAATTACCAAACTAACAATAATGGAAATCATGAGTTGAAAATGACATCATAGAAATTGTTCATTCTAAGTTTTCTATTGTTGTATGCAAAAGAGAATTGCTAATGGTCATATTTAAACATTCTTTAATATATCAATATAATCTAAATTAAAGTATATATACGATTATACTTGAAACAAAAATTCAAATTATATGAAAAATAGAACTCCACTAAGAATAAAGGAAAATTTGGAATATAAACAAATAAAAACAAGGCCTAAAATAGAGAAAACATAGAAAATTTCGTGGCAAGAAGTAATTTTAAGCCTAGACAAGCATTAAACTAAAAAAAATGGAATCTAGCTGGAATACACTCAAAATAATATACTCCGTATATTTGTAGGGAGTATATAATCTAATAATCCTCTCAAGAGACACCAAAAAGATATTACCAACCATATATTTGAAGTCCAGAAGGATACTTTGGAACCCACTCAAAGTATGTATATAATCTCGTCTCCCTACTTAAGCATGCCGACACAAACTGGGGGACAGGCGGACACAAATTAGAACAATGCAGAGCGACGAGAAGGATAGATCATAGATAGACAGGCGCAGATGAAGGGTGCAGCAGAAACACAGGTCGGCAACCAATTCAAGAGTAGGGAATAGCATACACGCTCGCTATGGCTAGTAAAAAAGTGGGCCCTATCGGCCCACGTATCTACCTAAACTTCTAAGGTGGTCGCCTCATGACGCCTTGTTGCGCATCGCAGAAAGCGTACGCCTCTGCGCCATATAGCGCATGTTTCTACACTTCCGCCTTTAGCCATACAATTATGCGCCTTGCTATAGAAATCACCTGAGGCATGCCTCATTGCGCCATTGCATTGCGCAATTTGAAACAATGTATATACCAAATAGAGATAAACCTAAAATACAGCTGAGAAAAGAACAATAGCTAATGAATAATGACACATTCAACGATTGAACGATTCAATAGCCGATTGGGAGAACTGTAGCAGATGCATAATCACTTACTCAGCAATCAAAAAGCGAGAAAAGTTACAAGAAAACAAACTATAAACATGGATTAGAATTACTCTACAATTGTGAGGGGGGGGGGGGGGGGGCTGACCCCCAAGAAAAAAATGTGAAGTATATACATATGTAAAAATATTTATAGGCAGTAACAAATATAGCAAAATTTTAAGCCCCAGTAACAAACTTACCAAATCTGGCTCCGCCACTGATCATCATCATAAACTTTAAAAGGTAGTTTATATTGGGGAAGTGATGACATTTTGCTATACAAGATTATAGTATTATACTCTGTAGTCTGTGTTCCTAAATCGACAGTTTCAAGGAACTACCAAGCAGTAAAATCAAAGGAGCACAAACATGGGATCATTCATCCTTCCCAGATTACAAGTAAAATCAAAACTTTGACAGAGTAATGATCCAAAGACCATGAAAATCACTGAGATGGTTTGGAAGTGGAATAGTAGACAACAAATTAGGGCATATTCTACATAAACATAAGAGATAGAGAATTTCACTTCATCTTTACAATACATACCCAGCCTTACTTGGTCTACTTTTTCAAATTTTGCTTGAAGCCCTTCAAGAATCCCATTCAGTAAATACATTGAAAATTAACTGATTTCTTTTAACATTCAAAAAAAATAATTATAAAAATGAAGTATTGACCACTTCTGAAATGGGCGTGTGGTACAGAGTAAATGTGTCGTGAGTTTGATTAATGATGAATTTGGTAAGATTTCATAACTTTTTATTGATTTGATGACTTTCTTAGTACATGACATCCCATTCAGCTCCTTATCCATGAAGTGAACCTCTCCATTCACGTGAATTAAACTTCCAAAAAGAAAACATTTTTCCCCAACTGCCATTAATCAATCCAATACTTACTAATATAGAATGAATCAGCAGCTAAAACACTAATTTTCCCATACCAGAATGTCAATACCGGCACAAAATCAAACAAATGAATGATATAAAATTGAATGCCAATTAATTGTAAAAATACCTGCTGAGGGGCGAGAATTCCGGGATGGTAAAGAGATTGCTGCATCAATGCTTGTTGCTGTTTCAGCCTATGCTGCATCTTCTCCCTTTCTTTGAAAATATATAGGCGTATGGAGTGCGTGTATATATGTAGATAAAATGAGATAAAAGAGAGATTGATGGACAATTTAGGGTTTGAAAAGGAGGGGAAAGAGGGGGGGAAAGGAAAACAATCAAACCCAAAAAAAAGATAAAAAATTTGAAGGAAAAACAGAAAATAAAAAGAAGAAAAAGAAAAGAAACCCTCGAAGGAGAGGGGGAGCTGCAAGAGAAACCAGATGACAGCGTATCTTATCGACGACGTTCTGTTGCTGATCTCACCTACTTCGTTTTTATAGCCATTTATTTTATTTTATTTTATCAAAAATAACTTTTGCTTAATAACATGGCATGGATTGGTCCTTTCAAAAAAAGGGGCATGGATTGGGCTTCTCGCTGTGAATAATTGCTTGGACCTATTGAAAGTTTGAAACTATCTCTTCATGTGACTCATTTTTAGGCCTATTAAACTTTTAAACTGACTGATAAACTAAATATACTTTTCCTAAAATTTATGTATACAAATATAACTATATTTCTTGGTATATAGGGATGTTTTAGGACTGGATTTTTTTAGTCTAATTTGATCTGGTCTAGTCTTGTTAGAAGATGTCTAGTCTTTATTTGTTTTATAATTATAGAAGTTTGGTCTGGTATGATCTGGTATGTTAAAAAGTCTTGTCCGATCTAATCTAGTATGATCTTGAACTAAAATAAGTCCAAGTAAAAGCATTCTAAAATGTGATACTATATTAAAATGCAATGTTTTAAAATCATTCTATATATTTATCAATTATCCTTATTTTATTAATAAAGTATTTTATTAATAAATTAGTAATTATTACTAAATTAAAATGTGATGCTAATAGACATGGACCAAGTCCATATTGGAGGAGGGGTTATCCAGTACATCGCAGTGTAAAAATTCAGATCAGATCAGAACTTAAAAATTCATATAAAAAACATTCAGATTAGGTGTAAAGAACAACTTCTAAATATGAATTGTGATTATAGAATCTCGTAAACTCGTAAAGTAAAGATTATTCTTATGAATTTCGCCTTTTAAAAAGGCATTTTTTTAAAAATTACTCTTTTTACCCCTATTTAAAATTTCCACTTTGACTTGCACTCATATTAAGGAAATAATTTTTTTAAAGAATATATTTTACTATAAAGTACATTATTTTGACACTTTGACATTGTTGAGGTATATTATCCCGACCTACCACTGTTCAGGAGCCCAAGACATTACCCAGTACAGAGCCCAATCAGTGAGACCCCTTCATGCATGTTTTGGCCCTTTGGGGCCCACTTGGCTCGTTAGGGTGGTTTGCACCCCCCCCCCCCCCCCCCCCCCAATTCTCGATAAATAGGAAGCTTTGCTTCCCAATTGAGGATCCCTTCCCTTCTTCTCCTCCCTTCCTCTCTAGACTAGCTAAAAGACTCCATTATGGGAGCTTGTATATTGTAATGGTGAGGAGAGCATTAATGAAATGAGAGGGCTTGGACATTAGCCTAAAAAGTCCCGTGGTTTTCTCCCTTTCGGGTTTCCATGTAAAAATGGCTTGTTCATACCGAATTATATCTATGTTTATTATATCGTGTTGGATTAAACTCAACAGACATTTTTTGCACATTTTGCATTGTGATGTCATATTATTTAAGGATAGTAGACTAAATTGGTATAAACTTGTTTACTAAAGAAGGAAAAGATATTTTATTAAGATGCCTCAAAAAAGGAAAGTGAGAAGTTTAAGTTTATTTAGAGACAGGAGTATATGAAAAGCGATTAATAATAAATGTTGGTAGTGTTTAAAAAGAAAAGTGAGTTTTGAAAATTTAAAGTTAAAGTGTTTACCGAAGAAGTGTTTTTTGTGAAAAGCATTTAAAAGCATCGCTCTCCCTGCTTCTAGTTTTTCGGTTAAAGCTGCTTAAAATAAGCGAAGTAGATGTTCAAAGTCACTCATTTTAATTTTTAAGACTCGTTCGGTTCCTAAACTTTTAAGACCCGACCCTAACCCACTCTGAACATGTATTACTCAGCTCAACCCCGGTTCATGTACGACTGTACCTGATTTCTCACCCCTACCTGACAATCATCATGATAAAATTCAGGCGTTTGCTACCAAGCGCCATGCTGTTGGTCGGGCGTCTCGCTCGAGCCCGTCTGCAAAGGACTCTCATGATGGTCCTGACTGCTCAGTATGTCCGCATTGCAATCGTTTTGGTCATGATATTGAAACCTGCTACCACCTTATTGACAATACACAAGATACTACGCATTGTTCAGTGGGCTTACTCAGTAGCAGTGGTGGGCCCATTAATGGTCCCATGGGTCCTGTGACCCAAAGAACTTCCAAAAATACCTATATATATTACTCCCTCCGCCCCGCTATGATTGTCCCGGTCCGTCCACTAAGATTATCTCATAACAAATTTGGTCCCCCAATTAGTCATCACATTGAAATCCCAGAACCGTGTTTCTATTTTTTAAATGTTACCCCCGATTTGTAAGAATTGTTTTAAATGTCACCCCGGCCGTTATAAATCCTACAAACTCTGTCTGGCTTTCCGTTTTTTCAGGGGTAAACATGTAACTTCGCGTCCTTATACGTTTAAATCCCTAAATCGAGTATAACAAAACTTTCTTTGTATAATTCAAGTGAAGTACACGCCATTTGCTTGGGAAGCTCTCTTCCTTTCGTCCGTTCTTGAGTCGTTTGGATTTTTCAAGAAGTGCCACCATTGTCATATGATTTAGGGTTAGTTCTTCGTTTTCATGTACGTGCATATTTTTCATTCTTGCCTTTGTTGTTCTTCTTTTGTTTATTCAAAAAATGAAGTTTGGTTTGTGTACTTACACTTTGGGGTCGAATTTGACCCATTTTCTCTTCGACTGGTCATCTTTCCTCCGTCATAGCTTCGACCTTCAAACGGAAATCTTGGCTTCAATATTCGAACGCCATGTCCAACGGAAAGTTGGCGGAAAAGACTTCAGAGCAAAGGCTTAAGCAAAGCATTTCAATTTGGCCTGATAAGCGTGATAAAGGGTTGACTATTACTCGATTTAGGGATTTAAACATATAAGGATGTGAAATTAGATGTTTACCCTTGAAAAAATGGAAAGCCAGACGGAGTTTGTAAGATTTTTAACAGCACGGTGACATTTAAAACAATTTTGACAAATCGGGGGTGACATTTAAAAAAGCAGAAACACAGGTCTGGGATTTCAATATAGTGGCTAATTGGGGGACCAAAAGTGTGATTTTCCCTTCATACTTTATCAATTCAATATCAACCACATAAAACATTTTTTGTTGGTTTTCGTGTCACTGTCTCTTGTCTCATTGTTAGTGGGACGGAGGGAGTATATATATTATTATACCTCCGTCATGGTGAACTTTGCCAAGTGCAAAGTAGGTGAGAAATAAAAAAAGTAAAAACTGTGTGGTTGAAATTTGTGTTGAAGAGAGAAAAATGTGCAGAACCACAAATTAGTTGCTTTAATTGGAAAGTGACAAAGTTTTTTGGGACAACCAAAAAGGGAAAGTTGGCAAAGTCCAATGGAACGGAGGGAGTATAAATTTATCACAAAATGTTTATATAGGGCGAAACTAGAGGTGGACTCGGGCCGGGTCGGGCCCGGCCCGGGCCGCCGGTTTGTATCTCATGGACCTGGGACCGGCCCGAGGGTTGTACGGGTCCAGTTCGGGCCGGGCCACCCGCCCGGGTCACGGGTCGGGCCACCCGTCGGGCCGGGCTGGGCCGGTTAAAGTAATTTTTTTAATTTATACTTTATAGTTTTATACAAGTATTAAAAACAAACTTCAAGTGCATTTATTTGAAATGAAATAGGAACTACATTTGAAAATTAAAACAAACTTCAAGAGACATACATTTTGTAAATTGTAATCAATCGGAACTTCCCGCACCTCCCGATCCTTTGGCGTTGTCACATGACTTAATATGTTTCATTGTCATCCCGTATCCGCCTGAAACCCCCATACTACATTTTTTCCCGCACCATTTGCAAATTGCGTACCACACCCCGGTCTTTGGGTCCTTCTGCTTATCAAAATTATACCGTATAACGGCATCTTGACTTTCCATCTTAAAAATGGTAGATATAATAATTCTACAATAGATGGAGATGAAGATGGAGATTGGAGAATGGAGATTAGAGATTTGTAAGGAATAATTGTAATTAGATTTTGATGATGCTAGATTAATTAGGACTTTATAGTACCCCTTTAGAAATTATGTATTAGAATTTTCCTTTGTAAAATTCTTAGAAGTATTCGACTTGACAGAAGACCTTCAAGAGCAGAAGGGCTTCAAGAACAGAAGGGCTTCAAGAGCAGAAGTGCCTTTTAAGACATTATTGAAACAGAGGACCTTTGGTTCTCTGCTCCAGAACAGAAGTCCTCAGGATCTCTGTTAGTCTTGACTCTGACAGAAACCCTTCTGGGTCTCTGTTGGATACTCCCAACAGAAGTGCTCCAGGCCTCCTCTGTTCTACTCTCAGACAAAGACACCAGAAGGTCTGACACTTAGAAGATTTTCAAAGAACCAGGAAGTCAACTAAAAGATTCCTTCAACGGCTAGGAGTATGAAACGGAAAAGCTACAGTGCATGCATTAAATGCTCATTTAATGCACCCCATGCTACGTAGAGTAATTGCAGATGATTGGCCGCAATGTCAGGAATACTTTATCCCAAAATAGTAACGGAAAAGATGATTGGCCCCATGCCAAGATTACATTGCAACTTTTGCTAACCACAAGCAAGATATTCAAACTCTGAAAAGCAAAGAGCCTCCTTGAGATTCAAACTCATTATCCTCTACAAGAGAAGGCAGAAGTTGGAAAAATACTCTTTCCAACTCAAGCAAAGTTCCAAGTGTTCTTCAACTCTTCAAGCTCATCACATACAAATCTTTTGTAACGAAGCTAGTTGGAGGAACCCCAGTTTCAACAGAAACTCTTCTTGCTACAAGAAGGACGTCCAAGTAACTGGAGTAGTGAAGTGGTGATACTTCAAGGAAACTCAGTGAAAGGACCAGTGTTAAAGGAAGCCAGGCAGTGCATCCCAGGACACATCTAGGCTTGAAGAAGACGTGGAGTGCTTCTTAAGTACTAGGACTAAGGCTTTGTAAACGGCAGTTTTTACAGCTTAGTGGAACAGTGGATTAGAGGAACGAGTTGTTCCTTGAACCACTATAAAAATCCCTGGTGTCGTTTACTTATTGCTTTTAATAATTGCATTTAGTTAGAACTGTATAACTCCTTGGACTTGGTATCTGTGTTCAGCAGAACTTGTTCTACGAGTTAACAGAAGGCCTACTGCCTATTGCTTCTCTGAGGCTAACAGAACTCCCTACCAGAACCCCATCCGCTGCCAGTCTGTTCTTCCAACAGAACAGGCTATTCTGTAAATCTGGTACTACGTTTAAAAAGCTAAAAACCAATACAGTCTATTCACCCCCCCTCTAGACTGTATCCAGTATAACCGGGACCAACAAGTGGTATCAGAGCCTCCTTGTTCTAATAATCTTTTAGGTTATTTGTTGAGCAAAGATCCACTTGTTTTTCTGTTTAACCTCATTTCTATTTGATATAATGGATCACTCCTTGTCCAAGAATCTTATGTTTTCAGATCTTAAGTTTGATGACTGGAGGATCCGGATGAAAGCACATCTCTGTGCCCTGCATGATGAAATGTGGGAAGTTCTTGACATTGGCCCCTTCACTAGCTTCCAGAAGGTCAATCCTGAACATGCCATAGACAACACCAGACCCCAGATGATTAGTAAAGCCAAGTCAGAATGGACCACTGAAGAGAGGAGAAAGTACAACCTAGACAATATTGCCAAGGACATCCTCTACAAGTCCATTGATGATAGGTACTTCAACAGAATCAAGAAGTGCAAAACTGCTAAGGAAATCTGGGATACTCTTGAGCTCATTGGAGCTGGTGATGAGCAAGAGAAGGACAACAAACTAACCATAGCCAACAAGAAGTTTGATGACTTCAAACTTCTCCCTGGTGAAAGCATCTCCAAGATGTATGACAGGCTCCTCACTCTCACTGGAGAGATCTCTGAGCTTGGCAAGGATCTCACAACTAAGGAGATCAACCTGAAGGTGTTGAGGGGACTGCCCTCAGCATGGAAGATGAAGGTAGTTGCTGTCCAAGCCAGCAAGGATGTAAAGACTTATCCCACTGATAAGCTCATTTCAGATCTCAAAGCTCATGAGTTTGAAATGATTGAAGAGAAGGAAGATGTACCAGAAGAGAGGACCACTACAGCCCTCACTGCCAGCACATCTAAGGTAAATGATTTTGACCCTTCAGTACTTTTATCTGATGAATATATGGCTGCCTTTGCCAGGAGATTCAAAAAGTTTATGAAGAATCCCAAAGATGGAAGGAGTCCATCTTTCAACAGAAAGCCATACCAGAAGGTCAAATCAACAGAAAGCAGTGGAGAGCTTCTCTGTTACAATTGCAGACAACCTGGCCACTTCAAGGCTGACTGTCCCCATCCTAGAGTGTCCAAGAAGCAAGGACAGGATGGAGAAAAGAAGAAGTACGAGGACAACTCCAGAAGAAGAAAGGCACTTGTGACAGAACAGCTGGAGAAAGACCCTCTGTCAGAAACAGAATCCAGTTCTGACTCATATTCTGATGAGGCCTTCTGTTGCCTTGATACTGAGACAGAAGACCTTTGCCTCATGGCTCATTCTGATGATGAGGTAACCTCTACTTCTGAATCTAGTTTTTCTTCGGTAGGCTTAGCTTTTGATTCTGATTCAATGTCAGAATTTTGGGAAGAGTTTAAGGCCATACAAGCCACTTATTCTTCTGTAACAGAAGAAAACAGTAAGTTGAAAGCTGAAATTCTTGACTTAAAGAAGGAGGTTGAGATCAAAATCAATCTTCTAATTGAGGAAAGAGATCAACTGGAGACTGAAAATGTTTCTCTTCTTAAGAGAATAAGAGAAATAGAGCCTCTCGAGATTAAGTACAAAGCTTACCAGAAGGCCCAGTCTTCCATGGAAAAGATTGTGCTTGATCAACAGATTGGCACTGGTTTTGGTCTTGGTTATGGCTCAACAGAATCAGGTGAGCCTTCTGTAATGCCTAGCACCAGAGTTGCTAAGGCAGATAAGGTCATAGAGCCACTGATTTCTAGCCCCATCTGTCAAGCTGGTGTATCTGGCACCAAGGTTGTTCATGAGGAAGTCAGACCAGAAAAAGGCAAGATAAAGGTTCAACAGAAATCCTTTTTGAAAAATAATGAACCTGGCAGAAAACCTAACAACAGAAGAGATTTTCAAAATAACAAAAATAAAAGTCCATTCATTGACAGACAACCTCATGTCAATCGTGCCAGAAATGATCACCAGAAGGGCAAATATCAAGATAAAGTTAACTTCAGGCAGAAGAGGTTGGCTGGTCAACTTCAGAAGCCCAAGGTTAACCGTCCCTCTGCTCTTGATAGTATATGGGACTTCTTTCCAACAAAGAAAGCTATGCAAAAGTATGTAAACAGGAAGCATGACCCTCACAAGCATCTGCCCAAAGTGAATCACACTTCAGTTTACTATAACTACCAGGTGGACAATGGGTACCACCCACCAAGGTTTCACTTGATGAGACCAAAATGGTACCAACTACTCAGACTCCATGACCCCCCAGGACCCAGCATTGCTTGGGTACCTAAATCTTTCTTTTGATCTTGCAGGAGCTGTGTGCTGGAGCCATCTCTGAACAAGAATGGTTTATTGATAGTGGATGCTCCAGGCACATGACAGGTGACAGAAGTTGCCTAACAGAGTTCCAGAAATGCAAAGGACCTAGAGTTACCTTTGGAGGTAATGACAAAGAAGGTCAAACAAAAGGAAGAGGAAAGCTGATCAGGAACCAGATAATCATTGATGATGTCTCATATGTCAAAGGACTGAAGTTCAACTTGCTAAGTGCTAGCCAATTCTGTGACAAAGGCTACACTGTTGAATTCACAAAGGACTTCTGCTATGTGAAGCATGAGACAACAAAGGAAGTGGTTCTTACAGCATCAAGGAAGAAGAACATCTATGTAGTTGATTGGAACACTGCAAAAGATGGAGTTTGCCTGATAGCCAAGGGAAATTCAAAACTGAGCTGGGACTGGCACAAAAAGCTCAACCATTTGAATTTCAAAACAATCAACAAACTGGCCAGAGAACACATTGTAGAAGGGCTACCAGACATTGTGTACAAGAAGGAGACCCTCTGCAGTGCATGTCAGAAAGGCAAACAAGTGAAGAATTCCTTCAAACCCATTGCTGGAGATCTTTCTACAAGTCCTCTAAATCTGATTCACATGGATTTATTTGGACCTGTTGAGACTCCAAGCATTGGTGGCAAGAAATATACCTTAGTCATGGTTGATGACTACTCCAGATATACATGGACTGTTTTTCTATCAAAGAAAAATGAAACTCTTCAGAAGTTGCCATCTCTGTTAAAGCAACTTCAGACTGAGAAGAACTTGAAAGTGAAGACAATCAGATCAGACAGAGGAATTGAATTTGTCAACCAAGTCATAAAGGACTTCTGTGATCAGAATGGAACTTTTCATCAACTTTCTGCCGCCAGAACCCCTCAACAGAATGGCGTAGCAGAAAGAAGGAACAGAACTTTAAAAGAAGCTGCAAGAACAATGATTGGAGAATCTGGATTGCCTATGAGATATTGGGCTGAAGCAATCAACACTGCATGTTATACTCAGAACAGAAGCATGATCAACAAGAATCACCAGAAGACACCTTATGAACTCTGGAAGGGAAGAAAACCTAACATCAGCTACTTTCATGTATTTGGATGCAAGTGCTACATCCTCAACAATGGAAAGGAGCATCTGAAAGTATTTCAAGAAAAGGCTGCTGAAGGAGTCTTTATAGGCTATTCAAACACCAGTAAAGCCTATAGAGTACTCAACAGAAGGACCCTACATGTTGAAGAATCCATACATGTGAAGTTTGATGAAAGCACCTCTGTTAAAGAGGTAACAGAGATTCTCAAGGAAGTCAGCATAGAAGACAGAACACCAGAACCAACAGAAGAGGTGGCAGACAATCCTGCATTTCCAACACTTGCCCCAAACCCCCTTCTGTTGAATGAAGATGAAGACTCTGAAGATGAGGAACCAGAGAGACCAAGACAGCAGCTGACAGAACCAGACCTAACATGGTTAAGAGATCATCCTCCTAACCAAGTGATTGGTCAAATCAGAAGTGGAGTTCAAACCAGATCCACATCAAGAAGAGAAGCAATGCTTGCCTGCTATATATCTCAGATGGAACCTATGACAGTTGAGGAAGCTCTTGCAGACTCAGATTGGATCAATGCTATGCAAGAAGAGCTCACTCAGGTTGAAAGGAACAAAGTATGTGAACTTGTTCCTAGGCCAAAGCACCAGAATGTCATTGGAACCAAATGGGTATTCAAGAACAAAGCAGATGAAGATGGCAACATTGTAAGGAACAAAGCAAGGCTAGTAGCTAAAGGATATTGTCAAGAAGAAGGAATAGATTTTGATGAGACTTTTGCACCAGTTGCCAGACTTGAAGCCATCAAAATCTGTCTAGCCTATGCTGCCTACAACAACATCAAGGTCTACCAGATGGATGTCAAGAGTGCATTTCTGAATGGAGATCTTGAAGAAGAAGTTTATGTGGAACAACCACCAGGTTTTGTCATTCCTACTCATTCTTCTTGTGTCTACAAGCTTAAAAAGGCCCTCTATGGTCTTAAGCAAGCTCCCAGAGCCTGGTATGACACATTGTCCCTTTTCCTAGTGAACCATGGGTTTACTAAAGGAAAGGTTGACAAAACTCTATTTCAAATCTCTGTTGCTAATCATATCCTGTTAGTACAAATATATGTTGATGACATTATATTTGGTAGTACTAATCCAGAACTGTGCAAGAAATTTTCTCAAGTGATGCAGAGTCAATTTGAAATGAGTATGATGGGAGAACTCAGTTACTTCCTAGGACTCCAAGTCAAACAAGTTCCAGAAGGGATCTTTATCAATCAAGGGAAGTACACCAGAGATCTAATCAAGAAGTTTGGAGTGGAAGGCAAATCATCAGTGAAGATTCCCATGAACACGTCACAAGGAATTGGTCCAGATGATGAAGGAAAGGATGTAGATGCAACAACATATAGAGGAATCATAGGATCTCTGTTGTATCTAACTGCAAGCAGACCAGACATCTCATTCTCTGTTGGAATCTGTGCCAGATACCAATCAAAGCCCAAGGAAAGCCATTTAAGTGCTGCAAAGAGAATCATCAGATACATCAAAGGAAATCCAAATGCAGGCCTATGGTATCCAAAGGGAGGTAACTTTGAACTAATTGGTTATTCTGACTCAGATTTTGCAGGTTGCAGACTAGACAGAAAGAGCACCTCTGGTCACTGCCAATTGCTAGGAGGAAGGCTTGTTTCCTGGTTTAGCAAGAAGCAGAACTCCATCTCAACAAGTACAGCTGAGGCGGAGTACATTGCAGCTGGGAGTTGCTGTGCTCAGCTACTCTGGATGAAGCAACAACTGAAGGACTATGGAATTCAAGCAAAGGAGATCAAACTGTTGTGTGACAACACCAGTGTCATTGCTATCCCTCAGAATCCAGTTCTTCATTCCAGAACAAAGCACATTGAGATCAGACATCACTTCATCAGAGATCATGTGGAGAAGAAGCACATCTGCATGGAACATGTGCCAACAGAAGACCAGCTTGCAGATATCCTGACAAAGCCTCTCCCTGAGGCTAGGTTCAACAAACTGAGAGAGGAATTGGGAATGATGGATGAGATTCCAAGGGAAAGATGAAAAGGAAGGCCCTCTGTTGCTCATTTGCTGTTGACAGAATTCTTGTAGCAGAACCTCTTCTGTTAACCCCCCTCTGTCAACCTCTTCTGGTCCCTACCCTGGCAGAACACCTCAGCAACAGAAACCCCCCCTTCTTACTGAAAGACCCTCTCTTGTCAAACAGAAGGTGGTGGACTTTGAAAATCTTGTAAACCGGGTGACCTAGTAAATTGTTAAAGGTCTTTTACCCTTTTACCCTTAAAACGGTATCAAGCCGTATAAAATTTACTGCGCCCCCGTTTATTTACTGCGCCCCTTTTTACATTTATTGGTATCTTGGAACCGTAAATTATCTCAAAAGTCCACTAACCCATATCCATAAAACCCCCTTTCGCAAACCTAAACCGTTACTGCTCTCATAACTCTCAAGCTTTTGAACTCTTATCTCTCAGAAATTTTCTAACCGCAGTAAACTCCATGGCCTTCTTGAGCTTCTCCGATCTCTCAAAGGAACAAAAGGCAACCCTCCTGAAGAATGTCTTGACTGGCCTGAAATGCGAACTGGAAGTATTACCCAGGTTTGCAGAGAAAAAGGAGCGGATGACCGCCATTGTTGATGGTCTATCTAAATGCCAACTGAGCAAGATCATCTCCCATGGTTATGAAGCCTACAGCAACGTGGACACTGTTGAGTTCTATCTCAACGCATCCTTCAAGGATGAAGTCATCTCCTCCGTCGTCCAAGGAGAAAAGGTGTTGATTGATGCTGACGTCATCAACAACATCTTCAACATTCAGCAAAAGGAAGGAAGGGACTCTCTACTCGACTTGGAGGATACGGACATCCCTCTGACAGAATTCAAGAAGAAGTTCTGCAGAAAAGGGGAAGAAGTAGAGAAGATCAACATCAAGAAGAACTTGCTCAAAAGGGAATTTGAGCTGCTCATAAACATTTTCCACAAATGTTTATGGTGCAAGTTGTCACGCCCCGGACCGCGTCCGAGCCACGTAGACAACCGCCGTACAACCCGATAAGAACAACAACAGTTCATCCCCATTGAGTTGTACAAGGCGTCCGATTGATTCTATTGCCAAACCGATTAGTAAACACATACAATCAACATCAATATCATAATCAAACAAATGCGGAAAATAATAAAATGTTTGATACTTAGCCACACGTGGCAAACACGGGCACGCAGGCCCCCAACTGTTTTAATGAAAATATTGTTCAAAAATCCATGAGCGGTTTATACATTTGAAATAAGAATGGAAGCACGAACCACGTCTTCCTTCTCGATCAGTCACCCTAGGCAAAGGTGCAGGTAGTAGGACTCTAGCCTCAACCTGAAAAATGTGAGGGCCCCCGGAGGGGTCAGTACTCCATAGAAGTACTAGTGACAAGCAGGCTATATGAAGAATAACTAATGTTTCAGACACGAGACCCAAAAATAGGGTGATATATACATATAGATGTCCCTCATCCACCCGATGATACATACTGTATATATACTCGTAAAATACTCAACCCGTAGGTCATTTACCTTAAAGAGTCTTTTAGAGATAAAGTTCTTGCCTGACTTTTCTCACTCCTTTCCCGGTTACCTAGCTCACAAGCTATAGTCTACCTTCGATTCATACTACCGAGTGTTTTAGGATCATTTACCGTCCAAGGCACTCAACCCATCCTGGAGTATTTAAGATCATTTACCGTCCAAGGGTACTCGGCCCCACCTGGAGTATTCTGGATCATTTACCGTCCAAGGGTACTCGACCCCACCTGGAGTATTCTGGATCATTTACCGTCCAAGGGTACTCGACCCCACCTGGAGTATTCTGGATCATTTACCGTCCAAGGGCACTCAATCCCCAGTCTATTCTCTACCAAATCCTAACCTGGATATGGCTAACCTTTCATTCCTTTAACTATGGACAATTCCTAGCCCTATAGTCATATAACAGTCCTTAGGATCCAACGTGGGCGGGTCCCACCCGTACGGCCCACGTTAACCTACTCAAAACTGCCCGTTTTGAGCATAACCCAATACTCGATCGAGTATTAACCCATACTCGGTCGAGTACAGGAGACAGTAGTCCACAAAGCTGATTTTCAACAAATACCCGGTCGGGTATGTGTCAATACCCGATCGGGTATGGCAGTTGACTTGGCGGTCAACGCCCCTTTTGACCCCCCAAACGGAGTCCGATTAACTTGAAATTTTATACACATATACTTCTTGATGTCCTTGATCCAAAAATACCATTTTGGATCCCTGGATCATCACACAAAATATGTTATCACATTTTTAATCACCAAACCTACATAACATGCTTTTTAACTATGTTTTGTGTATAATCATGGCATAAACACACACTTGGTTATCTTTAATCATTCCACAAAACATATTCCTGATTACTTTAGGTAATCTCATGCCTCACGCAAAAGTTATAAATCATAAATCCGTCTTCTCACCTTAATGAAGCTTATGAAGTTCTAGCCTCCCCGATTTAGCTCCGACGAAACTCCGGCGAACTTCAACGAACTCCGGCGACAACTCCGGAGACCTTTTCAACTCCGTGAAAGTTCCTTGAATACCTTAGACAAGTTACTAACAAGGTTTTATCATCATAAAACCCATAGTAATACAAATAACCTCAAAAAGGTTATTTTCCGGCGAACCGGTCACTTTGGCTTCTAAGTCCGTTCTTGGACTTAGAACTACCTTCCAACTCCTCTTTCTACACATCCCAACGTGCAGAACATTACTAGGGTGTGAAATATGATTGAATAATCATAAAAGAGTATTGAAGAACAAGAAATAGGAGTAATGGAGTCATTACCTTGTTAAACACAAGTTTTCCCACCTAAACTCCTCTTTTCTCTTCTCTTTTCCCTTTCTTCTTCCTCCCTTAACTTGGTGCGTGTATGATGGATGAAAATGGTTTATTTGCAGAGCTCCTCTCACTTGGTTGATGCTTGATACGAAATGGGGTGGGTTGGTATGATTGATAATGCCTTCTTGGCATTTCTCACAATCATGGCATGTTGGAGGCCCTACTCCATTTAATGCCTTTCCCCTCAACCCCTTCTCTTTCCCCTCCCCCTTCTCTTTGTGCGGCTCCCTTGACATCTGCAGCACTAAAATCCGTGGGGTGGCCCCCACTCATGTGGGAGGTCATCCCTTTATGTCCCTAAGTGTAGAATCGGTCCCGAAAGTTGTATTTTCCGGACTGTTTTAAGTATATTTTATTTTATTGGGTCAAATAAAATATAACACTCGTTCCCAATCCTTATTGGGCCTTAGAATCATTATGAAATCCCCAACTTTAATTTATAGGTTCTCGGAATCCCTTTTTGGGCTGTTATCTGATAAATTGCCGATACCGATAATTTAGCCCGTTTGACCAACCGGTCACCCTTGTGCCATTGTCATCGCCCAATTAGGATATCCACCACCATATACATATTATCTAGTCCAAGATTAATATAATATGTGGTCCCGATAATATTGGGCGGCCCCACATCCGGTGTGGGCCCCACGTGAATTTTACTATTCACGTAATAGAAATGATAAAAATTTACAATCACGTAAAAAATGCTTTTATACATTTCTCAAGGTTCAATACATAATTTGGTACAGTACAAATACTCGGGGGCGGTGTTACACAAGTACTCCTCCACAGATGATGTCACAACTGCCAATGCCAAGGCCCTGTATGCAGTGCATCATGGAGTGAACATCAATTGGGGACAAGTCATGGTGAAGTCCCTGATTGAGGTCATCAAGAAGAAGAACTCAAAAAACTAGCCTCTACTCTGGGAAGCTAGGACATGGGCTACTGGTTTCAGAAGTGCTTCTCAAACAAGGAATACACTTGAGGAAGGCTTCAACCTTGGATCACACCAAGGTAATCTTCTTAACTGCTTCTCCAAATAGGGAGAAAGCCATAAAGGCTGAAATGAAGAGACAGCTTCAACTTGAGGCTAAGAGACAACAGGGAGAGAAGGTACAGAAACCTCTCTCTGTAGCCCCTTCTGCTGAGAAGAAGAAAAAGAAGAAGAAGAAGACTGAAGGGGAAGCACCTGTTGCCCCCCCCTAAGGCCGGACAGAAGAGGAAGAGGACCACCAAACCAAAGAAGAAGGTTTTTAAACCTGTGGTTTCTGAATCTGAAGGAGTGGCAGACACTCAGGGGGAACCAGAGATCCCCACCTCTGCTGCATCTCCTAAACAGAACAGGGTGTCTACTTCAACAGAACACCCTAGTCCTGTCAAAGATGGGTATCTGTCCTTGTTAGACAGACAGTTTACCCGGGTTCTCGAATGGAGAAGGTGGAGAATGGGACCCCTCTCCAAAATCATCCAATATTTTAACCATTATGAGCCAGAAAAGGAAGCCATTCTGAGCTGGGTTGGAACTGACGATGTCTCAAAGTGCTTTGCCCTCAACTTCCTTCACTCTGTTCTTGAGAAGAAGAAGGCAAGCTACAAAGGGAAGGCCATTCTCATCTCCTCACCTTCAGAAGAGGCTGTCAAACCTTTGGAAGAGAAAGAAATTGAAGCATTCGAGGAATGGCTATTCAACAAGATGGCAACAGATTCTGTGCAACCCCATCTCAACCCAGGAGAGCCCTCTGTACCCAAGACAGAAGGGCAAGCAATAATGGAGCATATCAAGGAGTGGATGACTTCTTTGCTCAAGGAGAACATCATTGAGGTAATATCTCCAACCCCCTCTGTTAATATCCCAACAGAACCCCTCATTCCCTCACCTCCTTCCAGCACCAGAACCCCTCCACCAGAACACCCTGAACCCTTATCTCCTAAACAGAAAACCCCCACCCCTCCTCATTCACCCAAACAGAAAATTGCATCTCCCTGCAGAGCAATTGTTCCCGTCAGAAACCGTTCACCCTCACCTCCACCATCCCCCCCTCAACATAATGCCTCACCTGTTCACTCTTCACTCCAGCACCAGATCCCCTCCCCCCAACAGATCTCCTCCTCCTCCTCCTCTGAATCTGATCATCAATCTCCTCCTCCAGAATCTTCACCTCCACAACAACCTGCAGAAAACCTTAAACCTGTATGGTTTCTCAGGGATTCTGACCCTACAACTGTCTCCCCCATCTCTGCACCTCAAGGGAATTATAGGCATTCTACTGCCCCCAATCCCTCCTTCAGAAAGAAGAAAAAGGTCATCAGGAACACCATACCCATATACTCCTCTTATGAAGACTCATCTGACATGGATGGATTCATGGTCAGCAAGTCTTATCAAGCCACATCCAAGAGACAGAAGACCCCTCCTCTGACTCAACTGGAACGTGAAAAGGCTGTCCAATCTCTTTCATCTGTCCAAGAGCATCATCCTTTGCCTAAGGGAAGAGGTCTGGAGATGCCTCACCCTGATTGTCAACAGAACAACGTTCCCTTCAACAAATTTGTTGAATCTGCTGAAGAATTTGGAGGACAGATCCTCTAAGGCTTGAACAAACTGATTGAGATCAATGACAAACACTATGGGCACCTTGCTCATGTGAATGACAATCTCAACTCAGGTATGCAGTTTATCTGTGATCGCTTTGAGAACCTCACTGCACTCTCAACAACTTCATAGCCTCATCAACTGCCAGAACTGATGCCCTGTCAACAGAAGTTGTAGGCATCCACAACACTCTGTCTATCTTTCAACATACTCTCTTGAGTCAAGGCCATGCTATTCACAATATCTCAAAGCATCTTGAAGCTCTGAAGGAATCTGATGCCAGGACAGAGAGGCACTTGACCTCCATTGAGGCAATGTGCAGAGTGCATCAAGAACACGCTCATGCACTTCTGTCCACTGACAGAGATCGTTATCAGAAGATGGTGCTCCTTGAAGTCAATAACAAGGACATCTTCTCTGCAATACAGAAGCAGCAGGGTCTGATTTAAGGCCTTACCTCTGTCACCCAAACACTACCAGAGGCCCTGGAGCAGATAGCCTCAACCCAGGCCTCAGAATTCCAGAAGACCAGTCTAATGATTGAAGATCTGAATGATGCCAAAAAAGGGGAAGAGGACCCTCATCAGACCAGGCCTAGGTCTCACAGAACTCCTACCAGAGCACCCTCCTCTGGTGAGCCTGCAGTAGATCCGGCTCCCTATTTTGAAGCTGCCCTACAAAAGAAAAGAGCAGCAGGCATACCTAGACCCCCATCTCCAGTAAAGAAGAGCACCAAGAAGAAGAAAGTTTTCAACTTCACTGAGTGGAGATTGGGTGGCTCTCAGAACATTGACAGAGCTCAATTTGAAGAGATGAAGGCTAAAATGACTCCTACCCAACAACAGCACCTCTATCTGGACAAAGATGGCGTTGTCAGAGTTAGGTATGGAGGATCACTTGAAGAAGCAGAAGAATGGTACAAGAAGAACATTGTCCCAGGAAAGACCATACATGAAGGTGTCCTCAACTATTTGGACTGTAAGCTTTCTCCAATATGGGCATCTTATCAAAGGTCTGGCAATCTGTTCAAAATCAGAGCTGAAATAAACGAAGAACTGCTCAGGCTTCAAAGACTAGAGGAAGAAGCTCTACAGGCAGCTAATCTGGAGAATGTGTAAGGTTTAAACTCTGTAAAACCTATCTAATAAAATCACATCTCTGCCTTCTTACTTTGAAGTGCTTTTCCTCAAATTCTTGTCTTTTTGCCGTCTGCTTGTGTTTGTTTATTTCTGTTATATTCTGCTATCTGAATGTATCGTACTTTTACTATTTTCCTATGCCAAGTTGCCCGCCAAAATTTTAATGGAAGTTTTTAAACTTAATTTTTTTATGGTGAAGGCACTTCTCTGGAAATAGTTAAAGGGTTTTGGCATCATAAAAAAGGGGGAAATTGTAAGGAATAATTGTAATTAGATTTTGATGATGCTAGATTAATTAGGACTTTAGAGTACCCCTTTAGAAATTATGTATTAGAATTTTCCTTTGTAAAATTCTTAGAAGTATTCGACTTGACAGAAGACCTTCAAGAGCAGAAGGGCTTCAAGAACAGAAGGGCTTCAAGAGCAGAAGTGCCTTTTAAGACATTATTGAAACAGAGGACCTTTGGTTCTCTGCTCCAGAACAGAAGTCCTCAGGATCTCTGTTAGTCTTGACTCTGACAGAAACCCTTCTGGGTCTCTGTTGGATACTCCCAACAGAAGTGCTCCAGGCCTCCTCTGTTCTACTCTCAGACAAAGACACCAGAAGGTCTGACACTTAGAAGATTTTCAAAGAACCGGGAAGTCAACTAAAAGATTCCTTCAACGGCTAGGAGTATGAAACGGAAAAGCTAAAGTGCATGCATTAAATGCTCATTTAATGCACCCCATGCTACGTAGAGTAATTGCAGATGATTGGCCGCAATGTCAGGAATACTTTATCCCAAAATAGTAACCCGCCAACTTTATCGGGCTCTACTAGTCAAGTCAACTGATCGCGCATTAAATGCAGTTGTCCTCCTACTCCTCCAACGGGAAGACAACCTCAGTATAAAAGATACACTACGAAGAACAACCGGATAACTTTTGCTATAACTTTGCCAAGATTACATTGCAACTTTTGCTAACCACAAGCAAGATATTCAAACTCTGAAAAGCAAAGAGCCTCCTTGAGATTCAAACTCATTATCCTCTACAAGAGAAGGCAGAAGTTGGAAAAATACTCTTTCCAACTCAAGCAAAGTTCCAAGTGTTCTTCAACTCTTCAAGCTCATCACATACAAATCTTTTGTAACGAAGCTAGTTGGAGGAACCCCAGTTTCAACAGAAACTCTTCTTGCTACAAGAAGGACGTCCAAGTAACTGGAGTAGTGAAGTGGTGATACTTCAAGGAAACTCAGTGAAAGGACCAGTGTTAAAGGAAGCCAGGCAGTGCATCCCAGGACACATCTAGGCTTGAAGAAGACGTGGAGTGCTTCTTAAGTACTAGGACTAAGGCTTTGTAAACGGCAGTTTTTACAGCTTAGTGGAACAGTGGATTAGAGGAACGAGTTGTTCCATGAACCACTATAAAAATCCCTTGTGTCGTTTACTTATTGCTTTTAATAATTGCATTTAGTTAGAACTGTATAACTCCTTGGACTTGGTATCTGTGTTCAGCAGAACTTGTTCTACGAGTTAACAGAAGGCCTACTGCCTATTGCTTCTCTGAGGCTAACAGAACTCCCTACCAGAACCCCATCCGCAGCCAGTCTGTTCTTCCAACAGAACAGGCTATTCTGTAAATCTGGTACTTAGTTTAAAAAGCTAAAAACCAATACAGTCTATTCACCCCCCCCCTCTAGACTGTATCCAGTATAACCGGGACCAACAAGATTGGATGTTGGAGAAGATGTGTATAAAAATGTTAGAAAATAAGAGTATTTATAGAATTTTTGTACCCCCACCCACCCCCACCCCCAACGGCTCTATGCCTCTATTGATTCAAATTTCAATAGAGACGTTTGGGGCTTTTGATTTCAATTTTTTTTTGTATGTTTTATTTTGAATAAATTACATAATGTAAAATTAATTAATTAATTTTATGAATTAAAAAAAAATGCTACATATAAAAAAATGAACGTATATTTATTTGAAATATGAACTACAAGTTTACAAGTTACAATTGAGAATTGAAGGTAAAATTAAAACATGAAATACTAATCAATCATTCAATCGGAATCTCCGGCATAGGTAGAGCCACTCTCGGTTGTAGATTCATTCATAAAGTGTTGGGATGGGGTGATGTCAATTTCTTGAGCTCTACGGGCCGCTTTCAACCAATCGTGGTAGCATATAAGCATCTCAAGAGATTCTGCGCTCAACCTCGTTCTACATTGCGTTAGGACATTGCCGGCCGAACTAAATTCTTGTTCCACGGCAACCGTTGAAACCGGCATTGATAGCACTTGCTTAGCCATCTTTTCTAAAACCGGAACATTCTTTCTTTTCCCTTCCACCAGTTTAGTACGTCAAAATCATCATCTTCTTCAAAATAAACATCATATGTTAAATACAAAGAAATCTCATTAATTGTGCTTTGTTGCGTAGCGGGAGTTGATTTCGTTTTTTTAATAAGATTGGCAAATGTAGATTTGAAAATTGATTTTCCTTTAGATGATGTTTGTGTCGGGGGAGGGGGCGCATTGCCATATTGTGCATGAAACTCATTAAATAACGCATAAAATATATCACTAACCTCGCTGTATTCTTTTTTCGGATCAATTGGGTTGTCCTCATACATTGGCAATGGACCAAAAAAGCAGCATAATAATAATTCAAACATTCTTCTAAAGAACCAAGTCTAAAACGAGGATCGAGAACAAATGCAATACCATAAATATGCGGAATATGTTAATAATATTTTAAAAACTTTTCTTTCATAAAACTAGCAAAATAACTCACATAATCAGCATTCTCAAAATTTGAAAAAGCACCAGCGAGATTAACAGCTTCACGAATAAATTGGTTTGAGGTAGGTTTATAAACATGACTAAAAGTTTCAGTTGCATTATTAAAATATATCAAAGTGTTACAAATTTTTTCACAGGTGTCGATCTCAGCCGAGTTTATAATATAGTTATCATAAAAGCAGGAAAATGTTGTTTATATCTAAAAAGAACTCCAATTAACTTATAGGTACTATTCCAACGAATAGACAAATCTTTAGGAAAAGCCACATATTTCTCACCTCTTTCTATCAAATAATCATGCCATTTTTTTCTAAGTTATCCATTACCCCAAATACGTCTAATCCCCCCCTTGACTACCTCCAAAGATGCTCCCAACGCTTTTAGACCATCTTGCACACATAAATTTAGAACATGACATGCACATCGTTGATGAAAAAATCTACCCATCAAAGAAGTAGAACCACACAATTCACGCAATATAGGAATATCAACAGTATTATTAGTAGCATTATCAAAACCAGTAGCAAACACCTTATCAATCAAATTATACTCAATTAAAATACGCTCAATCAAAATATAAATATGTTCAGCGGTGTGACGATCATTAAATTCACGGAAAGCAAGAACACGTTTATGCATATGCCAATCATTATCAATATAATGTACAGTCAGACCCAAATAAGGCAAATTTTCTTCAACAAGTAAGTTAGCCATACCAATCAAATTTTGTGCATCATTGTATGAGAAATTACCAAAAGCTTGTTGGTTATTTGCAAACCTCGATATTTGAGTTTGCTTCCCCGTTCCGCCGCCTAATTTTGCATACTCCATCGGGTGTTTGGACTTAAGATATCTTGTGGCGGATCCGTATCCGCCGGAAATCTCCAAGCTATAGTTTTTCTAGCACCAATTGCAAGTTGCGGTCCAATTCCCGGTGTTCGGGTCCTTTCACTTAGAAAAATTATTAGCCATTAGTTTAGATTTACTTTTTTTCGTACCGGTTTGGGATGAGGCAGGCTCGTTGGCGTCATGGCTGCTGCCACCCTCCTCCTCCTCCTCGTCGTGGCTCTTCGGAATTACTTCCTCCACATCGTCGTCCTCGGGCTCTTCTTCGTCAATGGTCCTCGGTTGATCTTGAAAAAAGCGGGAATTATGTCGGTGCAATTCTTGTTCTAATTGTTCGTCGGTCATCGCATCCCCATCCCTTCTTGTGTAACCCGTATCAAAAACATCTCGACTTTGAGATGAAGAGCCGATATGTGATTTACCTTTGCGGGATCTCTTCCTCGCAAGCTCTTTCGTTGGGTTGCGCTCGAGGTTACCCATATCAACCGAATATCTAGGACGATCCATCTAAAAAAATGTAACAAATATTAAATTGCAACAAATATATTAATAATAATATATTAATAAAAAATTAAAGTTATAGCAAATTAGTATTTTAAAGTTTACTTTAATCAAATTCACTAGTGAATTAACTAGTTTTGTGTACAACCTATTTTTTTACTAACAATGAAATTAATATACTTTAATTTTTACTATAATGAGAATTAACTAGTTTTTTAAACTAGAGTCAAATGTAGCAATTAATAAAAAATTGTAATAAAGTAATTAACTATTAATGTAACTATTAATTCGAGTTATAGCAAATTAGTATTTTAAAGTTTACTTTAATCAAATTAACTAGTGAATTAACTAGTTTTGTGTACAACCTATTTTTTTACTAACAACGAAATTAATACACTTTAACTATAATGAGAATTACAACTAGTTTTTTGTACAACCTATTTTTTTACTAACAATCAAATTATTACAGTTTAACTTTAACTATTATGAGAATTAACTAGTTTTTTTTTCAAGTAACGTTAATACAAAATTAAACAAGTGTAAATAATAGAATGATTTCGTACCTCTTTCGGACTTTCGGACTTTCGGATGGGAGTAATAGAATGACTTCAAATTAATTAGATATAATTCCAACTATATTAATAGATTTAATAAATGTATAAGTAATATATAATTAGATAAGAAATATAAGTAATATAATATTATAATGTATGTATTTATAAATTATAAGTAGATAATTAATATAAAGTAGATATATAAATAATAAATATAATATATTGGAGAATAAGAGAATTAGAGAGTAGAGAGTTAAGAATAGGATTTAGGAAGAATTGGAGAACAGATATGAAAAAATATTTTAGATTAGGAGTATTTATAGGTTTTTTACCCCCCACCGCCGAACCCCCCGGACCCCCCCTGCAGCCCACCCAACGGCTATATAGCCGTATGGCTTGTCCCCAGCCCACCCCCAACGGCTATTTTGGCCCAAAAGTCCAAAACAATTTTTTTTAAAAAAGTGACTGTTGGACCCGGACCCGGGCCCGATCCGGCCGGGTCGGGTCAACTATTTCCGGAACCGAGCCCGCCCCGCCTCATCCCCACCGGTTCGGGTCTACATCCGGTCCCGGACCGCCAGACCGGGCCGGTCCCGGGCCCGCATAGTAGCGGGACGGTCCCGGGCCCACACAGTAGCGGGACGGTCTCGGGCCCGCACAGTAGCGGGCCGGGCCGGGTCACGGGCTGGGTGGCCCGAATCGAATCCACCCCTAGGCGAAACCTAGCTAAGAATGTGAAGATTTTGCGTGTGCAACGGAATCAAGCTCGATTTAGAAGTTTTCTTTCTCGCGGAGGTGCCTGGGTCGATCCCTGTTGATGCAAACTACGTAGTAGTGAACTACGCGCACAGATTGAACTGTAGCAATGGTACCATTACCATATTGACTTTTTTTAAGCTTTGGCTCTTGCGGAGGTGCTGGGTCCATTCCCATTGATGCCACTTTTTTTTTTTTTTTAATTTATTATTTATTTATGTGGAAATTTTTTAAATTTATTATTCTAAAAATACTAAAATTAGTTATTTTGACTTTTTCTAAATAAAAATAATCCCTAAACCGCAGTCCGTATATGTGTATCTCACTACCTTCACTACAATCACATTTCCCTGTTCAGACGTCTTGATTGCCTCCACCACCACAACTTCGTCGTTTTGACCCGCCTTCACAAAGCGGTGCCGCCAGACAACCACTGATCTCCAGATGACCGTGTTCGGCCGGCCAGAGCAATAGTCCAAGGCGCCAAAGTTTCCAAGTTCACACTTTACATAATTCAATTTTTCTGGATTAATTATTAAAATTTCTTTGAATGTTAAGATTAAATTATTAAATATATGATAGTTCTGAATATGTTTTCAATATTCAGAGTATTGGGAGTAGTTCATATTTTAATTCAAATGATTCACTAGTATGAAATGAAGAATTGAATCAAATAATTGTTGAATGTGAAATTAATTTAATTGATAATCTACATGATCAAGGTGTTGATTTTGATTATTTGGAAACTCATTCTGGATTGAGAAAAAAATTGTTGATTTTCATTTAACTAGTCTTTCACCCGTGCGTTGCACGGGATTACGAATTATGAAATAGTTTAGAAATCACTTGAGTTTTCCCAGTCAATAAATTAAATTAAAATTCACATCGTTGACTATATGCAAGTGTACGCAATATCAAGTAATTTGTATGTTATATTTTAATATGTATCAATATAGTAGTCCTATAAAAAAATCAACATGTATAAAAATTGAGTTTACAAATAGGACTCTTCCAACTTATCCTCACGCATATAGGGACTTAATAAATACATCAATAAGAACTTAATAAAGATGTTAATACTAAAACTATCAAAAGAGATTTTTGTAATATAGCAACAATTTATATCAACCATAAATATATTTCATTAAGGTGAGATTTGTACAAAATTGATCTCATAACTCATGAAAAAGTTTATGATTATAGTGATAAATCACATGCTCTCTCGAAGCTGCAATAAGAAAAATATGACATATGTTAGTTGAATAAAGTAAAGAACTATATCAAATTCATAATCATCTCATACAACTAAAAGAATACAAAAACAATGCTGATAAATGATACAAAGTATGTGAAATAAAATATCAGTGTGTTTCAATAAAGATTGTTGATAATAATTCGAAAAAATGAAACTGTTAAATGCCTTGTTTCTTAAGACTGAGCACTAATTACTTGTAAGATTTGACAAAGTAACATTGATGAATAATATCTATCAAATAAGATTGTTGGGAAATAATATACCTACTTAAATTGGTATCACCAAGCCTTGAAGTACCTATCAATTAATAACCTTTATTAGATAATTTAATGAAAGAAGAGTTACAATGAAATGAAAATTAATATTACGAATAACATTAGTCGAGAAATTAATTTATAGACTAAAGTCAACGAAACATACCTTATTATTAGAAGGATGAATGATTTAGTCCAAATTTCTAAAAACCTCCTTATAAACAACATTGGTTGTTGAGTTTGTAGAACGACCATCTTTATCACATATTAAGATCTTCAAACTTTCACGCTTTGTAACTCTAGAGACTCCAACATATAATTGTCCATGTGTAAAAACTGGGTTTTGCAAGAAAATTCCAACTCTAGAAAGCGATTGTCCTTGACTTTTATTAATAGTCATCGCATATGAAACAAAAAGTGGGAACTGCCTTCTCTTGACGTTAAATGGTAGACTCAAATCGGATGGGGTTAATGTCATTCTTGGAATCAAGAATTTTTTCCCTTGATTAAAGCCATTCAAAATCGATGCTTCTATAACATGATCAGCAAGTCTTGTGACCATTAATCTTGTACCATTGCAAAGACCGGATGAGTGATTAATATTTCTCATCAGCATAACAGGAACACCAACTTTTACCTTCATATCATGATTGGGAACTCCTGAGCACTTAAGTCCATTTAAAAATTCTGGAGTATGTAGCTCACTAAGCAATTGATCATCAGAATCTGACTGACAAATTCCATCAGAACTAAGATAAGTGCGCACATTAGATTGATCTTTCGAAACCATGTAATCATTAATCATGTCAACCATAGAAAGCGTAGGTGCCAGTATTGCCCTTCCATCTAAGTATGTTGCATCTCCAAAATGTGAAGTAAAATCGGGATATATACTATCTACTATAGATGCAACAGGGTCTGTGGAGCTGTTTATTAGAAGATCTTCAGGAATTTCAACAATTCCATGTCCTTCATTATCTTCACCAAGTATGCCATCCCCAAGACTTAAGATCCACTCAGCAAAAGTTTGCAATTCAATGCACGAACGGTCACCAGATTGATCTTGTAATATCATGTTCTTTGTCAATTTCAAGACCTTAAAAAAGATTAGAAGTCATTAGAAGATGAAAATTGAGTTGAAACTTTGAAAACTCACAAATAACATAATAATTTTAGAGATACACCTAACTGGTCTATAAGGGAGTGTCCACCAAATTTAAACTGAAAATTCAATCAGAAAGTCAGTTAAATAAATTATTGAAAAGAACTGTGCTTTATATATATAAATAACACATTATTTTTCAATAATTTATTTAATTAAGTTGAAGATTAAAATTTAAGCTTAAATTTTGTTGTAATATTTTATACTTTATGAAGAACATTATCACAAATTTTCATTAAAATTTTCTATCGGGAAGAACTTAAACCGCAAATTCAGTACGAAAAGTGAGGTGAAGAGAGCATGACACGAACAGGACCACATGAGAGAGATAAAGAATATTATAAAATAAATGAAAAAATAAAGAAAATTGTGTTAGTTGCTACGCATATAAATATCCTTAAGGTCATCTTAAATATTATTAATTAATAATTAATAATGGTTAACATTTTAAAGTTACTTTTGAAGAAAAGTAATGCATGACATACCTTACAATAATCCCACAGATAAGAGGAATTTATTGTCGCGTGAACAATATCATGTCTAGAACCCTTTGGAATAACAGGTAGTACTTGTCGAAAATCTCCTCCCAAGACCACAGTCTTACCTCCGAAGGGCTGATTCATGCTCAGCGGATTGGTCGTCCGCATAATGTCACGCATGGTTCTGTCCAATGCTTCAAAGCAAAACTTATGAGCCAAAGGAGCCTCATCCCATATGATAAGTTTTGCAATTTGTATTAATTCCGCTAATGGACTTCCTTGTCTAATATTGCACATTGAATCTTCAAATACATTCAATGGGATAGCGAATCTAGAGTGTGCAGTTCGCCCTCCTGGAAGTAGAAGAGATGCAATTCCACTTGATGCCACATTCAACACTATATCTCCTCTTGATCTTATTGCAGCAGATAATGTTCTCCAGATGAAGGTCTTCCCAGTCCCCCCATGACCATATAAAAAGAACATTCCACCAGTATCTGAATCAACTGCATGCATAATGGTGTCAAAGACATACTTCTGCTCATTAGTCAACTTACTCATTAAGTTTGAAAGTTCTTCATCCATGGATCTTTTGTCATAGCGTAACTCATCATTGATGAGAGAATTTTCTGAGCTAAGAAAAGATACATCTTTGGGATAGGGCATAGCAGGAAAATCTCGGAGGCTCTTTCCTCTACTACGCAAGAGTCTTTCAATCTCAAGTAAAGTAAAATTTCTGATATCATCATTCGTCAATTGCAAATCTAGAACATTTGAAACAAAATATAGACGAAAATGAGTAAAAATTATCATAAATTGATTAGTTCTATGAACTAAAAGGAATAACTTAACAGAATTAATAACAAAACTTTTTACCTTGGTGATTAAGTTGTCTTCTTCTATTATATAACACATCTTCTGAGAGGTATTCAGAGCACTTATCCCATACTTTTTCAGGGCTAGCGAATGAATCAGATATCAACAGGATAACAAATAATATACGCATTAAATGCGCAGAACCCCAGTGGCTAGCCTCTTTGAATGCACTTATATACTCCTTGTCATCACCTAATAAACCATGTGCATAACATGCATCACGGAATGTCTCATATCGTATACCGTTTACAGTAAGGAGATCATCATAACTCGTGGGCCCACGAATAATGCTCAGTAGTGTTCTCAGAAAAAATCTTTCGCGTGATCCAGGACGTACAAAATACAATCTTCCAACGGAACTTCCACGTTTTCTTTGCACCCATTCTCTACTTGTGTTCTTCCACACAAACTTGCTAGGAAACTCCGGATAAGTTAATAGTCTAGCTTCTGGATATTTTTTATTAGCCTCCATCCATTTTGTGAATTTACTCTCTTTTATTGTAGAGCAATTAATCACCGCATCAGCAGAGTCAGTACCAGAGTAATACACATTGTGTTCACCTGTTTTAATTTTCAACAAAAAAAGAGAGTTTTATTTTAAATTAAAAAGGAAAGTACATCTAACGGAAGAAAAAGTAAATCAAGGAATGGAAAATTTCAACAAATAAAAAGAAGGGAATATTAAAACTAACAAACCTAAGATAAAATAGAAAATGTTCACCTGGTAAATGGAAGCTAAGTCTCTCAACAGGAACATCTCTATAATGTATATTGAAGCCAAAAATTCTCCAAGCAGCCTCACACGATGAAACATATCGACAATCATAATACATATTTATTTCATCAATGTCCTTTTTTTCAGTATTATCTGCAGCTTTTGAAAAGGCAACAGTAATACGATCATGGCCCTTGTTGATGTACTTAAATAAGTACTTGATTGACTTAGCCTGATTGCACCATTCCACATTGATGTGTGCCCCATATTTCATCAGAAGGTACTTGTTATGTGGTACCACATAACCATTGTGAAGCCCTATGTCATTCTTTATTACGGACCTTCCATTATCTGGGCGTTTGTACACTGCATAACCATTCTTATCAATTGTAGTAGATTCTGAAAACTTCCTGGGGAAATGCTTTGTACATTGGCGATTTATGGTGCAAGGAGACTTTGGTTTTAGATAACCACACGGTCCATGAATCATTAAACCCTTGACAGCACGATAATAGTAAGGTTCAACATTTTCATCCGGGATCTCTGCGGATATGTACGCATCAACTTGTTCTGGTTTCGGATTCCTAACTTTGTTAGTTTTCCAAAGCAATATATGAGCATGTGGTAACCCACGCTTTTGAAACTCTATCGTATATATAACTACAAATAAAAGAAAAATTAATTAATTATTTGAAATTACAAAGAATAAAAATTTAAAGATCCAAACAGATTAAGTACCTGCTTTAACTTGACCAAACACTTCATTTTGCTTCAAATCTTTTATAAGTTGGTCGAGTTTAGTCTTGAAAACTCTGCATATGATATCAGGACGGTCTTCTGCTCTTAGGCCCCTCTCTTTGACATAACGTAAAATTTCTGGCCATCTAGGATTGCATGTGATAGTAATAAACAAATCTGGATACCCGGCCCATCTACAGATTGCCATAGCGTCTTGGTAGTTTTGCATAGTATTGCGTGCACCTCCGACGAAAGACTCGGGAAGAACTACTCGTTTCCCTAGTTTTGAAAGATCAGTTTCACCACGTGTTACTGCATCCGTAAATCCATTGTACAGATCACACCTTATTTCCTTCTGATGAGTTCGAATGAATGCCAAACGTGAAGATTCAATCATGGTGTACCCATCCACTAAAAACTGCTGAAATAGTCGACGCGATGACATTATATAAGGGGATTCACTTGCTCTCTCCTGTAATCTAAAGCAAAAGAACTCTTTCTGTGTGACATTTTTTCTTCCTTTTGATGTAGATGCAGCAGCACGTGTCAATGGCACATCTTCTCTAAATCCGTCTTGACCGTATGGAAATAACAATGGATATTGAAGACCAAGGTATGCTGGGTTAAGTTCATTTATTCGCTTTAGTTTACCTGACCTCTTCTCCAAGATTATTTCTCTTTCAGCTCGAGATGCATCAATATCACCTTCAATAATTGCAGCAACTTCATTGACTTCAGGCTCGTTGTAAACCCTTCCATTGTTGTGCCTTGTGCCAATCAGTTTCAGTTTGAAATCTACCACATCAGAATTATTGAATCGATCTCTAGCCATTCTGAATGATTTAACGTGAACATTATGTTGATCGAGCATGTTTTGTAGTTCACGAACGGTCTCAGGATTTAACTTATTATCTGTTGGCTTTCCCCTTTGAGTTGTAAAAAATAATAATAAGTGACTCAATCTCAAGAATATATAACATTAAAATTCAATAAAAAACTATGAATTACTCTCGAGCAGTAATAGAGTAATTAATGTAAACAATTATATTATAATAAGAAACATAAAATTAACTATAATGTTTTTTAAAGAAATTACCCGACAGGTTGGATCCTGTTACTCGTCTCGTTCCCTGCATCAGCTATATATATCTGTGCGAATTTTGGTTGATTTCCTTCCAATGGTAGTAAACTACCAATGAGGTGATGGTTCTGTCCATTCAACCTAAATATCGGCGGTGATGTACCGATATTAATGTCCCAATCAATTTTTCCTCCCATCGATGTAAACGAAAACATACTATTGTATGAACGTATGTTTTCGACAAAATTTTTGCTTCTTTCATTAGCCCCAAATAGTAAATCGTGGAGTTCCTTTGGGGGTGATCTCATAAACGGCAAGACTATGTTTCCTTGATTACAACATAGCGTAAATTTTGGGACCTTTGGACGGTAGTGTTTCTCTACACGCTCGGCATACCAAAATATTGCTCCACAATGTTGACAAGCATATGTAGGATCACCAATATCATCATATTCTATAACCAAATATCCAAATATATAAATTTAAAACGAACATTGAGAATGAAATACAAAAAAACAGAGTAAATAATTGGATTAAGAATCGGTGATGATAATACAAAAGTTATTTCATACCTGGAGCTGAGAAGTCGAGACAGTCAACATCACATTCAACATCATCATCTGCTAGCATTAAATCTTAGTACTTTTACTATTGATATTCTTCTTATAAAAAATTACAATTACAATAATAATAAAAAATACAATTGTAATAATATAAACTTACTATTGAAGAATTATGTTTGCAATATGAAAAAAGTGAATAGGGCGGAAATGACTTTCTTATACAGAATTAAATAGGAAACATAAAATAAACAAATCTAAAGTAGTAGATGATGCATAGTTCATGTAGCATATACACCCGTACCTGGAGAGGAAAGATCGTCGCACTGCATTTGATTTTCTAAGAACAATGATTTATAATTCATTAAAATGCATCCGTCAATGTATATATATGAAAATGCGAAACCATGTCAATAGTAAATCACATACCATCAGAGTTATCATGAGAAGCATTTGTATCATGCGGTGTAGTCTCGAGAAAATCACAATGCGTACCTTATATATATACATATATAAAAGTATTGAAATAATGTTATAATAATACTTTCCATGTATCAATATTTTATAACTAAAAAGTGTTCTTATTTGATTGGATATGTAATTTCTACTATTATTTTCCTACGTACTATACATACCAGGTTGAGAAATATCATTTGGCACGTTGGCATATTGTATTTGATTCTCTAAGAACAATGAGTTATAAGTCACTAATTTCATCTATCAATTAATATATATCAAAATGGGAAACCACGTCAATAGTAAATCACATACCATCAGAGTTACCATGAGAACAATTTGTATCATGTGTTGTGGTCTCGAGAGCATCACGATGTGTACCTTATGATAATACTTTCCATGTATCAATTATTTATAACTAAAAAATGTGTTCTTATTTGATAGAATATGTAATTTCTATTACTATTTTTCTATGGACTATACATACCAGAATGAGAAATATCCTTTGGCACATTGAAGGGAGAAGAATTAACATCTTCATTGTTATAGCGAAAATCATTCAAGAAATTGTTGCAACCAACATGTCCAGACAGCACATATGAAACTGAGCGAGCGGTGGGAGAAACTATAAGAATAAGTAAATAATTAGTGGTGTATTGTTGTTTTTTGAATTTACCTTATAAACATTTAATTACACGGATACACATATTTATACCATTTGTGATATCGGATAGAGGGTTTCTGGATCTTCTTCTAAGTGATTCATGATATTTTGCTCGTTTTGGGGCGCCGAAATCACCGCTTCCAGCATCAGGTAGTTGTGAATAATTTGATACTTCACAAACTCCTGATCTCTTGCTTGGAACATTGGCGGGATTATTAATAGTTTGATGAGTATTTTCGGCATCACTTATGGGTTCAACCCATGATGAACTACGTGACGGATGCAGTCTTCCACCATTTAAAATTGTTGATTTTGTCAATTTCTTCATTCACAGCTATCATTCATAATAATAACAACAACATTTAAAATAACAGTAGTAATAGTCATAAATAAGATATTCAACATTATTATTAAAACAGAAAGCAAGTCCAAAAATTATGCACCGGACGTCTACAATTGTGAAATTGCAATTTCTTATATTAATACAATTTTGAATGAGTATCTCTAACTTGGTTTCATTGAATATAAAAAAATATCCGTAGGTCTTAAAAAAATATTCTAGCTTATGATGAAATGTGTATTAAGAACATCTTGATTTGTACAATTAATCATGAACATAGAACTTATACTCATTGTGTGATAAGGTATGGAATAATCTATTAATAATGAACAGTTCTCTGAAGATATGAAATTACTTGGCGTACAAACTTACTCCCTCCGTCCCCTTTTAAATGTCCCATTTTATCATATTGGGATGTCCCTATTTAATTGTCACATACCTTATTTGGTAAAGTTTGTGTGACTCAAAATCATTCTTACTTTATTCTTACTTTATTCTTACTTTATCTATTAATATCAACCACACAAACCTACTTTTCTTAAAACTCGTGTCACCCTCTTCCGGGACATTTAAAAGGGGACGGAGGGAGTACATATTATTAGATTCACGTACCAGTGAATAGTTAATTACTTGACATCAAATTGAACACCATCCCTTATCAGCTATCGCTCTCTTCACATAAGCCATGGATTGGAACTTGCTTGGGGAAGATGGTGTTCACCCCCTTTTTTGTGGTCACCTGTGAATTATTGTGTAGCTAAAACTTGTAAATTTGCATGCACCGTTTGTGTTTTATTTAGTGTCTAATAGGGTTTGAAAGCATAAAGTCAATTATACGGAGTACTTGATTTAGTTGCAATAGGAGACTTGGCTGTAAACTCCACATTGATTAAAACACAAATACCAGGAGGGGTCCGTTTATATATGGACTTTTTGAGTTGTATGGACTTGTGGCTCAGAACATTTTATTTGCTTGATCTACAGAGTATATATTATGGGTTTGTCAATTCCATTAAAGATATTACGGAGTGTTTTTTAGTGTTATAATGATATTAATTAACATCTTAATACAATGAGGTCATTATGACAACTTTGATGTTATAACTATATTATTTTTAGAGCCCGTTTGATAGCACGGAGATCAGCTGATTTGGCTGATTCTACTGAAATTTATAAAGTTCTTGTTGAAGTGGTTGCATTGGCTGATTATGCTGATTTAAGTAAAAATTAGTTTTAAAATATATTTTATTAATAAAATATAGAAAAAATTATATTTAAAAATAGCTAAAATGGTCATCTACAGTAACTTCAACCAATACAGCCAGAAAAGTAACTTCAACCTTACTTTTTCTGCTTATTACACAATTCAGCATGCGAAAGGAAAAATTACGTCTTTGGTGAAAAAAGTTGGCTGATAAGCCCGATAAGCCAAAAAACAGTGTTGCCAAACGTCCTCTTTTTTTATGATTAAGTTCTCATTTGAAAATGCTTATTTCGTAAACAAATGTTATACTCCCCCGTCTCTTAAAACTTTTCACATTTTTGAATTTTTTGGTCAACCGTGTTGAACTTTGACTAACTAAATATATTTATAAAAATTATTTATAATACAAAAATGATATTAAAATATTCCTTATTAAGAGTACTTTCATAAAATTATAAAATGAATTACTTCCCTAAAGGTACTTTTTTTAAAGTTATAATAATCCGTAATATTAATCAACATCTTAATACAATGAGGTCATTATGACTTTTATTATATAAATATATTATTTTTAGTATTTGATGATTAAGTTCTCATTTGAGAATGTTTATTTCGTAAAATAAAAATGTGGAGCTTCAATTGGGACGTCCAATAGCTTAAGTGACAAACTTAATCTAGGACAGAGGGACAGGGAGTATCCTATAAGTAAATAAAAGTGGTGTTTTCTAGCAGGTCAGCCAAACAGAACCCGCCGTCCGGCTAAAGCCGTTAACTAATATTCCCTCAATCCTAATTTGTAAGATATGTTTCCTATTTACTTGGTCAACACAAATCACTCCTAATCTCTTACTTTATAAATCAAATTTGTTTCTGGTTGTTGAGACTTTGTAAATCTTTTAGAGCCTGTTTGGTAACACTGAAATCGGCTGAATTGACTGACTCTGCTGATTTATGAAAAAATTAAATTTAAAATATATTTAATTAATAAAATAAAGAAAAAATTATATGAAAAAAAGTAAAATTGTTATCTACAATAACTTCAACCAATACAACTAAAAAAATAACTCCAACAATACTTTTTCTTATTATTAAATACCTCAGCGTGCAAAATTAAAAGTTACCTATTTGGTAAAAAAAGTTGACTGATAAGTTAAGAAAAACAGTCACCAAACGGTAACTTAATGTAGTTTCTGAATACGCTAAAAAATTCTCAAAATATTTTGAGTACGGACAAGGATCTGTTTGCTTTACCATTTGTCAAACATCGTAAACCGTAAAGTATCTTACACAGTGGGATGGGGGGAGTATATACTTATGTGAAACTTAAAAAATTTATATTTTATGATAGCATTTTTAACAAAAAAAGATTTCATGTCATGATGATATTATCAATATTACCGTGTATAAATATATAATTGTCAAAGTTTAACATCATTGACTTCGAAAATAGTGTTTGGCTAAAATAAAAAGGGGCGGAGGGACTATTTGTATTCAATAAGCAGTTGCTTAAATGTATAACATGTATGTGTTTTTATGCCTTATTCAGTTATTTGTGCGCAGAGACAAAAAAAATCCAAACTGTTTTGGCAGGGAAGAATTCATGAAGGTAAGCATAAGCAAGATTATCTCAACATTAACTAATTTAAACCAATGTAAATCAAAGTAAATCAAGAAAACCATCTCTTGAAAAACTAACATGTATGCAGTAAATACTCATCCACTAAAAATGACATGAAATTAAAGAGCAAAGATAATTCTTCATTTTTTGGCCACCTCAAACACCATCTCCAAAACCTTAAGTTTTTTCAACCTTGATAGTTTTCTGCAGTTTGCTAGTGGAGTTTTGAGTAGAAGATCCTCCATCATGGTCCTTCCTCATAATCTAACAAAGACCGCTTTGACATTGGGGTAGTAGTCGTAGCATCATCAATATTCTGAAGTTCAATGATAACATTAAATATTGTTAGCTCTTTAAGTTTAAAATATCTAAATAGGGTGAGTACTAATCTAGAATGTGAATTTAAATGTTAGATGTTACATATCAATTTTTTGTGGCAAGATAATGATATGTTTACAAATTTTGAAATGAAATACATACAATACAAATATTTAGGAAGGCTATCCCCTGGTTGTCATAGATCATGGATACATGTGCCTATGGATATTTCATAAATGTTCCAAGTATATATTTGGTTGGGCTGGCCAAGTTTTGCTAATTTTCCACTTAGGCTAGAAGCAATCGAAGTAATCTTAAAGCATTAAGCCAATATACTCTTTAACTCTTGTGTTTTCAAGTGGTTTATACAAATGTTACTCCTGGATAATGATATGTTTACTTGATATGTTTTCAAGTAATCATAAAGCATTAAGCATCAATTTTATATGGCAAGATAATGATATGCTTACAAATGTTGAAATGAAAAATATACATTATTCATATTTGGGAGAACATGATTATTAAATTTTTAAGCATTACTTACGTTTGATGATGTTACTCCTGGCTGACTGAAAAAAATTTCCAAATCGTCATCAGATTCCAGATCCTAGAGAATAAAATTTCAATCAATTGTTAGGCATTAAGAATGAAAAGGTCACGACAACAATAAATTAAAATAAAGTTGATTCATTTATATACCACTTGTTGTTCATCATTTGTTTTTGCCAGAAATTGGTTCATAAGATCATCATTTTGTGTGAGGCACCTCACGGAAAAAACTTTGTCACTTTTTTTAAAATCTTCCTCGCTTATATCAACCCTAAACAAAAGATGTAGACCCACTAAATCGTCAATTTCTTTTGACGTCGCTGTCTCATGAATGCCACTCTGAAAGATAAAAAATATAAAATTTATTATTTATTCAAATACATATTTAACATACTTTTAGAGAATTACTTAAAACAATTATTTTGAATTATCATACCAGATTCAGTTGTTCTCTGAGTTGGCCCGCAGTTTTGTGCAACAACTGACGACACTCGTGATCCCACAGACATAACGTAACAGAGCCCGAAGAATCCTTCACGATAACAGTAATCTTATATCGGTGTATTCCCTGGTCGAACACCTCATTGCATTTAGAGCACTTAAACTTGTCGCCGTGAGCAGAGGCCTTTTTAGAGCAAGACTCTTTTACACACCCTTGATAGGACCAAGCTCTTCGATTGAGAATATTTGTGATTTTACCAAAGATCCAACATCGGGACCTCTAAATTATGTTCACAATTAAAATATGTTAAAAACGAAGTATAGAGTAATCTCACAAAATGAGTTAAATTAAAATTCAAATAGCCTAACCTTAGAAATTGCAAGCAGTTCAGACACTGACTTAACTAATGCAGGATCTATAAAAAAAACCGGTGGAGTTTGCAGATGATGAAGACTGTGAGCTGGCTACCAACCTTAAAGGAAAATAGTTAGATATCAAGAAGTAACTAATAATCAATATTTAGTAAAAGTATATAGATTCAAATGTTTAATATATGATAATGATTTCTACATCTCATTTTCATTTTTTATATTCTAAATATTGGCATATTTTTGTCAATAATCAAGTATGAATAAACATTCTAATTAAAAAGTTACTTTATGAATGCATTTAGTGCTACCAATCTATATTAAATCAATTTGTGGGAAGAAGCATCTTACTTAGTACGGAAGTCCTCAATTTCAGGGATACTCTCGTCCACTATAACCTTTGTACAGTAAAAGGAGTTTGCAAGAATGACCTCACCTATAATATTTTATATGTTATCTCTATCAAGTATAGAGAATACATAAATAACTATAGTACATGAATTAATAAATGTTTTACCATAGTCAGTCTTTGCTCTACACAACTGAAGCAGCATGATGTGTGGTTCGGCCGAAGTACTGGGCATATTCCTCAAAGCCTGTGCATACTCACCCCATAGTGTACACGACAACTGATTTTTACTGTTGGCATAAAATATAGATAGAACAAATGCAAGATTCAGCAACTCATGTAAATGGAAATTGTTATTAAATAATTACTTCTAAACGATTGTTATGATGTGAGTTTATACTCCAGATCTTCGAGGATGAATTCTGCTGCTCGCGGCAATCCATCTGGTTGCAAGGAATATTTGATGTTGTCAAACTTAAACTTTCCAATTGTATCTGTAAAAACCGAAGCAAAAAATTTAGTTCTGTGAGGATAAACTCTTTAAAGTCAAATACAATGTTATGACTTATTACCGAATAAGTCATCTCCAGCTCTTCTATGAGTATTTTTTATCTCGGTGAAACTTTTTAATGAATACAAATCCTTTGGGAATTCTGTCTCTGATGAAAGATCACGCTCCTTGATCTTTGTGCTCTCCTTAAAATATAACCTGAAAGGATGTGAAGTAGGCCTGTAATCACCGTTATTAGCCCTAACTTCAAAACGCATCATTCCATAAAGACCATGCTCCTTGATTTTGCCCTTGAAGGTAGAAACATGAGTATTTTCAATTGTAGCTTGTATGCGTGTTCCCTGCATGAATATTAAAAATAAAAACTATTGGTTAAGCTTGTTTTCACTTCAAAGTTTATAAAAAAAAACAGGCACTATTACTTCCCAAAGTTTGTTGGAAAAAATAAATAAAGCAGTTCGTAGGTATATTAGTTAGCATGAAACCACGGTATAAATGTTCCGATACAATCATTCCAAAGGTTGGTTCTGCAGGAGACATATTTAAACATATGCATACATAGGTTTTCTAGCTTTTAAAAGTGAAAAGAAAAACAACAGGCTGGTATTTTTGTTTCTCAAAAAAAAAAAAACAGGCTGGTATTTTAGTATCTCAATAAAAGAAAACAACGGGCTGGTATATGTTAAGCTTGGTTCTCTAAGTCATATTCAAACATATGCATAATGAATAAGAATCAACATAAGTTATGGTTTTACATATTAAGTTGCTGAATCACACTTATATTGACATGAACCATGATAATTAACCAAGAATAGGCAATGTTAAGTGAAAATCAGACTTAGAACGATGATTAGCCGTACACAAAGTATTTGAAAATCAGTATCTCAATGATGATAAGCCATACAAAAGTATTTGAAATATCTTTAGAAACCCATCCTTTGTATTTTAGCATGGAGATTAAATCAAAATACTTGAAAAGCTTGGTTCTGCAGGAGACATATTTAAACATATGCATACAAAGGTTTTCTAGCTTTTAAAAGAGAAAAGAAAAACAACAGGCTGGTATTTTAGTTTCTCAAAAAAAAAAAAAAAGCAACAGGCTGGTATTTTAGTATCTCAATAAAAGAAAACAACAGGCTGGTATATGTTAAGCTTGGTTCTCTAAGTCATATTCAAACATATGCATAATGAATAAGAATCAACATAAGTTATGGCTTTACATATTAAGTTGCTGAATCACACTTATATTGACATAAAACATGATAATTAACCAAGAATAGGCAATGTTAAGTGAAAATCAGACTTAGAACGATGATTAGCCACACACAAAGTATTTGAAAATCAGTATCTCAATGATGATTAGCCATACAAAAGTATTTGAAATATCTTTAGAAACCCAGCCTTTGTATTTTAGCATGGAGATTAAATCGAAATACTTGAAAAGTATGGTTCTGCAGGAGACATATTTAAACATATGCATACAAAGGTTTTTTAGATTTTAAAAGTGAAAAGAAAAATAACAGGCTGGTATTTTAGTTTCTCAAAAAAAAGAGCAGCGGGCCGGTATTTTAGTATCTCAATAAAAGAAAACAACAGGCTGGTATATGTTAAGCTTGGTTCTCTAAGTCATATTCAAACATATGCATAATGAATAAGAATCAACATAAGTTATGGTTTTACATATTAAGTTGCTGAATCACACTTATATTGACATAAAACATGATAATTAACCAAGAATAGGCAATGTTAAGTGAAAATCAGACTTTGAACGATGATTAGCCATACACAACGTATTAGGGTTTAGAATTACAATGATGATTAGCGATACAAAAGTATTTGAAATATCTTTAGAAACCCAGCCTTTGTATTTTAGCATGGAGTTTAAATCAAACTACTTGAAAAGCTTGGTTCTGCAGGAGACATACTTAAACATATGCATACAAAGGTTTTCTAGCTTTTAAAAGTGAAAAGAAAAACAACAGGCTGGTATTTTAGTATCTCAATAAAAGAAAACAACAGGCTGGTATATGTTAAGCTTGGTTCTCTAAGTCATATTCAAACATATGCATAATGAATAAGAATCAACATAAGTTATGGTTTTACATATTAAGTTGCTGAATCACACTTATATTGACATAAAACATGATAATTAACCAAGAATAGGCAATGTTAAGTGAAAATCAGACTTAGAACGATGATTAGCCACACACAAAGTATCTGAAAATCAGTATCTCAATGATGATTAGCCATACAAAAGTATTTGAAATATCTTTAGAAACCCAGCCTTTGTATTTTAGGAAGAATTGGAGAACAGATATGAAAAAATATTTTAGATTAGGAGTATTTATAGGTTTTTTACCCCCCACCGCCGAACCCCCCGGACCCCCCTGCAGCCCACCCAACGGCTATATAGCCGTATGGGTTGTCCCCAGCCCACCCCCAACGGCTATTTTGGCCCAAAAGTCCAAAACAATTTTTTTAAAAAAAGTGACTGTTGGACCCGGACCCGGGCCCGATCCGGCCGGGTCGGGTCAACTATTTCCGGAACCGAGCCCGCCCCGCCTCATCCCCACCGGTTCGGGTCTACATCCGGTCCCGGACCGCCAGACCGGGCCGGTCCCGGGCCCGCATAGTAGCGGGACGGTCCCGGGCCCACACAGTAGCGGGACGGTCCCGGGCCCGCACAGTAGCGGGCCGGGCCGGGCCGGGTCACGGGCTGGGTGGCCCGAATCGAATCCACCCCTAGACGAAACCTAGCTAAGAATGTGAAGATTTTGCGTGTGCAACGGAATCAAGCTCGATTTAGAAGTTTTCTTTCTCGCGGAGGTGCCTGGGTCGATCCCTGTTGATGCAAACTACGTAGTAGTGAACTACGCGCACAGATTGAACTGTAGCAATGGTACCATTACCATATTGACTTTTTTTAAGCTTTGGCTCTTGCGTAGGTGCTGGGTCCATTCCCATTGATGCCACTTTTTTTTTTAATTTATTATTTATTTATGTGGAAAATTTTTAAATTTATTATTCTAAAAATACTAAAATTAGTTATTTTGACTTTTTCTAAATAAAAATAATCCCTAAACCGCAGTCCGTATATGTGTATCTCACTACCTTCACTACAATCACATTTCCCTGTTCAGACGTCTTGATTGCCTCCACCACCACAACTTCGTCGTTTTGACCCGCCTTCACAAAGCGGTGCCGCCAGACAACCACTGATCTCCAGATGACCGTGTTCGGCCGGCCAGAGCAATAGTCCAAGGCGCCAAAGTTTCCAAGTTCACACTTTACATAATTCAATTTTTCTGGATTAATTATTAAAATTTCTTTGAATGTTAAGATTAAATTATTAAATATATGATAGTTCTGAATATGTTTTCAATATTCAGAGTATTGGGAGTAGTTCAGATTTTAATTCAAATGATTCACTAGTATGAAATGAAGAATTGAATCAAATAATTGTTGAATGTGAAATTAATTTAATTGATAATCTACATGATCAAGGTGTTGATTTTGATTATTTGGAAACTCATTCTGGATTGAGAAAAAAATTGTTGATTTTCATTTAATGTTAGAGATTAGGTGCACTGTAATTACCTTAATATTTTATACTACGTTATGATTATATTAATATTTGATGATGTACGTTAACTATGAAATGTTAAGTTTCTTTAATATTTTACTTTTTTCTATTAAATTTATAAGGAGTATTAATTAGAATTACATTACGGTAGGGACCCATAGACTTTTTTTTCTGGGTCATATTTTGCTCATAGTTCTGCTATTCAGGCTACCCAGTAAATTCCCGTTTGAAATGTCACTTGATCTATATCTCTCAACTGGACTTACATTACGATTGTGTTGTTCAATCCAGTGTTTAATATTGTGTTGTTCATGACTGCATTACGAAGAGGGTGATTGTAGCGGGTGAACTTCGGCAATGCCTCTATCATCTGAGACGGGTTGTTCGGGCTAATGTTATTAGTGTGTGAGACATTCTTCTCCATGCATTCTTGCTATGCTCTCTCAAGCTGCTCATGGAAAAACTAATGCTCTTTTTCATTCTTTATGTGATAATACACTACAAAAAACTCGCTCTTTGTCACGGATTTTGTCACGGATCGTAGTTCGAAAAATCTGTGACAAATGATTTTTTGTCATGGATTTGTCACGGAAAAAATTCGTGACACCAGGGGCGTGATAACATTTTTGTCACGGATTTTAATCCGTGAGACCGTTTGTCACGGCCACCGTCCGTGACAAAACATTTCACCGGAACTCCATCACCTTTTATTTGTCGCGGCCACATCCATGAATAAATTTTTTTATTTTTCAAAAAAAAAAATATTTGTCACGGAAATATCCGTGACAAATTTAAAAAAAAAGGTTTTCGAAATAGAGTGGGCGGGTATTTGAAACGATCTGAAAAATTCAAATTTTTAATTTTGTCACGGACATATCCGTGACAAAAAAATTTGAAAAAATTTTGAAAAATTTCGAAACAGGTGGGCGGGTACTTTAAAAATTTTAAAAAAAATATTCAAAATTTTGAACTTGTCACGGATCTCATCCGTGACAAAACATTTTTAAAAAAAAAATACGTTATTTTCTTAAAAGTTTTAATACGTTATTTTCTCAAAATATACGTTTTTGAACTTGTCACGGATCTCATCCGTGACAAAAGTTTTAATTTTTTTAAAAAAAAATTCAGCGCATTAATTTTTTGAATGTTTATTTCAAAAGTTTATTTAATAAATAATAACCATTAAAATTTAGGCACTTTTTAAAAAAATTAAACTTAATAAACATTGTTTATAATAAATAGTTAAACAATCATCATTAATCTTAATAAATAATTGTTTATAATAAATAATTAAACAATCATCATTAATCATCATTAATCACCATTAAACATTATTTATCATAATAAATAATAAATCAATCAAACCATCATTATATAACACAAATAATTAATATTCATAAAGTAACCATCAAAATTTAAAAATCCTTAAAATGTCAATAAACTAGTTATTACAAACCATCAATGGTCATCATAATCATCATCATCATCATCATCATCATCATTATGTTCCTCACGATGATCGGGTTGCCTTCCGTGGCCGCGGCTGCTGCCACGATGGCTGCCTCGACTGCCACCACACGGCTGCCAGCCCGGCTGCCGCCACGGTATGCTTGAGCTCCGGGAGTCGATAAGGGGGTATCATCATAATATCCATATGAAAAATTGTTGGAGATATGGCTATAATTAGCAAAACCCCTACTGCCCTTACTGCCCATATTGCCCATTATTGTCCGCGAAGGGAATTTGTGGAGTCATCTCGAGGTGCTGTAACGTTCAATTAATATTATTAATTAACTAAAAGCAGTACATTATTTGTGGCATTAATAATTTGAATTAACCAACTTTTCAATCATGACTAATTCATATTTAGAAACATTAAGCTGGCCGGAATTAATAATTTACTAATATAAAGTTCACTAAAATTAACTAACGTTCAATTAAAATTACTAATTAACTAATAGTAATATGTTAATGGCATTAATCGTTTTAATTATTAACTAATTCACAATATTAGAATGTGTGCACCAAACACACTAAATTATTACGTTAATGACATTTATTCACAATACTAAAATTATGAAAATCTAATAGTACACATTAAATAATTAACTAACATATAATACTAATTAAAGTTATTACGTTAATGGCATTTATTCACAATACTAAAGTTAACTAATTTAACTTATTAATTAGTTAATTTCCATTTAACTAATATTGTTAAATATCATTAATTCACAATAATATATAATTCACACTTAACTAATAAAGTTTGAATCCTAACTTAAATCACTACAAATCCTAAATTATGCATTAACAATAATTATTGCTAATAAACAAATTAAACCTAATCATCATCATTGGTTATAAACCCATTTCAATTAAATAATATTTAAATCTAACTAATATTATCAACTCAAATTCTAAACTCATTTCCTCAATGTTTTAACTTAGTTAATTAATTTACATTTAACTAATATTATTGTTAAATATTATCTCATTAATAATTCACAATAATAATTCACACTAAACTAAATAAAAATAAAGTTTCAATCCTAGCTATATTATGCATCCCATTAACAATAATCGCTAATAAACAATAATTGGTGATAATAACCTAAGCTAGCTAACTTAATTAAATCACTACAAGTCACTAATTAATTAATCTATAATAAGCTAGCTAGCTAATACTTAAATCACTACACATCCTAAATTATGCATTAATAACAATAATTGCTAATAAACAAACCGGCCTAATCATTGGTGATATAAACTCATTTCAATTAACTAATTAATATTTATATTTAAATTTAACTAATTAAATTACGTTAATAGTTTAATAATATATTGTCAATAATATGAAAATTAACATGACCTCACTAAATTACGTTAATAGTTTAAATAAATGAACAACTAACCTCACTAATTAAGCTAATAATTAATTTATTACACAATTAAAAGAAATTAGTTAAAATGACATACCTTATCTGCATAAACTGGGAAAATGATGAACTGACGGATTACATCATTCAATCTTTAAACCGATACTACATCACTCGAATCTACGAATTTTTGAACTGATAAGTGTTGTTCTTGCAAATGTAATGGACGATGGGGTTGGGTTATATAAAAAAATTTGTCACAGATTTGTCACGGATTTATCCGTGACAACCCTTTTTTCGTACTGTATTATTAAAGGTTACCGCTGGAAAATCAATAATTGAAGTTTGTCACGGATTTTGTCACTGATGGATCCATGACAAAGTTTTTTTTGAAATTTGTCACGGATTTGTCACGGATCTGTCCGTGACAAATGCCCGGGAGCAAAAAACGTATACGCCGGACTAAAAAACCGGTCTCCGGAGTAAATTTGTCACGGACAAAATCCGTGACAAAATATTGTCACGGATTTTGTCATGGACCTATCCGTGATAACACATTTTCGTGACAAATCCCAATATTCCGTGACAAAGTCCGTGACAACTTTGTCACGGGCGTAATCCGTGACAAAAATACGTGACAAAGAGCGAGTTTTTTTGTAGTGATAATTGTGTTAGGGCTAAACGATCTTGTGATTGTTTTCCTTTTAGATACCATAATGCTAGTTCAATTTCTTACTTAATTGATTGTGATCTTTCGGTCTCTATCAGACACCAACTTTGTTTGGCTCTCGCTTTTTTTTTACGATGGAGGGTGATTTTTCATGAGCAACATGAATTTTCCCATTACAAAATAAGGAGTAATAAAGATGATGTCTATCATACTATCTAATTTTAGAGCTCGTTTGGTAATATGACAATATCCAAATTGGCTGATTCTGCTGAAATTTATGAAGTTCTGGGTAAAGTGACTAGATTTAATGATTCTGCTGATTTATGAAAAAAATTAAAATATATTTTATTAATAAAATAAACAAAAAATTATATGAAAAATGATTAAAATGATCCTCTATAGTAACTTCAACCAATACAGCCAGAAAAGTAATGTCAACCTTACTTTTTCTTATTATTACATAATTCAGCGTACGAAATCAAAATTTACGTGTTTGATAAAAAAATTGACTAATAAACCGACAAAGAGGGTCAGTGGGTCACCAAAACCAGGATCTTATTGCTTATACCAAAGTACCAAACAACAGCTTGTCAAAGCAGTTACATGTGTGTGGTGGCAATGGCACTATTTTGTGTCACATCAAATTTTTAACAAGGCATTTTGCATGAAACCTCATGTTGTAATACGCCTATGCTTGGACTCGGGCCGGGCCCAGCCCGGCTGGGCCGCCGGTTCCATATGCTTAGGCCCGAGACCGGCCCGGGTCTTGTCCGGTTCCGGGCCGGGCCGGGTCCGGTTCATTTTTTAATTCTTATTTATTTCACCCTCCACCCCCCCATCCACCCCCCCCCCAACACCCCAACCCCCTTGGAAATACCCAGACCAGCCCAACTGAACCCAGCCCAAACCAAAAAAATCAAAAAAATAAAATAAAATAGGCCCGAATCGGGCCCGGCCCGGCCGGCCCGGTTCTCCTTTTCCCTTACCCGTGCCCGGAACCGGTAGACACCCCGGGCCTAGGCCCGAACCAGAACCGGACCCGGGACCGGTTCCCGGGCCAGGTGGCCCGCACCGAGTCCAAGCCTAAATACGCCCCAAGAAAACACTTGTGTAGAACACAAGCACTTCCAAGGTAAATTTCTGATTCGGGTTTGGGGGGATTGCGTGTTAACAGCTCTTTAATAGATCTACAGACTAATGCATCATCTCATGTGATGTTTTCTAAGATATCTTTCCCTTTGCATCTTTTGTTGAATCAAGCCCTACACTTCACTGAGAGTTTTCTATCGAACACTAACTCATATGATTGTCTTTAGAATCAGAATCACAATCCGGATTAGTCTTAAACATTTGTTCAAGAGTAAGCAATACTATGTCTACCATTAGCAGACTAGCTCATTCAAATCTGTATTTGTTCATGTCCATACAGATAGGAAGATAGCTATTGGCCTGACAGTTTCACACAGCCCTATGCTAAGAGACGCTCAGCTGAAGAAATGGTAAACAAGCGTTTCTTTTGATAGATAAATACACATTCCACTCAACCACTATACACATCCCAAATCGTGGATAATATTGATTATTGACAACAATCCAGTTTATGTCATACAAACACAAGTTTGATATACAACAACAAATAACAGAACAGACAATCAGCCGTTCTTATCCATCGTCTCCAGAGCAGCAGAGATCACAGCAGCAGAAGCAACCAAGGCAAGCCAAAGAACCGAGAAGCTGAGTCAGCACAATTGCACACTGATCGTTGATATTGGAGCATGTTTGGATACAACACACACAGCAGCACTTTTGACACATCTTTCCGCAACAGTTAGATGCCGCCTTAACAAAAACCTCAGCTGCGTCTGGTTTTGCCTCAATGGCTCCTGGGGGAATATTTTCAGCAGTCGCTGTGTGGTTTCCGAAGCCAAGGCCGAGATTGTGAAGCATTGCTCTCTTTTGTGATGATATTGGATTTGCCATTTTCTGTTTATCGCTACTGCCCTGCTATCACGTGATATGGCATGGTTCAGGTGCAATGCACATGTAGCTAAGAAGGAGCAAATAAACCAATCCAACTTATAAAAGAAAAGATGGGAAATTAAGTGTCTGGAACCAAGCTTATTTGGTTCATCAGCCTAATCACCACTGTATTCTATTAAACGTTTAAAAAACAGTGGTCCAAAAGTTCTTTTTATGAAATGACTGAAATGAACAGATGAGCAATTCACCACCATCATTTGGATGTTATTTCCTTCCACATATTTACTTTTTAACACCCTCCATTTTTAAATAGCTTATATAGGTGACTCAGCTGAACAGCCCATCTGCCCATTTAGCTGTTTCAGCCACTCTCAGAGAACCCAGCCAAGCTTCAACCTCACCAAGTAGGCCTTAAGCTCATTCAAGGCCTTCAGCTTGGCGTCAAAGCCCACCTGTACCTGTATGGTACCCACCCCCACCCCACCAGGTGGCTCCCAATAGTAGATATGGAATATTAAACTACTTTTTTCTTTCATGAGATGGGAAAAGTTAAAGAGCTAGATCAAGGACTTCTTAGAAATACAAGTCACTCACTCACTCCAAACTTTTTTTTTGCGCAAATCTTTCAAACCTATTATAGTATCTGTTTTGTTAAGGCCAATTGGGATGAGATTCGAACCTGTGACTTCCTCTTTGGAAGTGTCACAGTGATGCCATCAGAACACAAGGTAATGTAAAAACACTAACGTAAATTTGTTAAGTCCAAATGAAATATCAATTGAAATGCTTTATGACAATTGTAAAAACTGATCAACAGGTCTTGAACATCTAATCTTTTTATTCTGCATTATTTATCCATGGATTAGTACCTTCTTTGTCTTACTTGGCTCTGGAGTTCCATTTATTTTCTCAGTCCTTACCAGTGCCATGCACGTATACTCAGAAACGACAGAGTGTTGCATACTCATTTTTGCAATCTACAAAAAGTGAAACGGCTCTGTTGGATATGAAAGACAATTATGAACAATAATGGTCTAAATTCTACTGCTATGAACAGAAGAGGATATCTGAATGGAAAGTGATTTGATGGCATTCATATTCCCATAAGAACATCTCCAACATACTCTTTAATAAAGAGATGCTCTTTTTTTTGAAGAGTTAACCATTAAAAAGTATCCCCGATAAACTCTGTGTTTTAACATTTATTATAAGAGAATGAGTTTTCACTCTCCAGTTTTGAAGAGCAAAACCAACTCCCTCTATAATCAATCGACTTAAATGCAATTCCACTTTGAAAGGAAACTTCAACATAAATTGCATTAAATGCAATGATATTTTTGCTCTCTATTTGGAAAAATATTAGAAAATAAAGGGAAAATATAAACAGAGTTGGAAGAAGCAAAAGAATCCCTCTTTGAGTTTAATGACTCTTTATTTTAATATGGCCTTCATATATATGGAGTGTTGCATTATTGCAATATGCAAAAAATGGTCTTCATATATATAGTCTCTTGGAGATGCTCTGAGTTGTAGAAAATTGAGGTATAAAACAAATGACTATAACGACCTTCTCCTCAAGCTCTTTGGTGCTAGTAAACCATGCCTGTGCCGTGAGCATCATGATTTGCTGTTGTGCTAATACCTGTTAAAAAAATAATTGGCAATATTGTAGTGGAAGAAGTACTTAAAATAAGTGTTGTGCTAAGTATGTAGCTTTAACATGTATGGCAGTATGGCACACATAAATAGAATTCTTTGGGCAATTAGATATCCATGCTGTTTATTATTGTTTTTTTTTTTTTTTGGGGGGGGGGGGGGGGGATAGTATAGGTTTATGGGCATTCTATTTATTTTTGGCAACTGAAGAGGGATGTGTTGGGTGAATTTGAATACTGTCCCAGATATATGTGTGTGTGCATCTTCCTTACCTGCTGTAGTCAGTATCTTACCACTCACAAAAAAGATTTTATTTCTACCACAATAACTAAAAGTTCATCATCATCATTACCCCAATGCCGCAAAGGCTCCCACCTATGGTGGGGTAAGGGGGGTCAGATGTACGCAGTCTTACCCCTATACTAAAGCACATAGAGACTGTTTCCGGATGACTCATAGTGAAAATCGCGTCGAAAATTGCATGGACTGACTGTTGCTTCATAACAAAGAAGCGCAGACAGTTTAGTGAGTCACTTTGCTTTATTCCATCATACTTCCAAGCCAAAAAATAGTGAGTCTTTGGCTCCATTACAAATGATGTAAAAATAATACTCTTGCAACTCACATTGTCAAAATAATACTCTTGCAACTCACATTGTTTATTATCGTCCTATACTCTCTTTGTGCATTCAATGACCAAATGTGTCTAGTCGCAAAGAAGGTTTGGATAGGAAGGTTACTGGTATAGGGAAATGAAGAGAAACCAGGTCTCCTTGAATAAAATAGGAAGGAAAGATGTATCATTTGGTGGGTACATGCTTTCAACTGGCATGGGTAAAATTGTAATTGTAATCACTTAATTTATAACTTTCCTTACTTTTCATATCACTGTCTTCTCAAAGGAATAACTCCACTTTCCTGTCTGTTTCATCTCAATTTTCTTCTTTCAGTTTCCTTATCTTTTCACACTTTTTTCCTTTTCCTTTTATGCAACTGAACAACGCATCGGGCGTAAGTGACAACTTGCAAGTGTTCTTTGTTTCTTCTTCTTTGTTGGACAATAAGGTAAAGCTGTTTCTACAGCAGAGACTAGTGAAGATAGACATTGACGATATGGACTCACTCCTTTCAATTTTGTTTATATTTTTTTCATTCACTAAAATGATCGGAAAGTCAAAATGGATAAGTGTTACAGAGCTATCACGCATTGTTAGAATCAGGGGCTTAAATCTGTAAAGATACATAACTTTCTGTTTTATGTCCAAAAAATGCATCAAGGGTTTATAAGCTCCACATGATAAACATTAAGAAGTATAAGTGCATCTTTTCCCTATATTAAGCATGCACTTTAGTGTTTTGGAGGATTTTGAGTTGTAACTCAATAGTGATAAAATCCTCTGATTTATTTCTCAGGGAAAATAAACTAATGTTGAAGATATTGACCTAACCTTATATATAGGCACGTCCTTTGTCTCCTGTGCCTTTAGGTTGACAGATAAATTACTCATATCTGCAAGGGAACCTGTAACCTTAATGTTATCAGGAAATGATCCACGGTATCGACCTGAAAGAATCAACGGGCTTTCTGAAGAAAGATCTGGAATTTGAGATGGATATACCTGCCATGGAAATTTCAAAGATGCTTTATTACATAAGTTACATCAATTGCATCCCTCCTACGCATGCATATTTGTGAAATTATTTCCCTTACAATACTTAAGTAAAAGGTTCCATCAAAACATTTAAAATATTTCTCTTTAACTGAAACCCTGAATCCAGAAAATTATAACAGGAAAAGTTTGAGCATTAAATATCAACACAGACCTCAATGTCCTTGAGATCAAGACTTTCAAAGTCAATGGTAATATTTGCAAGAATGATGGATGCTGCTCTGGCAAACAGACTTTCCACTCGAGCCTCAATTGAATCTGAAGAATCATAAAATTGAATGACAAAGATAAAGCAAATATCATACAAGTTCACTGACCTATTCATAAGAGAATGAACACATGCTATCTTCAGAACAAACAGAAGAGAGATCAAAAGTAATGCCAACCAGCTGATTCGGGATCCCTTCAAATGTTCTAAGTGAAGTTAATTGATAACACAATACCAGCAAGGTATCATCTGAGTTCCCACAGCGTGGCCCAGCCATAAACTATTACACTTAGAATGAATCTTTTCTAATATATGATGCAGATTTAAAAAGACTTACCTACATCACGAGCCGCATTATAAAAACCACGACCCAACATTGCAAGCATGCAGAGAAAATAATGGTTACAGAAGCGTCCTGAAAATTTTCAAGCCTGATAGGTCAATTAACATACAGGGAATACAGAAGCATTTCATTAGTTTCTCACAGAATAAAAAGCACCTCTGTCTGTGTCTACATTACATACCGATGCCAAACGTATACAACCGTGGTGAAACTTGCCATTTTTTTGTTAGATGAGTCTTCATTACATCACAGATGTGTTTTTCATCATCCACAGCACCATCAGTGATAAGAAAAATAATAGGAATGGATTTGCTTGTGTCAGAAAACATCTTAATGGCCTGCTCAATGAAAAAATAGTGTTAAAAAGGTTCATTTTAATGAGAGTATACAAAAACCTTGGTAGATATAAAAATCTTAAATGGGAGAAAGAAGAAGATGGTGAATTTATAAAATTTAGATCACAATCATAAACCAATTGCACATTAAGTGATTACACCTCAAGAAGAGATAACATGTAAAACATTTAAATCACATTCATTTATGAATAAAGAACACACCAAATTCAAATAAGATTGGACCAATTTTCAGTTGGTAAGCTACTAATGAAATATGTTTTATCATCAACATAAACCATCAAAGTGGACAAAAAGCTTGAGACCACAAAAAAACTATCAGAAAGATATGCATGCCTACTACATATCTAAATATTAAAATGCAGCGGTGAGTCAAATGCAACAACAAGATATTGGTGGAATAACAGGAAACTGATTGAGGAAGAAAAAACCTGATTTAATGGATTCAAAATGTTTGTGTCTCCACCGGCAACAAAATTTGTATTTATCCAGTGCTTTGCACTTTCAACAGATTCCGTTGTTGCCAACTCAAGACATTGTGAAAATAGATATGTTCCGCCATTAAATGCAATGATGTTAAATGAATCCTGAGGGTCAAGCTTTGAAAGTGCTGAGTAGAGAGCGTTTTTTGTATCCTCTAGAGGTTTCCCCTTCATGCTGCCACTAATGTCAACAACAAATACCAGTTCCTTTGTGAATGCCTATCAACAACAACAACGTTCAAGCCTTAGTCCCAAAAGAGTTTGGCGTTGGCTAACATGAATCCACACATGAAATGATGAAATTGGAGTTAAAAAAGATAAAAAAGATAACATAAAGACAACAACAACAACAACAACATAAAGACAAGATAAAGATAAATAAGTAAGTGCATGAATCACTTCTCATCCATCAACCTAAAAATAGAGAGAGAGCAAGTATGGACTGTATGGTGCAGCATAATAAGTAATTACAAAACATATGATCTGCTAACCAATACAAATACCAGAATATCAAAACAGGTATCAGTTCATTTGACCTTCTTCAATTAGAATACTCATGCTCCAGAGATATCCTAGGATTCCTAGCATTCATGTAAGTAAGCACGGAAGCAAAGGAATAACCTTTGTGTTCTGCTCGTTCCCAGGAAAAAGATAGCAGCAGAACATATCTCTCTGGTCAACATCAAGTACTCCTGGGGATTGCAAAATCACATTTCCAAAGGTTTGGCCTAACGACACCTATATACTCGAAGGTGCCCAAGGGCGGGAATAAACGTTTTATCAGAATGCAACAAAGTTCTCGATAAACTACATGAAGAAAATATCAACTAGTAGTTAACATGGAAACATGAGAGTCTCCTACTGGGAAGACATAATGTTGTTACCACATAGGAAAAGACAAAATCGTTACTGGACCAATTGAGAACTTCTGCTTCATACAAGAAGGTCAACTTCCCATCTTTTCGCCGTAGTTCCTAAAAGAACAACAATAAATCTATTGGCTACAATCATCAATAACATTGAACTAGGGCATTAAAACATTAAAACAAGAAGCACCTTCATAGCATGACTAGCTGTCTTACACAAAACTTCTGATCCGGGAAACGAGTGTACATTCAAATTTATTTTTTCCTTTTTTGAGATTTTCTTTCCAGCGGGAGTCACATACTCTGGGAAACTGAATGGGATGCTCAGGGAGAATTGCCCATCGTGGTAGAGTAACTTCTGAGACCATCTCATGGTGACTAGAATATTCGTCCCTCCATTAATCTGATGATTAAAACTGATGTAATTGTAAAATCACATTCTGTTTAGACCGCTTTTAGAGAACAAATATTTGATGATAGAAGCAGACCTACCTGTGGAATTTTGACAGTAAAAATGTTTGGCTTCAAGTAGCACCCATTGCTAACCTTTGTGGTCATGCCCATTTCTCTTTCATCCTCCCAGGCAACAATTTCAGTACAATAAATGTCCTTGGGCAATTCAACCTCGACACCTAGAATTGAACCCTGTTAGCCAAATAATTTATCACTTGAGAACAAAATATCAGTTGTGTTTCACAGAAGTGAAACAAGGGAAGCATTATAAAGTACCCACAATCTAGTAAAGAAGAACTTTGAACATTATTAAATGCAAGTAGTAATCACATGGTGGTAAGTGGTAACTATCAGGTTTAGGAAAATGGGGGATGACCAAAATCTCTCTGGCTTTCCCTGTTTAAATGCATTATACGGTTGTTGAATTGTTTGATTTTCTATAACATAGTATCAGGTAAACAAGAAAACACGGGTAAATTTTCGTTGATGAGACAATGATCAATATTTATATGTTACGGAGTAGTATTTATATTTGAATAATAATCAGCAAAGAATCAATGGAAGAATGAATACCCCCACATCCCAATTAATGCCCAGAGTAATCTTTTTTCAGTTTTCTTAATATTACTCTACGACTTACGATTGGTATTCCTCTCCCATTAAATAAATCAATATATTCCTCAACCAATTTGCAGCTTCTAGACGGAGGTTACAAGTGCAAAGCACCTCAAATTTATTTGAATTTAAAACTTAATCTGTACCCCAATTAAATGCATTCCATAGATGAAAAACCGAAGTAATAATGACAAAGCTAAAGTAACTCCATATTGCTTATATATATACCTGTTCTCCCATCGGAACAGCAATACAACAATCGCAGGCCCGACTCCCCATGACGCAATGCACACGCCACGAACCAGTGACGGTAACGAAGGCCGTGTCGAGGTAGCATTCGACGCTTAGGGAGACGCCGTTCATCTGGAGGGGAATCAGAGCCGGAGGATCGCACCTGCCGCCGACGTGAGGCTGGTAGCTGGGAATATCAGGGTTGTCGACGATGGCAGGATTCTCAATCATGGCGTAGAGCATGGGAGCCGAAGGAAGATACGAGCCAGCCGCCTTCTCCATGGGGGATATCGGCTTAGGAGGCGCCACGGCCCGGTCCTTGCCGAAGTAAACCCGCTTGGACAGCCGCAGGCCATCCTCCACGGCATTCACGAACTCCTCCGCCATGAGTCGGCACGGAGGAGGGAGAGGGAGCTGGTAGGAGAAGACTGTGGAGGGGTAAAATGGGGATGGAAGTGTATAGAGGAAGGTTTGGAATGGTCAATGGAGGCGAGAGAGCAGAGTTGATTCGGACGGTGCCGGACGTCCGAGAGGTGAATAAAAGGGATGAATTCTCGGCGAAATTGACGGACGTTAACCAGACGTGTATATAGCGCTTATCGGTATTTATACTTCCATCCAGAGTCCAGACAGATAGTTCTTTACCCGCGAGGGGAGAGAGATTTTTTGAAAATAAGTTCGTTCTCAAATGAAATTCACACTTTTAATTCATATAAATTAAGAAAATAAATTTGATTTTACTGTAGAGTACACTGTTGTGACACTGTTTGAACATGTTTTACACTATTTTGATGTAAATAATTTGTCAAATAAAGAAGGGAGAAGAAGTGTGAAGTTTATTTTGAACCTACTTAAAAAGGAAAGTGTGAATTTCATTTAGAACCAAAGGAAGTACATTTTTTGCAAAACTGTAAAATAAGTTCTCATACTTTTATCACAGTCAATTAGGTCTTTGAATTTATAATTGAATCAATTAAGTCCTCTATAATTTAAAACAATCAATTTGGAGGACTTGATTGATTAAATAAAAAATATGAGTATTCAATTGACTTTTTTCTAAATGTATAAAAGACCTATTTAACAGTTTTCCCTATATTTTTTAAATTTTCCATAATTTTCTTTTGTTGCAAGGTTCTTTTGTTTTTTAGCTAAATGACCATAAACTTTTTAACATCATAATAAATGTATTGCTTGACGGAGTAGCTAATATCAATAGGTATGGGCCGAAGGCAAAAAAAAAAAACAGACCCTCCTCAACATATTTGAGGTAGGTCTGGCCCACCTTTCACCAAGACTTCAACTAGGCAAGTATTGTCTCCGTCCCGTGTACATCATGGGACGGATCAGATTTCAATTGGACTCCTTCAATTAGTGGTAGGCATATGGGCACATAAGTCACGGGTCAAGTCGAGTAATACGGATTGGATTAGGGTCATGTTCTAATTTTAGAAAATTCAAATGAGGCGAGACCGGTGGGTCTCAAAAAAATTAGGAACCGAATGAGTATTAAAATTTTGACAAAATGGGAACTCGGACTGACCTATTTCAAAAATCTTATTTTAATAAACTATATTGTATTTTTTTAAGAAAAACGATTTTATTCAATAGATAAAGTGAAAATTACAGTACAAGAAAAAAAGTAAAAGAAAAGTGAACATAAATTATCTAACAAAACACGAATCTCTTCATGTTCATGAGTCTATTGACATCTATATAAACTTCTAAATTATTATCCTCAATTTCTACTCCAAATGCATCAATTTTCTTTATTTAATTCTGAGAAAATTGTCAAATAGACTCGTCTACACTTTTCAATGCATCAGTTTAGTCCTACTGAAAAACATCACATAAGTACTCTTATTTTTAAAATACAATCAATCAAACCATTTTTACCTGCTATAACAGATTTTTTTAAAAAAATAGAACTATTGATAAATCTTATAAAAATCCATATAAATTTGAAAAATAATGTAATTACAATATAAAAATATTATAAAGTAAAAATATATACTTTTTTTGAAAACGGTAAAAAAATTGAAAACTGAAAAAATAAAGCGGAAAATTAGTGAAAAAATAAAACATGTAAAAAAAACTTTTGAATAGATGTAGAATATACAAAAAATTTCATAAATGTAGACTTTGACATTCTGAAATCTTTCACAATTTCTATCAATATTTATTCATATTTTAACAATATTTTAGAGATTTTTAATATAAAAAACCTGCTATTGCGGGTCAAAAATTGATTAAATGACCAAATTGATCAATTTTTTTTAAAGTAGACGTGTTTATGTAATACTTTTTTAGTATATTGGTTTAAGTCATGAATTAAAAATAGTAGAAGAATTTATGTAACCTTTTCCCCTCTAATTTGTTTTTGTAAACAAATACTCTTAATCAATGAAATGTGACATATTAATTTAATTATCTTAATCTTACTTATATCTAAGATTCATTAAACTTTAAATTGTTCTCTTAGACATATATAGTGATTAGAAATACCACTTTGTGGTGTTGCCTTTTTAATTTATGAATGATGATGTCTAGTTTTCTACATTTCAAAACTTGGTGTTATTAAACATGTGTGGTTGTGTGCTATCTAATTTATAGATTCTTAATTAAAATTGTTAATTAAGTCAAAAATTTGTTTCATATTTTTATTTTGAATGTATACTATATTATGGTGACACTGATACTTAATTACTTTGAAAAATTATTACTTGCTAGATATGTAGTACTTTTTTAGTGTAGCCATATTTTTTACAAATAACAAGAATGGAGAATCCGGACCAAACCACCCCATTTCAAACTGTCCTTATCTCGAGACTTGGTATATGCGGACCGAACCTACATGTTAAACGAAATTGGTAGTTCTTAAAAATGTATCAATTACTCGGGTCGACCCGCACTATGACCACCCCTATGTGCAACCATGTACTGTGTGTACATACCTTTTCAAAATCATTCAATAAATATACATATATTTACATATATACGTGCTTGCTTGTGGCTCATGTATAATAAAGAGAAATTTTGTAAAAAGAAATAATAAATCAAATAGAAGCGCTATTGTTTATTCCTAAAATAGGACACATGTGCTTCTATTTAGGGAAGTTTTAATATGTTCAAATAGCTCCTATTTGGAATGAAAATGTTTTAAACTATGCGCCGCAAAATAAAATTTTCAAGCCTGGCACCCGTAAGTATACATTTATGGCTCCGCCCCTGTCAAGAAATTTATATTTAATTATAAGGAAATTTCTCAAAACAAGAACAAAACATGTGTGGTGCTCTACATTATAATTTCTGAATGTAGAGTAGTATACCTGTCCGGAATTCCTGGATAAGTCCGTCGTCCGGCTGCCTAATTTTGAGGTGGTTTTGAGTGGAATGTTTTAATGAAATTTTGTGAGCTAAGCATTTTCTCCATGAAGTGTACATTATGTCCACCAAATTTCTGCCAAAATATATATATTAAACACACTTACTTTAAAATATTTAAAATATTCTTTTCATCATAATTCAGCAAATTCATTTATTTCATAAATTTAAATAATTCAGCTGATTGCAAAAATGAGTGTTTTTCGAGTTTTTTAAGTATATGTGGCGCCATAGTGTTATATGCCTATTTGGGAAATTTTTGTCCATTTGTGGAGACCATTAATCTCATGTCTAGAGGTGGGGGCTATGGAAACTTTGTCACTAGCTGCATGACTTTTTGCTTGTACAGGGGACATTTCTTGTGACATGTTTACTTTCCTTTGCAACTTGCAAGACGTACTACACATATAACATATGGGATCATAAAAAAATAAATAATAGCTAGAGATACTACCTCCGTTCCTATTATAATTTTTAAATAGGTTTGACACACAATTTAAACTAGTGGTATTGTGTGGTGGAGAGTTGTGCAGAGGAGAAAGAAATGTGTAAGAAATGTTGTGAACCACAAATTCTTTACCAAAAAGAGAAAGTGAAAGGTTTAATTGGAACGGACGAAAAAGGAAAGTTGGAAGTTATAATAGGAACGGAGGGAGTAATACTTTATACTATATTTGATGTGTCAATAATGAAACATATAATAATCATTTTATCATTTGACATACCTAAAACTCAAAACTCATTTAAAAACAAAACTACTCATCACTCTTTTCAAATATATTATTTGAAATTATTAATACTTGAATGTATGTGTTGTGTTAACGATCTCTAATCAATTATGAGTGGTTTATACGGTTTATTGATGTTTTATGATTTACGTAGAACAATTTTTCATTAAAATTGATTTACTAGGCTAGGAAGAATCTGCCATTTTAATTGAAAAAATAGACAAAAGTAATGACAACTACCGATGATATACTTGAAATATAATCCAAAGTTTCAATTATTTCAAAATAATCTCAACTATCGAAAAAAATTCTAAAAACGATCCACCGACTCGTAAACATTATTTCAAGCATCTAGTTTAGTACTAATAAAGTAGAGTCTTTTCAATTGAAATGGATTTCTACCTAAATTGCAATTGAGTGCAATTATTAAAATTGAGTATTTTTTATTTTGCTCATAATTATTTAAGTAACAAAGCCACTACTTTCTAGATAACCGTATCTATACCTGAGGAGATAAAGGTGGAAGTCACCATTAATTAATAGATAAAGGTTAGATAACAATATCAAAGAAACAAAAATAAGAGTAATTTATTTAAATTGTTTATAATTTAAACAATTTAATTGGGTTATAACAAGATATTTTTCCTAAATCCTCTATACTTAACAGTAATACAAATTGATCTCCACCTTTCATTTAACAATGATCTCCACCGTTCTTTCTTATACTGTGTACTGCTTTTGCAAGTTCTTTTTCATTATTTCTCTTGGTCTCCTTCATCTTTTTCCTTGTGCCGCTGCAAAGAAAAGTTGCAGCAAGTCCTTAAAAGATCGTCGATTTTTACACCCTATAGCCTTGGTTGATATTTCGCATAAGGCCTTTGGATTTTCACACCTTATTATGGCTTTCCTTACTCATCTCTTTCCCGATTAAACTAATTTCTTCTGCCTCCCAATCCCGTTTTTAGAAATGCACATGACCACACTCTCTTTCGCCACCCAATTTTGATGACAAGGAACCGACCCTCATTGGCGATGCTCAAAGCAGAGATTCCCACTGCCCGTTGGTCAGAATCAGTCTCTGTATGGCGTCCAATTTTCGACGTGGCACCGGCCCTGACCGGCGATGCTCAGGACTCAGGTTCCCAATGGTGCTGGCCGGAATTAGTCTCTCAAGACCTAATGGCATCCAGACTTACCCATGTATGCTTTCATTTTCTTCGCCATCATTCACTTCAATCAGCTATTCGGCTAGTTGAATAACATAAAACAAGAATAGAACTTATGATCTCAATTCGTTAATATGTTTTCTTTATTTTAGTGTGTAATCAATTACCAATAGATTTAGCTTCTTACTCCAATTCTTTAGCTTCTTAATCAATTAGTTGTGTGTTAGTTTTTTTAATTACCTGCAAACTTTTTAGTTGTATTTTTGTAGGAGCAATGCATTTGAAAGTAGTACATTTTTGAAAGGCTATTTTTAAATGATCAAACATACATATGAGACGCTGTAGATAAATTTATAATATACACACTTCACATCGAAATATATATAATTTTCTCATTCTATATAGAATAGCTGAATCAAGCAAGTGACATATCTTTTCAAATCAAGATATTTTAGCTTAGATAGTAAAGTGCAGAAGCTCTAATAGGGCCATGATAACAAAGCTTGACCAAGATCAACACTCTTAATCTTTAACTTTCAATCTAAGCTTTTTAGTTTTATATTTGTTGATTCTTAGGCCAAGACAACACTCTTAATGTTTGCCTCTCTTTGTCGGTTGGAATCATTGGTCGAATTTTGTGTGTGCTGCATCACTCAATTCGTTATGAATTGAATGTCTAATCTCAGGGTAATATGTGTTTTTCACATTCTGGAAAACTATTTAGCAGTGGAATGTATTATAAGCAATGTAATGGTTTGTAGAAATAAAATTTGCAAAATTAGGGGTTATGAGAAGTACTTTGGAGTTGGTCATCTCAGTTTCACTTTTATTGAAGTTAGTTATCATTTTGTACTAGGAAACCTGTCCATTTAGTCCAAGTACTGTTTTTAATAGAGAACCCTTTGGTTCTACAATTTTGATCAATTTTGAATTATTTAATTTATAGTTAACTAATATCTTTGTCAATTTTGAATCGAAACATCCCCTTTTCATTATTCTTCATTCAATCGTTACTTTGGATTGTTAGTGTTCTAAGTGGAAGGTCGCAGCTTCAAAAAACGTTGTTGTGAATAAGGTGAAGGCATTACTTTTCGACTTCGCTCTTAAATGTTATGTACTAGGTGGATTTCATTTCCAATTCTTTTTTTTTAATTTTGAATGTTTTTTATGTGTTTTCATTCAATTGTAATGACCCTTTATCAATTTCCCAGGTAGTGGAGGTCATTTGCATTCGTGGATTTAAAGATGAAGGCTTTGTCCAGAACTTTTCAAGCACTGGAGGTCATTTGCATCCACACACACGTTTAGTGAAAGCGAAAGCAGAGCACCTTATATGACAACCAATTTTGTCATATAAATTGGTTTTTTAAATGCTTTCACATTTAAAATTTTATGTTTTATCAATTTCCCTTTTCCATCATTTGCAATGGAGCCAAAGATTCATTATTTTTTGACTTGAAATTATGATGGAATAAAGCAAAACGGCTCACTAAACTGTCTGTGCTTCTTTGTTATGAAGCAGCAGTCGGTCCATGCAATTTTGGACGGGTTTTTCACTATGGGTCATCCGGAAACAGTCTCTCTGTGCTTCAGTACAGGGGTAAGACTGCGTACATCTGACCCCCTACCCCACTGTAGGTGGGAGCCTTTGCGGCACTGGGGTAAATGAAAATGAAAAATGAATCAATTTCCCAAGTATTGGAGGTCATTTGCATCTGCTGGTTTGCATTACTTTTATAAAAGGCAACTATAAGATAATGTTAAACTTCTTTCCTTCTAATTAACTATCACCTTTTTTACACTTAAATTTATCTTTCCTTCTTTCCTTCTTTCACCTATTTATTAGTTAGTGAAGTTTTATTTAATTACATTACCATTAATACTTTTCTTCAAGATAAACAACTATAATTTCATCCAATGACAAAATAACACATAATTAATTCTATCCTATGTAGTTGTATACACTGTGGAGTTTCAGAAACGTGGATTGCCACATGCTCATATTGTGTTATGGTTGACGCGAAAGGACATAACTATATTGGCATCAGACATTGACAGCATCATCTCAGCTGAAATTCCGGATGAGAAAAATGACCATGATTATTATGTTGCTGTCAAAGAGTTAATGGTGCACGGGCCTTGTGGGGTTCTGAACAAATCTTCGCCGTGTATGGAGAATGGTCACTGCACGAAACACTTTCCGAAGAAATTTGTGAGACGTACTGCAATTGATGGAAGTGGATTTCCCATTTACAGAAGAAGAGACAATGGAAGGAGTGTAATGAAGAATGAGACTCCTCTTGACAATAGATTTGTCATCCCTCATAACCGTACATTACTGCTCAAGTATGGGGCTCACATTAATGTTGAGTGGTGTAATCAAACCCGGGCAGTGAAATACCTCTTCAAGTACATTAATAAGGGTAATGATCGGATCACAGTAGCATTCTCTGAGGCATCCGACAATCGTAAGGCAGAAAAGGTTGATGAGATCAAAATGTATTACGATTGTAGATATATCTCTGCATGTGAAGCGGCTTGGAGAATCTTTGGATTCCACATTCATTATAGGGACGTCGCAGTTGAACGTCTAAGCTTTCATCTCCCTGGGCAACATAGTGTGTACTATAATCCTAAAGAGTCTGTCAGTTCTGTTCTTAGACGTCCTACTATCCACACCACTAAGTTTCTAGCTTGGATGCATGCAAACAGTGTGTATCCTCAAGCTAGGAGCTTGACTTATGCTGAATTTCCTACCAAGTTCACGTGGAAAATCAAAACAAGAGAGTGGGTACCAAGACAAAGAAGCACCGCAATTGGAAGACTATACTTCATGCGACCTGGAGCCGGAGAGAAATATTATTTAAGGATGCTTCTTGGTGTCGTGAAGGGGGCCAGGAGTTTTGAAGAACTCAGAACAGTTGATGGAGTCATACACTCGACGTTCAGAGAAGTTTGCTCTGCACGTAGTATGTTAAATGACGATAAAGACTATATAGATGGACTTATAGAACAAAGTCATTGGGCAACAGCGCATGAACTTCGCGTCACATTTGTTCATCTTTTACTACAAGAGTCATTATCTATGCTCAGTATGGTTTGGGAGAAGTGTTGGCCATATCTATCTGATGATATACTCTACACTATTAGGAAGAATCTCAATGATCAATGTATGTTTATTATTTAATGACATTCCTTAAATTTAGATAAATTTAATAAATGCCAATATTAAGAGTGATGTAGATTTACAATATGCAAGATATTTTGAAATTAAAAATTACCTTTTCATATATATTATAGTTAACGATCATTATTCACTAATATCAAAAATTTGAAACTTTTTATTGTAATAAATTGCATATTGATCTCAGGGTAAAATTTACTTTTATGTCATAGATAATTTTTAAATATGAAGCACTTCTCTTAAAAAGTATTCAAAAATAGTTCAATATATATAATTTAATAAACTATTTTTAGATAGTAGTTGGTTTAATAATTTGTTTCCACAACATCATATTTACAGATGTGTTGTTTGTTTATGATACACACAAATTCAATTATTTAAGCATTTAGAAATTTAAAAAATATTCTAATTACTTCTTAAATTTATTAATATTAAAATTGCACTAACCATTATGTTTTTTACAGAACTACAGCTTGATGAGAAGCAAATAAAGAATTATTGTTTGTTGGAAGTTGAAAAACTTCTACAACATCGCGGAAAGTCTCTATTCTACTATGACGGAATGCCTCGAGTGACGGATCTTGACATTCCCTCTCTGGATGATGTTTTGATACACGAGGATTTGAGATATGACAGACTTGCTTTGGCGGAGGAACATGCTAAATTAATTTCCGCCTTGACGGAGGATCAAAGGCGTGTTTATGAGACAATAGTGAGTTCTGTAGAGGTCAACCGTGGCGGTGTGTTCTTCTTATATGGGCACGGCGGTACAGGGAAAACATATATGTGGAAGACCTTATCAGCATATATAAGGCATCAAGGAAATATTGTGTTGAACGTAGCTTCAAGTGCGATCGCATCATTGCTCCTTCCAGGTGGAAGAACGACACATTCCAGGTTTGCTTTTTTGGTTTTTAAAACTTATAATTCCAAATAAATACTAACAAAATGAATTCTAACTTCTAGGTTTAAAATCCCACTCACAGCAGCAGAAGATTCAACTTGCAACATAAAGCCAGGAAGTGCACTGGTGAAGCTAATTCAAATGACGAAATTGATTATTTGGGACGAGGCACTCATGATTAATAAGTACTGCTATGAAGCTCTTGATCGAACCATGCGGGATATTCTTCGACATTCACACGGTTGTGATGGGAGCAAACCTTTTGGTGGAAAGACAATTGTCTTGGGCGGAGACTTTAGACAGATTTTACCGGTAATTCCAAAGGGTAGCAGGCAAGATATTGTGCTGGCGACTTTAAACTCATCCTTCATTTGGCCCTTTTGCAAGGTACTAAGGCTAACGAAGAACATGAGAGTGCGAAGTGGATCAGACGATGTTAACTCTGCATACATAAAAAGGTTCATTGATTGGATTTTAAAGATAGGGGACGGAGTTCTGGGTGACAATGAGGATGGAGAATCATATATTAACATACCTGAAGAATTCCTCGTGCCTTGGATTTCTGATCCAGTTACTTCTATTGTCCAGAGTACATATCCCAATTTCTTAGCACAATGCACATCACCATCATATTTAATGTCAAGAGCAATACTTGCGCCAACAGTTGACGAGGTGGACAAGGTTAACGATTACATGCTCGCACAACTACCATCAGAGATGAAGACATATTTCAGCTCCGATTCTGCATCATTATCTGATTCTGATAGTAGTTTGTTGCAAGAGATCCATTCTCCAGAATTCCTTAATGGAATCAAATGTTCCAGAGTACCTAGCCATGAGCTCAAATTAAAAGTGGGTGCCCCTGTGATGCTTATGAGGAATCTTGATCAATCATTGGGTTTGTGTAATGGCACTCGACTTTTAGTGACCCGACTTGGAAATCATGTTATTGAGGCCCAAATGTTGTCAGGGCCAACTGTCGGTCAAAAACATTTCATTCCTCGTCTTACCTTGACTCCTTCTGATGTCAGACTGCCATTCTCCTTTCAGCGCAGACAATTCCCTCTGATGGTTAGTTATGCTATGACTATAAATAAGAGTCAGGGCCAGTCATTGGAAAATGTGGGGATATTCTTACGACGACCGGTTTTCACCCATGGGCAGCTTTATGTTGTTGTATCAAGAGTCACGAGTCCAACTGGTTTGAAGTTTTGATATGTGACGATAATGGTAGACCGACAAACTCCACTTTAAATATTGTAAACAAAGAGGTCTTTAACAATTTGTAATATTACATTTTGTCTTGAATAAAATTGAGAGCTTTTTATTTCCAATCAAAAGACAAATGTTATGCATTCATTTAGGAAAATAATTAAATTACTATAAAATAATATATAATAATGTTTTAGCCCATGTTGGGGGAAAATATATATTAATATCAAATAAATTAAAATGGCCTTTTCACTCCCGTGCAACGCACGGGTGAGAAGGTGTGTTTGATGCCCCATGCCTCTAGGAGAGCACAGAAGGGGGCTGCCTCAAACTGAGTCCCGTTGTCGGAGATGATTTGCCTCAAACCTTGTGAGGATGTTCTTGAGAACAAAATGACGGCACCTGGCCTCAGTAATGCTGGCGAGGGGCTCAGCTTCCATCCATTTGGTGAAGTAGACGATGGCGACGATGATGTACCTGTTGTTGCGAAGAAAACACAGGATGAGGCCATGCTCCCCGAGGGCTATGCAAAGGAACTCTGGAAGAAACTCTGGCCTCTATAAGTAACTCTGGAAGAAACCGTTGAGTGTTCCAACCGGGGCCATGCGCAGAGGACTACAACGTCCCCGGGAGCGACGATGATGGTTGAGTGTTCCCCGCAACTATTGTTGGATAATTGATACCCATATTGTATAAACAGGAGAGATTGAACAAGAATGGAGAAGAAATAATGAAAGTGTATAGAATGAATGAATATTTGTTATGGTTTACAAGCCTCATATAAGGAGTATATATAGGGAAAATCCGGGTCTGGGCCTCTAATATGGGCCTGACAGACCCGGTTACATAAATGGACTGATAGTATAAAAAGCTAATCTAGAACATCTTAATAATAATGTACAATAATATGAATCCGCTAAACGTGTGTGGGCCACTGTCCAGGCCCAGTAGTCGGCATACCGAGGGTCGGAGTCCATATACTCCATCAGGAGTCCCCCACTCCCTGAGTCGAGAGTACTCGAGGCGAAAGGGAGAAGTCCAAACTGTATCTGCAACGTTCTTCTGTCTTTGATTTCTTCCTCTCTGGCCGGGGACCACCACCCTTGTCCATGATGGGGAGGTGCCTCGTTAAAAACCTTTACTAGGAAAAAACCCAGTGGGAAAAAATCCTAATAAAGGGAAAAAGAGTACACCTAACGCCCCCAACATGAAACAAGAAAGGTAGGCCCCCTCCGGCATAATCACTTTTGTGTAGCTCAACCTGTCTTCATCCGACTTAGCTCTCGTTCGTGCTCATGCGTGATATCTGCTACTCATCCATAAAATCTGACCTCTCAATCCCCCAGTCCCCCACTCCTTGAGGCGAGTGGAGACGAGGTTAAAAATGAGTAAAGTCATTTTCGTACCTACACATTTAAAATGCATATAAAATTTTTCCTTGGGGTTTATGTTTCCGATCGAGAGTTCATCACTTGAAAAAAGTGGAAATGTGAATTGTCGATGTAATGATAAAATACTTAGTAGAGTGGATGCGTGAGCCATTCGTACGCAACGGTCGCCATTCTTGGAATGACTAAGACCGGTCTTCATGCCTGACTTGGTCGGGGCTTTGTGCCTGACTTGGTCACGACTTTAAATCCTAGTGATGGGTCTCAAGTCCCGATAAAAAGAAATGACTTAAATAAATATAAATAATATAAAAATATAAAAATTAAAGAGGACCACTTAGCTTTTGATACACTGAAATATATTGTACTGCCTTTGAAAAAGAGGCCGAGCTGTTGAGAGTGCGTGAACGTGGATTGGATCTCTCACCAATTTTAATTTGGGTAAAACTCTCCAATCAGCCTTTCATTATTTGCCCCCCCCCCCCCCCCCCCCACGTTGACTCCAAGCAAATAAAATTGGCCCTCCATTATTTGGCCACGAACTAGCAGACGTGGTCTGCTTAGGACCGTAGCACCGGATCCTCTTAGTAAAGGCAGGTGAACACCCTTCTGCCAATCCAGATACACGTAGTGCGTGGAGTTTAGGCAGCTGCAGCGGAACAAGGGGGCCGGTGAGGCTAGTCTCCGGCACAATATCGGCTGAAATACATCTTCCCTGAACTCCCAACCGCCCTTAATGATGAAATCAAGAAATCCCAGTCGGAAAATCCCTCGGACCACGTTGGCAGAGTGGTTGGTGAAGGCTGGAACAGAAACCGACCTGGTGGAGGAGCGGCCTACGGTGGACCGCTGACGATGAGTGGCGGGCTGGCGACTCGGCGGTAGAACTAGCTGCCAGCGACGAGCGGCCAATTGTAGAGCTGGGCACTGCAACGAGCTTCGTCTGGTGCAGGTAAAAACCCACCATAAATTCCATGATGGCGGGGACGGTGGCTCCGGCGAGAGAGGTGTCCAGTCCACGACTACCACGCTTGACTGGTCGTCCACTGCGGTCGTCGCCGGCAGAGGGGAGGAAGGGAGAGCTCTGACCATGACTACGAGCTATCCTCGCAGCGGAGCTCAAACTTGGGGTGTCCTTGACCGGCGGGTTACTCAAGCCGCGTCAGTGACCGGAGTTTCAGAGTAGTAGATCTTCCTAGTCGGGATGGGCCCACGCGATTTGAGGTTAACTTGTTCTCGAGAACAAAGCTTGCCAACGGCCATTAATGGCGGGCACGGTTCTTCAAGCTAGGGAGAGTTGTGGCCGGAGAGGGTACGGGGATAGGCGAACGGGCTAAAAGCGGCAGGAGGCAGCTCCACGCCGGACCTGGCTGCTCCTTTGCTGCTTCGTCGACCGGATAGTTCGGATCTGGCCAGAACTGCCCCAGATCTGGACCATTCCAGATTTTTTTTTCTTTTTGAATTTTCCAGAACAGTTCCTTGTTGATTCTTTGTGATTTGGATGATTTTTTGAATGTTTTGGGAGGTTTTCTCACTTGATGTGTTCAAACCTCTCAACGAGAGCACCATTGTTGGATAATTGATACCCATATTGTATAAACAGGAGAGATTGAACAAGAATGGAGAAGAAATAATGAAAGTGTATAGAATGAATGAATATTTGTTATGGTTTACAAGCCTCCTATAAGGAGTATATATAGGGAAAATCCGGGTCTGAGCCTCTAATATGGGCCTGACAGACCCGGTTACATAAATGGACTGATAGTATAAAAAGCTAATCTAGAACATCTTAATAATAATGTACAATAATATGAATCCGCTAAACGTGTGTGGGCCACTGTCCAGACCAAGTAGTCGGCATACCGGGGGTCGGAGTCCATATACTCCATCAATAGTTTAAAAATATCACATTGAAATAGTTAGTTATGAAGAATCACCATCTATAGTTTTATATAGTAAAGTTGAGTTAAAAACTAATGATGTGTCAACTTTTTATTGGATGAAGCAAATTCTATTATCACAACAATTAAAACAATTAATTAACTCCATACATCACACGGCTATTTAAAAAAAACTACCTTCATCACAACCGATTTGGAGCAATAAAAGGAGAAATAATCTCTCTTTTTAAAGTGATATAACTTTTATATTTATAATCCAATTTTTACAAAAACTATATCAAAATTCATAACTTTTTATTATCTTTCATATGACACCAAATTACATATATATAAAGTCCTCTTAATCTATTACTTTATATATCAGTTTTTATCAAATTTGAGTTTTTCTTTTGCGATTTTATAAAACTTTTGGTGTAGTCTGGATATGTAAATTTTATTTACTAAAAAGAATCTAATTCCGGAGAGGATCAATTAACTTTATGATCAGTTAAATATCGTAAACCGTGTGGAACCTTACTATATAAAACTTTATAGATGTGAACTTCATCCAATAAGAAGTTGACACATCATTATTTTTTAACTCAACTTTACTATATAAAACTATAGATGTGGACTATACTCGATCACAGCAATCCTAGCCTAAAGCACGTAACTAACATTTACTCAAAACAGGATATATTTTTTATTAGAAATTAGTTCAAATAGGACTAAAACTATGGAAAATTTTTAAATAGGACTTGCTATTTTGTTTTTATCAAAATATGACCATACTAGTCCTATTGGAAAAATACATATTTTTTCATTCCATTCTTACCCTTCCTTTAAATATGAGTTACAAATAGTCAAAAGCCATAATTAAATGTTTAATTCATAATAAATTCGAAAAAAAATCAAAAATTTGTAGAAAAATAATTAAAAATTTTATAAAATATTTATAAAATAAAAAAATAAAAAAACAATAATTAATTTGTTCTAAAAATAATAATAGAAAATAGTAAACTCCATAAACAAATTAAAAAAAATATGGATGCCTTTCCCACCGCCTGTACTACCTCCCTGCACCACCACCTCCGACCGGTGATAAAATGCCATTTTCCTAAAAATTGCCATTTTTTAAATGCCAAAAAATGACATATTTCTCTTTGAGAATGCCAATATTTTCATTGTTTTCTGCCATAAACATGGCATTCGTAATGAATTTGGTATTTTTCCCCAGGTGACTGGAGGTGGTGGTGCTGAGGCAGCAGAGGCGGCGGTGATTTTTGTTTTTTTTAGTTTTTAATTTTTTTTTATTTTTTTTAAATAAATTATTATAATTATCGAAATATTTTTATTATTATTTTTAGTATTTTTTACGAATTTTTATTATTTTTTATTATTTTATTATGAATTATAACATTTCAATAGCTATAAGGGTATATTTGTCCAAAACACGCATAATTAGTCCTATGAAAACATAGTTTATTTTTTTGTCCTATTTGTGCAAAGTGAGTGACTTTTAGTCCTATTTTGATAATTAATCATTTTTTATGGACTCATGTTCGTATTTCTGAAACCAAGGATCTGCTCGGATTGTTTTCACAAAAATTAAATAAATAACAAAGTTACCAGCTTCAATCAAATCATTGGCTATTAATATTTTTTTACCCAAAAACATGTACCCTTTCAGGTTATAAAGTGCCCGAAAATAAAATAAAGATTCTAAAATTGTTCTTAGTAAAAAATAAATAATATTTTTCTAAAAATAAAATTAGGTCTTACCCTGAGCCTCGGTAAAAATGTCCGCGAGTTGAAAAGTGGTAAGAACATAGGATGGGCTAATAAGGCCGTCCTTAATAGCATCATGAACAAAATGACAACCGACTTCAATGTGTTTGGTACGCTCATGAAACACCGGATTTCGGGCAATATGTAATGCAGATTGGCTGTCACAAAAAAGTGGAATGACTTTGGTATTTTTGTGTTAGTACCCAATTTTGATAGATTTTGATGATGCCACTATACTTTGCACATGTACATTGTGTCTTATAAAATAGCATTTAAATTTGAGTGACAAAATAAATGTACAATTTTTGAGACTAAAGAAATATTACCGGAAAAGTAAAAATGCAATAAGGTAATTTTTATTTACCTTAATAGGATATTTAGATCTTACCGGCATATATTATTTAGCTCAAAGATTAATTAAATGTCACATGTTTTGACGAAAAGAAGCTCGAAAATCATATACATTGAATGTATATGATTGAAGACAAAATTTGACTAGCATTGAATGCTAAATTTGTACTGGGGTCCTGAGCATTGAAGACACACATATGAGATTATTTTGAAGAGATGTTCCAGCGGCTAAAAGATTATTGAAGACAGCCGCATTAAAAGCTCCAACACAAGAAGACGAATGTACAAATCGTCCGTGTCAACCTTCAACGAACATGATTAATCCATCCTAACCAACGGATGAGATTAATCAAGCCCACTGCTAAGCTCACTGCTCACGCAAAAGTGTTTCCTTTGAACATCTCAACTTCACCAGACCTTCACAACTCTATCTCCAAGAAGTCTGTTCAAACTGATCACTGTAATTCAAAGTGGTAACCCAGCAGGTGCCTCAGCAGTTCCCTCACTATAACCCAACTGCTGAGACCACTGCTCCAGTAAAACTCCCACTTACTTGGACTAATGCACATCTTCAGAAAGCCCACATCATCCTGAGCAACACCATATAATCAATCTTTCCATACATTCACTTTTATTTAAGAAGGTGCCTCAACAGTTCTTTGGTTACCACCCAACTGCTGAGACCACTACTCTAATTAAAGGTTGATTATCATTCTACCCTGTTATATCATCAGAAAGCTCTTCCCACTCCGAGAAAGATTCTGAATGCACTTTCATCATACACTGAGTATTTCGCTAGCAATTGCCTCAGCAGTTCCCTGCTTTCTAGCCAACTGCCAAGCCAACTGCTCACCTTGTAAAGCCCAAACTTCATCCATCAAAGAAAGTGTTATACACTATTTATCTAAGAGGTTAAAGACTTCCGTTGTGCATCTATAAATCTCCCAAAAGATTATAGATCAACTCTTTAGAGGGAGAAACGTTTTAAAGTTGAAAAAACTTTAAAAGACTATTCACCCCCCCTCTAGACTTTTACCTCTATCAGGGACCATCAAATTGATCCCGAGGCTGAGTAGTAAACCCTTCAACCATGGTTGTCATTGCCCGATATTCAGCTTTAGCTGAGGAGTGTGCCACAGTAGATTGCTTTTTGGTTTTCTAAGAAAAAGGAGAGTGACCAAGAAAGACCAACCAACCACAAAGAGATCGTAATGTGAGAGGACAAACAGCTCAATCAGAGTCACACAAGCCACAGAGGGTGACATCACTATCAGCCCGAATAAGAATATTTTGACCAAGAGAACCTTTTAAATAACGAACTACACGCAAGGCAAAATTCCAATGTCTTGGCGGGGCTAGTGCATAAATTGAGATAAAATATGAACAAAATAGGCCAAATCTGGGCGAGTGACAGCAAGATAGATAAGGCGACAATAAGGTTCCATATCGATGGGAGGAGCCCCTATAGCATTAGCGAGAAAGTGATTTTGTTCAATAGGAAAAGCCATAGACTTAGCTCCCAACAACCCTATCTCAGAAAGAATATCCATGGTATATTTGCGTTGAATAAGAAACAGCCGGAGAGGCCCTAAGTCTTTCATGTGAAAACAGTCACTAAGATAAGCCTTACAAAGAACAATAGACTCATGATCATTCCCATAAATAATAAGATCATCCACATAAACCAGAACATTGAGTTGAATGGAACCCCGAGTGCGAGTGAAGAGAGAGTAATAACATAAGACTGAAGAATACCATATCCCCGGGAGCTCCAACTAATTTTGCAAACCACCAACAAGGGGCATGTTTAAGTCCACAGAAATATTTATGTAAGTGACCTGCAGACACGAATGTCATTTGAAAATCTATCTTCTAAAGATAAGATTTAATTTTTTTCTTCTTCCCGTATTTTTTTGTTCTAGACGCATCAATGCCCAAACGTTCATGTCCATTAAAAACGCCCGTTGAGATTTAATCCCGTAAATCCGAAAGCCCAACACGCGCTTTGGATATTAAGGATGTGGATATTATCTTGAGGGTAAAAGAAAATATAAAAACTGAATAATAATACTCAAGAGCCCACTTGTATTAAAGTAATTTGTTGATTACAGTTGAATTGCCCGAACGGTATGTCGGAACAGTAATTAATACAAGAACAAGATTGGATAATTTATGCTAGGCTCTGAGTCTCAAAATGCTAACCTTTTACAATGAGATTAATGCCTCTATTTATACTAAAAAAAAGGGTATGTGGGGTGATGATGTGGTTGAACCCGACTGGCTACTATTCTCAAGCCACTTGGATACCCATGCTCCAACTTGCTGACGCCATACTGCAACATTTAATGTACCTTGCCACTTGCCGACTGCCCATTCGGGCAGCGGTCTCTTGATATTTCCTGATGTAGTTAATCTGATCCGAGTATACTACTTGACCCGTCTCCCGTTCAGGATATCCGGGATTAACTATTGTGGACCCCCGGTTCCCGTTCGGGTCACAGTTTCTTCATGGACCCGTCGCCCTTCTGGGGCCTTCAATGGTCTCTGGGCCAGGCGTTGGGACTCTGGCCCAATAACCTAACAACGTCATTAACGCACAACAAATCTTCCCTATAAATAGCTGCAGGTGGTTTGCAACAAACACAACGCACAATACTTTCTTCACCTATTTCTTCAGCTAAAAACACCTTCAGCTCTCTCTGAAACATTCCTTTGTGTTCATACTTGTTCTCGTTCGCTGGAACAATTTGTTTGAGTACTCAAACAATTGTTCGTAGTCATTGTATCCTGGGAAACAGTCGTTGCAAAGCTCCTAGCACCCCGGGAGGCAATGAATACGTTTTAAGGACATCGTGCGTAGCACGAGCTTTGGCTAATTTCTGCTTCATCTACTTTCTGATTTTCTTTAGTCATTTTATTTAATTAATTTTTATTAATTATTTCTTTGTTTTTTAAACACACCCAACAAATATGTCCTGAAAATAGTAGTCCTTTCCGCCGCTCACCCGCTCCAATCAACCTCTTCGAGTGTCGGACCTGAATAGCACGAATGTTAAAAGTGAATTGAACAAAACAATCAAGATCTTTGGCTATTTGAGAGACGGAAATAAGGCTACAATTTAAGCGAGGAACAAATAACACATGATTTATACAAATTGTGTCAGATAAATAAATAGATCTTGCTTTTGTCGCCTTCACTTTCTATCCATCGGGAAGTCCAATGGAGCATGCATCAATTTCTTTAATATCAGTTAAGCAAGAAAGATTTCCTTAAAGTGATTAGAGGCCCCAGTATCAATTATCCATAAAACATCACAGTACCGGACATGCGATCACTATTCGGTTTACCAAATGCAGCAAGTAGGGCCCTCCACTGCTCAGAGCAAAATCCCCAAAGAATTCCATCACTTCGTTCCACCTGATTAGAAGTATTGCCATCAGATGTTGGGTCGGTCCGCATAGAGGAAGTTGCCCCATCAACAGTGGTCGCATTAGCACGGACAGTTGGTTTCCCTTTGCCACCGGTGACACTTCTGCCGGCTATGTCCTTTCCCCGTCCACCACACTGGATTCATTCTGTGGCCGGTCTCCCCACCAGTCTCGATACCCCATAATCTCAAAGCAACTAGACACGTCATGGCCTAGATACTAGCAATGAATGCACACGAGGCCTGATTTATCAAATTTCCTGTTTTGCCTTTGACACATCCCTCCGTTCATACAGTGAAACCCAGGACATCCAACTTGTTGTCCTTGTTATGTTCCATGCCCAGAACTCTTTCTGCCTATGAAACTTGCTAGTATGCCTGATTTAGAGTGGGGAACAGAGACTGTGCAAGGAGTTGAGAGCAGATGAAATCAAATTGCGCTGAATATAATCCCATAAAGAATTGGTGAAAACGCTCCGTCTCCCTTCGTTGCTCCAGTTTACCGCTTAAATCACACGTACACTTCCCACAGGTGCGGCAAAGAAGAGGTCCAAAAATGTTAAGCTCATCCCAAAGTATTTTTAACTTGGCATAATATGTGCCAACCGACATCCCCGTCATTTGTTTGCAATGAGCCAAATCGGTTTTGACTTGGTGTATACACATGTCGTCCACCATGGAAAACCTTTCCTTGAGGTCCGTCCATAACTCATAGGCGTCCTCATAATTGGAAAGAGTACGTTTTCAGTCGGCTGACACCTTATTTAGAATCCAAGAAACAATCATCCAGTGGATCTTCGTCCAATCTCCATCTGTGCAAGGAGGTTTCTTCTCGCGAATGGTACCATCTACAAATCCATATTTGCGTCGTGCACGAAGGGCCAAACGAATGCAGTTAGACCATTCATCGTAATTTTCGCTGGTAAGCCGAACTGGAGTGATGAAATCCACCGGCCGGTCTTGAGGATCCAAGTAGAGGGGGATGTGTGATCAATTTTCACGGCCTGTTCATTGTCTTCACTTGTCACCATGGCTGGAACTCCTTCAGCCGTTATATGAGCAAAAGATGCTCTGATACCATGTGGAGTTGCGTAGCAACTGAAGAAGAAAACATATGTGTATTATTTTCTATCCTTTACAATCGTATAGTGCATCTTTATATACAAGAGTTTTGATATGTACTGATGGAGTATGTGGCCCGGGAACCCCCGGTCCACAGACTCCTACTACTCCAATAAAGGCCCAACAGGCCCAGAAAGCACAACATGCCCAAATCACAGCGCCCAGAGTACCAAGCGGCCCACAGTGCGCACCAGGGGTGCCTTCGGCCCCCTGGCCGAAGGCTATGATCCTCTCAGGAGGGTCAAATCAGGAAAACAAAGTTACTCGGAAAAACGGCGAAAATCAGTAGCCCTCGGCACCTAGAACTCTCGGCACTAAGGAGGTCCCCGGTGCTCAGAGCCCTCGGCTAATCATCTACAGCCGAGGGCACCTTTCCCGACATAATATCCGCTCCACATGCGTATGGATCACCGTACCCAGTACGACGTCACATCCAACAGCCGCATTAAATACGGCCACATGCGATTGTCAGCGCCAACCAGTTGAGGTGACCCCTCGGCCAATGGATGCTCGACACGTGTCCCTGTCTGGCATTTATTGCTACTATAAATAGCACCCCATTTCCCCATTTGTAACCAAGAAGCAAATACGCTGAATACACTTTTTAATATACTCTCTCTCTCTCTACTTACTTGCTCTGACTTCTCTCTAGTTATTCCTCGCAATAACCCCTCGGATAAGCTACCCCCCGAGTACACTATCCATCATGTACATATGTTTATTTTAGTATTGTAAATAATACTAATAAGGAAAAATGTAAATAGCTTCCTAAGATAGAAGACTATGCCCATACACTCTAATAAGTAAAGAGAATAATATATGATCATCCGTAATATAAACCAATTGTGCGTATCAAACGGAGCCTAAGAGGGTGTCTGAAACTACTTTTAAAAGCCAATTTTGTTCTATCAAGGAGCACTTTGAAGCAGAATCAATTTATTGGGTGTTTGGATTTGATTTATTTATCCCGGAAGGCAAACCACCAAAATCAGTGGGGTAAATGCCAGGAGTCATATACCAAAATTTTATTAATGCAAAGAGTAGTACAAAAATTAGGGGACTAGGCCAAAACCTCGTCATCGAAAAAATCAAACCAGAAAAAATAAAACAGACTAATGAAAATGAAACGAGGCTATGCCAAATAAGTCCATAAAGTATGCATGTCTTGCCATCTGAGGTAATTCATTCGTATTAGAGAATTCTTGCATTGGGCCCGAATGAAGTTGGGCCAAGTAGTGAGCTGCACCGTTAACTTCCCTATACGCATGTCGAAAGGTAAGCCCTTTCCTATTCGATACCTGTATAGTTTCCTGAATTAGGTCTTTCCATCTTCTCACATCAGGATCCAGGAGAAAACTTACCGCCATAGCCGAATCCGTTTCCACTTCAAAGCCGCTATAACCTGCACAAGTCACCCACCGTACAGCCCGATAAATGGTTTTCAATTCCGCTTCAAGCGCTGAAGAAGCCTCCACATTGAAGCTGATTGCACGAAGAAAATGGCCATTTCGACTCCTCACCCCCCGAAGCTAAGCCAGATAAGTAACGAGCATCAGTGTTTAGCTTCATCAATCCTTCCAGTTTAGTCCATTTTAAGATCTGTGGATTGTAATTTTTGCTACTGAAATCCTTTCGAATTAGATGTTCATCATACAAAATCTTACCAACCGAATGAAATTTAACCCCCTTCAGAGAATATGTCCAGGTGTGAGTGTATTGTTTAATAGCAAGGATGATTCCTTCAGTAGTTGAAATGACATTCCCTTCACCCATTGAAAATTTGAGTAGACCTTCCAAATATGCTAGGATATAATACCTGATATATTATGTTTGAAAAGATCCAGCAAATCTAATGAACCAACTCTGAGCCAACAACTTCTGAACACCTGATTAATGGATGAAACTCCCCTAGGTATAGGATACCTAAAATATTCATGAAATAATCCCAAATAGGCTTCACTGTTTTGCAGTTATAGAGCACATGGTCCAAAGATGCACTGTTGTTTCTGCAAAGATGGCAAATAGAGGGATTTGATATGATGTGAAATTGATTTAACTTTTCAGGGAAGGGCAAAATGATTTTAAGAATCTTCCATTGGAAAAGAGTAATCTTAAGCTCCTGTCTTGGATTCCAGAGGTGCTTGAATGAAAAGGTAGGTAATAGGGTATTCCTCACACCATTGTAAGCAGACGTCAATGAGAGCTGACCATTTGTTTCCTCATTCCAGGTGATAATGTCAGTGGAGGACTGTGAGCACATAGAGGAAGCATAGTCATGGATATGACAAACCCTTCTCTTGATTGATGAATCAGCAATTTTAGGTACCATTTTAGCTCTGTCATGTCTATTTTTCACAAAATCAATCCAGATAGACTTACCAGTTCTCCATTTCCACCAAAGTTTGAGAGAAAAGGCTTTTTCAATATCAGAAAGTGACCTGATACCTAACCCTCCCTCTTCAGTAGGGTAGCATAAATGCTTCCAACTGATCCAATGAAACCCTTTCTTTTCACTAGAAGAACCCCAAAGGAAAGAAGCCATCTTGCTATTAAGAATTTTAATAACTTTCTTGGGTAAAGTATCAACAGCTAAAACATGCAAAGGAATGGAGTTCAAGACATGTTTAATCAAAATCAGTCTACCCCCTTGGGATAAATTCTTTTGATACCATGTTGTAAGCTTTTTCTCAAATTGATCAATAATCTGACCACAATATTCAAACCTGTTAACCCCTTTATGTAGATTGACACCCAAATATCTGATAGGGAGACTTGCATTTTCATGCCCAAGAGCTCCTTAATCTGATTGATTCTTCTAAAGGAAGTTTTGCCACATAAAAACATGCTTTTGTCCAAATTTACAGATTGCCCAGAACTATTTTGATAATCCCACATAAACTTTTTGAAATTCAATAAGGATCTTGAATCTCCATTGAGGAAAACTAATAGATCATCAGCAAAACCTAGGTGAGAAATAGGAAAACCAGATGTTCCCAACCAGTAAGGCTCAATTTTCCTTTGCTCCACAAGTTGTATAATACCCCTTGAGAAGGCCTCAGAGGGCTATAATGAACAAGAAAGGAGATAGGGGATCCCCTTGTTTAAACCTCCTACTAGGTTTAAAAAAACCATAAGGAGACCCATTAATCAAAACAGAAAGCCTGGTAGCTTGAAAATTATTCAGAATCAGCTTGACAAACATAGCAGAAAAACCAAACTTCAACAGAATATATATCAGATAAAAACTAAGATAATTTATCAAAAGCTTTGGTCATATCTAACTTCACCGCCAAATTGGAACCCCTCACCTTTTTATCAATACTGTGAATCATCTCTTGGGCAATAAGAACCTGATCAGCAATGTCCCTTTGCTTCATAAACCTAGCTTGTTCTTTAGATATGATTTTGGGTAAAATACTGTCAAGCCTTGTAACCATAGCCTTAGTGCATACTTTACTCAAGAAGGTAGACAGACGGATTATCTTTCTTAGGAATAAGCACCAACATAGCACTTGACATTCCCTTAGGAATAGGTAAGCCCATAAAGAATTCCTGAACTGCTTTCAAAACATCTGATCCTAGGATGGACCAACATTTTCTAAAAAAATCCCATTGTAGCCATCAGGGTCAGCTGCACTATTAGGATTAAGACTCCAAACAGCTTGTTTAACTTCTTCCATAGTGAGGGTGAAGGTAAGATAATCATTATCTTCTTGGGAAATCAAACTAGGAATAAAATCCAATATTTGATTGTTTTCAGTGGACTATTCTGCAGTATACAGCGAGGAAAAAAACTTCACTGCAACATCTCCTATATCAGAATGAGAAGTGAAAGTATTGCCTTCAGTATCACCAATAGAGGCAATGATTTGCTTCCTATTCCTTATCTTTACATAATTGTGGAAAAACCTGGTGTTTGAGTCTCCTTCTTTGATCCACCTGATTTTTGTTTTTTTTGTTTCCAATTTTTTTTCTCAAATTTATATTTCTGGAGTAACAAACCTCTTTTAAAAGACCAATCTGTCATGTTAATCTCACTGGGGTCTTTCTCAAATATTTTTTCAGCATTTAGAACCTCCTGTTCACATCCTTTAATACTTTCAAAAATATCCCCAAACACATTTTTGTTCCAGATTTTGAGGTCCTGTTTTAGCCGTTGGAGTTTGAACATCATCCCTCTCATGCCTCCAACGGTAGAATAAGATTTCCATTTGGTGTCCACGAAATCCAAAAAAGAATGATGAGTAGCCCACATATTTTGAAATCTAAACAATTTAAGACTAGTAGGAATAGAGCTTTTAATTTGAAACATCATTGGACAATGATCTGAAGGGGATCTGTTAAGCATATCAATCTGAATATGATCATAAATGTCCAAAAACTTCTGATTGAAAAGCCATCTATCAATCTTTCTCCAAACTCTCCCCTCGCTCTGATTCCAGTCCAAGTGTAATGGTGTCCAGAATGAGGAAGCTCAGCGAGATTGGAGGCATCAATACAATCACAAAAATCATTCATTCCATATGAGATAGGTAAACTATTGCCCTCGTGATCACTAAAGTTAGTAATTTCATTAAAATCACCACCCACCATCCAAGGTTCATTCATGCTTCTTGAGATATGTATAATGCCTTCCCATAACTACCTTCTTAAAATGTAGGTATGACCACCATAAATTGATGTACACCACCCTTTAACACACATTGCTCTTGACTCTGAAGTGTGCAAACTCATTCATCCCCAGAAAATGGTTGAAAAACTCATTCATATCATGGGTGTTTGGATTTGATTTAAAAAGTCCTTTTAAAAGGCTTAATAATCAGTTTTGTGAAAGCTAAAGATCCCTACACCTCACATACCACATCAAACCTAAGGCATTTCCCTTCTTCACGTCTTCGGACCTGCAAGAGTTTCTCTTCTATGACCGACGTAAACTACAATTTTCGATCGATTATTCTCTTTTCCAGCCTTGGCAAACCATTATCTCCCATTGTAAGGCACTAGATTCGCACCCGCACGAGGCGCAGGATGCTAAAATGTAATAGCAATATGATTTTTTTTGTAAATATTACTTGGTCGTGTGAAATGAATGCAAATTGTCATAGATGTAACATGCATAATAAATTATAAGCAAAGATTGGATAGTGATAACTCGGAGATAAGTAGTAACTTTGTTTTGGAATGAGTAGGAAAAACGAAATGTGATCAAAGAGCATGTCTCGGTATCTTCACCGGAGATCAATATCTGCAGTGCGATAACCTACACATTGCGAAAAACTTCCTTATGATTTGTTAACATTATTAGTTAGTACGTAGATGATTGTCTGAAGAGCATAGATGTAATACATGTAAAAAAATGAATGAAAAGATAGTTACGTCTCATAATTGGTACGAAGTATGTTTTGGAATAAAAAGGAATAAATAAATATAATAATAATAATGTATCCACAACATACACATTTTGAAACGCTTTCCTGTAAACAACATTGGTAGTATGCTCGATTTGTTCATCATCTCCATCTTAAATTTCATTTATCAATTAATCTTACTTTTAATCATATTCAGAAATTTTTCTCTAAATGATACAGAGTATTATAGTAAAAATATTAATAAATAATATCCTAATAATATTCAACCAAAAAAATAATCATAATAATATTATAATTATAACAACAATAACAATAACCATAACTTTAATAATCAGAAACATTATACTGTTTTTACTTGGACTTATTTCAGTCTCAATCCATACCAGATCAGTTCAGACCAAACTTCAATAGTTATAGAATACGCAAAGACTATACATTTACTACACCAAGTCAGCTCGGACAAAAATTTTTAGTAGAAATAGAAAAACCTAATACTACCTCCATCCCATTAGAAGGTTCCCGTCTACTATTTCCATGGTCAACTTAAATCATTTTTAATCCTTTACTTTATAAATCAATTTTTTTTATCAAATTTTCATTTTTTTATCCGGCTTTGTAGCAGTTTTAATGTAGTTTCTAAATATGCTAGTTTTATTTACTAAAAATAATTAGAGTGTGAGCAGAGATTAAATTGTTTTATCGTCAGTCAAGCATCGTAAACCGTCACCGGAACCTTCTAGCGGGACGGAGGGAGTAATATAATAACAATCATAGAAATATATCAATAATAATCACATTAAAAAAAATTATAATCAAACAATATAATTATAATCCTAATTAAATATTAAATATATTTAACAAAGTCCAATTCAAATCTGAAATTAAAATACCAATATTTTAAGAGTTAATTATCAAAATAGGACTAAAAGTCATTCACTTTTCACAAATAGGACCAAAAAATGAACTATGTTTGCATAGGACTAATTATGTGTACCTTGGACAATTATACCCTTATAGCTATTAAAATGTTTTAATTCCTAATAAAATAATAAAATATAATAAAAATTCGTAAAAAATACTAAAAAAATTAAGAAAAACATTTCGATATAAAAAATTTAATTATTTTTTTTTCAAAATATTAAAAAAATTAAAAAAAAAAAAAAAATAAAAACTCAAAAAAAAAAATCGCCGCCGCCTCTGCCGCCTCGGCACCACCACCTCCAGTCACCAGGGGAAAAAAATGCCAAGTTCATTACGAATGCCATATTTATGGCAGAAAAATATGAAAATGTTGTCATTCGAAAAGAGAAATATGCCACTTTTTTGGCATTTTCAGAAAAAATGGCATTTTTCTGGGAAAATGGCATTTTTTTCATCGTCCGGAGGTGGTGGTGCTGGGAGGTAGTACAGGCGGTGGGAAAGGCATCCATATTTTTTTAAATTTTTTTTACGGAGTTTTACTATTTTTTATTAATTTTTTTAAAAATAAAATTATTTAAAAAAAAAGTTTTTGAATTTTTTATTTTATAAAAATTTTATAAATTTTTTAATTATATTTCTACGAATTTTTGTTTTTTTTTCGAATTTATTATGAATTAAACATTTAATTATGGCTTTTGACTATTTTTAATTCATATTTAATGGAAGGGTAAGAATGGAATGCAAAAATAGGTATGTTTCCAATAGGACTCATATGGTCCTATTTTGGAATAAAAACATAGCAAGTCCTATTTTAGGTTTTTACCATAGTTTTAGTCCTATTTGAACTAATTTCTAATATTTTAATAGTTGAAATCAGCCCAGCCCAGTACTGTATCTTAAATCTAACCCAGTTCAGCAACTTAAACCTAACAGGCCCTATCCAAACTCTACTCCCTCCTTCGGCCGCCACATTCATCCGTACATCGAGCACCTCGCAAGCCATCGTTCTTCCGCTGACCATCGTCCGTGCGCTATTCCGGCTGAGGTAAAACCAAAGAATCTCAAACCACATCTACCATCGTTTCGTGATTTTGGTTTATCCCCTGCATCCTCGTCGTCTTATTGTGATTTTCTTGAACGGTTAGGTAATTGAATTTCTTTATCAGTTTGTCCATCCATACACTCGTTATTGTGATTATTCACATGTATAGTTGCATATGATTTGGCCATAAATTGCATGTTTAACTGATTTATATTGTATCTGTATTTTATAGCAACAAAATACCTCTTTCATAGATTCATTTACATGGCTAAACCTACGCCAATTTGTGAAAATGATGTATAAATATTTGTGTTTTTAAATGCCAACATTTGTGAAATTCTGGATTTAACCTAGCCGCTATTGATTTGTGATATAGGATGTCTTCGTTTAAATCCTAGATAAAACATAACATTGTATTTTGGATACATCTATGCAGATTTTTTTAATTGGTTAAATTGGTCTGTGATGCGTGAAATATATAACTATTACACATTTTTCAAGCGGATTAACTTAAAACTTACTTCATCCACAGTTTTTGTTAGTAAATATATATTTTTAAAAGGTCACTATAACAGTTTATTTAAGAAAAAAAGCATTAAATTGAACTGTCCAAAAGTTTGTAAATTGATATTTAAATGACCAATTGACATTTAAATTTCCAAAAGTTTGACAACCAAAAGTTTATATACCAAAAGTTTTTACTTAAAATAATATAAGTTGAAAACAACATTTAACTTTCTAGATTAGAGCAATAGCTTGTAAATTGAACTGCCTAAACTACTTAAAGCATAATACCAAAGCTTTTATTCAAGAAATGTGTGAAACCTTGTACTTTATTGAAAACTTGTGAGTCTGCTCTTGAAACCTTTGATTATTGCTAAGTATAGATGAACCTTATTAAAACAACATGAAGTTCTATTTGCATAATTTTCGAAGATTTTTAAGCATATATTATAGTAGTACCTCTTAATCTTTGAAAATAGCTTCTAGTGTATCCGCTCTCCTAAAATGTGGTTGAACTTCAAAGACACGTACAACTCCCGCTTTTAATTCCGAAGCAATGTTGCTCAGGATGCCTAACTGATTAAGTTGTATGTATATATACTACAAATTTGAACTGCTCTGAATATCAATGTTCATTTACCCTCTTATGTTAAAGTTCAGTTCGGTAGTACCTACATACTATACTATCGTATAATATAATGTGTATTTTATTTAAATTGCTTGAATACATGGACACTTTCTAGTTTCTATGAAAACAATTTAACTATGACTTCAATACCTATTTTTGTAAAACTGATTAATCATGTTTTCTTGAGACTGTAATTTGTTCATGTTAAATTGAAGTGCTTCAATATTTGAAATCATATTTAGGAAGCCTAAATTCTGAAAGTTGTTCGAAAGATTCAGTTTTGTTCAAATGCAATTCATTAGAAAATGGAATTTATAGGAATATATATTGTTACATACTTGGTAGTTGGTATATATTCAAAATCAATTATTCTTTTTACCCATTATCTGAATATAATCACATCTTATGGAAATAGTTTTAGCCAAACTGTTATCTCTAAGTGCTTCTCAATCACTCATGTATATCCTAATTCGAGGGTTGGACTTTTAAGCCAATTTCAGGAGCTTATCAGCTCTCTCGAATAACAATAAATGGTTTAGCTTATGTAGTAAAAGGATAAAAGCTATACTTTTGCAACTTACTCCGTATTTACCTAGCAGCTAGTTTACTAAATTACCTGGAAGCTAGTATCAATTTATTGACGCTTAAATTTTGAAACAAAAGGGAACATAGAGTCCTAGAATTCAAATCCAACTATTTTCCTTTGAAGCTGTCCTCTTTACAATTTCTTTACCAGGCAGCAAAAGTTATTCTCCTTACTTGGATTTTCTTTCATATTTAGCCTATTATGATATGTTTAAGGTATTTTCAGTTTGTCATTAGCAATTGCTATTACTCCGTACTATATGGTTTAGATAATTTCAGTTTCTTATAGGCTATTACTATTGCAAAGCTATAAAAATAGCTATTTATGTTTCTTATTACCTTTTTATTTAGAAGCTATATCATTTTCTTCATTAGTTATTTTTATAATCTAAACGCCGATACAAATAGCTATTTATGTTTCTCATTACCTTTTTATTTAGAATCTATATCAGTTTCTCATTAGTTATTCTTATAATCTAAACTCCAATATTCTTTAGGTCCTAATTAAGCTTAGGACAAAAGCTGTTTTTGACTGTTCTCTCTACCAAGTTTTCATTTGATGTGCATACTTAAAAATAGCTATGTATTACTTCATTCTCATAGAAACATTCCAGGAGTTTCACAAGATTCGTACCGACTTAAGTAGCTATTTTGAAGTCTGCTTCTTCAACTTGTATCCTATCTCAAATATCCTTATACATAAGTTATGATGCTTCTTTATGTAGTGTACAATGCCATTCTATATTGAACCTGGATAAATATTACTACATCTATCCCAATTTGATGGTATCAATTCTTATTCACTTGGTCAACACAAATCACTCTTAATCTCTTAATTTATATATCAAATTTGATTCTGGTTTTTGCGACTTTGTAAAGCTTTTAATGTAGTTTCTGAATATCTAAGTTTTTTTTAAATAATTTGAGTGCGGACTGGGATTCGTTTGCTTTATCGTCGGTCAAACATCGTAAACCGCAATGGTATCATCAAATTGGGACGGAGGGAGTACTAAATATATGAGTACTTAGGTGCGTAGTCTCCATTGAAAATACTCAACTTGAGTTGAAACGATTTCTTATTGTTTTCCAATATCTTCTTGTTCTCTTTTTAATTAAGTAAACTTAATGAAAACAAAAACAATTAAAAAGTCTTTCTTGTTAGTTACATGCCTGAGTTGGTTAGCTGTGATGAGTTAGCAAGTTTCTTGTGCAGATTTTCACCGTTTGCTGGTTTGATGTCTTCTTCACGTCATTGACATATGTTTGTTCTGATGAAATAAGTCAATAACTTTGTCTGCTAAAATTTATGAAAGGAAAAAACGTTTGGTAGCATCCATTTCATCTAAATAAGTCAAAAGATAATAAGTCAATTATGGCTACCAAACAGAGCCTAAAAGTGAGGGTGAAACTACTGATCTGAAATCCCATGAACTTGCTTTTTTTGTATGGCTTTTGTTATTGTTTATGTATGGTCGTTATTTTTATTGTGTTGACAAACCAAAAATTTATTTGTCTGTGCATGTGTTCCTGCAGATGATTAATGATCAGGACTTGGGCTTCTTTGCCAACTTCCTTGGCATCGTTATATTCATGCTGGTGATTGCTTATCACTATGTGATGGCTGACCCAAAGTATGAAGGAAACTGATATTCACTTTAGGTATCTCAGTGCACTATGAAGTAGAATGGGTAACATTTGTGTTGGCCATTTTATTTACTGAATGGATCTCATGGAATCATTTTAAAGTGGAAAAACTTTATAGACTTGACAAATGTGTTTTACTGATCGAAGTCCTTGATTTTCTGCGAAGTTGATTATACATTTGTTTTTTGCATGCCGGTTACTGTGCCTAATCTAATTAGGGGGTGTTTGGTTCACGCAATTTTTTACGGAGTACTTATTTTGTTATGGACAAAGTCAGAATAGTAATGCGTACGAAGGTAGTTTTTTAATACCAAAGAAACCCAAGGCAATAACGTTACCTCATTTTTCTATCTAAAGGTTATACAATATTACCTTGGTAATAGGAATGGTTCAAAGTTGAAACAAACAAAGCAATCTCACTTTACGTTTATCACATTATCAAGATAATGTGAGATACCTGAACCAAACACCCTTTAGTATCTATTTGATGTCTTTGTGTTACCGGAGATGTTTCTTGCACAACATATGTATAAATTAGAAAACTGAATGCTGGCCATTGAGAGGGCCATATCCATTGGGTTTTGCAACCTGTCTCTGTTTATGTCAACGTTGTGCTTGCACAGAATAGCCCATTTGGAAGAATGACCATGCTTTTGTTGCGGACCTGCTGTATTCTTAGTATTAGTTTGAGGTAGTGTTGTAAAAGGTGTGAGGCACTATTTGGGTGATAGACTGAGACCTAGGTGGGGCTGATTAAAAAACAGTAGGCGATGAAAAATTCTAAGGCATGGGTAGTGACTAGGGATGGATTCGGTTCGGGCCACCCGGCCCGTGACCCGGCCTGGCCCGGTACTGTGCGGGCCCGGGACCGGCCCGGTCGGGCGGTTCGGGACCGGGTATGGGCCCGGACCGGTGGGAAGGGGCGGGGCGGGCTCGGTTCTGCATTATTGTGACCCGGCCCGGGTCTGGTTCTATTTTTTAATTTTTTTTTTTTGGTTTGGGCTCCTACTAGCCGTTGGGGGTGGGGTTGGGCACAACCCAAACGGCTATATAGCCGTTGGGTGGGGTACAGGGGGGGTCCGGGGGGGTTGGCTCGTAGGGGTGGAGGGGTGGGGGAGGGTGGGGGGTAAAAAAACCTCTAAATACTCCTAATCTTAAACATTTTTTCATCTCTTCTCCAATTCTTCCTAAATCCTATTCTTAACTCTCTACTCTCTAATTCTCTTATTCTCCAATATATTATATATCTACTCTCTAATTCTCTTCTCCAAGAAGTTAAGATGGAAAATCAAAATGCCATTATACGGTATAATTTTGATAAGCAGAAGGACCAGAAGACCGGGATGTGGTACGCAATTTGCAAATGGTGCGAAAAAAAATGTATCATGGGGGCTCCAGGCGGATTCGGGATGGCAATCAAGCATATGAAGTCATGTGACAAAGCCAAAGGATCGGGAGGTGCGGGAAGTTCCGATTGATTACAATTTTCAAAATGTTTATGAGTTTATCTTTTAAAGTTTGTTTTAATTTTCAAATGTAGTTCCTATTTCATTTCAAATAAATGCAATTGAAGTTTGTTTTTAATACTCGTATAAAACTATAAACTATAAAATATAAATTATAAAAAAAAAAATTAACCGGCCCGAACCGGACCTGACCCGTGACCCGGGTGGGTGGCCCGGCCCGAACCGGACCCGTCCAACCCTCGGGCCGGTCCCGGGCCCACTTTTCTTGAACCGGCGGCCCGACCGGGCCTAGGCCCGGCCCTGGCCCGACCCGGCCCGAATCCATCCCTAGTAGTGACTAGATTGGTACATATAAGAGGTATTTGGAACAGAGGTATGACTAGAGGGATGTGTTAATAGATGTCTCCATCTCTTCTTGTAAAGCTAGATGAGAATATAAAAAATAAAAACTTAGAAAAAATAGATCAAACATATTAAAAAGTATTAAAAATCTATGGAGGCCTTTCCCTCTTCCTCATCCACCGCCCAACAATGCCACCTCCAATTGGTGAAAAAAATGGCATTTTTGTAAAAAAAAAATGCCAGTTTTTTTAAAATACCATAAAGATGACATTTTTACCCTTTGAAAATGACAATTTTTTTCAAAAATTGCCATCAAGATAGCATTTCTGAAAAATGTTGACATTTTCCGGTGGTCAGTGCTGGGAGGTTGTTGAGGCGTCAAAAAAGGCTTGCTTATTTTGTTTTATATTTTTACATTTTTTTTTTTTTTGTTTTTTGTTTTTTATTTAATATTTTTTTTTATTTTAATATTGTTTTTATTTTACCAATTTTATTTAATACGGAGTATATTTAATTTAATATATATTTTCATGTTTTTTTATATTTTTCATTTTATAGGGAATTCACTCAACAAATTAATGTCACATTTCTTTAATCTTAACAAAACACAAATGAGATACAAATTGAACCAAATGGGCCCTTAAGGTAATGTTAAAAACACAGCTGTACCAGAGCATATTTACTATTTTGCATCCCAAACAAGAGGGAAAGATCTAGCTAGGGATCAAATAATCAATAAATATCAGTTCACACATAACTGCTTCTTGAAATGTTTTCCCAATTTGGCATTCATTGGAATATCAACTGCACTTTGAGGTAATGATATTTGTTAAGATTCCCTATTTTAAATATTACGTATTACAAAAGCAGACATGTATATTTACAATAAAAAAGAGAACCCTGCATTGTTCTTAGAAGTGAACTCGGGCTGGGCCAACCGGCCCGACCCGCTACTGTGCGGGCCCGGCCCGGCCTCGTGAACCGGTTGGTTGGCCGGTTCGGGCCACCCGGCCCGGTGGGATGGCTGTTCGGGCTTGGGCCCTTCAAAAGGTGAACCGGCCAGGCAGGTTCGGGCTCGGGCCAGGCCATTTTTATTTTATTTTATTTTTTTTGAATTTTTTTTAAGTTTTTGGATTGGGCTGGTTAGTTTGGTCCATTTGAGGTGGTTAGGGTTGGTGTGGGGGTGAGGGCACTGAGGGGGAGGGTTGGAGGTTAACTAGGAAAAGCCAAAAAAGAAAAATAGAACCGAGGCCCGGCCCGGCCCGGACCCGGGGGTTACCCGGGCCGGTTCCGGGCCGATTCCGGGCCTCCCCTTCATGAACCGAGGCCCGGCCGGGCCTGAACCGGAACCGGTCCATCCCTAATTGTTCTACATTGCTGCGCTACAGATGAGATTGTGTGCAAAATTGCAAAGCAACACAAGTTTGCTCTCAACAACCCTGCAACATTGTTAATTGTTTACTCCCAATTTGATGTCAGGTTTTCTGCTTTGACTTGCCAAGATCTTGCAAAAAAGTAAGCCTGCTTCAGGTTAAGTAAAGGCTACCAAATTCCAAGAGGATGATCGTCTACCTTGGCACAAAAAAACCCATCCATATTGTGAACATTTGTGTAGAAACGTCTTGTCATCTCCCACGATAGATGAAATCGCTCCAAAGTGAGCATAACCGGGGATTGATTTAAGGGGGCGCGGGGGCGGCGGGGATAGACTTTCAAAATTTTCTACTACATATTGAATATTTTCGTAAAATTTTCATTCTTTAATTAGAGTTCCCCTCTTGACTTTTAGTTTTCAAAATTAATATATAGTCTTACATAATGTAATACTTAATTGGAGATTTAAAAGAAGGAACATCTAAAATAATTTACATAGCTTAAAAAAACAATAGAGCAACTCACTGTTTAAGATTTAGGATACTTAATAAATAAAATTTCTTAGTTTTGTAATGTTTAATTATCTTTATTAGATAACTAGTAAATGATTTTGTAAAATATATATTAAACGATATTAAATACCAGACACACTAGTTACACAATTTTTAGATCATGTGAAGTGAATTCAAGATATAAATGTTTATTGACATTAAATTATACAATTTATTTTCTTCTTATGTTCTAAAAAGATTTTATTACATAGATAATAAACTTTAACTATTTTAGCATTAATACAAATATAATATGCACTATATATATGAATAAGCAATATAATATTATTCTAAAAATAATAATCTCATACATACTATTTCAGTATTAAGAAAACTTCTTGTGACTTATAAACACTCTCCTTAGTAGGCAAAAATTGTAATCGAAAACCCAATTCTTTATTTCTATTAGATTCATGTAGTTAAACATTGTTTAATTTATTTTAAAAGTATTGATGAATGAATGTGTACCTTATAAATTCTTTATCTTTAAATAAAGTGTTATACATTCTTTTTTATTTTCAAATGATTTTTCTTTGATTTGTCATTTCTTACGCTTTAATGTATCAATATTTTTTTCTAGAGCACTCCAATTATAAAATTAAAGTTAGTTTGCCATTTTCTAAACTTAGAATGTAATATGTAGATTTAAATGTCGTCGTGTATGTATATATGAATGTTTTTTTTAAAAAAATAAAAATAGCCTCAGAGCCTTACACCAGTGAAAAAAATTCACCTCGCTACATTAACAAAAGTTTTTTTTGCCCCGCTACACTAACAAAAGTTTTTTTGCCCCGCTACGCTAGTGATTTTTTTACCTCCTACACTAATGAAATTTTTACCCCCCTTGACTCGAAATCCTGGATCCGTCCCTGAGCATGACTAGGAAAGAACCACCTTTACTATCCTCAAAATTTTAAGACCGTTCCGATTAAACATACACTCCCTCCGTATCTATTTATTTGTCCCACTTTCAATTTTTGGACATATCAAATTAATTGTCTCATTTCTCTTTTTGGAAAGAAACCCACTTAAAAAGCACCTACAGTACCGCTACAGTACCAAAACTTCTTACTTTTCATATAATCTACAGTAATTATCTTAAACTACGTAAAAAAGCAAACATGTCAATTAAATAGATACCGAGGAGTATTTCTTTCATTTCTAATATATTGAATCGAATATTGCCCTTTACATATATGTTCCTGCCCCCGAAATCAATTCCACATGGAACCAGCTTTACATCCCGTTTCTTTAACACAATAGTCAATAACTGCTTCATTCTGTGGCATTTTTAGCATTCAAATATGTGTGTATTGCAATGTGTGTGCACACACTGATGAGAACAGAAATGTGATAAACGGTAGAAATCTTTGTCCAAAGCCAACACAGGTTGAAATCCAATTTTATTAACGGATAAACAAGACTAAACTCTAATTAGGGGTTAAATACCCTTCTAATAACATCCAAAACATAAATCCTAATCGAGCCCAAATTAAGTTTTAATTAGGTATTTAAATACTCTACTAATAACATGCCTAATTTAGAAAACAACCTTGTCCTGAAGGTTGAAATTCGACCTCGAGACATCAAGGAATACTCGAATTAATATATTTAATTATTGTCTAAATAGTCGTGTCATTTTGGAATGAAAATCTTTGAACGTGACAGAGGTAGTATTTATTTTATAATTGTAAGCAAGTCTTCCAAGTCAACAATTGGGGATGCACCTTTTTCAGGTACACAGAGACTAGACATTTACTAGACCAGATCAGACCAGTTTAGATCATACAAGACCAGCAAATTTCAGTCCAAGTAAAAACATTCTTAATCCTTAAACTACATTCTATATAACTACATTTTTATGAGCTATTGAATACGAAGTAATAAGTTACTCAATGGATTATAAAATTGATATTATGTATACCAATATAACAACAAATAATTACAAGTTGTATTTATAAAAGAAGTTTTTACCATAATACTCCTTCCGCCCCCTGTTATTGTCCCATTGCGGTTAACGATGTTTGATCGACGATAAAGCAAACAGATCCCTGTCCGCACTCAAATTATTTTTAGGGAAAAAAATTACATATTCAGAAACTACATTAAAAGATTTACAAAGTTGCAAAAACCAGAATCAAATTTGATAAAAATTTGATAAATAAAGTAAGAGATTAAGAGTGATTTGTGTTGACCAAGTGAATAGAAAATGGGACAATAACAGGGGGACGGAGGGAGTATTACTTAAGTAAAGACAATTTCCAAAAATGTGACCACATTATCATTAAGACAAAAATGTGTCTAAGAATGTCATATTAATGTCATTGTCAGATTTTAATGTCACTGTCCAGTTTTAAGTCACTATCAAATGTCACTGCCACCATCGCCGGTGTCACTGTAGCCACCGTCCATGTCACTGTAGCAACCGTTCATGTCACTGTAGCCACCGCTCGTGTCACTGTTGCTGCCATCGCTCGTGTCACTGCCGTCACCGATCACTGCCGCCAACCACACTAACATCGCCGTAGTGACACCGTCGCAGTAACGCTGCCGCCTGCATCGCCAAATTATCGTCGCCGCACGACTTCATTCAGTGACCGCCGCATAGCCCCATCGACCCCACGCCCCAAACATATTGACCCTGCCTGCACCATCCCCAGCTAGCCCCACCCCCTCCCCTCCCCTGTCACAGCCCCATCCCCAACACCAGCGACCATCACCTCCAGCCACTGCCCGTGAACACCACCTCCGGCCAGGGCCGATCCTAAGAGTTTTTTGGTCTGAGTCGAGCTGTAAAAAAAGGCCCTCAAGAATTTTTGGGAGGAAAGTTCACGTCCGGAATTCCGGAGAGGAATTGCCTTCCGGACGGCGGCGTTTGGGCGCCTTCCCGGTGGATTTTTTTGATGAAATTTTTATTTCATGTTTTTCATCAAGTCTAGTTTATCCACAAAAAAGGTCAGCTAAAAATTCGATCGGGAAGGCCGTCAAATGGGTTTTTAAAGATAACTGGACCAAAATATACAAATAAAACGCAGTTAACTTCCAAAAATTATTTGACGGTCTTCCCGGTTGAATTTTAAGCTGAATTTGTTTGTGCATAAACTAGACTTGATAGGGAACATGACATAAAAATTTCATCAAAAAATTTCACAGAAAAGACGGCCAAATGCGGTATTTCCTGTCCGGAATTCCGGACATGAACTTTCCTCTATATAAAGGTAACTAATAAATTTTTGGGGCCCTAATTTTTTCCCCAAATTTGTGGGCCTGAGGCAGTTGCCTCTTTGCCTCACATAGAGGTTCGGCCCTGCCTCCGGCTACCGTCGGCAACCACTACCTCCGACCACCACACCCCCTCCCCCTCCCCTGCTTCACCCCAACCCCCACAGTAGCCCCCACCCCTCACAGCAGCGCCCAACCCTCGATCTAGCCCAGACCAGACCCCAACAACCCCGATGTATCCCCGATCACCCCTGATCTAGCCCAGACCCCAACAACCCCGATCAAACTCCGATCTAGCTCTGTCCCCAGCTCCTGCACGACGAAATCGTCGCTCGTTAGTCTGAACGCCGCTGCCTCAAAGCTTTATTAGCCACACCGCCGCATCACCACCATAGTCGCAAAATCCAAGTACAATGTGATTGGACAGAAGAAGTAGAAGAAGAGATGCCAAGGATGGAGGCAACGTCGGTGATGCATTGCGGTGATGATGATGCAGATGGAGCCATGGAGCCATGGACTGAGAGCAGATGGAAGCGAAGAGAAGCGAAAGAAACACGGTGGAGGAGAAGAGAAGCAGAAGAAATGCAGATGGACTCTAGATGCAAGAGACGGATGAGCTATTTTTATTATTTAAATCAATTTTTTGTCCAGCACTCCAGCCAAAAAGAAGTCATATTTTTTTCATTGAACATATGACTTTTGATTTCATGCGCTGAATTGTGTAATAATAAGAAAATGTAAGGTTGTATTTACTTTTCTGATGTATTGATTGAAGTTACTGTAGATAATCATTTTAGCTATTTTTTATATTTTTTTCTTTATTTTATCAATAAAACATTAATTCTTATCGTTTGAGACCCTTTAAACATATTTCATTCATTTATTTGCTCAAGTTGATACGACGTATGATACATTGATACATGATGCGCTATCATGTAGTTAATTGACATGCATTATATATTTTATTATTACAATTGTTTAGAAGTTCAAAAGCACATCCTCACAATTATTATCCTGGCAAAGCCTCCATACTCCAATATCGGTTGAAAGCCATTTCAGTGTCAAGGAATGCTGCCCTAGTCAGTATCACGATGTCATCATCGAGCTCAAGAATGGCTCGCGTCTTTATCAACGGCTCGGTTTGAACCAGTTGTTCAAGGAGTTCTTCTCCTCCACCCTTATCCTCACCGGCACTGCCGAATCAAAGTCTCCCGCCCATGGGGGCTTTCCCCTGTTCCACACAACGATGATTTCACGGACCGAAACACACCTTGAGTAGTGTTTGATGTACATTTTCAAATTCCACATGCGAGCGTCATATGTCATCCCATTCACAGGGTATGGTTCTTGGGTACCACTGCCTCCATAGATGTGGGTGACACCTAAACACGCCATAGCAGCTGTGGTTAAGAATGTCAGGGCAAGAATCAATGCTCCTGGACACGTGCTTGGTTTTATTTTGGCATGTAGAAATGTGCCCATGCGGTTCAATTGGCAGCAAAACAACCACAATTTCATAGAGAATTGATTCTTTGATTCTTCTTACAGGTTGAAAAAGAATCACTCTTCTTTCCCATGTTGTGTGAATGTCAAGTCAAAGGGACAACACACTTGATGGCCCCAGGTAAAACACCCACTGACCCAAGAATATGAGTATTACTGAAACACCGATAACAGAAGCAAAGCTGAGAGCAAACCGGTGGGTGGTATTACCTGAATGCACACGATCCTCATCCAAAAAGGCGATCCACTCTCCCGAGTCCAGCCGTTTCACGTCAAAGGGATGGCTGTGGGCTCCATTCTAGGCATTTATCCCCTTGATAGATTCTTGAATGCACTTCTTTGTTATGGAGCAGCATTCAGTCCATGCAATTTTGGACGCGATTTTCACTATGGGTCATCCGGAAACAGTCTCTCTGTTCTTTAGTACAGCTGCGTACATCCGACCCCCCTTTACCCCACCGTAGGTTGGAGCCTTTGCGGCACTGGGGTAAATGAAAATGAAAATGATATAGATTCTTGAATGCCAAATGGAACCTCAACTTCTTCGAACTCATGTGTTGTGAGATTTTCTGTTTTGAATATGCGGACTGTCCTCCCGTACATGTCACCACAGTCTTCACCAACACGGTATATGTTCCCACCGTACATGAACGGTCTTCCTCCACTCCGGGCACCCGGCTTGGGTCTATGTTGTAAATGGGGTTCTTTGTTTGGGGCCTCCAAAGGGCCAAGAGGGGAGATACTATACCAGATTTCTAGTTGTCCATTATTTTGGGCCCCAATGCCACTATGATCTGAAACAAAACAGCCAGTATTTCCCGTCATGTGAGATTATAAAAGGATCTATGATGGGCTTTTTCATTAGTAACTTCTCCTGCACCCACTTTGAGGGAAAATCTATAGCTCGGTACAGATTAAGTTCTCCCTTATCACTACCCTCGGGCAACATATATATCTGTGAAGAGAATAAGTGAAAGAGGTTAGCAGTAGGAATGTGTGGCATTATTTGAAGACAGACATGGTAAAGAAAATAAAATACGTTGGAGCATACATTAAGGGTATGTTTGGATGATGGAGAGTGCTAAGGAAAGGAGCAAAAGGAATGATAAGAGAGAAGTTGTGTTCTTATGCTTGGTTTCACATTGGAAACATGAAGGAAAATGAATTATTATTAAAAAAAATCATATATTTAGATTTTAGGGGTTTCTCATATACTATAACTAAAATTGAACTGGAACTATGTGGTCATTACCAAGTATTGAAGACAGGAAGAGTAAATCCTGTTCACAATGCAGTAGAGTATCCACTATGGCACTATCTAATATGTCCTGTAGTGCTATGCTTCCCTTCACCCACCCCACAATTAAAAAAATTAAAGGACTAATCATTCTTAATTGTTCCATACTTCCATGGGAAAAAATTCCTGATGGATAGCTCTGAGTCTCAAGTTAATGAACGAACAAGTCCATGAAATTGAGATCTTACATTCCCGTTGTATTGAAAGGCATATGGATATGAGAGATGTCACCCTTTATCAATACTTTTAGCAACTGCAATATCCCCTTGCATTGTGATGGGGTTCTTCGTTTCAAAAAACAGGTAAAGAGCGTCTTCCTGAAATCAAAATGGGAAAAAGAATTTAACTTGTGCTGCACGTCAAATGTTTTCTATACATATGGGTTATGGCTAATATATGAATACAGGATAAACCTTATCTCTTGAGGATCCTTTTGATTGAGTTAGGCCAAACATAACTTGGTATTAAAATCTGATCTAATTAAAGTCTGTTTATTTTTTTGGCACACATTGCTTGGAATTGCCCCGTGGGGGGTCAATTTAGTGCATTTATGCACCTCTCAAGTTGAGCCCGTTTCAACTTTATTTGTACTGCAACATTAGTACAACTTAAGGTTGTTAGGTTCATTTACACCCATATAAAGTGTAAAGCAGGTTTCAAGCACCCAAAACACCTTTTCCCATCTAAGGTCATAGTTCATCCAATTGTCTTCCAGGACTCCGTTATACTCTCTTTCAAACCTCAACTTCCTAGAAAATATTGCAGATCGGCTTCTCATAATTTCACAGAACTTTCTAGCAACTTGCAGTCTTGCTCTAAGCCACTTGAAGTACAAAATCCATATTTACCAAACCCTCATAAATAAAATTATCAAGCCAGAGCCAGTTGCAATATCTTTTATCAACTTGGTATGATACAGATTAAAGAGTATAAAGACGTATACCCTGTTATCTACTAATTAAATCATGGAGTACCAAAAAGTAGATAATAAATATATTTTTCATGGTGTGGTCATCAAGCAGCTAGATTTTAGTGTTCTACTTGAGAAGCCCCAAAACGTCTTATCTAATGAGCACTACTAAAAACAAAATTAAAGCCAAATTTCAAGCATATCAGTCTAGGGCCCGTTTGGCAAGGGTTATATGGTTGAAATGGTGGAGTTTGCTCAATTTTCAGAAAATGGAAAAGTGTTCGGTAGCATCCATTTCAACAAAATACACAAGTCAGTAGATACTACTTATTCTGCTAAAGTGGCTACCAAAGAGTGCCCTACTAAAGGATGTCATAGACCAATTTCCTGCAAATCCATATTGGTATTAAAAAAAGACAAGCTTGTCTAATTTCAAGCAAAAGAGGAATTAACTACCTTAACATAAAGGAACGTATCGGCAACGGAATTACTAGGAGACCCAGCCTGTGAAGCTGAAGCACAAGTTAGAACCGGATTGGCCACCGGCCAAGCTGCGCTCTTGTCACTATGTATATTCATCTGCAATCCATTTCCACATATAGACGTCAAAGAAGTAACTATAAAGCCTATAATACTTAAGGATTTATCCAATTCTATATTCCCAGAAAATAACCGTAAACCCAAGCCTGTAATCTCTCAAAGATTCAAACTTTAAGAATGGGCACTACCCGAAACCTTGAAAATGACACCCGGAACTTCCCTAAAAATGAAGCCTCCATCCTTAGAACACAGGCTTGTAATCTTAAAGTGATTCCTACTCAAAACTTTGAAAATCAAGAACCTGAACTTTTCTTTCAATGAAAAAATTAACCCTTAAAATCAGTAACAAGGAGGAAGGACCGAGAAAGAAGAAATCTCATGCCTTCGATGGGTTTTAGGGATCGAGAAAGGAGAATTGCCATATAAAACACCAATTGCCCAAGAACCCTCATTGTCTTCGCAGCAGCCCTTCACAGGCAGGTTCGAGTGGACATTAGGCGTCAGCATGAGCCGCACATAGATGCAAGATATGGAACCCAGCAACAGAAATGATGTTAGGAAGAAAAAAAGAGCAGACGAAATGACGCCTAGATAGCTGTTACTGTTCTTCCTTCCGTTCTTTCTGTTATTTACGAGACTGCCTCTCCCGCCCCACCAGCTGTCGTGGGCGTGGGAGGAGGAGGATATCACAATTGGGGTCGAACCCATCTGCAAAAAAAAAGAAATCAAGCAAAGCTGCTGGCTGAGGGCGATGTTTAACCCTTAAAAGAATCACTCAAGGCAGGTATGAATGTGTGATCCTTAGACGCAGATAAACACCAGCACTATTTATTTTCCTACGCGTATAGCAAAACGTATTTATGAAATAATCCATCTCTATCGTCCAATAGTTATATACTAAAATGCAAAATTTTACTTGGAAATTGAGAATACTGGCAGCGAAAAAAGGAGAATGGGAGAAGTGATGGCGCCGGGCAAGTTCTGTCTGGTATGGGGACGGCAGATTGACTTCTTGTGCAATGATTATGCTAATATAATCGGACGATCGTTCAATCGTCGTCCATTAATATAATCGGACACTAATACAATGTTCTTCCCTATTTATAAAACTAAAACCAAATGTTGTCAAAGGGTGTCACATAGACATTATTTCTCCACATGATTGATGATGTTAGTCATTGACATTCAACCTGATCTGTAGATCAAGTAGATGAGATGAATATGCAAAGAATAATGAGAAACAAGATTTTAGGTAGTGATTCTGGAGAAGAGTAATGCATCTGCCTTCAAGAATTCCTTTTAGAAGAATCCATCCCTGACATTTTTGTCAATATAGAAGCTATCCGGTTCCATGGATTGATATACTTTGTAATTGAATTCCATAACAAAAAACGAAACGTTGATACTTGTGTCAAAGAGGAATTGATCGATCATACTTTTCCTCAACGTTTCAGGCTTAATAGATAACGCATAGCTCAATAGCTCATTGTGAACAATTTCAAGTAATTTTGTACCGGAGTAATTTATTTGTTGCTTTATTAACCCGTGCAACACATGGGTAAAAAACTAGTGTTACTTAATTTTAATATATTGGAAAAAGTGCAAATAGCTTGAGTTGTATCTTATCAAGCAAGAAAAACAGAAAAGTTATAATCTTAGATTTTGGAAGCACGTCTGGAAGCACTTTTTGGTAGGTACTCTAATTCTACTTCTTCACTCACCCCTTTCCCTTTCCTCCCGCTTCCCTGCTGTCCCTCTTCTCCTTGCCCCCCTTTCCTTCTTCTTCCTTTCCTGCTTTCTTCCTTCCTTCCGTCCCCTTCTTCCATACCTACCACTACCGAGGCAGCATATCACCGCCAGGAGGCCCACAATGGCATGGAGGCAGCATAATGCCCCTTGCACCCTAAGCCTAATCTATCTGTAAAACTAGCCTAGCCCTAACCCACCTACTTAAGCCTAATGGTGCCCAAAGCAGGGGCTGGGGGCCAGTCCCAAATGGTTAGCCAGTTCAACCCAGCAGGGCTTAGAAGCTTAGTCAGTCTCAAAGGGTGAGTTAATCAGAAACTGTAAACTTATATATATAGACACAGCCAAGGCATCGCTCAGACATCCGGTTTCGGTGTGGGAAAGTTATTTAATTAGTCCTGACGATAATTGACTACTTACTTCTCAATTTATCTTCTCTGTCATCAGCAACAGCTCTATCCCTCCCTTGACGTCCACCAAGCCTGCCTGCATGCAAGAAGAAACACTGCAATCGGCATTTCATATGATCGATCAATTCCTCTTCGACACAAGAAGCATACATAATAATGTGACTGAGACCTTAGTAGTTGAGGAAAAGATAGATAGATGCTCTCTCTGGGGCTGCATTTCAGGCCAGGCTAAAAGAATAATATACTTCAAAAGGAAAAGCTCTCGGAATGATTCACTGGCAGCATCGATTTTGTTAAGGAATTAATAATAATTAATAAATAGGTTCTGCATTTCATATCACACTAGACTAATATCATTTATATTTTTTTCTTACAACTCGTTAAACTTCTATATATGATTTGAGCATTGACATTAAAAAGTTTGAACATCTGGTACACGAAAACCAAGCACCAGTCAGTTGCAGAACTGCTCATAGTACTAATTTTAAAAAAGTTAAAATGTTGTTAATCAGATAAAACAAAAACCATGTAGGATAAAGATACTCTCTCCAGGCTACGTCCCAAATTGTATGGCACATTCACTATAATTACGATCCATAAAATCCATCAAATGGGTCAAACAGTATTAATCATTTAAAAAATCAGATAAAAAGAGGTCAAATGCTGAATTTAAAAAATGGCAAAGTCCGTGTTCTTCTCGCTATGAAATCTGACATTGACTAAGGAAGAACGAAATGGAAATTAAGAAAGTAAAATGGGACAAATGAAGTACTAGGCAGCACACTGGTTTTGCTATAATGAAAATTAAACGATGGCAGAAACCGCAAATGCCACTTACGCACTGATCAAAAGCAAGAAGCCATACAGTGTAACCATTACCATTTAAAAAATTGAAATTCCCTGCATTATATACCATCCAACCTTTCTCCCACTCAGCCACTAATATTATGACAATTTTTTCAGGTTTCAACTCTAGCAAAGGGCTACCATCCAATAATTTTTAACTTATGAAATAGGAAGTTTCCGAAATATAGGATAGATACATCATAGAACAAACAAGCATGATAATCACGGCATACATTGAGTCCCAAAGAGTATATAGAACATATTATATCCGCTAAGGCCTAAGGGAGCTTCGGATTCAAACTATTGCAGGGTAAAAATTTACATTACAAATGGGAACCATATATGGAACAAATGAAATGATGACGCTTCGAAAATGTACCGAAATAAAGATTGTTAAGCGTACAATACAAAAAGAAAATCCAAAGCCTTTCACAGGGGTTTATTGGGAGGGGGAATACCTGATCTTACAGGGAAAGATGAAGCTTGAAGTTCGTTCACTTTCTGAACTTTAATGTCATCCATACTGTTACTTGAGTAATTATTTCTCATGATGCCACTTCAAAGTCAATCATGTCAAAAGATAACAGCAGCTGTCTAAAGATTGGTGGGAAGTAACCTACTAACCTTTGCAAATACAGAGCCAAGCTTTTCGGGAATATAGCAAGGGCCTCCAACACATTGTGTCACTACATGAATTTGACATCATAAGAGTCATCTTGATGAGTCTGGCTAATGATGGGTTCACCAATAATCACCACATGAGCAAACTCCATTTTGAAAATGATGATAGCGTCTAGTATCCCTGACAACAATGAGACGTTTGGTGATCTTGGATATGAGTTTAACAGCAATGTGGCAATCACCACACACACGCAGGTTCTTTGTAATCCTGATTGTGGTCCCCGGATCAGTGTTCATCATTGCAAAGGCAATTGCCAGTTTCTCACTATGAACAACCAAATGATTTTCTTTGTCTTCCTCCTCAACATCATGCAGAGCACCATCGGTTACTGGGACATACCCCGCTTCCTTTATCTTCCCAATCAATGCATCTAACTCTTCATAAATCTTCCCCGATTGAGGATGCCACCTGTCACCAGCAAGAAATGTGTGCACTTGGTTATTGAGCTCGATGTAGCTAAGACCGGGAATTTTCTTGATACCCCTTTCATTCATGATTGTCCGAGTTTTAGTCACATCTTGCCATCTTCCAGCCCTTGCGTAGATATTTGATAACAAGACATAATAACCAGACTGCCTAGGTGCAAGCTGGAAAAGATTATCTGCAGCTATAACCCCTATATCCATGTCATTATATATACGACAAGCATTCAAAAGGGAACCCCATATCCTCTCACTAACATTCATCGGCATCTTCTTGATAAAAGAGTACGCCTTTTCTATTTGCCCAGCTCTTGCCCTCAGATCCACCATGCAAGCATAATGTTCTAACCTTGGAACAATCATATACTTTTCTGTCATTAGATTGTAGTAATATTCTCCTGCTTCTAAGAGTCCTGCATGACTGCATGCTGAAAGGATAGAGACAAAAGCAATGGAATCCGGTTTGGGACCACATTCAAGCATTCTCGAAAACAAATAAACCGCATCTTGACCATGTCCACTCATACCATAAGCATTGATCAAGGAAGTCCATGACACAACATCTCGAAACTCCATGAGATCAAAAACTTCCCTTGCTTCACACAAACACCCACACCTAGCATACATATCAATCAGAGCGTTTTCAAGAGATAAATTAGGGTGAAGTCCAGTCATCTTGACCTTTTCATGAATTCTCTTTCCTAACAACACAGCAGAAAGGTCGCCACAAGAAGGAAGAACTGTAGCAAAAGATATTGCATCAGGCTCTACGGGAGAAGCTTCCATTTGTAAGTATGTTTCGACGGCCTCTTTAGGCATAGAGTTCTTGACATATACAGCCATCATCACATTCCAGGATACCAAATCCGTTTTGTCCATATCCAGAAACATGTTCCTCACAAATGCAACATTGTCCATACATGTATTGGTTACAGCTGGCAAAAGGCTAGCCATTGTCCCAGCATCAGGTTTCAGACCCAAGAAGTTCATTTCCTTGCAAACCTCTAATGCATAATCAAAGCTTCCATTTTGAGCATATCCTACAACCATTGAGTTCCAAGAAACAACATCCCTTTGAGGCATTTCATCAAGAACCCGCCTAGCCTCAGCCAAAAACTCACACTTCCCATACATGGCCACCAAACCGTTCCCTGTATATAAATTCGAATCAAGGCCGTTCTTTACAATTGGGCCGTGTAGTTGCACCCCTAACCACACATTCTCAGAAACTGAACAGGCTTTCAGAATGCACGGAAGGGTATAACGGTCAGGCTGAATACCATCCATATGCATGCTTTTGAACAACAAAATAGCATCTTCATAAAATCGGTTGTTGACATAGCTTCTGATCATGACATTATAAACCACGACATTTTTAATGGAGATTTTGTCAAACAGCTGCCGTGCGGTATTAGTCTGGCCACAAGCAGCATATGCTCGCATCAATTTGATGTGGATGGACGTGTTTGGGCATAGGGTTGGGTCAAAGATGATCCTGGAATGAATTTGTCCTAGTGTCTTGATATCTGGGAATTTGTCTAATATTCGACTGTAAACATCTTCAGAGTGGAGGGAAATGTGGGAGTTCGGTTGGAGGATAAAAGGTACACGTCGTAACATTCGATTTGATGTTGTAAAAACAGAGGGAAACTTCGCCGTGAGGCGAGGCAGCCGTCGAATGAAGTACCAAGTACCACGTAAACATTTATCTACTTCACGAATCCAAGACACCAAAAAAAAAGATTTTTAAAGCAGAAAGGTCAAAGTGGAGTGTACATGTTAATAAGTATTTATAATTGTCAGTCCCAAGGTTGAATTTAATCCCAAACTCTTTCCAGCCGGCGGCCGAATTCCAAATCCTCAGGCTTCCGAGTTCCGGCTCTTGGTTTTTTTGGGAATTTGGGTTGCGCCGCTGAGCAAATCGAAATACTCCGTATAATAACGGACTAGCCACCAAAGCTTACAGCAACTGAGAAAATGGCGAGAAGATGAAAGGAAGAGCTTGACTTTATACGGAGTACTAGTATAGTACGGGCGCACGGGGAGGGAAAGAGCAGTCGGTTGCTGAGTTTAGGGCCGGGTCAGAAAACCTAAAACCGAATCAAATTAAGTGGCGCCGAGGTGGGGTAAGAATGAGTATCCAATTTTGGGGTACCTATTACTCAAAAATCGAAGGCTTCAACCCTTTTCGCCTTTTCGTAGCAATCTGAAAACAGTTCCCCCCCCCCCCCCCCCCCCCCCCCCCCCCCCTCCCCCATCTGAACAGAGGGCGGCCAACACAGAAGAAAAGCCCTCAAGAGTCAAGGCAGCCTTCAGGCTCCAGGGGTTTTGCTTCCAGCCCAGACTGCCACGCTCCTGCCTCTAGGCTCCGACCCTCCACTGCACCAGCAGTGACAAGTCCGGCGGCTTTGCTATTCAGAAAAATCAAAGTTCGCCAAGCCTGCCAGTTCTTGATTCGGGTATGCCGTTCGGTCCTCTTCACAGTACACTTCTTTTACATCACTACATGTCTCATTTTGTTGTAAAATTTATCTTTGTTGAAACAGGAGCAAAACCACTAGAAATTTAAAAAGACGATTACTTTGTTTTTTCACCCTTATTGGTGTAATTTGATGCATAAAATAGCTTTATATACTAAGTTAATTGTGATTTGGACTCAGCGTTTAGCTCCCCCTAACAGTGTTGCCAAATAGATATAGCGGCAGTATAGCGGATCGCGGTCGCAGATTTTGAGGGAACCCTCATGCCATAGTGGTGGCGTTGCGGATTCACCATAGCGCTGCAACGCGGCCGCTATAGTGGATTGTGGTGGGCGCTATGGCGGATTATGGTCGGCTGTGAATCTTTTGCCCATCTTTTAACTATTCTAACTCATGCTGACTCATTTTAAGTATGCTTTTAATTTAATTAAACTCAAAAAACCTATCTATCAGCCTAGCTGGTTTATTTTAGTTTACTTATTTGCATTTATTTCATTATTTGATGAAAAAAGCCCCTGTCTACCCCCGATCGTTTGTTTATCATTACAGTCTCACGGAATCATGGAATGTTAGGAACCCTAGCAATTACAGAAGTTCACTAACAAACAGAAGAATGGCAACTAAGAAAACTGAAAGCTTCATTAATGGAGAATCCGAGTACACAGTCCCAAAGAAGGAGATAAACTCCAACTTCCCAGTCCCAGACCAAATGAGTCCAAACAGCCTACTACTAACTCCCCTTTCCAAGCTATTTATACTGTCTTTACATTTATTGTTGTTATTATTTCTATTCTTATTCTAATGGGCCTGATTCCTATCAATACTCCCCCCCTAAACATCCACCTTGTCCTCAAGGTGGGGAGATAGAAACCAAGCTTGGAATTCAGCTTCCTCCGGGTTCCTCTCCCTTCCCAGTACCTCGCTGATGGCGGTAGCAGCAGTTCCCATACTTCTAGTCTTCTAGATGGAAAATTCTTGATCAGCCTTAGCACAGTATTTGCCTCTGATTTCATCCTATCTCTTGAGTGAGACTTCACACTGAATAGCTCATACCAAACTTCATCCTCACTCAGGTCAGAAGAAAGTTTAAGAGAACTTGAGTCATGCTGTATTTCTCTTTCTGAATTTAAGACTTCAACAATCTCCAATTGTATTTCCCCATCATGACCCCAAAGTAACATTTGTTCCATTATACTGCACACCTTGCTGTCAACTTTAAGATTAGGCTTTGTTTCTTTGTATAATGCACCCATCAGCTGAAAATCAGGAAGCTCCAATGCAAATTCAGAAGAAATAACAATTCCTGGCATTCCAGAAAATCTTGCCATAGAATGGAACGGATCACCATAGAGATTCTTTGATAATTTTGATGTATCCACAACTTCGCCTAGAGCTAGCTGGTAGTTCTTAAGGGTCATTCTCTGTATTAACCTTGTGATGAGTTCAAAAACATCAGGAAAGAATAGAGCTGTCTTTGTAGAGATGTCTTCCAACATGAGATAATTTCCAGGTGCTTTAAATGAATCTTGTAAGACAAGCTGGGAGTAGCCTGACATGCTCTCAACCCCTGGCTTGTCATCAACCTCCTCCTCCTGAGCCTCTGTACTAGTTTCTGAAATCATTAGAACTCTAGTTCCAAAGGAACATGGTTGGATAAGCTTGTCAGTAACCGAAACTTGGCTGGAATTTAAATCCACATCCTCTGCAAGATTAAAAGAAACATAATCTGGCCATGGACTAACTGGTCTTTTCTCCTTGATTTCCTCTCTCTTATTCACTTTCTTGATTACAGATTCATTTGTCTCCATAATCTTCTTTATTGACTGGGAAAAATCTTGTGCAGATTGAGAATTAACTTTTGACAGAACTGGCGATTGCGAGGTGAGAGCTCCTACTTGCAACAAGTTTTTTGAATGTTGATGCGAAGAGCTATGAGAAGAGCTATGCGAAGAGATGTGCAAAGACCTCGATGACTCTGGTTTTGCTGTCTTCCATGTCTTCTGCCGGTATCTAGGTGGAAAATCCCTGATCAAATCTTCCTTTAAAGCCTCCCAACTATCTTCTCTCTTTTGAAAATCCCACCATTGAAACCAGCCATCTGCAGCTTCCCCCATTGCCTTTGCTGCAAGGTCCACTTTAAATCTTTCTGCAATAGCTTGGACTCAGAAATATCTTTCCATCCTCTCTATCCATGCGTACGCTTCAACCTCGTGGAATAGAGGTAATTCATCCGTCTTTGACCTAGCTGAATTCCGAGAAGAGACTTTAGACGAAGGAGGCGAACTCTGAGTGGGTGGGAAGTAACTCTGCGAAGAAACCTTTCGCGAATCTGCCTGCGAAGAACTTTGCGAAGAGCTATACGAAGAAGGATTTGAATGGTGCAAAGTGTGCGACATATGTGATCTGTTTCGCGACTGTGAACAGTAACCTGAAGTTCGCGATTGCGAGCCATGGGAAGTAGTTCGCGACTCTGACTGCGAACCTGTGCGCGATAGCGACGAACGATGACTATGGTGTGAGGTACTGTGCGAGGAGCGATGCGAAGCAGAGGAGGCATGCGATCCACTTCGCGAACGACTTTGATGTTGCTCCGCCAATTTCGCGATCGTTGCCTGCATCGTCTTAAGCATCTCCTTCATCTGTTGTTGATTTCGTTGTTGATTCCTCTCGAATGTTTCCTTCAATCTCTTTTGGTTCTCCTCCAGTTCGTTCATCCATAAATCCATCTTCAAAGGCGTCACTTCCATCCACAGAATCAACGTGGCTTTGATACCAATGTTAGGAACCCTAGCAATTACAGAAGTTCACTAACAAACAGAAGAATGGCAACTAAGAAAACTGAAAGCTTCATTAATGGAGAATCCGAGTACACAGTCCCAAAGAAGGAGATAAACTCCAACTTCCCAGTCCCAGACCAAATGAGTCTAAACAGCCTACTACTAACTCCCCTTTCCAAGCTATTTATATTGTCTTTACATTTATTGTTGTTATTATTTCTATTCTTATTCTAATGGGCCTGATTCCTATCAGTCTAGCATCTTTTCTACTTCATCAGGGACTTGACATACTTGTATCAGACCACCTGTTAGATTCCGAGTCCATTCTCTGTCACCTCAATTGCTATGTAAGCCTCTTTGTTTTTTAACTGAAACTTTCTAAATACAGCATTTTTCAAATACCATGATGTCACAATCTTCTTCAAAAACCAAGAACGCAAATGACCCTGTGTGGGAGTATTGTGATTGAGGATATGAAAATTGAATCATGTCACAGCTGTTTTATATAGACTTCCAAATATTATGTAAAAGGTACTTTAGTTTGACTTGTTATTCAGTTTACCTAGACTTCCATGTGAGAAAACTTTGAACCATGGTGGTTTACTAGTTTTGTGTTATGATTTTGTGTTTAATTCTAAGTTTCTAAATATTTTAATTTCACTTGAATATTTCATATTTTGTTACTTTAATACTTTAATGCTTACATCTCTTATGATACTTAAATATAACTAGGGAAAATTCCTGAAATAGTTGTAAAAATGTTTGAGAATTCTAAAATAAGACTGTAATGTTTTTATTTCCTAAATAGGAGTAATTACTGCCAAGTTTGGAAAATATTGCCATACTTAAAGTTTGGTAATGCCAAAGCATGACAATAATTACTCCTAGGAAATAAAACATGATAGTCCTATTTTTGGAATACACAAATGTTTTTACTCCTATTTCATCTATGCTTCCACAGTTCTGCTATTTACCACAACAATATCCGCTATACTTGCATAGCATTTTTTTGCTTTCTGCCATAATCCTCTATCTACTGTTCGTAGCACTGCTTTGTCAGGGGAATCCCATGAGTCACCAGATTTGTGACCCTCACTTTAGTACTGAAGTTAGTAATTTGGTTTGTCGGACGCCAAGTTTGTTTTGACATTTTTTCATTTTTCAACTTGTACCATGAAATCATTGCATTTTAAAAAATGTATAAATTGCATTTAGCACATGATTCTTATATTCAAATTAGGGAAAATTATTATTAGCCCCCTTGAGGCTATGCCATAATTATCAATGCAACCTTGCATTTTCAAAAATCAAATAGTTACCCCCTGAGTTTTGATCATTCTCACTATATGCCGCTTCATGTTAATATTTGTTAAATTTAATTTTATATAACTCTTAAATTCAATGAAAATTGTCTGTGAAATTAATTTTTAAAGTAAAACACAATTTATTATCATAATTATGAGTCATTGTTTTTTATCGTTATTTTTTTACTTAGCTACTCGATCTTGGAATAAATATTGATCAAATTGGTTAAGACAGAGAATCAATGACACTTCTTTCGTGTGTAGAAAAGAACCAAGAAAAAATGAATTTTATCAATCCATGGGCTAAAAGATTGCTCTAGTATTAATAAAAGACCTAAAAGACAAAAATGTATCGATATAGGACCTGTACAAATGAAATCTATCAATCTAAGAACTAAAAATTATATCATAGATTTTGATTTGTTTAATTTTTTATTAATTCTAATACTTCCTCCGTCCCGAAATAATTGTCTTGCTTTCTTTTTCGGTCCGTCCCGAAATAATTGTCTCCTTTCCTTATTTGGTAAACAAATCTATGCAAAACAGTGTCAAACAGTGCAACACAGTGCCAAACAGTGTCGCTACAGTGCCAAACAGTGCTGCTACAGTGCCAAACAGTGTCGCTACAGTGTGAAGTCAACTTTGTTTTCTTAATCTGTGTGAAGGTCAAAACAGGACGATTATTTCGGGACGGAGGGAGTACTAGTTTTGATGATTTCTTCTTCACAAAAAGTTTATTAGTTTAATAAACTTAAATGATATTTAATTTTTAAAAATAAAAAGTATAAAATTCATGCTATTTTATAGTATCTTACTCGTGAGTCTTTTCCCTTAACTATTTTCATTATTCCACATTGAGTAACTAAGCATAAAAATAACGGTAAACAACAATGACTTGTAATTATGATAATAAATTGTGATTTACTTTAAAATTTAATTTTATAGATAATTTGTATTGAATTTAAGAGTTTTATTAAATTTAATTTAATAAATATTAACGTGAAGGGGAAAACAGTGAAAATGATCAAAACTTAGGGGGTAACTAATTGATTTTTGAAAATGCAAGGTTGCATTAATAATTATGGCATAACCTCAGGGGGCTAATAATAATTTTCCCTTCAAATTATGGAGTACTATTTAAATATTATTCTGTTGTAATGTATGGTAAGATGATCATGCTGATTAAATTTTATGGATCTCTGTTTGTAGTAGCAAAACATGCACGCAATAAAGGCTGCACGCTCGATGCGAACCTTTGCCCTTGTTACTTGCAATAATTCTAGAGGACGGAAGGCAGGGATTAGGCGTTCGAAGGAGGAGAGAAAATCTATGGTTGAGACCTTTATAAAGAAGTAAACTCATCCTTGATTTTACTTTTTTGACTTTGCAATTTGTTTTTTCATAGGGGGGTAGGGTTCTGTTCTTTCTTTTTCTTCATTTTCCCTTTATGCACTTGCATAAATCATAAACAGAAATGACTTCACAGTCGGAGTGGACTGAGAAAGAAACATTCCATTCTCAGACACTAAGTGCCTGTTGAGAGTTTGATTTTGTAGGGGTTTGGAGGCTGAAATTAGTGGAGGTATTATTAAAGGACAGCCCATTGCACATTGGCGTTACCATATGGTGAGGGTCTGGGAAGGATCCCGTTACAAGTGTGTATATGGGATAAGCCCTTCCCTTGTTTACTTTTGACAAGAGGCCGCTCCCAAGACTTTGAAATTGTGACCTCTTGGTCAATGGTCACACAAATACACAACACTTTAATGAGTGCACCAAAGCTCGGGGAGGGTTTATAATCATTTCAATGGTCACACAAATACACAACACTTTACGGTTTATGCTCATAAATGAACGACTATAACATTGAGTCTATAATATATCATCTTCTTTTATATTTTTATTTGAAAAGTTTGTCAATTTAAATAACTAAAAATCCCCCCTCGCCTTCAAAACCTTCCAAAACAAAATCCCCAGACATAGCCCAATTGGATGACCTTATTAATAATTTCTCTGAAATCCTGCTGCTGACAGATATCAGAAGTCAAACTGCGGGAACTTCCCTACAATTAATCTCACACACAAGGAAGTTGGTGGCTCATACTACATAGTACGGCAAATTGTTCGAGAAATTATCCAAGAAAACAAAGTTTTGGGTCCCACTAAGCTACATCCTGAAGACCATCCTGACCAAATCTCCCTGGAACGCTTTTCATTAGGATGTGACAATACAGATGATAAAGACAAAGCAAGTGGACTACCAGTTTATACAGAGTCACTGGAAAGAGAAATTCCCGAAAGGTATGTATAGTCATGGAAAATGCAAGGAAAGAGGGAAAATGCAAGGAAAAACTATGTTTTTTTATGTTTGATTTTACCTTGGAAAATGCATATGTAAAATGAAATTGATAAGTTTTTAAAATATTTTTCACACGCATAGATCTTTAGAAAATAAATAAAACGAATATCAATCAATATCTAAATAAAACTATTGATTTTAGTCTCTTTTTATTTTCCCACACTTGATCTTCTTTTAACGTTCTTCTATGCTTTCCTTCTTACTCTGTATTTCTAGTATTTTTCAAGAACCAAACATACATGAAAGGAATGTTGAAAGGATAGAAGTGCTCGAAGCTTCAAGTGTTGTTGATGTTGCAGTTGAAAAGTTTCCCTCAAAGGCCACCTCTATACCAATTGATAATTTTGAAGAAAAAACAGGTGATGCTCCCATTAGAACCAAGAGAGAACAGGACAGGGGGGACTTCTTTGAAAAATCTTATGCTTTGGTGAATGAAAAGGTTTCTGAAACTCTTGAAAGTCAAGCAGTGGAAGGAAAAACTGATGTTGTGAATAAGGAAACAGTGCATCAGGAGTTTGGAGAGTCATCTTTGCAAAATTTAACTTCCTCTAGAGACAAATTAGCAAGTGGTACTGTGAATGCTGAGGATACATATGCTGCTACAATTGAGGTATGCTTTTTGCATACATATAGGATCCATCTGGGAGTGTTTTTACAGCATTTAGAGCTTTAAAAGCTCTAAAGGAAGCTTTCTAGATCACTTGGATGGCACTCTGTTTGGAGCTTTTTAGAGTTTCAAATTCACATTCCATTACATGGAGTTTAATTTCTACTAGTGACAAAATGGAGTTTTTGGAACTTCAGAGGCTTTTAGATTATCTTTGGATACTTCAGACTTATATAATATTAGAATGTTATCAGGTTTTATAAACAAAGTAAGTATTAAACAAGAACTGCATAACTTATTTGTTAGTTTGTATTATAACAAATATACTAATAAAATTATTAATTAAAAGAACACTGTCTGTCCTGAAATTCTCTTCCTGTGTCAACTTGAAGCGCTTATTGAGAAGATGAAATTATGTGGTTGAGTTCTCTTTGGTTTGGTTTGGTCTTTTAAGTGAGATCTTGTGTGGTCTCTTTTGCTTTGATACAATATGTATTTTATTACTCCCCTCCGTTCTCTAATAACCGTCTTGTATGAGGGTATGACTTTGGAGAGAGCAAAGTGGAGAACGAGCATTCATGTGAGATCTCTTATCATCTTTTCCCCCTCATCTTCTTTTTCTTGTTTATTCTTATCCTTTTATCTATATATATATATAAATATTCTTTTTATCCCTTTTATTCTATCTTTTTTATGTATATCCATCTCTTTTTATATTATCTTTTTATCTTTCTTTTCTTTCTTTTCCTTTTGGTGGTGATATGATGTATTGATTCATGTTAGGCAACCCCAAAATCTTCTGGGACTAAGGCTTGAATGTTGTTGTTGTTGTTGTTGTTGTTGTCGTCTCTTTCCCTTTTTAGTAAGTTTTTTCAATCAAAATACCTTTATACCTCACTTTTATTACCCTTACCCCTTTTTACTTTTTACATACCACCTTATCTTTCCTACTTTATCATTACTTTACTGTTTTTAATATATTCTCTTTCCTACTTTTTCATTTACCCTACCTCCTCTATACCACCCCTACTATTTTCTTCTTAAACAATCACAAAAAACCTAAGGAGACTATTATTGAAGAATGGAGGGAGTATTATTTAATGCTAGTATTTTTTTGCTTTGCTCTTTTTAAGTCTGTTCTGGCGTGTCCCGTTTAAATTTGGTCTAATCCGGTCAGATCTGGATTGGACTGAAATAAGTCCAAGAAACTAGATCTTTATCACGTCAATTTGATAATGACAAGATACATAAGTACTTTAATTTTATTGGGTACCTTAGAACTTTCCAGTTATAACAAGGATAAGCCTGAAAATAGAAAATTATACATATGCCTAATATAGAAACTGGAGTATCTTTGTGTGCTGACTGACTTAAATGGAATATATGTGTATCTTGGGGGGTGGAGAGAATATTATCATATTTTTACCTACAATAAGCTACAATAAGTTGACGTGCATTGCTTATTCCATGGTGATTAACAAGTGAAAAGTTAATGCCAATTCATCAAATGATTATATCTTCCTCAGTCCCTCATTCAGTTATTGAATATTGAAGACTCAATGGATTAGACAATATAAAATCAATCATTTTACATGTAATTTTTGTTTCTTAGATTGAATTATCTTAAAACTCAATACTCCGGTGCTTGCAAATAGTTAACTTCTCTTGTATCTGCAGAGCTCAAATGGCAGTTCCCACAAAATATTGGTTTCTGAGGAATCTCTTACAATCAACAAGACACCTACTGCTCCACAAGCTGATACACTCCTGAAAGATCGCACTTCTCCAGTGAATGTGTAAGTACCTTGAGGCTTGAAGTGCTTTTAAGAAATATTATTAGGGAAAATTCCTCAAATAGGAGTAAAAACGTTTGAGAATTCCAAAATAGGATCGTCATGTTTTTATTCCATAATTAGGAGTAATTACCGCCAAGCTTGGAAATTACTGCCATGTTAATAGCCTAGTACTGATAAAATATGACAGCAACCACTCCTATTTAGAGAATACAAACATGACGGTCGTATTTTGAAATACACAAACGTTTTTAGTCTTAGGGTTCATTTAACGTGTCATATATTGTTTTATATTTGTTTGTTGTTTATTTAAATTTTGTTTTGTTTTAAATTTAGAATATTTTGTAGATATATTTTTGCAGATTTATTGTGTAGATAAGTTTTGCACACTTGATCTAGAAAAGAAACTCTTCGTCGTGTTAGTATCTTTTGTTTTGACTTGGCCCAAGGGTTAATAAAGTGAAAATAGTGTGGTTCAACATTGGTTAGAGAAGAGAAATTAATCACATAAATCTCTTTGACATGGGAAAAATGAAAAAATGAGGTTTATTTTGGAACAGGAGGAATACACTGTTTTATACGTAGTAAATAATGTCCAAATTGGATAATGTTTTCAAAAAAATTAAATAAACAAGAAGTTCCGGCTTCTAACAAATTTCAAAGTTCTGGTTTTAATTTAGAAACTGAAAACAATAACAAATATGCCAAACACTTTTTCTTGTTTGTTTCCCCCAAAATGAGAACATATCATATTACCAAGACACCTAAAAATTGTACCCCCTCTGTTATATTATTAATTAGGAAAATAGGAAATATCCCAAAATACAAGTAAAAACAAGGTGATTTCGCTAAACAATGGTACTACTATATTTTCCACATCTAAATAGGAGTTAAATACCGCCATCCTGAAATGATACTGCCATATTATGGCACTATTGTCATTAGTTTGACAAATATTAATGTCAAAATACGATATTATGATTTCAAAATGGGAGTACTTACTCCTATTCAAGCAAAAGAATACAACACCTCTATTTAGGAAAATCACTTTGTTTCTACTCTTATTAGGAAATCACTTTATTTTACTCTTATTTAGGGAAATTTATCTATTGATGTTACCTCCGTTCCACTTGAATTTGCCAACTTTCCTTTTTATTATTTAAAATTCTTTGTCACTTTCCTTTAAAGTAACTAATTGGTTGTTAATACTACCTCAATTCTTTATAATTGCAACATGTTGAATTTAGAACTATTCGCATGCTCTACTTTGACTACGTTTTCTTTATTAATGTATTATAAATTGATTTTTTGATAATATTGTCAAATTCGTATCATTTTAAATTTTCAAAATCTAAATGTTTTAGTTTCTTACTATCAAGGAACAAAATATATTAACGGTCAAACTTGTGTGTTGATAAACGTGAAAATGGAAACGTTGCAACTAAAAAAAGAACACAGGAAGGATTATTTTCTCATACCACGTATGGGTCAAATTTGTCAAACTCCCACTGGCTGAACAGAGGGTGTGGTTATTTTGTAGTTTTTTCGGAGATACAGATGTAGAAATTCTGTAGGGGGTAGTAATTTATGTAGAGAAGATGACAAAGTAATGATATCTATGTAAGTTAATAATAACAGTAGTAGTAAAACTTGCCAAATTACGAAATGGAATAAATAAAAAAATCACAAAAAGGTGAAAGGAACGATTAAATAAAGGGGTTTTCCTTAAATACGACTAATTGAAACTCATTTCCTAAACAATGACTACTTTCACATATGGACAGACAAAAATGCGACTAAGTGACTAACAAGGTAATATATTTGAAAAAACATGACGTCACCGTCATATTTTTATGCACTCACTAGAATTTCATGTCATTAACGGATGTCAATGCTGTTGTGAAACATATCACTGTGACTGGCGGAAATCAAAGCAAAAACTGAAAAACAATAAAAATCACCTAAGTTGTCCAGTGACTTAAGTCGGCTAAGTTGACTTAGATACACAAGGTGGGGGCTGGGCCTATAATTTATTTATAGCCGGTCATGTCGGACCATTATTGGCGGAAGGTCACTAAAGTTGGGATTATTCTGAGATAATTGATAGTTGGGATTATTATTAGCGGACCGCCAATAGTTGGGATTATTACAATCAGTTTTTTAAATTCTATTTTCTTGTGGATGCACTTTTATTCATGCAGTGAAACACAGAAGAGCGCAACGAAAGAACCCAGCAAATCAGAAACCAATCCTGTGGTGGGCTTAATGAAGTCCTTGTACACTGCTTTTGTAAAATTCTGGACTTAAGAATGATGATACATGAATGTATCTACTCCAAATTTTGGCTGAATGAGCTTGTATTCCTGATTTCCTTCCCGGTAAAATCGTTGTTAGATTATTATTATTATGGCTTTCCAGAGGTAGCAATACATGTGAATATACATCTCAATTTTTGTGTATAAAACGAGTCGAGGCGAGTTCGGTTTGGTCCTGTGGTCAGACGAGTCTGGACCGCCTTCATATGCTCGGTGTGGCGTATGAGCGTATCTCAACGGACAGTGGAGAGATGGTAGGGATCTGATCCAAAGGTGCCCAGAAGAGGATCTTTTGATTCCTTGCTTCTTTCCTTCTAATTGTGATTTATTAGATTCCACAGGATTAGAGACTAGGAGATGAAGAAAGAACATATGATTCTATTCTATGCTCCCAGAATCTGCATTGTCCTTGAGACAAAGAACACATGGATCCCAAAATGGAATGCCATCTCTTCTGGTTATCGCTTTCCCTTCTCTGACCATTATTAATGCCCCTTGCCCATCTTCACCATTTCAAGGCAGACAGCCGTATCTTTCTTATTTACTGTCTTGCGGCTATTTTAAATACAAAATATATAAAAATATATTTGAATTTTCTACCCTACATTCAGATCAGAAGATATAACTGCATCTGTTTTTTTGTAGCTTGTGCAGAGTGCACTTGTAATAACTCCCTAAAACTGTACGAACATCATTGTTTTTAATATTCAACTCTGTACAACTTCACAGAACATTTTCAAGTCAATTTTTATCAGATACTATCTTTTTTTTAAATATATGCGTTGGTAGGATTGGCTGAAATTGCCAAGGTATTTTTCTTATATTTTATCAATAATTTTTTCTTAAAATGTTTTTTCTTGAGTGAAGAGATTTATAGATCAAGTAAATTCATTCATAACTAAAGATATTTTAGCATATTCATCGATCAAGGCATCAAGCTTGATGCCAAAGTTATTTTACCCACTGGTTATACGTATACAATACTAATCATAATAAAAAATGTTTTGTTGGAAGAAGTTTGATGAAATGTATGTCAAACTCACAAGACTTGGCTTTAGACATAATTATCAGAATCATAACCAAAATTTGTTTTTCAAAATAGCTTATTAATAATCATAATTATTAAAAAAAAATCAAAAAAATATAGCTTACGGTATTAAAAAGAAACGCATAATCTGCTGGTTATATAGCTATCATAAACATGCTCTTTTGTACGGAGTATCACATAAGCTGGTTTACTTTTTATTGTTATTTTTCAGGAAAATTTCTATTTGTACATGAAATTTGTATAAACCTGATACACATCGTATGTAATTATTTGCTAGGAACGGCAGAGCCGTATAAGGAAAATAATACGTAGTGTTGGTAGAAAATATGTTGAGTAGAAAATTCGGCAGCAATTCAGTACAGTAAAAGTGACTTATCCAATACAAAAGGAGGGGCGGCCTATTTATAGGCGCTTACAAGAGGTTTGTCAAATGCTAATAATGGGCATGGCCCAATTAAACAACTAAAACAAGAAGCCTGATCCAAGGCCAATGGGCTGATCGGTCCCAGAGTTAAACCAATCAATCCAAGGACCATATTATCTAGCTGGACCGTGTGCTGGGCCTGGTTCGCGCCCGAGCCCAGGCATATTGGGTCGATAGTATTGGACCTGGCCCATTATCCCAACATGAGTCCCCCACTCCCCTAGTCGAGTAGCAGACTCGGCTAGAAGGGAGTAGTCAAGCTGATCAACGATCGGTTCGTCTATCGGATCGGCTGGCTAGTCGCACCTCCATTGTAGCAGTCTGGGGTGCTCGTCAACGTAATCGTTGGCCCATAGGGAGGCCATTCTTTGCGGGCCTTGATCGGCCCCTTTGACCATGCGACGGATATACTTGGGCTTTAGCCGCACACCCGACCAATAAAGAACCCCGCAACCAGGGTTGGAATCCCATCCAAGCCTTCGCGTTCTGTCACAGAAACCCCAGGCCAGCTTCCTAAAATAACCCGGAGCTTCCTAAATTAATAATTTCCTTCCCTTTTTTTTCTTTCCATATTCTTTTAATTTCCTTGAATCCGAGTGTGGCCTAGCCTTAACACCCTCGATCATCCACGCGCAATTCAGCCATGCAGGTCCCCTCAGCTTCAGCCGTTCCAGCCGCAGCCACGGCATCGCCGCATCGCTCCATCCCCTGTTGGCGAAGGAAACGCAGCGGCTCCCCTTCTCCGTCGCGCCGGAGGGAGGGTCATTCACGACGTTGTTCGCCGTCGCGATCTCGTAGCCCAGGCGGTCGGAAAAAACCCAACGATTCACGGTCATCATCGCCGCCTGTTCCAAGCCTACGCACAGGTTCTCAACACAGTTCACGACACGGAGCTCATCATGGTGCCCTCTCCACCCGTGAACGTCGTCCGTCTGTCAAACAGTCCCAGCAACCTCCAGCGGGTCAAATATCATCTGCGCGAGACCCCCTGGGCGAGGCGGACGCACTGCCACAGTCTGGGAACTTGGTTGCACGAGCCCATCGTGGCGAGGTGGGGAAAGAGTCCGTGCGTGGAGGCTCGGTTAAACAAATTCAAGCCAACGGGGTGAATGCAACGTCTCAGCCCGAATTCGGGGCATCAGGGAAAAATCAAGGGGTCTCCGATAATTTTTCGATGCATGAAAAGGTCACCACCTCCTCGCGGTTGGACAGACCTGCTACGCGGATCGTGATCGTTAAGGGACATCTTCGGCCTGCTCCGGGGGGGCCACATGACCAGTTCGTGCCATCCTCCAACAACGTCACCCCTGTAGTGGACATTGCCTCACAGTCGGATAGCTCCCCCAAATCAAATGGCGAATCGGGTAGCGTGTCATACCATTCACGAGCCGGGCCATCTAGAGTAGCCGCGAATCCTCTGCATCGTATGGCATCTTCGTGCCCCATTATGACCATATATGACAGCTAACGTGATATGTGGTGTTGCGGGTCTGAAGTGCCCTTGTAAGTATCCACATTGCAAGGTTTGTAGCCCCTTGGCAACGGAGCCTCCATTATGGCACGAGTGAAGGGCTCCGGGATATGGAGGTCGACCACGTATGACTCTCCCCCAACAACCCTCCTCCTTAGCTCGTCCAACCTCAGTCTGAGATCCTCCACAGCTTCCGGCGCCGGTTCCTCTGGCACGCGCCCAGCACGGGGCTGGACCCGCACATAGGATTCTGCGACTCTTTCACGCACGTGAGGCCGACGGCCACCACGGGGGCCTTCTATGGAACCGGTTCGACCGCTCAGACGGGGGGGGGGTGATGAGAGAAGTCATCCCCGCCCTCCAGTGACGAGTCTCGGTGGGGCCCTCCTCTTCCAGGTCGTCGAGGCTGCTCGACCCGTCGGGGCATATGCTCCCTCCGGGGTAAGGATTCCCTTCGTGATTCGTCCAAACTAGTATGTCGCCCTTCATATCTCCCATAGGAAGTCTCGATGTCTTCAGGGGCGGCGTGCCTCGGAGTTTAATGATTAGCTCTCTGCGGCATCATCCCCTGGAAATTCTGAGCCAAAGCCCCAATGGCACGCGTGGTCTCCTGTAGCGCCCGCACTCCAGCGTCAAGTCGGTTCGTGCGCGGAGCCCGACGACGGTGACCTCCAATCCGATCATGAATGGATTGTCTGTCATGACTACGGCTCAGCGAACCCCTCAGGTCCCCTGAGCTCGACAAATGGTTCCGGAGATCTCCTATCGGTCTCACCACCTGGCTTCTCACACGATGGCCATTGGGTTGTTCTGAATGCTCAATGTGAATGGAAACTCGCTCTTGCCTTGATGATCCTGCCATTTTCCTCCTCAAAGATTCTACCGAAAACTGAGAGAACAACTCAGCTCTCAATGAAAGCACCAATGTTGGTAGAAAATATGTTGAGTAGAAAATTCGGCAGCAATTCAGTACAGTAAAAGTGACTTATCCAATACAAAAGGAGGGGCGGCCTATTTATAAGCGCTTACAAGAGGTTTGTCAAATGCTAATGGGCTTGGCCCAATTAAACAACTAAAACAAGAAGCCTGATCCAAGGCCAATGGGCTGGTCGGCCCCAGAGTTAAACCAATCAATCCAAGGACCATATTATCTAGCCGGACCGTGTGATAGGCCTGGTTCGCGCCCGAGTCCAGACATATTGGGTCGATAGTATTGGACCTGGCCCATTATCCCAACACGTAGTATTTGGTAAAGAATTAGGTGCTCTATACATTAGATTGTTTAGGGTATTTATACAAGCTAATTACAATCAAAGGGTTAGTCATCTACCTAAAATGAGCCCTCAGCCCGTATTAACATATCTAGGTAAATACAAATGGGCCAAGCCCATATATTTCGCTAACATTATTTTTGCATACATATAATGTATATACTCCCTAGTTACATGTACACAGGCAGATCGTACAATGATTGTTCATTTACACAAACAATTATATAGAAGTGTGCGTCAAATGTTTACAAATATTATGTACACAAAGAATTGCTGTTTTTTAATAGGGACAAAAGATGGCACTGCACCACAGCCTTTAATTTCATAGGAGTTAAACAAATAATCCAAAGTAGGGGCGCTTATGTTTTCCCTTCAAAATAAGTGTGTATGATCAGGACAAACTAGTTTTGTCGGCCTAAGATACCCTTGGTTTTAAGAATGGTACTCGACAAAGGGCATTCCCTGTATATTTGATAAGGATCACCAATGGCAACATGGACCAAGATGGTGATAATTATTTTCTGAATTGAAAAGATAATGCATTCATTATACATATTTAGGAATCTGTTGGCCGGTAACTCCATTTTTAGCTTATGAGGCTTATCATTCAACACTTTTATCAAACACGTGACTCTTGATTATGAGTGTTGAATTGTGTAATAATCAAAATAAGTAACTAAGTAAGGTTGATGTTACTTTTAAGGATGGAGTTACTGTACAAAATCATTTTAATTATTTTTCATATAACTTCTTTTTTATTTTTCTATAAAATATATTATAAATATTCTTTATCCAAAATTCAAAAGTTTTTAGTCAATTCCTCCTCTTCAGTCAGAAATCTATCAATTTTAGCAAATTAAATTGATTCACCCAATTTCAGTGTTACTCTTAATTGAACTACTTTATCTCATAACAGGACCAAATAAATAAAAGTGGATAAGATAAAACATAGATAATATAATACATTGAGTATAAAGTACACACAAAACAAACATTCATTAGATCAAAATATATATCAAAACTTAAGACAATTTTAAAATAATACTACCTTCGTCCCGCTAACTATGGGACAAGCGGCAGTGACACACAAATCAATAAAAAATGATTTATGTGGTTGATATTGATTTGATAAAGTAAAAATAAAGTAAGAATGATTTAGAGCCACACAAACTTTACAAAATTTGGTATGAGACAATCTTAGTGGGACGGACCGATAAGGTAAAATGAGACAATTATAACGGGACAGAGGTGGTATAAATCAAACCTCTATTAAACCAGATCAATGGCACTAGACCTATATATACAAAAATAACAAATAAGACTATCTGATAAGACCGAAAGTTTTCAATCAATACAAATTATAAGAGTAAAGGAGACCTATATTGTTTGCCATTCACCTTGTCCATAGTTATAGGATGTTTTTGCATGGACTGATTTTTCAGTCCCAGACCAAATCAGATCAGACCAGACTAGATCAGACCTGAATAAATATAAAAGATACAGAGACCAGAGCAGTTCAGATCAGACCAGAGTAGACCAGACCAGACTATATCGACAAATTCTAGTCCAAGTAAAAATATCCATAGTGGGTAACCTTCCATATTGTAATACATAAAATGTGAGAGTAATAGGGTCATTTATTACGATGGAAACAAATATAATGCAAAATTGTACTCCCTCCGTTCCTAAAAGTTTGTCATAGTTTGACTTCACAAGTTTTAAGAGATGAATTTGACTTTACACTGTATCGACACTGTTTGGCACTGTTTTGCACCGTTTGACACTGTTTCATATAGATTTTTTTATCAAATAAGGAAGTTGAAAAGTAAGACAAACATTTTGGGACATCCATTTCGGGAAAGTGTCACAAACTTCAAGGATGGAGGTAGTACCTTTTTATATTAAGATAATGAGTGTTGTTATGTTCACGTTATCATGCGGAGAACAAAATAGTTGTCATAATGTGAAAGATGTGAAGGTACGTTGTTGGTAGATTCCTCAAGGAATTCTTTTTTTGATCAAGAATGTGATTTAACACTCCAGGTTGTGTAGGGAAAAAGAGTATGAAGAATATTAAAAAGAGAAAAAGGCTAGCCAGGCCAGGCTTGTTGAGCAAAACTTGACAGTTAACACACAAGGAATAAAGTCGCATGCGGATTATATATCCGTTAAGTAACTAGGTAGGCAATAGGCATAGTTATCTACTAGCTACGTACCTGTCAGCCTTGGCACTGAATATTATGTTCCATATTGTATTCCGTGTTTCTTTATCAACTCGCAATTCTTTTAGGAATCCAATAAGATTGTTTGGGTATTAAAAAACTAGTTACAAATGTATAATACTACCATATATTAATTCTTTACCATTTTCAAAACTTTGACTGACTATATCTTTTTATTGAAAATTATTTATAATACAAAAATTATACTATCTCCGTCCCTTACAACTTTGCCAAAGTTGACCGGCACAGAGAATAATAAAGTAAAAACTGTGTGGTAGAGATTGGTGCAGAGGAGAGAGAAATAACAGAATCCACAAAATAATTGATTAAAAGGGAAAGTGACAAAGTTTTTTGGGACGTCCCAAAAAGAAAAGATGACAAAGTTTTAAGGGACGGAGGGAGTATGAAAATGTTCTATGTTAAAAGTATTTTCATAAAAGTATAAAATTTATAATTTCCATAATATTATACTAATCAAAATCAATGTTCAAATTTTTTGAAATGACAAAGTTTTTTGGAACGGAGGTAGTAATAATTAATCATTATTTATGTAGTTAATAGGTTGATGTGTAAATAAAAAAGAAGAAAAGAAGCAAGCCAAGTATAGTATGCAAAAATGAAAAGATGAGGTAGGCGGATCGTCTGAAAGAGACATTTCACGTGAAAAGGATTCAGTGGATGATGGCTGGGAAAGCTTACAATCAAAAAGCTTTGGTTCATGTCATTAATAGGGAATTTCTTTTCATCCATCCCTCCATCTTGACCAAGTTTCCCTGTTCCTTGATCTTGGTCCAAAAGGTTGAATGTCCAACCTCAAACCCCCCTCCCCGACCCGATGGTGGAGAAGTTAATCACGGTGACTCAGTCAGCAAAGCGGCGATATACTTTATACACGTGCGCACCAGAAATCCAGCCTTATTTCAGGTTCAGTAACCTCCACACGGCCGCTGCGGGTTTTGAACTTTGATCACTTGGTCCAATTTTCCCACCACTCGACCAACTGAGCTACCCGTGCAGGTAAGTTTCTTTGTTTCTCATACTACGTATTAAAAAGGTTTTAATGAAATGAAGTTTATTATTTCTAGTACATATATATAGTAGTACTGATGACATTAATATTCACATTCGAGTAACAATCAAATTTTAAGATTCTAAAATTTAATTTGATACACAAAACCATACAATAATACGAGTAATAATAATAATAATGAATATTTTGACAACGAAATTAGGAGTGGAATATTTGATGATCTCGTTTTTGACAATATAATTTAAACATATGTTCATATAATTTTCTATTTATTTTATTAATAAAATATATATTAAATATAATTTATTTTTATAAATCAACAAAATTTGTCAATCGAGACACCTTAGCCAGAACTTCATAATTTTAGTAGAATCAGTCAATTCAATAGTCAATTAAGTTAATTTCGGTGTTACCAAACGCGCTCCAAATGAAAACTACGTAGTATATGTTTTGATTTGATACGAATCATATTGGTTCGTATTTGTTATTTATTAATAACATATTAAGATTGTTGATGTTTATTCCTCTAGATCCAAGGGTCAAACACTTTCCATTGGGCTTTGGTAGAATGTTTTGGTGAGTTGGATATATTTAGTAGGTTAGTTAACAGATCAAGGGCATAAGTACTTAGCAAGAAGAAAATAGGGAAAGTGAGTGAGACGAGTTCAATTAAGTGTTAAGAGCGATTACAACACGCCCTACTAATTCGAAGGCCGAACCTCTAGTCTAGCTAGCTAAGTTGTGATTACAGAAGAAATAGAGAGAATGACTAAATTTAAACTACTTAATACAAGTTGTTAACCCCTAACAATGAAATAAATGCTACTATTTATACTAACAATGGGTAAGTGGCAGTGATGCTGTGGCGGGCCTTGAGTGATCTATTCATCAACCATCAAATCTTGCATATATGGTGCATTAAATGCGCTTCTTGCAAAAATTCTTACTTTCTCGCCAACCATACTGAGCCTGCCGGTTGAGATCTCTATGATCGCTGGTGTAAATGACCCAAGGACATAGTGTCACGTAGTGCAGGCTGCGTCCAGGATGGGCCTGGCGGGATCTCGGACTTAGCGACCCCTGGTTCCATTTCTTCATGGGGGTATTCGGCCAATTCTCACCGGGCCAATTACCCCAACAAAGATTATATTGAATATTTTAATTCAATTCAATCTTGTTTGATTTTTACTCGATTTCCGATACGATTTAGAAAAAGGGTTGTGCTAGGTGTACATGCACATTTTGTTGTACACCTTTCATACACTCGTCTGTATGACGCAAACGGAATTGTGTGTCCACAATGTACACCAAGTTACTAAACTCTAACTGAATCACATATGATTCAGACTTGATTTCATTTAGGATGTTTTTATTTGGACTGTAATTCCTCTCATACCAGTCCAAACCAAACCAGTTCAGACCAGACCAGACTTCGATAGTTATAAAAATACAAAGAAACCAGACCAGACCAACAAAAAGTAAAAATATCCTTACTTCCATTTGGCATGATCTTTTTCAGTCATTGTGAACCTATATGCCAAAAACGTATGAATGAAATGATAAAAGCAATAAGTTTTTTAAAGCAGTATTTTTATATATAAAAGCAACAAGGAATAACTTGGTCAGCTTAATATGTATAAAATGTACGACATTGGGCAGAGATATGGTAGGTAGGCGTATGTATTGAAGGAGCCTTGGATCAAAAGGGTATCCTATGCGCCTCTTTAACCAACGACCCTCAAGGCCTCAATAGATTATACGTAGTACTACTCTAGTGGTAAATTAAGGTGTACTCCTTGTCTCCCTTCGTCGTTAATAATTTTGTCAAGTTTGACCGACATGATAATTAATAAAGTAAAAATTGTACGGTTAAGGTTTGTGATGAGAAGAGAGAATTAAGTGAAATCACAAATTCTTTAATTAAAAGGGAAAGTGACAAAGTTAATGGGACATCCAAAAACGGAAAGTTGACAAACTTATAAGGGATTGCGGGAGTATTACTTAGTCTTACAATGTTTTTTTCTTACTTTGTACTTCAAAAACCACGAATGTTTTTACGTTGATTGAAATTTTCTGGTCTGATCTGGTAATCTGGTATGAGCTGCGCTGATCTAGTCTGGTCTGGTAATTTTCTGGTCTCTATGTACTTTATACTACCCTTGTCCCCATATTAATGTACCATGCATTGCATTATATGATGCTTAATCGATGAGAAAGCAAGCGGATCCTTGTCTGCACTAAAATCATTTTTAGAGAAAAAAATACATATTCAGAAACTACTTTAAAAGCCTTACAAAGTCTCAAAAATTTGATAAAAATAATAATATATAAAGTAAGAAATTGAGAGTGATCTGTGTTGACCAAGTGATAAGATCTGGGACAATAATAAGGGGGCGTGGAAAGTAATTAATAACTCAAGTTTTGTCTGATTTGGTCTAATCTACGACTGAAAACAATCCAAGTAAAAACATCCTTGTACCTAGTATATATATAAAATAATTGCATTCTGGTATTATGTATTCTGTAATATTTATGATTAATATATATAAAGATTATTTTTATAAATGAAACTTTTTAAATAATTAAGTGCAATAGTTATAGTACTAACTTTAATCAAAATAAATTATGTTTAATTTTACACTTAGAACGTAATGACATTGTATTCTTAGGGCTCTTTTGGTGACCTCCTTTTTTGGCTTATCAGTCAGCTTTTTCACCAAACACGTAACTTTTGATTTCGCGCACTAACCTGCGTAATAATAAGAAAAAGTAAGGTTGTAGTTACTTTTCTGGCTATATTGGATGAAGTTATTGTAGATAATTATTTGACTTATTTTTCCATATAATTTTTTATTTTATTTATTAATAATAAGAATTTTAAATATAATTTTTTCATAAATCAGCAGAATCAACCAGTACGGCTACTTCAGTCAGAACTACATAAATTTCAGCAGAATCAACAAATTCAATCAATTTTAGTGTTACCAAATGAACTTTTAGTGTCTCAGAGTTGAAATGATTTAAAAACCACTGCATGAATGCAAATAAAATAGAAATACAGAGATATGTGCCCCATGAGGATATAAATTTCGAGGTATAAGCATTTTGAGCTTGCTTGATAATCCTCATTTTCAGCTTGTAATCTTTCACTCAATTAACTTTCTAAAACACATGTTGTTGTTTTTTTCGCACACTAAATTTATACGGAGTAATAATCAAAATAAGTATGGTTAAAATTATTTTTTTTATCGAATTGACCGAAGTTACTACAGAAGATCGCTTTAACCATTACATACATACTTTTCTTTATTTAATAATAAAATATATTTTAAACATAATATTTTCATAATTCAACAAACTTAGTCAATTCAGCCTCTTTAATTAGAGTTTCATCCATTTTAACAAATTCAGTGTTATTCAACAGATTGGATTTATATTTATATTCAAAACGGAACTTTAAAATTAGGTTATGGTTATGAGCTCATTATAGTATTGTTATTTTCAGTATAATTTTTTTAAATTATTGCAATTTAACCTTACATTATTGTTATTTGCAAATACACTCAAATAGTCTACCACTTTACCCATGTCTATTCTTAAAACATAACATGCTACTCACATGTGTAACTCAGTTGATTGAGTAGCAAGAAAATTGGAAGATTGACCTAAGTTGAAAAAATTACAGGCTTACAATGGTCGTGTGAAGATTACACTGTGACTTACAATCTCTCAAATATGCAAGATAAGGGACGCGAAACCCATAATTGTGTCAAAAAAAATTGGGGTGGGGGATTCATTTTTTTTGAAAGATTTAAAACATAGCATGCATGTTGTATGGCTGTAGTTATATCCACATGTCAATGTATTTGCATATCCACACCGTGCAACAAATCTCCCATTCCTAAATCGATATCATTAAATGTTCATGTCTCTTTAAACATTAACAAACACTAAGATCATGTGCACGGTGATAGTAAATATATGCGAAAACAAAAGTAACTAATAATGTGCACGGTGATTTTATATGTATGCGGAACTTTGAAAAATATCACAAAGAAGTCGATTTAGTGTGCATATTAGGGATGGACCCAGGCCGGTCCGATTCCGGTTCCAGCCCGGGCCCGGGCGGATTTTTTTTGCAAATCCTTGGGCCCGGAACCGGCCCGGGTTGATACCGGGTCCGCGCCTAACCGGGCCCGGTTCAATGTCTTTTTTTTTTCTTTCTTGTTATCCCCCGACCCCCCTCTCACCCCCACCCCCAAACCTCCCCAAAACACCCAACCCTACCCTAGGAAAAGAAAAAAAATTGAAAAAAAAAATTGACCCGGACCCGGCCCGAACCGCCCGCGCCGATCCGCCTGATCCGCCCAAACGGGCTAAAAGCCCGGAACCGGCCAACCGGTCCCGGTCCGGTCCGGGCCCGCACAGTAGCGGGCTGGGCAGGGCCGGTTGAGTCCATCCCTAGTGCATATTATAATGTGCAGGATGCATATATACTACATACTGTTTGAGAGAGAGACACAAAAAATAAATTCATAATTTTTCTCTCACCCTCTTTCTAGTGTTTTATGTATTTTGGAAACTTTTTCTCAACGATAATATCTACACATAGACATTCTATTTGACATTGTGAAGAAAAAATTATCAATTCAAAAACATATAAAAACGTTCAAAGAAGGATACAATATTCTAATTATTAAGTTTTACGTGTCTATCTTACGCATGACACATGCTATCACTAACGTTTTTGCATTGAAGATGTTCTAATTAGGTAGTGATAAGTTCATATTTAAGACACATTTTATGCGTGTTGAGATTAATTTTTGTCAGTTTTTCTAGCTAAAGTGTGTCACAAGGCGCTCATAATTATCTCAAGTCATGGTTTACCGGGTCTTGGGGTATGTTTGGTATTTTTAGAGTCAAATTCTGGGAATTAAGCTTGACATCGGCGTTTGATGAGTAATCGAGAGAGTTGAAGCGCATTAGAGAGTTGATTAAGAGCTTTGGAGGTCAACAAGGTGTTAAAGATGAGGTTTTGAAGACAAAAGAGCTCTAAGATTGGTTGCGGGAACAATCGGAGGCTTAAAGAGCAAGAAAACGGAAGAAAATGAAGAACAAAGGCAACACTCGCCATGCGTGCGTGGCAGACGATCGAAAGCTTGCAATGACATTTCACACGATGTGCGCATGTGGATGCACGCCCTGCGTGGAAGACGAATTTTCGGGGAAGCCACGGGAAGCCGCACACGTCGTGCGTGGCAGGGACGTACATACTCCGGATGCACGGACACCACGCACGCCGTGCGTGGGCGCCGTGCATGCCCCCTACAGTCCCGTTTTGGCCCAGATTCCACTGCTTTCTATTTATACAGTCTGTAAACCTATGTTTTCCGTTACAGAGCTTCTAGAGAGACATAGGACGAAATTGTGAGTAGTTTTCCGCTTTGATATTCAAGAATACGGAGTTATTTGTAAGTTTAATCTTTTTAATTAATGACACTTAATTCTTTTCTTCTCAGTTATGTTGATTACTCAATTATAAATTCTGAGTAGATTTTATTAGGAGTTTGAGATTGATGAAGAGGTTAATCATGATCTAGAGTTGATTTCTTGATGGTTTAATTGTATGATCTTTATTTAATTTGTGTTTGAATAATTTAATTGATATCTTTTGTAACCTAGAACAATTGCTAGAAGTATAATTGCACATAGAGTAAATTAAGAGAGATCTAATTTATTCTAGAACATTTTCACACACACTTAATCGTTTGCTAAGAGATTAGTAACAGTTAGGGGCAATACGTTCGCTCGTCTTGACAATAATTTAGGCACTTGTCGCATGAGAGATCAGTCTGGTTCCCTAAATTATTGTTCTCTACGACGCGAGAGCGGTAAGAATTTAGTATCGACCATCGTTGTTCAATTAAATAGTTTTCATGTAATTAAGCGTGGTCAACCTCTAAATCTGATTACTCTGGAATCAATTCATGTTCTCTTTCATCATTAATTAGAAAGAGCCTTTTAATTTAGATTTTTTATTATATTTATATATTTATAAATTTGTAGTATATTTCCTGTTTGCATATTCTTGTTCTATAAAATGACAAATATGTAAAGAACATAAAAAACATGTGTATCTCATTGATAATCATTTATAGATCATATACTAAGCTTATAAATGTGATATGATGGAGAGACCGGGGATGATGGGCGCATCTTGGATTGGTGATTGCTTGTCGTTAAAGAGAAATGCATAAAGGTCAAGCAGACAGGCCAACTATTGCCAGTGAAGCTAAAAACATTAAAAAGGACAGTTTAGAAACTTCTTTGACCTGGCCTCTTGTTTCTTCACCTTCTATATTAATTTAGTTTGATTAGATAAATCATGCAAGCCGTAAAGCTCAAGCCTGTTAGTCTGTTACATTATACAGAGTATTTATTATGTAGTACATCCTGTTTAAACTTATTTTTGTCTTGAGAAGTCTCATATATATATATATATATATATATATATATATATATATATATATATATATATATATACTATAATAACTATTAATCTTAAATGTTAAATTAATCATTAAAATTGTTAAGACTTGATTTTATCATAAAATTAAAGGTCAACCTGATAGGAGGAGTCCAAAGCCTTATATAATATTTTATTGCTTTATAGGTTTCCGATGTGTGACTTCAACAAAAATGAAACAACAACAACAATAAATTACTTATGGATTTTAGATAGGGGTGGGCACGGGACGGAACAGGACGGGAATTAGACTATCCCGGTCCCGAATCCGGTTTAGGATAACGGGACAGAACGGGACGGGACAAGATGTTGTCCCGCTGTTGTCCCTTTTAAACCGGTACCGGAACAGAACGGGGCGGTTCGGGACATTCAAAAAAAAATTGCAGCGAAAAAAATACAACTCCAAAAAGAAACTTCATGACAAAAACTACAACACTAAAAATGCAACGCATACAAAAATTTATGATAAAGGCAACACAAAAAATAGTAGATTAATAGGATAGTTGCACGAAACAAACCGTAACAATAACAATTAACTCCAACACACACAATACTACTAAGAAACTACAAAAATAAATAAAAATACAAACAATATTATTAGAAATGAAACATGTGAAGTATAGGTGAGTTTCTTTTTAGTATGTAGAATATAGTTCATACTTGATATAATTTAGACTCCTTTAGGTGTTTTACATATTAGATAACTAATACCTAATTACTATTCATTAGTATTTGAATTGATGGTTGATATGCACTAATTAGTAGTGCACAAACGTTTGTTTTTATGTTTGATTTGTGTGGATTGTTTACCGTTTTAGTAATTTGAGAACTGATGGATAGTCTACCCGGGGGTATATATCCGAAGGGTTACTACGGGGAATAACTTAGAAAGAAGTCAGAGCAAGTAAATATATATATAGAGAGAGTGTATTATAAATGTGGAGCGTTTTCAGCGTGGTTACAAATGGGGAAATGGGGGGCTATTTATAGCAGCAATAAATGCCGGGCAGGGACACGTGTCAAGCGCTCATTGGCCGAGGGGTCGCCTCAACTGGTTGGCGCTGGCAGCCGCATGTGGCCGCATTTAATGCGGCTGTTGGATGGGACGTCTGTGCAGAGTACGGTGATCTGTACGTATGTGAGGCGGATATCTTGTCGAGTGAGATGCCTTCGGCCATAGAGCAGTAGCCGAAGGCTCCTTCAACCGAGGGCACCCTGGTGCCGAGGGCTCACAGTACCGAGGGCTACTGTTTTCGCCGTTTTCCCCCAGTTTCTTAGTTTGCTTGAAAAACCTGTTCTGTGAGAATTAGAGCCTTCGGCCGGGGGGCCGAAGGCACCCCTGGCGCGTAGTGCGGGCTGCTTGGTATTCTGGGCACTGTGATTTGGGCCTGTTGGACCTTTTGGGCCTGTTGGGCCTTTTGCTGGAGTAGTAGGAGTCTGTGGGCCGGGGGTTCTCGGGCCATATACTCCATCAGGAGTCCCTCACTCCTTTTGCCGAAAGGTACTTGAGGGAAAAGGAGTAATTTGTGCTTGCCCTTTGATGTTGTCCCGTTGTGATCTCTGAGGTTGGTGAGGAGTTGTTGCTTTTATGTCCCTGCCGAAGGCAGTCCCTCAGTTACCCACATGTCGGGACTTGAGGGCTTGCTTTGTTGTTTGTTGGAATTTCACAGATTTTGTAATTTAATGTTTTTCCCGAAGGGGTCCTCCAGTCCCCCACTCCTTGAGGCACTTGTAAAGTGGTGGAAAGGAGTAAAGTAGTTACGTTGCCGTTGTGGGCCGAAGGCTGACGCTTTTCGTTTCATTTCGGGGGGATGCCTCGTTAAAAACCTCATTAGGAAAAACCCTTTGGGAAAAAATCCTAATGAGGGAAAAAGAGTGCACCGAATTCCCCCAATGATGAATCGAAAATGTCAAACCTTGGTACAAAGTGGGGAATGACGGGAATGCCGAAGGCTCTCTCCTCTGAGGGCTCCTGTGTTGATTAGCCGAAGGCTTGCTGTTGCTGTCCTGGTGGTGCCGAAGGGGACCCCCTCAATCCAGGGATCGAGGGCCTGCCAGATGAGGGCAGCAGTGAAGTTGTTACCGGGGGGTCCACTGTCTGTTGATGAGTTGGTGATGAAGATACCCGAGGGCTCCCATTACCTGTGTGCCATGGGCCATCCGTCAATGGGGCACACCCCGGGGGCTACCCGGTTTTGCAGTGCTGAGGGGGAAACCCCGAGGGGTGCCCTGATATGCAGCCCTAGGGATCTGAAGGGGTGATCCCGAAGGCGTGTGTAATGTGCTGTGTGGGCACAACCCGGGGGCACTTCTGGGTGAGTGCACCCGGAGGCTATCTTTGATGAAGTGGAGTGAAGTAGAAAACTCGGGGGCTTCCAAAATATAGCCGTTGGAAATATAGCCGTTGGAATATGTAACGACGGGATATAGCCGTTGGGGGGGGGGCACACGTGGCGTGTGATGGCTGGCTGTCCGTGGGCGGCGTCACCGGTTGGGCGAAGACGCGGTGAGTAATGATGGCGTCCATCCGGAGGCCTGGAACCCAGGCCCAAGCCCGGATTCCAGCGCCTATAAATACCCCAAGGCCAGGCATTCCTCTGTGTGCGAAAAACTTGTTAGCGAAGCTCTGCCAATTTTTCTAGAGAGAGAAACAGTACTGTGCCCCTAGGTTAGGAGATAGAAAATTTAGAAAACACTAGTGTCCGCGAGCCTTCGAACCAGAGTCAGCATGTCGTCCCAGAGTGATTCACAGGATATTTCGGGGGAGCCTTCGGTGGAGATGGTGACATGCTCAGATGTGGAGTCTTCGAGTGTGGAGTCCTCGGCAGCCGGTGATGCCGCAGTGGCTATGGAAGTGGAGAAGGACCTCCAGGCCGAAGTCGAAGCCGAGGGCTTCGAGCAAGAGAACGAGGATGAGGAGCTTGCCCTTGCCGTGCAAACCGCCGAGCAGGAAGAGGAGAGGGAGCGGCTGAAGGTGACGGTTGCCATTCCTCCCCCCGGGGTGCCGGGGAAGCCGGCTCCTCCCGGCCATTGGACCCGACACCAATAAGTGTGGCTCCCGGGAAGAAAAACAAGACGAAGGCGGCCCCGAGGAAGAAGCAAGCGGCAGTAGATGCCGGGCGGCCGGTGGGCATACCCGAGGGCCATTCGTTCTTGAACACTGCTGCTCTAGAGCTGAAGACGAAGGCGTCCCCGGCAGAATACCAGTCCACCCAGATGCTGGTTGGGCTTTCGGCGCGCGTGGTGGAGCCCAGGGCGGATGATTTGCTGCGATACGCGCCCGAGGGGTGCTTTGCTGCTCACACCCTCTCGGTGGAAATGGGGCTCCGGTTCCCGCTCCATCCTTTCCTCTTGGAGTACCTGAGATTTGTGGGGTTGGCCCCTTGCCAGCTAACGCCCAACAGCCACTCCTATGTGGCCGGCTTCCTTTCCTTGTGTCAGAGCCGGGGGGTCGAGCCCACACTCGACCAATTCTTCATGTCCTTCAACCTGTGCCGGGGGGGACATTCAAATGCTGAGGGCTTTGCCAACCTTCAGCAGGTACCGGAGTTCCAGCTTTTCGATGATGTGCCCTCGTCTCACAAGGGGTGGAAGGAGAGGTTCTGTTATATCCGCCTCGAGGAGAATCCCTTCCCGGCCCAACTCCGTAATAGCCTCCGGCGCCACCCGAAGGTGGGGAGTGCAGCTTTGGAGAAGAACGGCAAAGTGCTTGCCAAGAAGCCGGAGGGGTCTGACAAGCATGTCAAGATCAGAGAAGTCACCCTCCCGGGGGATCTGCTTAACCTAGGCTTCCGGCAGTTCAGGCCGAGGGGCTCCTCGGATGAGAGATACCCTCCCCTCGATCGGGTCTTCGAAGGCGCCGGAGGTGATCACCGAAATGTTCACTGATGCGTTGATAGTTCTTTCGCATCCCGCCTGTTTTTTTTTATGACGTAGTGACTGGTAGCCTTCGATTTAACCCTTCTGTTTTTTCTTGTTGCTTGCAGGTAGCAATATGGACGTTGGTTCCCTCTTCGCTTTAAAAAACGCGAAAGGAAAGAAGAAGGCCCCGGCGGGCGCTCCTTCTAGGGAGGGGCCCTCTCAAACTGTTGGCGCTGCTGCTGGCGCCGGAGGGTCCAAGCGTTCCGGGCCCGTAAAAAAGAAGGTTGCTGGAAAGGGGGCCGAGCCCCCGGCCAAGAAGCCGAAGACCGCCGCCCCTACCAAACAACTGATCACCGATGTGGTGGTGATTGTTGACGAAGGGCACGCTTCTGCCTCCACCCCCCAGGAACAAATCAATCAGGAGTTCTTTGGGCGGGAGAGGTTGGAGGCGATAGTGCCGAAGGGGGCCTCCGTGTTGGAGGGCAGTTTGAACCCTTCGGCTTTGATGAGCCAGATGCTACCTTCGGCCGACCGGCTGGCCCTTGCCCGGCTAGACGAGGGACCCCTCGAGGCGAAGGTCCTCCTGAATGCCGCCTCCGTAAGTCCCCCTCTCTTCCCTGCTCATTGCTACGTTTTTCTTCCGTACTCTGTTCCTTATGCCTTATTTTTGCCTTCGTGAATTGCAGGCTTTCATGGGCCTCTGCGAGCACCTCCGAAGGGTGGATCAAATGAGGGAGGCCAAGGGTGCCGTCGAGGGGGAGGCTGCCCTCCTCAGGAAGAAACTCGCTGAAGCCGAGGATTCTCTACGGCTGGCCACCGACGGCATGGAGCAGAGGTTGCAGGCAGCAAGGGCCGAAGGGGTCAATGAGGGGCTAGCCAGGGCCGGGGAGGCCGCCGCCGAGGCCGCCCGTATCGCTGCCGATGAAGCCCGCGCGGCTCAAGAAGAGGCCTTCTCCAAGGCCCGAGAGGATGCGGTGGCCAGCTTCGTGGCCGAGGGGTGGAAGGCCGAAGATCGGAGGGAGTGGCTGGCTTCGGTGGTGGGGGCTTCAGTAGATGAGTGGGTCGGGGGCCCCGGGAAGATGTGGCTTGCTGAGAGGGGCGACTCGTACTACCAAGGCGGGGAGTTCTTCACCCAACGCCTCATCTACCGGAAGCTTGCGAAGCACTTTCAGGTGGCACCGGAGGAGTTCCGTCCCGAGGCTTATGGCCTCCCCCCCGCCAGCCAGATGTCAGGATCCCGCTCCCCGAGGGGGAAGAGAGACCGGTTCTTGAAGACTCGGAGACCCTCCGGGAGTGCGGCCTTGGTGGTGAAGAGGATGAAGCCGAGAGTGAGGCGATATCTACAGTTCCCCCTCTTAAATTGTACTTCCCCCTTTTGGTGTTGTAATTTGTTGGCCTCGGCCCCCTTTGTAAAGCACAATCAAACTACTTTTTTCTTTGTTGAATGAATGAGTACACACGCCCTCGGGCCCCTGTTATACAATCTGTTTCCTTTAGATTTGTTTATTGCCGAATGCATGCCTTCGTCTTGATTTGGATGTATGTCTTGATATTTGGAATGTATGTTTCCGGACTTAGAATGTTTTCTGATTGTAGCTTGCCACTGGAAGCCTTCGGTAGTTGGGCACCCTCTGCTGGATATGCAACTGAGGGTTCTGTAGGAATTAGGACTTAGAAAATTTCCCTCAGTGTAGCACAGTATGGGGCCTTCGGGTGTTTGTAGTAACCCAATCCATAGGACTTAGAAAAATTTCTAAGTGTAGATCCCACCTTGAAAGCCTTCGGGTTACGGCGTCCCTTCCTGACGTGTGAATGTTTGGACCGAGGGCCCAATGCACAGGACTTAGAGATTTTTCGCAAGTGTAGTATGCCATGTAGCCTTCGGCTACTGTGGAGTCCTAACTGAAATATTGAATAGGCCGGGGGCCAATTCTTTAGGACTTAGAAGATTTTCTTGAGCGTTGATTCCTTGTGTACCGTAGCTCTCGATTGATATGTAGCCTTCGGCAATTAGGTCCCTCGAGATGAGGGCGAAATATGTAGGACTTAGGAAATCTTCTAAGTGTAGAGTTTCCCTTGGGAGCCTTCGGGAGATGGCATCCCTCCTTGATGTATGAGTAGTTGGCCGGGGGGAAAACATGTAGGACTTAGAAAATTTTCTAAGTATAAATCTTCCTTGGGTGCCTTCGGGTGATAGGTGCCCTCTGATTCCACATCACTTTGCGAGATGCCCGGGGGCTACTCATTCAGGACGGAATACCCTCTTTTTTTTTAAGTGTTGTTGTATTGCATGGCCTTCGGCCACCATATTCCCTTGGCTGTAATATTGATTGGGCCGGGGGCTCCATCTTTAGGACTTATAATTCTTTGCAGTGCTGCTTCCCTGTGTAGCCTTCGGGTGCCCGGGGGCTGCTCCTTCAGGACTTAGGATTTTTCTAAGCATAAATTGATGTTGAATCCTGTTGTTGTGAAGAAAGGCAATGAGGAGTGTGTGCCCTCGGCATACACTTTAAAAGTTGTAGAATTTGACCCTTGTCATGGGGAAAGGGCCCTCGGTATTCGTGCATAACAGATGCCTTCGGTGTTTGTTTGAAGTACTGTTTAGTGGACCTTGGACAGTCCAGTCCCTTTGTATTGTTGAAGCCTTCGATGTTTTTTGTGACCGGAGGTGACCAGGTAGTGGACTTTAGCCGTTTCCTGATGATATTTCTTTGAGTAGTATCCTTCGGGAAATAGGAGTCTTTAATTACCGGAGGTGTTCCCGTGGGGAGCCCTCGGCATGCTGTGATATTGTTGGAGTGTACTCTTCGATTTCTCGCTGAGTCTACTCCCCTTCACCCCCTTTTTTTTTTGGTTGGTGGTGAAGGGAAGGCATCAAGAAACTTGGTTTCTTGGTAAGGCTGGGCCTATTAGGAGACCATCAGAATACACCAATGGCTCTCCTCCCTCGGGTTAACCTTCCGAGTGCCGAGGGGATCGAGGGACGTTTCCTGGGCACAAGATATGGTGGTCCATAACCTGCCTCCCCTTGGGGGATGGCGCGGAAAGCGCCTCATTTTTGAAAGTCGTCCCCTCGGCGCTAGACATAGTCTGTGGCCTGCCACACCCTTGGGGTGTTGGCGCGGGGAGCGTTTCGGTTTGGAAGTCGAATCCTGGGCATTTCTCATGCCTGTCATACCCTGGGGGTAATGACACGGATAGCGTTCCGTTTTTGAAAGTCGAATCCTGGGCATTTCTCATGCCTGTCATACCCTGGGGGTAGTGACGCGGAAAGCGTTTCAAGGAAGGGTTTTCATTTGCACACTAGTTTCAAATGGCCGAGGGCACTACGTGCCGCCGGCACCGATGGTGGCGCCTTCGGTATATGCGTCCTCGTGGGGTACGGCTTTTAGAAACAACACTTGGTGTAGTTTCGATGTGTAGCCCCCGGTACTTGGTACCGAGGGGTTTTCTGTAGGAACACTTGGTGTTCTCTTGTTGTAGTTGATGTAGGTGTCTACCCTCGGTACTTGGTACCGAAGGGTCTCCAAATGAAACACTTGGTGTTTCCCAATAGACGTTTGGAAGCTGTTAGGAGAGCATATCCCTGGCACTGGGTGCCGAGGGGTCTTCTTTGAAACACTTGGTGTTTTTTCTTCGTTTCGATATTTGATGAGGGAGGTGTACCCTCGGCACTGGGTGCCGAAGGGTCTTCTGTAGGAACACTTGGTGTTCTAATCTTTTCTTTTTTGATGTTGAAGGTGGGGAAGTACCCTCGGCACTGGGTGCCGAGGGGTCTTGACTGAAAACACGTGGTGTTTCTACTGTTTGTTGTAGGTGTTGATGGTGTCCGCCCTCGGCAATGGGTACCGGAGGGGGTTCTTCTTGTGGTGAGGCCTGGGGCCTGTAGTCAGTATGAGGGCTTGATGTTTTGAATGTACCTTCATTCTTCGAAATTGGAGGCCCCGGGCCTTAGGATAGTACATTTACTAATTATGAGGGCTTGGCCGCTCTTACATTATTGATAAAATTTAACTAAATGGTGTACATTCCAGTGCCTAGGGACTTCTTTCCCATTGGGGCGTTTGAGCTTGTAAGTCCCGGGTTTGATGATGGCTGCTATGATGTAGGGGCCTTCGAATTTTGGTGCCATTTTTCCTCCCTCGGTTGGTTGGCTGGCTTCCCTCCTCCGGAGCACATAGTCCCCCACTTGAAATTCCCGGGTTCGAACTTTGGCGTTGATGTAGCTTTTGACTTGCCTTCGGTAGTTTTCTGCCCGGATGAAGGCCTGCTCCCGGCGTTCTGAAATGAGGTGCAGGTCGAGGGCCATGTTGCTGTCGTTGACCTCGGGGTCATATTGGATCACCCTTCGGGTAGGAAGGGTGACTTCCGTAGGAGCTTTGGCTTCAAAACCGTAGCAGAGGGAGAAGGGTGTTTCACCTGTAGCGCGCCGAGGGGTAGTGCGGTAGGCCCAGAGGATGTTGTGAAGTTCTTCCACCCAGCCACCACCCTCGGCCTCCAGCTTCTTTTTGAGGCCCTCGAGCAAGGTCCGGTTGGCATTCTCTACCTGTCCGTTGCCTTGAGGGTAGGCAACGGAGGAGAAGGTGTGTTTGATGCCCCATGCCTCCAGAAGGGCACAGAAGGGGGTTGCCTCAAATTGTGTTCCATTGTCGGAGATGATCTGCTGGGGGACGCCAAACCTTGTGAGGATGTTCTTGAGGACGAAGTGACGGCACTTCGCCTCTGTGATGCTGGCGAGGGGTTCAGCCTCCACCCACTTGGTAAAATAGTCGACGGCCACAATGATGTATCTGTTGTTGGAGGTACCCCTCGGCAGAGGGCCCACAAGGTCTATCCCCCATCGAGAAAATGGGACAGATGTGCTGATGGGGGCATAGTTGACCGCTGGCCTGCCGGGGGCTTTCTGGAAATGTTGACATGCGGTGCACCTCCGGGCAAGGTCAGCACAATCCCTGGCCATGGTTGGCCAGAAGTAGCCCTGGAGAATGAGCCTTCGGGACATGGAGAAGGGTCCCTGGTGAGCTGAGCAAGTGCCACTGTGCACTTCCTCCATTGCGACCTCGGCTTCATCTGGATGAAGGCACCGAAGTAGCGTGCCATTGTAAGATCGTTTGTAGAGCCTTCCATCATCGATGGTGTAGCTGGGAGCCCTCAGCTTTGCAAGTTTAGCGCGGGCCTCATTCTCGGGTAGCTGCCCTGTGGAGATGAAGGCGGTGATATCTGAAATCAAATCCTCCTGACGTTGTTGTATGTTCATCACGGGGCTTGCATGGATGCTTGAGAGGCTGAGTTCCTCGATTTTGGCAATCTTGGAGATGTGCTCGGGGGAGTCTGCCGAGAGTTTAGATAATATGTCGGCCTCGGAGTTCTGAGCCCTCGGTATTTGAGTGAGAGAGTGTGCCTCAAATACCTTAAGCAACTCCTTGGCCGCTTCTTTGTACTGTTTCATTCTTCCTTCCTTGGCCTCATATTCTTCGGAGATTTGGCCAACGACCAACTTGGAGTCGCATTTGATGTGGATCTGCCGAGCCCTCATGTTGGCAGCCAGCCGAAGGCCACATAGGAGGGCTTCATATTCGGCCTCATTGTTGGAGACTTTGAAGGAGAAGCGGATTGCATAGTAGGCCCTGAAGCCCTCGAGAGTAATGAGGACTACCCCTCCCCCGCATGCTTTGGTCGCGGATGAGCCGTCAGTGTAGAGGGTCCACCAGTCGTCCGAGGTAGCCGAGGGCTCCCCGTCCGTGGCTGCTCTTGCGGTACATTCCGTCACAAAGTCCACTAGGGCTTGGCCCTTGATGGCAGGCCTTGGACGGATGTCAATGTTGTACTGGCTCAAGAAGATAGCCCATTTCACCATGCGGGAGGAGCTGGTGGGGCTCCTCATGAGGGCGCCGAGGGGTTGATGGGTGAGGACCTGAACCGGGTGAGCCTGAAAGTAGTGGCCCAACTTCTTGACAGTCCAAACGATGGCTAACACCGTTTTTTCCACAGGGGAGTACCTGAGTTCGGCCTCCCTTAGGGTCTTGCTAGCATAGAAGATGGCATGTTGGATGCCGTCTTCCTCTCGGATGAGCACAGAGCTGATGGCCGCCGGGCTAACCCCAAGGTAGAGGTAGAGGGTCTCCCCTACCTTGGGTTTGGAGAGCACAGGAGGTGAAGATAGATATCTTTTGAGCTCGTCGAAAGCCCCCTGGCATTCTGGAGTCCATAGAAAGTCGGTCGTCTTCCTCATGATTTGGAAGAAGGGTAAAGAGATTTTTCCGCCGATTTAGATAGGAAGCGGTTGAGGGCTGCCAGGCGGCCCGTCAATCGTTGAACTTCCTTCACATTGCGTGGGGGCTCCATGTTGATGATGGCCTGGATTTTCTCGGGATTGGCCTCAATACCCCTTCGGCTCACCATGTAGCCTAAGAATTTGCCCCCTTGGACGCCGAAGGTGCACTTCTTCGGGTTTAGCCGAAGGTTGAATTTTTGCATGATGGCGAAGATTTCCCGGAGGTCGTCAGCATGGTTGGAAGATTGCTTGCTCTTGACGATCATGTCGTCGACATAAGCCTCCATGGTGCGCCCTAGGACGGCTTGAAAGACCCGGGCCACCATCCGGGTGTAAGTGGCCCCCGAGTTCTTTAGGCCGAAGGCCATCACTAGGTAGCAGAAGATGCCCTCGGGAGTCATGAAGGCAGTTTTTTCGGCGTCCTCCTCGTGCATGAATATTTGGTGGTACCCTCGGAAGGCATCGAGGAAGGACATGATTTCACACCCCGCGGTCTCATCCACCAATTGATCAATGTTTGGTAGAGGGAATGGATCCATGGGGCATGCTTTGTTGAGATCGGTGTAGTCCACGCACATGCGGAAGGTAGGGGGCTTCTGGGCGAGGACCACATTTGCTAGCCATGAGGGGTATTTCACCTCCTTGATGTGCTTGATTGAGAGGAGCATGGCGACCTCCTTCTTCACGAATTCCCTCCTCTCGGCGGAGAGGGGTCTCCTTCGTTGTTGCACTGCTTTTGCCGAAGGGTCCACCGAGAGGCGGTGGGTGATGACCCTTCGGCTGATTCCCGGCATGTCCTCCGGCCCCCATGCAAAGACAGTGGAGTAGGCGCGGAGGGCGTCGGTGATACCGGTCTTCAAATGTTCAGGAAGCTGGGCTCCAATCTTCACGACTCTCTCCGGCTGGGCCGGATCGAGCGCAAAGTCTTCTACGTCCTCGGCCGGTTCAGCCCTCGGCCTTCTTTCCTCTTGGTCGACGGCTCCGGTGATGGTGTCAACACGGAATTCTGTCTTGCTGACCTTCTTAGTGACCTGAAGATAGCAAGCGCGGGCAATTTTTTGGTTCCCTCGGGAGTAGCCAATGCCCCCCTCGGCGGGAAACTTGAGGCAGAGATGCCTCATGGAGATGATGGCTTCGAGGTCCTCGAGGGCTGGCCGGCCGAGGATGATGTTGTGAGCGCAGTCAATGTTGACGACGACGAACTCCACCTCGAGCTGGGCTCTATGGAGCCCGTCGCCGGAGATTACCGGGAGGGTTATTACCCCCTCGGAATCAATAGTATCGCCGGTGAAGCCGGCGAGAGGGGTCTTAATGGGCCGAAGGGACCCCCTCTCCAGATGCAGCTCTCTGAAGGTGCTGAGGTACATTACATTGACGGAGCTGCCCGTGTCAACGTATGTTCGGTGAATGATGGTGTCGTTGATCTCCGTTCGAATCACCAAGGCATCCCTGTGAGGAGAAGAAGTAGGAGGGAGATCCGCGCTGGTAAAGGTGATGGGTTCCTCCCTCAGTCGCTTTACCGGGGGCATATGAGTGACTTCCCCCACGTAAAGCGATTGAGCCCACTTTTTTCGTTGGTTGGTGGAATCGCCCCCTGTATTGCCACCGGTGATCATGAGAATGTGGCGTTTTTTCTCCTGGTAGTGGGGGTATTCCTCCTCCTCTTCTTCCAAGTTTCCAATCTCCCTTTTCTTGCCGAGGGGGATGGTATTCGGGTTTACCCAAGCGTTCACCTTCGTGTGATGCCCTCGGGGAGGCCCCTGGTGAGAAGGTCCCTCCTGCCGAGGGCTCTGGACAAACTGGGACAGGTGCCCTGCTTGTATTAATCTCTCGATGGCCGTCTTCAGTTGATGGCAGTCATCGGTCCTGTGCCCCTGGTGTCGATGGAAGCGACAGTAGGGGAACTGAGGGTTGATAGCGTGTACCTCCGGGGGTGCGTGAGAATCGCGCTCAACGAGACCCCTCTCCTCTGCAAAATCGAGGATGATGCTGACGGGGTGCGTCAGTGGTGTCCGAGGGCGGTCCAGGAGAATGGGCTGGGCCCAAGTCTTAGGGTTGCTCTTATAACCTCCCCCGGGCTTGGCTTGGCCTTGCCGAGGGCGGTCATCAGAGGGTCCCGAAACCTTGGGGCGATTTGGAGGAGCCCCTGGCCCTCGGTTATGCTTGTTGTCAGCCCTCGGGGGCTGCTGGTCCGGATGCTGGTGATACTTCTCCACCTCCTCGGCCTCAGCATACCGGTCCCCCCGCTGCAGGGCCCTTATGTAATCGCGAGGGGGTTCAATGATGAGGCTCCTTGAAAAGTTGCCGGTGCGGAGGACGGTTTGTAGGAGGGCCAGGAGGGTTCCGTCATCAGCACCGTCGACCTTGTCGGCCTCCGTCCTCCAACGCTCTAGGAAATCCCGAAGGGTCTCATCCTTCTTTTGGCGTATTGTTAGGAGGTGGGAGAAGTGCTTCCTTGTGCGACGTCTCCCGGCGAATTGTGTCAAGAATCGTTGGGCGAGTTCTTGCCACGAATCAATACAGCCCTCGGGCAGCCTGTTGAACCATTCGTATGCTGGTCCCTCTAAGGTGGAGAGGAACCAACGACACAAATATTCGTCTGACGCCCCCACCATCATCATGCTGTTCTGGTACTTGCTGTAATGTTCCTGGGGGTCCGTTTTCCCGCTGTAGGGCTGTATGCGTTGCCCTCGGTATTTCTCCGGGATCCGGGCCGCCAATACCCTTGGGGTAAATGGCGTCCGAGTCCGGAGCTGGATGACGGGTTCCCCGGAGCCCTCGGCCACCTTCTTCTGTAACTCCTCCATTTTGGCCATCATGGCCTCGTATTTGAGATCTGAGTGAGGGGTGGAGGTGGTGGCGTGAGCTTTGTTGGATTCCATTTCATCAAGCCGGCGCTGGAGGGCCGCAATAATCTCGTCCCGGGGGTCCCTCTGGAGGGTCTCCGCCCCCTGCGAACGAACCCGGGCCGAGTGGGCCTGGTTGATTTGGTGCCGAGCATCATCGGCATGAAGGGGTGCCTTGCCTTTGTCCCGAGGGGGACGCTCCTCGTCTGCCCTCGAAACAGATCCCCCGCTTTCCTGGGGCCTTTGGAGTGCTTTCCCCCCTCGGCGGTCTTGGACCCCTCGGCGGTCTGGCCCTCCTCCGAGCCGGTTGAGGGCGGAAGTACGGGGCCTCTCCCTGTTGTCATTATGGCGGTCCCGGGACTGAACTTCCTGGGAGGATGTTTCTTGGGCCACCACCCCTTCGTCGTTTCTCACCCGAGGGGTGGGATTTCCGAAGGGGTGTGGCAGAGGGGGAAGTATGATATTTTCCCCGATCTGAGGGTGAGCTGGAGCCAGGGTGCCGAAGGCACCCGGGTTCTGGGTGAGCGTTTGGATGAAGGCGGAGAGCGCCGATTGTACGTCGATGGTGAGAACCGGAGGGCTGACTTGGTCATCGCTCCGGTTTTTCTTCTTGGCCTCGATGCCGAGGCGAGCATCAGGGGCGTTTTGTTGGATCTGAAGGCGTAGGTCGACAGCCGCCTGTTCCAGCCCAGCGAGGACACCGCCCTCGGGAGCCCTGTGAGAGGCTTCGGGGGCGTTGACGTCGCCGAGGGGCAGGTTCTTGTCTTCTACGTTCTTTGAGTTGGCACGTGTTGTCCTCACCATTTTGATAGAGGGCTAGTGTTTGTGTTTGGTCGAGGGGGAGGGTTTCTTACTCGATTGTTCAACCTCTCAACGAGAGCACCAAATGATGGATAATCTACCCGGGGGTATATATCCGAAGGGTTACTACGGGGAATAACTTAGAGAGAAGTCAGAGCAAGTAAATATATAGAGAGAGAGTGTATTATAAATGTGGAGCGTTTTCAGCGTGGTTACAAATGGGGAAATGGGGGGCTATTTATAGCAGCAATAAATGCCGGGCAGGGACACGTGTCAAGCGCTCATTGGCCGAGGGGTCGCCTCAACTGGTTGGCGCTGGCAGCCGCATGTGGCCGCATTTAATGCGGCTGTTGGATGGGACGTCTGTGCAGAGTACGGTGATCTGTACGTATGTGAGGCGGATATCTTGTCGAGTGAGATGCCTTCGGCCATAGAGCAGTAGCCGAAGGCTCCTTCAACCGAGGGCACCCTGGTGCCGAGGGCTCACAGTACCGAGGGCTACTGTTTTCGCCGTTTTCCCCCAGTTTCTTAGTTTGCTTGAAAAACCTGTTCTGTGAGAATTAGAGCCTTCGGCCGGGGGGCCGAAGGCACCCCTGGCGCGTAGTGCGGGCTGCTTGGTATTCTGGGCGCTGTGATTTGGGCCTGTTGGACCTTTTGGGCCTGTTGGGCCTTTTGCTGGAGTAGTAGGAGTCTGTGGGCCGGGGGTTCTCGGGCCACATTAATTGTAATTGTATTTTAATCCCCATTTGTGAGTTGTAAAGTAGAATTAGAAATTATGGTGTTAAAAAGGAGGACTTTGAAGTGAAGCAAAAGGAGATCGGACTGTTCAGGAGCTGAAACCCGACCGGGCATTAAACACTTGACCCGGTCGGGTAAGATTTAACAAACGAAGGTGACTGGAAATTGCACAGACCCGGTCGCGTCCCCTCTACCACCCGGTCGGGTCAGATATGACCCGGGACAATTTAACGTGCAAAAATACAAGAACGTGGAAGATTATCTGATCTTGACATGCACCCGGTCGGGTGGGCCCTTTACCCGGTCGGGTACCCGGCCAAAGATGTTGTAAAACACCTATAAATAGCTCCATTTTCCTTCACTTTTAATCATTCCTTCTTATATACTCCTAAGCTCAGTTTAGAATAGCATTTCTTATATTTTTATAGCATGTTTAGTCTCCCAATGAGGAGCTAAACTTCCATTTCTTGATTTTGCTCTTGAAGCTTGTTGATTATTAAAGTTGTGAGTTATTTTCTTAACTTCTTCTCTTGATTATTGATTCTTCCCTTAATCTCATTCTATATTAATGTTGGAGGGTTGCTAAGTGACGATTAGTTAACGTTCCGACATTAATTACTACTAGAAACGATCAACGAACTGATAGTTAATCGTTGGTGGTTTCACAAGTAAGTAACTTCGGTTTATTAATGCACGGTCGTGGTTAATAGACTAAAGAGGGATCAATTTTGTTGGTTAAACCGAAACCGTTGTGTTAAGGTTATCAATCTCAATTGATTTCATCAAGGAGTTAAAAAGATTGAATGCTACTATTATATCGGTATACGGCGTTGTTCAATATTTGATTAATAGTAAGGGTTATTAATGAACAGTCGTTATTAATAACTACCCTCAATGAATTGGAGATACTCCTCGATTGAGTATTCAAGAGGGGATAAGTTATAGATATAACAAGGATCGACTAAAATATATCAACAAGTGGAAAGTAGCAAAGCCAAGTCCCTTTTATTCTTGAATTAAATCTCATATAAGTCGCTCATCTTAGTTTTTAATTTAATTAAATCATTCATCACTAAAACCCCCCTTTACTAAAGTTTCATAAAAAGAGAATTGTTCCTTTCCCTATGGATACGAACTCTACTTCACCTGTACTACGTATAAGTGTTAGTATCGAATTATTTTGACGCACCGTGACAAAGTGTTCGTCAAATTTTGCGCCGTTGCCGGGGAAATGCAATTAATTTTTTATTTATTCTATTTCAAGAAAAAAAATTATATATAAAGATTTCTATTTTGTTGAGCTTTGTTTGAGTATATGGTAAAAACCCGATCCATAAACCAACTCACCTACTAAACAAACCCCGAAATAGAAAAAGCTCTCAAGCGGTTAAAAAGTAAATTCTCAAATACCGACTCGGGAGAATCCTCAAGTGCTAGTTCTCAATCTAGCGAGTCCGAGGAGCCAATATCAATGGCTCTTGAAACAAGAACACTGAGGGAGCTCACAGCTCCCAATCTAAATCAACAACCCTTATGTATCACCTTCCCAACTCTTGATGCGGGTGCTACATTTGAGTTGAAATCCGGACTCATACATCTACTTCCATCTTTCCACGGGCTAAGAGGAGAGGATCCGAATAAACATCTTTCAGAGTTCCACATCGTTTGCACAAGCATGTGCCCGAACGGTGTTACCGAGGAGCAAATTAAGTTGAGAGCTTTTCCATTCTCCCTCAAAGACACCGCCAAAGATTGGCTATTCTATCTTCCCTCAGGAAGCATAGACACTTGGGTGGCCATGAAGAAGATCTTCCTCGAAAGGTATTATCCTGCCTCAATCTCCTCATCTCTAAAGAAACAAATCAGCAATGTGGAGCAAAAAGATGATGAATCGTTCTACGAATTCTGGGAACGATTCAAGAAACTTTGTGCAAGCTGCCCATATCACGACTACTCGGAGTAAGACCTCATCCTTTACTTTTATGATGGTCTTTGCGATGACGATAGACGGATGATCAATGCCGCATGTGGAGGAGGAATAGTCAACATAACTCCTTCTCAAGCTAGGAATCTTATCTCGGAGTTGGCCGAAAATTGTAGACACTATGATCGGCGGTCAACAAAGAGAGTCATGGCGGCGGAATCCAACAACTCGTTGGAGAGTCAAGTGGCCGGCTTGACTTCTTTGGTTAAAGATTTCCTCTTAAATCCAAAAACCAAAGAAGTCAAGGTCTGCGGCATATGTTCAACGCAAGGGCATCCCACCGATTCTTGCCCAACTCTACAAGAGGAGAACTCCGAGCAAGTCAATGCTTTGGGGTTCCAAGGCCAAAGGAGGTACGATTCTCACGGCAACACCTACGATCCGGGATGGAGGGATCATCCAAATCTAAGGTACGGAAACTCTCAACCCCCTCAACAATCAAACCCCCCTCCTCAACAATATAAACAACAAGGCCAAACATCGAACTCGAATATGTCCACCGAAGACATGATTCGAGCACTAGCCATGAACATGACTACGATGCAACAAAGTGTGGCCCAATTTCAAGAAACAACAAAGTCTAGCATCCACAACTTGGAAAGCCAAATGATCCAAATCTCAAATGCCGTGAGTAGACTAGAAGCTAGGGATTTGGCAAAACTCCCATCTCAAACGGAGCCGAATCCAAGGCAACAAGCTCACGCGGTCACTTTGAGAAGTGGCAAAGAATTGGTTATGGCTAAGGCAAAAGCAAAGAGCCATGTGGGAGAAGAGGAGGGGGAGATCATGGTGCCAAGAACAAATCCTCAAAATGAAGAGGAAAAAGAGGAGGAGATCACACCTCAAAGAAAGTTCCCACCGCTCGATTCATATGAGCCGGTGCCACCTTTTCCGGAGGCTCTCAAGGATAACCGAAAATATAACAATGACAAAGACATCTATGAGACCTTCACCAAATTTGAGGTAAATATCCCTCTTCTCAATTTAATAAAAGGTGTTCCTAGGTTTGCAAAGTTCTTAAAAGAACTTTGCACAATTAAAAGGAAACACAAGTTGAATGGCAAGCATAAAATCCAAGTAAGTGAAAGAGTGTCGGCCGTTTTTCAAAAGAAACTGTCTAAAAAGTATAGTGACCCGGGAATGTTCACTATACCATGTAAACTTGGAAATTCTAGTTCTTCTAGGGCTATGTTAGATTTGGGTGCATCAATTAATGTCATCCCATATTCTCTATATAAGTCCCTAGAATTAGGACCTTTACATGAAACGGGGGTTGTTATCCAACTTGCCGATAGATCCAATGCTTACCCAAAAGGTGTAGTAGAGGATGTTCTCGCCATGGTGGATAACTTAATCTTTCCCGCTGATTTTTACGTTCTTGAAATGGAGAACGATAAAAATGCAGTCCCAATTTTACTAGGCAGACCTTTTTTGAAAACGGCCAAGGCAAAAATTGATGTTTTTAGTGAAGTGTTAATCATGGAGTTCGATGGTGAAAAAGTCGAATTTAATATCTACGAATCCATGAAATACCCCACCGATAATCACTCTCTTTTTGCGATTGACACTTGCGACACTTGGGTCCAAGATGTATTTGAAATTGAAGGAAAAGATGAGGTACTAAGCTCAATTGAAAACGACAGAGGATTTCACTTTGGAATACTCTATGTCAAATAACATGAAGGTTATGGTGGCGGAGTTAAATCAACTCCCACTTTTGCCACCGGGCTCTAAAGCCCTCCCACTAACCATTCCAAGCGAGAAGCCGCTACCATCTGTTTTGCAGGCACCGGAGGTGGAATTAAAACCACTCCCTGAAAATATGAAGCATGTGTTCTTGGGTGAAAATCACACTCTACCGGTGATTATCTCAAATGCCCTGTCCCAAGAACAGGAGGAAAGATTGATTGCGGTCCTCAAGGAGTATAAATTGTCCATTGGATGGTCTATTGCCGACATCAAAGGAATTAGTCCATCCACATGCATGCACAGGATCTTGCTCGAAGACGAGGCCAAAGCGGTGAGAGAACCGCAACGAAGATTGAACCCACCCATGATGGAGGTGGTGAAAAAGGAGGTGATCAAATTGCTTCAAATGGGAATCATCTTTCCCATTTCCGATAGCAAGTGAGTGAGTCCTACTCAAGCGGTGCCAAAGAAGACCGGAGTGACGGTCATTGAGAACAAGGATGACGAGATGGTGCCCACCCGAGTTCAAAACGGATGGTGAGTTTGCATTGACTACTGAAGGCTAAATTCGGTAACCAGAAAAGACTTCTTTCCATTGCCTTTCATCGATCAAATGCTAGAGAGGTTAGCAGGGAACAAGTTATATTGTTTTCTCGATGGTTACTCCGGGTATTTCCAAATACCAATAGCCCCGGAGGACCAAGAGAAACAACCTTCACATGTCCATTTGGCACTTTTGCCTACCGACGAATGCCCTTTGGATTATGCAACGCACCAGGCACCTTTCAAAGGTGCATGATGAGCATATTTTCAGAATTTGTGGAGGTATTCATGGAGGTCTTTATGGATGATTTCACAATCCATGGGGACTCTTTTGACTCTTGCCTCTATCACCTCACTCTTGTGCTAAAAAGTTGCATTGAATCCAACTTTGTGCTGAACTCTGAAAAAAGCCACTTCATTGTAGAACAAGGGATTGTTCTTGGGCATGTGATCTCATCAAAGGGGATCGAGGTGGACAAAGCAAAAATTGATGTGATTCAAACGCTCCCGTACCCCACAAATGTACGGGACATCCGATCTTTCCTCGGTCACGCCGGTTTCTATAGGAAATTCATCAAAGATTTCTCAAAAATTTCATCTCCTCTATGCAAACTTTTACAAAGGAGGTGGAATTTGATCTAAATGATGAATGCAAAGAGGCTTTTGACACTTTAAAAGCAAGATTGGTGACTGCCCCAATCATACAAGCTCCCGATTGGTCTCTTCCTTTTGAGATAATGTGCGACGCAAGTGACTATGCGGTGGGGGCTGTTTTAGGCCAAAAGATCGGAAGAGCTTCTCATGTCATCTACTACGCCTCCTCAACCCTCAACGAAGCCCAAAAGAACTATTCCACCACCGAGAAGGAAATGCTAGCGGTAGTCTTTGCTTCGGAAAAGTTTCGTTCCTACCTTCTTGGAATGAAAGTTATTGTTTACACCGATCATACCGCTCTCCGATTCCTTATGACAAAGAAGGAAGCCAAACCAAAACTCATTCGATGGGTCCTTCTATTGAGTGAGTTTGATATGGAGATTAAAGATAAGAAAGGAGCGGAGAACTTGGTGGCCGATCATTTAAGCCGCCTCATCCCTCACAAAGACATTGAAGACCTCCACACAAATCTCATCAAAGGCGAATTCCCGGACGAAACTCTCCTCTCCATCAAAGTCATACAACCATGGTACGCAAATATCATGAACTTCCTTGTTTCCGGCAAATTTCCTCCACAGCTCTCAAAATCCCAAAAAGAAAAATTGAGAATGGATTCAAGACTCTATGTTTGGGATGACCCATATTTGTGGAAGCATTGTAAGGATAAAATAATCCGAAGATGCATCCCTGAATATGAGATAGCCCACATCATAGAGTTTTGTCACTCTTATGTTTGTGGAGGACATTTCGGCCCGAAACGAACGGCAATGAAGATACTTGAAAGCGGTTTTTGGTGGCCGAGTCTATTTCTGGATGCACACGGCTTTTATCAATCTTGTGACAATTGCCAAAGAGCGGACAACATTTCAAGGAGGAACGAGATGCCACAAAACCTCATGTTTTTTTGTGAGATTTTCGATGCATGGGGATCGTAGAGTTCATGGGACGTAATCTACTGAAAGTGAACATACAACGATTAAAACCCTTCTTTGAGGGTTTTCAACCCAAAAACGTGGAAGTCGTAGACTTTTCTGAACCGGTCTACGAATGAGGAACAACAGAAGATATCGTCGAGCCACGACGTTAAATAAAGCGCTTCTTGGGAGGCAACCCATGCAAGGTATGTTTTCCTTTATACTTTTTCAGTAGAGCGTGTGTGTGTAAAAAAATGGCACCGTTGTCGGGGAGTAAATGCAATCCAAGGAGTCCTCAAATGATAAGATCATCAACCATCACATTTTGTTTTTAGAAACAAAATAATCACAAAGTATCCCTAACATAAAAAGAAAATATGAAGGGATCTTCAATTACTTTTTCCTCATGCAACGAACTCTCTTTAGTAATCACCCTTAGGATCCTACAAAATCAAAAGAAATACTTTCTCTCATTCTCTCATTTTGCCTAGGTGCCCTTTCGGGTTTTCAACCCAGCTTCCCACATTTTCTTTAATAAATCTCACAAACTCACTCTTATTTTTGCTTTATTTTTTTCTTAAGCTGCCCTTTGTGGGTTTTCAACTTAACAAGCTTTTCTTTTTTCTCTTTTTTTTTGAGAAAGAAACAAGAATGAAGAGTATGAATGTGAGCATACCAGAAAGATTCTCCCTCCGTGCTAGTTCATGGCACTGTCCTTAGTGCCCGCCCGCATCGCCGCCATCATAGAATCCTCCATAGCCATGATAGCCCCCATAAGGTGTATCCTCATCCATGTGATCGCTTCCATCACCGGGACTTGGACCACCAAAATAACCCCATTCAGTGGGATTATACCAAGAGGGTGCAGGAGTAGGAGTGGTCATAGATGCAAAGTCACCCTGATGTGCTATGTAGGAGTAGATAGGGCCATAAGTCCTCATCATGTCTTCTTGATCTCTCTGTCGGTCCTCCTCATACCGCTACCAGTCTCTTTGTCTCTGCTCCTCTATCCTCTCGAAGCTCTGTTGTTGTTCAATTATATATAGTCCAATATCTTCTCGAAGGTTGGTATAGTTGAGGTTGAGGGCAGCCATGCTATTTAGCAGTTCTTGCTCAAATGGTGAAAATTGGTGAGCATTGGGTTGTGGCTGGGGTTGTTCGGGTATGAGGGGTGGAGGTTCAAGTGCGGCTTGATCATGGTGAGGTTCCTGTAGTTGATAATGGGGTGGTATTCTACCGGGGAGACAGTAATGATGCCCATCACCTATTTGGTGATTCAAAAGGTCCAAGGGGAGGTCAAGTGGGGGTAATCGGGAAAAAATGTCTTCAGGTGGGTCGATTAACCAGTTGTAGAAGTTAACCCCCCGGGTATTGTGTGAGAAAATTTTACATCTTTGGTATTCTCCATAAGCCATTTTGTGCAGACAAGTTGTTTATTGGATATGGGGCTGGGGTCTACAAAACCATATAGTGTGGCTAAATGTGTGATTAAGCCTCCCATCACAATTGGCCCTGTGGAAGTTGCCACTTTGTTGAAGTGAGTCCACAGAATGGTGGCAACATCCACCTGATTCGGGCCTGGTAAAACAGCTTGTGAGAGAATACAAACATCTCATATCCTTATGTGATGGTTATTCGGTCTTCCGAGAAAACAGTTTGATAAAAATTTCAAGAATATTCGAAAGACCGGATGTTGTACACGATTCACACTAAGATGACGAAAATCAACATCTACCTGACCTGTCATCCTTTGCCATAACTCTACACCCACAAAAGTGTCATAATCACGTTCTTCATCAAACAAGGGGAGGCCAAAGTGTTGGGTGAACCCCCGCTTGGTCAATGAACGGTCCTCATTTAGCAAACGAAATTTGATTGTACTTTCAGCATGGTCATCAATATTTGTAGTTTGCACAAATGAACTAAAAAATTCATATACCAAGTGTGGGTAGGTAACATATTGCATTTCAAACACCCTAAGCATTCCAGCATTTGTGAAGAGTTCACGCATAATGGTATCAAGCATGAATGTCAATAGGGTAGTAATGCAAATGAAACAGGATTGTTTTACCTCCTGTTTGGTTTGCTCTATGAAACACTGCTTTTGGTCCTCCGTGGCGAAGTCCACACTCTCAAAGCCTTTCACGGGTGAGATGGCCCTATTACCCCTTGAAGAAGATGCCTTTGATTTTTTTGGAGCCATGAAGATTTTTTTGGCTTTTTTGTAGAGTGATTTTCGGAATTTTGGTTGGGTGAAGCTTGAATGGTTTTTATGGGTATGGTGTTGAAGAGGATGATGAGGAGAGCAAGAATATGGTATTAGTTAAGGATTTGTGGCTTGAGTTCAGACCTTGAGTGCTCAAAAATGGGGATTTTTGAGCTTGGGGTAGGGTTTTGTGGGTTTGATTGATTTGGTGACTTTGGAAGGGATTTATGTGTATAGGATGGAAGAGTGTGTAAGGGATTTATGTGTATAGGATGGAAGAATATGGTGTTAATTGATGGATTTGGTGTATAAATGGTGAGATTTCAAAGCTTTGAAGCTCAACAATGGAGGTTTGGAGTGGTTTTGGGCGTGGGGAGAAAAGAAAATGGGGAAGAAAAGCTGCCCGCCCGCACCCTTGTCGGGATTTTTCCCGACCGCCCGGCCGGGTATAGTGACTGACCCGGTCGGGCGTAAGTTGTTCACCTGAGGCAGAGAATTTTTGATGGGTTGCCCGGCCGGGTATAGTGACTGACCCGGTCGGGCGTAAGCTGTTCACCCGAGGCAGAGAGTTTTTGCTGGGTTGCCTGGCCGGGTATAGGGGTCTACCCGGTCGGGCGGTTGATTTATTCTTTGTTCTTCATCTGCCTCGCCTAGGCGAATGGCCGGGTGTTGTGTTTTAAGAGGTAACCCGATCGGGTAGGGTTTTATACCCGGCCGGGTTCAATCCCAGGCCATCTTTTTTTTCATTTTTTTTTAATGGTAGACTCACTAACCCACAACTATATACTCTGTACAATTTTGAATTCGGGACAACGGGACGGAACGGGTCATATTTTGTTTGTCCCGATCCTGTTTTGTTTTGAAACGGTTCGGGACCGGAACGGGACAAAAATAGTTTGTCCTGAATTTAACGGGACAATTTCGGAACAGAACCGAAATGTTCCGGAACGGACCAACAGGACCGAGTCTTTTGCCCACCCCTAATTTTAGATGAATGACTATTTTATATGTGGACAAAAAGCGTTGTAATAACCTATCCGGTAGCTCTGAATCTCCCGTCCAACTCGTAGCGAAGCATCCATCAAACTCCTCTTAGATCCAAGCAAACTCCCAATCGTCTCCATCTTCGCCATCCTGCATCGCCGTTATTTGCCAATTGCATCAACATTTTTGACGCCTACGAATTACGTCACCATCACCGCCTCTGGCTCTAAATCAATTGTCGCCTCCAGTTCGAAATTGACCAATTATCGTCTCCACAAATCGTTAATCGGAAGCTGCATTCCTATCTTCTTCGCTGCATCTGGGTTACAGTTCCTCTCTTCTTTACTTCTTTTGGCGCCTCATTAGGGTTACAAGGGCGGCAGTGGCTACAGTTACAATGGCGAGTAGGTGGTGTGCAGATGGGTGGACGATCGGATCTGGGATGGTGTTCAGCAAGTGACCATATGTGGAGCCGTGGAGGAGGGTATGGTGGTGGCTATGGCTATAGTGGTTGGTGGTCGGGCTAGGATGTTCGGAGGTGAGGCTGTGGAGGGGTGGATCAGGGGCTGGGGTGATCTGAGGTAGAGCTAGGGAGTGGGTTGGCGCGAAAAGGGGGTGGTGTTGGATGGGGAATATGGAAGTGGGGTTGGAGCCAAGGAGTTGGGGTTGAGGGCCGGGAAGGGGCAAGAGCAATAGGGGGTGTATGGGGTTATGGCACTAGTGGTGGGTGGCGGTGACGGCGAGACTCAAAGCAACATAGTTTGTAGGCAATTTTTTTTGAAAAGTGCATTGTAACTATAATTGTACTGATTAAGGTCACTACGAATGGTGTCAATGTGGCTGACTGACGATTCACCGTGTCACTACTGTGGTTGGTGGTGATCCTCAACCGCCACTGGTCACCGGACAGACGGATGTCACTTCAGATGGTCATGTCACTATCATCTAATGTCACTAGAACTCTAGTGTACTTTAGTAAGTTAATGTGTATTAGTCACATTTTTTTGTTTTTTTAAAGTCATTCTTTTGTCCATTATCTAATTTTTTAGTAATGTTCTAATCAAAGCCTTCAAAAATAATGTTTCGCATATCGGTAACATCACATTTGTCAATAATTACTTCATTATGTCATTTGCTCATAAAATATATACTTCAATTACATTATTTAATTATTTTCAAAATAGTTGTGCCATTTTTAATAAGATGTCTAAGCTCCAACTATTACTCCGTATAACTTTCATTAATTTAATTAAAATTGCGATGATTAACGTATGTGTACGTGATTAGCGCAGAATAAACATATCTTCTTTAATCCATGCAGCAGCTGACGCTCAGTCGTTCTGTTTCACATTTTCACCCTGTAGCATACTAGTGGACTCAAGTCCGTGAAGGGACTTTTTATGTTTATAATAACATCTCTATATAAATAAATTATGACAAAATATAAGGGTCCATTTGTTCACTGTATTTTTTGTTTATGAGCGCCCGATTTTGTATCAAACACATCTTATCATTTTTTTCTTTAAACACATCTTATCGATCATTTTGGATGCTAAATTGTGAAAAATCATTATTAATAATACGTAGGTAATTACAGAGTACTTTTTTTGCGTTTCTCGTATGATTATAATTTATTTATTAATTAATTATTTTATTACTAAATTATGCATCAAATTTTCATAATTACAGATATAATATTAATTTAAGCAATTTTAATAAATCAAACACAAAGGTTTTCGTGAGCCAAGAGAAACGTTCATTTCCATTATTTATTGCTTAAAGATGGGCATATATGATCCCTGTCACCCTTTCTCCATCTTGAGTATATCTTTATACAAAGTTTTATCTTATGTGCATATTTATATATGATGTCATTAGAATGTTTTAATTTGGACGGTTTTCAGTCTCATATCAGATCATAGAAATTTAAATAGATCATATCAAACTTTCATAGTTATAAAACACACGATCTCCAGATATTATCAAATCATTTCAGACCAGATTAGAGCAACAAATTTTCATCCACGTAAAAACATGTTTAGTATAGAATATTTGCAACCTAGTTTTCACTATCCCTTTTCTTAGCTATTAGGCAGAATTTTGTTATGTCCTTATCAGGTTTTGCAACCATCATAATGTGCAACCATCTTTGATGTACACACCCTTGTACACACCTTATACACACCATGTTTGTGAAGCTTTTTTTGTCTGTGAATCCGGTTCACATACAATATTTTGTTTGTGCAAAACATTGTCTATGAATCGATGTTCACAGACAAAAAAAAGCTTTCACAGACATATGTGTGTACAAAAGTGTGTATAATAGTGTGTACAAACATCATTTTAAACTTTGAAGAAGAAACAAAAATATTGCCATAGACGTTAATGCAGTTTTTTATGAATTTCATAATGTTTCCTTCGATCTTTCACCCTTTTAAACTTACAAACTTACAAAATACGGAGTACTAGTATATACTAAGTAAATCAACAAACAATTATACTCCCTCCATTTCCATTTGTTTGACACACTTTCTCATTTTGGATGTTTCAAAATGAATGTCTCACTTCCTTATTTACTTATTTGGTAAACAAATCTTTACCTAAATAGTGCCAAACAGTGTTCAAACAGTGTCAAACAATGTTCAAAAGTGCAAAACAGTGTTCAAACAGTGTACTCTACAGTAAAATTTACCTCTCAATAATATTTTTTCCTTAATTCTTGACAGGTTAAACTGTGTCAAACAAATGGAAACGGAGGGAGTATTAAAGTGATGATCTGAATTGTAAACACATACTCCTATCCTGATTTATAAAATTTCATATTCTAATTCTACCGAAATGATTTATCAATTTCTATTTTTGATATAGAAAAATGAATAGTATCACAAAGTTATCATTACTTCTATACCCTTCTCCATTACTTAATGTATCTCACCTTTACTTAAAATTTAATGTATTACTTTAATTATTGTGCTAGTCAATTTTTGTAAATCAAATTAACCTCAAATAAATAATTAAACTATTACTGTAATAATAAAGAAACTCAATCCACTGAGACGCCCACCCCAGACACCCCAGACTTCGACCCCACAGAATAATGGAGGAGTAAATTAAATAATTATATGATCTCAAACAGCTTTTAAGTAAGATGTTTGGGAGCCTGATGCACATTAAGAGTTACCATATTAGATGGAATTCACAGACAGCAGATATCAAGAATTAAACTTGAGATCTCAAGCATCCTTAGCTATTTGTGCTAGTTAATAATGAAGAGACTGAGCTAGTTAGAAACAAGATATAGCAAAATATTAGTGTACCTGCTGACCCAATATTTTTTTGCTCTCTCGTCTTGTTTACGTACTTTGTATTTATTAAATAAAGCAATAAAGAGGGCATTTAATTGTGTCATGATGTGTTCAATGAACTTGCCAAACCCATCATTGTGTTAAATTAGCATGGACAAAGAATATTTTAGTGCCCTGACCCTAACTCCTACTATCCATCTGATATGTGTTGTGTCATCATTTTCATTTACTATCCATCTGATCATTTTCATTTAAGCCAGTGCCGCAAAAGCTCCCACCTACGATGGGGTAAGGGGTCGGATGTACACAGTCTTATTCATGTACTAAAGCACAGAGAGACTGTTTCCGGATCTGATATGTGTTGTGTGATCTGTTTAAATCTGGTCTGGTCTAGTCTGATCTGGTAAACGTCTGGTCTTTGTTTATATAACTACGGAAGTCAAGTCTAATCTGTTTAAGTCTGATCTGATCTGATTCTGATATGTTTAAGTCTGGTCTGATCTGGTTTGGGACCGAAAACAATCCAAGTAAACCCCAATTCACTAATTGTATCTCCTATTTCTCAATTCCCACTTTATATGTTTATTGGTTTTCTTATTCCGGTATTTAATTAAGTGAAACCCATTGGTTGATATATTCACTCCGCATATTATTTTTAAATACGATAAATAAATCCTTACATTTTAATATAATAATTTCAGAATAGGAGAAAATTGATCGCGTGAAATCATTTGGATATAGATGAATTAATTAGGTCGATGGTGTTTTCCTCATGATTCTTCCAGAAAATCCAAATGTAATTCAATTGAAGTAAGGAATATGTTTTAAAGACTAGTAATATCAAACTTTGCAGAAATTTACTCATATTAAAGGAATAAAAAACATTATAGTCCCATTTTAGAATTTCAAAACTTTTTTACTCCAGGAATTCTCTCATTTGAACACGCACTTCACAGGGGTAGTTTGGTTCTTGGCGTTTTCTACTCGAACACGCTGCTACCTAATTGCATGTTTCAGGAGTAAAAAAGTTAGCATTTTGGGTAAAAAGCTAATAGGACAAACCCATAAATTCAGGTTATGAATATTAAAATAGCAATGGCTATAAATAGGAGCAAAAATGTTTGAAATTCCAAAATATGAGTATCATGTTTTTTATTTCTTGAACATGAGTAATCTGTCAAATTTGAAAAAAATGCCATGTTTTAAAGCCTAGTAATGCCAAACTTGGCAGAAATTTACTCATATTCAAGGAATAAAAAACATGATAATCCTATTTTGGAATTTCAAAACTTTTTTACTCCCGTTTAGGGAATTCTCCCATATTAAAACGGTGAGATTGACGTTTGCTAAAAGAAGATGTAAATGAAACGATAATTGTTGACTTTTAGAGACTGACAGTCTGAAAAGATTTTTGTTAAAAAGTTGTCTGTTTGAGTTAGTTCTGTTTGATATACAAGTTGAACGTTAAGTCTAATTAATGTTAAAAGCTGCACACTTTTCTCAGATGCTAATTATCGAGTCACTATAGCATCTTAAAAAAGTTTTTTTTATTTTTTTAAAAAATCTTAAAAATTTACTGCATAATTTTACTTTCTAAGGTGTACATAACAATCATATACGAAGTACTTCGTATTACAAATACTCGGAATAATTTTACTTTCTACGGTGCACGCTAAGATAGTTTAATAATGATTTTTGTTCTAGCTAAGCAAATTTTTTTGGTTACAAATATCTACTACTACCTCCGTCCCACTATGATTGTCCCATTTTATTTTATCGGTCCGTCCTACTAAGATTGTCTCATACCGAATTTGGTAAAAATTTGTGTTGTTCTAAATCATTCTTACTTTATTCTTACTTTATCAATTCAATATCAATCACATAAACCACTTTTTATTAATTTGCGTGTCACTCCTTCTTATCCCATTTTTAGCGGGACGGAGGGGGTATTAGGGAAGTATTTAGAAAATTTTGTATTCTTACATTTAGGATTCGTCTTTTGTGCTTAAGCTTACTTACTCCCTCCGTTTCTGAAACAAGTTCCACATTTGACTTCACACATATTAAGAAAATAAATTTGACTTTAATGTGGAGTGCACTGTTTGGCACTGTTTGAACACTGTTTGGCACTGTTTGACACTGTTTTGATGTAGATAATTTGCCAAATAAGGAAATGTTTGAAAGTGGAACTTAATTTTGAATCTGCCCGAAAAGGAAAGGTGAAACTTGTTTCAGAAACGGAGGGAGTATTTTTCAGTGTGAACTCTATCAAGTGACTGCGTTTTTTCACACACATCTATCAAGTGGTGCATTTTCCTAACAAGTGATTTTTTCTGTCGAGTTTCTTAACATTCCTTTTTTTAATTATGTATATAGATGAAGAAAGTAAAAAGTGCTTGAATAATAATGAGAAAAAATAGAAGAATATGAACTATGAAACATTTGGGTGATAAAAATAATTACATCTCAATGGATGAAACTGTAGGGGCAGGAAAAACCGAACTGAAACCCGGAAACCGGCCCTGGCCCGACCCGAATTATGATATCGGTCCGGGTTTTGTCTTTTTGACCGGCCCGAATAAAAAACCCGGATCGAACCCGAAATTTCGGGCTCATTAACGGGCTCTAAAATCTATAACCCGGCCCGGACCGATAAAAACCCGAAACAATTAGCTTTAATATAAAATCAATAAAAAATACCAATATAATTTAATAAATTAATTCCTAATATATGATTATAATCATGATGGACGAAAAAATGACTTAATAACTATTAGTGACTACAAATATGTTCAATTTATTTACCGTAATGACCATGAAAACATGATTATAGTAACATAGTCACATTTTTATCCATAAACTTTATTTCATAACATTTTTAGAACACTTATATTATTTATTTTTATGCATCGTAATCAAAATATTATGATAATTTTCTTCTTTGGATTTGAATTTTTGGTGATTTTGGAGACTAATATTTGTGCTTTTTATTAATTTTATTTGCGGTTTGTACTTTTTATTAATTTTATTTGAAAATAGATTTTAAAATATAAAAGAAATATGAGTGATTTCACATTCGGGCTTTAACCGGCCCAACCCGAACACGGACCGAATCCGGACTACAAAAAACCCGACTCAACCAAATATAGTGGGTTTTGTTTCGATCCCTAATTTTCATAACCCGATACCTTACGGGTAATTTCCGGGTTTAAAAAACCCGAACCGGACCGGACCGATCCCACCCCTAGATGAAAGAGGACAATATGAGGTTTATTTTGGGGCAAGTAATACTTCCTCTATTCCAATTTCATTTGTAACATTTCCTATTCTAGTTTTGCCAAAATAATATTCTATGGAAAGTTGAAATAAATTGACAAACTTATGAGAGAAAGATCAAAATATACTTAAAATATTTTTTGTATACTTAAATGCCTGTACTTTATGAGAGAAAGATAAAAAAGAAACCAAACTTAATTTATTATTGATAATTTTCTTGTGTTAGTCGATTTTTGCATACTAAATCTTGACAGAAGGATATACTGCATTCGTTTCATCGGACTTTATGAGCTATCTTTTTTTGTTATCCTAAAAACTTTACTACTCTCTTATTAGAGTAATAAATTTGTAATTTTGCTCATTTTTCTCTCATGTGCGCATATCTTCAACTACACACTTTTTACTTTTTTATGACTCACTTAATTCGAAGTTGGCAAAGTCTGGCAAAACTGCGAGAGCGAGGTAATACTACATATTACTCCATCTGTCTCGCTAAAATTGTCTCAGTTCCTATTTATTTGGTCAACACAAATTACTCTTAATCTCTTACTTTATATATCATACTTCCTACGCCTCTTAAAACTTTGTCAACTTTCTCTTTTTGGATGTCCCACTAACATTGTCCCTTTCCATTTTAAGTAAAAAATTTGTGGATTCAGTCAATTGTCTTTCCTCTGTACAAACCTCTATCACACAGTTTTTACTTTATTAATCTAGATGCAGGTCAAACTTGGCAATGTTTGAAGGGATGGAGAGAGTATTTTTTATCAAAATTGATTCTGATTTTTACGACTTTATAAAGCTTTTAATATAGTTTCTGAATATGTAAAAAAAAATCTAAAAATAATTTGAATGCAAACAAGGATCCGTTTGTTTTATTGTCGATCAAGCATCATAAGTAGAATTGTTGATAGGATGGAGTCATGGAGGTAGTATGTACTCCCTCCGTCCCTTAAAACTTTGTCATCTTTCTTTTTTGGGACGTTCCAAAACCTTTGTCACTTTCCCTTTTAATCAATTATTTTGTGATTTCTGTTATTTCTGCATCCACTGCACAAATCTCAACCACACAGATTTTATTTTATTAATCTCCGAACCGGTCAATTTTAGCAAAATTTCAAGGGACAGAGTAGTATTAAAGTGAGGGGTCTGATTTGGTGTGTAGTCTATGAAATAAAACGGCCATGCTAGGAAAAGGCTATCTGAATCATATTTGTGTAAGAAAGAAGAAATACCCAAACCGACCTTTTGAATTTTCTCCAATGAAATTACCTTCCAAAGCACGTCTAATCAATCTCCCTTTCTTACCTACGGCTACGGGCTATATATATTTCCCATCTCTCCGACCGCTTCTCTTCTCCTATTTAACTCTTCACCTTCCTCCCACCCTACCCCCACCCCCCACCTGAAAAACAATGTCTACAGATCTACACCTCGGCCAATTAGATTTGTCAGATATCAAATTACCGAGATTGAAGGTAAACAATTCTTCATCTCCAGACGGTAATGGTTCCGAGACCAAGGTCAATCACGAAGAAGAAGCGGTAAATCACGAAGAAGAGTGCCATACGCCGAAATCGCCCCGGAATTTGATACCGGAGATGCTAGTATGCCCGCCGGCGCCGAGGAAGCCGCGGCAGCCGCTGATCCGGTGCAAGAGGAAGCTCAGCGAGCTCAATTTCGTGGAGATGGTGGCGCGAGAGGAGGTCGAGTCCCTCTTCAAATCCGCCGCTGCCGTAAAGATCAGAAGGTGCTTTGTATAAATGAATTCCGGATATTAAAAAGAAAAACAGGAATTGAAATTCCACTTTTCCTTGATTTTTTTTTGCTAAAAAGGATTTCATATGTGAGTAGACATTACATTTTTATTTTCTGTGAATGATTTTAGTTTTGATTGAATAGGCGAATTTTGTTGAAGACTGATTCAACAAAATCGGATCTGAATTATATTTTATATACACTCTCTGTATTGTTGTATATGGGCTGTTATACATCGACGAATTCAATATTTTGTTTTGTAAATTTAATTTCATCAAATTATTGTTTCCAAACCGTGTTTCTATTTTATAGGATGATTGTAATACTTATACTTCGTATTTGTGTTCATTACGGAATTTGTATCCCTTTTTGGCTTGGATCGAATTGTTCGTTTTAGTTAATCTAATTTTTGTGCTTAGTGATGATATCCAGAAATTATCTCCTATAATGTCTGTTTATTACGGATTACTAAGTTTGCTGATTTGAGGGGCGTGTGTATATAAATTTATTACGGATTACTAAGTAATCCTTAAATATTACATTATATTCCTTGTCCTTCTTACCGATTACAATATTAGTTATTCACTTTTCTTCATATGGTTAATTAATTAATTCAAGGATTTTTTAGAGAGTTAATACAGTACACAAAGTTATAGTCTCTTGTTGGTATTTATCTTTCATTTTTCGTCTCAAAATAATTCTACTCTCCTTTTATAGTAATGAGAATTTGTGGTTTGTTTCTACTTTCCATTCTCTGCATGATTCTTGCTCACAGTTTTCACTTTCTTAAATCGTGTTTTAGATGGGGATTTTTTGTTAACACCGACTGATCTCATTTTAAGGGATTAATCATGATTCTGAAGTCCAAGTCATTCGAACAACCTGTTAATGTTTCTAATGAAATACTGTACTACATATTATATTCATATTCCAACACAATGTAGATTGTTAACAGCACATATATACAATTATACACAGTAAGTACGGAATATATTGGCAATTTGCTACCGTATAATAATTTGCTTGTGCGCATACAATTTATTGATCGTGCCCACACAAAAAAAATTGTTGGGGCGAAAAAATTTTCTGTTAACCGAATAAATAAATAAAATTGTATGTGCACAAACGATTCGATGTATAAATATCATTTTCTATATTCATACTACAACACAATGTAATTTGCAAGTTTGCAACCTATAATAATTTGTACACCTTATTCAATAATGTGCGATCATTAATACATGATGCTTATTGCTTATACAACAACAAATCCACGATGCTTATGTAGCATACTTCTGTCTTGAATAGATTGATCTGTTTTGGTCTCTTAAAGAATACTTTTTCTAACAAGTCTGCTTTTGTTAAAGGCTACCAATTTGATATTTTTAGTTTGACGAAAATATCTGGCAGCAATTCTTTAAAACTACATCGAGGATTGTCATTGATCAATTCAGCAAAACCACTTTTTACTTTAATTAGGTGTCACAATTTGTCAAAAGTTTATCCCAATTAGCTACGTAGTCTTAAATTTGTTATTTTTTGGAAAATCTTAAATTTGTTAATAAATGGAGATAATTTTATTGATATTGATTTTTGGATGGATAGTTTTGGTTCATAATGAACATATTGATGCACTCCATAAACATAAGTTTACGTTTTGATAATAAAAGTCATAAAACTAGGCTTTTTCGCTTTTGTTGATGATACAAAAGTTCGTTAAATTAGTTAGCTTTTTTAGCATTGGACTATAGAAGAATTACATAATTTGTTACTTTAGAGCCCATTTGGTCACACAATTGGTTGAATTGGCTGATTCTGCTTAAATATATGAAATTCTGGCTGAAGTAGCTGTATTGACTGATTATGCTGATTTATGAAAAAATTATATTTAAAATATTTGTTATTAATAAATTAAATAAAAAATTATACTACCTCCGTCCTAGTGGACTTTGCCAAGTGCAAAGTATGTGAAATATAAAAATAGTAAAAATTCTGTGGTTGAGATTTGTATAGAGGAGAGACAAATGTGCAGAATCACATATTAGTTGCTTTAATAGGAAAGTGACAAAGTTTTTTGGGACAACAAAAAAGGAAAAGTTGGCAAAGTCCTATGAGACGGAGGGAGTACGAAAAAATAGCTAAAATGATCTTGTAGAGTAACTTCATCCAATACAGCAAGAAAAGTAACTTCAACCTTACTTTTTCTGCCTATTACAAATTTCAGCGCGCGAAATCAAAAGTTGCGTGATTGGTGAAAAAACTGGCTGATAAACCTGATAAGAAGAAAAAAGGCATCACCAAACGGGTTCTCAGGGCCTGTTTACTAACAGAGATATTTTCCTGTTTTCTACTTCTGTTTTTTCGTTCTCCAATTTTCTATTTTTATTTTTCAGTTTTTCTATCTCCAGTTTTCTGTTTCTATTTTCTAGTTTTCCATTTTCAAATCTGAAAGCATGTTCATCAATTTTTTCACCCAGTTCTGTGATCATCTAGAAGACTGACACGTTACTTCACAGGTTACTAAATGGTGCTTATTAAGACTCGCGTTAATAAGCGACGTATAAAATAAGCAATGTTATAAGATCATGTTTACTTCAAAAGGTTTAAAACAACGTTTAACATTAAAATGTCCAAAATAACCATATACATGTATAGACACACAAACATTCATGAATACAAATATATAATATAATATGTGGGGTCGATCACCTCGTACGTGTACTCATACTCCTAACCCCTACCATGTCCCTATACCTCGTACCCCCACCCTACACCCTACACCCAATTCCACACCCTTGACCCCTACCCCTACCCTTAACACGATCATACACTCTACCCATACTCCCCTAAAACCCTTCATACCCACCCATACCTACTCGTAGGAAGGAAGGTATGGGTGGGGTGGGTGGGGGTGGGGTGGGGTAAGGGGTATGGTAGGGGGTGGGGTGGTAAGGTATAGGGGTACGGGGTTGGGTGGGGTTGTGGGTGGTTTAGGGTGGTGGTTAGGGGTAAGGGTGGGGGTAGTGAGTAGGGTTGGGGTTGGGGTAAGGTAGGGGTAGGGTAGGGAGTTGGGATATGATGGCGGTAGGGTGGGGCCAGGATCAGGGTGGGGACGGGGTAGGAGAAGGGGTAGGGTGGGGGTAGGATGGCAGTAGGGTGGGGGTATGATGGCGGTACGAGGGTGGGGGTAGAATGGCGGTAGGGGCATGTGGGAAGGGGTAAGGTAGGGGTAAGGGGTAATATACGAGGTGGGGGTAGGGTAGGGTGGGTCGAGTGGGGTTGAGGTGGTAGGGGGTGGCGGTAGGGTAGGGTGGATCGGGGTGGGATCGAGGTAGGGGCATGTGGTAGGGGGTGGGGGTAGGGTCATTGTAGGGAAAAGGGGTATGCGGGGTGGGGGTTGGATGGGTAGGGTAGGGTAGGGGTAAGGGGTAAGGTATGAGGATGGAGGTACTAGAATGGAATCGACATCGGAGCAGGACTGGACCCACCACTGGGTGTAAGTATGCAAATTCATTGCAGTGGCTTGTAGCATCTGCGTTTTCTAAATTTGGAAAACTAGTAAAAGTCACTTCTCCAAATCATTAAGGAAAAGAGAGACATGTCTCATTTTTTTCGTTTTGGAAAACGGTTTGGTAAACGCGTTTTTATGTTTTCCTTTCTCCAGTTTTCCAGCAATTTTCTATGGTAAACACGTTTCCTGTTTTTTGTTTTCTAGTTTTCCAGTTTTCTGGAAAATTGGAAAATATCTTTGTTAGTAAACAGGCCCTCAGTGTTTCTAAATTGCATGTATTAAATTCAGTCCCAATTCTTTCCAAAAAATGAGGGTCCCAATATTGTTTATGACATTGGAGGAGGTAAATCACCCCACCATACTCATTAATTTCTCATATGATCCATCTTAAGTGACATGTGAGAGATATAGAGAAGAAATAATTATTTTAATTCAATGTGATCTAATAAAATGAATAGGTGATAAGTCCGTATTACAACACGCATTTGATGCATGTTGGGATTGGTTTTTATGTTTTCCTTAACGTTTAGGTGTCACAAATCTCAATTTTAGCTCAAGTTATGTGTACGAGGCGTCGGTTCGAGTTTTGTGTTATTTGGAGTCAAAATCAGGAATTTAGAGTCCGGCACCGGCGCTTGAAGAGAAATCGGGACAACTTGAGAAGCATACGTGAGTGAATTGATAGCTTTGGAGGTCACCGAAGGTTCACCAATGAAGATTTGATGACAAAAGAACTTTAGGATTGACTACGGGATCAAAAGAAGACAAATAGAGCTTGAAAATGACGTTCAGAATGTCCTTATGTCAATCGTTCAAACATATCTCTTTGTAGAAGCATCCAAAGGACACGATTCAAGTTGAATTTGAAATCCAACTTCAAGGGCTATAAATCATATGAAGACACCATTGCAAGAATCTGAGAGGAAGAATGTGAAAACAGACAATGAAGTCAGATGATCCCTGCTGCGATTTCAGAATGAGACCTTCCACCATTTTATTCATATCTCTTGATTGGATGATTCAAATCAAATTCGGCAAGTTGTGGTGGATAGAGGACTTCAATATCTACAACTTTCATGAAGGAAGTTTTGTCAAATTAGAACTAGAAAAGCCGTAAAACTCACTGGCAGCCATGCACGCGCGTGTGTGGGGGGACGCACGCGTGCGTCCAACGTTTTTTACGCGCAAGTCTGTCGGATGCACGGACGCCACGCACGCGTGCGTGGACGCCGTGCGTGCCCCTGGAGTCCTAATTTCGCCTGAATTGCTCCGTTTTTACTATTTAAACAGTCTGTAAACCCCTATTTTGAGGGGGAGCTTAGAGAGAGGTCTAGGGACAAAATTTCTTCTACTTTTCCATCTTGTTCTTCAATTCCCTTTAATTATTTGTAAGTTTTATCTTTTTAATTAATGACAATTGATTCTATTCTTCCCAATTCTATTGTTTCTTCAATTATGAGTTGTGAGTAGTTTTAATTAGGGATTTGGGATTTATGAAGGGGTTAATCATGATGTATGGCTAGTTTCTTGATGGATTAATGGCATGAATGCCATTTAATTTGTGTTTGAATAATTTAATTGCTATCTTTTGTAACCTGGAACGGCGTCTAGATTTACAATTGCTTGTAGAATAAATTAAGAGAGATCTCATTTATTCTTAGACACATTCACACACACTTAATTGCTCGCTAAGAGATTAGTAGCGATTAAGGGGCCGTAAGCTCGCTCATTTTGGCAATAATTTAGGATCATGTCGCATGAGAGATCAGTTTGGTCCCCTAAATTATTGTACTCTACGCTGCGAGACGGTAAGAACTTAGTATTGATTAGCTATACTCAATTAAATTAATTTCATGTAATTAAGCCTGATCTGCCAAAAATCCGATTACCCTGGAATCAATCCATGTTCCCTACTGTCATTAATTAGAAAGAACCCATTAATTTAATTTCTTTTATTTTAATCGTTCATTCGCATTAGTTAATTTTCCCAATCAATCAAATCTCGCACGATGCATTTATTTTATTTATTTTTAATCGCTGAATTTATTTAATTCTTAATTCCCTTTTGTCCGTCCCTGTGGAGACGATACTCGTACTTAGACCACTATTCTACAATCTATTTTAAGTGCGAGAAAACTCACAACAATAGGATGAAAAGAAAAGGTAAAGAGGGTCATGGGGATGTTTGTACAATTGTACTATTATACGAAGTATTACATATATGATGATGTTTAATTGTTCATTTCATTTTGTGGATTCATACAGGACTGAAGAAGGAAAAGTATAGGAAAAACTGGATTAAAAATATTCATCATAATAACAAACTTGACTACTAAAAGAGCATCGGGGTTTTGCGTAAGCATTAAACATTTGACCAACTGATATTTTAATACTCCGTATACTTTGGTATACTTGACCGAAAGACTTCATTGGTAATCATGTATCTAATTTTGGTCTCTTACCTAATTTATAGTAAGAAATAACATTGAAATTGATTCAATCGTCTGCTACTGCTGAAATTTTGTAAACTTCTGGCTGAAGTGACTGAATTGACAGATTTTGCTGGTTTATGAAAAAATTATATTTAAAATATTTTTATTAACAAAATAAAGAAACAATTATATGAAGGGAAAAATAATTAAAATATCCCAAACTTTGATTGGGTGTGAGATAAGCACCCCAAACTTGCATACGTAATTTAAATACCTCAAACATGCAACTTTGGGATGGAGGTAATACGTAGTATAAAAAGTTATTTTAGCAATATGGTCATGTATTATTTTTTCAAGACGCGTGGACGTTCGTCCCCATGGAGACGAACATCCTCACCCCCTGGTCATTTATGGCCACACATTATGGTATGGGGAAAAAATGGGGTACATTTTGGGGTACCTCTAGGTGCTCATTGGGACAAACGTCCCCGCGTCGCGTCTTGAAAATATAATACATGACCATGATGCTAAAATAACTTTTTATATAAAGTTTGGGGTATTTAAATTACATATGCAAGTTTGGAATGCTTATCTAACACCCCATCAAAGTTTGAGGTATTTTAATTATTTTTCTCTTATATGAAAAATAGTTAAAATGATTTTTTACACTAACTTCGGCCAATACAGTCAGAAAAGTAACCTCAACCTTACTTTTTCTTATTATTACACAATTCAACGCGCGAAATTAAAAGTTACGTGTTTGGTGAAAAAGCTGGATGATAAGCATGATAAATCAAAAAAAGAGTCACCAAACGAGCTCTAATAGTTTTAGTTTAAAAATTATAATTTACGATCTTCTTAGAGATGTTCAAAAAATATTATTGAAATATCATTAAAAAGTACTTCCTTCATCCCGAAAAAGTTGGCCAAAGTTAACTTTCACGTGGATTAATAAAGTAAAAACCGTGTGGTTGAAATTTGTGCAGAGAAGCGAGAATTAATTTTAGCCTTATATTCCTTAATTTAAATGGAAATGACAAATCTTTTTTGGATATCCAAAAAAGGAAATTTGGTCAACCTTTTCGGGACGGATGGAGTATTACTTAAAATTTATTTACAAAAAATATAATTAAAGTTACTATGAGTATAGCTTATCGATCATTTAGAGTACGCAAAAAAATGTATAGAAGTTGATATTTTTATTTGGATTGTTTTCAGTACTAGACCAGCTCAGACCAAATCAGAATTAAACAGACTAGACCAGATCAGACAAGACTTAAACAGATCAGATCAGATCAAACCAAGCTTTCTTATTTATAAAATAAAAAGAGACCAGAGATTTATCAGACCAGTCCACTTCAAACCATACCAAACCAAATTTAAACAGTCCAAATCAGATCAGACCAACAAATTTCAATTCAAGTAAAAACATTCCTTGCTATGATTAAAGTTATCACTAAAATCACTACATTTAAGCAATCACATTTTTGTAAAAAGTCTTTTGATTCGTCATACATATCTGTTTTTTGAATTGGATTGAAAATTTCCAGTCCGGATTGATCCGCTTAAGTGTAAAATGTCTTCCAATTAGTCATAAATGTCTATTTATTTAATTGGACAAAAAATATAGTCCGATTTGATCTGCTTAACTCTGATCTAGTTTGATTTTAAATAATTTGATTTCTTAGATGTTTGTTCTATGCGTATTTTATAGCCGTCCAATTTTGATCTGACCTAGTTTGTTGAAGGATGGTCTGATCTAATTAAGTTGGGAGTCAGGACTTGGGACTAAAACCGAACTAAAAACCTTTTTTAAGTATAAACTCGTATAATCCAGGGATTTCAGGCACGTTTATCCCGATTTGATATTTTATTTTATTTTTCTTTTTTTTGGAAAAGATATTTTATATGTTTTTAATGATTAAATATTGAGTGGGGGTTTTACAAGGTCCATTTGGTTAAATTTGATTTAGTGTGGTTTCAAATCCTAACAAAGATGTAGTAACCCAACTACCAATACAGTTTTTAGGGGTTTAATATGTTATCCAGAACAGGGCCCCACAATACATGGGGTCCAAAATTTTTAAATTTTTTTAGTATTATATAATAATATTATACTATGTATATTAATATTAATCAGTAAAATACAATTAGTGAGGAGAAAAATATATATTCATCATTTTTTCGTTGGTCATTTTAGTTTTCTTTTACTCAAATTGCTTGAATAATGAGTTGGGTTGCTTTAGATCAAGTAGTAAGTAAGTTTTAGAATTTTTTATTACATTATTTATTGAGTACTCAATTGATTTAAGTATAAGTATTTGGATTGAGACTTTTTTTTATTTTCTATATAATTTTAGGGCCTGGATTTTACATTTTGAATCGGGACCTGCGAATTCATTAAACGGCCCGGCCAACTAAGGTTATGAGTTTACGTTATACTTCGGGTTTAATGTCCACATCCCGGCATGATGCATAAATTATGAGTGTTGGTCTAATTATGTTATATTTAATCACACGTTAAAACCCCTCCAATAATAAATTTAATTTCTAGACAAACGCAAAACGATTAGTTTTTTTATAAGGAGTATAATTTTGATATTTTAAAAAAATCACTTGCATATTCAATCATCAGAATATTAAAAAATATAATTTCAATGTAGTTAAATTTGTTCTTGGAGGGGTTTTTGCGCATTATTAATCATAACACATGAAAGTTTATCGTATTTTTCAAATCTATTTAATAATCATAACACATGAGAATGCATTAAGCTATTATTATCATTCGAACATCATTTTGATACACAAAGAGCGATTAGATTATGGGTCGGACCAATTATCAAAAAAGATATTTGCACACATTTATTTATACCTTTTTGCACACTTAAATATATACCTCAAGTTTTCCCCCCTCCAAGCTTTTCCCCTATTCTGCAATCTTACTCAATAACTCAAATGTTTTCTATGCATTATATTACAGGACCATGTTCACTCTCTTCATCCACTTCCCTGTGGAGGTTTTTTGCCTTTTGATCCAACTTCATTACTCATTTTCACCTTCCTCTTTATTGTCCAAATTCTTATTTTTATGGAGTATTTTTTATCTTGTTAACCTTTTCACTGTTCATGCAACCTCATGCTTCTCTTGAGAATGTCTTGAAAATCGAAAACTTTTTAGTTCAGAGAGTGATTTCACAAAAAAAGGATGACACTCCATCCCTGAGGGGCCTCCGATCCTGACCGGACAGTACGTTGGGAGGATGTTAAGTTGGTCTATAATTTCGATCTGACAGATAGAGAGTGGAGCTCTGTCACCGGTACTTGCAGAAGCCCTATGCATTTTTTAACATAGTAACCTCTCATCGCAGTTGCCGGGATTCTAACCTGTGACCTAACCTTTGTGTCACTCCCTCGCTACCCGTTGAGCTACGCCCACTAGTTCAGAGATATTTCACAATTTAACCTTTTCACCAGCCTTCTTATGTCTTCTCCCCTTCCTCTGTTGTATGTCCTTCTAGGCTTCTAGGTGTCATCTCACTACAAGCTCCACTTCGTGCCATTGTTTTTATTTGATTGATGATAATACAGTGGGCAAGATGGACGATAATAAAAAATGTAGTAGGGTAATGGCTGAAAAACTTCAAGAATCAATAAATTGCTTGCAGGTCCTTTACACTCAGGGATGGATTTAAGGGGGGGCGCGGGGGGCGACCGCCCCCCTTGGACTTTCAATTTTTTTATTTTATATGTAATATTTTCATACTTTAATTAGATATATATGTTTTCGCCCCCCTTAACTTTTAGTTTTAAAAATTTATATATAGCATTACATAATGTAATACATAATTGGAGATTTAAAAAAGTAACATCTAAAATAATTTACTTAACTTGAATGAATAAACAATAGCACAACCCATTGTTTAAGACATACGACATCTATTATATAAGGGGAAAATAATTTAATTATCCCAAACTTTGAAGATGTGTGATGTAAACACCCCAAACTTTCATATGTAATATTTATATCTCAAACTTTATATAAAAAGTAATATTAGTACCATGAAAATATGTTTTTTTCATTCACAATGTATATTTATGATGCTTTAACTACATCTCTATAAATGTTTAACTATTTTAAAACATGTGCTTAACACCATAAGTTTACATTTTTTAATAAAAACTACATAGTAATGGTGATAACATAACTTTTTATGTAAAGTTTGGGGTATATATATTACACATATAGGTTTGGGGTACTTAACTCACCCTTTTAAAATTTGGGGTATTTAAATTATTTTCTCCATTATATAAAAATTTCTAGCTTTGTAATATTTAATTGTCTTTATTAGATAATTAGTACTCAATTTTGTAAAATATCGAACAATATTAAATAGCATACACACTAGTTAAATAATTTTTAGATCATGTGAAGTGAATCTAAAATATAAATGTTTATTGACATTAAATTGCACAATTCATTTACTTATTACTTTCTAAAAACAATTTGTTGAATATATAGATAATAAACTTGAACTTACTGTAGCATTAATTCAAATACAATATGCACCATATATGTGAATTAACAATACTATGTATAATATTATTCTAGAATAATAATATCACACATACTATTGTAATATTAAGAAAACTTCTCGTGACCCACGAACACCATCCTTAGTAGACAAAAATTGCAATTCAAAAACCAATTCTTTATTCTAATAAGATCCATATGGATAAAACAGGCAGAAGTTATTTAAAAATCTTGGTTGATGTGTACCTTTTAAACTCTTTATCTTCAAATAATTTTCATTTGATTTGTCATTTCTTATGCTTTAATGTATCAATACTTTTTTTAGAGCATTTACAATTAAAAAATTAAAATTATTTTTCCATTGTTTAAACATAGAATGTAATATTCTTTCAAAAAAAACTTAGAATGTAACAGATTTAAATATCATCGTGTATGTACCGATGGATTTTTTTGAATGAAAATTAGGCGCAAAGCTCTATGCTAGCAAAAAAATCACACCGCTACACAAGCGGAAAAAATTGTCACGATACACTAGCGAATTTTTTTCGCCCCCTATACTAACAGAAAAAATTCACCCCCCTTGACTCGATATCTTGGATCCGTCCCTGTTTACACTCTGGTGGTGTATAAATTACTACTCCCAAACTTTGGTCCATTTTATCTGTCCTACTTTCTTTTTTGGGTTATCCCAAAATTAATGTCTCATTTCCCTTTTTGGGGGCAAAACTTCACGTAGAACTCAAGTTTGCGTATAAGACTTCTTTGGTTTCAAAAACGACGTTGTTTAATTTAAAAAAATCCAAAATTCCAGCCGGGTCCACTGACCCCCTTGACCCCCTAGTACCTCCGCTCCTGGCTGAGCATGTGTGGGGGCTGGAAATTAGGGTAAGGGTTTGCACCGGCTTTATTCAAATCTATTAAAATCCATTGAAATCCATATGGTTCCATGAAATAGAATTCCATAGAATTCCATGTGAATCTCATGGAATCTATAGAATTCCATTAAAATTTATAGAATCTACAATCCTTTAAAATCATTTAAAATCCGTGTTGAGGACACCCCTTAGAGTAGTAGATTACTTTGAAAGGAATTTCTCTTTCAAATTAGGAAAGATGACTTTATTCAAAAAAGGAAAGTGGAACTTTATAAGGAATAGAAGTAACGTGTTATAAAAATGATTTGCTAATACTTGATATATACATATTCCGTAATATTTATTAGAAGAAAAATTTAGAACCCGTCTAGTGACCTTGTTTTTCGGTTTATTAGTCTTATCGGCCAATTTTTCACCAAAGAAGTAACTTTTAATTTCGCGCACAAAGTTGTATAACGATCAAAATAAGTTAGGTTGAAGTTATTTTTCTAGTTGCATTGGCTAAAATTACTATAGAAGATCATTTTAGATATTTTCATATAGTCTTTTCTTTATTTTATTAATAAAATATATTTAAATATAATTTTTTCGTAAATCAACAGAATCGACCTATGCAGTCACTTCAGCTAGAACTTCATAAATTTCAGTAGAATCGGCTGATTCAGCTACTTTCAGTGTTATCAAATGAGCTTATGGGCTCTTAGTCGAGTAAGAGGCGCGAATAATTCAAAAAGGCACAAGTTATCTGCCCTAAGAAAAGACGTTTTATGGAAAATCCCATTTTACATGCCCATTTGTACATGTTTTTTATAGATCTGTCAAATGGGCCAACTCCGCCCGACCCGACCCATGACGGCCAGAATTTCTACAACTCAAACCTAACTCATCTAACTCATGGGTTAAACGGTCTGGCCCACGAGTCAATGTATAAAATATACTCCGAGATTATATATTTATATTGATAAGTAGTAATATAGGAAAGATAAGAAATTAAAATACTAAACACCCAATACTTGTTAGTTGTTCTTAAGTTTAATTACAGAATATTAAATACTAATTATACCAGAGTTTGAAAACTATAAGACGAAATCTAACAAGAATACTCATTATCATTGTATAAAAGTAAAAAACTACTTAAACCTTTTGAGTGATTATTTGTAAACTATGACTACTAATTGCTACAAAATATTCGACTTTACATAAAATATATGTTTAAACTTTGAACAATTTGTTTTAATAGTTATTATAGAAATAATTATTATTTTGCTATGGTTGTAAAATGACAAGTTTATAATTATAATAATTTTGATTGTAAAAGAACAATATTGAAGATTATGAAAGTCAAAACTATACATTTTTATTTTGACCCGCGAACCCCGCGAGTTAATCGGGTCAAAAAATGACAACCCTAATCCACCAATAAATGATTTGAAATGGGCTAGCCCACGGGTTCGGTCCATCTTGACTATTCTAGTTTTTACATGGTCGTACATTTTACTGATATTACATGCAATGCGTTTTAAAAATTGAAAAAGTTACCAGTGGCACGGACAAAAAAAGAGCTTTACAAATATAGAGTTTTATATAGAGCACACGAGGAATGCTTGTTTTATATAGAGTTTATTTGACACAAGTCACACAACTAGTTGAAAAGATACTTTTTTAGTTTTTAATTATCTGTTAACTAGTTATTGAAAAGGATCTAAGAGAAAAAGGTTGTAGTTGTTTGATAAAAGTTGAATGTTTGATTCAGTTTTTTATTATAACAAGCTATTGTGATTTAATAATGCTAAAAACTATAGACTTTTTTATAGACTTTCTTTAAAAAATACTCCATGTAGCTTCTAAAAAATATCTCTTACATATTACTACTATTTGAATGCTTATAATGATTTATCACAATAAAATAAAGTTTATTAAATAATACTCCATGTAGTTGCATTGGCTAAATCTTAGTTGTATCTTTAGTTTATAGATATTACTATAGTGATAAATCAATGCTTATCACTTTATGGCCTACTTCTGTGAAATCTACTTCTCTACTTATACTAGAATACAAAAACAAAAAAGATAACACCCCATTCCTGAGGGGGGCCAACACTGACCGGACAGTTAAATGAGAGGATGTAAATTGGACTTTAATCACAAGCTGACAGATAGAGAGTGGGATTCTGGCCCTGGTACTTGCAGAGATCTTATGCATTTTAGCATAAGTTCTCATCGCAATTGTCGGGATTCGAACACGAGACTTACGCCTTGTGACATCCCCTATTTACCAGTTGAGCTACGCCCACCGGTACTTATACTAGAATACAGCCTAAAAGTGATGTCAATCTCCCGGCCCTTTACAAAAACCTGTTGCAGAAGTACTTAAACAATAATTAAGAAGCAATTGAGGTTTAAACAAAGTATATTATTGTTACTCCTTTATATCAGACATATTATCAATCATGAAACTATGAAAGTACTCCGTAGTATGAAGCATTTTGCGGTTGCTCTTTATTGGTTTCACCAATTTATTTTGCTGATAGAATATGTGATCATCTTTACTAGCCGTTTAGCAAAAGTAACGATTTATTGTTATCGATAGCATTTATAAATGCCCCTTTCTTTTATTACAGAGTATTATTTTTTGAGGAGTTTTTCATTATTCGTCATCTATTCTTTTTTAGTAAGCTTTTCTATTAGAGTACTTTTACACCCTCATTTTAGTAAGATTGGGCCCGGTTCCAACCATGCCAAGGCTTAAACTCAAAAAAATTGGCCCGCCGGGATCGGAACCACCCAATTCAATCCCAAAAAAGTAGAACCCGGAACCGGGTAGCCTATACACCCGGTCGGATACCCAATCTTCACCAGGAACCAGAAAAATGAACCGGTCCGGGAAAATGTTTAAGTATTGTTTGGGTAGCCTATACACCAGGTACACGTAAATTTGAATTGGTTGAAAATATTTTGTGTTAGAATTTAGAAAGATGGACTTGTTTGGATAGCCTTGGGTTTAGGTTTAGACGAGACGAATTGCATATCACTGTGACTAGGGATGGACTCGGGACGAGTTAACCGAACCGGAACCGGCCCGAACCGGCACTGTTCCGGCCCGAACCGGTCTGGTCCACGGTTCTGTGATCGGTTCGGGCCACTCGGCCCGGCACTGTAGAGGGGCGGTTCCCGGGCCTTGCATTTGATGAACCGGCCCGGCCGGTTCGGGCCAAATTTTTTTTTTGTTTTTCTCATTTTTTAAAAGGTAAATGGGTTGGGCTGGGTATTTTGGAGGGGTTTGGGGTGTGGGGGGTAGGAAGTAATTAGAAAAAAAAAAGGGTTAACCGGCCCGGCCCGGTAACTGTCGGGTGAACCGGCCCGATCCGGGTTTGGAGCTACCGGGTGAACGGGTCTCACTTCTCCCAAAAAAAGCCCGGTCGGAACCGGACCGAGGCCCGGCCTGGCCTGAACGGCTGAACCAAGTCCATGCCTAACTGTGACGTGGTTCAGATAGAATATAGGTAAGGACTCAGGATGAATGGTAGTTAGTTTGTGTTTGGTAACACGTACAATAAAACATTAAAACGGGGGTTAATAACTCAAGTAACCAAATGAAATTCCATCAAGGTAATGGGGTTTGGGTTAGCTTACCCAAACATGCGTTTGAGCTGGTTTCTCTACTGGAGCTTCAGCTTAAATGAGTTGGGTGAACAATGACAAACACATTATTCTCTCTCAAGTCTCTACTAGAACTACAAGTTGGTGATTATACAAACTCTAATGATCACCAAACATGAATAAAAACGTTTTGAAATTCCAACATATAAGTACTATGTTTTTATTCTCAAAATACTTGCATATTTAAAGCCTATTAATGCCAAATAATATTAATAATTACTCATACTTGGAGAATAAAAACATATACTCCTATGGTTGAATTCACAAACGTTTTTACTCCTATTTAGGGCAATTTCTTGTACTTCGTATATTAACAACTATTAAATGGCTTCTCTATCATCATAGTAATTGTTACATTACATGTATTTGGTTCATATTATCTAAAATATATTGGTAGTGTTAGGAAAGTAATACGTAGTATCAATTACCTCGTTTGGTTGGATTTATAGAATTACTGGAGAGATCTTGTGGAATTACAATATTTGGTAGAAATTCTATGATTTTGTGTGTAATATTTTAAAATGAAGTAATAGTAGAGGTTATCTAATTACCTTGACTTTCTTAATCTGTGTAAGATTACCTCGGTCATGTTCTTATGAGTCTACGACTCTTAAATCATGCATTCTTACACTATTTTAAACGGACTAAATTACATTTTCACTAAATTACTCTTATAATTTCACATTACCTAAATAATCCTTAAATAGAGGAAATCTCACATTCTCATAATCTCGTTTTACCTAAGGTGACATGACTGACATCTATGAACCAAAGACATCCTAAAGTATTAAACACCCTATATTTTTCGATAACAATATCGGTTAACTTTGATCCATCCATAGTTAATGCAAATGAGGTCATTTGCTCCAAGTGATGTCGGGAAAAGATATGCTAAAAAACACAAAAACAGTCAAAAGCTTCCAAAATCAGAACATCTCGGTAATATCCCCATATGTGTTACAAACTCATTAGATAATGATCATCTGTAATTTACAAAAAAAAATCAAATTAATGTTCACACAGGGGAATGTCTGATACGTAAAATTTACACTCTTGGGGATCTAGGGTAGAAAATTAAAACTACAAAATCAAGCCGTTAAAACATTGTTCTTCTGGGGGTGTATAGGTTAGGCCGTTATGTTGGCCTACAATGGCTCTGGTCTAAATGAACCCACATATTATTTTTAAAGAGAATTTGAACTCGTGAGCGGTAACTCGGTAGAGAGATGCCTAAATGCTTTGTGTAAATGGTGCACAGGTTAGGTTGTTATGTTGGCCTACAATGGCTCTGGTCAATATATGAACCCACGCATTATTGTCAAAGAGAATCTAAACTCGTAAGCTCCTGTAAGAGAGTTGCCTAAACACTGTGTAAGTGGGTGCATAGGTTAGGGCATTAGGGTGGCCTACAATGGCTCTAGTCAAAAATGAACCCAGGAAAAACTGTCAAATAAGTCCACATACTTTCCACAAAAAGTCAATTGAGTTCACGTACTTTTAAACTGATCAATCAAGTCCATGAAGTATGAAAAACTAACCAAATCAGCCTTTTGTGGGTAATCAACCGGTTAGCCGGTTGACTGCCTACGTGTCTGTCTAGTTGGCTTTTTATTTACTATTTTCCATTTATATTATTTTTGGTTTTCTTTTCCATTTTCTTTTGTTTTTTCTCTTTCCTTTCTTTGTGTCTACCAGTCCACGACCAGCTCGCTTCTCCCGTTCTCCGTCAATTCCAACTCTTCTCCCAAGGCTTCCTTCTCCTTCAATCTTCTCCCTAAAAAATCTACCGGTCTATTGAAGCTTGGCTGGCGGTCCGGCGGAGATAGTGACTGAGGCCGAGTAAGAGACGACGGAGCCTGTAACTATTCAGGCAGGGGTGGCGTAGACGGAGGCCAGGACGATTGGAGGTCGATCCAATGGATGTGACAGCGAAGATCGATGAAGGTTGGGTGAGTGGAGGTCGCACGCGGAGGTGGGTGGCTATGGAAGTGGGGACGGTTGGAGGTCGCCCTAATGGACGAGGAGGAGGTGGATGCCGCAGATGTGGTGGCCGGAGGCTGAGGTGGAGGCCGCAGATATGGTAGCCGGAGGCGGTGCGTATTGAAGTAGGGTACGGAGGTGGAGGCCGCACACGGAGATGGTGGTTATGGAGGCCGGGGCAACGCTTTAATGGAGGAGGTGAAAGTGGTGGCTGGAGGTTGTTCTAATGGGAGGAGGAGGCGGCAAAAATGGAGGAATTGGAAGAAGTAGAAAAGAAGAGAACACAGCGGACAAGAAGAATGAGAAAGAAAGAAAAAAGAGGAAGAGGGAAAAGAAAAAAGAAAAAGGAGAAGAAAAGAAAATTAAAAAAATAGAAATCAGTAAAAAAATGCCAAGGACATCCACATAGGTTTATTACCGGTGAAAAAGCTTATTTGATTGTTTTTTTTTTGGACTTAATTGACTTACAAAAAAGTACATGGACTCAATTGACTTTTTGTGAAAAGTAAGTGGACTTAATTGACAGTTTTCCCAATGAACCCACATATTATTTCATTTTCATTTTCATTTACCCCAATGCCGCAAAGGCTCCCACCTACGGTGGGGTAAGGGGGGTCGGATGCACGCAGTCTTACCCATGTACTAAAACACAGAGAGACTTTTTCCGGATGACCCATAGTGAAAAGCGCGTCCAAAATTGCATGGACTGACTGCTGCTTCATAACAAAGAAGCGCAGACAGTTTAGTGAGCATTTTGCTTTATTCCATCATAATCTCAAGCCAAAACATAATGAATCTTTGGCTCCATTGCAAATGATGGAAATTGAACCCATGTTAAAGAGAATTCAAACTCGTGAGCTCTGGTAAAAGAGATGCCTACACACTTATGTAAGTGGTGCATATGTTAGGCCGTTAGGGTGGCCTATAATGGCTCTGGTCAATATGAACCCACATATTATTGTTAAAGAGAATCTAAATTGGTGAGCTCCTGTAAGAGAGTTGCTAAATACTTTGTGTAAGAGAGTTGCTAAATACTTTGTGCAAGTGGGCACGTATTATTGTTAAAGAGAGTTTGAACTTGTGAACTCCGGTAAGAGAGATGCATAAACACTTTGTGTAAGTGGGTGCATAGGTTAGGCTGTTAGGGTGGCCTACAATGGCTCTGGTCAAAATGAACTCGCATATTATTGTTAAATAGAATTCAAACTTGTGAGCTTCGGTAAGAGAGATGCCTAAACACTGTGTAAGTGGGTGCATAGGTCAAAATGAACCCACTGATTATTATTAAAGAGATTAGAACCCATGACCTCCAGAAAGAGATGTCTAAACACTTTGTTTTCTCTGATTACACGATTGTGAAACATTCTGGCTTCCTAAGATGAGCTTGACGCAACTGGTGTAATCTCTTCCCACGATGCCAAACACTCTTTGCTTATTTATTTTCTACTCCTCGGTCTGAGTTTTGTTGTCCCCAGAGAGTTTTAGGAGAGCCAACTTGAGAAATCTCTTCCCACTTTCCTTCTTATACTCTTGAAAAATTTTAATAAGGTAGGTGGTTGCAAGTTGATAGTACAGTAATGGTAAAATAGTATGGTAATGATATATCCGTAAAGTATAGAACAGTTTTTCCCGTAAACCCTTCCATACCCGTATCACTACTCAGAATAGTTTATTTGATAGTAAAGTTGCATCCATTTTAGGAATTTTATGTGAAGGACAAAAAAAAAGCAGGTGTGACAATAAAACCGGAAGGATAATTGACTACACTCTGGGGTTGACTTGGCACATTTATTAAGAAAATAAACTTGTGTGGTTAAACTGTTGGGTTACGGAGTGCTTAACAAGGAAAGACAATATTAACACACATTTCTTTCCTTAATATAAAACTAAAGAAAAAAATTTGGACACCTGAAAAATGGGAATAAAATCATGACAGGAATTTTTTTTCTCGATTATAGAATAGAGTAAGCACGGATGACCTCAACAATCGGTGCTCGGCACAATGGACACTTCCCTCCGGTTCTGACCAACTCATTTGCACATTTTGAGCATGTGCACATGTGCCCGCATCTGCAAACCCCACACAAATTATACTATAAATATAAGAGAATATGTGTTCAGGTAGGATGTGGGTTGGTCAGTCATACAAGTCTGCATAATTGATAGGAGAGTTTTAAAGAAGCATATATATATACCGGTAAAGCAGGGAATCAATATGGCAATCACAGCAGACACAGCAATTACCCTTCCTTGCATGGCTCCATTTATAACTGTCCAATGAGGAGTTCTGTGCAGCCCCCCCTGTCAAAACATTTACGTTACCAGATATAATGACAAAAATTAAATAAAATAGATAAAAAAAACTCTGCTTGATTGATAGACCGATCCTAATGTGTTTTACTCATCAGTGGAAGAGTTGTTTTTTAGCTAAAGTACTTTTAACAAAAGGGATTTGGTTAAAAGTGATGTTGAACAAAAGAGGTTGCATTGACTGTTTAATCCAAAGTGTATATACGGCAGCAAGGATAAAAGTTTCATTTTGAAAATTGGTGGAGTTGTTACCAAAAAAGATAAGGAACAAATATACCCTTGAACTATAGGTCACAGAACATATACACCCCTCAACTTTTTGGAACAAATAAACACAACATTTGTAAAGTTGAAACAAAAACACTCATGAATAAATATCAGATAACATATATACCCCTCAACTGTTAGACAAACATAAGGGCATATATGTCCCAACTTTACAGTTTTTGTTTTAACTGTTCTAAAAGAGAGTTGAGTTGCATATTTGTTACTCCCTCCGTCCCATATTTATCTTCACAAGTACAATTGGCACACATATTAAGATAGTGGGAAATGTATGGTGGAGAGTTGTGCAGAGGAAATAGAAATGTGTAAGAATGTGTAAGAATGGTTGTGAACCACAAATTCTTTGCTAAAAAGGGAAAGAGGAGATAAATTTGAGACAGACCGAAAAGGAAAGTATGAAGATAATTCCGGGACGGAGGAAGTATTTGATACTCCCTCCGTGCCATTATAAGGTTCCCACTTTCCTTTTTGAGAGTTCCCGTTTAAAGGTTCCCATTTCTATTTTAGGAAACAATTAATACTCTTAAATGACAAATTAATCAAGTATTAAAAATAATATATCTATAATATCACAGTTATCATTGTTAGGAATAGTAGATAAAAGCTACACGTACATTGCTTTGTAATTAATGTTAGTTGGGCTTCTGTTATATTAGCTACAGTTAGTTACAACCATAGCTTCTATAAATACTCTGTACACTTTCTATTTCTGAATAAGATGATTTCACTTCTTTCTTCTACCTTGCTCTATTTCTAATATGGTATCAGAGCTCTGCTCGATCTACCATGGCGAACTCCGAGTCAAATTCTTCTTCTTCGTCGCAATCAACTTCTCAGATTGCCAGTCAAACCTCGCCTATCATCTTTCATCATCCTCTACCTGTTAAACTCGATTCAAACAATTTCCTGTTCTGGCGACACCATGTCGAATCAGTAATTCGAGCTCATAAGCTTCTCAGATTCATAGAAAATCCTCAAATACCAGATCGTTTTGCTGTTGATGAAAATGGAACAAAAACTGTTAACGAAGCGTACAACACATGGGAGCAACAAGACCAGATGTTGTTTTCCTGGCTCTTAGCTTCGCTTTCTGAGTCACTTCATGCTCGCGTCATCTGCTGCAAGCACTCGCATGAGTTATGGAGTGAAATTCAGCAATTCTTCCGCTCCAGCATCATCGCGCGAGCTCGTCAGCTGAAATCGGAGCTGTATAACACCGGAAAAGGTGATCGTTCTATTTCCGAATATCTGCTTCGCATTCAGACCATTGTGGATAACCTAACATCTGTCGGAGAGCCTATATCCACCAAGGATCACATCAATGTGATCCTTGAAGGTCTTCCTGAGGATTATGAATCATTAATATCTTCTGTCACCTCGCGAAGTATTTTAGATCCAGTTTCCTTGGTCTGAACTTGAAGGCCTTCTGTGATAGAGACCCATCTAATCCGAAGACTGGTGATCAATATTTTGGAAGAGTGTACTCGAGAAGGAGGAAATAAGCTGCGAGTCTTGGGTTCTTTTCTTTTTGTTATTAAATGAATAACCACTTTCTGTTTTAAGCATACTATAAATAGAAGTAAGGCTGGGGGGGAGTAGGCAGGCTGTATGACAGAAGTTGTCTTGACGGGGAAGTTAGAGATATTTTGTCTCTTTCTTTTGGGGGCTCCGGCCTTGGTTGCTTGTTCATTTCAATACCATTGTTGCTTATTTTCTCTTAATTCTCTTATATCTTATCTGTGATCTGGTTGGGTTCTATCAGTGGTATCAGAGCACGTTGATCGTTGGGTGATCTTTACGTGCGCTAGGATGGAAAAACGATTGAACAATCTGGAAAAAAATCAACGGGAATTAAGTGCAGCTAAGGTAACTCTGGCGGAAAGTATAGCAGAGATACGAGCTACGCTAGCGACCTTGGTGGGGAGAGGTAAACGTCGATCGGGAAACAGATCGCATAGGTCGGAATTTGCGCATAGTTCTTCGCAGCGCAAATCGTTTCCCAGTTCGCATACTGAGTCGCGAACTAACAGGCCACGAACTCCAGCTGCTAGGGAGAAGTCTTCGTCGCAGTCGCAAGCCGCCTCTCACCTATCATCAACGACCAGTCCGAAATTGTCGTCTCTGGCCGCATGTCACAGCTCGGCGACGCTAGCCGTTCCTCACCCTGCGCAAGCTTCATCAGTTTTCAGAACCGTAGACCAAGCTGAATCCAATAATGGATCACCAGGAACTTCATCGCCAACAATGAACAGTAAGTTGAGATTGTCAGAACCGAAAACTCAGGAGGAGGAGGTCACAAGCGCAGATAGGTCAAAAAGGACAAGTGATAAGATTTATTATTGGACTCTAGTGAAAGCCATGCCAAAATCTGTTGATTCATCTGAACCAGATAAAAAACTAGATCAGGTCATTTATAATATCAAACTTCTTGGACCTGTTTTACTGGGTGAAGGCATGGCGGATACACTTTATTTTTGTAGGGGAGAGCATGAAACAGACTACTCAATTTTTCCTTGGAGGGAGAAGTGTGTTGCTTATGCTGAAAGTCCGGACCAAGCTCAGGTGGGTGACTGTGTTATAATACTTCCGGATGCCTTGGCAAAATCATGGGTGCAGGATGGTCCACAGATAATTTCATTTGAAGAATCAGTTTTCAATTGGGATGATGAATTCCTTCTTGATAGCAGTCAGGAAAAAAAAAATCATGCAATAAAGAAGTTCTGTGTTATTATCAAATTTAAGAATCATGACAAGGCTTTTGGCCCTATTTCAGATTACCGGTTGAGTAGAAGCAGTGTGAATCTGGACCCTACTATTCAGATTGCTGGAATTAATATCTCCAAGAGGGAACAACTCATGAATTTATCTTTAAAGCCAAAAAGGGTTAAAGGAAGGGAAGCTGAAGTAAATGGTCAACCTATGGGACTGACAGTGAAACTGGCTCCAGGAGTTTGGATTGTCATGCTCAACTGTTTGCTGGACAGTCAGATTTTCAAATCTTTGTGATGGATATCATTTCAGCATTGGTTGATCATTCCAACAATAAACAGTACTTTGAGACCATAATTCAGAATTTCATACAAAACTGTTATCATCAAGGTGTTCTATTCATTGGAGATGCAGATTGTTATGGTCAAAGTATGAACCGAGATTCTGTGCATGCAACAGCTATTGGTCAGATGGTGGATGATGGTGGTTTGTTATTACTAAAGATTCTTACTGATGAGGTTGGTGAAGAAGGATTATGCATATGGAGTTGGTCTGGTGGCAATGTGCCAAGTTTTTTGTTACCTTCCTTGGTTGCTGCTGTGAAGAATAAGACTTACAGGTCCGAAGCTGACTTTGTATTCTCAATTGGAGATTCTGCAAGAGATCAGACATGGGGCAGTGAAGGAGATAAAGAAAGTGGCCAAAAGGATCACCATGTTGACAAAGAGATTGAGTGGATACCAAAACGAAGAAAACTATCCGAGCTGAAGTATTGGGAAGGCAGAGGAGCAAGGATAAAACGTACTGGCATGACTGTTTCTTACTCAGATATTTCCCACCTTGAGGACAAGGTGGTTGTCAAAGGGGGGAGTATTGATAGAGACCCATCTAATCCGAAGACTGGTGATCAATATTTTGGAAGAGTGTACTCGAGAAGGAGGAAATAAGCTGCGAGTCTTGGGTTCTTTTCTTTTTGTTATTAAATGAATAACCACTTTCTGTTTTAAGCATACTATAAATAGAAGTAAGGCTGGGGGGGAGTAGGCAGGCTGTATGACAGAAGTTGTCTTGACGGGGAAGTTAGAGATATTTTGTCTCTTTCTTTTGGGGGCTCCGGCCTTGGTTGCTTGTTCATTTCAATACCATTGTTGCTTATTTTCTCTTAATTCTCTTATATCTTGTCTGTGATTTGGTTGGGTTCTATCATTCTGTTGGCTAAAGAATTACGACTGAGAAAACTACGTGACTCCTCACAGCAAACAATATTTTCTGCTAATGTTGCGTGAGTTGAAACTATCTCTCCTACTATTGAAACTGAAACTCAGAATACTTCAGAGAATGCCTCAGCTCAAATTGCTCAGTTTGACACTTCTGCAGACAATTCATCCTATAGAGGAAGAGGTCGTGGAGGTTTTAATAGAGGCAGAGGTGGTCGTACAGGTGGTAGAAGCTCTACAACTTGTCAAGTCTGTGGTAAAAATGGTCACAATGCCATTGTGTGCTATCACAGATACAATCCAGCCTATACAATTTCCAGTTCTAATCCTTCTACTATGCATCAATCTCCTTTTCCTTACTCAAATCAGCCTTACCAACCTCAACAGTCTCCTTTTCAATACTCAAACCAGCCTTACCAACCTCAACAGCCTCCTTTTCCTACACCACATTCATATCCAAATCAATACCAATATCAATCATCTCCTTCAAACACAACAAGATATTCACCCAATCCAACCCATCAATCACAGTTTATGCATCAAACACAACCTTATACTCCATCACCTAATCATCCTTCACAATTCAGTTCATCATCAACTGTGCCAACTGCAGCATGGGCTTCTGCAAATTCATCTATACTTGGACCAGCTCCCAATACACAAAACTGGTTCCCAGACTCTGGAGCAACACATCATGTCACAGCTGATCCCCTAAACTTTCAACACAGTGAGCCTATTGCTACCACTGATAAGCTTTTTATGGGCAATGGTCAAGGTTTGGAAATTAAGTCTATTGGCTTTTCATCTTTTCCCTCTCCTTATCATTCATCTCTTTCTTTATCTCTAAATAACATCTTACATGTTCCTGCCATCACTAAAAATCTGTTAAGTGTCAGCCAATTTGCCAAGGATAACCATGCATTTTTTGAATTTCATCCTCATGAGTGCTTTGTCAAATCCCAGGTTTCTAAACAAATTCTGCTATATGGAATCCTTGGTGAAGATGGTCTTTACAAGTTCCAGTCATTTCCGGCTCTTGGGTCTCACCAGTCACCTGCAAAAGTGTCCAAGTCTTATTCACCTATTTCTGTGTGTCCTAGCTCTCTTATGTCTACTTGTAATAACTCTCAGTCAAACATCAATTGTAATATTTGGCATTTAAGACTAGGCCATCCTCATTTTGAGGCTCTTAAGTCTGTACTCAATCTTTGTAATCTGTCTCATTTAAATAAAAATGCTATGGACTTTTGTTCTGCTTGTTGCCTTGGTAAGGCTCACAGATTACCATCCCATCCTTCTACAACTGTATTTCATTCTCCTTTTGAATTGATTTACACTGACTTATGGGGACCAGCTCCTATTCAATCCCTTGATGGTTATTGTTACTATATATCCTTTATTGATGCCTTCACTAAGTATACTTGGATATATTTTCTCAAAAAGAAATTTGATGCCTTCTTAGCTTTTCAAAACTTCTATCAATATATCTTCAATCAATTTCATGTTTCTATCAAATCTTTACAATCTGATTGGGGAGGAGAATTCAGGTCATTCACTAAGTTTCTGACTGATAAGGGTATCAATCATAGAGTTATATGTCCTCATACACATCATCAAAATGGTGTAGTAGAGAGGAAACATCGCACCATTGTTGAAAAAGGTCTATGTCTTTTAGCTCATTCCTCTCTACCATTCAAATTCTGAGACACTGCATTTGCTACTGCAGTACATCTTATCAACAAACTTTCATCTAAATCTATTGCCAATCTCAGCCCTAACTTCAAACTTTATGGCACCCTTCCTGATTACAATTTCCTCAAAGTCTTTGGTTGCTCTTGCTATCCATTCATTAGACCTTACAACAAACATAAAATGGATTATCACTCTAAGGAATGTGTTTTTCTGGGATACTCATCTCATCATAAAGGCTACAAATGTCTTTCTCCCTGTGGCAGAATTTACATTTCCAGGGATGTCATCTTTAATGAAACTAGATTTCCATATCCCACTCTTTTTCCCTCAACATCCACTTCATCCACTAGTATTCCAGTTTCCCTCTCAGCTCCAATAAAAATTCTTCCTACTTCCTTATCATCACAACCTCAATCTGACAATGATGTCAATACTTCTTCCAGTTCCTCTTCTTTACACACTTCTTCATCCCCTACACCTCAGGATAATACTGCCTCACATAATCATCATCAATCTTCCAATAACTCAACTTCTTCTAACCACCAAAATAACACATCTGACAATTCTCACTCTCCATCATTCTCTGATTCCTCCTCTTCCACATCCCCAAGTCCTCCCCATAACTCTCATCCCATGCAAACCAGGTCAAAATCTGGGATTGTCAAGCCTAGACTTAATCCAACTTTACTGTTGGCCCATATAGAGCCCAAATCAGTTAAGCAAGCTCTTTCTTCTCCACCTTGGCTTGCAGCCATGCAATCTGAATACAATGCCTTGATATCTAACAAAACTTGGTCTCTAGTCACTCTTCCTCCAGGCAAACAGGTTATTGGCTGCAAGTGGGTATTCAGAGTAAAGGAAAATCCTGATGGTTCTGTGAATAAGTTCAAAGCCAGGCTGGTGGCAAAAGGGTTTCATCAGAGGTTTGGATTTGACTTTGGAGAAACATTTTCTCCAGTAGTCAAACCTGTCACAATCAGAATATTGCTTACACTTGTTGTCTCTCACCAATGGTCTATACAGCAACTTGATATAAATAATGCCTTTCTCAATGGGGATCTTGAGGAAGAGGTCTACATGTCACAACCTCCTGGTTTTCAGGCCAAAGATACCTCTCTTGTCTGTAAACTACATAAATCTTTATATGGCCTTAAACAAGCTCCAAGGGCTTGGTTTCACAAGCTCACTTCAGTCTTATACAATGCTGGTTTCAAACAGAGCAAGAGTGATCCTTCTCTTCTTCTATACCTCAAACCTGGGATCCAAATTTACATTCTCATCTATGTTGATGACATTCTTGTCATTGGCAACAATTCCACAGTTATCCAACAAATCATTCAAACCCTTCACTGTTCCTTTTCTCTAAAACATCTGGGAGATATTGATTTCTTTTTAGGAATCCAAGTTAAAAAGCTCCTTCATGGTTGCCTGCACCTCTCACAAGCCAAATACATCAGAGATCTTCTTCACAGAGTTGGAATGACAGATTCTAAGGGTGTGAAAACACCTATGGTGAGTACCTGTAAGCTCACCAATGAAGGAAGTGACCCTCTTCCTGATCCCTCTCATTACAGATCTGTTGTTGGAATTCTGCAGTATGCTACTCTAACCAGACCTGAACTTAGCTATGCTGTAAATAAGGTGTGTCAGTTTATGAGTAATCCTCTACAAGACCACTGGAAAGCTGTGAAACATATACTGAGATATCTATCTGGCACTATTACTCATGGACTGATTATCAAACCTCTTCCCTTAGACAAAAATACCTCTACCAATCTCAGCTTTCTGTGATGCTGACTGGGCATCAGATCCTACAGACAGAAAATCTACATCTGGGTCATGCATTTTCCTAGGCTCTAATATTATCTCCTGGTGGTCTAGGAAACAACTGAGGGTAGCAAGATCTTCAGCTGAAGCTGAATACAGAAGCCTAGCAGACACTACATCAGAACTTTTATGGGTTCAATTTTTACTCAAAGAACTTCAAGCCCCTTTTAAAACTCCAAGAATTTACTATGACAATCTCAGCACTGTACAGCTAGCTCACAATCCTGTCCTACATTCTCGCATAAAACATATGGAAATTGATCTTTTCTTTGTCAGAGAGAGTTCATCTCAAACAGCTTGAAGTTTTCCACATTCCAGCCTCCCAACAAATTGCAGATGTGTTGACTAAGCCTCTATCTGCTTCCACCTTTCTTGAGTTCAAAGACAAACTGAGTGTGATTGATTTTCCAGTTCAATCACCCTCAATTTGAGGGGGGAATGTTAGGAATAGTATATAAAAGCTACACGTACATTGCTTTGTAATTAATGTTAGTTGGGCTTCTGTTATATTAGTTACAGTTAGTTACAACCATAGCTTCTATAAATACTCTGTACACTTTCTATTTCTGAATAAGATGATTTCACTTCTTTCTTCTACCTTGCTCTATTTCTAATAATCATCAATGAACCCATTATATTATCTAATCATCAAAATTATTTCTCAAAATATACTCAAATTACCATATTTAATTATTGTCTAAATAATTGTGCCATTTTGCAATGAGAAGTTGGGAACCTTTGAATGGGACAGAGGTAGTATATAGTTCAGGGGCACATTCAAAAGTTCCTATTTGGAGCTTTTCAATTAGTAGTTCGTTTTAAAAAGAAATATTTAGGTAAAAGACACTTACCTATACTGGCCAAACATATAAGTTTCCGTTTTTAGACCTTCTACTAAAAGAGCTTTGAGACCTAGAAAGCCTAGACCAACGTGATATTTGTTTAGAGTCCTACCAACGGATCGGTTCAAAACAGCTGACACCTCCTGTTGGACGGAGCGCTGCAACTCCAGTTGCATATCCACACAGGCTTCCAACATTCTCTGCATTGTGTTCATACCTTGCTGCAGTTTTGCCATGTCTGCTCTCAGCTCATTCGTTGCCCCCCACTCCTGCTCCAGGTAATAATCAATCAAATACAAACTCGCTTCAAACAAGCATATGAAGACTATGCACATTGGGGGTATGTTTGGATCCCATGAAGTGCTAGGGAAGGGGGCAAACATGTGTTATACTACGTATAATTATTTCTTGTGTTCGGTTTTACGACGGAAAATGTGATGAATGTTCTTATATTCTTTTGCATATCCTGGGACGTCTGGTAATAATAGAAAAAAATAAAATTAGTTTGAAGAAATATAAAAAGTAAATTTATTGAGTTTGAACAAATGTTTAATTTATTGAGTAGAAAAATGTAGCATATACATGTTATTTTATTAAGTGTACATCCGGAACTGTATAGATAGGAATTAGAGTTGATTTAGATCTCTAATTCTTAGATTAGCTCGCAGAGTAGATAAGAATAGATAGATCCTAATATTTAGGATCTGTAACAACTTTAGTTTATCTGTAAATTTGTATATATATCATTGCCGGATGGCTCAATAATATACAAGTAAGATTAATTCTTCAAACCTACATGGTATCAGAGACTTGTTGTTTAAAAAACCATAATGGTGGACACTGAACACTCTGATTCCTCCACCCACTCACAAACCCATCATCCTAACCCCCAAATTAGTCAAATGACAAATTACCAGGCCTCGGTTAATTCATCTATGCTCATTACTGGACATAGATTGAATGGAACCAACTACCTAGAGTGGTCACAGTCTGTCAAACTGGCAATAGATGGAAGAGGAAAACTGGGATACATAACGGGTGAAGTAGAGGAGAAGAAGAATGGTGAAGATGGCTACAATGTCTGGAGGTCAGAGAACTCTTTGGTAACAGCCTGGCTTCTCAGTTCAATGGATGCATCAATTGCCAAACCTCACATGTTCATGAGAACTGCAAAAGAGGTATGAGATTCAATCAAAGAAACCTACTCAGATCTTGAGAATTCTTCTCAGATCTATGAATTAAAAACTAGGTTGTGGCAGTCCAAACAAGGAAATAGAGATGTCATCTCATACTATAATGAGATGGTATCTCTATGGCAAGAATTGGATCAATGCTATGATGCTGAAGACTGGGAAAGTGCCAAGGATCTGGCAAGACACAAGAAGAGAGAGGAAAATGACAGAGTCTATATGTTCCTAGCAGGAATGAATAGAGACCTAGATGAAGTAAAAGGCAGAATACTGGGGAAGAAACCCTTGGCCTCAATCAGAGAAGTCTTCTCTGAGATCAGGTTGGAAGATAGCAGGAGGAGGGTCATGTACAACACTCCAGTACCTAATGAGGAACCTGGGGAATCTTCAGCTTTGGTGGCCAGAAGTGATGACAACAAGAAAAAACCTTGGTGTGATCACTGCAAGAAACTGTGGCACACAAGGGATACATGCTGGAAACTCCATGGAAAACCACCAGGAGCTGGAAAGAAGAAAGTAGAAAGGGCCCTACAAACTACTGTGACTGAGACTCAACAAGAGGCAGGAGTTGAATCTAAACAGCTACCATTCACTCAGGAACAGATAGAGTACCTACTCAAATTCATACCCACCCAGAAAATCTCCAACCAAGAAAACCCTACCTGTTCTTTTGCCCAAAATGGTAAAATAACATCATATTTTTGTTCTGAAAAACCTAAAAACACCTGGGTCATTGACTCAGGTGCAACAGACCACATGACCTACATTCCAAAGTTTTTTTCTTCTTATCAACCTTGTGCAGGAGATAAGAAAGTTAGAGTTGCAGATGGCTCTTTTTCAGCCATAGCAGGGATGGGAAATATTAAAATTTCCTCATCCATTAACCTTTCCAAAGTCTTACATGTTCCAAAACTTTCCTGCAATCTTATCTCTATTAGCAAAATTACTAAAGATCTTCAGTGTTGTGTAAAAAATTTTCCCTCTTATTGCATTTTTCAGGATCTGGCATCAGGGAAGATGATTGGCAGTGCTAGAGAGGAAGATGGCCTCTATACTTTTGATGAAGGAACACAATTGAATAAACAAGGTCAAGAAAAAACTTGTTTGCAAACTATTTTCTTTCCTTGTAATAATGAAGTGTATTTAATGCACTATAGATTAGGTCACCCAAGTTTTTCTTATCTGAAAATGTTGTTTCCTAAGTTATTTCTGAATAAAAATCCTTCATCATTTCATTGTGATATGTGTGCACTTACCAAACATCATAGGAGTTCTTACATCCCTCATAGTTACAAGCCAACTAGTCATTTTACTATTGTACACAGTGATATCTGGGGTGCATCTAGAGTTTCAACTCTGAAAGGAAAAAGGTGGTTTGTAACTATCATAGATGATCACACACGGGTCACATGGGTGTTCTTACTTAAAGAAAAATCTGAGATTGAAGAAGTGTTCAAAAAATTTTACTCAATGATCCAAACTCAATTCAACACTAATATCAAAATTGTGAGAAGTGATAATGGTCTTGAGTACTTTTCTAAGAAGTTAAATAACTTTTTTGCTGAAAAAGGGATTATTCATCAAAGTTCCTGTGTAAATACACCTGCTCAGAATGGAATAGCTGAGAGGAAAAATAGACATTTACTTGAAGTCACTCGTGCAATTATGTTTTCAGCTAAAATTCCAAAATATTTATGGGGAGAAGCTGTTTTACATGCTACCTATCTAATTAATAGGATGCCATCAAAAACTCTAGGATTCAAAACTCTTATTGATACTCTTCAAGCCAGTTTTCCTGAAACTAGACTCATTAATTCTCTTCCCATAAAAATATTTGGCTGCACAGTTTTTATTACCAATCCTGACAGAACTGCAAGCAAATTTGACCCTAGAGGGAAAAAATGTGTTTTCTTAGGACTATCTTCAACTCAGAAAGGCTATAAATGTTTTGACCCTATAACAAAAAAGATGTTTATAACTATGAACACTGTTTTTGTAGAAGATCAACCTTTTTTTGGTACTCATCTTCAGGGGGAGATTCCTAATGAAGATGGTAATAATGTGTCACATATCCATGAAAAACTAGAATCTCTTGACATTAATCTAGATGCACAATTTAATAGACAGTTAGATGCACTAGAAAATAGTCAAGAGTCAAAAGAAAATGAAAAATTTTTTTCTGAAACAAGGAAAGATGATGAACAGAAGACAAGTAAGTTTTTTGGCAAGGTTTATGAAAGGAGAGTTCCAAATCACAGAATAGAGGACATCCCTGATCCTGCCACTGTCCAAGAATCTGACTCAATGCCAGAAAATGACAAAGGTAATAATTTCAGTGATCTAAATCTACCCATTGCTCTCAGAAAAGAAAAAAGGTCATGTGTTAAATACCCTATCTCAAACTATCTGTCCTATTCTCAGTTATCTACATCATTTGCAGCCTTTACCTCTAGCCTTTCCACTGTTTCTATTCCCTTAACCATACAGGAAGCCCTATCTATACCTGAGTGGAAGAAGGCTGTTTTAGAAGAAATGAATGCCCTTGAAAAGAATCAGACATGGCAGACTGTAGAAGTACCCAAAAACAAACCAAGGGTGGGATGCAAATGGGTATTTACCCCTAAATTCAAGGCAGATGGTACACTTGAAAGATATAAGGCCAGATTGGTTGCCAAAGGATACACACAAACCTATGGCATAGATTATACAGAAACTTTTGCTCCAGTTGCAAAATTAAATACTATAAGGATCCTACTATCTCTAGCTACTAACCTAGACTGGCCTCTTCAACAGTTAGATGTGAAGAATGCTTTCCTAAATGGGAAGCTTGAAGAGGAAGTATACATGAGCCCCCCTCCTGGGTTTGAGGAGCAATATGGCTCAAAGGTGTGCAAGCTGGAGAAAGCCTTATATGGACTTAAACAGTCCCCAAGGGCTTGGTTTGAGAGGTTTACTCAATTCATAAAGAAGCAGGGATTCAAGCAAGCCCAAGCAGACCATACATTATTCATGAAATTCTCCATTAAGGGAGAAATTGCAGTACTAATTGTTTATGTGGATGATATAATTCTTACAGGAAACTATTGTGAAGAGATTAAAGACCTGAAGAAGAAGCTTGCTCAGGAATTTGAAATCAAAGACCTGGGAGAATTGAAGTATTTTCTTGGCATGGAGATAGCCAGATCAAAGAAGGGAATTGTGATATCCCAGAGGAAGTATGTACTAGACCTACTTCATGAAACAGGTATGAGTGCCTGCAGACCAATAGATACTCCAATTGACCCTAATCAAAAGTTAGGAAATGTCAAGGAAGGAGTACCAGTTAATATTCACCAATATCAAAGATTGGTGGGAAGGTTGATTTATCTGGCACATACAAGGCCAGATATTGCCTTTGCAGTCAGTATGGTTAGTCAGTTCATGCATAATCCATTCCAGGAACATCTAGATGCTACCTACAGGATCCTAAGATATTTGAAAAGCTGTCCAGGGAAAGGATTATTTTTTAAAAGAAGTGACAATAGAAGTGTAGAAGCCTTTACAGATGCAGATTATGCTGGTTCAATAACTGATAGAAGGTCTACATCTGGGTATTGTACTTATGTATGGGGGAATCTGGTGACTTGGAGGAGTAAGAAACAGAATGTTGTTGCCAGAAGTAGTGCAGAATCTGAATTTAGATCTATGGCTAATGGAATCTGTGAACTACTTTGGATCAAGAGAATGATGACAGAGTTAAATATGGAAATGGACCTACCTATGAAGTTATATTGTGACAATAAAGCAGCCATTAATATTGCTCACAATCCTGTGTTACATGATCGTACTAAACACATTGAGGTGGACAGGCATTTTATCAAAGAGAAGATTGAAGCTGGAATTGTGTGCACACCATTCATATCTACTAAAGAACAAACAACTGATATCTTTACAAAGGGGCTGTTTAAACCAGTGTTTGAATTTCTTATAAGCAAGTTGGGAATGTATGATATATACTTACCAACTTGAGGGGGAGTGTAGAAAAATGTAGCATATACATGTTATTTTATTAAGTGTACATCCGGAACTGTATAGATAGGAATTAGAGTTGATTTAGATCTCCAATTCTTAGATTAGCTCGCAGAGTAGATAAGAATAGATAGATCCTAATATTTAGGATCTGTAACAACTTTAGTTTATCTGTAAATTTGTATATATATCATTGCCGGATGGCTCAATAATATACAAGTAAGATTAATTCTTCAAACCTACAGTTTTCCTTCCAAATTTGCCCTATATCTTTCCTCCGTAAAACAGATCCATGGTTCTCTAATAGTAATAGATAACACAGAACATCATCCGACTAAAGTACTTGAACAAAACTAAAAATGCAAGCTAAAGAACATTTCGGGTAAGAAAAGTCCACAATTATTTATCAAATGAAAAACTACGGAGGTGGAACTAGGTAAGGAACAGCAGCCCAAAAGAAGGGATAAGAGAGCATACAAATTCAGAACGATGGACAGTGTGACGAGCCCAACCAGATTGATGCATATATTGATGCCGAAGAGGTTGTGGTGGAGGCACAGGAGGGGGTGGTAATAGAGTTGGTGGTCTACCCATACTATCATCATGTTGATCTTCAATATGTTGTTGTTCTTGGTCCTCCCTTTCTGGTGAGGTGGGGATGGGGGACAGATTTCTGTGTACATCCCAATCAATAGGTGCATGACTTTGCCTTTCTACATATGACTGAATTAACTGATCCAAACTCTCACGGAACCCACTCTGTAAAAGATTGGAAACACTCCTCCTGCAATATACAGGAAATTTCAACATGCTCCAGATATTAGATAATAACATGTTCAATGACAAATTCAGTTTCATTGTAGCATATCAAGTTCTCAAAATGTTTAGGAGGGAGTGTTACATGTATTTTTACTAAGTACAGCTTTTAAATTTTGGTAACAGCCATAGCTTACAGCTGACATAAATGATGAATCACATTTTTTTAATTTATTTGTTGGTTTGCTAAATCTATATTTGTGCGTCTTTGTTGCACATTTTTGATAAATAATATTGAAAATCAGCTTCGGTTGATTGAATGAACTCTTTTTAGGAACAAAAAAGAGATTGAAGCAACAATCTATCTTTTTATTTAACCACGAATAGGGACTGTGATGTGACCCACATAAAACAGAAGAAAGAAAAGTACCCCAGGAAAATACTCTCTAGGTTAATATATTCCCAGAAACAAAAGCAGCACGACTGTAAAGATATTGATTTCACCTGCTTACAAGTTCCCTGAGTTCCAAACTGTATATATTCTCATCACCGGGGGGTTGGAATCTATTAAACCTACTAAGTAGGACTGAGGGCTGCAGACTAGGATGATCAGGATATTCCTCAGTCAAATTCTCTGCAGCCTCTTGCAAGCCATCACCATGCCAAACCTCTTGGCCTTCTTGCAGCACTTGATCATCTCCACTTGCATCTCCTTCAGTCTCATGGGGCCGCCGAGCAGTTACTGAACTAACATGCCAGTCCATTCTTGTGTGTTCAACAGTCTCATCAGTCCACCCAGTAGATTCACCAGAAGTCAAGTCTTCTTGGTTTCCTCCCTCAGAATCAAATTCTCTACCCTGACTAAGAACTGGCTGTTGACTTGGGCTTTGATTGAAACTAAAATCACCGCTTTCTATGTGTTCACCATGCAGCTGAGGGGTATTAACATCATCTTCACTAGGCTGCACTTGCTCAAGGTTTTCATTTCGAATCTGTAATGAAGGATTTATACGAGTCTGGGGATTTTGAGAATCCCTGTTGATTCTGTCAGATGGAGGCTCAGAGTTGCTGCTTGCTTGACCACGGACAATGTTTTCTAATCTCGAACGGAATCCTTCCCTAAACAAATAAGTAAATATTTGGAAACCAACGTAATCAATAATAAAATATGTAATCAATAATAATATATGCAAAGGAAATTCCACATGAAAGTACAATTATTTGGAAATCTAGATCTACACATAGAGCCATAGAGGTACTTAATGATGATCCTGCGATTCATGATGCCTTGAAGGAACCTAGAGTAGAAAAATACTCAGAGAATCATATCATATTAACACATACACCTCATTACAAACCACCAGTCCACCATACAAGCTTCTGAAGCCATTATCATCTTCACTTTTCATAATGCATTTTAAGTTGTAGCCTATGAATCGTTATTATCTAGTACTCTTACCCCCATATTTGAACTGTACAGTACACTAGTGAATATGGTATCTAGAAACCTTGCTAGGATTTGCAATCAGAACAAAACACTTTGAGGTTACATGATGTAATACTCCATATATACTTCTGTTCTGGAATACCACATTGTCAGGACAAGCATAAAAATTTTAGTGCAGAAGGGATCACTCTTTTGCTTTTTTTCTTGTTACAAAAGAGAAGATAATGATGAGAAAGGATCCAACCCCTGGCCATACATTAGAAAGGATCCACCTACATTGTTAATCCACTTTCAATAACTTACCCACTAAAGTCATATCCTCGAATCCTCATGGATACATTATTATTGACTAGCTTAACATGTAACACCACCATTATCGAATTGTTTCATGTTATCTTGGAAATATTATATGTTATCATCTTCCTAAACCATAAGATAGCAAGAAATTAGATCTTAGGACTCTACTCCCTTAGGGATACATTATTGATAAACATAACATGTAACACCACCATTATCAGATTGTGATAGAACACTGGTAATCGATTACTCAGAACAGTAGGGAATCTAAGAAAATTAATCTAGAACAGATCAACAGTTTGTTTATTGAGTAAGAACAGATCAAAGTAGGTAAACAGTGCTAGGGACAAATCGACAATTCGAGATGCCCAATCTCCAAGTCTACAACCAACCAAAATAACAGCCTGCCTTATTTAGCTATCCACCTCCTATTTATAGCTACCACCCACGTAGGGATGTCAACAGTTAGCTAACTAATTTGTTAACTAACTAACTACCCTCTTACTCCTCCTTCGATAGACTCTATCAAAATATTGAATAGGTTGATCATCCGCGTGCCTATCAGATTGTTTAATGTTATATTAGAAATATAATATGTTATCATCTTCCTAAACCATAAGATAGCAAAAATTAGATCTTAAGACTCTAGTCTCATACAATCTATCACAATGATGAAGGTTTCAGCACCACAAACCCTAAAAGGAGTGGAAGAAGTTTTTAGAATAATTAAAGAACTAAATAAGACATGATAGCATAACTTTCAAAGGCAAAACAAGCCTCTTGTGTGGAATCAAAGATGTGGTGCAGGAAATTTTAGCCCAAATACCTCAAGCCAGAGACAGGACGACGGTTCCTCAGCTGAACCAATTCAGCTGCTGCCATTGAAGGCGGACTCTCCTCCTCAACGGGTCTTTCATTTCGCAGGAATCTACCTCTGAGTAGTGACTTGGAGAAATATAATAAACCATGTAAACATATATGAGATGACACAGATTCTCTGTTTTTTTTCTTTTAAAAGGGAATTAAATTGAACTTATTTGAGTAGCTTTTCAAGTTATTTATATGAGATTTTCCACTGTAACCCTGTTTTTAATTTAAAATGATACACCCCTTTATGTCATTTTGTATTTCACAGCTAGCTTATCAAGTATATTTATGAAATCAACTGACATATCAATTAAAAACTATAAGTTTTTAAGTTTACCGATTAACTTAAAAGCTATAGCTGACTTATTAGGCTACTAGCTTGTGTTGCCAAACAATCCAAGATTAGATTTAGAATTTGTATAATTATAAGTGTACACACGCATATATAGACATAGCGGAAAGAAGTATGAAACAGACAGTCAAATTTAAAACACAAGAGGATAAACTTTCAATAACTGAGAAAAATGAACCATTTGAGGAATATTTAAAATTCAGAACACAAAAAACGACAGCAACATGGCACATAAAGAAATGGAAAGAAGAGACGATGTGATAACTAACTTGGATGCGATTGAGGTGGCCAAAGTCGGAAACAGCGCGGTACTCCGAAAGCATCTGAAGTTCCCTATGCCTTTCCCTTACACTCCCCACAATCAAACCGAGCTGACCCTGCCTTCCACATGATCTCAGCATCTCCCCACAAACATGCTCTGGCTGCAGATCTTCATCATCATCCGGTCCGCTGTTCTGTTCTTCCCTCTGACACTCAAGAAACGATCTATGTTGACTGTCCATTTGCACCGACTCCCTCACGATTACTACTCCTTCACGTTCAGACTCCGTGATCTGTTCCCCTCTCGAGTTGCCATTGCTATCGACAACAATAGATGATGCCTCTGAGAGACCACTCTCCATCCAACCATGAACAATCCTTTCCACCCTCTCCCTCTCTACATCACCTATATCAGAAGATTGCTCCCGGATGAAATCATTGTGCTCCGAGTTCTCATTCCATTGTGAAATCAGATCAGAAGACCGAACTCTATTGTCATTCGCCATCTCAGTAGCATCAGTAAAGCTTCCTTGGTTCTCACTGTCTCTGCTTTCTGGCATGTTCATGCTCATCGGGTGTGTCAGTCTTTCCGTAGGGGACTGTGATTCCATCAAGGATGATGAATCAAGCATGGAGGCAGCGGGTACCTGGGAGGGTGCCAACAACTCAGACTCAAGATCCCTTCTTTCAGTTCCAATGGTGCTAATCATCTCCTGTGCATGCTTGGCAGCCCACCTACTAAATATCCGTGAATGGTGGTGCCGCCTGGCAACAGATGACTCCGGCAGTTCATCCCCCTCAGCAGCAGACCCCCTCCGATTAAAAAGCTGGCCATTCTCCCCGTCATCACCCACTTCACCCGTCACAGAGGATGCAAATGACAAACAATCATCGAAGTGGCCTCTCGTCAACTCCTCAAGCCCCCTCTGGAATTCAATGTGGGGATCAGCTGTCATACTCCCTGGCTTCTGTTGGATTTGCTTCTGAGCATCAGTCATTGCTTATTTGCTTTACATCACTAATTGAGAGCCTAAAAGCTGGAGAATCGCCTAATGAGGCAGCCCTAAAATGCAGAGCTAATACCACTTCCCTGACAAAGAAATTGAGGGTCTGGCACGTCACTCCATTACTCATCTAACAGAAGGGCGCTGTTTTGATACAGTTTGACTAGTTGGATACACACAAATCGCCTGCTAAAATAAAAGAGCAGAAAACCTAAAATTTCATCAAACAAGCCAGACTACCATAAATAAGAAGAATCAAGCATTTTCACGACATGGAAGCATTAAGATAAAGGAGCTCGATCAGCAAACTGATCAAGTCAAGGAAGTCAATCGAACAAAGATTTGGCACTAAAGCTTACCTGTAAAGTGTGAGAATCAAAATCTGATGATACTCTGTCACCCATCTACTAAGCATACATATATGAAACTGTGCTTTAGTACTGCTTTCTACATGGACAGAAAAGTGATGGCGAAAATGAGAGGCAGCCGGAGCAACGGAGACAGAACGCGATGCTGATTAAGACCAGTCAGAAAAATATCTCCTTTCTGAGTACTTTTTATTTTACTGTGAAAATCTTTACGGAGTACTGAATGTTACTCCGTTGATGAACTCTCCTTGTGGAGTTGGGGACGAGAACCTCTGGGGGCGTTTAATATCTTGTCTCACAATTTGGTGAGTCCTTAATCAATCTAATGGTTTCTGTGACAAGGAAGAGTCACTGCTAAAATTGCTCTGGAATCATCATCCCCGAAGTTCTAACTTCTACCCAACGACTCTTGAGTCTTGAGTTTTACTATTTTTGTGAGCAGTGGATCATGGAGTTCTTATGCACCCCATGTTTTTGGAGACATGATGTAAATAAGTCTCATTTCAAAAGTAAATAGATTATGTATAGGGAAGGAAGATATAAATTATTAATGATATGTTGGAAAGATAGTAGAATAATGTGATAGAACAAAGGATAGATCCAAAAAAGTAGTTGTAATATTGTATTACCTTCGTCTCACTCAATTTTGTCAAATTGATGTTAGGTGGGAAATTAGAATAGTAAAATTTGTGTGATTGAGGTTTGTGAAGAGGAGAGAAAAATGAACACAGCCACAAAACATTGCTTTAAAAGGAAAGTGTCAAAGTTTTTTGGGACAAACAAAAAAGGAAGTTGGCAAAGTCAAGTGAGAGGAGAGAGTATTATTTTTAAAATTATTGAGGATATCATGAGAAGTTTTAGAAAGGGGAAGATATGTATGTTGCGGCCAAAAAAGGAAAGTGAGAAGATATGAATGTTAGGGATATCTGTATGTCATTACCCTCAAAAGCTATGATTTGAGAGTTGAGAAGGATGGAATTTAGAAATGATTAAAAAAAGGTGCACATGTTGTTAAGGAATACTTGATTACATTATTTGATTATTAATAGTGTCTTAGTAGTGTCTTGAAAGAAAAACATGTACTCCCTTCACCCAAATTTAATTTGTAATTTTTTTATTTTGATTTTTCCAATATATTTGCTACTTTCCATTATAAACATAGAAAGATGAATAGAATTATAGATTTACCCTTACTTTTAACTTGCTCATTTTCTACTCTCACTCTTCCGATTTACGAATGAATTTATCCACATATTTGTATCTTGTCAACCTCAATGGCACACTCTTTTCTCTCTACTCATATTCAATTGTCGATCCTAACTTCTCTCCCTCATATCACAACTTCTCTACTCCTTCAATAACTCTCAACAACTTCTGTGTAAGGTGGACAAGTGTTCGTCTCAATGGTCAGTGAGACTTCTATGTTAGTGAATTTTGTAGTGAGAATCCTATGAACTCTCAAAGTTTAGGGTATTGCGATGAAGACGATGATGGAGAAATTGAAGAAGGTTCAAGTTTAGGCATTATTAGGTTCGAGAGCTTAATTGACTGTTTGATATACTATGAGGGCCACAGTTTTGAGTTTTCCCCTGCAAAATCCCAATCCTTAATTACTTTTTTTTTACAAAAGGCAACTTGATTATTATTAATAAAAATCGAAAACATATACAAATTCGTCATATCAAAGACTACACTGGAATGAGACTCGGAGCTGAAGCCACGCTTACCAGCGGTCCAACACGCTAACCCCGCAATACGGTAGACTCCGTTAACATCAATGTTGCACAAGCTACTACAAGGGAAAGCATAAAAAATAAAGTAGTTCTGAGAAGATAAAGAACGATATCCAGATTTTTCAGCTACCCGCAAGGAGACAGGGGTTTGACCAACCCCCACTAAAGGTTCCTCCTGTATGCCACTGTTGGGATATTGATCCAGAGGCCCAATACCCGGATCAGGAAGGCCCGAGATACCCGGCCTGAGCAACGGGCCCATCACATGATGATAGGATAATCATGGTAGAATTAATGTCGAACGAGAATCGGCCCAAGTAAGGGTTGGCCCAGTAAGGAGACATACCGAACGGAGTTCGGACTATATATCATACTTGGGCCAATTTGATAGCATCTTCAGCATAGCCCAACATCCCGTTCGGGCAACGGCCAAACCGCAAGTGGCCAGGTGCAATTAATGCCAGACTGTGACATCAGCAAGTGGAAGCATGGATGACCAAGTCGGTGGAACAACGGCCAATCAGCATAGGGCAGCCCATGCTCTCCATTAGTATAAATAGAAGGTTTCAAGTCATTGTAAGGGTTAGCATTTCAATACTCAGGCTCTAACATAGCATCATTGCTCTTATTTCTTGTATTAAAGCATAGTTTCCGACCTACCAATCGGGAAACTCCTTGTAATCAGATTGGTTAATTAATACAAGTGAGCTTTCGAGTGTTAGTTAGTTCAGATCTTATATTTTTTACACGCTTTGATTCTGTGTCATTCCTGATATATCCAAAGTTCATGTTGGGCTTTCGGATCTACGGGATTTACCTTCAACATTGGCGCCGTCTGTGGGAAACTTGCAAAAAGTTTCACATTCAAATCATCCAAAAACCTCTATTTTCAAAAATGGTCAGAATCAGTTCCTATCATACAAGCGACGGTTCACGCCGTCACGGGAGGAGTCACACCCCGGGGAGTCAAAACCCTCAGGGACAATCCAGTCGAGGATCGTATCCTCGTTTTGATGAGGACTTTGTGATTCCTGAATCTCTGAGAAGAAATCCTCAGGCCATGCGTGACATGGCCCAGGTCATGCAGCATATGGCGAACGAAGAGGAAGGAGGTTCCAGCTTTACAGGGGAGACTCCACGCACGGAAACAACCACAGCGTCATCCCGTTCGCATGCCCATCGGGATAATCGACGTAGCGCCCCACCAACAGCGCACCACAGTCCCAGTGACCGAACCCCGATCGGGTCACAAGCTAGAGGACCAACTCCCGTTGGTCATCATTTCCAGTATGCCGAGCGGGAAAATACTAGGGCCCCTCAACGGCAATGGGACCGGGACTGTACGGATATGAGGGCTCCACCACCGCCCCTTTGGCGGCCCAGGAGGAAGAAATGGCCGAGATGAGGAGGCAGATGAATGAAATGCGAGACCAGATGAACCGGGCGCCTGTACAACCTGCCCCAGTTCAGCTGGGAATTACTTCCCCGTTTACTAGGGAACTCATGTACGCAGATATCCAAGGGGGTGCCAAGCCCCCGATCGGCCAAATCTATGACGGGGTGGGAGATCCCCACGTGCATTTGAGGAGTTACCAAGGGGGACTCATGCTGCTAGGCGCACTCGAGGCCGCCATTTGCCGGTTGTTTTTTAGCACGCTCAGGGGACCTGCCCAGGAGTGGTTCGGGACACTGCAGCCCGGGTCAATCAACAGCTTTGCCGAGTTATCGGCGGTATTCTTGGCCCAGTTTGCTTCCAGTGCCAATCCCAAACGGCACTTCAGCTGTTTGACCAGCGTGAAGCAAAACGCCAAAGAAACCCTCAATCAATTTCTGAAAAGATGGAGGGATGAAACTTTAACGGTGGGAAACATGACGGATGATACCGCCATTACTCTATTCACAAATGCTCTCCGAACGGGGGAGTTGTACAAAGAGTTGAAGAAAAATTCGGGTACGGTGTACGCCGAGGTATTGGATAGGGCTCGCAAGCATGCCGCCCTAGAAGAAGAGATAATGATCAGGGATAAGGTCATTGCGCCTGCTGCCCCGATCAGAATGGCCGATCGCCTGGGTCCTAGCCCAGTGGCCGCTTTACCTCCCAAAAAAGGGAGATTTACACCCCTGGTCCTATCAGTAGCGACCATCTATCAGCACGAGAGGGACAATATACCCCTCCCGACTGATTCTGGACAGTTCATGGGGGCGGATGATAATGCTTTCTATAAATATCACAACAGAAAGGGTCATGCCACCAATGCCTGCAGGGCCCTACAAACAGCCATTGAGGATCTGATCCGAAGGGGCCATCTGGGCAAGTATGTGAATAAAGATCCAAATGCTATGGGCACGTTGAAACCGGCCAGGAAATCAAATAGCTGGCGCCGGGATGCTCAACGTGACGCCCAGCCTCAAAATGATGTGTATGTTCCTCCCAGGGATGAACCAGAGGGCTCGGGAGGCCCTGGAAAGAAGCCTCGAATGGAGGTCAAGGTTATATTTGGGGGCGGGGAGACAGGAGATTCGAACGCCGAACGGAAAAGGTTCGAGCGAAGTCTTTATGTGGGATCCGTCTTCGCTCCCCCCAGAAGAAAAGAAGGACAGACCCGATCACGTTCGGGCCAGCTGATTTACCCAACTCTCCAAGCCCACACAGGGATGAACTGGTGGTAAGCATGTGTGTTGACAATGCTTTGATCCGCCGAGTACTGGTCGATACCGGGAGCAGTGTGAATGTATTGTATCTATAATCATTCGAGAAAATGGGTCTACAAAGAAGCCAACTGACCCACCTACGGACCCCACTGGCAAGTTTCACCGGTAACTGCATCGAGGCTGAGGGGACCATCCAATTAATGGTTGAAATTGGGGATGAAACCCACAAAGCGTCACTCCGAATGACGTTCGTGGTAGTAGATATAAAGTGTGCCCACAATGCCATATTGGGCCGACCGGGATTGGAAGATCTGGAGGCAATAGCCTCTGTCCGCCACTCATGCATCAAATTCCCTACAGACACTGGGGTTGGGGTGGCCAGAACTGATCCGACGACAGCCCGGACATGTTATCGGGAGGCCCTGAAACAGATGAACACTCGTGGGATGCGGGTTAATACCATTGAAGTGGAAACCCACCGAACGGAGTACGAGGCACACCCAGAGCCCGCCACTCTTCTTGAACAGATCGATCTGGATTCCCCCCGAACCGAAAGGTAGTTATCGGGGTAGATCTGGAGTCTGATATCCGGGATGGCGTGATTGCCGTCCTAAAAAAGTTTCAGGTACTGTTTGCCCGAGGGCCAGAAGATATGCCCGGTATTGATCCGGAGATAATATGTCACAAACTTGCCGTTCGGCCTGATGCAAAACCAGTCCAGCAGAAGAAACGGTATCAGGCAACCGAACGGAATTCACAAAGCGGGAGGTGGCCACCTTGCTGAAAATAAAGCACATCCGTCCAGTAATCCACGTAGAATGGCTATCCAATGTGGTCCTAGCCCCAAAGCAATCTACTTGGAGAATGTGCGTGGATTACTCTGACCTGAATAAAGTGTGCCCCATGGATCCCTATCCAGTGCCGAGGATCGATCTGCTAGTGGATGAAACTGCCGGATGTGAATTACTGAGCTTCATGGATGCTTTCCGGGGTTATCATCAGATATTCATGCACCCGGCTGATGCAGAGAAAACGGCGTTCGTTACCTCGGATGGCGTGTTTTGTTATATCGTCATGCCGTTCGGATTAAAGAACGCAATGGCAACTTTTCAAAGGATGATCGGGATGCTGTTCAAAGAAGTGTTGGGTGTCACAATGGAAGTATATGTTGATGACATCCTGATCAAAAGCAGGAAGAAGGAAAACCATGTCCTGGACATAGAGAGGGTGTTCGGGATAATGCAGAAAGCAAATATGAGGCTGAATCCCAAGAAATGTGCTTTTGCTGTAAGAGGGGGCAAATTTTTGGGATACATGATGAGCGAGAAGGGGATTGAGCCCAACCCAGAAAAAGTAAAGGCAATTGTGGATATGGAGGCTCCAAGAAATCTCAAAGAAGTGCAGAGATTGACCGGCCGATTAGCAGCCCTGAGCAGATTCCTATCCAAACTGGCCGATCGAGCTATCCCGTTCTTCCAAATCATGAAGAAAGCCAACCCTTTTGAATGGACGGCCGAATGCCAAACGGCCTTTGAAGATTTCAAAACGTATCTGTCTTCCCCTCTGGTCTTGACGCAACCCGAACCAGGGGAGCACCTGTATATGTACCTAGCTGTAGCTGACCTGGCCGTGAGCACAGTACTATTGAAAGAAGAAGATGGCGTTCAACGGCCAATCTATTTTGTAAGCAAGGCGTTGAACGGTCCGGAAACCAGGTACACCTTGCTAGAGAAAAATGTACTGGCCCTGATAGCTGCCATTAAACGTTTGGCCTCGTATTTCCAGACCCACCCGGTAACTGTGTATACTACCCAGCCATTAGCCACCATCTTGAGAAATCCTATGGCAAGTGGACGCATTACCAAGTGGAGCCTCCTGATCGGGCAATACGAGGTGGATTTCAAACCCCGGCCTACTATCAAAGGGCAGGCCCTGGCAGATTTCATTGCAGAATGTACCGCCCGGCCCTCAGAAACAGATTCAGAGAACAATGGGCTGGATAACTGGTGGGAAATGTATGTGGATGGTGCAGCTAGTGCCAAAGGTTGTGGAGCTGGAGCTGTGATTACATCGCCCGAGGGGTTCAAAGCATATTATTCTATCCATTTTGACTTCAAGGTAACCAACAATGAGGCTGAATATGAGGCTCTCATTGCTGGTTTAAAATATGCAAAGGCCCTGGGTGCCGATCGGTTAAAAGTCCGGTCGGATAGTCAATTGGTAGTATATCAAGTAAACGGCACTGTCGAGGCTAAAGAAGAGAGAATGAAGGCCTACAAGGAGATAGTTGAGGAGCAGATAAGTAAATTTGAACAGGTGGTGCTCGACCAAATATCCAAGATTGAAAATACTGAAGCAGATATCTTGTCCAAGTTAGAAAGTGCAACGTTCGACGATCGGGCACAGGAGATCCCGGCCCATATCCAACATTTTTCCCATCGGGAAACATTGGCGACCCCAGCAATCATGGTGCTCCAGATCGAGGCCATATCTTATGTCGTCCCGAGCTGGGTCATAGATATGACCAACTACCTGAAAGACGGGACCCTCCCACAAGATAAAAATCCTGCTTATCAAATAAAATGCATCCAGAGGAGGGCTTCCATGTTCGAATTGGTAGATGGGCAGCTGTACAAAAAGACATTTGGTGGGCCGTATCTAAAATGCTTCCCACCCGATCTAGCGGCGGCTGTAATGGAAGAAATTCATGAAGGTATCTGTTCCAGCCACCAAGGGCCCAAGACACTAGCCAGAAAAATCATCCTACAAGGGTATTTTTGGCCGACTATCCAACAGGACTGCTTTACACATACTAGGAAATGTAAGGTATGCCAACTGTACGCACCGGTCCCCGGACGGCCTGCCACTTTATACACTCCAATGACGGTGGCTCTTCCGTTCGCAAGATGGGGGATCGACCTATTAGGTCCTCTACCTACGGCCCCTGAAAACAACAAGTATATCATCGTGGGGATAGATTATTTTACCAAATGGGTAGAAGCCGAGCCACTGGCCAGCATCACAGATGTTAAATGTCAGAAGTTTGTCTGGAAAAATATCATTTGCCATTTCGGAATCCCTGAGCAGATTGTAACTGACAATGGAAGGCAGTTCGTGAGCCGGAATTTTGAGAACTACCTGGTCAAATGGGGAATCAAGCATTCCAGAGCGTCCGTGGCATACCCTCAGGCGAATGGCCAAGTAGAGAATATGAACCGTACTATCATGGATGGTATGAAGAAGAAATTGGAGGAATACTCCTCATTGTGGCCTGATCAGTTAAATTATATTCTATGGACTTACAGGACCACACCCCGAACGGCCACGGGAGAGACTCCATTTGCCCTTGCCTATGGTTTCCAGGCCAAAGTATCAACGGAGATCCTAGTTCCCACACACCGAACGGTGCATTACAGCCCAGAACAGAATGAAGACAACTTACGGGCCGAATTGCATTTCATAGAAGAAAGAAGGGATCTGGCAGCTGCACGAATGGAAGAGTATCACAGAGCCACAAGAAGATATTTTGATAAGCAAGTTAAAGTTCGTTCAATCGAGGTAGGGGACCTGGTGCTAAGAAAGCGAGAAAAAAGCAAACCGCTCGAAGGTGGAAAAATGGCACAAAATTGGGAAGGCCCCTACCAAATATGTAAGAAGTATGCTTCAGGAACGTTTGGCCTACAAAATACCGAAGGCCGACCGGCATGAACTTGGAATGTGGAACATCTAAGGAAATTTTATCAGTAAAAACGGCTATTGCCACCTCTAAAAAAAATGTATAGAGAGGGAGACATAACTTCCACATAAACTCAGCCCATGATTAACATGATCATTCTGGATGACCGAATGAGGAACGGGTTAACTACATGGAAGGAAAATCAATTCTCAGCTAAGGGAGTTTTTGACCCTAGATTTATGAAAGAATAAAGGGATCAAAAACGGCTTGAAGAATTGAGGCTCAGAAAATCGGTGCCCGTGGTTAACTCGATCATTCCGGATGACCGAATGACGAACGTGTTAACATCATGGAAGGAAAATCAATTCTCAGCTTAGGGAGTTTTTGACCCTAGATTTATGAAGGAATAAAGGGATCAAAAACGGCTTGAAGAATTGAGGCTCAGAAAATCGGTGCCTGTGGTTAACTCAACCATTCCGGATGACCGAATGACGAACGAGTTAACAGCATGGAAGGAAAGTCATTCTCAGCCAACGGCTTGGAGTTTGACGCTCAGATAGTCTCACCTCAGCGGTTAATATGAGAATCAATTCTGGAAAACCGAATGACGAACATATTAGCAGTTTGGAGGGAGCCATTATTTCAGCAAGAGTTTTGACCCTGTAATTACGCATCGATGAAGGGATCAAAATGGCCTGGAGTTCGAGGACAGTGATTCTCACCTCAGCTTTTTAACACGCAAAATCATTCTGGATGACCGAATGACGAACTGGTTAACAGTTTGGAGGGAGCTGAGTCGTCAACTTGGCCAAAGTCGACCCTGTAATTACGTACGGGCAAAGGGATCAAAACGGCTTGGAGATGGTGTCAAGACTGTAAGATATGGATTAACCGAGCGACGTTCGGATAAGGTACGGATTGTCGCCCGGGGAATCAGAACTATGGTTTTGAAAAAGCTCGCCTCAGTCATGAACTTGATTCGGAAGCGAGTCGCCCTTTTAGCTATAAGTAAGGAATGACCCAATTCGGTGATCTTGCTTATAGTTCGAAAAGGGTTACCTCAGACCCCTAATATGGATGATACGAGCCAGAGAGAACAGTTCGGAATGCATCGGAATTATGGGTTTGGAAGGGAGATAGTCTCACCTCAGCTTGTTAACACGTGGAATCATTCCGGATGACCGAATGTCGAACGGGTTAACAGTTTGGAGGGAGCCCCTGTCCCAGCTGAGAGTTTGACCCTGTGGTCACGATCAAAACGGCTTGGAGGAATTCACCTCAGCTAAGAGTTTTGAACCCGTGCGTCACAAACGGAAAAAGGGATCAAACGGGTTCGGGAGAGGTGTCAGAACAATTGTTAAGAGATAGCCTCACCTTAGCTTGTTAACACATGGGATCATTCCGGATGACCGAATGACGAACGGGTTAACAGTTTGGAGGGAGCCCCTGTCCCAGCTGAGAGTTTGACCCTGTGGTCACGATCAAAACGGCTTGGAGGAATTCACCTCAGCTAAGAGTTTTGAACCCGTGCGTCACGAACAGAAAAGGGATCAAAACGGGCTCGGGAAAGGTGTCAGACATTAAGATACATGAGCCGAGTGAGGTTCGGCCACATAGAAAGGATGGAAAAAAGACAACAGATAAGGAAAGAAGTCCAGTTTATTCTTCGGCATTACTAGCCGGAATATACAAGAAGAATAAAGAAGCAAAAATTACAGTAAGGCTATGCTACTGGAGGATTGCCGTTCGGGGAGGATGGAGGCTGAGAGCTCCCTGCCTGCACTGCATCATCAGGCGCTGCTTTGGATCTTTTCTCCATGATGCGATCATATGTATTCCCGAACAGATCGTCGAAGCCTAATTCATCAGGATCGAACGGCTTGGGGAAATGCTCTAGGATCAGTTCAAGGTTCCTGTCCAGAAGCAGGTCCTGACTTTGCTTCACAGTTTTCTCGGTCAGGACATCTAAGAAAGATTTCCCTTCCGGCGTGCTGTCCAGGAGGTCGATCCCTGCCTTGATGGGATCTGAGCTCTCACGCAAGAATTGGCCAAGGTGAGGACCTAGGAATTGTCGGGCCGTGTTCTCCAGAGCGACGTTCAGCCCCTTGCCCCGTTGAAAATCCACTATCGATTGATGAGCAATCTGGGAAGTATTGACCGTGTAAGGTTCGGGCAGATGGTCGCCAACAGCTTTATCAAATTTGATACCAGCAGACTCAGCAGCCCGCACCTTGGCCCGGAGTTCTTTAAGCTCCCGGTCGCGACGACGGGACTTCTCCTGCATCTCAGCCAGAGCAGCTTTTGCCTTCTCACCCTCCTTGGCCTGCTCTTGGAGATCGGCCGCTAACTTCCGAGCGGCAGAAATGAGGACCTGGCCGTCATCCCGATCGCTGGCTAGGGCTTTCATTTCCTTCTCAGCTGCAAGAAAGGCCTTGTGATAGTATACACCAGCCTGAAAACGAGATTACAATAAAAGTCAGATAAAGTAAAACATGAAGAATAGAAAGGCATGGATCGGAATGAAGTGTACCTTGAGTGCTTCCTGGTGACCTGCTTCGAAAAGATCCGACCAGTGGGTCAGGTTCGTGAAGCTCGGGGGAACCTTGATTGCAGTGTGACACCACATAGAAGATGGCATCAACCCGAACAGATACCTCCCTTCTGATCTGGGCCCCATGTTTGAAAATTCGACAAACATCCGATCATCGATCGGTGCGTCAGTGAGAGCCGGAGTTGATTTGTTGGCAGGCACCGATCTTTTGGGCTCAACCTCCGGCCCGGTCAAATCAACCACATGGTCGATCGGGATCAATTGATCACCATCATTCCCTTTGCGCTTCTTCCGAGTTTGCTCCGCCGAGTCACGATCGGCTATCATTTTCTCTTTTCCTTTACCAGAAGAAGCCATCAAGGTAGCGGAAGAGATAGAACGCCGGACGGGTATGGGAGATATCACACCTGCAAGAAAAAGGAATAAACGATAAGAAGCTGAATTGTGAGAATGAAGGATGATCGGGTTGAAATCCTACTACACTTACCAATTTCGGCAGATAACATGCTTGAAGTAGTGACAAAACTCCTGAGACTATGGGTTCCTCCCATCCGTAAGGACTCCGCTTGGGAGCGTAGAACGGCGTCCACCCTGGGATGAGAATCTCGAACGGGATAGGCGTTCCACCTATCCGGAAATGGCAGAGAATCGCCTACCCGAACAAACAAGAAACGCTCCTCCCAGTCAGCCGGCGGAGTGATATTCTCTGTGAATAATTGACGATCAGAACGAGCTACCAGCTTCAGGTACCCGGTCGTCCAGTAAGGCTGGTAGCAGTAATGGTGAAGGAATAGGTCGACGCTTGGAGTGATCCTCAACTCATGGCATCGAATGATGAAGCCTGTCAGAATGCGGTAAGTGCTGGGAACGAACTGAGCGGGCAGTACAGCAACCCGGCGTAAGAACTCCACAATGAATGAATGGAGAGGGAACCGAAGCCCAGCAGTCAGAGCGTCGAGGTGCACTAGCACGTGCCCCGGTCGGTGCCTCATCGGGTGCCGAATGAATCCAGCGTAGTATTCCCTTGGTGGGGGCAATAACTGGCTAAGTTGTCGTTCGACATCTTCTGGAAGACGTTGTCTTTGTTTACGTATGCGAGTGAAGTGTAGGGGAATGCGGGGTGGCCGCTCGGGCATCCCCTTGTTATAGACCTGGACGTCATCTCCTGATAGACATCCATCATCTTGTGGCTGTTCGGTATATTTACTGGCCTGAGGATTGGCGGGTTTAGGTGTTTGGGAAGAAGAGCCTTCGGCCTTGTTACCAGCGGATGTCTTGCTTGTGCGAATCAAAGGCATCTCTTCAGATTCTGAGCTAGAGGGGTAATACATAAAAACACTGGAGAAAACTCTGGGAATTCTAGAGAGAGAAGGCTTGAAAGTACGCAAGAGAATTCTAGGAATTCTAGAGAGAGAAAGCTCGAAAGAAAAGTGAGGAAACAGCAGGAGAAATTAGGGGAAGCACCTCTCTATAAATAGGGAAAGTGCCGCACAAATCCCTAATCCATGAGCAACACGTGGCATTGGGTGGTTACGATTAATCTGGGGCATTTATGATTCATTTTTGTGCACGTACCCCGAACGGGCTTACAGGGGAATAGTAAAGATAACGGGGAAATGGCTAAAATCTATTTAGATCATCGATTACCGAATGACGAACGGGCTTGCAGAGGATTAGCAAAGATCACAGGGACTTGCTGTTTAGAATAACCAAGAAAACGGCTAAGTCCTAAAAATTGACCTGAAGCCCGACCGGCTATCAACGTCGTAAAAGGTTATCTGAAGTCAAACGGCTAAGTCCTAAAAATTGATCTGAAGCCCGAACGACTACCAACTTACGAAGAAGCCCAGGTGCGAAGAAAACCAAGAAAACAGCTGTCCTAAGGATTGATCTGAAGCTCGACCGGCTATCAACGTTGTAAAAGATTATCTGAAGCCAGAATGTGCTAAGTCCTAAAAAGTTATCTGAAGCCCGAACGGCTGAGTTCCAGAGAGGGGGTTTTTTCCTTAACAAATTATCAGAACCTTCCAATGCCCGAACGGCGATCAACGGCATTAGGAATATTTAAGCAAGAAATAAAGTCAGAAAATTGGTTAAGTCAGACAAAACGGGCCGAACCCCGAATGACGAGTAAATCATGCAAAAAGGTGGAAAAGACGGTACACAAAGCATCATGCAAAAAAGGGATATGTCTTCATCGGTTCTACCGACCGGGAAGTACAAGCTACTTGAGGAAAAGAAAATTACAACGAATAATTAAAAAGTACATATAGATTATTGGCCAGGGGCCATTTCCTCTCCCTCTTCGTCCTCGTCCTCATCGTCATCAGACGGGGGTTCAGGCTCTCTCCCAGCAGCCCGATCAGCTTTCCGTTGCTGAGCCCGCAGAAATTTCTCGAATTGAGCATGTATAATGTCATCCTTGGGAAGATCAGAAGCCTGAACCGGCCTCCCCAGATTATTTTGAAGCTGAGCAACGAAGGGACGCAGCAGGACCTGGCCGATTTTTCCATAAAGATCTGTAACAATGGAGTCGTTCCATTTTTTGGCCTCGGGATCCTTGTCCAAGAGGACCAGCCCTGCCGATAGCCGACCAGCACCTTTGGGGAAACCCTTCAAGTACGCCCCAAAGGCGAACGGGATTTGGGTCCTTGCGTGATCATCCTTGATGATGGAGAATTCATCAGAGGATTTAAATGTTTCCCGGACGGCGGACAGATCCACATTCACTTCATAGGGACCGTCCGGGATGCTGGAGAGCATTTCCTCAAACTTGACCTGTGCGGCCTCAGCGGCAAGGACCTTTGCCTGGGAAGCTGCAAGTTGGACCCGAAGGGTACCGAGCTCAGCATCCATCCTCTGCTTCTCCTCCGCAAAGGCCTTCCGTTCGGCCTCCAGAGAGGTGATGGCGGCGGCAGCATTTTGCTCAGCAGAAGATTGAGCAGCAATCAGTTCCCGTTCCTTGTCCAGACGGGCTTCCCGCATTTGAAGGGTGTACAAACCCATCTACAGAGCACCGTTCGAGAGTTAGTACTGATTACAGAGTAAAATAAAAACAGAGCGCAAAAAAATAATGTACCTTTAGAGCGGTCAAGGCCAGGCATTCTTCAGATTGCTCGACCGGCAACTGAGGAAGGGAAAAATTGTTGAACCAAGAGGAGGTCGACCAGATCTGGCTCACGGTAGAACCAGCCCTTTCTAATACCTCGTGGACAGGATCAGATAAGGAGATCCGCTCGACCTGACCAGTAATATGGTCGGTGTGGGTCTCACCTGCATTCGAGGGTTCCCCCTGAACGGAGTCAAAGTGCTGGGAGAACTGATGCAGTTGGTCAGAGCCGAACCGATCGTCGACCAGCATAGCATCGAATTGGTCCTGATGGACCTGTTGTATTGGCTGCGGCTCTAGAAGCGGTTGAAAAGAGGCAGCATCCTGAGCAGGAATAATGGAGGGAGTAGGTTGGGGGTTCTTCCTGGATTTTTTCCGTTTACCGGCCCCACCGGCTGCAATAACTCTGCTATCATCCATAGGTAGATCTGGGTTTGGTGCTGAAAAAAAAAAGACAAAGGGCAATGTTAGTATCGAGCGGCCTTAGCGTGTGAGAAACTAGAAAAAAGAACTAAAGAATGTTTCTCGCACGGGAAGGACCGCCCGGACCATGGCACTTGGTTTCTCAAAACAAGTAAACCCAAGAGAACGGGCAGTACCTATCCCGACTGTAACAAGTCGTTCGGGAGTCAGATAACTCATGATGTCCATGCATTTATCCTTCTCCACAGCAAGCACGTCCTTGTAAATTTCTTCAGTAAGGACAGGATCAGGAGTCTTGCGGGGGAAGGCATTCCACTTGCGGGGAATTAGGCCGTCCGGGACAGACACGAAGAAAAACCGGTCTTTCCACCCTTTGATTGAAGTTGGGTTTCCCTTGAACAGGATGTGTCCCGTTCGGGCACTAGTGGCCAGATAGCCGTGGGTTTGTTGGGGGGCTACCTTGAAAAATTGGTGGAAGAGTTCTAGGGTTGGTCGGGCGCCGGCATCTTTACAACGGCAAATAAAACCCGCCATTGCCCGATAGGAGTTCGGCATAATTTGGGCCGGTACAACTTCGTAGAAATTGAAGAATGAAATGAAAAAGGGGTGTAGCGGAAACCTAAGGCCGGCCCTAATTGAGTCAAAATGAACTATGGTCATTCTGGGCCTATGACGCATTGGGTGAAGCCCAGCTTGCAAACGGAAATCCACCGGGTCAGGGATAAGGGCCGGAATTTCGGCCCTATTATGGGAGGTCAGTTTTTGCCGCCTCTCCCTAATCAATCTTAGGTCAAGGGTATGGCGAGGAAAATCGTTGGGACGTCCGGCCGCCATGGAGGCTATTTCGTCCTCGGATTTGGTATCGTCGGAATCTTCACTGGAGGAAGAAGAAGTGCTAGGAAGGTCCTCTGCCTTAGCCCTGGTATTCGTCGCCGTTTCAGTAGAACCACCGGTAAACGGGACTGTGATGACGTCCACAATAGCGGCGTCACGGTCATCTCCATGGGAGGCCATCTCCGAATCAGAGGAATGCTGTTTGGGGCTCATCTCGGTCGAGCCAGAAATGAAGATAAGGAATCCGGATTTGAGAAGTTACCTGAGCGATGGAAGCTGGGAGAAGATTGCAGGGGAATCAACAAGGCGCAGAGAATTGCAGAATCGAAACCCGGAATTGAGAAGTTAAAGGCTAATTTATAACCTTGAAACCGTCATGTCAAGAACCAATCAGGGAGCGACACGTCACTAGGAGCATTTAAGCTAAAACACGTGTCTAATGAAAAGACTAAACGACGGTTACCATGATGAATATGGGGAAATGAAGCGGCAGCCGTCAAATCACAGCATGGGGAACTGATTACTTCTGTACCCCGATCACCATTCGGAGTATTACAACATTGATATTCATACTTCCTAATGCACTCACTATCGTTCGAGACATCGGAAGTGGGGGACTTGTGTTGGGATATTGATCCAGAGGCCCAATACCCGGATCAGGAAGGCCCAAGATACCCGGCCCGAGCAACGGGCCCATCACATGATGATAGGATAATCATGGTAGAATTAATGCCGAACGAGAATCGGCCCAAGTAAGGGTTGGCCCAGTAAGGAGACATACCGAACGGAGTTCGGACTATATATCATACTTGGGCCAATTTGACAGCATCTTCAGCATAGCCCAACATCCCGTTCGGGCAACGGCCAAACCGCAAGTGGCCAGGTGCAATTAATGCCAGACTGTGACATCAGCAAGTGGAAGCATGGATGACCAAGTCGGTGGAACAACGGCCAATCAGCATAGGGCAGCCCATGCTCTCCATTAGTATAAATAGAAGGTTTCAAGTCATTTTAAGGGTTAGCATTTCAATACTCAGGCTCTAAAATAGCATCATTGCTCTTATTTCTTGTATTAAAGCATAGTTTCCGACCTACCGATCGGGAAACTCCTTGTAATCAGATTGGTTAATTAATACAAGTGAGCTTTCGAGTGTTAGTTAGTTCAGATCTTATATTTTTTACACGCTTTGATTCTGTGTCATTCCTGATATATCCAAAGTTCGTGTTGGGTTTTCGGATCTACGGGATTTACCTTCAACATTGGCGCCGTCTGTGGGAAACTTGCAAAAAGTTTCACATTCAAATCATCCAAAAACCTCTATTTTCAAAAATGGTCAGAATCAGTTCCTATCATACAAGCGACGGTTCACGCCGTCACGGGAGGAGTCACACCCCGGGGAGTCAAAACCCTCAGGGACAATCCAGTCGAGGATCGTATCCTCGTTTTGATGGGGACTTTGTGATTCCCGAATCTCTGAGAAGAAATCCTCAGGCCATGCGTGACATGGCCCAGGTCATGCAGCATATGGCGAACGAAGAGGAAGGAGGTTCCAGCTTTACAGGGGAGATTCCACGCACGGAAACAACCACAGCGTCATCCCGTTCGCATGCCCATCGGGATAATCGACGTAGCGCCCCACCAACAGCGCACCACAGTCCGAGTGATCGAACCCCGATCGGGTCACAAGCTAGAGGACCAACTCCCGTTAGTCATCATTTCCAGTATGCCGAGCGGGAAAATACTAGGGCCCCTCAACGGCAATGGGACCGGGACTGTACGGATATGAGGGCTCCACCACCGCCCCCTTTGGCGGCCCAGGAGGAAGAAATGCCTGAGATGAGGAGGCAGATGAATGAAATGCGAGACCAGATGAACCGGGCGCCTGTACAACCTGCCCCAATTCAGCTGGGAATTACTTCCCCGTTTACTAGGGAACTCATGTACGCAGATATCCAAGGGGGTGCCAAGCCCCCGACCGGCCAAATCTATGACGGGGTGGGAGATCCCCACGTGCATTTGAGGAGTTACCAAGGGGGACTCATGCTGCTAGGCGCACTCGAGGCCGCCATTTGCCGGTTGTTTTTTAGCACGCTCAGGGGGCCTGCCCAGGAGTGGTTCGGGACACTGCAGCCCGGGTCAATCAACAGCTTTGCCGAGTTATCGGCGGTATTCTTGGCCCAGTTTGCTTCCAGTGCCAATCCCAAACGGCACTTCAGCTATTTGACCAGCGTGAAGCAAAACGCCAAAGAAACCCAGGGGGCCTTCCTGTCTAACCTGCACTCTTCGGGTCAAAGTCATATTTATATTAATTGTAACTCTTATGTGCAGGATCAGTCTCTCTTGATCCCCAAGAGAGTGCTCATTGACTTTGACAAATTTCCCTATGTTATTTCCAATTCCACAGGCAGCTTTAGTCGTCATGTACCCTAAAGGTAAATTGTGAACTTGTACCCAAAAATCAACACAATCCAAGGACATTCCAAAAGGCCTATCAGTATGCCCTAAGCGTCGTATCACTACTAAGTTTTGATCAAAAGACCAAGACCCCTCCTCGACTACACGACTGATGTCTACTTCATGATAAAATTGGAGAAGAAACTTAGAAGCACCAATCTCTTCAATAGTGACTCCCCGAACCAGCCTCCAAACTATGGCCATAGTTTCATGAAAAGAAATTGGACGGGCAGATTTATCTGTAACCACCCTTGCCACCAGAAACAGACTCCCCCTCAACATTTTCATCACCCCAATCGGGTCTGCTTCCAAGACTATGCCCCTATTTCCTTCTCAACAATAGTGACTTTATTATAGGGCACAATAAGCGTATCCATGGCGAATGTCAAAATTAAACAAATCAAGATACCAAATAACAACCAAACTAAAAAAAATCAGAGAAGCATCGGCACAATGACCAAAAGGTTCTAACCTCTTTACCCATTTCATGATGCTCTGCCAAAGACTGGAAATCAGCAATCCCCTTCAACCAAAACCAGCAATCAAACATACGTTCACAAAGGAACGTAGATGAATCCTCGGCAACAAGGTAGGGGTGGGCATAAAACCCGAACCGAACCAGTATCGAACCGTCCCGTAATGGTACCGGACCGAATACCGGATATATAAACGGTTCTATAGATTTTTATCTCGTACCGAAATCGTACCGTTTGAAACGGGTACGGGACCGGTCCTAGATTTTGATAACCGAAAAATACCGGACCGAACCGTTCAAAAATAATGCATTTGAATTTTATATATTTTTTCTATATCAATAGATCTCTTTTATAGATCAACAATTTTAGAAAATAATGCATTTGAATTTTTTATATTTTTTCTATATCAATAGATCTCTTTTATAGATCAACAATTTTATACCCCAAATATGTATACATGTGTCCCTAAGATATCTAAATGTGTTTATATACTTGTGTGTGTGTGTGTGTGTGTGTGTGTGTATGGAAGAGATCAGATAAAAAGAGGTTCTCCCGTGCAAAGTTCTGTTGCACTTTTTCACAGTGACAAAAAAACTGTGTTTTAATTACGAAATTGCCACCACGTTTTTTATCAAATTTAGTTCACTTTTGGCTCATTTTGAGCCATTAGATCTGGAAATGAATGCACGAGATTAATTCTCACTTTGAATGGGAAGACCTCTTTGTATTTGAACCATCCTATATATATATATATATATATATATATATATATATATATATATATATATATATATATATATATATATATATATATATATATATATATATATATATATATATATATATATATATATTGCTATTTTTTTCTCTTTATATAATTGATGTTCTATTTTGGTATGTATTGAAGGAATATTAAAATTTTAGAAAACATTAATGACTATTCATTTCTAGTAATGTAGTGTACATGACTTTTTGTTGTATCATGTTTGTGCAATTTTTACAACCTAATTAATATGGTTTAAAGGTTAGCTCTCAAGGTTCAACTATAAATTAAATCAGAACTACATGGTAATATTTAACCTAGAACGAAGAAGAACAACATTGAAGATTTCTATTATATTCAACAATTTGATGATATTCGTTTTTATATATTCACATGAACTTAGTAAATTAAAGATGATGTTTATCTCGTGCATCATTATTTTGCTATATTTTTTCTTAGTTGTGTTGCACTATTTGTGTATTTGTGAATTTTAGTAATGTGTATGCAATTTCTTGTATTTATTTCAACATTTCATGTGAGATGGTTGGTTTGATGATATCTACTAATTGCAAGTTTTGTTCAAATTTTTTAGCATGTGTTTGGCATTGTACCGTACCGTTTTGTACCGTTCCGAAACGACATGGTACCGAACGGTTCTATCTTTGGAACCGGACCGTTAAAAACCTCACGGATACATTACGGGTTTAACCAATTTACCTTCCGGATCACGTCCACCCCTACAACAAGGTACCGGACCAGAGACGAGCACACGGACGGCTCACAGTCACCAACCCAAAACGATGAGAAGCTAAAAAACGAAAAATAGAAATAAAGCAACGATGAAGATAACCTGTAGCCAGAGAGAATTGAAACCAGAGACGCCGATTGCCAGCCCTCCTACGATCGATCGATCTGAAGGGCGGCGCTTCCGCTAGGGTTCATTCATTCTTCGCTGCGACTAGTTATTTCCCCAATCCTTAATTACTATGTACTGAAAAATGAAACTAAGTAGGCCTGGGGTGGCCCTAACATTTAGTCTCACTACACAGATGAATCAATGGCTGCAGCATAAAACACGCCATTTCTTATTTTTTTTAATATTAAATCATATTCTGAAATGTTCTCAAAATACAAAAGATGCTACTTTCAAAAAAGAGTATTCATGTGCCTGAGATTCAAATTTGACCATTTCCTAAAGGCTGCCTTGAATTGTCTCCAGAAGCCCAAGCTTGATAGTCCTTCACTAGCTGCGTCAGTTACACATAGTAAAATAATCTTAGGTATGAAGATTCATTCATAATCTTCAACTGAAAAGCGAGAGAAAGGAGGCTATCTTAAGCACAAAATACATAGCCAGTTGTATAATGCAAATGTCATCATGAATTGCACCATAAATGTGCTAGTTTTAGACTAAAAAAATTGTGATCAGTTAGATCATGTATACCACTATAGCTGTTTAGCTCAACCTATTCCCCAAATGTAGAAATAATTTAAAAAATAAACATCGCTCATCTTCTTTCCTACCCCCCTGAAATCCCAGAACCAAACAACCCCTGGAATGGGCTGTATTTATTGCCTTCTAAAGATGATAGAATAAGCAAGTCTATATGTTATAGTATAATAAATAAGCAAGAAATGTCTAATTCCCTGCAATCTAGTAATTTCCTTTCCTGGGAAATTCCCCTTTACTATGCATAGTTTCCTTATCCCTTTGGCATCTGTAACATTTACATTTAGCCTAGCTAAAGTTTGTTAGTTTGAATGGCCTATTAACACCAATCCGAAGGACAAGAAAAGAAAAACATACTATTCCCAAGCATTTGCTCTGTGTGTACTTCTGTTTTGATTACTATGTGAAATTGGATCCTCTCTTATGGAAAAGGGACTAAAGCTAAGAAATGAAACAACCAAGAAAATTGGTCGACACAATATATAATTTTCAGCCAAACGTGTGCTGCAACAAAAACAGAGCTTTAGTGATAGAAAGAAGGTTTGTTTGACCATGGCTTGCTAACTAGCCATGGTACATGTTTGGATGGTAAAACAACAGATGTGGAAACGACCACTACTACTTTGTGGTGGTGCCACAAATGAAAGTCACATTTTTGCCAAGTCCTTTCATCTTCACGCAACCTCAACTGTACATTTTTAGCATTACTATTCCAATTTAGAATATGTGTTCCTAAGATGATAAAAAAACAAGCAACATAATCTATTAATAGCATTCAAGGTTAAACATGACTTCTAGAGAGTGACCAAAATACGAAGTTCTCATCTCTCTCAGTGGGGAAAAAGATAAAACGAGATGAAACCCCAAATTGAAGTTCGAATATATGCTAATATCACCCCAAAAAAAACCTTCAAGGCCTACTCAATCTGGGTTGAATATGATCATCTTAAGCCCATGGCCTTTACCTTTTGTTACCTAACATCATGCTATGTGCCAGTTCCGTGACCTATATAGTTTCTGCTTATCAACCATAAAGGAATTAGTTGATAATGAAAAAAAGTACTGCTTTTGTCCGAAGATGTTGAAATGAATAAAATGGCACTCTTACTTTCGTTATAGATATTATTTACTTAACTATTTAAGAGGTATACTTAAAATATTGGTTTTGATCATTGATAGCTTAACATCATCAGAAATTTCAATCACAATATAGCAAATTCAACAACATCACCCGAGCAGGCTCTATGTGTTATTGTAGCGAGGTTTCACTCTCTATTGCAGAAAGAGTGTGTCTGGAATTTATTTCTAATGTGTTGTCAATATAAAGGACACCAATACTGAACTTCACTATTTGTCATAAGAGTGTAACAATCACCACACAGAGAAATGCTTCTCTTTCGGCAACTCAAAATCATTTGCAACTGTACATTGTCAATACAAGATTTTTACAATCAGCAATCCCTATTTTTATTATAGCATAGTTATTAGACACATTCACCTTCGTCTTACTCGATCTCAATCAGTGCTTAATGGTTCATCTGAATACATAAGCGGTAAGCTAACACACCTGAGCCATAAACCGGGGAAGCGTTACTCCTAGTACCCCGTCAAGGACCTGAGAACCAGTTGATTCCATTGCTTGGACCGGAAGTGCTCGAAATGCAAAAGGGATTTCAACAACAACCTGTGTAATCAAATTCAACTCATGTACTCCTTTGTTGTGTGCTTATTTTTCTTCACATGAAATTAGCCGGATTTTAGGCATTACCTCGATGAATGCATCTGAAGTAAGTTGCTGCACAGCTGAGTCTACTAGTTTGTTATCACAGGATATTCTATTCACCATAGAAGCTGATAACAATCTCCGGAAATAAGTCTTAGAGCATACTCCGTATAAGTAAACATTTATAAATTATAACTTGTAAAAGCTTGTATTTTGATTGAGTTGACTAAAAGTAATCTCTACGTAGTACTATTTTTTGAGAGAGAAGGTAATAACTTTTTTCAGGATGTTTTTACTTTGACTTATTTCAGTCCCAGACTAGACCAGACTTTAACAGACCAGATTTCGACAGTTATAAAATACGGAGTACACAAAGACCAAACATCTTCCATACCAGACCAATTCAGACCAGACCACAAAATTTCAGTTCAATTAAAAACATCCTCGGAATGAAAAAATGCATTATCTGATTGGGATATACTCTGTTTTTTAAAATTACAGTTCTATTTATGCAACATAGATTTTAAAAAAAGATACAAACAAACACATAAGTCACTGCTAGATCAAAAATTGAAATTGTGCAATCATGAAAAAAGTTTAGACTTTAGAGTTATAAGATTTACCACAGCCATAACATGTGCTCATCTTCAGTCATCGAGAGTTCTAGATCCAAACAAGCACTATAATTATACAAACTGCTAGAACTTGCTACGTTCAAATCACTTCTACTGAGTTTACAAAGTTCATTCAGTGCAGACAGATGGGAAACTATGTTATAGTGTAGCCACTAGCCAGCAATATTTAATTAACTACAAAGTTATAAGGTACATGAGTTGATGCAGCATTGCAAAGATTAATTAATGAGAGAATGGGGTTATGAGATGAAATTTCAGGCACAATGGTAATCCATGGCACAGTCACACAGTTTGTGGAAGTATCCATTATCTCCATGACCCAAAGACCTTTACAGAATTACACTACATCCCTTAATGTGGGTTATGTAACCTTTACTGAAGAAGAAAAAGATTACCATTAGAGGTATTAGATGGTACATGAATTGTGAAGAATGTGCACACTGACATGACATTTGCAACAAATTTCTCCTTTTCTCATATCAATTCCAGAATTCCTACAGAATAACTAGGCATTTGACAACTGTCCAATTGATCAGCACTTCTAAATGTAAGGCTTTGTTTAGCACCACAAAAGCAAGCATATAAGACACCTATTTGTCCTTTTTAGAGAAAGCTGTTCAAATAAGCTCTATTTCCTGGGATCTTAGTTGACACGTCTCCAGTAACTTTTCAAATAGAATTTGATATATAGGATCGGTTTTAAAATTATTTTATATGTATGCTTTTCTTTGATATCTTATTTCCATGCTATGTTAAAAGTGCTCAGCAGTTTAAACTTATACGTTTTCAGACAAATATAGTTAGGATGTTTTTACTTGGACTGTTGGTCTGGTCTGGTCTGAACTGGTCTGGTTTCTTTGTATTTTTATAACTATCCAAGTCTGGTCTGGTATGATCTGGTTTGGGAGGAATTACGGTCCAAGTAAAAACATCCTTAATCAGGTCCAATGATAACCAACAGCGGAATATTTCCGGAAATACACACTTAAAAAGATGCTTACCTTCAAACTTATCATTTTGGGCAACAATAATAGGTGATCCCTCAAGCTGATAAAAACAAAAATGCAAATAAAATTAGAACGTATGAAGCAATCAGGATAAACTGCAAACTGATCAAGATTCAAGAACAATATATTTGAAGACCGTTGTGTAATGCCAGTCAGTACCTTGCAAGAAAGGAGGTTGATAGAACATCCGTCAGGCTTCTCCTCAACTCTCACCAACAAAACAGGGCTCACCTCAAAAGCGAAGAATTTAATACCATACAAATAACATCTGAATGTATTATCATCCACCCTCTCAATCCTCTTCCCATCCAAAACCGAATACTGACTAGCGGGCAATCTCATATATTCCACTTCAACAACAAACACTCAAATCAGTTGAAGTAAACAAGCAGCATAGACTATCCAAACAAAAAACGAACAGAAAATCATACTCAGAGGTCTTTGTTGCTGTAAGACAGACACTGATTCCTTCCTGCGAGCTATAAATCGAAGTCTTGGAGTAGATTTGGCAGGAGTGTGAAACGATCCTCTGAGAGAATAACAAGATGAAGAGGTTAGAAGTTTAGGGTTTCTTAACCGGAACGGGAAGTAGCACAAATTTGTTGTACGTGATAAGGTCGGATGTAAACTCGACTCCATTTCCGCTCTCCACACTGGGTTTTCAAAAAACAAAATCTTGATTACTGCCAAGGGAGGCTTTGATGAACTTCATCACTGACTGTAAAGTCGAGGACCCACACGCGAGCTTTGGGTTGAAACGTCGCCGTAGAAACCTGATCAACTTCATCGATAATGACAATACGCACGCAAATATACGCAGATACGAAGAGACAACATGTGCATCGACGCTTTGGGATTTTATCGCGTGACAATATGCACAAATCGCACCGACAATATCAAGAGAATTACAATTTATTAGAGTCCGCACGAAAAACAATGCGGAAATTGACATTATAATTGGAAATGCTGATGGATTCATTGATATACGGAGAAGATTACAGTGAGTTGGAAATTTAAACCAAATTCAAGCTACTTTACAACAACTAGCCCTAATTCAGAAATTCTCAAAATCCAGAGCAAAGTTGAAGTATTCAAGAGCTTGTGAATTTGGTGACGGCCTTGGTGCCTTCAGAGACAGCGTGCTTGGCCAATTCACCGGGAAGAACCAATCTCACGGCTGTCTGGATCTCGCGGGAAGTGATGGTAGGCTTCTTGTTGTAGCGGGCCAGGCGAGATGACTCTTGCGCAAGCTTTTCGAAGATGTCGTTGATGAAGCTGTTCATGATTCCCATGGCTTTGCTGGAGATACCGATGTCAGGATGCACTTGCTTCAGCACCTTGAAGATGTAGATCTTGTACGTCTCCACCGACTTCTTCACCCTCTTCTTCTTCTTATCTCCGGCAGCAGCGGCTCCGCCCTCTTTGGGGAGCTTCTTCCCGGCCTTAGGCTTCTTCTCCGCCGCAGGTTTCTCGGCAGCTGGAGTCTTCTCCGCCGCGGGCTTCTTGTCTGCCTTAGGGGCCATCTGTTCAAGCAAGGATACAGAAAAGGAGAAGATGATCGAAAGATTGAGTTAGGTGAAAGGGACGAATTTTCAGATGATGAGAATCACAAGACCAGGGTTTGTTTATATAGGATTTATGAGAGTGCTGTGATTGGTTGTCTGGGTATGACACGGATCGAGGTTTCGCAGCTGACAGCCGTTGATGAATTGAACTGATCAGCGGCAGCGATTCAGCTTTGAAGACCGGGTTTACTGCTATCCGAAATTCAACCTTACGGGGTTATTGACTTATCCGAAATTAGAGGTATCCAACTATCCAAGTAGATACTCGCTAATAGTTTAGGGTCATCTTAGTAATTGAAAAAAATTGAAATGAAAAGATTACAACTGTTAAATAAAAAAGTGACTATTTGATTTAATTTTAATTAATATGACAACTTGTTATGATTAATTAATGTTAAGAGTTACAGACTTTCTTCTCAAAAGAATTCAGTGTAAATTCTCAAAAAAAGATACTGAGTATAAACATTCAATTGTAGTCGTGTCAAATATCCAACTAAAAATTTTTACACTTTTGAATAGTACAAAAGTTATAAGGTATGGAATATGGATGGGTGTCTACCAAACATGCACTAGATTAAAGACTATGACAGTAACGAGTCGAGGCGAGCTCGGGCACCATATGCTTGAGTTTGGCTCGATTTGGTAATAGTGGTGCTTGGGTGTGAGTTTGAAGTTCGACAAGTTTTATAAACAAGGCTTATGTTCGACTTGATATGCATTTGATGTTGGAAATTTGGGAATATTTCAAATGAATAAAATATACAAAATTATTATCTCTATTATCTAATATTTTTGTGTTGTATTGTTTAAATGAATTAATAAAGTTTCACATTGAAGCTCTTTTGAAACCGTTGCAGCTCTTTATTTTTTAAACGTTGCTAACCAACGTTTGAGAGACTTTATTATTGATGTCATTATTAATTACATTTATTATTGTAATAATGTTATTTACTAATAAAACCATTAGCATCAAATGATGCGGAGTAATTTTTACTCATCTGTTGGCAATGAACGCTTCTAGCTTTCTTTTGCTAGAGTTTTTAAGTATATATATGTGTGTGTTCGACCAGGCTAGTGGGTGTGGAAAAAAAACATTATTTTTGAGCTAAAACATCCCTTCTTTTTACTCTGTTGGATTAGTAATTTTTTACTCTCGTTGTTCTGTTACCGGCTTACGCCGAAGAGCTCGTTTTATCTTGGGGAAAGATTTTCGCTAGTCGGAAATACTTTCTTGAGGACAGCGTTTACGCGACTCGAGCTATATTATTTTCTAACACTTTTTTGCAGGTATATCCGGCGAATTTCTTACAACAATCTCAAGAAAGTATCATTGAACGAAGTATGCTCCTGCGATTCCAATCAAATAGGCCGCTGAAATCTTTGTTCACAATGAGGCTGCCAAACTTGGTATTTCTATTAATTACCTTAGTGTTGGCAATTTTATACCTGCATGAATCTGCCTGCATTATTTTATCTCAATCTGTGATTATGTTATGTGTTACCCTATTCACAATAAGCCTTATTTTAATCCCACTTATTATAATATATGTCACTTTATGTGATAAAAAGACAACTATGAAAAAAACAACCCACTTAAATCAAAATCAAAATTGATTAAAAGTGATGATATTTTTATTGCGGTTGTTTCTCAAAGTTGTAAAATAAGTGATGTGAATGAATGGATGGTAGACACCGGGGCTACCAAGCACATTTGTAAAAACAAAAGTGCCTTTACCTCTTATAGTTCTACTATGGGAGATGACGAAGAGCTCGTGTACCTAGCGGACTCAAAAACCGCAAAAGTGCACGGTAAAAGGGAAAGTTCTTCTTAAACTCACACCGGGGAAAACTTTATCACTAAATGACGTACTTTATGTGTCTGAGATTCGAACTAATTTAGTTTCTTTTGATTAAAGTATCTTTTGATTGTAACAAAATTGTTATGACCAAAAATGATGTTTTGTGGGCAAAGACTATTGTAAGAATGGATGTTATGTGCTTAGTATTCCAAAATTAATGCGTGACAATGCTTCTGCTTATTTGATTGATTCATATGATGTGTGGCATGCTAGATTAGGACATGTGAGTGATTCTTATATTAAATTGTTGCATGATCGTGGCTTGATTTCTAGTGGAAAGAAATTGACACTAGAAAAATGTGATATTTGTGTTGAATCAAAACAAACCAAAAAATCATGTCCTACCACACATAGAGAGTCAGAATTGCTTGAATTAATTCACACGGATTTAGGTGATTTAAAAAATACCATGACTAGAGGTGGTGATAAATTTTATGTCACCTTTATAGATGATTTTTCGAGATACACTAAAGTTTATTTGCTTAAAAGTAAAGATGAGACTTTTGATAATTTTTTAGTGTATAAATCCGAGGTGGAAAATCAATTGAATAAGAAAATTAAGAGAGTGAGATCGGATAGAGGGGGTGAATATATTTTAATAAATGATTTTTGTGAAAGGGAAGGGATTATCCATGAGATAACTCCTCCGTATTCGCTTGAATCAAATGGAATAGCTGAAAAAGAAAAAATAGAACATTAAAAGAAATGATGAATGCTCTTTTAATTAGTTCTGGTGCGTCCGATAATTTGTGGGGGAGGCTATTCTTTCTGCTTGTCACTTACAAAACAGAATTCCTTATAAGCATAATAAGAGAACACCCTATGAATTGTGGAAAGGTCATGCACCTAATTTGAAATATTTGAAAGTGTGGGGGTGTTTGGCTAAAGTCTTATTGCCTGATCCTAAGAAGAGGAAAATTGGTTCTAAGACATCTGATTGCATGTTTATTGGTTATGCTAACTCTAGTGCTGCTTATAGATTTCTTGTTTTGAAAAGTGATGTGCTTAATTGCAATACTATTATTGAAACAAAAAATGCTGAATTTTTTGAGAGTGTGTTTCCTTTAAAACCATAATACAAGACCGTTGCACCGTATCGTGAAAGTGAGCCATTAAAAGAAATTGAAACTTTTAATGGTGAACCCTCTAATTTGAGAAGAAGTAAGAGGCCAAGAATAGAAAAATCTTTTGGAAATGATTTTTATTCATATCTTGTTAATGATGAACCTTTTACTTATTCACAAGCTATTTCATCAAAAGAGGCTCCTTTTTGGCTTGAAACAATTCAAAATGAAATTGATTCTATCCAGAAAAATAAAACTTGGATTTTAACTGATTTGCCTAAAGGGTGCAACCAATCGGATGTAAATGGATTTTTAAAAAGAAATTTAATCCGGATGGTTCAATTGACAAATATAAAGCGAGGCTTGTGGCAAAAGGATTTTCTCAAAAACAAGATGTTGATTATTTTGATACTTTTGCACCGGTAACGAGAATATCTTCCATCAGAACTTTAATTGCTTTGGCTTCTATTCACAAACTTCTTATCCATCAAATGGATGTTAAAACAGCGTTTTTAAATGGTGAATTAGAGGAGGAAATTTATATGGTGCAACCGGAGGGTCATGTAGTTTCTGGACAGGAACACAAAGTGTGTAAGTTGATCAAATCTTTGTATGGTTTGAAACAAGCTCCAAAACAATGGAATGAAAAATTTGATGAAGTATTATTTGCTCATGGTTTTACCTCACTTGAAGTAGATAAGTGTGTATACACTAAAATAAAAAATGGTGTGTGCATTATTATTTGCTAGTATGTGGATGACATGTTAATTTTTAGTAGCAACCTTGAGCTAATAAATGAGACAAAATCATTTCTTGCCTCAAAAATTGATATGAAAGATTTGGGTGAAGCAAAACTGATTTTAGGTATTAAAGTCATAAGGAAGGATGGTGGTATCATACTATCTCAAGAGCATTATGCTGAAAAACTTCTAAAGAAGTTTGGACATTTCAATGTCACACCTGTGAATACCCCTTATGACTCTAATACACATTTGGCAAAACATAGAGGTGATCCTGAGGCTCAATATGAATATGCACAAATAATTGGGAGTTTATTACATTTAATGAACTATACGAGACCCGACATAGCCTATGCTGTCGGAAGATTGAGCCGATATACCCATAATCCAAATGGGGATCATTGGACCGCGTTGAGGCGGTTACTGAGATATTTGAGAGGTACCATGAATTATGGTATATTTTATAGAGGTTTACCCGTTGTACTAGAGGGATACAACGATGCTAACCGGGTCTCTGACTCAGATGAGATTAAATCCAATACATGATATATATTCACCCTTGGAGGTGGTGCTATTATGTGGAAATCAACCAAACAATCTATCATTTCTAGATCCACTATGGAGTCCGAGCTTATAGCTTTGGAAGTGACTAGTAGTGAGGCGGAGTGGTTGAAAAATTTCTTAGCAGAAATTCCGGTTGGTACAAAACCAACACCATCGGTGTCTATTCTTTGTGATTGCCAAAGTGCAATAAATAATGCTAAGAAAATGTGTTATAATGGGAAGAATAGACACATTCGTTTAAGACACAAAGTCATTAAACGATTATTGAAGAATGGAATTGTGTCCATTAATTTTGTGAGGTCAGAAGGTAATCTAGCGGATCCTTTGACGAAAGCCCTAGGACGAAAAATGATAACCGAAACATCGAAGGAAATGGGACTAGTGTCACTTTGAAACAAATGGGGATGGGAACCCAACTTGTGTGATTGGAGATCCCATGAAGCAAGTTCAAATGGGTAATAACAAGTCTTCCATTTGGTTCTGCTAGCCTAACTAAATTTGCCCATTTCCATGATGTGAGATATAGGCTAGAAACCGCATTCTCTGTGAGGGTGAGCTAAAAGCTCTTAATGATTATCATAGCCCTGAATTTTAGGGTGGTGTGCAAAAGCGGTACACACTTGATGATATCACCTATATGAGTGTGAGGTGGGGCCGCCTCCATGAAGCATGACAAAACTTCTAGAGCACTCATGAACACCAAGCACGCGCATGGCCTTACGGTGCACAACAGCATAATAACGAGAAATTGTGCGGGGTGAGACATGACCGTTAAGATCCTTATTTACCAATAGTAGCTTATTGGTTCAAGAAACTATACGTTTCACCAAAAGCTCGGTTTATTAAGACTTAATCGTCTCGGTCTGGTTCATAGTCTAGGGACACCAAACTTAAAGTCTCATTCCTTTAATCCAGTAGATATTTTCTAAACTATTTTTCCAAACTCCAAAAATTATTCATTTGAAATATGTGGGGGATTGTTGGAAGATTGGGAATATTTCAAATGAATAAAATATACAAAATTATTATCTCTATTATCTAATATTTTTGTGTTGTATTGTTTAAATGAATTAATAAAGTTTCACATTGAAGCTCTTTTGAAACCGTTGCAGCTCTTTATTTTTTAAACGTTGCTAACCAACGTTTGAGAGACTTTATTATTAATGTCATTATTAATTACATTTATTATTGTAATAATGTTATTTACTAATAAAACCGTTAGCATCAAATGATGCGGAGTAATTTTTACTCATCTGTTGGCAATGAACGCTTCTAGCTTTCTTTTGCTAGAGTTTTTAAGTATATATATGTGTGTTCGACCAGGCTAGTGGGTGTGAAAAAAAAACATTATTTTTGAGCTAAAACATCCCTTCTTTTTACTCTGCTGGATTAGTAATTTTCTACTCTCGTTGTTCTGTTACCGGCTTACGCCGAAGAGCTCGTTTTATCTTGGGGAAAGATTTTCGCTAGTCGGAAATACTTTCTTGAGGACAGCGTTTACGCGACTCGAGCTATATTATTTTCTAACGCTTTTTTGCAGGTATATCCGGCGAATTTCTTACAACATTTGATGTTTGAACCGAGCACTTGATAAGCTCGGTAAATATGTTTGAATGAAAAAAAAAATAAGTGATGCTGATTAATAAGCTTGTTCTTGAATTATTTGACATGTACTTGATTCGTTAATAATCATATTTAAATTTATAAAATCATGCTAATTACTTATAATTTTGACATGTGCATGACTTGTACCTATAATTTGTGGATGTTTGATAGGCTCGAGATCGAACTTAGCCGAATATTACAATGCTCGAGTTTGAGTTCGATTAAGTACTCGAACTTAAAACTCAAATAATTTTTGAGTTCAAAATTTGTTGAGTTCGGCTCGTTAAATTTCAAACTCGAATAGCTCGAAAAAACTCGATCTGCTGACAAAGTAATTGTCTAACTGAATAAAAAAATATTGATATCACGTTAAAGTAAAAAACTGCATATAGCCACACTCTATCTTAAAATGCCAAATTCCAAACTCAAGCAACTCGTTCAATCCGCATCGGTGATTCAGGATGGGGACGGGCCATTGTTACCGCCACAGATGATATGAGCATCATGATGCTTTTTTACATAAATAGATACATGATTGGAGAAATACTAAAGAAAAGGCATGACAGATAATTTAGAACATTTTGAAAAATATGGGACAACTAATATGGAATAGAGTGAGCACCGTTGATAGCTTGTATAGTTGATATTAATTTTCTTTTAGGTGTTAATACCACATCTACTTTTAATTTGTTGCACATTATGTTTATCACATTGTTTACTTGTGTGAAATGATAAAGATTGTGAATGGTGAAGAAAACATAAAAAAAGTACCTCCTTTTGAGAAATGATAGTTTCGAGTTTAATTCGTATAATATTCAATCTTAATATTTGCGCTTCAATGGAACTTCGCAACCATGCGCAGACACTATTTCTCTAGTATTAGTTAAAATTAATATTGTGAAACTATCATCATTATGACAGTCTTTACCCAAACTTGTGTCTCTGCTAGTGGGTGAACAAAACTAAAGAATGTTTTGTTTTGAAAGGGCCGACATCGAAGGGGAAAAAAGCAATCGAGGGATCTCAAGAGTGAAAAAGACAAGGGAATTGAGATGAGATCGGGAAAGGAGAACTTCTGAATGTCATTGGCCAACATATGAGCAATGGAGGGTGGGTTTGCAATATGAGCTTATTCTTTATTCGTGGCATTATTCTCTACTCGTGGTTGGTGAGATACAAATGGATATGGCAGTTTTATAAAGATCGTTGTTAGGGACTTTTCACTCGGTTGCTTTTTAAACAGGGTCTGATGTTACTACATGAACCCATAAAGTGTATTGTCTTCGTCAAATATTACAGTCTAATAGCTATATATAGACCAAATACATTCTAGAGTAATATACACGAGCCTATATCTATACTTCCTCCGTTCCAATATTCTTGCAACATGAGGTTGGACACAAAAATTAAAAAACTCCAATAAAGTAAAGTTTGTTCCAGGATTGGCCTTGTACTTACTATTATCGTATAATACGTAAAAGACCCACAATGGGGGTTTTGCACGCCACACAAAAAAGACCCATGTATGGGTGTACTAAACATAATTTAAAATAGTACAACTAATCTAAAAGAACATCCAGCAAAGCACATGGCAACCTATAGTACATAATTCAAAACAACACAACTAATCTAAAAGGACATCCAGCAAAGCACATGGCAGCCTTACACAATTCAGATTTAGAGGGAACTAAAAAAAACCAAGAAAGTTAAATTTCCCTCCATGACAAGCCACCACTTCTTATACCACATACAGGGAATTTAAAATCCTCACTTTCATTCACTACAAACCAGATAAAACACACCGTACACTGCACACGGTTCCCATGGATGAGCAGATTTCAGTTGATGAGCTTCTTCAATTGGAGGGGTATTTCGGGTTTGGTGACTTTACAGTTGACTCCGATGTTGAAACATTTCTTCTTTCATGTCTGAAAACTGAAAGTGAGGGAGAAGAAGTGTTAGTAGGCAGAAAAGGGCTAGATATGAAAATGATGAAAGGTAGCACGTAGTGAAAAAGCTTTTAATTTTGTTGGGATGTGTCTCAGAAAACAAAGAAATATTAATTAATAAAAATAATTAATTAATTAAATAGCTAAAGAAAACCAGAAATAAGATGGAACAGATTTTAGCCAGAGCTCGTGCTACGCATGATTTCCTTAAAACGTATTCGTCGCCTCCCACGGTGTTAGGAGCATTACAACGACCGTTTCCCAGGATACGATGGCTAACGAACTAACGTTTGAGCACACAAACGAGAGTTCCGACGAACGGGAACAAAGTAGAACACTCAGGAATTTTTTTCAGAGTAGTTGGAAGAGTTTTAGAGCTCAAAATACGTGCAGATAGTGTATGATTGCATGTGTTGTTGCAAAGCACCTGTCAGCTACTTATAGGAGGATTCATTGTGTGTTAAATGGGGTGTTAATGAACCTGACGTTGGACATCAATGACCAGTCCGTTGGACATTGAATCGTCCATAATCTGTCCATTTAACGCTGCATTAAAAGACAAGAACGTTGGGCATTTAATTGCTGTAACGGCTTGGAGCATTTCTGGTGCGCGACCAGAATACCCCCATCAGAATAAAGTTAAACGGCCCGAAGGCAGACATACATTCACAAAGGGGAAAATTAAAGTATTCATTACATCTTGGCCAGAGCCGACGACTCACGAGTGTTTGTTACAAAGTATTTATTAAAGTACGAATCAAGGGTTGTTTGCTCCGGAGGCATCTGCTTCTGATGGCTTTGAGGTGACATCATCCCCGACCTCTTCTTCATCACTGCACTCCGCCATGAAGACGGTGTCCTCGAGATCTGGCCTCATAGCACCCTCGGGAAGGGGGATTCTGGTGTCTGGCTGGAGAGGGGGAAACCCATAAGCCGTCGGATCAAATGCCGACGGGTCTGTTCCCAGGTGCCTGGCTAGCCTCCGATAGATGAGAGCCTGAGTAAAGTACTCGCCCCCATCGTAGTACTCTTTCCCCTTCTGGGCCAGTCACATCGCCCCCGGGGACTCTTACCCATTCGTCTACCGAGGCCTCAACTACCGAAGCCACCCACGCTTTCTGGGTCTCGGCTTTCCGGCCCTCGGCGACGAAGGCGGCCATCGCTTCCCTCACCACCTCCCTCTTGGCAGCCTCGACATCTTCGGCGGTCTTCTTAGCGGCCTCAGCAGCTGCCTTCTCAGCCTCAACTCTCCCCTCGGCCTTGGCCACTATCTTGGCGTTGTCAAGAATTTTTTCGAGGGCCACCCTCTCGACTTTGAAAGCTTCCTCATCCTCCCGAAGCCTCCTTTGGGCCACAGCCAAGGCTTCGTCATCCTTCTGCTTCTGATGGACATAGCGCTCCATCCTTTGGGTGAGTTCACCGAGGCCAAGACTTGCCTGTAAGGGGGTCAGGAAACATCGAAGGTTAAAATAAAATCACTACGATGTTGAGTGTGAATTGACTAAATAGAAGAAGAGAGAAGGGATCTTACAGTAATCGAGGTCTGAAGGACCTTGGAGCAGAGGGCGTCATCAGCGTGCCGGGAGAGAACTGACTTGTCTGTCGGGGGTGGCACCCCTCAAGAACTCCTTCGGGTTCAAGGTGCCATGCATGACAGCGGTCCCCTTAGTGATTGAGAACTGCACATGGTCTTGGGACCACGACACTCCAGCAACCGGAGCCGAGGGCTCGGAGGGTTGTTCATCAATAATGACAACGGGGGCCTCTTTCATCCCGACGGCCCCCTTCTTATGCTTCTTCTCCTCCGGGGGCACCACGCCCTTCTCGGCTCTTTTCCTCTTGAGCTCCCCAATGGGAGAGCCTCCGACATCAGAGCCGACGTCATCACCGGGAACAGCCTTCACCTCAGGCACTGCCTCCTTGGTCCCGTCGGCAGTTCCCGCCTTCGGGGAAATGTCATCCACCGCCCTCTGCTGCGCTGGGGCGTCCTTCTTCTTGTTCTCCTTCGCAAGTTGCTTCTTCAATTTGGAGAGGTTCCTAACGTCCATATATGGTCCTGAAAAACAAGGAAGGCACACAAGGGTTAGAATACTACTATAACAAAGCAAAAAGATTTTTTTTGCCAAGTACACAAACTAAGGCCCTCGGTAGTGCTACCACCTTCGGCGCTCTTGTATACACGATCGATCTCGGGGTAATTTTCGGCCTCCTCCCCCATGAGCCGATACCGACGGAAGCCAAGCTTGTACAGCTCGTCCGGAAGGGTGGCATCCTTGATCTTGGTATGCTTCTCAAACCCCTCAGGCTTCTTGGAGAGTTTCATCCCCTTCTTCTCCAATGCAGCGCTCCCTACCTTTGCATGCCTTCGGAAGCTATCACGGAGTGGGCCCGGGAAGGGATTCTCCGCCATTCGGACATAGCAGAACTTGTCTTTCCACCCCCTGTGAGACGAGGGGACATCGTCGAAAATCCTGAATTCGGGGAGCTGCTGCAGGTTGGTGAAGCCTCCGGCATTTGAGTGACCTCCCCGACAGAGGTTGAAGGAGAGGAAAAATTGATCTAGAGTGGGCTCCACATCCCTGTTCCGTCAAAGGGAAAGGAAGCCAGCCAAGTAGGAATGGTTGTTCGGGGTGAGTTGGCAGGGGGCGAGTTTGACGAACCGAAGGTACTCGATCACGGAGGGGTGGAGGGGGAATCGGATGCCCAACTCCACCGAGAGTACGTGAACGGCAAAACAGCCGGCGGGAGCATGCAACAGGATGTCGTCTGGACCCGGCTCCACCACTTGTGCCGAGGGCCCGACCAAGAGCTGTGTAGCCATGTACTACCCCTGAATGGCTCTGGTCTTCACGTCTAAGTCAGCAGTGTTCAGGTAGGAATAGCCTTCGGGAATTCCTACTGGCTGCCCAGCGTCGACGACAACTTGTTTTTTCTTCGCGACAGCCTTCGCCTTTTTCTTCTTCCCGGGGGCCATGCTGATAGGCGTCGGGTCGAGGGGACGGGAGCTTCCAGCTTCATCGTTGAGCCGAGAAGGTAGGATGGCGATGGTGACCTTTTGTCTCTCTTTCTCTTCCTCTTCTTCCGTCGTTTGGAGAGCGAGGGTAAGCTCCCCATCATCGTTGACTTGTTCGAAGTCTTCGGCTTCGGCATCAGCCACCAAGTCCTTCTGCACCTCCATTGCAACGGCGGAATCACCACTCACCTAGGGCTGCTCGCCAACAGACTCCACAACCGAGATGCTCTCTTCCTCAACAGAGGGCTCCCTCGAGATGTCTTGTGAATCGCTTTGCGAAGACATTTGTGAAGGCTAGAGGTCGAAAGGATCGAAGAGAGAAGATTTCCTAAGGAGCTCTAACACTTAATCTAAGGGCGAGTAAATAAAGTACACAACAAGCACGAGGAGTGGAGCAAGAACTAGCCTCGGAAGCTCGGTTTTGATCGGAGTGCGATTTCTCTCTCTAGAAATATTTTGCCGGAGCTTCGCTACTACAGGAATGCGTAAGTGAGAATGACCCTAGCCATGGGGTATTTATAGGCCCCCAAATCCGGGCTTGGGCCGAAAACTGGGCCTCCGGTCACCAAAGTAATCATTACACGCCGTCCCTTCCGCCAACCGGTGACACCCGCCCGCAGCCAGCCAGCGGGTGCACGCCACGTGGAGATCACCTCCAACGGCCATATTCCGACAATCCATATTCCAACGGTCATATTACAATGGCTATATTTTGAAGACACATGGGTGCCCCCAGCCAGCACCCCTCAGACAACACCGTTCATGCCTCCGAGTTTTCTCCTTCAGACTCCTTTACCAAGAGGAGGCCCCGACCCAACAACGGGAAAACCCCTCGGGACCCCTCAGTCCTCAACATGTTGGAAATCAGGAGGGCCCCCGGGGCCTCACCTTCAAAAACCCCTCATCTGTGGTTAGCCTCCGGCTAAAACACCAGGGAACCCCTCGACACACACGGACTGCCACTGGCACTCATCAACCACGATCACGCCTTCAACCCCATTGACTTGGGGACTACCCTCGGCAGTTCTCGGGATGCTCGCTCATGCTTATCAACTACGGGCGCCTTCGGAGGAATGCTCCCAGCAGACCCTCCGGGATATCAACAAAGCCCCTTCAGAAACTCCACAGACACGCCCTCCGATCAAGAGTAGCCTTCGGCATCAAGGTTTCACCTTTTCGATTCATCGTTGGGGGGAATTCAGTGCACTCTTTTTCCCTCATTGGGATTTTTTCCCACAGGGTTTTTCCTAATGAGGTTTTTAACGAGGCATCCCCCCGAAATGAAACGAAAAGCGTCACCCCTCGGCCCACATTGCAGACAGGCACATCTCTACTTCTTTTCACCACTTTACAAGTGCCTCAAGGAGTGGGGAACTGGAAGACCCCTTCGGGAAAATCTCAAAAAAGCAAACCATAAAAAATATCCCCAAAACAGCAACCCGATCCCTCAAATCCCAGAATGTGGGGGACTGAGGGACTGCCTCCGGCAAAAACGTGCAAACGACAACTCCTCACAAACTCCACGAATTACAGAGCAAAACGCCAGCATCAGAGGACAAACACATTTTACTCCCTTTCCCTCAAGTACCTTTCGGCAAAAGGAGTGAGAGACTCTTGATGGAGTATATGGTCCAGGGACCCCGACCCACACTCCCACCACCATAACAAAGGCCCAATAAGCCCAGGAAGCACATCAAGCCCAAATCACAGTGCCCTAAGTGCCAAACAGCCCGCGGCGTACACTGGGGTGCCTTCGGCCCCCATGGCCGAAGGCTCATCAACTTACAGTACAACTGCTTTTAGGCACCCGAAGTTACTGGGAGAAAAAGGCGAAAACAGTAGCCCTCGACACCTAGAGCCCTCGACACCTAAAGGCCCCAGGATGAAGAGCCTTCGGCTAATCATCTACAGCCGAAGGCATCTTCCTCGACAGAATCTCCCATCCACATGCGTTGGATCAACGTACTGAGTAGAAACGTCACATCCAACCACCACATTTAATGCTGCCACATGCGAGTGCCAGTACCACCCCGTTGAGGTGACCCCTCGTCCACCAGAATGATGACACGTGTCCTTATCTGGCATTTATTGTTGCTATAAATAACATCCTCTTTCCCCATTTGTAAACCACGCTGAATACATAATAAAGCAATACCACTCTCTCTTACTATTGCTCTGACTTCTCTCTAAGTTACTCCCGCGGTAACCCCTCAGATAGATACCCCCGGGTACACTATCCATCACATGCTTAGAGGAATCATTATCATGCAAACAGTTTCATCATTAATATCAAAATCAACAAATAAAGGACTAACAGCAACAGGGATAGACTCCACCTCGCTAGGAGTACTATCAGAATTAGACTCAGGATTAGAAATAGACTTGGTCAAGCAAGGGAAATCAGATTCATTAAATACCACATTTCTGTTAATGAACACCTTAAAGCAAATCACTAGAAGTATTTTTTTGACAAAGTTGCTGCTTCTAATAAGAAGGAAGTATTTTAAAGTGTAAACAGTCTTTAAAATCTTAGAGACTACTTTAAATTTGCAGTTCTAATGAGAGGGAAATATTTTTTAAGTTTGGGTATTCTTCAAGATCAGTTTTTTTCCCTCACAGTAAGTAATCGACTCATCAATTCATGATAACTTGTATACCCCTTTTCTTGATATAGTTGGGATAGAACACGGTTTGATGGATGAAATGTGGAGTACATTTTCTCAAACATTTCACCGTCAATATCCCCCCACAATCTTAGATGAGAAGTAATTCCGTACATAGCTGAGTTAGGATATTTTTACTTTGACCGAATTTTTTTGGCTTGATCTGGTTTGGTCTGATCTAGTCGGAATTAGTTTGAACTAGTATGGTCTAGTTTGGTAAATGTCTGGTCTCTATGTATTTTATAACTGTCCATGTCTGGGTCTGATCTGGTCTGGTCTGGAACTGAAAACAATCCAAGTAAAACATCCTTATAATAAACCAGAATCTCAAAATCTTGTATTCTTAAGTATGTCCACTCAAAATGAGATGCGAGAAGTATCGTTGTTTTCCGGTGATCATACATCTCTTTTTTGCATTCCCAAAGTTATATGTGGTCTCTCTCAGTTAAATACTCACATTTTAAATCTTCGTCGAGGTAATGTCGGGAATAAGTCTTTGCTTTGGTCTTATCTTTTTTGGACGCTCTATTGCCATTTTAATAGCATCACGTGAACTTTTTGACGTCTAAGTGAATTTCAGCATCTAACACTCATGATAATTATCGCGATTTTTTCGTGCTAATGTCGAATGCAGTGAATTCAAGTATCACAAGATTTTACTTATTGATAATTATAAAAGAAAATAATGTTATTATTTTATTTTCATATAATGTATCATGAGATCACGCAACATAAAAATGTTTAAAAGAAACTTTAGTGAATTAACAATATGGAATGTGCCGTTATATAATTTTCTCATATAAAATCTTCTTTATATTATTAGTAAAATAAATTGTACTTTTTATCCATAATTTGCTAGATGTAGACATTCCACCCCTTCAACTGTTTTAATCAAAATTTCATTTATTAATTTAATTAATTATAATGTTACCAAATTGCTTTTATTTTCACGCAATAATTTATCAAAACCGCTTTTATCAATTTTCTGATCATAAAAGAGCGATCTTTATATTAAAATCAAAACACAAAGATGACAATTTTCAGACAGAATATACAGATCTAGTTGTGAATCCTAAGAGTAGACTTAGAGTTAGTCACTTCATACAAAGCAACCTGACTCACTAAATGTGAAACGAACAAATTTAAGCCTAAAACGATCCCATGATATAATTTGGGATCGGCACACCGTGCACACAGTGACCTGATCCCACGATGTAATTTGTGAGCTTTGAAAGCCAGCGAACCAATAAATTGAAAATAAAAAAACCTGCATCTAATAAACCAAAGAAAGACAACTGAATCACAAACTAACTATGTCGCAAGAAAATTAGGTGGAAGGAAAACCCTACATATAATAGGTACTAGGTAGACGAATCGTAGGGAGACAACCGTTTTTTGGGTCATTTTTTATGTACATAAAATGTACACAAAATGTGTGCATTGCCTGTGTACACAGACAATTAGAAAGATTTTGACATCAAATCCTGCTAATTTTTAAATGAATTTCCCGGACAAGCAACTAGAGGGGTTTTGTGGATTTAGATTTTTTTTACGTAGAAGACTGGAAATAATTTTGAAAACTTAACTGCTTTTATCAATTTAAAAAAACTGCTTTTAATTTAACATAAACGGAAAATGGATTATTTTCACCCATTTCCTCACCCCTCACCCCCTCATGACCTCACCCTTCCTTCAGTCTCCCAATCAGTCGTCTCCTGTCTCCCCAACAAACGCTCCAACGCCCTTCCCTCTCTCCTATCCCATCAGAGAGATCAGGCCGGCAGCTAGGAGATGGTCATACCTTAGACGATTATAATATTCATTAAGGTAAACGTTTCTCTAGCCTTTTCTTTTCGATTCCTTTTTAGACACAATCGTTGTAGAAGGGGATCATTGTTGTATGCTTAATTTGGGATTGAAATAGAGTAATGTCATTGGTGGCTTTGGGTAACAAGTTTAACCCAGAGAAAACGATCTACTGCAAGTATACTCACACAACAATCTTTATTATCTATTGAAAATAATCCTTTGGATATATGCTTGAACGAATTCATTTCCTGGAAATTGTTTTTCATCAAGGGTTTCAGACTTTCATGAAAAAAACTTATAATACAGATTGACAATGATTGCTTCCTTGTAAAGGATCGCTTATACTTTTTTTTTGGCAAGAAAAATATAATCTTTTGTGTAAATATATGCAACACTCTACACTATATATATCGTGTAAATGCAACATTGATCTGTTTAATTAAATCTATTTTACATGGATATATATACACGAACACATACACATATATACCCCCTTTGCAAATCTTAGGATATTTAAGATTTCAACAATACTATCTTAAACAAGTTCCTTTAGGCATCCATGGATCTCCTAATGTTTAGTTCAAGAACCATTATCATTCATTGTGCTTGTCTTCTAGTAATTGCACATCAAAGAGCTCTAATGGAGTAATGGGTTTCCTGTGGACACTTCATGCCATAAATCAGGAATATACTTTGACTTTAATGATTGAAGATTTCGGATGTATCTACATTACCAGTTACCCACATCACTTTTCCATGTGAAGAAATAATATCATCTTTCCTCAATGCATGACTGGCATGATAAAAAATGGTTGCATTTCCCACATTCTTTTTGAATTCTATTCGCAGTGAACTTCGTACTTTGTTTTCAAGTTTCAACTACTGCTATCTAAGAAATAGAAATGCTACTGTATTCTGTATGTCCTTCAGCATATTATTAAGTTCTTTGCAAGTGTGCTTTCAAGGAGCTGATATGGGGATTGATAGTCAAAGTTGGCATTTGGATTTAAGCTATGAACAGTGGAAACCTATTTCTGTATCTGGTCCACGCCCAGCTGCTCGCTACAAGGTTGTTTACATTTCTAAATATTTGTACATGAGCCACATGGTCCAAAGAGCTTATATAATGACTGACCTTTTACTTGTCATAATAAAACCTTTCCTCCCCCTTTTCAAATATTTAAGTTATTATTTTTGTTCTATGGATTCTGGTGTTCTTTATTTACCAATAACAGCATGCTGCTGCTGTGTTTGAGGGGAAATTGTATGTTGTTGGAGGAACTCGAAATGGCCGATATTTGTCTGACATCCAGGTATTGGTTTTGCTTATATGGTACAATTTTGTAGTCTATCTACCATTGACAATTGGTGATATATATAGATATATTAAAATTACCCCCTGAACATAAGACATGGATATATTAAGTTATACCCTTCTTTACCTGATATCAAATTTACTAAGTTAGACTAGACATTTTACCCTGATTTCAGATTCATGAACCAAATTCACAAACCATTATAATTATCTTCTATTCTTTCTTTTATCTATGCTTTACCATGACTCCAATTTAGTGAGAACATGTAGTTAACATGGTCCTCATTGTCACTTCACTAATCACTACCCTTGGTGTACTTTTATTGTTTATAATAGTTATGATTGTAACTTTTATTGTCCCAGCGAGAGAAAAGCACTTTGCATGACGTGAAATTGCCTGATTACTAACCACATTTGTTTAGTTGTATTCTTATTGATAATCTATAATTATATAAGTATTGTTGTGAACTTACGATGTTTTGTGTTAAAACGTAGTTACCCTAGAGCCTCAATAAATGGAACATTCTCTCTAATTATTAAAAATAGAGAGGTTTCAGTCATATTCACGAAATCCTAGTTCTGTGGCTGATGCATGTTAATACATTCCCATTAATGCGAGATTATAAGAAATTGTCTAATCTTCAGGTTTTCGATCTTAAAACTTTGGCATGGTCTACAATAAAATCAAACACTGAAGTTCTTCCAGGTGTTTCTGGTCATTCTATGGTGAGATTCAACTCAGTTAATTAATAATGTACTAATTTCTCAGTCCATGTAGGGCAGTCAAAAGGTGATTTTATTGTGATCACTGTATTTACTAATTACTATAATCGTTAGTTCTCTACTTTATTGACAGATTAGCTGGAATAAAAAATTGGTGCTTCTTGCTGGCCACTCAAGAAGCGGTTCCGATACTGTAACAGGTTTGCATTCCTCGCTTGGGTTTCAAACCTGGCAGAAAATTATTTCATCAACCTTTTGACCATGCACATTATCGTTGATTTTTTTGTAGTTCGCATCATTGATCTGGAATCACATGACTGTTCCATTATGGAGACCTTCGGAGCACCACCGGTACACAAATGGCTAGGGAACATTCTATTTTAGTCTCTTATGACCTTTTTGGTTTGTGTTATAGAGCACAACCATATGTTACTTGTTTTCTTGATTTTTGATAATTTGGGTGGGTAAAAGCGTGTCAGATCAATTTGATACATCATTTTAGGATGTGTATTTTGCTGACAAATCGTTGTCTTGATTTTCTAACTTGTTTGTTACACATCCAGGTAGCTCGTGGTGGCCAATCTGTGACACTCTTTGGATCTAAGCTAATAATGTTTGGTGGGGAAGACAGGAACAGGCGGTTATTGAATGATATTCATGTTCTTGATCTTGAGACACAGACTTGGAGTTCTGTGGAAACCATGTAAGTATCAACTTAGTAGCAATGTGGCATCAACTTATGGTGTATGGATCATGACGCATTCTTCATCACTCTGTTTTAACTTGATAGGCAGACACCTCCATCTCCCAGATTCGATCACACAGCTGCGCTGCATGCAGATCACTACCTTCTAATTTTTGGTGGGTGTTCTCATTCAGTTTTTTTCAATGACCTGCATGTTCTGGACTTGGAAACGGTAACTTTTGCTTGTTTAACTACGTTTTGAAATTTAATTTGTCTTTTAGCCTGGCATCAAGATACTACTAGAAGTTCTAGACTTGTAGATATGCACTTTCTGATTTTTAGTTGCAACGTGATAGCCATGTCGTAACAGATTTGTTTTAGAGACTATTAGTTCCATAGGAGTTACACATCCATATATCTAGATTCTAGAAATGTGGGTTGATGTTCATCTTTATAAGCTTTGTTTCACAACTTTTTAAGTTTAGGAAGGGAACAAGCATTGGAAATCATTATGGCAATCTACTTTTTTTAAATTGTTTGTTTGTTTAGCTAAATTTAGTTGTTTGTAGCTAAATATGTGTAATTACGATTGTTAAAACACCCCTACAAAATTTCTTGCTAAATTTCTAAACTTTTATTACAATTATGTTGTCTTTTCAACTTCTTTTTTTACCGATACAACTATTGGAAATCATTACAGCAATCTATATTTTTAAATTTGTATGTTTGTTTGGCTAAAGTTTATTATATTTAGTTTTTTTGTAGCTAAATATGTGTAATAATGTTTGTTCAAACATCCTAACAAAATATCTTGTTAAATTTCTAAAATTTTATTACAATTATGTTGTCTTTTCAACTTATTTTTTACTGATATCAATATTTCTGTAAAATGAATGTACTGATATTTTAAGCGATATACTTTTTTCATCCTTGGTTAGATGGAATGGTCTTGCCCACAACTTCAGGGGGATATAGTTTGCTCACGAGCTGGGCATGCTGGGGTCACAATCGATGAGAACTGGTACATAGTTGGTGGTGGAGATAATAAAACTGGTACATGTGATACTGTGATCTTATGTGTTTTAGGGCTCTTGTTTACAAGGGGCATGTGTCTGTGTATAATGACAGCTTTGTGGGGTTGCAGGTGTGCCAGAAACTCTTGTTTTGAATATGTCTAAGCTCGTTGTGGCAGTGCTAACAAGTGTCAAGGAGAGAGATCCACTCGCTAGTGAGGTCACACTATCTGTTAATCCCCACCCCCACCAAAACCACTATTCCAACTATTACTAGCTATTTCAATAATTTAATTTCTAATCTTTGTTGAATGTCATAGCCATCCTTTACAATTAAATGATTGTATATCCTGCAAAACACATTATCATTATTACTTCTCGCTTGTGTGTGTAAAATGCCTTGAAGGTTGTTGATGTGAGAAGTGCTACACTCTTGTTCCTTACTTCTATATTTTATCTCCCATGATTTTCTGGGACACATAGCTAGGCAGACCAGGAAGTAGTTATAAGCTAGGCTGACATGCTCTGTATATCGGTATCCTCCCTAAGCTTTGCTTATAATAAGAGCCTTGTGCACTGACTATGACCTTTTTAGTTAGGCAGATTGTAGCTTTATTGTGCCAACCAAGAGAAATATCAGGAAAAAAACACTAACTCTGTTCCAAAAAGGATGCATGCAATTTTCCTTAAGAACTAAAATCCTGCTCTGCGACGTAAAATAAGAAAGCTGTCACTTAATGCATAGCATTGCTCATGGGTAGCTGTCCATCTATCTTGTTTTTCTCTTGTCCCTTTGCCTCTCCCCTGCTTCCAAGTTATCAGAGAAGCGATATCCTATGCCTAATATGAGATTTGAAACAGGGACTAACTGTATCCTCAGCATTACTAGATGGTGAATTTTTTTTGGTTGCATTTGGTGGCTATAATGGAAATTACAATAATGAGGTACCTTTCCTAATAGTCTCTTAGACATGTTATCAGCTCTTATATTATCTGTTTGGAGTAGGTTCTAGTGCTCTACTGTCATCTACTCCCTCGTCTCTTGTAACTTTGTCAAGTTTGATCAACATGTGGAATGTGGAATAATAGATAATTTTTTTTAAATTGTATGGTTGAGGTTTGTGCAGAGGGAAAAAATAATAAGAACCACACATTAATTGCTTAAAAGAGAGTGACAAAGTTTTTGAGACACTTAAAAAAGGAAAGATGACAAAGTTTCAAGGGACCGAGGCCAAATTTTTCTCTATAAGTCATTGTGCTGGAATGACTTCGAATGAAAGTATGGATTTGGAGAGAGCAAAGTGGACGGAAAAAATTGGTGTGGAGAATTGATCTATTTTCTCACTCTTTTTCTTTTTCTTTTATCTTTTTATCTTTTTTTATCTTTCTTTTATTCTTATGTTATTTTAACCCTTTATCTTTCTTATCTTCTTTTATGTTTATTATGTTTATCTTCATCTTTATCTTATCCTTTTTATCTTACCTTCTATTTTTATTTTCCTTATCTTTCTTTCCTTTGTGCCTCCAATGTCATGGATTGATTCATGTTAGCCGACCCCAAAATCTTTTGGGAACAAGGCTTGGATGTTGTTGTTGTTGTTGTTGTTGTAAGTCATTGTAAGTCGGTATGCTATAGGGATATGATTATACACCTTTTTGACACGTATCATCCCTTTCCATGGCTACATGGTGGATGCTTTGGTTCAATCAATGCTTTGGTTCAATCAATGCTTTGATACAATCAGTGCATCCCCAACTAAAATATAACTGAAATCGGTATATTCCCTTAAAGAACTTGTTTTAGTTTATCTTATGAGTATTACTAAAAAAACTAATACTTGTAACTTGTAAGAGTTATATTTCTTGTATCAAGCTTAAGGACTAACATGGTAACTCAAACTTCAAACCTAGGTATATGTTATGAGGCCTAAACCAAGAGATTCATCACATCCCAAGATACTTTTGTCACCAGCTGCTGCAGCTGCAGCAGCTTCTGTCACTGCTGCATATGCCTTGACCAAACCTGAAAAGTTCGACTCCACTGCTAGAGATGATTCAATTTTTAAGGGAATCCAAAACAATACCTTTCAGAAGAATTTATCTGATGAAATTGGTACAGTTAGAGAAGAGAAGGAGAGATTGGAATCCTCTCTTGCTGAAGTAACAAGGGAAAACTTTTCTCTTAAGGCAAAGATTGAGGAAGTCAATAACACTTATGCTGACTTATCCAAGGTATTCTTTTTCTTTTAATAAGTATGGTGCGTGTGTGGTCAGTTTTTGGTCAGGCTTGATGGAATTCATATTTGTGGTGCATACACTCAATTGGGGCAAAATACGCGTCAAACTGAATCAAATCTGTTAGTTAGTCTAACCGAAGTCCCTATAGACCCATGTATAATACCCTCTCAAGTTGGCAATTGAACTATTTTGAATCTAATTGGTTTGCCATTAAGAATTATCCCCCCCCCCCCCCCCCCCCCAAGATGCGGAAACTTAGTATCCCTCCTAGAGTGATGCAACACCTAAACACGGGCTAGTTAGCCACTGTTTTTTCCCTATAATAATTACTAAATAGGCTTACAGACAAATATGACTACATAGTCACTACAGTCACTGTGTAAGTACCATCATGGTCACTACAAATTGGAACTACATCATGATCACCACATCAGCATTCATTTGCAAAAATGTGCTTGGCCTCCCACTCAATTGGTGAAACCCCAAAACAAGGACTGCTAACCCCAATAAACGAAGTGACTTTGATACCATGATTGAATTCATCACTGGATCAAGATCACTCTTTTTTAAATGCATGTAGGCCAAACCATTGTAAAAGATTGATATCTATCCTAACTGTGTCATAAGCACATTTATCAATCTTGAATCTCTCAATGTACAATTCCTAACAGTGAATCTAAATTGACTACTTCAGGAATTACATTCAGTTCAGAGTCAGTTTACAGCGGAGCGATCAAGATGTGCGGAGTTGGAGGTTATACCCTTCCATCCGTTTGCTTTCTTAACTGGTTCACTCTTAAACTTGCTTCTCTCCATTTTTCAGGCACAAATAACTGAGATACGGAAGGTACTAGAGTCCATGCAGTCAGTAGAGGAGGAGGTTGAAGAACTTCGGAGGCAGAAATCTGAAATGGAACGAGATATGGAACTCGGAGTTGCCCAGGGTCAGAGGCAAGGGGGTGTTTGGAAGTGGATTGCTGGGTGAGTTTTGAAAATGCGCCTGGGGGTACTCCTGCCATACCTCAAAGCTTTCAATGGAGCTCAAAACAGTTCTCTAAGATAAAAAACGGCAGTTTATAATCCCTTCATTCTTTGAGCTTGTTTTCTCTTTTATTCTCTTATCCATTTATTTGGCTGTGTAATTGGAACTTCAATGTTCTCTTATAATTACATTTTCAATTGTAACTGTCATTCATTTGTAACATTTTGTGTGTATGATACCTTCGACATGTAATCTTCATGTTTAAATCTTCCATTTTGTTTGTAATATAATATAATACGGAGTAATACACTGATTGGGAGGAGTAATGTCCTAAATTCTAATACTTCCTCCGTTCCATAAAAGTTGCAACATTGGAATTTCTGCACTATTCACACACTTTACTTTGACTACGATTTTTTAATAATATATATTATAAAAATATTATGTATAAAATATTAATAAATTTGTATTAATGTAAATTTCCAATATATTAACTTTTTTTAATGTTTACTAATACATAAATAAATATAATTACAATCAAAGTTGCGCGTTGGCAAACGTGAAAGTCAAATTGTTGCAACTTTTATAGAACAGAGGATAGTACTTGTTTTTTGGTTGTGGCTTTTGTATTCCAGATGAGTCTGGTAAATATCTTGCCCAGATAATCCATGGCCTTTTGTCCTCAGTATTACAAAAATGAGGATAAAAGATAAAAATGTGACCCCTTTTCTATATTTCCAAAAATGTGAGAAACATCACAATTATATCGTACCGGCCATAGTGACTCTGGCCACAGTGATTGCCGTCTACTGGCCACAGTGGCCACAGTGACTCCGGCCACAGTGATTGTCTGTCCACCGGCCAAAATGTCTGCCCACCCACCAGTCAAAGTGAATGGTCGCCCACTAGTCAAAGTGATTGCTAGCCCAAGTCCCCACACCATCGCCACATTCCAACCACAGCCATATGGCCCTGCCATACCACTGCTGACATCGCCAATCACCGTTGCCACTTTCCAACCGCCGCCATATGGCCCTGCCTTACCACTGTCGGCATCGCCAATCACCGCCGCCCACCACTTCATCCAGTGCCCAAACTACCTATTGCCCCTCCCCCTCCCCACGCCCCTACCCATATCCTGACCCGCCTCAGCCACCCTACCTGCTTCAGCTCCGACAAGCCAAACCCAACCCCGATCCACCCCTCCCCAACTCCAATCTATCCCCGATCTGGCACCATTTCCCCTTCGTCGTCGCCATTGTCGAACCCTAGCCGTCGTTGCATCGTCGAACCCTAGCTGCCATTTTCACAAAGAGATCCATCTCCTTCACAATCGCCGTTGCAGATCGGCCCTAGATTTGGAGAAGGTCAACGCCACCAACAGAAAGAGAAGAAATAGAAGAAGTTCGTAGGGCGAGCACGAGAGCGGCAATGAAGGCGACGAAGACCAGTGCGAGGACATCGTCGACGTTTCATTCCTCTTTCCCCGGAGGGCAACGGCGACGGGAAGGTAGCGGAGGAAGCGTTGAACCTCCTACTCCGTCTCTGCGATGTGTAGCGGCAATCTGCTCCCTGGGGAGTTCCTTGGCCTTTGAGCGCAACAACGAAGAACAGAAGAAACATTCTTTGGTCATATTTAGTCAGAAAAGGGGATTAGGTTTTAAAGGTGCGATCACTTTTTAGCTGAGACTTAATTTAGTCATATTTTTGTCAATTAAAAGCCGATTAGTCATATTTGGGCCATTATTTCATAATCCACTCACAAACCTATTTTTTGAAAGGAAATAGTTAAACTAAAGTAATGTAAACTAAAGCTCCATCAACATTCTTTTAAAGGACTCCAACTAAACAAATATTCTACGATTAAATTCTATGACAGCCACCTTCAAAGAAGCGGTGCGAATTGCTGACAATTAAATGCACAACATAGAGTTCTTTTATTCAATTATTAATACAAAAAAATGCATGTTCCAGACTTCCAGCCATGGTTTGGAACCAAACTGTACTTACATTCAACAAGAATAATTTGGAAATACGAAATAAAGTTAAATATTCATATCCCATTTACACATTACCACTAGGGGTGCAAACGAGTCAGTCCGCTTGTGAGTCCCTTGGTCAAAACTCGATTTGAGTTTGGTCAAACTAGAACTCGAGACGACTCGTTAAGCTAACGAGCCGAGCTCGAGCTCAAAGAATTATATAACAAATAAATAAAAAAATAATAAAAATATTAATAAATAATTATATATATGACTGTATACTGATTTGTATGTATATTATATTGATTTATTTTTTGGTGTTTATTTCTTTGTATATTTCAAATGTTAGGAATGTAATTTTAACAATTTGGAAAATGATTTTTGTTTTGGCTCGAATTCGAGCTCAAGTTCAAACATCTTATTTGAACTGAAACCTATAAAACGTATTAGGAAAATTTGTCATGAGCTCGAACCAAGCTCGAGTTGAGCTCCAGCCAAACTCGGCTCGAGTTCGAACTCGATTTATTTTGGTCGTCCAAGTTCGAGTTTGTTGATTCTTATCAAGCTCAAGCATATTCATGTTCGAGCTCGACTCCTTTCGTTTGCACCCCTAATTACCACTTTTATTTAAGTGTATACCATTTAGTAATTGAAATGGGAAAACTATCAAGTATGCCCCGTACTATAGTGAAAATGACGATTAAGTCCTCATACTTGAAAAACATCCAACTGAACTCCCGAACTCTTAAAAAAGATCTATTGAGTGTTTTAGCATGTAGCTTCAGGTTCCCCAGGTAATGGCCCACGTGGCAGCCACGTGGCCTTTGAACTGATCTGTGCGCCGTTGCTGGATATCCCTTAGCCGACAGACTCCACTGGCCCTCTCCACTTAGGCGCCGGACATCACAACACTCAATCGCTGCCCCTTCACTGAGTTAGAAGCCGCCCTTCTCTGCAGCCAGCCGCCCTTGTGCCACCGGCCACCGAAATCATCCCCCCTCGCCATCTCTCAACCGGCGACCTCCACACCTACGCCGTTGTGACTGCCGACCTTTGATCTGATCTGCGCGCCATCGCTGGATATTCCTTAGCCGGCGGACTCCACTGGCCCTCTGCACTCAGCCACCAGACATTGTTGGAAAAATGGTTTTACAAATTAATATTATGGTCATTAATATTATTTGTAAAAAGCATTTTGAAATGAATGAGAAATTGTTTCTCGAAAGATAAGTGTGGAATTATATCTCACACGCAAACACCGTCACCGCCGTTCAGTAGGCCGGGTCGGGTTTCGGGTTATAGTCTTAAACCGTCCGCCTGAGTATATGACTTAAAGATAATTCTATTAGTCGTTCTTAATTTTGGATAATGTTTTGCAATAGACACATCCATTGGTTTTAGAAGGAAGATCATGACCTTTCTTTCTAAAGGTGTCTTTTGGGTGTAGAGTCTCCTGGCCAGAGCTCTATATATATACCCATGACTGACGACATTTTCAATCAATCCGAAAATTATCACACAATCCTCCATATTCTCTCTTCGTTGCATCTTTGAGTTCGCAGGAATCCCGTTGGGAGCGAAGAATCGTTCTATCCTGGGAGACGCTTGCTACGTGTGTCGGGCAAAAACGTCTTAAGAAAACAACGCTTAAGTTGGACTCGGTTACAAGTAATTTTAGATTGTTTCCTTAATTATTTAATTATTATTCTATGTGCGCCAGAATATTAATACACACAAATAACAATCTTTAAGACATCACAACACTCAGCCATCGCCCCTTCACTGAGTTAGAAACCGCCCTTCTCTGCTGCCAGCCGCCCTTTACTCCACCTAGCTGCCGCCCTTCACTCCAGGAATCCGGTGATGACCGGCCACGAACTCCGACTTCAGCGTTGGCGGCCGCAATCCTCAGAGGTGGTGGTCACAGTCCCCGGAGGTGGCGGCTGGAATCCTTGGTGGTCGGGGCAAAACTTGAACGAACGGAAGAAGGAAAGAAAGAGAGGGGAAAAGAGAAAGAAAGAAAAAGAAAGAAAAGAAAGAGAAAAAAATATGCACATAAACCGCCACGTCGGACATTAACCTGGAACCTAAATCTTACCTGCTAAAAAGCTTAATTGACTTATTTTTAAGAGTTCCAGAGCACAATTGAATGTTTTTTAAGTACGAAAGCCTAATCACTATTTTCCTCTTTGTAGTCAAGCACAGTAATTGCTCAAAGACTTGAAAACAAAATGATGATCCATTCTCAAAACTTCTTCACATTCGTTCCTCAGGATAGTTGGTATTGAGAGGGATTTTGAGCTCGCTCAACAAAGGTATGCTCTTCAATGCCTGTGCCTCCAAGCATCTCAGCTCAAGCTTCTCTCCAACCCCATGTAAACACTTCTTCCCCTTCATTCTTATTCACCGCTGCTTTTCATCTCTTCCCATTCCTGTCGAATCCGATAACATTGAAACATTAGTTCAGCAGCATCCCCCGAATTATGGAATCAGAAGGGAACCCCCGATTTCTGATAAACTGTTCAAATTCGCCGCACGCTCAGGTTCTCACAAGCAGGGCGACTCCACCTTTTATTCTCTCATCGAGAACTACGCCAACTCTGGGGACTTCACGTCCCTGGAAAAGGTTTTTGATAGGATGAAACACGAGAACAGAGTCTTTCTAGAGAAGAGTTTCATTCTAGTGTTTAGGGCTTGTGGTAAAGCGCGCTTGCCTGATAAAGCTATTCAACTCTTTGGAAGAATGGTGGATGAGTTCCACTGTAAGCGGACGGTTAGGTCCTTTAATTCTGTTCTTAATGTGATTATACAGTCCGGGTCATATAACCAGGCCTTGAAGTTTTATCATGATGTTGTACATAGGAGGGTTTCTATGCCCAATGTCTTGACTTTTAACTTGATTGTTAAAGCAATGTGTAAGTTAGGTATGGTAGACAGTGCAGTAGAGTTGTTCAGGGAAATGCCTGAATGGGAATGCAACCCAGATGTTTATACGTACTCCACTTTGATGGATGGGCTGTGTAAGGCGGATAGGATTGAAGAAGCCGTGACTTTGTTGGATGAAATGCAAATGGAGGGCTGTTCTCCCACTCCGGCTACTTTTAACGTTTTGATCAATGGGCTATGTAAGAAGGGTGATTTAGTACGAGCTGCGAAGCTTGTAGACAATATGTTTCTCAAAGGTTGTGTTCCTAATGAAGTGACTTACAACACACTGATACACGGTTTGTGTCTTAAAGGGAAGATGGAGAAGGCAATTAGTTTGCTTCATAGGATGACTTCTAACAAACATGTCCCTAATGATGTAACATATGGAACCATCATTGATGGTCTTGTCAAACAAGGGAAAGTCACCGAAGGTGCATACATTTTGAAAGCAATGGAGGAAAGGGGATACCCTGCGAACGAGTATGTTTACTCTTCGCTAATTAGCGGGTTTTTCAAGGAGGGGAAATCTGAAGAGGCGTTGAAAATATGGAAGGAAATGGTCGATAAGGGGATAAGGAAACCTAACACGGTTGTTTATTCTGCTCTTATAGATGGCTTGTGCAGGGAAGGTAGACCTGATGAAGCAAGGGAGATACTTTTGCATATGATTAATATGGATTGCATGCCAAATGCTTTTACATATAGCTCCCTGGTGAAGGGTTTTTTCAAAACAGGTAAAAGCAATGAGGCCTTGCGTGTGTGGAAAGATATGGTGGATCGGAATGTTGTACCTAATGAAGTTTGTTACAGTGTATTAATCCACGGATTGTGCGAGGACGGTAAACTGAGAGATGGTTTGATGGTATGGAAGCAAATGATGAGCATTGGTCGGAAACCCGATGTAGTGGCATACACTTCTATGATATACGGACTATGCAATTCCGGGTCAACCGAACAAGGACTTAAACTTTTCCACGAGATGTTATGCGGAGAATCTAGAAGTCAACCTGATGTGGTTACATACAACATACTTTTTAATGCTTTATGCAAGCAGGATAAGGTCTCACACGCCATTGATCTTTTGAATAATATGTTGGATCGAGGGTGTGACCCCGATTTGGTTACATGTAACATTTTCTTGAAAAGTATAAATGAGAAGTTGGATCCACCCGGAAGCGGGAGAGTGTTTTTGGATGAGCTAGTGGTACGATTACACAAGAGGCAGAGAATTCTTGGGGCATCAAATATTATAGAAGTCATGCTTCAAAAGGCTTTATACCCTAAATTGTCCACTTTGGATAAAATGGTCAGAGAACTATTGAAAGAAAAGAAGGTTCGACTGGCCATCGACAAGTGCTGGAATGACCTGTTCCTTTGACTACTCCATCGAGGTTAGATGACTTCTTTTTCTGGCAGTTTTTTAAAAATGTTCCACCGAGTTAGCTTTCCCTCCATGGCAGAATAGGATTCTCATTTACTGTTCTTGTGGTCAACTTATCTTCTTTTCAATTGTTGTTTGTCAATCTTTATCGTACTCATTTTTTATTTCTGCATTTCAATATTCCATTTAGTGTTGCCTCTAAATATGTACATATTAAATTATAATACCCCCTCCGCCCAAATGGACTTTATCATCTTTCCTTTTTTTTCTTTCCCAAAAATTTTGTCACTTTCCTTTTAGAGTTATGAATTTGCGGTTCAACTTATCTTTCTGCTTTGCCCAAACCACAACATAATTTTTACTAATTTAAATATGATTATGGGAGAGTTTGTTTTTTCACTCGTCAGAAATAGTTAATCGAAATGGGGACCTTAATACAGGACAGAGGGAGTCCAAGATATTATATTTTTAATGATAAGAAATGGTCTAATTATCTTGAGTTGCTTTTTGTATCTTCAGACTTTGGCATGGTCTACAATTAAAATCGACCACAGAAGTTCTTCCAGCTCTATCTTGTCAGTGGTCATTGTATGGCCAGATTTGAGGCAGTTAGTTTCTAATCTACTTATTGTTCAGTGCATGTGAAACAGTCAAAAGTGATGTTACTGTGATTATTTTATTTCATAATTATCATCTTTATTCCATTGTCAGATTAAATGGGATCACAAATTGCTGCTTCATGCTGTGTGCCGAAACAGGTTTGCATTTCTTGATAATGTTTCAACTTGATAGAAGTAGTTTGTGACAGCTTCTGGCTTGAAATGTCATTTTTCCATGCAAAAACTTATCTTGGGATTTCTGAGTCCCTGACATTACTGTTAACTGAAATGGAGGATTCAAATATCAAGGAAATTCAGAATGATGCCTCCAAGAAAAGATCTATCAGATGAAAAGTTGATATATTTAGAGAAGGGAGTGGGGGGTGGGGTCTTCTCTTGCTGGAAGTTACATCATAAAACTCTGCCCTCAAGTCCAAGATTGAAGAAGTCATTAACACTTATGCTGAAGAAGTCATTAACACTTATGCTGACTAACTGACTTTATTCAAGGTAATTCTATCTTATGTCGCTATAAGCCTCTTATTTTCTATCGTGTCAGTCCTCTTATTATGATCAATTCATGTTAGCCGACCCCAAAATCTTTTTGGAATAAGGCTTGGATGTTGTTGTTGTACTGACTTGGGGATTTCATTCACAGTTCAGAGTCAGCTTACGTTGTAGTGATCAAGATGGTGAAATCGGAGGTCATATCCTTCTACCACCCACAGACAGTTACTCTGTATTTCTATGGTATGACTCATTCTCTTTCACTGTGACACTAATTCTGATAGGAATTATTAATAAGTGGGCCTATTATAGATATTAATAAGTGGGCCTGTGATTTTAATAGAAGGAAGAGGGTTATGGGCTATAAATAGTTGGGAAAATTAACTAATGAGGAAGGCTGTGATTGAATTGGCATTTTGGCTTAGGAGAGTAGGCTTCTCGAACAGTCCTAGCTTTTGTATACGTATTGCGTTTAGCTCTATATCAATAAACACCTTCGATCATTACTCCATATTTCTCATCGATCTATATTGTTTGCTGTTATATTACCTGTGATCTATCATTGGTATCAGAGCAGTGGGGCGGTGATCGTTGGCAGTAGCGACATCACCGTATTTGCCCAATTTCATCGTTCGGATAGTGAATGGTTCGAACAAGAGGAAAAATGGAGCAACGTCTGGAAGCAGTTGAACGCAGTCGAACTACCATGGAGGAAGCACTGTTGCGGATGGAAACGATGATGCAGAACATGTCAGGAAGGATCGACACGATGAGCGAGGACCACCATCACCGAGGGAGATCGCGATCTCACCATAGTCATCACTCGCGTCCATCGCCCAGTCCAGCGGTCTCAAGAGGTAACTCTGCTCATTCGAACCCTGCTATTCACAGACGACATGATGAATATAATAGATTCCCAGTTCATACGGGTCGTAAGGTGGATTTACCATTGTTCAATGGTGATGGGGCTTATAATTGGCTAGTAAGGATGGAGAGGTACTTTAGACTGAATTATATTGCTGAGGAGGATAAGTTGGAAGTCTCGGTAGTGGCTATGGAAGACAGGGCTCTGAATTGGTTCCAGTGGTGGGAACTTCAGACCGAGGAGAAGAACTGGGAATCACTTAAGGAATCTATTATTCGTAGATTCCAACCTGACTTGTTACAGAATCCATACGGACCGATGTTGAGTTTGAAGCAGGCTGGAACAGTTGAAGCATACAGGGATGAATTTGAGATGATCATTGCTCCACAGAAGAATGTTGACCGAGAAATACTAAGGGGGGTATTTCTCGCTGGATTAAAGCCAGAAGTCAAAGCCGAATTGAAACTGCATCAATCCAGGTCACTAGCTGAAGTAATGGATATGGCTTTACTGGTTGAGAAGAGGAATGAAGCAGTATCTGTTAAGAGACAGGAGGATGAGAGATTGGGTGGAAGGGATAAAGAGTCAGTTTATGCTAAACCTCCCAGGTGGGGAGAAGGTTTCAGAACAAGAGCTGGTAGTTCAGGGGTTCAAAATCAGAACAAAACTAACCAGACTTGGTTTAACTCAGCAGGGAATAAGGAGACTGAAATTCATTCTTCAGGGATAAAAAGGGTTGGACCTCAGCTATCACAGGATGAATACCAAGAGAGAAGTAGGAAGGGGCTTTGCTTTAAGTGTGGAGAGAAGTGGAATAGAGAGCATACCTGCAAACTGAAGCATTATAAAATGATGCTTGTAGAAGATTCAGATGCTGAGGAGGAATCTGAAAGGATAGATCCTGAAATTACAGAAGAAGAAATTGTAATGGAGTCCAAATCCATGCAATTGTCACCCATGAGTAAGGAGGGGATACCTACCATGAGAGCCTTCAAAATTAAAGGAATTATGAAGTGGGATAGAGGGGTAAAACAAGTGGAAGTGCTGATTGATAGTGGGGCCACTCACAACTTCATTTCTAAGAAACTGGTGGATGAATTGGAGCTGCCTTTTAAAACCATTTCAGGATACAAAGTGCAGGTTGGTAATGGAGAAAAGCTATCTAATGATGGAAGATGTGAAGATTTGACTTTATGTATGCAGGGTTCAATCATAAAACAAAACTTTTACTTTCTGACTTTGGAAGAAACTGACTTGGTTTTGGGAATGGAGTGGCTGACTACTTTGGGAGATGTGGAAATAAACTTTCGGAAACAAAGTATAAAATGGAAGATTCAGGGGTTAGATCAGCAGATTCAAGGGGACCCACACTTGAGCTCCATGGAGATATCACTGAAAAACATGACTCCGATGGTGCAGGTGGTGCAGGACACTGGTGATGGTTATTGTATGTTTTATGAAGGGCAATCTGTGCAGGTAAAGAGTGTTGCTTGTGCTGGAAGTCAGGATAAAGTTCTGGAGGTTGACAACATTGTAATAATTCTGGGGGCTTTGGCAAAATCAGGGGTGCAAGATGATCCAAAGTATATTGCAATTGAAGAATCCAGGTTCACGCAATCTGATGCCAGGTTGGGGGTGATAGTAAAGGAAAGTGCAGGAAGGATGGGGAAGAAAATCTTGAGAACTGGGTTCGGAACTTACCAACTGTGGAAGTTTTACATTGAAGGTAGGAATTCTGGTTCCATACCAAAGATAACAGCTGCTGAAATATCAGGTTCTGGATTGAGCTGGGCAAATGAGTTTGATTTTGTATATCAGTTGGGTGGACTCGATATAGAACTGGATTCTACGTTTCAGACGGTTGTGATTGCTATCTCACAGATAGGGCACCTCGTGGATCTACCTTTAAAACAAGGAAGTGAGAAGGGAATCACAGCTGCTAGAAATTGGTGGGGTGAACTGAACATTCATAGTGAAATTATGCAGCAAATAACCGGGAACCATAGCTCTCTTCATTGGCAATCTAAACAGGAGGTTGGGAAGGACCCAACAGTGTCAGTACACCTGCTCATTCTGGCGGTGGTAGAGGTCAAGGGGATGGCCCAAGTGCTGAAGCTAAAGATCCAGAATGCTTTGTGGTACTGGGTAGGGAGAGGGGCTCAGATGAAGATGAAGTTGATAATCAAGGCTGACTCCTATCACCCACCTTGAGGACAAGGTGGTTGTTTAGGGGGGGAGTAATGATAGGAATTATTAATAAGTGGGCCTATTATAGATATTAATAAGTGGGCCTGTGATTTTAATAGAAGGAAGAGGGTTATGGGCTATAAATAGTTGGGAAAATTAACTAATGAGGAAGGCTGTGATTGAATTGGCATTTTGGCTGAGGAGAGTAGGCTTCTCGAACAGTCCTAGCTTTTGTATACGTATTGCGTTTAGCTCTATATCAATAAACACCTTCGATCATTACTCCATATTTCTGATCGATCTATATTGTTTGCTGTTATATTACCTGTGATCTATCAAATTCCAACTTGAATGTTCGTAATATCGGAGACACATCTTCAATTGCGACATGTTTTTTGTGTGATATTCGATTCGGGCATTATTGCCGGTTTCTATTGGGCCACAAACAGCGTCATGAAATGATTTCCCATGATTATCTACCGAATGCTGGGGTTTGATAAATTGTCAATCTCTTCCAACTTCTCTGCAGATGCCTCTCCCTTTTGAGATCTTTCAACTAATTAAGTTAATCTTATTTTGAGTTCGACATATATATTTGGAAGCATCCCAACCTTGGCTCAGATTTGCTAGGTCTTGGCCGATTTTATCAGTTACTAGACCTATGCTTTGATTTGATGATTCTCTACCCAAAATCAAGGTCTTGGTTTCTTGTGGCACGGGCCAAGGCGAGGTGCTTTGCTGATCTCTTTTGAAGTATGTAGTATATCATTGCTGAACTTACGGGCATAAGCCGGTCTCCTTATGATGTGCAACAAACCTTTGTTTTTAGATTTGTATAGCACATACCCGGGGATGTGGCCAATGATGCAGGGCACACGGCCTTTTTGAGCTTCTTTGAATATATATCCGGGGAGCTCTTCGGTGGATCCCTATTGTGGAATGTTTTGGTACATCATACATGTGGCAGAATTCCATTGGAATATATTCCAGGTCATTAAAAAATCAAAACATTTGCAGAGGTGAACCTTGCACAATTAAAAAATTCTCACAGTCGACATCATATTTTCTACTCGCAAGTTCTTCAAAAAAATCGAGTGAGAATTTCAAATTAATGTCAATGGAACCAAATTCTAGTGGCAGTGGAGGGGATCATTTGATATTTCACGCTGTGGAGTTCGTGAAGGGATTTGCTACGATGAGTGTGGAGTTCTGGAAGGGGTGAAGATTGTCGTGATGCAGATGGTGGTGTCTGAGGACTCTATGATCCTGAAGAAGCTTGGAGGACAGTGCTTGAAAATTTCCAGAAAAATGATTCTTATGAACGACTATTTTCCAGAAGATCGCGATCCATTTCTTCGTCGCAATAAATGCTTTTGCAGGTATTCCTGTTGTTTTGACAGCTCTAAAATCTCAAGTTTACTGGAACAGTCCGGCGACCCTTGTTTCAGTTCTAGATGACCCACCTCCAATGCTAAAATGTTGCTAAAGATCTAATGTTTCCGTGATTCTGCAACTTGGAAACCTCAAGTTCTATCTCTAACTCCATTTCTTTATCAATCTGTACTCTATTAACTCATCGATAGAAATCATGCACTTCAGATATTTTTGTGCAAAAAAGATTTGGTTTTATCCTCCTCTTCATTCTTCGACCTTCACACCATCATAAGATACGTAGGAATTAAGATCAACTATGTTGTTCAGTGTGACATGTTAATGTATTTTAATTGGCGTGGAAAAACATTTCTTTCGATGTGTTCTATCCGCAAGTGTGGTTGTTACTGATTAGTTCTTTTAAATGTGAATATGTGGGTTGAAGAAAGAGGGTTAGAGAAGCAGTTCAAATAGCTGAGGGTGACACATGTGATCAAGATTAATCGTTTATGATAAAGACTCAATCTTTAAGATAAAAAGAGTAGACTTGAGATGGAAACACAACTGGGTTTGAATGAGTAGACCTTTAATGTTAGGTACTCAAGATCTCATGTTGATTTTCCAAGTACACTTTAATGTCTTTGGATGTTTTTGGCTAAGAGCTCAAAACGAAGAAGAATATATTCCTTACGAATAAAGCTTTTTGCAGCTAGCATGAGGTCATTGGCTCCTCCAAGTTTGTCTCTTTGACAGTTTCAATCATTCCAGTTTGTGAATGGGCTAACTACTAATACTTCATAGACCTTCTACTATGATCTTTGCTCCAGCACGTCTAAGCTTCTAGGTTGTATACTACATTGTACTCTTAAAACTAACGACAAATCTACAGGAGCATGTAAAGTGAAGGGATTTTAGAACACCAAAATCGATAACATTCTATCAGTTTAAGTCATGTATGCTTCATACAACTCAAGTCATTTCATTTTTTGTTGGTTTACCTGCTAAGTTCTTTAGATTTAACATGCTTTCATCTACCTTATTTTTATGTTTCTAAGTTTATTATAACTATTTGTAGATACAACTGAGCCATAATAATTTACTTTCCTTTTTTCACTTACAGACCCACTTTGCTAGTTGGCTATATGTAGTGGACGTGATGAGACTAAAACATCAAGCATATGTGTGTTAATATTTCCACACATGATCGCATACAGATTAAGATACTAAGTGTGTTGTATATGATTAGATTGGAATTCTTTGATTATTCAGATTTTTACTATGGTTACGCTAAACATATAGGTATATGTATATGCATATGCATATGTACAAAGCGGGTAGTTTAGGTGGCTCAAAAGGTGGTATTTTTTTCTCTTAATATCCTTTTTGTTGAAAACAACTGCTACAATATTACTTTATTGAAATCACATTTACTTGCATCTTTTTTATTTTAAACACAAACGGTATATATATATTGGACAATAACCGGCAATTTAATTGACTACAACCTAGGATTTCTAAACCTTAGATGGTTAGGTTTCTTAGTACTATACTCTTACACCCCTTCGGTCACTCACTAGATAATTTTCAGTGTCTTTTAAGTATCTTTTCAGTCCAGTTATAGTAAATTTGATATCCTTCTAGGCATAAGTTCTCTAGCACATTTTAAATCACAGTCTTACTATTTTTTTGACTTTAATAATTTTATTTTTTCGAGTGTAGCATTCATAATGTATGATTCCTTGGAAAAAAGAGTAGACAGTTATAATCGTTTGGAGATTACAGGTCATTATTGTGAGGTGTTTGTGGATTCTGGTGATGCTGGACGACATATTGAGTTTTTTGATTGAGCTCATACGAGGAGCTATATAGAAAACTGGGCGATATGTTTAATTTGGGATCCGAATGTCGATGATGCTAAGCAATGTGGTGTACCAGGATACTGCCAGTTTAGTTTGGCACACTGGAGATGAGCTATTCAGGTGGGTTATGAGTGGTTTGTTTGGCTGAAATGAGTGTGATAAGCACTCTTCTTATTCTTAAAAGATATGGACTACATTCGTCAATTTCGGTCAAATAACTCTTGTCAAATGGCCTTCAAGTTTCTTGTTGTTTTTCTTTTTGAACTTTCATGTTGAAACTTAAACTAACATAATACTACTCTCTTTCTTTTGCAGCAGCGAGTTAATGAAGAAGTCTTGAATAATTTACGCAGAGTAAAGTCATCCAAGATCAACTTCATGCTTCTATCCCAGATCGTTTTTGCTATAGGATGTTTCTCTTTCTTGATCATAATTTGCAGCTCATCATTGGAATTATTATATCCCAGATGTAACTCTTTATGGTCTCATCTTCATATGAGTAATGTAATGAAGAAAACTGATTGTATAAATGAATTATATAACATTGAGAGAAGAGAAATGGCTACAAATGGGAGTAAAACATATGTATTGAGAGTTGAATGATATTAATAACTAACTGAGCATATATTTTCCCATCCATTCCAAACCTAGCATCTTGTCACGGTGAGGATTGTCACTATGATCTTCTCACACCACATCTTTGTGTTGAACCTTCATTTTCCACCTTCATTTTCCATCTCCATTTTGCTTCTTCCTCCAATCCTACAGGTTATATTCTTGGGAATTGTATGCTGCCTATCACCCTTCTCCATATTATCAGGTTTTAGAGACATACATATATCATCTCAAACTTCAAGTAAAATTTAATGGCGAATGAAAAGTGTCTAGTAGCCTGGTTAAGCAAAAACGGGAGTTGAAAACTGAATAAGCTTGGGGAAGATTCGAAGTCATCTAATGAATCTCACCATGACAAAATTGTTATGGTTAAGCTCCAAGCTCCTTAACTAAATGAAAATTACAGAGTGAAAACTAACCACGAATCCGCATTCTGAAAAACTTCACAATCATCACATATTCAATGTCGGAAAAGTGATTTACATGGTATCTAAATATCTAAAGACACTCAAGTAAAAAATACATCAAAATCGCTCAAAGAATCAACAAAACTAAGTTACTGTGAAATATTCCAAGCCAATTATGTCCTTGAGAATCAGCAACACTGCAAATGGCATACTCTCATTCGTGCTAACCTTCAAGGACAATTATCCAAAAGCAGCACAATCCAATGAAAGAATAGCGATCCAGGACGGCAGGACATCAAAGGAAACCACTTGACATCTCAAGAACACTTCATGAAATGCATCCATACTCTCACTGAGGATCTGATTCCAACTTTGAAGTCCTAAAGGTATAAAAAAACCTGTCAAATTTCCAACCTATAAACAACAAACAACACAGAAAAAAATTTAGGACAAGAGATTTTCCATTTTTAAATTGCTATTAGCAGATAAAGCACCCATTCATAGATTTGTTTCCTTGCGGCTTAGAGTAGAGCAGCAACAGAATCACTGAATGTAAATAGGGAGGATAATAACTATATAGATATGCAGGGAATAGAGTATAAAGAGAAATTCACAAGTCAAAATATAAATATATATTTATAGCCAGATGGTTTAAGTGAATAATACTCTTCCTATAAAAATGATAATTAATCTCATCCCGTACATATTCTTCCCACAAAAATTGATAATTATGTTCATTCCTTAAAAAAGAAACAATATTGAAAAGAAGATGGTTTAAGCTTGAATACAAAGGGAAGATGAAAACTACAGAGTATATAGAAGTAAATGATATAATAATCATATACAAACTAATTATTTAAAATCTAAAGTTAACTAATACGGAGTAAAACAGATAAATCTGTAAAGTAAAATCATCCTCCCCTACTGCAAAACCTGACACTCTTGAACTGAAGAAGTCAGAAGTCAGCAACTCCTCTATACTTTATCTAGTCAAAGGTTCCTATGGGAGGGAGATGTTTACTTATTCTCTTTGTTATGATAATCTAGCAATTTCAGGCCTAAAAGAATTAGGGACGAACCGACTTTGATTTATGACATATGAGATTAGAATTTTTTGGGGTTTTCTGAATAAAAAAGCCTATCCACGCAACACACAAGGCTAGTGTGTCTCTTGCTCACGGGGAAAGAAAGAAGGACAAGGTGCAGATTACGGATTGTAATATAAGTGAACCTTAAGCTGAGCTTAACTGAACGCCGGCACGACGTCACATAGAATAATTTGCTTAGAATCGAAGGAGGATATTCATCAGGAATAATAAATTTAAGTAACAAATAAGATCAAAATTAGTGAAAAGTGAATAAATCAGAGATGATGAAATTCACCTGGAGCGAAGTGATTGAGTCACAAAGTGGTTGCGCGTCCTTGTCGACGAGGATAACAGGGATAAAGGAGACTGGAAACCCTGAGTAAGTTGAAGATTCGTTCGTTCCTTTAGCCCTGGCCTTTTGCTTTCGCACTAATAGAATCATCAGACGTGGAATGAAGCTCCTCTCGTCTCTTGGTGTTAAACGAAATTGGCTGGAGGTTGGGGAAGGGCTTGGTGTGCAATTATCGCATTTCTAATAAAAATATGAGCTGGTTTCATTTACCAATAAGGTGGTGCCAAGTGTAGAATGCACCAAAACATTCCATAATGTACCTCCACCATAAAATTTTCCTATATATCCCGTGTTCTGTTTCTTCTTGTTCTGAATTGTGCGGTGGCTGACAGTTGTGACACCATCTATTGTTTATATAGTAAAGCTGAGTTATTAAATGATGATGTGTCATTTTCTAATTGGTTAAATAATACAATATTTAACATCAGTTTTATGGCAATAATAAATAATCGGTAATTCTTTAGCAAAAAAATAGGCACGGTCAACACAATGGCTCTTTTGTAGCAACCATTCATTCATTTGTTTGTTGGACTTGATTAATTGAACACCAAAATTTTAGGCACTCTACTAGCTGGATACAAACTTCTTTCAATATTAAGTTCATATGGAGTACGGCTTTTATTTACTTTTTTACAAAGTTTCTTCGTGTATATATTTTACAAGATATTATAATAATATAATATGATTTGAAATGCAAAGACATGAAAAAATATAAGTTAAGAAGTATTCTCTAAACAGAGTGGAAGATATCATAATTTTTCAAATTGACTTATTCGCTCATATTTTCTTCGAAAAATATGACTTATTCGCTCATATTTTGAGGAATTTTATTAATTTATTCTACTAAATAGATCATATTTTGAAAAGAAAACATATTTAATTTTATTTTAAAAGTTTGACATGTTTTGCTCTTACTTCAAGCAATATATTTATAAATTAAATTAAAAAATTGTGAATTTCCTATATTTAATCACTTGGATGACACATTTGGCTAATTAAGATCGAAAATCTTTAAGGGAGCAAACCTTATAATATGTAAAAAGTAGATCAAAATAAATTAGAAATTTTAATCCGATTGATTCTCATAAGAATCTAAGTAAGGGGTTGATTTTTCTAATGAATTTCTATTTGAAATATTGCACTACCATTCTCACCTCTCACCTATTGATTTGAAATTTGCAATCTCATAATTCTAACGATCCATGGATTTAATTTTGGTTAAGTCAAGGTTTTAAAAAACGAATTTTATTTTAGTTATTTAGTAAATAGGTTTACAAGTTTTTCGTATTTTGGATTGTATGTTTTTTATTAGATTTTGTATCACTCAAATTATTTCTATTTTATTCTATTAGCTAGAGAAAAATGTTCTATTACTTCAATTCATTTCCTTTTTTGTTCCAAAAAAAATTCATTTCCTTTTTTTTTACTTCAATTCATTTCCATGTTAACCTATTTCCATTACAACCGTGCTTAAATTATATTTTCAAGAAGTAATTCTGAGTAAAGTTTTTAAAATTTCTAAGACAGCAATTATTTCTAACATTGCATTTGATTTATGTTAAGAATTCATTAAAAATGTGGAAAACCTTTAAAAGGGAGGAGACCCCCAAATTAAAGAAAAACTGTGGGTCCATCTTAAAAAAAATAAAAACTGATTATTTATTAATTAAGATTAGAAATTAACACCTGGCCTCATACCAAATTACTAAATGATAGGAGTATAGTCGATGATAATTATGAAAGTACAAAAACCTAAGCAATATTGAATTAAACATCATTTGACTGAGATGTGTTAAAAGACCATTCACGTGATTAGTAAATCTGAATTAAGTATAAATTGAATTTCACATTCTACAACTAAATATTAATAACTTAGATATAATATTATTTTTTATAAGCTTATTAGATGTCACTGAAATTTCCCATGGTATAATATTGCACACCTTATAATATATTATAGGATATTACTTCGTATTTGTTATTTAAGGATTGGACCTTGTATCCCATTTTTTGGTAATATTGAATTTTGCATCATTCAGCATAAAATCATTGACTCAACACCACTATCCTTTACAATTTTTGGGCTGATCTGGGCACATACACTTATAAGTTTGAAAATAAGGTGCAAAGTCAAATTCCATGATACAATTAACATTTACCTCACTCTTATGAATTTGACTCACATTATTTATAAGTAGTATAGTTTACTAACCCACATTCACAAAAAAAGCCTATCTATGTTATTTGTCTTCCACTAATAGTCCAACATTATTTTTGATATGTTTTTAACAAGGATTCAATCTCATTCGTTACAAAGCCATCTGTTTTTTTATTAAACCTCTTCAAAGGCACCAATAGAAGAATTGCAAAGTTCCTAAAAAACATTAGGGCGATGAGATTTGCATTCACTTCGTTAGGAGGAAAAGTACAAAAAGAAGTAAACATTTCTAGAGGGTCATATGTATATCAAATGCATGATACTATCAATGGATTCTAACAAATCAAAGTTCTCTCAAATCTATATTTATATCACGAAGCAAATTAATTAAGTAGACTCCATGCATTAAAAATGCTTTAAAATTTTGTGGAGTGAAGGAGAAGGATACATGCAATACAATAACAAAAATTGTGTTTAAAAAGATTAAATTTAATTTAATGCTTATGAATAATCTATAATACTAAACAAATTCATATTTGCATTTACTTTCCAAACCACTATAAATCGTATACGTACACATTAATGATTTTGAATCGGCAATTCTCATATATTAAAAAATATATTAGCACATATATTCTTCTTTATTAACATTATACCATCACATTTACACCATTGAGTGAATATTATTAACCTCTATTGATGTTCTTCATTTTAATACTTATCAAAGTGACACTACCGGGGCATGCCCCGGGTGTTACACTAGTTTGGATTTATATACGACTTACATTTCATCAGATAAAAAACTTTTTTCTTGAAAGCCTATGTAAGGACTAAGGAGCAATGTTTTAAGATCGAATTCATTTTTTTGCTCTTACAGTTTTTTTTTAAATATCAAAATTTTTATCACAAACAATAATTTAAATAATATTAGTGAAAATTTAAATTTACCATAAGCAGAAAGTGACAAAATTGTCACATAAAGGTACGAGTTTCATTCCAAAATTATTCATTTTTTCTTTTCCATTCATCTAAGAATACACATTGTTTTTCTTTTATGATAAACAATTCATATTTCATATCAATTCTCCACTTGCTGCATAACTCTCGATCAAAGAGTTTCTACTTTCAAAAAAAGAGTTTCTACTTTCTTATTCGAAGTGAAAAGTCAAAACAAGATAATATTGGGATTGAGGCACTAAAGTACTAAACTCTTTGTCTCTCTTATACTTTGCCATCTTTTCTTTTTTATTGTCCCAAACAATATACCACTTTCTTTTAATCAATTAATTGAATTTTATTATTTCTTTATTCTCTATACAAATCTCAACCCCTTATTCGAAGTGAAAAGTCAAAACAAGATAATATTGGGATTAAGGCACTAAACTCTTTGTGTCCCTTATACTTTGTCATCTTTTTTTATTGTCGCAAACAATATACCACTTTCTTTTAATAAATTAATTGATTTTTATTATTTCTTTATTCTCTACACAAATCTCAACCCCACAAGTTTGTTTAAGTATATATCAAAGAAAATGTATGTAACACTCGAGGTTAATTTGAAACGATTAATAGTACTACTCATATCAACAAGATACATCACCTTTTAAGGAATCTAATCAGTTAAGAACTAAAGTTAAATGTGTCACTCAGCTTTTGCTGAGCGTGTAGGTTGTCTGTTTTGTTTATGCTACACGTAGATAATGCGGTGCTATGAAATTTTGGTCGGATGATCAAGAGGCAAGCAGAGATCTGGCTTACGCTGGACTCGGTTCGGGCCTGGCCTGATCGAGCTTTTTTGGGAATGTCGAGGCCCGGAACCGGCCCGGGTAGCTACCGGGTCCGGGTCGGGCCCTAGCTGGTTCAACCTAGTGTCTTTTTTTTTTATTTTCTAATTACTTCCTACCCCCCACCCACACCCCAAACCCGTCCAAAACACTCAGCCCAACCCATTTACCTTTTTCAAATTTTGAAAAAAAAAAAAAAATTGGCCCAACCAAGCCAGTTCTTGTTTTTTGAGGCCCGAGAACCGCCCCTCAACAGTGTCGGGTCAGTTGGCCCGAACCGGTCACAGGACCGAGCACCGGGCCGGGCCATAACAGTACCGGGCCGGTTAACCCAGCCCAAGTCCATCCCTTGCTTACGCTCACACTAGTTCCTTAATTATGTTTAATACAAAGTAAATAATTTGACAATGAAACATATGTGACTATCTTGTAACCCACACTCCTATTACTAATTTGGATTATGGATGGACTCGGCCCGGGTGGCCCGACCCGGGACCGGCACTGTTCCGGCCCGACCCGACCCGGTGGCCCGGTCAATGACCGGTCCGGATAGGCCCGGCCCGTGGGTTTTCCGGTCCGGGCTCGGATCACCCAAAACAATGCCCGACCCGGCCAGGCCCGGTTCGGGCCAAACTATTTTTTTTTTCCAATTTTTTTTAAATTTCCGGGTTGGGCTGGGTATTTTGGGCTATTTGGGGTGGTTTGGGGGTTGGGGTGGGAGGGGGGTTAATTAGGAAGAGGAAAAAAATTGATAATGGGCCCGGACCGGCCCGGACCCGGTGGTTACCCGGGCCGGTCCCGGGTCCACCACTTCTGAACCGCTGGCCCGCCCGGGCCTAGGCCCGACCCAGACCCGGCCCGGACCTGAGTCCATCCCTAATTTGGATATTGTCTGCTGCTAAACTGTCTTATATGAGTAGTACTGTATATATGATTTTGCTGAGTGTGTAGCTGGTCTGTTTTGTTTATGCTACATGTAGGTAATGCGGTGCTATGGAATTCTGGGCGGATGATCAAGAGGCAAGAAGTGATCTGGCTTGCGTTCACACTAGTTCCTTAATTATGTTTAATAAATATTTTCACAATGAAACTTATGTGGCTGTTTTGTAGCCCACATTCGTTTTACTAATTTGGATATTGTCCGGTGCTAAACTCGTATTATTTTCTAGTTACCTACACCTCTATTACTTTGCTAAATTAAAATACTATCTATTAGTTATGATCTAGTTTCCGAATCCGCTAACATCCAACCGAATCAAGACGGGTAGTGTCAGGTTAACTGAACCGTCCGGGTCGATTCGGGTGGGTGTTACAATGTATGGGGCTGAAGTGGGCCAAATGATAACTATATTCAAGATTTGACAGACTTGAGGATCTTATTTCCCAGATATCTGAAGCCATTAACAGCACCAGCAGTTAGCAGACCTGCTACTGCCTGCCTTCCACTTGAAACCATAACTTTTCTTCTTATTATTCTACTCATCCATTTGACAGCCTCTACTTTTGAACCAATCCCTGCGCCTTGTCTCATTTTTCCTGAAAAAATATGATCAAGGGTTCAAGGTGTGTAATCAGTGTATGGCTCCCACAAATGAAGAGCAAGGATACATCATACATGTACTATTTTGGGTACATTTATTGGGTACGTTACTGCATGGCACATTGACTGAGTGGAGAAATGTTAATTTGAACATCTAAAAGATCATCTGAAATAAAATTATTGAAATATAGGCTCCTTTTTTCCTAGAATATATTGAGCGTTCGTTCCTGAATTTATCCCTGGATAAACACGTTGCTACGCATAATAACATTTGACCTAAAAGGGAGATAACATGGAACTATTTTAGGGGAAAAAATCCCCTTTTGAAAGTATTTTCCTTCTGACACCAAACACAAGAAAAATATTATTCAGGTCCTAAACACAAAAAAAAAAACAGAGAACATTTTCCTGGAAGTTTCCTTTGCATAAACAAATAGAGCCTTAGTCCATATTTTATTTTACCCACATATTTTGTCTCCTTGCAATTTTCCTCTGCAGTTTTCTCTCTGTATTCTTTTGGTAGAATTTCCCAGGTTCCAGGTGGATCCCAAAGAGCTCCAATAGACAATTAGGATACATGACATTATCTACGTGAGCTCGAATCAACCAGACTACTAGCAACGTTCAAAGAAACGCCAAGACCCATAAGAAAATTTTCACACATACCTGCAAGATTAGTCTCTATTTTGCTTTTAATAAGCGGAGGAAGGTGTGACACCAAGACAGCAGCAGCAGATAATCCTGAATCCTGGTAACAAAATGCTAAGGCTCATCAAACTCTAATACTACTATGTTGCAAATAATGCAGTAGGAAACGAATATTAGCAACAAACCCACCCAATGAAAATAAAAGAATAAGATGAGAGTATTTCAAAAGCTTATGGCATTGTGGAGACACCTGAACTATACTTGCTTTCCTGTCATCTGTTAATGAAAACCTCAGCAAGCCATCAGCAGAAAATTCATCTAAAAATGGTCTATAAGCTCTTTGGAATAAACGAAATTGTCCTTGTACAATGTTTTTTACCTAGGGATATGGTGGTTAAAGAGGAGTTATATCATATACTACCATTACTACGTATGTAATATAATTATAATGTTGATAGATCAGTCAAACATGGTAATCATATACTACGTATGAAGTATTTAGTTTTGAATAATGTGCTATAGAAGACATAAGTACAGAAAAATGAACAAAGAGTCCAAGCTTCTAACAATTTTGCTTGAAAGCTAATACAGAGTAATAAAATGATTTTGGCTGGTCTTTTTGCAAACTACGATTTTGTGTAGCCATTTTTCCAATTTCAGTTTTTTTATTAATCGGACCACATATAACCACATAATGCTTTATAAATCAATTATCTCAAATCATTGGCGTATGGTAAAAACAAGGGCAGACTGTTGCACATTGGCACCTCACAAGGCAATGGTCCCGGGAAGGGTCCCACCACAATCAATTATCTCAAATCAAGCCTTCCCTTGTCATTTTGACAAGAGGCCGTTCCCAATACTTGAACCGTGACCTCTCGGTCACACATCACCACCACCATAACCGGTGCGCCAAGGCTCCCCTCTTCAAATCATTGGTATATGGTGCAAAATAAAAATAACATATGTCAATTGATGGTTTTAGAAATTTACCACTAGTTCTTCCATAACAAGGTTGCATAAAGGACATCTGGCATAAAGCATTGTCATTGTGCTTATTTCAATGAATTTATAGCAACAACCAATGTTAGACAATTAATTAACACTATAAATAATTAATATGAGTGTTTAACTGTGATAAAGTTTCCACTTTTCAGTTTTTTCCTATACCAAAAATGTTCACGGCCAGTCATATTCTCATCCCAATGCTTTTCAGCTTCACGGCATGGTCCTCGTAATTTTATAAATGTATGCATACTGTAAAGGTTCCCATTTCTCTCTATTTATTACTCTTTTATTTATTTTTTTTTATTATTATTATTATTGGTATTGCTGTTATTATTATTATTATTATTATTATTATTACTACTACTATTATTATTATTATTATTAGTAGTAGTAGTAGTAGTAGTAGTAGTAGTAGTAGTAGTAGTAGTAACTCTGATGTCATATGTTGATTCACGTTAGCCGATCCTAAACTCTTATGGGATTAATGCTTGGATGAGATATTATTTTTGTTATTGTTGTATGCATACTGTAAAGGAATTGAATCGCACCATCTTATTCTGTACATTACGGGTGGTATTTGAAAAGAAAAGCTCCTTTTCAAGAAAACTCTAAAATCTTTGGTCCAGTCACCCACATACCTTATTTTTATCCTCTGCAAAATACATTCGCAAGTCACCCATGTATGACAGGCTACATATTTTGGCATACAAGTCCTCCTGCAAGAAGATTTAAATTAAGCGGGATTTTATGTTTGCAGCAACTTTTTGAGAATACTATTATTATACCCACTAACCTCACTGAACTCAGCCGGTAAAAGAAGGAGAGCTGCAGATGCAGCGGCTCTCAAATTTACTGCGTTTACATTTTCAATATTCAAATTATCCACAATAATATTAACCTGAAATCAATAAGCCAAAGTCTCAGAAACATGCCACATATTAAGCACACGAGAACTATACAAAATAGGTGAGTAAAAGATCAAATTATGTATCACAACAGCACTTTCCACCAAAATTTAACACAATCTGTAAGGAAATTAGTTATTTCTATCCCGACACTTCTCCCAAGCAACACCCATGTAACACAACACATCTTTATCATTTCACATGTATAGATTCTGGAAAAGATGGAAAGACCTATAAAATCATATATCCCCTTATGTACCCATATTTGTATTTTTTTATTATGACCATTCTTCAGCAGTTTCTGTAGAGAAATTACAGTTCTGAGGACCTCATTTCACACAAGCCCATAAGTTTAATGGTGTGTGTGTTCAGGCAGGATCATGACTGTTAGGGTTAGAGCTCACACACGCACGAATCTGAAAAAACTAGTAACGAACGAGAAGAACGGCACACGAATTTAACCTGGTTCAGCCAGTAAATGTTACTGACCTAATCCACCTGGGCAACTAGGGTTTTCTTTCTTATTGAGATGATGAATGATACAAATCATTGTTTACAAGTACAGGAGTCAATATATAGGCAAACAATTAGGGAAAACACTTAATAAAGTTCTGGGCCTGACTGCCACCAAAGAAACAGGCCCAACTAGGGCTGCCTGCACATTTAACTAGAGCCGGAGCCTACAGCCCAACAATGACAAGGCAAGAAAAAGAAAATAAGACATGTAAGTACAAGACAAAGATAAGAATGGAACTTCTCAAATAGGCATACTGGTTTTTGCAAACGACCACTAGTGTAGAACCTCTCCCATCCCTTTATATCCTCAATCAAGTCATGCACTCGAACAACTCCATACTTGAACATCTGCTGAAGGTATGCAGATAAGATTTCTACAGAAAAATTCATCCATGTGTCTGATTAGTTATATGAATGCTCAGTTGCTCACTACCTTCTTATTCCAGGAAACAAAGGGGTTGAAGTGTACACCAACACCAATATTATTGGCAATACAATTAATCTGATAAGAACACAACAGGTTGTTATAATTATAGTTATGATTAATTAATTCAGGGTTTCTCTAATTTGTGTCCGCGAGTACATGTTAAAGAGTAATTATTTTGCTTCATTCGTCAAGTTTTACCAAAAGATTTGATAATCTGAAGAGAAAAAATTGCATGAATTAAAAAATCAATGCTATTAATGCGTTCATCACCATTATCAAGAATAATCTGTGAAACTATAGGCATTAACTTTTAATGGTTTGTATCATGTGCCTCATAAATACACTTAAGACAAACCAGACAATGATGGAAGATGGAATGATTGAGAGTAAATCAAACTAAAAAGATGCCAATGATGGAATGAGTACCAGCCTGCTTCCACCTGAGCGAACCAGCCATGATGCATAGTGATCACGGTTTACCTTCAAATTCTACTTAAGAGAGACAGTGAGAGGATTTAAATGGAAAATGGAAGGAGAAGGTAAAATTGACCAAACAAAAAGGAATTGAAATGGAATATACTTCTGTATGCCATTGTAGAGGATCAGCTACACCAAGAATGTAATCTACCATGGAATTCTACAAGTAAGAGGGAATAGAGTAAGCACTAAAAACATCAGTTACTAAAGTCTACTACTCTACTATCACTATTAAACCACATGGAAGACTGAATAACAAGCAGGACATTGTATAGCTGAAGAGAAAAAATATACTAAATGTATCAGCAACAACAATTTATTGGTCTTACCACAGACCGTAGTATTAAACAATCTATTCATATACTAAATTACTAACACAGACAAGTGGACAACAAACTGTTATTGTCATCGCCATCAATAATCAATTGCAAAATATAGAAACCAAGTATTAAATATATTCCAAGTCTTGAACACACAGAGTTTAAGGATAAGGGCTCAATACAAAAAACATACTACGTGTATACTAAGGTTGGTCATTTTACTATACATATGGTCTAACTCATCAATTTTATTCTCTAATTTCAGGTATCAAATTTTCTATCTTATTCGAATTCTTCTTTTCAGGTTCATACTTCAGTATATATCTAATTGTGTAAACTGCACTTAGTAATACTGATTTAAAATTTTAAATATTACCCGTAGAGAGTGAACTCTATAAGGTGAAAATTCGTGAGCTTTGGAACCAAAGTAGTGTATATAGAATATAGAATTAAATTACAAGAAAGAGTAGGAAGCAAAACCTGATCTTTTTTGTTTGGGTGAAGAATGGAGCCATAAACGCAGCAGAATTCAACTGGCGGTAGAATATTAAGCAACCCTCCAAACTCAGTCTTATCCTCATCATCCATTTTAACCGACTATATGGAACACAAACATGCTAAACCTTGAGATAAATTGTGCATAGAAATACACTCTGCAACGAGGATATGCAGAGACCTCCAATGGATTCCCGAAAGACTTGGAGGCCTTCTCAGCGCAGGGGCAGATCTAGCATTACGATCCAGTGGAGCCAAAATGAGAATATATAAAAGTCCAATAACATTAATATATAAAAGTCCAAGAGAATATGAAAAAAAATATACTAATGAGAATATGTGAAAATCAGAAGCATATATTTACATTAATTGTACATTGAGTAAAGCAAGAGAAAACAATACACAGCCAACAATATAAAATAGCACTAGAAAGTAAAATGGCTGTTTTTCAGCTTTATAAACCCTCACACTAAAAAATGAGATCGTAGGTTTTACTCGTTTATTTCACTACAACAATCTAGGGAACAATCTAGGGAGCAATCTAGGGATATTCCAGAACTCAGAATTCATGGTTCACAAGCGTGAATAGTATCGAACTAAAGGTCTGAAGCTGAATGCTAACAAGTCACAATATTCACATTAATCACAGATCACAATTCCTCGAACTAAAGCTGAATTTAGAATTCACAACAACCTGAAAATTCACAAGTAAATTCCAGAAATCTAGAGAGCAAATGAGCAATCTTTCTGAACTCACAAGCACAAAAACCCTCACATTCCAGAAATAAAGGCATAAAGCTGAACTAAATAAAATGTACGGAGTAACAAAAATAAAACTGAAAGTAAAACAAATACCTGAAAGTCCGAAGACCAGCGACTCAGCAAGAAGCCAAGCAGGCAGGGCCGGAGGGAGCAGCTGTGAAGGGCGGGACTCGGGAGCGGACGAGATGGCGAGCGCCGACCACAGTGAGCGGTAGCAGGTCTCAACTTGTCTCTTCGACAGTTCGACTCGGGATGAGGATTTGTGAACTGACTCACTAAGGTCCACGTCAGCTCATCGCTGATTTCCTGCTTCAGGCCCCCGGTGCTTGAGCAGTTTTGTTGTTTTTAATTTAAAGCACCCCTCTATACTATCCGTATCAGAATTATCTTCTTACTTTCTTTTTCGGTCCGTCCCAAATTTATCTCATCTTTCCCTTTTTGGCAAATAATTTGTGTTTCACAATCATTCTTACACATTTTTACACATTTCTTTTTCCTCTGCACAACTCTCCACCACACATTTCCCACTATCTTAAAATCTGTGTCCAGTCAAATAAGGAGATAATTCCGGGACGGAGGTAATACTCCCTCCGTTCCTATTTTATCTTCCAAATTGGGTTGGCACACAATTTAAGATAGTGGGTATTATGTGGTGGAAAGTTGTGCAGAGTAGAGAGAAATGTGTAAGAAATGTTGTGAACCACAAGTTCTTTACTAAAAAGGGAAAGTAGAAGTTTTAATTGGAACATATGAAAAATGAAAGTTGGAAGTTTTAATAGGAACGGAGGGAGTACCAATTATTATTAGGAAATACTTCCGGTTAAATCTTGACGTTTGCTTTTGGTACGGTGTTTTAGGTGATCAATTAATAGAAGAACAAATATTTTTCATGCTCTTTGATTTTTGGGGATAATTAATGTAATCCATTCAAATTTAAAAAGTGGATGGATAGTAAAGGGTAGTTAGGACATTTATTGTAGAAGGAGTTTCCTAAGAAGAAAACGTAAAGATTTAAATGAGATGTCCCAAAAAAGAAAGTGTAAAGGTTTAATTGGGATGGAGGGGTACTAACAAACGAGTTATTTTCAATATGAAAAGAACGGGTTTTGATAAAAATTTCGAGAAAGCATACAAAAACAATAACTACTTCCAACACTTGTTACAAATCCGATCATCAGCTCTAGAAATTGACTAGTCATTCAGCTCATACAAAGCAATATGACATGTTTGACATGAAACAGGCAATTTTAAACTTGAAACGATCAAAACCAAACCACTGCTTATCAAAAATATTCCAAATATCCAGATATCTAAAGTCTAAACCAAACATACGCGAATAAAAACAAAAACAAGTACCGATAAAGTAAAAATAACACTGTAATATAGCATTTCCACAACACTATTATTGGCAGGGAAATTTACAATATTCATCCCGTAACTTTCGGCCGTTATCATTATTAGTCCCGTAACTTTAGTCACTTGCAAATTTGGTCCTCTAACTAATTAATATTTGCGATTTAAGGACTTTTCCCCTGAAAAGTACACTTTCCGGCAATAGCATACCGGAAAAGATGTCGCCGGCGTCGAACTTTTCCGCCGGAAAGTGTACTTTCCGGTGAGAAAGTCCTTAAATTACAAAGATTTATTAGTTACAGGATCAAACTTGCTAGTGCCTAAAGTTACAGGACCAAAAACGATAACAGCCGAAAGTTACAGGACTAAAATTGCAAATCTCCCTTATTGGCATGAAGGTGGTTCTGAAGGAGGGCGAGCTGCTTCAATATGAATGAATAGTAAAGTCTTCTTCTTATTTCATTTCAGAAGGAGGCAGACAGAAACCCCTAATCAGGCGAAGCTGATCAGGACACCAAAGCAACTCCCCACATCGACGGAGACAAGACGCTCCATAATTAACCTTTCAATTTTTGAAACTTATGCACAGTAAGTTGGAGAGCTCTCGATTGAAGAAGTCAGCACCGGTAGAAGTTTTTGCATATTAAGGTTACAAGACGTGCATATTAAGATTACGAGATGTGCCTATTAATGTTACGGGATGTGCATATTAAGGTGACAGGATGTGCATTTTATATTTATAATGTCTCCACAACTTATATTAGATCTACATAGTGATACACTATATCGAAGTTGCATTTTAGTGTTTCATATGTTGCATCTTATCATTATGACATGTGCATTTTAGGAGTTCATATATTACATTTTAGTATGATGATATGTGCACTTTGGAAGTCCATGTTGCATCTTTCCGTTATGGCATCTTCATTTAATGGTTTCATATGTTGCATCTTATCATTACAACATGTGCATTTTAGGAGTTCATATATTACATTTTAGTATGATGATATGTAAGCTTTAATATTTCATACTACATCTCATCGCTATGACATCTTCATTTTAGTAGTTCATATGTTGTATATTATCAATATTCATGTGCATTCTAGAAGTTGATACAATGCATATTAGTAAGATGGTATGTGAATTTTAGAAGTTCATACACTACATTTTAGTAAGACGATATGTGTATTTTAAAAATCTCATATATAATCTGCATCTTATCATTATGACCTCTCATATGCACTTTGGAAGTTCATACTGCATCTTATCGTTATGGCAGCTGCATTATATACTCAACTCACATGCATACTAAAATCATGAGATTACATAATAATGCATAATATGACAACATAAGAAAATAATAAATGTTTCTGACATTTGAAGCACTTTTTTTTTGCATAAACACAAATTCAATGAATTTAATTAATACAAAAATCAAAACGTTAAATATAATACATCTCATAAAGGAAAAAATGTTGTTCCGGCGTGCACACCGGATTTAATTGTGATAGAGATTAGACATAATTCAAAATATTAAAATCTTATTAATCTCATAGAGAACAAAAAAGAGATTTTCCGACATGCAAGATATCATGGGGACTGAGATTGAGATGAAGATGGAGATGAAGATGAATTAATCGCGATGAACAAGTTATACCCAATGAATTTTACGATGAAGAAGAAATAAAATTCTCAGATGAAAACGAAATAAAGCTTCATTCGTGAAGAAGGAAGAAAGGAAATAAGAGTGAAGCAGAAGTTATGGAAAGAAGTTAATAGAAAGAGATAGTGATTTTTCTTCTTCTCCAAAATTAGAACAAATCAAAAGGACTTAAAGACCCCCAACTAATTTAATTAGGTAACCGCATATGGTATTAAACGCACATAAGATCAAATGAAACGAATGATCATGATTAGTTTGTAGGTTAGCAAATTAAGAAGAGTTTGTATTTGATCTCTAATCTATGTGTGTGTGTGTTTGTGGTTTTTATTTTAAATAAATAGCAAAGATAGATATAACCCAAATAAACAACCAAAAATGAAAACCAACAATAAATAACAGGCAACATGATGCAATAATTTTATTTCCGCAAGTAATACTTTTTCATCTGTGTTTCATGTCATATGGGCAAGTCGCATCATTTACCATTTACTGAAACTAATTGTTCGTGTGACAAACTTTAATATTTATATTCTAGTGTGCAAAGACAAAAGGTTGGACACGGGCAGAGGTTTAAAGTTGTAAACAAATGCATTCATGATGATTTAAAGATTAAAACGTAATCAGACTCACACATACTTTGATTTAATTTTAGATGATATTGGACATTTAACAAATAAGGGAACTCATATGATTATTAATCATTGTATGTCAGTTCACCAAAGATATTGTTGAGTAATTGAAGTGACGATTCTACATAAAAAACTATCATGTTCAGAAATAGCCTCCAAAAAATATATTAAAACGAAATTGGTGCCTCAATCAACAAAATTAAACTTCATGTGACACCTTTGAGTTCCACATGAGAAACCCCATGATAATCACATGTTTGCCCACAAAAACCTTTATAGGGTTTCCCGGAAAGATTACTAAGGTTTACCCGGCCAGTATTTTGGGCCAGAAGTGGACACCCTTGTACTAAAAAAATTCTCCACTCCATCAAAGGTTCAATCATAAAAAGATAATGAAACTCCAGCTTCTTTATTTGATGATGAAAAGTTCCAACAGATGGGGAAATGTATTTGTAAGCTAGTGCCCTTCTGGTAGAGAGCTCAGAGTAAACACAAACTAAAGGAAATGAAATATTACAGATGTGTCGACAGATGGGTTGGCTGGGTGCTGGGCTTCAATTCCAAGTACAAACAAATCCCTTTGCCCGTCGTCAAAATAAAAGGATTTGATGAACCCTAAGATTACAAAGAAGATTTACTTACTACCCCCTCTCACCCACCTCGGACAACTCTTCTAAGGTCCTCGTTCTCCTTGTTCAGAAGGTCAATCCGTGATTGAAGAATGTTGATCATAGCTTGGGCTCTCATCACTTCAATCTTTAGCGTCTCCCTCTCCATAGACACGTTCAGAATCTCATTCTCCAAGTTGCTTATGAACTTCAGGTACCCAGGTGGCACTGACTTCTCGAGAGTGGAGGAGTCAAAGGTGGTGTGCACATTTGAAGGATGGGTTTCTTTGGGTTCAATGGAATCTAACAAGGGGAATTCTAATAGGGAAGGGGAGTAATTTGTCATGGTTGTTGGAGGAGGGTCCTGGATTGTGGTGGAGTCTTCTGATCCATTTGCGTGGCTTGAGCTAGGATCACTGTGCTGCTTGGATCTTTTGGCTTGGCTCAACGAAAGAGGTTCGGGGTCCTCCAATCTCTCTCTCTTGCAAACAAGTGAAAGCACCTGAGGAGGATCCACTGGACTTTGAGGCGCCTTCAATAGAGAACCAGCCTGAAACAGCCAGCTAGCTTTTAAGACTTTAAGCAATATGATTAGAGTCATTATACCTACTTTGATAAGGGCTATTTTTGTCTGAAATTGGTGAGTTATATCAAAGAAAAAGCATCTGGTAAAACCATTATCAGCCAAATTCATAGAGTCATTATGAGCCCATTAACTATACCAAATGGGGCCTAAATATGTATTTCTAGGGGTGGCGCTATGAAACCGCCTTGTCGGCAAGGCCACAATCAGGCGACAAAGTAGTAATGTGATTCACATGATCAATATCTAACGAGTCGGAAAAAAAATCATAAAGAAAGAGTGAAGTACAAAGATTAAAAAAAAGTAAAGAAAATGAAGGGAAGGGGAGATAAAATGAAGAAAAGTAATAATGAGAATACAAATGTGATGGATTGGGCTGCCTGATCAAAATATATTTGGCAAAAAAACTATCTTGCACACCCAGTAAATGCCTAGTTGACATCTATGTGATGCCATTCCATGTTTGGCGCTCTTCAAGCGAGGCGACCAGCCATGGCGAGCGCTCTCCACTGCCTGGGGCCCTACGTGTCACCTAGATGATGCCATGACAATTATGGTGTATTTTCAATATTAACTCTACCAAAATGAGGCTTTATTATTTATTTTTAATGCTAAGTCAAATGGGGCCTTAATATGTATTTTCAATATTACTTTTTCTACGGTTAAAGTAAAACTAGAGTTCATGCATAAGGCAGATGTATAATTAACCACGTGGAGAAAAGCATTTTGGTACTCAACTATTCTGCATTCTTCAATGTGTTGTCTATCTTTGCAAAAAAAGGTAAATCTGATCGGTGGGCATTTAGCAGGATGTGAGTAGGATTATGCAAGGCCTACGCGAGAAAAACACATAGGTTCATAAAGGTCGCCACTTTGTGTAGAGAGGGTTAGGGGATGGGGGTAGGGGGGATCCAAAAAACATTTCTATGTATTAGTAAATGGAATGCTAATCAAGAACTGACCAAGGGTGATTGAATTATTGAAGTGGTATTAGTTCAGTTATTATGTTATTCCTCCAATTTGTTTACAATATCGAACTATATATAGAAATTTCACAAAATATGATTAAAAACAAGGCGGTTTCTCTAAATAGGAACATTATGTTCTTATTCCAGAAATAATAATAGAGTCATGTTATGGCATTAATATGGCAGTGTTTTGGCAATATTACTGTCACATTCCATTGTAGGATGACAGCAATTATTCCTATTCAGGAAAAAAGACGGTACAATATGGACAATTTCTTAGCGAAAACCATGTTGCTCTTACTCCTATTTAGGGCAATTTCTTAAATACATATAGGACAATATGGACTTGCCCTTCTAAAACATTTCAGAACTCTCCATCCAATTGACCCTATGGGTTTAAAGGGGATGACTTCGAAGAGCTTAGTCGATAGATTGATGACTACATTGTTTTTGAGAACGAATCAGTGGTGATTAAAATTTTATATGACCACCTATTAAGTTTTATATTTATGTTATTTCAAATATATCAAGACATTTTTTCATCATTTCCAATGGAGCCAACACTACAAGCAACTGAAAGCACTGATAGCATGAACACAAAAAAGCAAACACTAGGCAGCAGTTTGTGAAGCCCAAAAACAATTTTGAACATGAAAATATAGACATATATACAAGACCTGGTCAAGATCATTGCCCTCAACATGATCATCACCATTGGTGGCCTCATCCTCAGCATATCCACCAGGAACCACAAGCACTGTCTCATCATCCCATTCTTCATCAATAAAAGGTGCATATCGATCGCCATTAGGTGGTCCCAACCCACTTTTCTGGAAAATTCTACACAGGACAAATGCATCCTTTTTCCACCAAAACCAGAAAATAAGAAATAAAACTGTGTGAGATTTAGTGCTGTTTGGTGAGACAGTAAGAGTAATGGCTGAATTTAGAAAGGAAAGTCAAAAGCAACAAAAACTGCTAATTCTGTTTATTCTGCTCATAATTAAAATAAGCCAAATAAGGGTACCAAGTGAGGCATTTAACACCTCTATAAATGGAGATACTCATAAAATAATATAATGAAATAAAAAATAAAACAATATCAAACTCTAATAAGATCCACCTGTATCACCCCAGCCTGCACTAATTCTTCGTCAACGAGCCTATACTCATGCATTACCCAATTTGTCCGCTTCCCATCAGGAGCTCTCCCGCTGTGAAAAACAAGGGTTTTCTTCATCCCAATAGTTTTTGACTTATGACGCACAGAACGATCCTTCCCAGTTGCCTTCCAGTACCCTTTTCCGGTGGCACGGTTGAGTCGAGATCCATTCCCATATTTCCTATCTACAGGGCTAAAAAAGTACCACTCTAGATCTCTGTTTTTCAAAGATGAATATTCTGCATAAAATGAAGGAAAAAGTTATCCTCAGAGAAGCTGGAAACTTGATGAATATGTGAAATGGAGCAAAGAATGCACATAAAATATGTAAGTGTACAGAAGTATGCAAGGTTTATATGTTTTCCCTAAATGAGGAAATACATCAATCGAGCCGGTAATCCTCGAGAGTTTTCAAATTCATGAATCGCAATAGTCTTGCAAGCCAAGTATTTATAAGGTAGTTATAATATCAAAATTTAAAATCTCTCCTTAGTACACCTACAACTTGACTTCAAAAAAAAGCTACCTTTCACTCTTTAAGAACTCGCCAAGAACAGGAGTGCCTTGGACTCAAAGTCTCAGTTATAAATTATACTACCTTCGTTCCAATAGGTTTATCTTATTCCTGATGGGGAGGTTTGAATAAAGTTGAAATTAACTCACCTCCAATAATATTTAAAGTAACATAATTAGTAACTAGACTTAAAGTTTTATTGAGCTGCGGAAACTGAACTCAAATAAGAAAACGTATGATAAGTTGATAACAAAATCAGAAAATGAGAAGAAATTAAGTTTTTTTTAGAGTAAGAAATTAAGTTGACCACATAGAATAATAAGTGTTAAAAAGAAACAGGGACATACGGAGTACATTGTAGATACTGAAACAGTCCCTAATTTTTTTGTACTGCTGTGATTATTTCATAGCTTGCATGCTAAAGATTTCAAACCTTCAAAACACTCTTTTCAAACCACAATATAAAATGACTCGATTTCCACACAAACCCCCTTACTATCCTGCTTCAAATTTTCAATCCTTACTCTTTCAATTGTAAACATTCTAACATCAAAAGCAGATCTATTCTTAAAAAAGAAACAATTTACAGGCATATTATCGCCACCAGACCAGAATCTCAAGAATCCGTTGTCAGACCAAAACAAATACTGAATGACCCCCACCGAACATTTGATATACAAATGAGCTAAACAAAAATCAGTTTAAACTGGGAAGGAAACAGACCCGCAAGCTCCCAAGGTTCAGATTTGTAAACATCAATCTCCGAGACAGCCTGAAAGCGGAAGGGCTTCCCGCATGCCTTGCGGCGGAGGTAATACCTAACAAGCTCCTCGTCTGTGGGGTGAAACCTGAAGCCAGGGGCCAGAGACGTCGGCGGCGCCACCACCCGCTGCGGAATCGCCAGCAACGAACCTCCGTCCTGTGCTGCTGGCTGCTCCATCGCTCCCCTAATCAATCAGATAGTTCCGCAAGAAAGACAGATATACATACACAGATACGGGGGTTGGAGAAGATGAAGATTATGAGTGAAGCAAAGCTGACAAAACAGAGTACGTTGATAATCAATGGCGATGTGTTTTAGATAGAGGGGGAGGTTTCAGTTATTGCCCATGGGTTAAGCAAGGGAAGGATAGATAGGAATGGAATGGATGCTTGCTTTACACGGAAATCGAAAAGCACAAAAATGAATTTCGCAAGATATTGCTTTCATTTGGCTTTCAGCAGGGGTGTTCACCGGTCCAAAACCGGACCGGACCGGACCGAAACCGGTCAGGACCGGAACCAGAATCTTAAATTTATGAGAACCGAAGACCGACCTATTACTAACCGGTCCAGACCGACTCGGACCGGAGTTTTCCGGTCCGGTCCGGTTTTGACCCTAATTAACCCGGTTTTTTAAACAAAAAAATAATAACATAGACTTTTATTTCGAAAAATAATCCGATGAGCAAATATGCGTAGTAAATGTTTAATTCATATATCAATATTAGCATATAAATGTTTATTACTTCCCTAGTGCACACTACAAACTAGCAGACTGTATTTGTAGTCTTGAATTCTTGCAGGTGATGGACACATGAAATGAGGGCCAAGCTATTGGGGCTCAAACTTTTTCTATTGTTTTTGGATACAAAATAAAGGAATAAATACAAAATAAAGGAATACATATAAAATAATGATAAATAATAAGGAGTGACCATATTGATTTTCCGTTTGGTTTTTATCGGTTTTTGGTTCGATTCGGTTTGAAACGAGTTAGGCGAATTAGTACCAAATAAAAACCATACTATTTTTCGATTTGGTTCGGTTCGATTTAGTTCGGTTTGATTTGGATTTGTTATTTTTTTATAAAATACGAAGGTTTTATTGAATTTTTTTAGTTCGAGTTGATTTTTATTGGTTTTGGTTTAATTTGGTTTAATATGGTTTGCAAGAAATACTACGAAACTCAAATCAAATATGTTCACCCCTAATAAATATGGTTTCATTGCATCACATTATTTTCACGAAGAAATCACACATTCCAATCTTATCTTAACTAAAGTCAACCAAGTTATTATTGAATAAATATATAAATATATTAGAGTGACTGAAATTATGAAATTATCATTCAAATGAAATTATGAAATCTTTTTCATTTTCCATAAAAATGAGTTAAATAACTTATTTAAATGTGAATCGCCTTACATACCTTGTTGTCATTCGTAAAATGGAACCGGAAAAACTACAACTTGTGAACTAACACATTAAGAATAGAGATTGTTTATTCAAATAAAATTACTACATCTTTTTCACTTTTCATAAAAGTGATTAAATGTGAATTGTCTAATATACTCTACGAATACGTGTAAATTAAATTTGTATTATACATACGCAGAGATTATAATTAGGTAATAATCTTCATTGCGTTATTTATTTAAGAATGTTTATATGATAAAGAGTTATATTCAAATATACTCTGGAATGTAGCCAGATCACCGGTCGGTACAAAAAATGTTTTTTAAAAGAAAATACATGAATTTTTTTACATTAAAAATTAAGACATTTTTTAAAGTTCGAGTGAGTTAGGACTTAAGTTGACCCCTCTAGCTCCACCAGTGAATATACTTTAATAAGGAAATGAAAATCTATGTCTCCAAATGTGAATATGCATGCTCATAAATTTATGAGGGTGTACATGGAGACAACATCTACAAAAGAAGAAATGCTTATTACAAATCTATGAAAGTGTAATTTTTATGTTGGATTCATTAAATGAAGAAGTGCATATTCTTCTAAGTTCTTTTCTCTTCACGCTTCAACGTAAAGGTTTCAGGTGCGTTCCTTTTCTTAATTTTTCTTCTTCTGGTTTTTTCTATTTGTTGGATTTTTTAAAATATTTTTCTTCTATATCATCGTTTGAGACGTGTGATATTCAAAATGCTATTAATAGTTTTTGCAATTTAAGTCATCTTATTAATTTGAAAGGATTTGTTTGTTTAGATTTATTTTTTATTTTAAAAAGATATTTATTCTTTTTACACTTCAAATAAATTAAAATACTGTTTTTAATAACAAGTATGATTATAACATTATCACCCTTGGCAAATAATCAATATTGATTATTCTTATGTATTAATTGGTGCTAAAGTGGTATGAGTTGATTGGCTAAAAAGTTGATAACAAACTGTTAAGACACTGAATGTGGTTCACGCATAGAAAAAATATTCGTATATCCGTTCATTCTTGATGTACACGCCCTTGTACACACCTTATACATATCATGTTTGTGAAGCTTTTTTTTGTCTGTGAATCCGGTTCACAGACAATATTTTGTTTGTGTAAAACATTGTCTGTTAATCGATGTTCACAGATAAAAAAAAGCTTTCACAGACATAAGTGTATACAAAAGTGTGTATAAGAGTGTGTACAAACATCATTTTTGATATTAAAGATATCTTTAATATAGTACTTGATATTTTTCTAACTCATGTAAATTTGTATATGTTTCTTATGAGTAAATTTAAATTAATAATTCAACATTATTTCGGGAAAAAGTTCTACAAATTCTAGCCTTATTTCTATCGATATTATTGGTAAATACTTTCAATCCAACATTATTTCGACAAATACTTATTTAATTCGCATTAATCCGGGAAAATTTTTTAGCTTGTTCAAAAATTGAAAGGTTTTTTCAAGGAATTAAGAATATTCTAATAGTTCGTAACATCCATTTTTATATTCAATTAATCAAATGCACTCTTTTGTCATTGACAGAAAATAGAATTAGACATTCCTAGCATTTTCATCAGATTCGGATCTCGTTCTGCATGTGGTGATGGAACTCAAGCCCTTATTTTAATTTCTTGGTGTATTCGTACGAGAGATATTAGCCACTTGGATTGGGCATGCAAAGATGTTTACGGAATTCTTTTACATTAATTTAATTTGTTAGCACATAAAAAATATAAAATCAAATTCTCCATTAATTTATATAAAATTTAATTTACACTCGGTCAATTCAGTGTGTTCCTGCATTATAACTACAAAAAAATTCGCCCGTAGTCACGGACTTAGTCACGGACCGCAGTGTAAAAAATCTGTGACTAACTATGTTAGTCACGTATTTTGTCCGTGACTAAGTCCGTGACTAATTCCGCGTGACTACAATGTAGTCACTGAAATTCGGCCGTGACTAAGTGTACTCACGGATTAGTCACGGACCAGGTCCGTGACTAATTCTTGACCGGAATTGCTACTCTGGCACGGTAGTCACGGACCTGGTCTGTGACTACCTTTAATTTATTTATTTTTATTTTAGTCACGGACTGATCCGTGACTAAGATTTTTTTTTTGTTTTTAAAATTCGGCCATTTTAGTCACGGACTAATCCGTGATTAAGTTTTGAAATTTTCGAATTTTTAAAAGCCCGCGGTTTACATTTTCAAAATTTTGTATTAGTCACGGACTCACGGACATGTATCCGTGACTATTTCTTTTAACTAAAATTCCCTTAAAAGAATCTGTGACTAAACCGTGACTAGAACCGTGACTAACTAGTCACGGACCAAATCCGTGACTACAAGCGATTTTTTTTGTAGTGTTAATTCGAGAACACAAAAATGCGCAATTATCTTCAAGAATTAATTTGAATGTGTTCCCCATTGAATTTCATCTGATATTTGGTATGAGTAAACTAGACTTGGTGAATAAGATTCTCAAAAAATTTCATCAAAAAATTCCACCGGTAACTGCCCCAAATCGCGACGGCCGGACAGTAGCCGAGGGCATTCAATTTTACCGTACTTAGTATTTTTTTTATTCTCTTTTTGTACTTTGATGTCATTGTTCTTTTATTGCTGACCCGTCGGCCTAACCCCTTATTGTTTTGCAGGTATCCCGGTATCCAAGATGAATGTTAAAGGGTTTGCTGGTCTGAAGAAGAAGTCCGCAAAAAATCCGAAGGGGGCGGATGCGGGCAGCCAGAAGCCCGCCGGTGATTATTTTAAGAAGTCCGAGGGCCTGTCGACGGCCCCTGCTACTGATGCCGGCGACGCCGGCGACGCCGTCGGGAAGAGGAAGGTGGTGGCCAAGGACGCCCCCCCTTGCTAGCAAGAAGTCAAGAAAGGGGGATGCCACGAAGAAAGATCCCCCAGTGGTGATCGTGGACGAGCACTCCACCTCCGGGGCGCATGCAGAGGTGCCGACGGCTGGAACGCCGATGGGTATGGGGGTGCTACCCCCGGAGATTCTGCAGGTCTCCCTCCCGAGGGGAACAGCCGTGACGAATTGCACGGTCAACCCGAGGGCGCTCCTGAGGGGCATGACCCCTGAAATAGACAGGGCCGCCCTCGGAGCCCATGATGACGTGGCCCTCGAGGACAAGATCCTCCGATCCTCCGATCCTCCCTCACTGTAAGTTTCTTCATTGGTATCATTTTTTCTTGCCTTGGGATATATTGCATAGCTTTCCTAAGTCCCTTGCATCTTACAGGCTTGCATTGCCCTCAGTGAGCAGGCCCGGAGGTTGGAGGAGTGGCGCCTGCACAAGGCCGGGCAGGACGCGAAAATGAAGGAACTCATCCATCAGAACTCCGATGCCATCAGGCAAATGGCCAAGCTGGAGGAGAGCCTTCGACAGATGAAGCTGCGAGTGGAGGCAGCTGACCGGGGCAAGGCCGAAGCTGAGAGGTCCGCAGCTGAGGCCATCGAGAAGGCCGCCAAGGCGGAAGCCGTTGCCAAGACGCGGGAGGAGGCCATCTCCGGATTTCTGGCGGAGTGGTAGAAAACCGAGGGGCACAAACAGTGGCTGTCCTCGGTTGTGGAGTCGTCCGTTGGCGAGTGGTGTGACGGGCCCGACGTAGATTGGCTGTCCCGAAAGGGCAAGAAATATTATGATGGGGGTGAGTTTTTTACTCAGGCCCTCATCTACCGGAGGATGGCCCGTCATTTGAAGATCGAGCCGAAGGATTTTGATCCGGCGGCATATGGCCTCCCTCCCCTGCAGCCAGACGTTCGTGTTCCCCTCCCTTTCGGGTGTTGACAGACCAGATTTAGAGTGACACCGAACTGATGAAGGAGGCCGAGGGAGACAATGCAGAGGCTGGAGTAGAGGTCACTTCAAAGCCTACTGAGGAAGAAAATGCTGAATGATTTTGTACTTAGATAATTTTTGAACCATCTTTGCAACAAATATTCATGATCCGACGGCTTCGGCCAATATGTAACAAACATCTCTTGATATTACTTCATGGTCTTTTTTTGAATGGATGAATGCCTACCTTCGGGCTTTTTGTATATGAGTTTGCTTTTTCCCTTTAAATGTATGCCTTCGTCTTTTCCCTCCTTTGTGTATGAATGTATGCTTGTATGGCGTACTAGCCGGGGGCCAAACAATTAGGACTCAGAAAATCTTTCTAAGTGTAGTCCATCCTGTTGCCTTCGGTTACCATGGTCCCTCAGATGCATGATGATTGGGCCGAGGGCCCAATTTTTAGGACTTAGAAAATTTTCCTAAGTGTAGTTGTATGAGATAGGAGCCTTCGAGTGAATGTGAGAGCCTTCTTATAGGTGTGCCTTCGGTTGACCGGTGACTTGACAGAGGGCAAAGCATTCAGGACTTAGTAAAATTTTCTCTAAGTGTTGTTCAGTACCACGCCTTCGGTCATTTGACCCCTCTGGATGTGAGAATACTTGACCGAGGGCCAAATATGCAGAACTTAGAAAAAACAAATTCTAAGTGTTGTTTCACCAAGTGGCCTTTGAGTAATGTAACCCCCCCGATTTGCATGGGGTAGGAGCCTCCTGGTGACCTCCGTGGGATGGCCGAGAGCCAACCATTTATGTCACGCCCCGGACCGCATCCGAGCCACGTAGACAACCACCGTACAACCCGATAGGAACAACAACAGTTCATCCCTATTGGATTGTACAAGGCGTCCGATTGATTCTATTGCCAAACCGATTAGTAAACACATACAATCAACATCAATATCATAATCAAACAAATGCGGAATAATAAAATGTTTGATACTTAGCCACACGTGGCAAACACGGGCACGCATGCCCCCAACTGTTTTAATGAAAATATTGTTCAAAAATCCATGAGCGGTTTATACATTTGAAATAAGAATGGAAGCACGAACCACGTCTTCCTTCTCGATCAGTCACCCTAGGCAAAGGTGCAGGTAGTAGGACTCTAGCCTCAACCTGAAAAATGTGAGGGCCCCCGGAGGGGTCAGTACTCCATAGAAGTACTAGTGACAAGCAGGCTATATGAAGAATAACTAATGTTTCAGACACGAGACCCAAAAATAGGGTGATATATACATATAGATGTCCCTCATCCACCCGATGATACATACTGTATATATACTCGTAAAATACTCAACCCGTAGGTCATTTACCTTAAAGAGTCTTTTAGAGATAAGGTTCTTACCTGACTTTTCTCACTCCTTTCCCGGTTACCTAGCTCACAAGCTATAGTCTACCTTCGATTCATACTACCGAGTGTTTTAGGATCATTTACCGTCCAAGGCACTCAACCCATCCTGGAGTATTTAAGATCATTTACCGTCCAAGGGTACTCGGCCCCACCTGGAGTATTCTGGATCATTTACCGTCCAAGGGTACTCGACCCCACCTGGAGTATTCTGGATCATTTACCGTCCAAGGGTACTCGACCCCACCTGGAGTATTCTGGATCATTTACCGTCCAAGGGTACTCGACCCCACCTGGAGTATTCTGGATCATTTACCGTCCAAGGGTACTCGACCCCACCTGGAGTATTCTGGATCATTTACCGTCCAAGGGCACTCAATCCCCAGTCTATTCTCTACCAAATCCTAACCTGGATATGGCTAACCTTTCATTCCTTTAACTATGGACAATGCCTAGCCCTATAGTCATATAACAATCCTTGGGATCCAACGTGGGCGGGTCCCACCCGAACGGCCCACGTTAACCTACTCAAAACTGCCCATTCTGAGCTTAACCCAAGACCCGGTCGGGTATCCCACCTTACCCGGTCGGGTGGGGTGAGGCAGCAGCCCCTGGAGCCAACTTTACTTGAGACCCGGTCGGGTCTACACCCATACCCGGTCGGGTCTAGTGTGGCAGTGGCTTCTGGAGCCATTTTTAATCAAAACCCAGTCGGGTATTCACCCATACCTGGTCGGGTATCACCTTTGTCTTGGCGGTCAACGCTCGTTTGACCGCCCAAACGAAGTCCGATTAACGTGAAATTTTATACAATCATACTTCTTGACGTCCTTGATCCAAAAATACCAATTTGGATCCCTGGAACATCACACATAAGAAGTTATCACATTTTTGATCACCAAACCTACATAACATGCTTTCCAATTATGTTTTATGTATAATCATGGCATAAGCACACACTTGGTTATCTTTAATCATTCCACAAAGCATATTCCTGATTACTTTAGGTAATCTCATGCCTCACGCAAAAGTTATAAAGCATAAAGCCGTCTTCTCACCTTAATGAAGCTTATGAAGTTCTAGCCTTCCCGATTTAGCTCCGACGAAACTCCGGCGAACTTCAACGAACTCCGGCGACAACTCCGGCGACCTTTTCAACTCCGTGAAAGTTCCTTGAATACCTTAGACAAGTTACTAACAAGGTTTTATCATCGTAAAACCCATAGTAATACAAATAACCTCAAAAAGGTTATTTTCCGGCGAACCGGTCACTTTGGCTTCTAAGTCCGTTCTTGGACTTAGAACTACCTTCCAACCCCTCTTTATACACATCCCAACGTGTAGGACATTACTAGGGTGTGAAATATGATTGAATAATCATAAAAGAGTATTGAAGAACAAGAAATAGGATTAATGGAGTCCTTACCTTGCTAAACACAAGTTTTCCTCTCCAAAACCAACTTTTCCTCTTCTCTTTTCCCCTCCTTCTTCCTCCTTTGTTCTTGGTGCGTGTATGGATGATAACAATGAAGTTTGCAGACCTTCTTTCTCCTCTTTGAGTAGGCTGGCCGAGATGTATCAGTTGTGGGGTGAGGGAGATAACCCTTTTGGCTTATTCCCCAAATAATATGGGGGGGAGGGTCCCCTCAACTTACATATTTGTCCCCCAATCACTTCCCAACCAATTCCAGCTCCATGATGCGGCTCCCTCCTTCATTTGAAAGCCTAAAAACGTGGGATGGCCCCCACTCATGTGGGAGGTCAACCCTTTGTGTCCCGGGGTGTACAATCGGCCCTGAAAGTTGTATTTTCCGGACTGTTTTAAGTATATTTTATTTTATCGGGTCAAATAAAATATAACACTTGTTCCCCATCCTTATTGGACCTTAGAATCAATATGCATTCCCCAACTTTAATTTAGAAGTCTCCGAAATCCCTTCCTGGGCTGTTATCTGATAAATTTCCCGATACCGATAATTTGGCCCATTTGACCAACCGGTCAACCTTGTGCCATCGTCATGGCCCAATTTGGGTATCCACCACCATATGCATATTATCTAGTCCAAGATTAATATAATATGTGGTCCCGATAATATCGGGTGGCCCCACATCCGGTGTGGGCCCCACGTGAATTTTACTATTCACGTAATAGAAATGATAAAAATTTACAATCACGTAAAAATGCTTTTATACATTTCTCAAGGTTCAATACATAATTTGGTACAGTACAAATACTCGGGGGCGGTGTTACAAGTTCTACCCCCCTTATTTGGGATTTCGTCCCCGAAATCCACGCGTCTAGTCAAACAGAAATGGATATCGTTCCCTCATCAGGGTCTCCACTTCCCAAGTTTGCTCCTCGACACGATCACTCTTCCACAGTACTTTTACCATCGGCACCTCTTTGCTCCTTAGCTTCTTTACCTGTCGGTCCATGATTTTCACCGGCTGCACCGTATAGTGTAGGTCTTCTCGGATTTCCACCGGTGGTTTCTCAAGAATATGTGACGGGTCCCGCACATACTTCTTGAGCATAGAAACATGAAATACGTTATGAATCTTTTCTAACTCCGGAGTCAACTGAAGTCGGTAAGCTACAACCCCAATCCTTTCAAGGATTTTGAACGGACCTATGTAACGTGGGTTAAGCTTACCCCGACTGAGGAACCTGATGATCCCTTTCCAAGGTGATACCCTCAGAAATACCTCGTCACCAACCTCAAACTCCAACGTCCTTCGACGTTTATCAGCATAGCTCTTCTGTCGGTCTTGGGCAGCCTTGAGCCTATCCTGTATGACCTTTATCTTCTCCTTAGTGATCTCGACTAACTCGGTGCCCTCAAGCTTAGCCTCGCCGACCTCGTCCCAACTCAATGGTGTCCTGCATTTCCTCCCATACAATGCTTCGTATGGAGGCATGCCTATACTTGCCTGATAACTGTTGTTATAGGCGAATTCCACCAAAGCCAACTGATTGTCCCAGCTCCCCTGGAACTCCAAGGCACATGCCCTTAACATCTCCTCCAAGATCTGAATCACCCGTTCAGATTGCCTATCCGTTTGAGGATGAAACGCGGTGCTAAACCTCAATTTCGTACCCATGGATTCCTGGAACTTAGGCCAAAACCGTGATGTGAACCGTGGGTCCCTATCCGATACTATAGTAACCGGAACCCCATGCAGTCTCACAATCTCATCTGTGTACAATTTGGCCAACCGCTCGAGTGTATAGGTAGTGTTGATAGGTAGGAAATGAGCGCTCTTGGTCAGCCTATCGACTACCACCCATACTGCGTCGTAGTTCCTAACCGTCCGTGGTAGACCCACCACGAAGTCCATGGTAACATGCTCCCACTTCCATTCTGGAATGGTAAGTGGTTGCAATAACCCTGCCGGGTGTTGGTGCTCTGCCTTAACCTGTTGACAAGTAAGGCAACGGCTCACGTATTCTGCAATCTCTCTCTTCATCCCCGACCACCAGTAGCTTTCCTTCAAGTCCCGGTACATCTTTGTACCGCCCGGGTGCATGGCATACGCAGATGAGTGAGCCTCCTCAAGGATAGATTTTCGGAGCTCCTCATCCGATGGTACACACACTCGTTCCTTGAATAGTAGAAGTCCATCTTCTCTCTCACGGAAACCCTCGACGGGCCCCACAAGCATCCGTTCCCGGATTTTCTGAAATTCCTCGTCATTGCCTTGACATGTTCTGATTTCATCTAATAAGGTGGGTCTCACCTCAAATCTGGCCAATAGCGCCCCATCCGTGGATACCTCCACGCGTGCCCTCAGTGCCCGTAAGCATGTGAGTAAAACCCCTGATGATGAGCTCTTCCTGCTCAGTGCATCAGCTACAACATTAGCCTTGCCTGGATGATAGTCAATGATCAAGTTGTAATCCTTAATCAACTCCATCCATCTCCTCTGTCTCATGTTCAACTCTTTCTGAGTGAATACATACTTCAAGCTCTTGTGGTCGGTGTAAATGTGACACAACTCCCCGTAGAGGTAGTGCCTCCAAATCTTCAATGCAAATACCACAGCACCTAGCTCCAGATCATGTGTGGGGTAGTTTACTTCATGCTTCCTCAACTGCCGAGAAGCATAAGCAATTACCTTCCCTGATTGCATCAGTACACATCCCAGTCCCTGAATGCTAGCATCGCTATAGATGTCATACTCTAACCCTTGCACGGGCAAGGCAAGCACTGGTGCTTCGGTTAAACGTTTCTTTAGCTCAAGAAACCCCTTCTCACACTTGTCATCCCACACAAACTTAGCCCCCTTTTTAGTGAGCTTCGTGAGTGGAGATGCTATCACCGAGAACTTTTCCACGAATTTGCGGTAATACCCCGCTAAACCGAGGAAACTCCTTATCTCCTTCACGTTCTTGGGCCTCTCCCAATTAGTGACCGCCTCAATCTTTGAGTTATCAACTGAAATGCCCGAGCCCGATACCACATGCCCGAGAAAACCGATCTCCCCAAGCCAAAATTCACATTTAGAGAATTTGGCAAAGAGTTGCTTCTCCCGCAGTGTTTCAAGCACAAGCCTTAGATGTTTTTCGTGTTCCTCTTCATTCATGGAGTATATCAAAATGTCATCAATGAACACTATGACGAACTGGTCTAAGTATTGGTGAAATACTCGGTTCATGAGGTGCATGAATGCCGCGGGGGCGTTCGTAAGCCCAAACGACATTACTAGAAACTCATAGTGACCATACCTCGTACGGAATACACTTTTGGGTATGTCACTCTCCTTGATCTTCAGGTCATGGTAGCTTGACCTCAAGTCAATCTTAGAGAACACCGTTGCCCCCCGTAGTTGATCAAACAAGTCATCGATCCTTGGCAAAGGATATTTGTTCTTTATCGTGACCTTGTTCAACTGATGGTAGTCGATACACATTCTTAGTGTACCATCCTTCTTCTTTACAAATAGTACCGGTGCTCCCCATGGTGAATGACTCGGTCTGATGAATCCGCTGTCCAGCAATTCTTCCAATTGCACCTTCAACTCTTGAAGTTCAGCCGGTGCCATCCGATATGGAGGAATCGAGATGGGTTTTGTACCGGGTTCTACTTCAATGGTGAACTCATTTCTCGATCTGGTGGGAGTCCCGGGAGTTCTTCAGGGAAAACTTCTGGGTACTCACTCACCACTCTCACCTCAGTGAGACTCTTTTCCTTGCCCTCCTTGCCTATGACATAGGCCAAGTATGCTCGACACCCTTTCCTCATCATACGCCTTGCTCTTATGGCCGATATGATACAAGGGTTGAATTTCCCTCTATCTCCCTCGAAGCATAGAGTGTTCCCTTCTCCATCCTTTAGTTCTAACACCTTGGTGTAGCAATCTACCTTCGCATGGTGTTTTTCGAGCCAATCCATGCCAAGTATAGCATCAAACTCGAGCATATCTAACGGCACAAAGTCACCCGTTAGACAGTGCCCCCCTACCCCTACGTTACACGAGGGATAGTAGTGTTTCCGCTCTACATCATCTCCCAATGGCGTAGAGACCAGCAAAGGTTGCATCGTTGCTACCAAAGGCATGTTCAATCCCTTGGCAAATGCTTCGCTCACAAACGAACGTTGTGCCCCGGTATCGATGAGAATTCTCGCATCCCTATCGTTGATCTTTAGTGTTCCTACATATATAAGTCATGTAAGACACCCTATTCGTCATCCCGACAGAAAAGGACCTGACGGAAAAATTTCAGCCTAGAATTACCCTATACCCGGTCGGGTAGGGTCTTCTACCCGGTCGGGTATCACTCGAATTCTTAAGGGGAAACCCCCCTGTCTTCCTTGCTCGGTCGAGTACCAGCCTCGAATTCGGGCAAAATGTCAATACCCGGTCGGGTATATACCTATACCCGGTCGGGTATCACTCAAAATCCACAAATAAAAGCTCCCTGTCTTCTACGCTCGATCGAGTACACACTTCGAAGCTCAAAATATACACATACCCGACCGAGTATATAGCCATACCCGATCGGGTATTGCTCGAAATGTCAAAAATAAAGCATCCTGCCCTGGCTGCCCGAACGGGTGCACACTTCAAACTCGAAGCATAGCTTATACCCGGTCGGGTCTATAGGAGTACCCGATCGGGTCCTTCATATTTTTGAAGATTTTTCAACCCATTACATGATCAAATACGTGTGAAATCAAGAGATTACCTGCAATGGAGTCCGGGTTGGCCCGAGCATCAGCCTCGGTCATTGCATACACCCGTGCTTGGGTCCTCCCTTGGTTAACGGACGCGGCGTTGCTAGCCGTGGGTCCGCTCCTTCCCGTGCCGGCCTGAGACGGCCCCGCACGTCCCCTACTAGTCGTAGGTCCTCCCATGGCTCCCGATGGTCCTTCCCCGTTCAACATTGGACAAGAGGATTTGAGGTGGCTCGTGCTACCGCATTTGTAACACCGGGGTGGTTCATTGCACTTCCCCGCATGACTCTTGCCGCAGTTTGCACACCTCGGTGACCACGTACTCCCTGGTCTGGCCCCTTGCCCTCTTGAGCCTTTATTCCTTTTCGCCGGTGGTGCCGGCGCCCTGAATGAACTGCCACCCCCAGCATGATGCTTCCGGGAGTGGTCTTGGGGTCCAGCGTTTCCCCATCTTCTTTTCTTCGCCTCCTCGGCGTCCCTCAACTTCCTCTCGTTCCATTGGGCTTCCCCAAGGAGCCCCTGATCAACGATTTGGCTAAATGTCATACTGTGATGGTAAGTAGCCCGGTCACGGATGTCCAACTGTAGAGCATCCCAAAAGTGATTGGCCATACGATTTTCATCCAATGAGTATTCTGGGATGAATCGTGCCAAGTCACGGAACCTTTGTTCCAATTGCCTCACCGAGCAACCATCCTCCTGTTTCAGGTTCGTGTACTCTCTTCTTTTGAGATTGACTTCAAAAGTTGAGTAGTACTGATTATAGAACTCCACTTCGAATTTCTCCCAAGTGGCTTCACCGTGGAACTTTCCCTCCACGCCTTCCCACCATACAGCAGCTACCCCTTCTAGTAACCTGGTGGCAACCCTCAACTTCACGTTGAGTGAAATTTGCATGTCCCTAGAAGCATCATTCAGCTTCTTAATCCAGTCGGCGGCCTCAGATATGTCGCCCTTGCCATCAAATGATTTGCACCCCAAGGCCCTGGCCTCCTTGAGGTACTTGGAGATACGCACCATCGTGCCTCCTCCAAATGCCCCCGATGGGGCACTAGAAGCACCTCGGCTTCCTTGCCCCATGGTCTGCCTAGCCTGTCTAGCTTGGTGCCGCTGTTCTCTCTTTGCCTTATTCTCGAGGTACCATTCTAGTACCTCACTCATACGGTCATAATGAGGATCATCATCCTCATCTTCTTCCTCAAAGTCCTCCCCGTTGTACGGGGTCTCCTCTTGCTCCGTGCTTGGAGCATACGTGAAATCGTCCGGTTCGGTGGCCCTAGATGGGTGCACAAAACCGACACGTGTGCTACTTGCCATCGGCGTTGTAGAACGCCCACGACCCCTGCCTCGGCCTCCTCCTCGGCCTTGGCCCCGGCCCCTACCCCTAGAGGTCCGTGATTCCGCCCGAGTGGCATGCCCGGTGGCCCTCGGCACATGCCCTGTCGGGTTCCTCCTAGTTATCCTGCGTCCACCCTCCATTTCTGAAAGAAATAAGGAATGAGTCATTAGACTCGTTTCAATGTCAATTGACAGATTAGTACGAAAGACACCACTTGGTTCAACATTATGGCCAACAAACTGTTAAGGGTACCGTCTTAACAATAAGAGGTCAATAACTTGGTTTCCAACGGTTCCTTAAGCACAAAAACTGTTGCTCATGGTTTTATTCAAAACTTTTTGAGGATAACCATATTGAGAGGTTAATTATATAGTTTAGAAATCGATGGCTCTGATACCACTTAATTGTCACGCCCCGGACCGCATCCGAGCCACGTAGACAACCGCCGTACAACCCGATAGGAACAACAACAGTTCATCCCTATTGGATTGTACAAGGCGTCCGATTGATTCTATTGCCAAACCGATTAGTAAACACATACAATCAACATCAATATCATAATCAAACAAATGCGGAATAATAAAATGTTTGATACTTAGCCACACGTGGCAAACACGGGCACGCATGCCCCCAACTGTTTTAATGAAAATATTGTTCAAAAATCCATGAGCGGTTTATACATTTGAAATAAGAATGGAAGCACGAATCACGTCTTCCTTCTCGATCAGTCACCCTAGGCAAAGGTGCAGGTAGTAGGACTCTAGCCTCAACCTGAAAAATGTGAGGGCCCCCGGAGGGGTCAGTACTCCATAGAAGTACTAGTGACAAGCAGGCTATATGAAGAATAACTAATGTTTCAGACACGAGACCCAAAAATAGGGTGATATATACATATAGATGTCCCTCATCCACCCGATGATACATACTGTATATATACTCGTAAAATACTCAACCCGTAGGTCATTTACCTTAAAGAGTCTTTTAGAGATAAGGTTCTTACCTGACTTTTCTCACTCCTTTCCCGGTTACCTAGCTCACAAGCTATAGTCTACCTTCGATTCATACTACCGAGTGTTTTAGGATCATTTACCGTCCAAGGCACTCAACCCATCCTGGAGTATTTAAGATCATTTACCGTCCAAGGGTACTCGGCCCCACCTGGAGTATTCTGGATCATTTACCGTCCAAGGGTACTCGACCCCACCTGGAGTATTCTGGATCATTTACCGTCCAAGGGTACTCGACCCCACCTGGAGTATTCTGGATCATTTACCGTCCAAGGGTACTCGACCCCACCTGGAGTATTCTGGATCATTTACCGTCCAAGGGTACTCGACCCCACCTGGAGTATTCTGGATCATTTACCGTCCAAGGGCACTCAATCCCCAGTCTATTCTCTACCAAATCCTAACCTGGATATGGCTAACATTTCATTCCTTTAACTATGGACAATGTCTAGCCCTATAGTCATATAACAATCCTTGGGATCCAACGTGGGCGGGTCCCACCCGAACGGCCCACGTTAACCTACTCAAAACTGCCCATTCTGAGCTTAACCCAAGACCCGGTCAGGTATCCCACCTTACCCGGTCGGGTGGGGTGAGGCAGCAGCCCCTGGAGCCAACTTTACTTGAGACCCGGTTCGGTCTAGTGTGGCAGTGGCTTCTGGAGCCATTTTTAATCAAAACCCGGTCGGGTATTCACCCATACCCGGTCGGGTATCACCTTTGTCTTGGCGGTCAACGCTCGTTTGACCGCCCAAACGAAGTCCGATTAACGTGAAATTTTATACAATCATACTTCTTGACGTCCTTGATCCAAAAATACCAATTTGGATCCCTGGAACATCACACATAAGAAGTTATCACATTTTTGATCACCAAACCTACATAACATGCTTTCCAATTATGTTTTATGTATAATCATGGCATAAACACACACTTGGTTATCTTTAATCATTCCACAAAGCATATTCCTGATTACTTTAGGTAATCTCATGCCTCACGCAAAAGTTATAAAGCATAAAGCCATCTTCTCACCTTAATGAAGCTTATGAAGTTCTAGCCTTCCCGATTTAGCTCCGACGAAACTCCGGCGAACTTCAACGAACTCCGGCGACAACTCCGGCGACCTTTTCAACTCCGTGAAAGTTCCTTGAATACCTTAGACAAGTTACTAACAAGGTTTTATCATCGTAAAACCCATAGTAATACAAATAACCTCAAAAAGGTTATTTTCCGGCGAACCGGTCACTTTGGCTTCTAAGTCCGTTCTTGGACTTAGAACTACCTTCCAACCCCTCTTTATACACATCCCAACGTGTAGGACATTACTAGGGTGTGAAATATGATTGAATAATCATAAAAGAGTATTGAAGAACAAGAAATAGGATTAATGGAGTCCTTACCTTGCTAAACACAAGTTTTCCTCTCCAAAACCAACTTTTCCTCTTCTCTTTTCCCCTCCTTCTTCCTCCTTTGTTCTTGGTGCGTTTATGGATGATAACAATGAAGTTTGCAGACCTTCTTTCTCCTCTTTGAGTAGGCTGGCCGAGATGTATCAGTTGTGGGGTGAGGGAGATAGCCCTTTTGGCTTATTCCCCAAATAATATGGGGGGGAGGGTCCCCTCAACTTACATATTTGTCCTCCAATCACTTCCCAACCAATTCCAGCTCCATGATGCGGCTCCCTCCTTCATTTGAAAGCCTAAAAACGTGGGTTGGCCCCCACTCATGTGGGAGGTCAACCCTTTGTGTCCCGGGGTGTACAATCGGCCCTGAAAGTTGTATTTTCCGGACTGTTTTAAGTATATTTTATTTTATCGGGTCAAATAAAATATAACACTTGTTCCCCATCCTTATTGGACCTTAGAATCAATATGCATTCCCCAACTTTAATTTAGAAGTCTCCGAAATCCCTTCCTGGGCTGTTATCTGATAAATTTCCCGATACCGATAATTTGGCCCATTTGACCAACCGGTCAACCTTGTGCCATCGTCATGGCCCAATTTGGGTATCCACCACCATATGCATATTATCTAGTCCAAGATTAATATAATATGTGGTCCCGATAATATCGGGCGGCCCCACATCCGGTGTGGGCCCCACGTGAATTTTACTATTCACGTAATAGAAATGATAAAAATTTACAATCACGTAAAAATGCTTTTATACATTTCTCAAGGTTCAATACATAATTTGGTACAGTACAAATACTCGGGGGCGGTGTTACAATTTAGGACTTAGAATGTTTTCTAAGTGGTTGAGAATCATCTAGCCTTTCGGAATGGGGAGCCTTCAGGGTTGTAGCCTCTTTAGGTGAGACCTCCCTCGGTCATGACGGTAATCCCGGGGGCACCCACCCTAGGATAGTTTCCTTTGATCCGTGAGCACTGGCCTTCGGTGATATGTAGGAGGTGCCTTCGCTCCTTGAGTAGCATATGGTCCTTCCGGATTTGTCAGGTCCCCCCAGTGTGGACTTAGGAATTTTCATAGTTCAAGTATAGTACGAAAAGATAGACGCCCTCGGGAAATGTTTGGGCGCATTCCCTCGGTGTTTTAGTGAAAATGCCGGGGGCAACTGCTGCTTGAAATGTTGTTGAGTGGACTTAGCCAATTATATTCCTTTAGTTGGATTAGAGCCTTCAGCGGTGGTGACTTGTCCATTTGTTGATGACATCTGTTGAATAGTAGCCTTCGGGGATTAGTAGCTCCCATGCACCGGAGGTGTTCCCGTGGGGAAGCCATCGGTATGATGTTGAGATTCCTTGTAATGCTGAAGGATCTCCTGATGTGATTTGTTGAAGTTGTTTACTCATTGATTTCTCGCTGAGTCTACTCCCCTTCACTCCCTCGTTATTTTTATTTTTATTTTTTTTTGTAGTGAAGGAAAGGCTTCAAGAAACTTGGTTTCTTGGTAAGGCTGGGCATATCGGGAGGCAATAGAATACACCATTAGCTCCCCTCTCGGGTTAACCTTCCGAATTCCGAGGGGATCGAGAGTCGTTTCCTGGGCATAAGACATAATCTGTAGCCTGCCTCCCCTTGGGAGATGGCACAGAAAGCGCCTCAGTTTTGAAAGTCGTCCCCTCGGCGCCAGACATAGTCCGTGGCTTGCCACACCCTTGGGGTAGTGGCGCGGGGAGCGTTTCGGTTTGGAAGTCGAATCCTGGGCATATTAGATGCCTGCCGATCCCTGGGGAAATGGCGTGGAAAGCGTTCCATTTTTGAAAGTCGAATCCTGGGCATATTACTTGCCTGTCATACCCTTGGGGTAGTGACGCGGAAAGTGTTTCAAGGAAGGGTTTTCATTTGCACACTGGTTGCAAATGGCCGGGGGCACTACGTGTTGCCGGAACCGATAGGTGGCGCCTTCGGTATAGTGTGTCCTCGAGGAGTACGACTTTTGAAACAACACTTGGTGTTTGTTTCGGTAAACGACCCCCGATACTTGGTACCGGGGGGTCTTCAAAAAACACTGGGTGTTATTCTGTTGGTGTTGATGGGGGTGTGCACCCTCGGTACTCGGTAGTCGGTACTGAGGGGTCTTCTTTGAAAACACTTGGTGTTTTTCTTCATTTGTCGCAGGTGATTGGGGTGTCTACCCTCGGCACTTGGTACCGAAGGGCCTTCAAAGGAAACACTTGGTGTTTTTCTTCCGCTTGATGAAAGTTGACAGGAGTGCATACCCCCGGCACTTGGTACCGAAGGGCCTTCAAAGGAAATACTCAGTACCGAGGGGTCTTCTTTGAAAAACACTTGGTGTTTTTCTTCATTAGTTGTAGGTAGCGGGAGAGTGTACCCCCGACACTTGGTGCCGAAGGGTCTTCTTTGAAAACACTTGGTGTTTTCTCCACCGTTGTAGGTGATAGTAGTGTCTACCCTCGGCACTTTATGCCGAGGGGTCTTGCATGTGATAAGGTCTGGGGCTAGGAACTCGTGCGAGGGCTTGGCCGCTCATAAGGGTCTTGTTTCTTGTCCTGAGGGGGACGTCTTTCATCCGCCCGGGAAACGGATCCGCCACTTTCCTGAGGCCTTTGGAGCGCATTCCCCCCTCGGCAGTCTTGGACCCCTCGGCGGTCTTGTGCCCCTCCGAGTCTCTCGAGGGCGGAGGTCCGGGGCTGTTCCTTGTTCATGTTGTGGCGGTTCCGGGATTGGACTTCCTTGGAGGCCGTGTCTTGGGCCGCGACCCCCTCGATGTTCCCAATTCGAAGGACAGGGTTCTCGAGGGGGTGTGGATGAGGGGGAGGCATGATGTTTTCCACGACCTGAGGCTGAAGGGGAACCAAAGAGTCGAAGGCACCCGGGTTCTGGGTGAGTGTTTGGATGAAGGCGGAAAACGCCGACTGTACGTCGATAGTGATGACCGGAGGGCTAACTTGGTTTTCGCTCCGGTCCTTCTTTTTGGCCTCGATGCCTGTTCCAACCCAGCGAGGGCGCCGCCCTCGAGAGCCCTGTTAGAGGCTTCGGGGGCGTTGACATCGCTGAGGGCCAGGTTCTTGTCATCAACGTTCTTGGAGTTAGCACGGGTTGTTCCCACCATTTTGGTAGATGTTTTGTGTTTGGCGAGGGGGAGGGTTTCTTACTTGATTATTCGACCTCTCAACGAGAGCTCCAAATGATGGATAGTCTACCCGGGGGTATGTGTCACGCCCCGGACCTATCCGGACACGTCAACAATCCGCCGTACAATATGAATAGTCAACCGCAGTCCAACTCATCCATATTATACAAGGCGTCTCGAATATCATTCACACATAAGTCATCCATAAACATACATAATAAGTAATGGAATACGCAGCGGAAATCATAGTTTGGATACAAGTGCCACATGGGGCAAACACGAGCACGAAGGCTCCATAATGAAAAACAATATCCATGAGCATGTTTTAAAATGTTTGAAATCAGAATGGAGGAAGCACGAACCAAGTCTTCCCCTCCGAGATGATCGCCCGATCAACAAGCACAGGTAGCAAACTCTAGCCTCAACATGAAATGGTGGTGGGACGCCCCCCCGAAAGGGGGTCAGTACTCTATACGGCTATAAAGTACTGGTGTGGATGGCATCTAATAGATATACAACAAGTATTTCAAACACAAGACCCTTAAATAGGGTGATAATATAATTCTAGTCCGTAACCCTAAGTTACCCCTTTTTAAAATGTACTTACTTTATATATAAAGTCAAGTAGTCGGCCCATGGCCCAAAGTTTGTTTACAAAACATAACCCAAACCCCGTGACCCCTAGTCACGACAATACATAGGGTTCACCCCTAACACACATGTTTGCATTTCTCGAGTCCAACTCGACTACGTCACCATGCACATCAATCACAAGTCAATTACTCCACCAATCTCCGACGTTATGTTCACCCATGCAATTCTAGAGGATCGGGCTCAAGTACATCTCCTTACATGGGATGAACCAAATCCTTATGTCTACCCAATGCAATTCTAGAGCATTGGGCTCAAGTACATCTCCTTGCATTGGCAATTTGGCATAGACCCCAATTCCTAAGCACTCGTTATGCCTAGAATTGTAATATCAATAATCTATTTCGAGACATCCTTACGGACTGCCTCATCATGATCTTAGCATCACATTACAACAATTTACTCACTTGAACCACAATCAAGTATATCACTTACAATCAAATCCTTAGATTCAATTTCTTAACAATTACAAACAATCATTAACTAGTACTCCAATACTATTAAGATTATTCCCATCAATCATATATTTCATTTGTAAATCCCTACATATTTAGAAATATGTAGCAGCAACTTATTCATCCGATGTAATACATAAATAATCATTTATGTATCTACACAATTCACACATGAGTAAAAATGCCTATTTCACACAATAGTTCATTTAACTCCATTTTTATCAATATGATTTCCAAATCATTTGCAATTTCATTACTTATCTAATATATCAATATTTCATCAATAATCAGTCATTATAATCCATGAAAAATATGATTTAGGCATTTCGGTAATCTCATGCTTAACCTACAAGTTGTAAGCAACTAGATGTCGATCCTCACCTCAAATGAGCTTTAAATTGTTCCTTCTCAACCCAATGCTCAAGCTTCGGCCAAGGGGGTTTGAGAATTGATTCCTTGCTTATAAATGGGTGTTAAACAGCCTCCTCAAGGTGCTAGCTCAACCCCTAAACGTCGATACGAAAACAGCCCATAGAATGGGTGTTTTCCGGTGAACTCGTTTCCTAGTTTTTCCAAGATTGCTCTAGGTTAGCATCTAACCTTTACAACAAATAATGTAACCTTATAATAACATTTTATACACTTGAAATAGTGTATAATAGTTCCACCAATCGTTCATATCATTTGGAAAATGAAAAGAAAGGTTTTGGAGTTAAAACTCACTTTGGAAAGGAAGATCCGATTCTGCGAGGCTGTGTTTTGTTCGGATGATTTGGAGGCCTTCCACAACTCCGTTTGATGCAAAACATACCTTCACGGATTCCTCGTCTCTAGAGCTTTCTGTAGACACCTCACACGCCCTATTTAGACAACTGGAGATCAAGATACGTACCAGACAACACCTCTCTCTCCCTGCTCGAGCTTATGCGCAGCAGTTCACTCAAGTTCGGTTTTTATCTGAAACTATCTCTCTCTTCGCACATCAACCACCCAATAAGTCAACTAGACTTCAATGGCTATCCATGGACACCTTATACACCTCATTTGGTCAAGTAAAACTCAAGGTATGGAGGGAGACAAATCACCCCCATGATTTGTGCAAAATTTGACAAGGTGGGTCTCCCCCTTTAATTTCTTTGTCCAAGTCCAGCCCCCAAAGTGGGGCTCCCTAGGATTATTTATCTTGAATTGCATGTGATGAGAAGGTTTTGAGCACACCTCAGTGTTCCCAATTATTTTGGGAGCAAAGTATCAACTAATACTTCCCAAGATGGAAAGATGGGTCCTATTGTTCTATCTTTTGTCATAAGATGTCTTTTGTACTCATTCTAATTTATATAGACCAAGTCAACCTTCTACATCATATTATTGATCTCTAATATATGTAGGATGGTCCCCATAAATTATATGATGTATAATTATCAGCAGGAACCCTACTCCCATAATTTAGCGTAATAATGCCAAAAATGGGACCATAGGCATTTGTATTCTTCTCCAATCATTCAATCACTTATTTATGGCTTTAGTATTCATATTTATGGGCTACTAGCCGTGTGGATTACCCTCCAGTGGGTCTAGGACGCCATTCTTGAATAATTGCTATTTTTAGCAGGTTAGGCCCAAAATAACATTTGGGCTGCCCGACCGCACTTACATTGTACCAAGGGGTTGCATATCTTTATTTAAGGATGTTGGGCCCCAATATCAATAATATGGCCCAATTAATTATTAAGAAGTCCATTACTATTATATGAGCCCAAATAATAATATGATTAATCATACGTTCCGTAAAACTTTAATCGTTTTACAATTATTCGAAAATAGGGAAATTCAACACATAAGCTTTGAAATTAAATTTGAATTTCTAGGACGTTCGGGTGCGGTGTCACAGTATGTATCCGATGGGTTACTGCGGGGAGTAACTAGAGAGAAATCAGAGCAAGTAAGAGAGAGAAAGTGTATTGAATATATGAGTTCAAAGCGTATTCAGAATGGTTTACAAAGGGGGAATGGGGTGCTATTTATAGTAGCAATACATGCGAGATGGGGACACGTGTCAAGCATCCGGCGGCCGAGGGGTCACATCAACCGGGTGGCACTGGCAAGCGCATGTGGCCGCATTTAATGCGGCAGTTGGATGCGACGTTGTACTTGGTACGGCGATCCAGGCGCATGTGGAGAGGATATTCTGTCGAGGAAGGTGCCCTCGACTGTAGATGATTAGCCGGGGGCTCTTCATGCCGAGGGCTACTGATTTTCGCCATTTTCTCCCAGTGTCTTCGTATGCCTGAAAAAGCCGTTCTTTGAGTATCTGGAGCCTTCGGCCAAGGGGCCGAAGGCACCCCCAGTGTGCATTGTTGGCTGCTTGGTACCTGGGGCACTGTGATTTGGGTCTGTTGTGCTTCCTGGGCCTATTGGGCCATGATTAGAGTAGTAGGAGTCTATGGGTCGTGGGTCCCTGGGCCATATACTCCATCACAGGGAATAAAAAACATGGTACTTCTATTTTGGAATTTCAAAGCGTTTTTACTCTTATTTAGGACAATTTCTGAAAAAGAAAAAATTATGTTTAATTACTAATATTATTTTTAAGGAGACAGATAGACTGAAAAAGAAATGGAGAGAGTAAATGGAGAGAAGGAAATGGAGAGGAGTATGACCCGCCAATGCGACAGTCAAGAGCCGTGGGGTGGGTTCCGTCTTTCGGTTCGGTTTTGACCAAAAATCAAATACATACGGAATCAAAGTAGAAATTTCATTTCGCTTTCGGTTCGACTTTACATTTCAAAACACGAAATCACAGTTTGATTTTTCCGGTTTATTTTAGTTCGGTTTTGGTTTTTTCGATTTTTTACTAAAAATTGTCATTTTAAATAAAAAGATATAATAGTTGGAGAGATCAAACATATTACATAAAAATGCAAACATCCTAGAATAAATAAAATAAAAAATAAGAAGCAATAAGTATGTCTTGAATTATATGAGTATGTAGTTGAGAAAGTGTATATATTCTTAATTTACATGGTTTGTGTCTGGTTTGAAAAAAAATCATTAATATATACGTTCTATGTGATATAGTTGAGATGAATATTTATTTTTTTCTATCAATATAAAAACTTTAAGTTACATAAAAATAAAAAGGTAATTACTAGTTATAACCACTAAAAACATATTGTCATGTAACAAATTACAACATAAATACATACATACTCCGTAAAAGACATAATAGAAAGACATAATAGATCAGTCTAATTACATTATTACATGCAAATGATGCAATATATGCAAGTGTAAATGCATTTATAAACTAAACTAAACTAAATATCACACAAAAATTAATTCTCTAATACAAGAAAACAAAAGACTATTGATGATCGATATTAGAATTAATGCTTAATAACAATTAACAAATAAAATTTCATATTTTAATTAGTTCAGTTTATTCGATTCGGTTCGGTTTTGAAAGGTAACAACCAAAATCGAACCAAACAACTACGGTTCGGTTCTTTACATTCGGTTTTTTTTTTTTTAACGATTCGGTTTTATTTGGTTGCGGTTCAGTTTAATTTAATTCGGTTTTCACTTTTCTGTTTTTCAGACCCAACCCTAACTCTGGTGGACCTAGTATTTATATTTTGGGTGTTCAAAATTACACATTTTCTCTTTAAAATACTAATAAAAATTATTACTCTAATTCAAATAGGGATGGACCCGGGCCGGTCCGGTTCCGGTTCCGGGCCGGGCCTGGACGGGCTTTTTTGCAAATCCATGGGCCCGGAACCGGCCCGGGTTGATACCGGGTTCGGGCCTAACCGGGCCGAGCCCAGTTCAATGTCTATTTTTTTTTTGCTTTCTTGTTATCCTCCGAACCCCCCCCCCTCACCCCCGACCCCCCAAACCTCCCCAAAACACCCAGCCCTAGCCTAGGAAAAGAAAAAAATTGAAAAAACAAAAAAAAGACCCGGGCCCGACCCGAACCGCCCGGGCCGGTTCGCCCAAAACTGGGCCCGAGCCCGGCCCGCCCGACCCGCCCTGTCACGCCCCGGACCGCATCCGAGCCACGTAGACAACCGCCGTACAATCCGATAAGAACAACAACAGTTCATCCCTATTGAATTGTACAAGGCGTCCGATTGATTCTATTGCCAAACCGATTAGTAAACACATACAATCAACATCAATATCATAATCAAACAAATGCGGAAATAATAATATGTTTGATACTTAGCCACACGTGGCAAACACGGGCACACAGGCCCCCAACTGTTTTAATGAAAACATTGTTCAAAAATCCATGAGCAGTTTATACATTTGAAATAAGAATGGAAGCACGAACCACGTCTTCCTTCTCGATCAATCACCCTAGGCAAAGGTGCAGGTAGTAGGACTCTAGCCTCAACCTGAAAAATGTGAGGGCCCCCGGAGGGGTCAGTACTCCATAGAAGTACTAGTGACAAGCAGGCTATATGAAGAATAACTAATGTTTCAGACACGAGACCCAAAAATAGGGTGATACATATATATATATGTCTCTCATCCACCCGATGATACATACTGTATATATACTCGTAAAATACTCAACCCGTAGGTCATTTACCTTAAAGAGTCTTTTAGAGATAAAGTTCTTACCTAACTTTTCTCACTCCTTTCCCGGTTACCTAGCTCACAAGCTATAGTCTACCTTCGATTCATACTACCGAGTGTTTTAGGATCATTTACCGTCCAAGGCACTCAACCCATCCTGGAGTATTTAAGATCATTTACCGTCCAAGGGTACTCGGCCCCACCTGGAGTATTCTGGATCATTTACCGTCCAAGGGTACTCGACCCCACCTGGAGTATTCTGGATCATTTACCGTCCAAGGGTACTCGACCCCACCTGGAGTATTCTGGATCATCTACCGTCCAAGGGCACTCAATCCCCAGTCTATTCTCTACCAAATCCTAACCTGGATGTGGCTAACCTTTCATTCCTTTAACTATGGACAATGCCTAGCCCTATAGTCATATAACAATCCTTAGGATCCAACGTGGGCGGGTCCCACCCGAACGACCCACGTTAACCTACTCAAAACTGCCCGTTTTGAGTATAAACCAATACCCGGTCGGGTATCCAACCTTACCCGGTCGGGTGGGGTGAGGCAGTAGCCCCTGGAACCAACTTTACTTGAGACCCGGTCAGGTCTACACCCATACCCGGTCGGGTCTAGTGTGGCAGTGGCTTCTGGAGCCATTTTTAATCAAAACCCGGTCGGGTATTTACCCATACCCGGTCGGGTATCACCTTTGTCTTGGCGGTCAACGCTCATTTGACCGCCCAAACGAAGTCCGATTAACGTGAAATTTTATACACTTATACTTCTTGACGTCCTTGATCCAAAAATACCATTTTGGATCCCTGGAACATCACACATAATAAGTTATCACATTTTTGATTACCAAACCTACATAACATGCTTTTCAACTATGTTTTATGTATAATCATGGCATAAGCAAACACTTGGTTATCTTTCATCATTCCAAAAAACATATTCTTGATTACTTTAGGTAATCTCATGCCTCACGCAAAAGTTATAAAGCATAAAGCCGTCTTCTCACCTCAATGAAGCTTATGAAGTTCTAGCCTTCCCGATTTAGCTCCGGCGAAACTCCGGCGAACTTCAACGAACTCCGGCGACAACTCCGGCGACCTTTTCAACTCCGTGAAAGTTCCTTGAATACCTTAGACAAGTTACTAACAAGGTTTTATCATCATAAAACCCATAGTAATACAAATAACCTCCAAAAGGTTATTTTCCGGTGAACCGGTTACTTTGGCTTCTAAGTCCGTTCTTGGACTTAGAACCACCTTCCAACCCCTCATTCTACACTTCCAAACGTGTAGAACAGTCCTAGGGTGTGGAATATGATTGTATAATCGTATAAAATGATTGAAGAACCAGAAATGGGGTTTATGGAGTCATTACCTTGTTAAACACAAGTTTTCCCACCTAAACTCCTCTTTTCTCTTCTCTTTTTCCTTTCTTCTTCCTCCCTCCACTTGGTGCGTGTATGCTGGATGAAAATGGAGTTCTTGCAGAGCTTCTCTCCTCCAAAATGATGGTTGGGACGCAGTGTATGGGCTGGGGTGGTTGAGAGTGTCCTATTTGGATCATTCATCAATGAAATGAGGGAGGGACCCCTTTTCTTTCACACTTTGTCCCCCATCCTCCTCACTCTCTATCAGCAGCCAAAAGGTGCGGCTCCCCTTTCCATTCTTAATCCTAAAAACTTGGGTTGGCCCCCACTTATGTGGGAGGTCAACCCTTTGTGTACCCGAGTGTACAATCGGTCCCGAAAGTTGTATTTTCCGGACTGTTTTAAGTATATTTTATTTTATCGTGTCAAATAAAATATAACACTTGTTCCCAATCCTTATTGGGCCTTAGAATCATTATGCAATCCCCAACTTAAATTTATAGGTTCTCGGAATCCCTTTTTGGGCTGTTATCTGATAAATTGCCGATATCGATAATTTGGCCCGTTTGACCAACCGGTCAACCTTGTGCCATTGTCATGGCCCAATTAGGATATCCACCACCATATACATATTATCTAGTCCAAGATTAATATAATATATGGTCCCGATAATATTGGGCGGCCCCACATCCGGTGTGGGCCCCACGTAAATTTTACTATTCACGTAATAGAAATGATAAAAATTTTCAATCACGTAAAAATGCTTTTATACATTTCTCAAGGTTCAATACATGATTTGGTACAGTACAAATACTCGGGGCGGTGTTACAAGTTCTACCCCCCTTATTTGGGATTTCGTCCCCGAAATCCACACGTCTAGTCAAACAGAAATGGATACTGTTCCCTTATCAGGGTCTCCACTTCCCAAGTTTGCTCCTCGACACGATCACTCTTCCAAAGTACTTTTACCATCGGCACCTCTTTGCTTCTTAGCTTCTTTACCTGTCGGTCCATGATTTTCACCGGCTGCACCGTATAGTGTAGGTCTTCTCGGATTTCCACCGGTGGTTTCTCATGAATATGTGACGGGTCCCGCACATACTTCTTGAGCATAGAAACATGAAATACGTTATGAATCTTTTCTAACTCCGGAGTCAACTGAAGTCGGTAAGCTACAACCCCAATCCTTTCAAGGATTTTGAACGGACCTATGTAACGTGGGTTAAGCTTACCCCGGCTGAGGAACCTGATGATCCCTTTCCAAGGTGATACCCTCAGAAATACCTCATCACCGACCTCAAACTCCAATGTCCTCCGACGTTTATCAGCATAGCTCTTCTGCCGGTCTTGGGCAGCCTTGAGCCTATCTTGTATAACTTCTATCTTCTCTTTAGTGATCTTGACTAGCTCGGTGCCCTCGAGCTTAGCCTCGCCGACCTCGTCCCAACACAATGGTGTCCGGCATTTCCTCCCATACAATGCCTCGTATGGAGGCATGCCTATACTCGCCTGATAACTGTTGTTATAGGCGAATTCCACTAAAGCCAACTGATTGTCCCAGCTCCCCTGGAACTCCAAGGCACATGCCCTCAACATGTCCTCCAGGATCTGAATCACCCGTTCAGATTGCCCATCCATTTGAGGATGAAACGCGGTGCTAAACCTCAATTTCGTACCCATGGATTCCTGGAACTTAGGCCAAAACCGTGATGTGAACCGTGGGTCTCTATCCGATACTATAGTAACCGGAACCCCATGCAGTCTCACAATCTCATCTTTGTACAATTTGGCCAACCGCTCGAGCGTATAGGTAGTGTTGATAGGTAGGAAATGAGCGCTCTTGGTCAGCCTATCGACTACCACCCATACTGCGTCGTAGTTCCTAACTGTCCGTGGTAGACCCACCACGAAGTCCATGGTAACATGCTCCCACTTCCATTCTGGAATGGTAAGTGGTTGTAGTAACCCTGCTGGGTGTTGGTGCTCTGCCTTAACCTGTTGACAAGTAAGGCAACGGCTCACGTATTCTGCAATCTCTCTCTTCATCCCCGACCACCAGTAACTTTCTTTCAAGTCCCGGTACATCTTTGTACCGCCCGGGTGCATGGCATACGCAGATGAGTGAGCCTCCTCAAGGATAGACTTTCGGAGCTCCTCATCCGATGGCACACACACTCATTCCTTGAATAGTAGAAGTCCATCTTCTCTCTCACGGAAACCCTCGACGGGCCCCACAAGCATCCGTTCCCGGATTTTCTGACATTCCCCGTCATTGCCTTGACATGTTCTGATTTCATCTAACAAGGTGGGTCTCACCTCAAATCTGGCCAATAGCGCCCCGTCCGTGGATACCTCCACGCGTGCCCTCAGTGCCCGTAAGCATGTGAGTAAAACCCCCGATGATGAGCTCTTCCTGCTCAATGCATCGGCTACTACATTAGCCTTGCCTGGATGATAGTCAATGACCAAGTTGTAATCCTTGATCAACTCCATCCATCTCCTCTGTCTCATGTTCAACTCTTTCTGAGTGAACACATACTTCAGGCTCTTGTGGTCGGTGTAAATGTGACACAACTCTCCGTAGAGGTAGTGCCTCCAAATCTTCAATGCAAATACCACAGCACCTAGCTCCAGAACATGTGTGGGGTAGTTTACTCCATGCTTCCTCAACTGCCGAGAAGCATAAGCAATTACCTTCCCTGATTGCATCAGTACACATCCCAGTCCCTGAATGCTAGCATCGCTATAGATGTCATACCCTAACCCTTGCACGGGCAAGGCAAGCACTGGTGCTTCGGTTAAACGTTTCTTTAGCTCAAGAAACCCCTTCTCACACTTGTCATCCCACACAAACTTAGCCCCCTTTTTAGTGAGCTTCGTGAGTGGAGATGCTATCACCGAGAACTTTTCCACGAATTTGCGGTAATGCCCCGCTAAACCGAGGAAACTCCTTATCTCCTTCACGTTCTTGGGCCTCTCCCAATTAGTGACCGCCTCAATCTTTGAGTTATCAACTGAAATGCCCGAGCCCGATACCACATGCCCGAGAAAACCGATCTCCCCAAGCCAAAATTCACATTTAGAGAATTTGGCAAAGAGTTGCTTCTCCCGCAGTATTTCAAGCACAAGCCTTAGATGTTTTTCGTGTTCCTCTTCATTCATGGAGTATATCAAAATGTCATCAATGAACACTATGACGAACTGGTTTAAGTATTGATGAAATACTCGGTTCATGAGGTCCATGAATGCCGCAGGGGCGTTCGTAAGCCCGAACGACATCACTAGAAACTCATAGTGACCATACCTTGTACGGAATGCACTTTTGGGTATGTCACTCTCCTTGATCTTCAGTTGATGGTAGCCTGACCTCAAGTCAATCTTAGAGAACACGGTTGCCCCCTGTAGTTGATCAAACAAGTCATCGATCCTCGGCAAAGGGTATTTATTCTTTATCGTGACCTTGTTCAACGGACGGTAATCGATACACATTCTAAGTGTACCATCTTTCTTCTTTACAAAGAGTACCGGTGCTCCCCACGGTGAATGACTCGGCCTGATGAATCCGCTGTCCAGTAATTCTTCCAATTGCACCTTCAGCTCTTGAAGTTCAGCCGGTGCCATCCGATATGGAGGAATCGAGATGGGTTTCGTACTGGGTTCTACTTCAATAGTGAACTCAATTTCTCGATCTGGTGGGAGTCCCGGGAGTTCTTCAGGGAAGACTTCTGGGTACTCACTCACCACTCTCACCTCAGTGAGACTCTTTCCCTTGCCTTCCTTGCCTATGACATAGGCCAAGTACGCTTGACACCCTTTCCTCATCATACGCCTTGCTCTTATGGCCGATATGATACAAGGGTTGAATTTCCCTCTATCTCCCTCGAAGCATAGAGTGTTTCCTTCTCCATCCTTTAGTTCTAACACCTTGGTGTAGCAATCTACCTTCGCATGGTGTTTTTCGAGCCAATCCATGCCAAGTATAGCATCAAACTCAAGCATATCTAACGGCACAAAGTCACCCGTTAGACAGTGCCCCCCTATCCCTACATTACACGAGGGATAGTAGTGTTTCCGCTCTACATCATCTCCCAATGGCGTAGAGACCAGCAAAGGTTGCATCATTGCTACCAAAGGCATGTTCAATCCCTTGGCAAACGCTTCGCTCACAAATGAACGTTGTGCCCCGGTATCGATGAGAATTCTCGCATCCCTATCGTTGATCTTTAGTGTTCCTACATATATAAGTCATGTGAGACACCTTATTCAACATCCCGACTGAAAAGGACCGAGCGAAAAAAATTTCAGCCGAGGGATACCCTATACCCGGTCGGGTACATCCCTATACCCGGTCGGGTATCCAATCCATAAGCAATTATCTTGCTCTACCCGGTCTGGTAAGGCTGATGGGTACAAGAATTTAGCATACCCGGTCGGGTGACTCATTCTACCCGGTCGGGTCTCTGTTCCAGAAGCGATTCTTCTCCTTTACCCGACCTGGTAGTACCGGCGGGTAGGAAAACTTAGCATACCCGGTCGGGTAACCTACTAGACCCGGTCGGGTGTCCAATCCAGTGAGTTTACCAGGCCAAAATCCCAGCATACCCGGTCGGGTGAGCTACCATACCCGGTCGGGTATCTGTTCCAGTGTGTTTACCAAGCCAAAATCCCAGCATACCCGGTCGGGTGAGCTACCATACCCGATCGGGTATTAGCTTATTTGCGTTTAGTTTTCCCGATTCGACTCTAAGTCCGTTCGCAACTGACCCCTAGGGATTATAACTTGAATACCAGCCTAGAAACATACAAGGTTTAGTGTATTACCTGCAACGGAGTCCGGGTTTGCTCACGCATCCTCCTCGGTCATTGCATACACTCGTGCCTGGGTTCTGCCTTGGTTAACGGACGCGGCATGCTAGCCGTGGGTCCGCCCCTACCTGCACCGGCCTGAGACGGTCCCGCACGTCCCCTACTAGCCGTAGGCCCCTCAATGGCCCCCGATGGACCGCCTCCATTCAACATTGGGCAAGAGGATTTCAGGTGACTCGTGCTACCACATTTGTAACACCGGGGTGGTTCGTTGCACTTCCCCGCATGATTCTTGCCGCAGTTTGCACACCTCGGTGACCACGTACTCCCTGGTTTGGCCCCTTGCCCTCCTGAGCCTTTATTCCTTTTCGCCGGTGGTGCCGGCGCCCTGAATGAATTGCCACCCCCAGCATGATGCTTCCGGGAGTGGTCTTGGGGTCCAGCGTTTCCCCATCTTCTTTTCTTCGCCTCCTCGGCGTCCCTCAACTTCCTCTCGTTCCATTGGGCTTCCCCAAGGAGCCCCTGATCAACAATTTGGCTAAATGTCATGTTGTGATGGTAAGTAACCCGGTCACGGATGTCCAACTGTAGAGCATCCCAAAAGTGATTGGCCATACGATTTTCATCCAATGAGTATTCTGGGATGAATCGTGCCAAGTCACGGAACCTTTGTTCCAATTGCCTCACCGAGCAACCATCCTCCTGTTTCAGGTTCGTGTACTCTCTTCTTTTGAGATTGACTTCAAAAGTTGAGTAGTACTGATTATAGAACTCCACTTCGAATTTCTCCCAAGTGGCTTCACCGTGGAACTTTCCCTCCACGCCTTCCCACCATACAGCAGCTACCCTTTCTAGTAGCCTGGTGGCAACCCTCAACTTCACGTCGAGTGAAATTTGCATGTCCCTAGAAGCATCATTCAACTTCTTAATCCAGTCGGCGGCCTCAGATATGTCGCCCTTGCCATCAAATGATTTGCACCCCAAGGCCCTGGCCTCCTTGAGGTACTTGGAGATACGCACCATCGTGTCTCCTCCAAATGCCCCCGATGGAGCACTAGAAGCACCTCGGCTTCCTTGCCCCATGGTTTGCCTAGCCTGTCTAGCTTGGCGCCGCTGCTCTCTCTTTGCTTTATTCTCGAGGTACCACTCTAGTACCTCACTCATACGGTCATAATGAGGATCATCATCCTCATCTTCTTCCTCAAAGTCCTCCCCCGTTGTACGGGGTCTCCTCTTGCTCCGTGCTTGGAGCATATGTGAAATCGTCCGGTTCGGTGGCCCTAGATGGGTGCACAGAACCGACACGCGTGGTACTTGCCGTCGGCGTTGTAGAACGCCCACGACCCCTGCCTCGGCCTCCTCCTCGGCTTTGGCCCCGGCCTCTACCCCTAGAGGTCCGTGATTCTGCCCGAGTGGCATGCCCGGTGGCCCCCGGCACATGCCCTGTCGGGTTCCTCCTAGTAATCCTGCGTCCACCCTCCATTTCTGAAAGAAATAAGGAATGAGTCATTAGACTCGTTTCATTGTCAATTGACGGATTAGTACAAAAGACACCACTTGGTCCAACATTATGGCCAACAAACTGTTAATGGTACTGTCTTAACAATACGAGGTCAATAACTTGGTTTCCAACGGTTCCTTAAGTACAAAAACTGTTGCTCATGGTTTTATTCAAAACTTTTTGAGGATAACCATATTGAGAGGTTAATTATATAGTTTAGAAACCGATGGCTCTGATACCACTTAATTGTCACGCCCCGGACCGCATCCGAGCCACGTAGACAACCGCCGTACAATCCGATAAGAACAACAACAGTTCATCCCTATTGAATTGTACAAGGCGTCTGATTGATTCTATTGCCAAAGCGATTAGTAAACACGTACAATCAACATCAATATCATAATCAAACAAATGCGTAAATAATAATATGTTTGATACTTAGCCACACGTGGCAAACACGGGCACACAGGCCCCCAACTGTTTTAATGAAAACATTGTTCAAAAATCCATGAGCAGTTTATACATTTGAAATAAGAATGGAAGCACGAACCACATCTTCCTTCTCGATCAATCACCCTAGGCAAAGGTGCAGGTAGTAGGACTCTAGCCTCAACCTGAAAAATGTGAGGGCCCCCGGAGGGGTCAGTACTCCATAGAAGTACTAGTGACAAGCAGGCTATATGAAGAATAACTAATGTTTCAGACACGAGACCCAAAAATAGGGTGATACATATATATAGATGTCTCTCATCCACCCGATGATACATACTGTATATATACTCGTAAAATACTCAACCCGTAGGTCATTTACCTTAAAGAGTCTTTTAGAGATAAAGTTCTTACCTAACTTTTCTCACTCCTTTCCCGGTTACCTAGCTCACAAGCTATAGTCTACCTTCGATTCATACTACCGAGTGTTTTAGGATCATTTACCGTCCAAGGCACTCAACCCATCCTGGAGTATTTAAGATCATTTACCGTCCAAGGGTACTCGGCCCCACCTGGAGTATTCTGGATCATTTACCGTCCAAGGGTACTCGACCCCACCTGGAGTATTCTGGATCATTTACCGTCCAAGGGTACTCGACCCCACCTGGAGTATTCTGGATCATCTACCGTCCAAGGGCACTCAATCCCCAGTCTATTCTCTACCAAATCCTAACCTGGATGTGGCTAACCTTTCATTCCTTTAACTATGGACAATGCCTAGCCCTATAGTCATATAACAATCCTTAGGATCCAACGTGGACGGGTCCCACCCGAACGACCCACGTTAACCTACTCAAAACTGCCCGTTTTGAGTATAAACCAATATCCGGTCGGGTATCCAACCTTACCCGGTCGGGTGGGGTGAGGCAGTAGCCCCTGGAACCAACTTTACTTGAGACCCGGTCAGGTCTACACCCATACCCGGTCGGGTCTAGTGTGGCAGTGGCTTCTGGAGCCATTTTTAATCAAAACCCGGTCGGGTATTTACCCATACCCGGTCGGGTATCACCTTTGTCTTGGCGGTCAACGCTCATTTGACCGCCCAAACGAAGTCCGATTAACGTGAAATTTTATACACTTATACTTCTTGACGTCCTTGATCCAAAAATACCATTTTGGATCCCTGGAACATCACACATAATAAGTTATCACATTTTTTATCACCAAACCTACATAACATGCTTTTCAACTATGTTTTATGTATAATCATGGCATAAGCAAACACTTGGTTATCTTTCATCATTCCACAAAACATATTCTTGATTACTTTAGGTAATCTCATGCCTCACGCAAAAGTTATAAAGCATAAAGCCGTCTTCTCACCTCAATGAAGCTTATGAAGTTCTAGCCTTCCCGATTTAGCTCCGGTGAAACTCCGACGAACTTCAACGAACTCCGGCGACAACTCCGGCGACCTTTTCAACTCCGTGAAAGTTCCTTGAATACCTTAGATAAGTTACTAACAAGTTTTTATCATCATAAAACCCATAGTAATACAAATAACCTCCAAAAGGTTATTTTCCGGTGAACCGGTTACTTTGGCTTCTAAGTCCGTTCTTGGACTTAGAACCACCTTCCAACCCCTCATTCTACACTTCCAAACGTGTAGAACAGTCCTAGGGTGTGGAATATGATTGTATAATCGTATAAAATGATTGAAGAACCAGAAATGGGGTTTATGGAGTCATTACCTTGTTAAACACAAGTTTTCCCACCTAAACTCCTCTTTTCTCTTCTCTTTTTCCTTTCTTCTTCCTCCCTCCACTTGGTGCGTGTATGCTGGATGAAAATGGAGTTCTTGCAGAGCTTCTCTCCTCCAAAATGATGGTTGGGACGAAGTGTATGGGCTGGGGTGGTTGAGAGTGTCCTTTTTGGATCATTCATCAATGAAATGAGGGAGGGACCCCTTTTCTTTCACACTTTGTCCCCCATCCTCCTCACTCTCTATCAGCAGCCAAAAGGTGCGGCTCCCCTTTCCATTCTTAAGCCTAAAAACTTGGGTTGGCCCCCACTTATGTGGGAGGTCAACCCTTTGTGTACCCGAGTGTACAATCGGTCCCGAAAGTTGTATTTTCCGGACTGTTTTAAGTATATTTTATTTTATCGGGTCAAATAAAATATAACACTTGTTCCCAATCCTTATTGGGCCTTAGAATCATTATGCAATCCCCAACTTTAATTTATAGGTTCTCGGAATCCCTTTTTGGGCTGTTATCTGATAAATTGCCGATATCGATAATTTGGCCCGTTTGACCAACCGGTCAACCTTGTGCCATTGTCATGGCCCAATTAGGATATCCACCACCATATACATATTATCTAGTCCAAGATTAATATAATATATGGTCCCGATAATATTGGGCGGCCCCACATCCGGTGTGGGCCCCACGTAAATTTTACTATTCACGTAATAGAAATGATAAAAATTTTCAATCACGTAAAAATGCTTTTATACATTTTTCAAGGTTCAATACATGATTTAGTACAGTACAAATACTCGGGGGCGGTGTTACACGCCCAAACGGGCTAAAAGCCCGGAACTGGCCAACTGGTCCCGCTCCGGTCCGGGCCCACACAGTAGCGGGCCGGTTGGGCCGGCCCAGTCCATCCCTAAATTCAAACATATATATTCCCATTGTTTTTATATTTTTGGGTGTTCACATGAACACCTTTGCATTGAAGAGACCCGCCACTAGGGATGGACTCGGGTCCGGGCCGGGTCCGGGTCAGGCCTAGGCCCGGGCGGGCTGGCGGTTCAGAAGTGGTGGACCCACCGGGTCCGATCCGGGTCCGGGCCGGGCCCATTATCAATTTTTTTTTCCTCTTTCTAATTAACCCCCTCCCACCCCCAACCCCCCAAACCACCCCAAATGGCCCAAAATACCCAGCCCAACCCGAAAATTTAAAATAAATTGAAAAAAAAAATTGTTTTGGCCAGAACCGGGCCCGGGCCCGGCCGGGTCGGGCCTTGTTTTGGGTGACCCGAGCCCGGACCGGAAAACTCATGAGTCGGGCCTACCCGGACCGATCACTGACCGGGCCACCGAGTCGGGCCGGGCCGGAACAGTACCGGTCCCGGGCCGGTTCCGGGTCGGGCCACCCGGCCCGTGTCCATCAATACCCGCCACTCAGGAAGAGGATCGACACTTGATTGCCTATGACAATCGATGATGTCACGTAGCTGCCGGAAGAACTCCGTAGTTTAGAGAAATAGAGATGAAAGATGAGTAAAGTTAAGAGATCGACACATAGGACCGACGCTCCAGAGGCGGCTAAAGAGGAGAGATGGAAGATTTGATTAAGTAATCAAGGTTTGACTTGTTAATTAAAATAAGGATATATAAAAAGATAATTTTGATGTATATTTGGAGAATATTATTGTTAGGGCATAATTGATTGTGTTCAATTTAATTAGATTTATCTTTGTTTAGTTAGAATTTAATTAGTGGGTCTTTATAATTAATTAAAGGCCATTTAAGTGTTTTATACGGCCCATCCTACTTTCATTAGGATGTTCAGCCATCCCTCTATAATAGAAGGGGAATGGACCAAACAGAAAGAGAGTTCCCGATTCCTAATAACCACACGCATCATTATTGGAGCTCTCACGTTAGAATAGAAAGTCAAACTCTACACAATTCTGAGTAAGGAAAATGGAGGAACCAGAGCCGTAACCGGACATAATTAATCAGGTCGAGGGTCAGCTACTAATTTGGAGAATCCTGAAAGGGTTTGGAGGAGTCTACTACTGAAACTGGAAAACCAGTTGGATCTTCAGAAAAAACTAGTCAGTTCCTGAATTTGGACCAGGTCCAAGTGTCCACCCCTAGTCCTCCTCCCAGTCCACTGGCAGCTAACAATAACATAACTTGACATTGAAAATGCATAGAAGCTTCATGAGTGCATGACATGGCTGAATATAGTTAAACATAAAAATATTGAAAATATAGCCTGAGAATATTATCCATTGCTTCATGTAGGAGACCCCGGTTTTCATTTAAAAGAATAAAACATAATAGTTTATGCACGCCGCCAAGCAACAAAACAAGTGTTTTACAAACTTTTGTGTATTCAAGGTATAATGTTCTCATTTTTTATGTACCCAAAATAATCAAGACATTGTGTTGACACTTGCATTTTTCCAGCATTGCAGGTTGTGAATATGAAGTATACTAATCCCTCCCCCCTCCCCCCCCCCCCCCCCCCCCAACTAACACCTCACCAATAATTGTGAGAACTCAGGGTTGAATGTCTTTTCACGACAGCATAAAGGTAGCCGCCTTAATTTCTTGCCCAAGTATTCAGCAAGTTGCTTCTCATAGGTAGTCAACTGGAACATAAAATGCATTATGAATTGCAAAGATGCATCCTGGAATCAGATGTGGGTCTTATTTTGAATGCTATTTCCCCATAGAACCGGTGGGTTTTCCATCCAATGAGGTGAACATGAAGTTCCCCGAAAACAAAGCAGCTTTATCTGTTTCATTCATGACTCGTCAATATAGTTTAAGACTAACAAAAGCAGAACTTAAAAAATGCCCTCACAGCCACTGTTCTAAAAGAAAAAGGTGAGCGGAAAAATGGATGGAATAAGGTGGAGTATGGGGCAGAACATACCTGTCAATGAAAGACACATGGTCTCCCTGCGAACATACCGTGACATAGCCTGCTGATACCCAACACATTTTAAGTATAGCCAAAAATTTATAATATATGTAGTAAATTTTATTTTATTTTTGCCGTGCTAAAAGAAAACTAGCCTTGCACATTATAGGTAAGGTGTAGACTGCGAATGAAAGAAGGAACTCACATTTTTCATTGTTGGAATGAAAAAAGGTATGTCTGATGGACTTTTAGGGTCTGTTAGGATGGAGGAAGAAGGCTTTGGAGGCTTATTCTCTATCATGATATGTATTTGAGTATTTCTACAGTGAAAGATAAGCATGATATGTGATCGTATAACATTTCATATCAGTATATCACCTTTTATTCAATTTTAGAAACATTATTTTATCAAGATATAGATTAAGTCATCCAAAGGCTTTCCCTCTAAAACCTCAACCCAAACATATCCTACTGAGGAGGGAGGGAGCTTCCCTTCAATTTGGGATGAAGAAGAAGCTTGCGAGAGGATGGGATGTAGCTCCCCCATGAATTTTAAACAAGGGGAGAGGGGAATCATCCTTCGTCTCCCTTAGAACAAAAAACTTATCAACATAGTTTAATATACTGGGACTTGGATATAGGTACAGTAGCACATTGTTAGTCATTGCACATAGCATAGAAAGTTGTTCTCAACTCAGCTAGGATCTCCATGTTGAAGAACAAGGATGCGTGTAATTAACATAGCATGATAGCGGAAAGAACACTTGCCTGGACAGGAAGCAAGGCAGGACCATCGGGTGTTAATGTGCCGTCATCAGAGTATACATTCCTACAATATTATTATTATAAAATAAATAAATATTTCAGGCAACATACAGTGAGCATAGAAGGCAACAAAAAGCTCAAATCATAATTTCATAAGTATACAGGAAAAATGCATAAATGGGTACCTTTATACCTTAAGTCCTTAACTATTGGTATTTATGCATTTTGGTACCTTAACTCTTAAATAAAGCAAATCAGTACCACAACTACTTTTAAATGTTTATCCAGGGGTACCACTCAAAAGAATGTGAGAAAGATACTGCATTACTCTGATTGAACCAAAACATTCACGATTTTACCTCCAAATTACATTTTGCAACTCATCCTGCTTGGCTTCAGGAAGAATGGCAGCGTCATAAGCTACAATGTTTCCATAAAATATCTTCTCCAATTCCTTCATCCATTTACTCAAGAGTAAGTTGACCTACAGTTCCAAATACGGTGGACATTAAAATAACATTAAAAAGTTTTAAAATATTATAATAAGAAACAGGATGGATGATGTCAATACAAATGCTAAAAAAAGTATTAATACGATATGAAGGTGTTCCCCTTCCCCTTTAAATTTGGATGTTCATGATATGCTTCAAAGCAGGATAACCTTGGAAATAATAGGCAGTAAGTAAGCAAAAAGAATGAGTTTAGGACAGAATCTCAATAACTACCCCAGCCTTTGAAACTCTTATTTCAAGATCATGATTGTATATCTCATACAAATACTGCCCCAGCTCAGACCCATCCTTTCCATCTTCTTTCAATCGTCTCAAGCATAGCCACATATGGAGAACAAGCACAGAGAATGTTGTTTTAAATGTTTTCTCCAAGCTAAATACTACAAAATATAGGTCCAAGTCAGTTTTTTTTTACAGGGAATAAAGCGCAGAAAGAGAAAGCATACTTTTCAAGCCTAAACAATTCAAAAGTTTTATTTTATTTTAAACTATGATTAAATAATCAATTCATCAGAAAGTCTCTAAAAAATTTATTGGGTTACCAATTTACACATGGTTCTATGCATTGTGAACTGACAACATTTGCAACTTGGCTTATAATCAGAAGAAAAACAAGATAAATATATACATGTGAAAGTTGCAAGTTGCAACAGTACTGACTCTCCATTTCACTATTTGCTACTATTGCTATACTTTTTTGTTACCATATTTTTACTACTCACTCTCTTCCACCTAATTTCTTCCTTGTTTGACATGACACACTTATTAAAGAATTGGAAGTGTATCGTTGTGAGTGATGTAAAAATAGAGAAAGTGAGAAACAATATCATCCATTTATACCATTCCAAAAAGGAAATGGGAAGAAAATTTTAGGACATTCGAAAAGGAAAGTGGGAAGAAAGTTTAGAACGGAAGTTCTTTTACTTAAGACAAGTTTGAATGTTTGGAAAACACAACAAAGAAGATGGACTGACCATCATATAGAGCAGGTCCATCAACCTGACGAGTAATGCGGCGATAAATAACATTTGCCCCTCGAATGGATGTGCTCTGTTTACTGTAAAACATCATCAATTTGAGGATGAAACGCTTGATACCCTCATACTGTGGCTCTATTATCCTTTGTGATGAGTCAGGGGGCAGTTCTAATGACGATGGTTTAGCCCAAAACATCTTATTTACACTCGCCTGCTGATATTTAGAAGCAAATCGTAAAATGTAAGATTCCTATCCAAAACATCACCAATTCCCTCAGAAACATATAAATGTAATTGCATGGTTAGCTTGTATGACATACACTTGACGTCGGTGAAATACTGCAACCACAAAATAGTGTAACCGTAAAAGGGGGACGGGGCTCAAAACATCCAATAGAAGATTGTATCAGTGAAGCCTTGACATAAGATTATGCCTAAAACAGAACCCATAAAAATTTCCTAGGATGATTCTTTTTCTTTCTTTCTTGCAAGGTTGATGGGGATATGTAATTTATACATGCATCAAAGTAGACAATGCATCATCACTTTCTTGTAAAAAGGTTTTTACCTCAAGCTGCAAAAGGTCAAGTCCTTCCACTCCATTGCTAAGCAATGAATAAATAATTAAATACTACGTACTAAAAATTATACTCTCCAGACTTACCTTTGAAAATCAGACCTCAAATACTCAGAATATTCTCTTTCGAGCAAGATATCAAAATATTCATCTTTTAGAAATTAGGTGTGCATCTACAGATCTACCTAGCAGGCTAGCAATCACATAGAATGTTGATCCTTAGAAGTTCAAACCTCATATTTACTGCCAAAGCTTTTCGGGTTGGAATCGGCTGCGGCAGGCTCAGCTGCAGCAACCTTGGAATACCCTGGACTCTGTAGGGGACCAAGAAAACTCCCCATTTCCATGTTCCTCCCCGAGTAAATCCTAATCCAATGAGTAGAAGCTCTACACTGTCTTGCCAGCATTTTCTGCAAAATATCTAATGCTGAGAGAAAACAAAATCAAATGCTGAAAGCAAAAAATGCAGATATCTTAATGTAATATTCTGTAGTTAATATTATAATACAACCATTTTGAAGTGATAGATACTCCTAAAATTAAAAAAAAAAAACTGACAAACAATATAAAAAACACTACATCCGAATCAGTTTGTTGTAAACAATAACATATAAAACAATGTTGATATTACACTTAAATATTTTCATTTAACAGGTTTCTTCATGTAAAACAAGATACTCCGTACATTATACTTCCTCCGTTCTTTTTAGTAGTAATGCTTTGACTTCATATTTGGTGATGCATCGCTTTGACCATAAACATATCTAATTATCTATCAACAAGGATTATAAAGTTCATATCTTAACAACACTTAACATAATATGATTTGTTTCATGAGTAATAAATTAATAATAGTCAAGATATGCAGCTAATGTTAAATATAAAGTCAACTTCCTACAAGAAAGATTTTTATCTCAAAAATATATTTTTATATCAAATACACACGTTAATTAACAAATTCACAGGCAAGCTGTTTTTGTTTGTGCAATCAAGGAGAGGTCATAATATTATAACTGAAATGTATCTTGAAGTAAAACTGAGTTCCAACTTCCAAGTGTTCCATTTAACACTGTGCCATAGATCAATAATCTAGACCACCCTACAATGCAATTCTGAAGGCTTCAATTCATTATGGGTTTAAGAGTTTATGCTCATAGGGTATGTGTTCTATATGGCTCTAAGACTCTAAGGGGCTGTTTACTTTTTGTCATCAAGTCCTGAGTGCATTAAGACGTCGGTATGGATTAAAAGATCTGTTGACTGGATTAAGTGACACTGATATAACAAAGTTTTTACTATGTGTGCTGAATGAGTAGTCTGAATGGTGTAAGATGACCAAATGACCCTCCTGTCTGAACTAGTGCCGAATATATATTGTTTGTTTACTTTTTTATCGACAAAGATAATTTAAAAATGTCAAAAAATCATTACACTCTGAATTAGTTAAATAAATAATTGCATTAGATTATACTCCGTAATAAATTTTCATTTTTTTTTGACAGCATCATATCATATTTAAACATTTCCTATTAATGTATTAGCAATGTCATCCCCACAATTCATCTGTGTGCTCTAGATTTTGAACACCCCATTGTGCTCAATCAACTTCTATCCTATTACCATAGCACTATATTTCCAAAATATAATCACTCAATTTAAAGAATTTGAAATGGTGATAGAATTCTACCAATTTCCAATCTACACAAAAATTATAGTCAACCTAAAGTAAAATTGGCTTACGCCATGTAGACAAGTAAACTATATGTGTATACTCCCTCAGCCCTTCAAAAATTCCGGTCTTCTTTTGAGGAAATTTACAAGAAAATTCAATAAATGGACTGAATTTATAACAAAAATTGAAACTGGATTGCGCAGAAAGTGAGCAATTAGATTGAGAAAAAGGCGAAACTCTACAATATAAAATGAAACAAATACAATGAAACCCATATAGAATGAGAGGAATACTGATCGAGGTGAAGGGGATGAGAGCTTTCTTTGCTGCTAAGCTCCAGTCGGCGAAGCTCGCCAGTTTGTTTGGTGCTGTTGGTGAAGGCCACCAGTTTGCTTAGAGGCTGAAGAGGGCGGAAGATATATCATGACTCGGAGAAGCTATGAAATATCGGGAGGAAGAAGCCAGGGTTATTAAAGGAAGCTGATACGTCTGAATCGTAAGGAGTATACAATTTGGTCTTCCTTTAAATTAAGTCCTAAGAAAACAGAGCTATATACGTTACTGATTAAATCATTACTCCCATAAAGCCCATTAAGTGATAAGTAAACGGGACCTAAGTATAGAAATATGCACAAGATCTCAACATGGATGAAGATATTATCATATACACTTTCATGCTTACTAGGTCTCTTCTCTTAGAAATGAGAACTTGTAATAAAAGGTTGAATATAGCATGCCAGTAGTTAAATCTTCTTTTATAATTGAGTTACTCATCTTGCTAAATTAGTGAATGAAATGAAATATAAACCATAAGATCTAAAGAAATTAACAACATTTCTCAGCAGCATCTAACCAAGCCGTTCATACTTTAGGATTCGACAAGAAAGATTTAAAAAAATACTTTCATACTACCTAATTCACAAAGAGACTGATTTCTTAACATAACAGATAAACTAAAAAAATGAAAATAGACCATTTTAAATGTAATAGATACGATGAATATAATGCACACAAACATAAAGCTTTAGAAATGCACAGACAAATTAATTTGTTATAAATAAATATACAGAGTTGAAAAATATACTACCAAAGAAAATATATCTAAAAAGAGAAAAAAATAGCATGCCGTCATGTAGAGTGGTATTTCGAAAGAGAAAATATACGGCTGATCAATAAGGCCTGGTTATCGTGAGATTAAAAATTGTTCTCTACGAGTATCCATTTAAACCTGTCTTCACTAGCTTCATCTTCAACCCTACTATAATTCATTAATACTCCACTCCATAACATTTAAAAGCTTCTCACAATAAAACCCAGGCGTTCATATCAATGAGTAACTTTAAACTAAACATATACTGATATAAATCATAGAGAATTAGAGATAACTTTAAACTAGGCATGTAATATGATGAAAAAACATTTAAAAATATTGAAAAAACTGCAAAAGATGAAAAATAGGCAATGAATCATACCACGTTGGATTTAAATATACAAATACAAAAAATTACTCCATATAAAACTGGAATTGATCGTAAGAAACCAAAACTGATTTAACATAGGATTGGAAGTGAATTAACTGATTAAATCAATACCTTGGCAGTTCCAAAAGAAATTCTAATTCAGTCAGTCCTGAGGCGCGCTTCAAATTTGGATGATTGGATCGAAAGCCACGAAGCTGAACGAACAGACGTATGATAGCTAGCTGCCTAGTTTTTGCTGCTTTCTTCTCAAAATCTCAATTATTTGGGCCGTGGCCCTCTAAGGCCGAAAACGAGATTCGCCTTGAGCCCACGGATAGAAATCTTGAGAATTCACAATTTGACAGAATTAGACTTGGGCTTTAATCAAATATATCGAATAGGGAATTTTCTGAAATAGTTCAAAAAGTAAAAATAATACCACTTTTCCACTTTTAAAATTTATTTTCAAAAATAACTTAGTTTTTTTCAAAAATAGACTCTAAGCTTCGACAATGTACGAAATTTATATCCTACACTCGAGAGTCGAGTGTGCATGTACCCCCGATTTTTTTTTAATTAGTAGCAAGTTTGATGATAATTAATAGGCTGAAGTGCTGAGCTGCTTTCTTTTTCCACCGCAGCTCCAGTCACGTTCATCTTGACTTCGTATGTTCTCTTTTCTTTTTTTTGTTTATTCTTCTTTTTTTGTTTTTTCTTTGTTCTCCTTTCTTTTTTATTGTTTTTTAGCAACCTTCTATTTTAATGCTATATTCAATTATTATGAAAATGTATGATATAAAATATTATTAAATATTTCAGTTTATTTTTTAGATTCATGTAGGAGTTGATTATAGATATAGGAGCACAGACCATGACAATCAATGTCATGTTTTCAATACTCAATAGAGAAGGTTTGATGTTCAATAAAAATGTATTGAAGTTGAACTAAAAAATTTATGATTTGCATATCAATACTCATTTTGTAAGTTACGTTTGTTCAATTTGTACTCATATTATGCTTATATTTAAAATATCATATTCATGCAAATTTTAAAAGTTGCATCAGACATTAGATTCACATTGTTAGGTTCCTAATACTCAACTGAATAAGTCTGATGCTCATTGAAAGTGTTTTAATGCTCATTATAGGTTTGATGCACATTAAAAGTTCATTAATGCTCATTTAACAGAAAGTGAGATTTTCATCTCAATAGAGGAAGTTTGATGCTCAATAAAAATGTTGTTATGTCAAACTAACAAACCTTACGGTTTTCATATCAATGAACATTTTGTAAGTTACATATGCTCATCAGGTACTAACCTTATGCTCATTTTCTAAATGTCATATCAATGCATTTTTTTAAAGTACTATTTTACATTAGATTCACATATTGAAATGCATAGGTTTTGATTATAAATATAATTTAATAAGTTTTTATAAAAGAAAAAATAACAAAACGAAAGTGAATTAGAAGTTATGAAGTAGAGATCACGATTCTGATTATTAGACTCCTGATACTCAACATAATAGGTATGATGCTCATTAAAAGTTCATTAGTGCTCATTCACCAGAAACCGTGATTTTCATCTCAATAGCGGATGTTTGATGTTCAATTAAAATGTTGTGATGTTCAACTAACAACCCTTACGATTTTCATATCAATGTGCACTTTGTAAGTTATGTATGCTCATTCGTTATGTATGCTCATTAGACTTGCATATTGAAATTAATAGAAGTGGATTATAGATATAATTTAATAAGTTGTTATAAAAGAAAAAATAAGAAAAAGAAAAAGAATTAGAAGATATGAAGCAGAGATCGTGATACTCATTGTTAGCCTCTTAATACTCAATAAAATAGGTCAGATATTCACTAGAAGTACACTATTGCTCATTTAACGGAAGCCATGATTTTCCGCTTCAATTACAAAAATGCCACCAAAAAAAATTGGCATATATTAATTATTGGGTTGTCTTCCTTAATTGGTCCGGGTGTACATACACCCACTACAAAAAAATTCGCCTGTAGTCACGGACTTAGTCACGGACCGTAGTGTAAAAAGTCCGTGACTAACACTTTTAGTCACGGACTTCGTCCGTGACTAGTTCAGTGACTAGTTCTGCGTGACTAGAATGTAGTCACGGATCATTGGCCGTGACTATGTGTAGTCACGGATTAGTCACGGATCGACGTCCGTGACTACATCTTGACCGGAATAAGCCTCCGGCACGTTAGTCACGGACCATATCCGTGACTACTTTTAATTTAAATTTTTTTTGAGTTAGTCACGGACACGAGCCGTGACTAAGTTCAATTTAATTTTTTTTATTTTTGTGGTAGTCACGGACGTATCCGTGACTATAATAAATTTAAAAAAATTGAATTTATTCCGGATAAAATGTAGTCACGGATCTGGTCCGTGACTAATGTTTTTGTTTTAAAAAAAAAACAATTTTAAATAAAAAAATAAAAAAACGAAAATTGAATTTATTCCGGATTAAAAAGTAGTCACGGATTTAGTCCGTGACTAATGTTTTTGATTTAAAAAAAACAATTTTTATAAAAAATAAAAAGTTATTTTAATTTTATTTTAGAGCAATTACAATAAAAATAAATTCCATACGATCTTAAACATACAAAATGTTATTACAGACAGAATTATAAAAACAAATCTCATACAATGTCAAACAATATAATGTAATTACATGCCCGTACGTCGGACTCCATTGTGATAAAAATTAGATACATCATAATCGTATTCATCATCATTATCATCATAGTCACGATGATGATCCTCTTCTGCATCCACGGTGTCCAAGGGTCGGGAACTTCCTCGGCTGCCTCGATTGCCTCCTAGGTTGCTTCCTCGGTGGCTTCCTCGGTGGCTTCCTCGGCTGCCTCCACCCGATGACTGAAACTGATTGAGCATATCAGGCGACAGAGATCCGAATGTCGACCCTATTGCAGGCATGGCACCATAACCGGAGTTAGAGTGGTAACCCATACCACCCATGTGCGGAACCTGAGGAGTCTGTTCAACGTGCATAATGTACGGCCGAGGATGAGGCTGAGGCGGAGGCTGATATCCAGCAAGGATCCGTTCCATTGCTTCCAGCCGGGCCCTCGTTTCTTCATCATTCTTCCGTTGCTGTTCAAATGCACGCTGCTGCTCCTCCAATTCTCGCTGCAATTGGGCAATGCGTGGATCCTCTCCTCGCCTAGATTGAGAAGACGATGAAGCTCCGCTGCCGCTGTGATCGTACAAAATATGTTGCCCCTCAGCCCCGAGGCATGGAAGCCGACCCTTGTACACCCCTGTTGCCTCAAGGATGGCATCATCTTCCACATCAGAATCGATGTCATCTTCTTGAGTCAAGCCAAGTTCCGCCCGCTTCTTTTCAACATTTGCGTTATACTTTGTCTACAAACATTTAAAAAAATTATTCAAATGATATTTACTTCAATTTGAAATAATAGTATTGATGTTACATACTTCGATTTCAGCAAGGCGGGGTGGTAGATTGGCTGGCGACTCAACACCGCTCTTCGTCCAACAGTGTTTGATTACACTGAGGATAGGGACCCTCTTCTTTCGAGGCCCCGCCTACAAGGTTAGAAAAAGGTTTAAATAAATGTAAAAAAATAAAAGGTTAAAATGGTGTAGGTTTATTTGAATAAGACTTACAAGAGCTTCTTTATGTTTACTCTGGGGTTTGCGGCCTCCGTGCCATTGTGTCGTCAATGCCTTCTCGGACATCCGATTTTTCTTCCCGGCTTCATCCACATAAGGTTCATAAAATATCGGATTTTCATCCTCATGTGGTTGATACGAGGTCGAAGCTTCAGGAGGATCGTTAGATGGTTGTGGGGGGTTGAACTGAGACATCGATGCACCGTATGCGTCATATACCATACGTTGCTCCCATCTCATTTCAGCAGGGTCTCCCCACGCACTCATCTCTGCAGGGACGTTACGAGACGAACCTACCGTTTGTGGTAAAACAGATGAATCCAAACGTTCACCATGAGAAGTCCAATTGTAATAATTGGGAAGGAAACCGGCCGCGTACAAATCCCACCCAACTTCTTCTGTGTGTTTAAATTTGAGATTTTTACACTTTGAACATGGACATCTGATTTTATCACCACTCATATAAGCCGGATGTTCAAGTGCGAATTTAATAAACTCCTCAACTCCTTCAAGAAAATTTGATTGCATTCCGTACAATACCGCATGTTTATCATACATCCAAATTCTATTTTGTCTATACATTATGCCTGAATATTATAATAAAAAAATTATACAGGTTAAAAATTCTAAATTATAAACATTACCAACATATTATATGTGGAGTATTATTAATACATTAAAATCAACTAATTCCCTAAAATTCCCTTAAAATTAACGAATTCCCTTAAAATTAACTAATTTCCTTAAATTTCACTAAATTTCACTAAAATTCCCTTAAAATTAACCAATTCCCTAAAATTCCCTTAAAATTAACTAATTCCCGTAAAATTAACTAGTTTACTTAAATTTCACTAAAATTTCCTTAAAATTAACTAATTCCCTAAAATTCCCTTAAAATTAACTAATTCCCTTAAAATTAACTAGTTTCCTTAAATTTCACTAAATTTCACTAAAATTCCCTTAAAATTAACTAATTCCCTAAAATTCTCTTAAAATTAACTAATTCCCGTAAAATAAACCAGTTTACTTAAATTTCACTAAAATTCACTAAAATTTCCTTAAAATTAACTAATTCCCTAAAATTCCCTTAAAATTAACTAATTCCCTTCAAATTAACTAGTTTCCTTAAATTTCACTAAAATTCACTAATTCCCCTAAAATTAACTAATTCCCTTAAATTTCACTAAATTTCACTAAAATTTCCTTAAAATTAACTAATTCCCTAAAATTCCCTTAAAATTAACTAATTTCCTTAAATTTCACTAAAATTCCCTTAAAATTAACTAATTCCCTAAAATTCCCTTAAAATTAACTAATTCCCTTAAAATTAACTAGTTTCCTTAAATTTCACTAAAATTCACTAAAATTCCCTTAAAATTAACTAATTCCCTAAAATTAACTAATTCCCTTAAATTTCACTAAATTTCACTAAAATTTCCTTAAACTTAACTAATTCCCTAAAATTCCCTTAAAATTAACTAATTCCCTTAAAATTAACTAATTTCCTTAAATTTCACTAAATTTCACTAAAATTCCCTTAAAATTAACTAATTTCCTAAAATTCCCCTTAAAATTAACTAATTCCCTTAAAATTAACTAGTTTCCTTAAATTTCACTAAAATTCACTAAAATTCACTTTAAATTAACTAATTCCCTAAAGTTCCCTTAAAATTAACTAATTCCCTTAAAATTAACTAATTGCCTAAAATTTCACTAAAATTCACTAAAATTCACTAAAATTCACTAAAATTCCATTAAAATTAACTAACGTCCAATAATTAATATTATTAAACTATAAACATGCACAATACGTTAATGACATTAATTTAATACACAATACTAAAATTATCAACATCTTAATCTTATTAATAATGCACATTTAACAATTTACGTACTAAATTAAATAATATGAGCAAATCCAATAATTTGAGCATATATATATAATAAACACATTTAAATTAAATTAACTAACCCTAATTTAAATCATTATTAATCCTAAATTAGGCCGCCTTAATTAACAATAATTGCCAATATAAAGAAATTATATACTTATATTTAATCATATATATATATATATAAAGTCATTTGAATTAAATAATACTTACATTTATTAACTAATATTAATAATATGCATTTAAATTATATTTAATCACATATACTTACATACGTATTTAACTAATTTACGTAATTTTAATCCTATATTTTAAAATTAATAACATATGTATTGCCAATATTATATTTAATAATATACTTACATATGTATTTATTAACAAATTTACATATTTAACTAATTTACAAAAAATACGTAATTCAAATTACATACCTTATCTGCATAAACAGGAAAAATGATATGAGATGGGTAGATTACATCCTTCAATTCTATCTGGAATTCTATCTGGAGTACGTAGAAGGTGTGATTTTGTTGAATGAAGCCGAGGCTGCATATATAAATTTTGTAGTCACGGACTTAGTCACGGATGTGTCCGTGACTACATTTTTTTGTACGAATTGTCGGTGCACTTTAAATTTGGAACGTTGAAAAAATCAATTTTGGACTTGTCACGGAATTAGTCGCGGACACGTCCGTGACTAACTGTAGTCACGGTACTAGTCACGGACTTGTCCGTGACTAATTTCAAATTTAAAAAAAATCCCGTCGGAGGCGAAAATGGGTTGGACGGAACACTTTAGTCACGGACTAGGTCCGTCACTACCTCTAGTCACGTACGTAGTCACGGACAAATCCGTGACTACAGGGGAATTTTTTTGTAGTGACCCGGATGTACAATATAGGCACCAGACACCGTATGTCCCTAATGTTAAAGCTTGAACCTTTGTACGTGATCCTACCACTTATGGAAATGATAAATTCAAAATAAAAGCATTATAATAAATGTTACAAATATAAAGATGCTATAAAAACGTAAAATATTTCTAAATATTGAGGAAACGTACTTAAAAAGAAATCTAAAATACATTTACAAAAATAAAAAGGAAAACTGTAAAATATAACCAAAAAAACAAGTAGAAGAAAATATAATTTAAAAAAAAACACGTTAAGAATTATAAAAATTAAATTAGATTTAAAAATTGAAGAACTCAAAGCTAAAATAAGAAAGAAAATAAAAATTGGAAACTTGTTAGTTAAATTTAAAAATAAATGAAAAAAAATAAAACACAAAAGTATAGCAAACTTAATATAAAAAAGAGTTGATAATAAATAAATAAACCTTTAAAATAGTTTTAACAAATTCACAGTGAAACAAATTCTTGAGAAATATGTGGTATATGATTGATAGTCTACTTTCTTTAAGAGAAATTATCCTAAATAGGACTAAAAATGTTTGCATATTTCAAAATAGGACTATCATATTTTTATTCCCAAAATAGGACTAACTACTGCCATGTTTCAGCAGTACCAAACTTTAAACATGACTTTTGTACTCCGATTTCAAGAATTTTTTATTTCTTTAACTCATTTAAGATGAGATCTAACTAAATTATTTCAAACAAAGTAGACGAGACTTACAACTGAAGTCAATTAAAATACAACACATTGAACCAAATTACACTAACAAAATCTGATCCTTTAGGACAAGGCCCAATAAAAATATATATAGTTCCCGAATGAGCATTAATTATGATATAACTGAAAAGTGAAAATTAAATAGTGTTGGGATATTGGGCCCAGACCCAGTACATGCCCAAATACCCAGGAGGCCCAATCTGCATACTAGCTCATTTGCAATCTAGCTAATTCAAGAGCAACGCTCGGCAGTCCCATACAGGTAGTGCCGCTCGGCAGTCCCGCCACTTGGACGGTTGGACCTCTCTACTAGAATCAGCAGCCACCCAAGACCAAACTTCCACAAAAAGTTGACAGGAAATCTGGGAATTGGCAGGAAGCATCTTAAATAGTTAAATGAATAGATATGGAAGATTTTATGGTTGAGTTTCATTCACTCAGGGTTGGACACATCATCCCTTCACCTACTAACTTGTAGTATAGATAGTAGCACTTATTTAATTGTAAAGAGTTAACAACTTTGTATTCTTAAGCATTGACTTCTCTCTAATTATTCTGTAGCATTCGGTTTGAACTAGAGGGTCGGAGCGTCGTTCGATAGAAGTGTTGTAATCATTCTTAAGACTTCGATACAACTGGATCCACTTTGCCTCTAAATATTTGAGTGGTATACGGTATACCGGTATACGGTGAGCACCGTATACAGGTACGGATTTATTTATTTTTTCCTTTTGTTTTTAAAAAATGGTAATAATTTTTTTATTTTTGATCCGATTTTTATAAAATTTATATCAACATATTTTATTTTTCATTATCTTTCAAATGAGACCAATATTGCCTATGTAATTTTAACATATTAACATTTGCGTGTAAAATATGTAACTTTACGTGTTAAAATATGTAACTCACGTTCAGTCGGGCCAAATGCAACTCGTGTGTATAAATATGTATCTCTACGTGTAACAATATGTAACTTTACGTAAAAAAATATGTAACTCGCGTTCAGACAGGTCAAATGCAACTCGTGTGTATAAATATGTAACTCGCGTGTATAAATATGTAACTTTACGTGTAAAAATATGTAACTTTACGTGTAAATATATGTAAGTCGCGTTCAGGCATGTCAAATGCAACTCGTGTTTATATATATGTAACTCGCTTTTAAAAAGATGTAACTTGCTTATAAAAAGATGTAACTTGCTTATAAAAAGATGTAACTCGCTCATAAAAAGATGTAACTCAATGTTTTATCAAATGTAACTGAGGCCACTGATCCACTCCCAAACAGATTCGATCTTCTATTTCACAAACCTATAATCTCCCAAACAGATTCGATTTTCCTTATAATCCAATACTCATTAATATAATAGTTCGATAATTTCTTAAAATTACATAAGCAATATTGGTCTCATTTGAAAGATCGTGAAAAATAAAAAATGTTGATATAAATTTTATAAAAATCAGATCAAAAATAAAAAAGTTATTATCATTTTTTAACAACAAAAGCAAAAAAAGGGGGGGGGGGGGCAAGCTGCGTCGTTTTGCAACCGGACGCACCATCATCATGGTGCGCCGGTTGCACGGTATAATTTGCCTAAATATTTGCATATTCTTACTGCTCTCTTACCTTAAACACTCACTAAAACAGCTCATTTAACGAAGTAATTTCTACGAAAACCAAAGGACTATTAGGCCTTTGGGCATTGAAGAATAAACATCAACAAATAGTAATTTTTAGAGTTAAATATATAAGTAGGGAATGAACTATCCTCCAATTTTACTTTTGGGGACATTTGTTATATTTTTTGGATATTCAGGACTAAGTATCAAAATAAAAATACAAATCACTAATCAAATAAACTACTTTAGCATGAATACATCATGCATTCACACATACAGGAAAGAATTCAGTTTAATGCCCTGTTTTTTTTGTTGCACTATTTTAGTTGTTGTGCTCTACTTCCAGATTAACTTTTTATAGCCACTACCAAAAAACTCGGTATAGGTACGGATATAGGTAGGGATCTCTTCACTTTTTCACAGACGCACGGTCTTGGCTCAGATTTTGGAACGGTTCTGGAATCTGTGCCACCTAGCTCGAGCCAAACGCGTTGGCTCGGTTTTATAATTCCGTGTCAAACGTTGGCTGGGAATTTGGTTGGAACTTTGCGTGCCTATAGCATTCAACCAAATCACGTTACATTTGGCTCGGATTTCATTTAGGCACGGTTTTTGGTACGGTTTCCACGCCACATATTTTGAACGCCTGCGTCAAAGATTGGGACGGCTATTTCCGAGCCAAATGTAATTTGATTCAAAAAAATGTATACCGTATATATGTACGATGTACGTACATATATACAGTATACTTTTTTTTTCTCAACCAAACAGTATAATTTATACACAAATAAACATTCAATATATGTAAAATAAAGCACATGTATCATTGCAAACTGTACAATAAAACATGCAATATATCTAAAATAATACTGAATTGTGCAATATAAACATAAAAAGAATGTCTGAACATGCCAAATTGACATGGCAATAAAACTTGTGCAGAAAATTAAGAGTAGATGTCCATAACAGAAATTAAAAAGATGTCCATAACATTCAACCAACCGACATTAAATCAAGCCAACAGTGCCATTTTGATTAATGTCGGAAAATAGATCATCAATTCGAACTTCGGGTGAATCATGCAGGCAGTTCATCGGAACAGGGGTCGGGGTACGCAAAGCTTAGCTTCCAGATTAGGCATCGTGACAGACGGGTTAGAGGTTTGGACTTGTCGCAAAATCGACATAAATGCGTTGGACATGTTCTCCATCTGCTCTCGCCAAACTTTCTCGTGCTGCGCGAATCGGGCTTTAATTCCACTTGCGTTTGGATAAGGGTATCAATCTCATGTTGGGTGGGCCCCGAGTGCCGGCTTGAACATTCAACACTTCCGGACAGAGACTCCGCTTTAGACCCCGTCCTGTACCGCCGTCCTCGATAAGTTGGAACCACCTTGCAGAAAAGCTCAGAATCATCAACCTCGTACAATTTCCCTTGAGATTCAGCCTGCACCTTCAACTCATTGTACTTTTGCTGCAGATGATACATAATGTTAAAATACATCATCAGTAACTTTGATATTCGGAAAAAATAGAAGTTTAATATATATTCGGAACAGATAAAGAGCATACCCGAGTCTCAACAGCACGCTGTGGAGGATCACCTTCCTTGGGAACATACACCTTCTCATACACTTCAATCTTAAGAGGCGCCCGATTCAAATCTTTGGTCTATGAACACTCAAATACTAAATATATCAGAATTTAATGTTAATAGTTCTAAACAGTACTGAATAATTCAACTACACAAGTGAAGTGGGAACTTACCATTTTTCAACATGTCTACTGACCGGAATCCGCCCGCCACGATACTGTGACTCCTTCGCCTTCTGGGAGTTGCGGTTTTTCTTCCCGGCAACACTCTTCTTGTTGAATGAATCAGACCCCCAATACTATTTCAACAACATCTAGTCACCATCACATATCCACTCCGGCTTCTTGTTCTGATGTCTTGCCCGACCAATGTTATTGCTTAACCATTCAGATGTCCTAGAACGAAACCTCTTCTTTATTCTGTTATTATATCATGGGTCCCACTCATACTTTCTCTACAGTAAATAAGCATATTTAATTAATGTCCTTAGAAAATTTTAAAAAAGTAAAAAATTAATAACTACAGTGAAATGGTATATTTAAAAAAGTACCTCAAACAATCGTCGCCAGCGTTCTTGTTGATATGCATCTGCATGCTTAAATGAGTGCCACGGCCCATGGAAATTGTTGGTAATGATCGAAATTATAGAGTTAAGGACAATAGGGTTGCTACACATGAATACCATTTCAAATTATCATACATATTCAAGAACGAATATAAATAAACACTGACAAGCTAAAAAGCAACCATACCTGTGCATTTCATGGGGTAAGATCCAGATTTTTGACACATTCTGGACAGACTCATGGCCCGTTTGATCAGAACGTTCATTATTCACTGCTCATGTTTGAACAAATATATTCAAGGGAAGTAGGAACAGAAGTCGGGTCAACCTCGGAATGTGCTGAACACGATTAAGAATTTGATAACCTGTCAACCTCGAAGGTGGAGGATCACGCTCAATGCACCCCTTGCGAAATGACTTTTTATCCCTACGATATGGATGATTTTGAGGGAGAAATATGCGGTGACAATCAAAATAAGATGGTTTGCAGCTTTTTTTTATAGCCAAAATGCATTCGACATCTCCATACAAACAGGACACCCCATAAGGCCTGTGGTAATCCAACCAGAAAGCATTCCATATGCTGGAAAATCACTAATGGTCCATAGAACCGCAGCTCTCAAATTAAAGATTTGCTCTATCGTAACATCATATGTAGGAACACCTACATCCCATAATTGTTTCAGCTCTTCAATCAATGGTTGTAGGTACACATCAATTCATTTCTTAAGATTACCAGGTCCAGGACACATTAACGATAAAAACATAAAATGTTGTTTCATACACATGTCTGGTGGCAGATTATACGGTGTGATGATAATTGGCCAACATGAGAACTGTCCACCAAATTGACTATACAGGGCAAAACCTTCTTCTGTGTTAGCAATTCAGGATAACATCGGTCTAAATGCTTCCATGCCTCCGAATCTGATGGGTGGCACATTAATCCTTCTTCCGTGTCATGTTCTACATGCCACGTCATGTATTTAGCGGTAGCACTTGAGGCATACAATCTTTGCAGACGTGGTGCTAAAGGCAAATATATCAATTTCGATGCTGCAGATCTTTTTTGTGGTTTGTGCCTCATTTCAGTAATAGGCTTGTACCTATCCTCATCACAAAACTTGCACCGGGTCAATCCCTCGTCATTTTTCCAAAATAACATGCATCCTCTGGGGCATGCATGGATTTTAATCATGGGGAGACCCAATTTAGAGACGAATTTTTTCATGTTGTAATAAGTGTCGGGAAGACAATGATCACGTGGTAACATGTTACCAACAAAGTCAAGAATCCTGGACATGCAATTCTTAGACAGATAATATTCTGACTTTATATTCAAAATTCAGAAACCGCTGATAACTACGAATGACCATCGCAATCAGAATATAATGGTTGATCCGCACTTTTAAGAACATCTTGAAATCTAGTGCCTAACGCATCAACATCATAAAAATATGAACTTGGTCCCTCATCCGCATTAGTGTGTGCAGTGAAATCATTATTCGGATGGGTATTATGAAATGCATAAGTCCCCAAATCATAAACCATTTGTTGATCCCATTGCATATCTTCATAATTTCCCCAACCAGCCATCTCGTCTGGAACATAGTTAGATGTTCCCACAGCTTGCGGCAAATAACATGCCTCAATTGGTTCTCCTTGAGAGGTCCAATTTTAATAGTTTTTTATAAAACTATTAGTATATAAATCCCAACACACCTCCTCACCATGCAAAAATTTGTTATTACACGGACATCTTATCTTATTTACATCCATGTACCGTGTTTGTTGTTGTGCAAACTTAACAAATTCAGTAACTCAATTCTTAAAATCTTGTGTCAATCCTCTACCATTGCCAACATATTGATTATACATCCAATTTCTATTTTCTCTATTCATTGTGCCTGAATATTAAAAAAATTAAGAAATTATTTATCTATTGAATAAGCAAACACATATAACTACTAAACTTTCAAATTATATACTATGGGTATATAGTCATTCATAATAATCATAATTCAAGATATGCATGATATATTAATTTATAGTTAACAGGAAAATTTTACGTACCTTATACGCTGATGATAATTACTTTAAGAAATCTAAATATATATACTTCAACCACATGGAAAATATAAAATAATACCACTTTCCATGTTCTTGAAAATTCATCACCACTTATTAATAAGAATGTAACGAATGAATACATAATAAGATGTGTTCTATATATAGAATTTTTCGGCAAGGTATTTGGCAAGGTTTTTGGCACGGAATTTCAAAATGTCCGTAGATAACGGGTACTTTTGGGACGGAGTATGTCTCGGAAATCAACGACTACATTTGGAAGCAGAATTTTCGAAAGTAACAACGGATACTTTTTGGCACGAATGTTGCCAAGGAAGATGTTGGCACGGATGCATGTGTTCCCTGCCATACTATATTTCATCTGAACTTATGATTTTTCTCGGTTTTGGAACGGATTTTGTCTCAGATTCTTGTCTCGGTTCCGTAACCAACGCAATTAGACACATATTTTGGATCGGATCCATTTCCTATCCATAGTTTTTTGGTTTTTTCGTCTTTGGGTCGGTCTTTGGCACGGAAGTTCCGTGCCAACCCCTAAATTTCATTTGACGTCAACATTTCCACGCCAAAACCTGAGGTTTACCTGTTGCAAGCCAACAACCGAGCCAAATTAGGAACGAAACGATTCCTTGCCAACAAATCGTGCCTATAACGAGTTTTTTTGGTAGTGAGCATTAGATATGATCATATGAGTTCAATTTGCTGCACTTTATTTCCAAATTATTATTTTTTGCTACACTATTTTTTTGCTGCTCTCATATGACTTCAGTTTTATACGAAATCTACTAACTTCAGTTTTTGTGTAACTTTCATAAGCATAATTAAAGGGGGTTGATCTACCATTCTACCGTAAGTGTATACTTGTGAATAGGGGCGGGGTGTTACAGTAAAACTCAAACATACATCTCGGAAAAGTATTAGAAGAGATTGGCATTTGGCTCACTATATTTTGTGATACTAATTTTATTGTTGCACGATTCATTGTTTACAATTTTACATAACTCTGTTTATCAATTTTTATTGCGCTTATAATAAACAGGAATAGTATATGATAGACTATGGAACTCGGAGATATTAAATATCCGAAGAGAAGTTGAAGCAAATCTATAGTGAGAAAACTATGTAATAAATTTGGTAGAATAAGAGTACAAAAATTCGGTCCCTTTCCCAAACGGAAAAACGCCTACTTATAGGCAAAAGTGAAAGGCTTGTTCCAGGAGTACTTACAGAACACACCTGCTGATGTCACGATAACGTGGGATGATTTTTTGTTTTTTGGTATTTTGGTTTTAAATCCAAAGAACCATAAAGATTTCTTTGGCATAGGGGCCAGAGAACACTCTATCTCACTAATGATGTAAGCCCTTCAGAATTCGAATATGTATCGTCAGTGGTAGTGGTTGTGATGTAAGCCATGGATATGTTTATGCTTGAAATGCTCGGGATATAAATAAGTATGAAGTCAAAACCAGGTTGAGCCGGCTCAGTTAGATTATTTTCATCTCATAGATGTACTATAAGAAAATTTTATGTTGAATACAATTGTGTTATGTATAGAGTATTTATTTTAGATCTATAGAGTTATAGTTTATAGATTATCATCTGAGAGTTATCGAAATAATAGCTGATTTGGAAGTTTTTAGGCCAGATATTCTTACACACACGCATATACATATATGTGTGTTGGGGTGGGTGGGTACTTGTAACAACATAAATATATTTAAAAATCGGAATGCTAGATGAGGAAACGTACGTGGAATCTAAGCCGGTGCACCACATATCCTAAATTTATCTTATGTCTAATTATTACTATTACAATATTTACGTAAAAGAAACTCTAGTGGGTACAAGGAGTGTACAACCAAAGAATACATGTTTAGGGAGTAAACTGTCACAAGAAAAGATGATCTGAATGTTGCATCTTAGAAAGCCTTTAGCAACTTTAGGAATCATCAGAAGTCTGAATATCATAAAATCGGTGACGGTAAACAAACGATTTATTTAAAAGTTGAACAATTTAGTTCATTATTTTTTACTGCCGCCAATTTCCAGTGCCTCTTTAAAACATGTTTATAACTGCTTTGTTGGATATATTATCCCGACCTACTACTGTTCAAGAGATCAAGATATCGACTTAGTATGGACCCCGAAGGTTGAGGCTCATTTCAGCCCATCCGGCCCACTTTGGCCCATCCGGCCCACTTTGGCCCATCTGGCCCACTTTGGCCCATGTGGCCATTAGGGTAGAAATGCTCTCCTCCCCCTTTCTCTATAAATAGGAGTTCCTTTCGTTGTGTGATGACTCTTTGGGGTTCCTTCTCTTCTTTTTCTTCCCCATACATAGTTACTTCTCTCTCGAGAATAGCTTGTAACCTCCATTAATGAGAGCTTCTTTGTACAATGTAAATGGTGAGGAGAGACTAATAAAATGAGAGTGGCTTGGACATTAGCTCAAAAAGTTCTGTGGTTTCCTCCCCTTCGGGTTTCCACGTAAAAACAAAGCATTCATACATATTTATATTTATATTTACTATTTCTTGTAGGATTAAACCCAACACCAGCGCCGTGTGTGGGAACTTGAACAAAAAAGATTATGTGTTCTTGGTTCTACAAAAAAAATGTTCCACTGATCCTATTTTATGCGAATCATATGGAAGAGCAACTGGAAGTTCAGCAGAAAGATTCGCATGCTCCTATTTTACGGTGTTTTATCACTTCCCCGACCTTAAACAGACTGACTGACCACACTCCGGCCAAAACTTGCTGCCGACAAGGGGGAAATGTGCCCAAGTCAGAAAAATGTACGCAAAATCTTGAGAATGTAGGACTTCTATTTGAAATAATAAAAGGGAAGCTTGGGGCTCATGACAGTCCGTTTGTTGGATCAACGCTCATTGGCTCTCCCAGTTTATCAATGATGCCTCAAATTAGCCTTATAGATCCTCGGTCACAGGTATCGCCGTTTACCTCCCCTTGGGTTTTCCGGCCATGAACACACTAAATTAAATGATGTGGAAGACTATTTACCTTGGCGTACTCAGTTTGAATCCTTTTTAGTGTCCCATAGTTTGCTTGGTATTTTGGATTGTACAATTTTGGCTCCTCTTATGTATGTTACGAATGTTCAAAATTGCCAAGTTATGAGCTCCGAGTATTGTCACTGGCTAAAATTGGATCAAACTGTGTGTTCATGGTTATATGCTACGTTGTCTAGTGATGTTTTGGTAGAGGTGCATGATATCAAACATTCTAATCTTATCTGGGACTGTCTTGAATCTCGATTTATGTCTAATAGTTTAACACGTTCCATGGAACTTAAAAACATGCTTAGTACTTTAAGTAAAAAGGACTCTCAATCCATGGAACATTATTTACAAAACATCAAGAATATTGTTGATGCACAGACTGCCATTAATTCCCCTGTCGTCATGAAAGATCTGCTGCAGCACACACTTCTTGGTTTAGGCCGTGGTTATTGGTCTATTGTTACTTCGCTTACCTTATTTCCGGAGAGCCTTACTTTTGACTCATTGTGCACTAAGTTAGTCCACGAAGAACAATGGGTTCTTTTTCAATGTCGTCAAGAGCAGACTCTTGGATCTCCTGCTTTCGCTGCACCTCAGCCCCCACCCGGTGCCCCTCCAACAACAGCCTTACCTCGAGGTGGTGCGTCCAGCAGCAACAACCTTACTGTCAGCGAGGCCGTGGTGGCTGACGCGGACAACGAGGAAGGGTTGTTCGTGGTCGCAGAGGTCGCACCGACGGCCACCCTCCTCAGTTCGGTTTTGGACAGTATGGTGGTCATCATCCACCAGCAGCATATGGACCTTACGGTGGGAGCCTCCTCATCCTATGGGACAGTCAAGTACAATTGTTACAGTAATTTGATTGCGTCATGGTATTATACTAATTATGCATTATCTACTTCTGTTACTAATCATGCATTTGCAGGTTCCCCATCTTTTGAGCATAGCTTTGGTACCATCCCTCCTCCTATTGTGTGTCAAATCCATCATTCTCCGGGTCATTCAACTGTCACTTGTTCATTTTGTCTTGTTCAGTCTCCAGCTCCTGCTTTTGCTGTCTGTATTGGAGAATCCACGTCCGCCGTCTGGTATCCTGACTCTGGTGCATCTGCTCATATGACTCCTCATGAAGGTACATTGTCTAATAAATCCTCTTATTCTGGATCACTTTCTGTTACGGTTGTTAATGGGTTCACGTTACCGGTTGCTCCATTTAAAATCTGTTTATCATGTTCCTCAAATTAATTATAATTTGATTTATATTCAAAATTTATGTGCCAAAAATAACAGTTTAGTGATTTTCGATAAAAGTTCCATTTTTGTAAAATACAAAATCGCGGGGGAGGTTCTACTTCGGGCTTCCGGTGACGGTGGTGTTTACCCACTCACTATTTCCACGCCTATTGCCCTCACCACTCATTTTGCACTTGGTCCAGTCTGGCATCGACGCTCGGGACATTGTGGAAGTCGTATTTTAGATAAACTTAGGAAATATGGTTCTATTTTGAGCACATCTACTTTTTCTCATGATTGTATTTCTTGCCATTTAGGCAAATCTCAATGTTTACCTTTTCAGAAATTAAAGTTTTTCATAAACCTACAACACCTTTATTTTTAATTCATTCAGATGTATGACAATCTCTTGTTTTATAAGAATCTGGTTTCAAATATTATGTTCTTTTTATTGATGACTATTCTTGCTTTACTTGGTTATTTCCTATGCGCCGTGAGGATGGAGTCATTCGTCATTTTCAAAATTTCAAATTAATGGTGGAAACTTTACTTGATCATAAAATTTTTTATGTTAAAGTGATGGAGGGGGTGAATTTGATAATATTGGTATACATACTGTTTTTTTTTATTACAAAATGGCATCTTATTTAGAAAATCTTGTCCTGACACTCCCCAACGAAATGGGGTCTCTGAACGTAAATATTGTCACCTTTTAGAATTAGCTCGTACCATGCTTTTTGAAGCTAATTTACCGGCTAAGTTCTGGGTTGATGCTGTTAAGACCCGGAGTTTCATACTAAAAGGTCAATCTGATAGGGAGAGTAATCCAAAGTCTTATATAATGTTTTATTGTTTTTAGCTTTCCGGTGTGGGACACATACTTTAACATGCCCCCTCAGTCATAACCGGGTTGGTCAATATTGGGGTGTATAAATGGGTCAAATAGATCCTTAAGAAGCTACCCGTAATCATGGGTGAAAAACAAGCAGTCAAACCACAACCGGAATTGGCTCTGATACCACGTTAAGACCTGAGGTTCCATCCTAAAAGGTCAACCTGATATGAGGAGTAGCTCAAAGTCTTATATAGTGTTTTATTATTTTATAGCTTTCCGATGTGGGATAAATATTTTAACAGATTCTATTTTTACTGCACCAGGTGGTGAATCAAGGTTGTTTCCTACTCCCCGTCCCCCAATTAAGTTCCTAGTTTGACTTCACACATATTTAGAAAATAAACTTACTGTGGGGTCAATTTTACTGTATAGTACACTGTGACACTGTTTGGCACTATTTGACACTGTTTTGCATTGTTTTGGCACTGTGTTCCGCTGTTTTGGTGTAAATTTATTTGCCAAATAAGGAAGTGTGAATTTCTTTGGAATATCCCAAAAAGGAAAGTGAGAATTTAATTGGGGACGTCGGGAGTATATAAATATATAATAAACAATGTACTTATGTACTTCGATCATGAAAGATGATGGTCTAGAGTCATTCATTTGTTTGCAATGTAGAGAGTCATTCATTTGGTTATCGGAATGAGCAAATGTTTTAATGCACGAGGAAAGTAATGCAGGGAAGGTGGGTGTAGTCCAATGGATGACCATCCACCCCCAAATCTCTTCTTTGTGGGAGGTCTTGGGTTCAATTCCCACCAAGGGGAGATGAGGGAGGTCTTGCTCCCAATGATTCTTCCTACATTCACGGAGTTGCTCGGTGGCTGAGAATGGAGAAGATGGTAATGAAGGTAGCGGGTTCGTGTGGTGGGAGGAGCAGCCTGAAAGGTGATGTAAGTCCTGCTGGATTCGTCCTTTGGAGCCAGTACTGACGAGGCTGACTGTGATCAGATCCGGATTTAACTGTCTATGTGGTTTGGGTCTGCATTTTTCACAAAGAAATTAGAATAAATTTCCCAAAAAGAATATAAAAACTGCTTGAATAAAAAATTCGTAGTTGTTCTCACACCGGAAATAAAATTCCGTGAAAGCTTTAATAACATCAGTCGTGAATCGCTTAACTTGCAAAGTAAACCATGTACATGTAATGTGAAAGATAATTTGTGTGAAAGTGCTATCTGTTGGATATACATACATTAATTTGTATATTAATGGATATATTTAATTTATATATATTTCTAGTAGATATTACTTTCACCCAAATATCTTCCTCACTAATATTTTATGTATTTGATAATAATTATTTGAATTTGCATAATAACGGTAATACTATCTTCCGTTCTTTAATTCCCTCCCCCGTTCTTTAATTCTTGCAACATTTTGACTTTCACGTTTGTCAACGCACAACTTTGACTGTAATTATATTTAATTATGTATTAGTAAACATTATAAAAATTTGATATTTTGGAAATTCACATTGATAAGCAAGTCGTTCAAGAAATCGAAAGCTCTACGGGGAAATCTTATAATGATAACATTTATGATGATATTAGACATATAGCAGCGTATTTCGCTTTTGTTGATGTCCAATATATGCCACAAGCAGCGAACCGGTGTGCTCATATACTAGCTAACAGAGCCGTTCTTCGGTCTGATTGTGAATCTTGGCTGAGAATTCCACCAAATTGTATTGCTGGTGTTCTGCTAGCAGATGCATCTTATTAATGATAAGCTGTTTTATTTGGAGCAGTGAAGACCAACTCCAAATTTGATTGGGTTCGTGCGACTGATCCGAATTGGGATGTGGAGACTACTCGTACTCAGATCGGTTTTGTTCGTGCCGTACCTTGGTCAAGAGAAGGAGGCGATCCACGGGCAGATCGAAGTGATGAAGGAAGAAGATAAAGGGATGAAAATCCGTCCCCCTCCCGAACCACCACCATGGATGAACTATGCGACTATGGTTTGGAGGACTGCTTCACTATTTCCAGTTTTTTTATTTTCAGTCCAGGCTATTTTACTATTTCTTTTTTGCTCTTTTTAGAATAAACAATAAGGGGGTAGAATGACGCTTTGTTTTGTTTTAGTTGATAGATTACTTATTGGAGGCAATCAGGCTGATTTAGCCGCTAATAGCCTCGCTGTTTTTGGGGTAGACTATTCTATGTCTGATCTAGGAGTGAGGGAGCCGTTAGACTCTTGGTCATTTTGGGATAGAGGGGTTACTTTATTGCTTTGCATGTTACCTTATTGTACTGCGAGCTTGATTTGAATATAATATGTTAGTTCCCTGTCAAAAAAATAAGTTTGAGAATTCTGTGGTCACTTATGATGGGGGTTAATCGGTTGAGGTCACTAATAGGTTTGGGAATTCCGTGATCACTAGCGGAGTAGAGATTAATCACTGACGGTCACAGTTGATAGCAGATTGAATGCCTTGTAGTCAATTTATGATGGGTTGAATGTCCACTAATGATGTCCACCGCCACCAGCGATGATATTTCAGTTATCAATAACTGAACCATGAAAACTCATTTATTGCAATCACTATTACTTATAAGTAATTATCTGCAAAATTACATACTACTACATACTTAATGACTATTAAATTCAGTGACTTATTGTAAAAAATTCTCTTACAACATATTTTCACAACTGAATATGTTATAAAAATATACTCCATATAAAAAGTATTTCACAATTAAATCAGTTATCACAATTATTCGAGAAGTTAATGTGTTTCTATTTTTTTTGCAAGTCAAGCCTTTGAAGTCGTTATGAGACTAGGAGCAACATAACCTACACTTTTCACATCCTTATTCCTTAATACAGTAGTAGCTAGTCACATTTGTGGAAAATCAAACTCCTAGTAACTTTTTTGTCTTTTAATATATTAATAGTAATATTCTTAAAAAAAGGCCTAAATTCAACCTGAATCGAGTGGCCTGATTATTTATATAATTCAATTAAATTAATTATTTAATTTAGGAAAAATTCACATGAATAATCTCAACTATTAGTGATGTGCAAATATTAATCTTTGAACATTATAGGCAAGAGAACTTTTGGGCAAGAACACTGTAGCTGGTTTTTTCAATAATTATAATTTTGGGCGGGCCCCGGGACGGGATTGGGTGGGACTGGGGTTTTGGGTTGCAAGCCCGGTACCGGCCGGGTTTGTATTATGACCGGTCCAGGTCCGGGTCAGGTCGGTCAATTTTTTATATAAAAAACACGGCTTTTAGAATTTATTCCTACCCCTCCCCACCCCCAAACCCATCCAAACCACCCAACCCCACCCACCTAGCAGCCAATGAATGGGGAAAAAATTGGACCGGTCCCGGATCGGCCGGGCAGCCTTTTTAACGTCCCGTAGCCCACCCACCCTTTACCTGGTTTGGGCCCCCAGTCCCGGTCCCAAGACCGCCCGGGCGGGCCAGGTCAGGCTTGCACAGTACCGCGCCGGGCCGGGTACTGAGTCAGGCCGACCCGTCTCCGTCCATCCATAGAGTGTACTAATCCCGATTTCAATTTTTGCAAAATAAAGGGAGCCGATAACTCAGATCAAACCAACACACGTGACACGCCGATCCTACTCTTTTAAAATTTACCTGTGCTCACCCCGAGCTTTAGGCATTCACTTTGGTGCATTTTGACAACCCACTTGTACAGAAAAATTTCCCCAAAGTAAAATAAAATCCATTGTTTTATTGTGTTAATCAATCGTCCTCCTCACTCTCATTTCTCGGGTCTTCATCATCAAACAAGTCTTCAGGAGGGTCATAGAGGGTCATAAATGATCATGCCTGGGAAGAGTCCTAGAAAGTCATCCTTAACCTTCTCTCTCAAATCGGGATAAGGAAGAAGCCCTTTCAATCATCCTCCTCGCTCTCACTTCTCAGGTCTTCATCATCAAACAAGTCTTCAGGAGGGTCATAAATGATCATCCCTGGGAAGAGTTCTAGAAAGTCATCCTTAACCTTCTCTCTCAAATCGGGATAAGGAAGAAGCCCTTTTAAAATAACTCGGTAAGGCAAAGATAGAGGGGGCTCAGTGGAGGTTCTCATTTCATCATAAACATGCATTGCCTCCTCAGGCAACCCACCATCCAAGAATGCCCTCACGAGGTCGCCGAATGTATGCTGGTCAAAAAGAACTCCCTCATTCTTCAAATCTTTCCACACCTTCTTTGCCTCGTCAGCTCTTTTGTTCCTTGCAAGCATCAGAAGCATATCCCTATAAAAAAACATATCTGGTCGATACCATATCTCCTTCCGCACCACCTCATACATCTGCATGTGGAAATGCATTCATTATAAATTTTAAAAATAGAAATAACACATGGACATAAGGATGCATTTTAGATTCTTTGCATCTTGCCAAGATGATGACAGCAATATCACTAAGTCACATAGCAGAAATTTACTTTACTTTTAAAAGTAGCATAAGAGTAGGAGACAGTTTAGTTATGTGAAATCACCAACGGAAAAATAAAATATGCACCTATTTCAAAATGTGACTTCGGCTGCACTCCGTTGAAAACTGTGACTGAACTGACTGAGGGTGTTGAAATTGCCTTATATGGCTGAAATAGCTGAATTTTCTAAAAGAGTTCCAAATACATTTTCTTGAAAAATTAAAAATAATAATGTTTAAAATGAAGGTGATGGTGTCATTTTCATTCAGTTTAGAAAAATCGGCAAAATGTGCTTTTTACACTAGCCCTTTGTTGTTGATCAATTCAGCCAGCATGGTAAAAGGGGCTCATAAGCAGATATAAGACATCACCAAATGAACACAAAACACCATCAGTCTTCCAGGAGTACAGCAATACAGCATAACAAGAAAAGCCTATTTGACTAAGATAATTTAACATCATATATGATTCAGCATTTCTGCGTGAAGGCATTACATTGAGCTTTACCAAACAAAAAAGTTCTTACTTTCTGCAACAAAGACTGATCAGGTGGAGTTTTTAGGAACCATGGAGGAGCTTTACTTGGTGAATTTGCTACTTCTGTAAACCTGTTTCTATTCTGGCACTTAAACTGAGAGCAGTGACTGAGGGGCCAAGCTTTGTGTATTTCTAAAGGTTTTAATCAATTTTTTTGTGGCAATAGATTCTTTGAGTGCCTATTCCATTTATAGATTTTGTAAGCCTCATTACATTGATTCTTGGAGTTGTGCTTATGATACAGAGACTGTTGGGCAATGCTCAATGAAGGGCCTTGATTCAGTGGGAACATACTTATTGGCAGATTTGGTTTTGCCAATCTAGGGTACAAAAGTCAGAGGAAAGGGCAGTAGACTGATATGCTTTTCTCAAGCTATTTGACAACTGATAGGCAAGCAGTAGAATGAACTAGCATGAATTTACACAACTTCATTTTAGTATTTCTAGAACTAGAACAAGAAGCGCACGGTCTGATCGCTTAATCATATTAACTGACATGTCAAGCCATTTTATTCAACTAAAGCTACACAGTAATAGAAAATAGTGATCGGAAATTCATTTATTTTCAATTAATAAAATCGTTAGAGAAAAAATGACGACTCCACATATAATGAGCGGGAAAATATTTCTTTCCTCCTTCTAAATCACTTCTCTGTACCTTCATGGAAAGAAAGACAAGGTCCTGTCTTTGGAACTCGGCGAGGACGGCGACAATATCAGATTTGAGAAGCCGAGATACCCTTGAGTTCATGAAAAGCTCGAGACGGATCGGGTACGGCTGTAACCGTTTGAGCTCCTTGGCCACCATTAAACCTTCTTTCCCAATTTCCTTCTTGCGCCTCCATATCGATACGCTGGGACTTGACGCTGCCGCATTCGAGCCGATGATGAGACGCCTGGTTGTGCCAATTTTGTTCGATGAGGACAATGGTGAGTAGGCGGGTATGGTTAGGCCTAGCGAGGCCCTCCTCAGCAGGCTTCCGCGATTACGCCACATTCTTGATACAGTTAACGATCATCAGGGCACTGCAGTGGTCGGCGCCTTGGCGTGGATTGAACGGCTTTATCGATTCGGGGGTTGGCGGTTGCGGGTTGCTGCCTAGCTTGCGGGATGCGTCGGAATGTCGACGGCGAATGGCGAAGGCTTCATAGTTACTCCGTTGGTTGCTGCCTGGTTTGTCCTTCGTTTATTTGGCCATTATTTTCTTTATTTTTCTTGGACTCGGTCTCGTGGGCTACTAATGCTTCTTTATTTGAAGCCCCTTCCCTGGGCGGCCCTGTTTTCTCAGTTTGACTTCACACAAATTAAGAAAATAAATTTAACTTTATTGTGGAGTGCACTGTTTAGCACTGTTTGGACACTGTTTGGCACTGTTTTGTTTCCTAAAATAGAAGTGTGAACTTAAATAAGGGGCATCCCAAAAAGGAAAGTGTGAACTTTAATAAGTAGTGAGTAGAGAGTTTATACGACTTTAGGCATCTTGTAAAGTAAGAAAAATTTGTTAGCACACGTTTTCTACACACTTTTCTGCACGCCTCATTGTTTTACATGCGTAAACAGACAATTCGTATGTAATTTTTTTGTTTTTTTTGTGTGTGTGAGGAAAATGTAAAATGTACAATTTTTGAAACTTTAAAAATATCTTTATACAGAGATAAGTGTGAAATACATGTACAAAAATTCATAAGGTTTTGATTCGAGAGAATTTATGTTACAATTTCATTAAAATAAAATAAAATAAGTTTTTTACTAATATAATTTTACAATTTCAAAATTTCAGTAAATGAAATAAATTGAATAAGTAAAAGAATTATTTACTAATTAAGTGGTATATAGTTCTATAATATACTCCCTCCGTCCCATTTTAGTTAGCCAAACTTGACTTTTCAAATCAATGACGTCTAACTTTCACCGATTATATGTTTATATAGAGAAAGTATTAATAATATGAAAATGATATGAAAATGTTCTTTGTTAAAAATACTATCATAAAGTATAAAATTATTAAATTTTGCATAAATATATTAAGTTAAATAATTGGTCAAAGTTTATCACATTTGACTGGAAAAATCAAAGATGGCTAAATAAATTGAGACGGAGGTAGTATATGTATATATAAAAAGTGAAAAATAACATTTTTATGGGGTACTGAAAACGCAACATTCTTATCGGGTACTAAATAAACAACATTCATTATGAAGTTCTCTTAAAAAGATGAGAAGGTTTTTCAACAACGCATACAGAGTATTAGTTCATGAACTAGTTTTGTATGCATGCATTGTGCGATGGAGTAAATGCCCAAAACTAAAGGTATTAAGTTGAAATTAATTTTCTGTAGATGTTTTTTGGGATGATAGTGTATTTTGCACACACAATATTATTATTTGTTAATAAATATACTTTATGAGTTCTACTAATAATGCAGGGCAAGGGCATATCGGTATTGATGCTTGTACCGGTGAAGAGACTTTTGAGGTATGTGATGACTTCGGTGGAGCAGAAGGTATGAGTTACTAATTTTGTTATGTTAATACGGAAAGTGAGTCTGTATGCGAGATAATGCAATAGGGTGGGCTAGGACATATGATTTTATTAATGTTGTATTGTATATAGGGATTAGATGATTTCCTTTCTATGGATTTCCCATAATATCCCTTCAATATATGTAAAAGACTAGTTTATAGTTGCAAAGTGGAATCTGGTTTGTACGGACTTTTCATAATATATGTTGTATTTGTGTGCATAAGTTATGTTTGATGAGAGTATATGTTTTCAGGGTACATGGGAAAATTTAGCCCATAAAACTGATTTTTATACCGTAAATGACTAAGACTGACTAACTCGTGCGTGAGCCTGATCGGCTACAAGAAGCAAGAGGCTAAAAATAACAGAGGCTGTAACTCTATAAGAGAGCTGTGTGACCCGCGACCACCCAACGCTCACTTGGTGGTCATCCAGGGCTCTACTAATGACCACTCAGACTCTAGCAGGACAACAAGGGGATGTGCTTCCATAGAGATAATATGAATCACACAGGTAACTATTGCAAATTTTGAGCTATTTTGTGTACATGCGTATAACTGATTGTACATATATAGTAGAGATCTTGTTATAAGGAGCATTTTTGTTGTAGAGATCTGGTTATAATTGAACATATATTTTAGTTATGCGGAGCATTTTGTTTGTTTTTTTGTGGTAGCCACACATTAAAGAGCCGTTTATTTTTCTTATATGTTAGTCTAGATTATGTTTTGTTTTAAGTACAACATGTTGAGTAAAAAACTATGGAACTGTTTAAAATTTGTTTTAATGGTATAGTTTATCGTCAATGTTATTTGCAGATTGAATGGAGTGAAGCAAAATCTATGAACTTATTTAATAATGTTTTTAATATGGTATACTTTATCGTCAATGTCACAAAGCCTTTTGTAACATTTTATCTATCTAGTGTAACATTTTACAGGTGTTACAAAAGGCTTATTTTGTTGGTTAACATTAATGACACTATTATGTGTCGTAATCATGCGCGCTGAATGGTATGAACCCTTCAACAAAGTGCATTACAAGCATTTAATTTACTTATTTATTGTTATTGTAAATATTTCAATACTGGAGAGTTGTAAGAGTTCGAAAATAATTTATTACAAGTTATCTACTTTCTCCTCAAATTCATAGTTCTGCATTCTCTCTTAAATACCACTAGCATTTGTGATATAGCTATGAGATAGATTCTTTGTAATTTAAAGAGGGAATAACAATCAAAGAAGAAAAATAATAAGGGAAGAGGAGAAAATATAAAACGAGTGAAGAGAAGATGGGGGGAAATCCGGAGTAAAAGTAATGCTCGATCAGCAAGAACTACTTTAACCAAATGGATGTACTAAAAAAATGTTTGATAGCGGATGCTAGGCGTATGCCTAGTCTAGGTTTTGTGGCGGCGGCGTTCCTAGGCTTTGAGGCTCAACACGTTGTTCGCAGGTTTAAGACAAGCAATTCACATGGCACTTTTAGGCAATATTGGGATTGAGATGACGTTTCTTCCACAATATCAAGGCTATACAGTGAATGGGGAAGGCTACGGCCTAGGGTTTTGGGTGAGGCGACTTTCGTTCGCGAGGACTTGGGCGTGATTACTTGGTCTTCAATGGAGAGCAAGGTGCGATGGAAGGGCATAGGTATCCCTAAGAAGCAGAGATCAAGAAGCAAGGAGAGCATGATGATCAAGATCTGCCATTGGAGGAGGAAGGTGAAGAGTTATTGGTGGGGATTGGGGAGTCCTCCTAAACAGTCGCCATGGGTTGAACGTGGTGTTGGAATTCAAGAAAGATATCCTATAACAAGTTGATTATAATGACAAAACTTTTTATATGCTGATATGGTTAGTGTTATATGTGTGTAATGTTTGATATTTATTATGTAATAAGTGACAAATTATACAGAAATTTACACAACTTCCACTAGCTCCACACATCTCAGAAATGATACTATTCCCCTTAATTCAAAAAGGTAGGCGTCTCCCCCCTGTCTTTTTTTGTGAAATGAAAATCGCCCATATTTATATCATTAGTTTCAGAATCGTTACATCGATCAAAGAAAGATCATACCTGACATCAACTAAACTCTACCAACTACGATTGTAAACCCTATGGTTAGACATAGAAACGGTCACCTATGAAAGATCAACATGAATCACTAACCATGAAACGAGTTCGACACAACTATCACTGCTCCTATAGATCCGTATATTTCTAACCAGTGGTGGAGCCAGAAAAACGGCTCAGGGGGTCAAAACTCAACCTGTATACAAAATGAAGATGGTGGATCATTTTTAAACAAATGTCCGAGTTGAATATTTCATGTGCAATTTAAATAAATAGGCACTCGTAACAATAAGATAAATTGTTTTTACTCTGTTTCTAAGTTGTGTCTAGGGCAGAGCATGGGTCGAGTTCGGTTGGGTCGGGTTCAAAAATGCTAAATCCGTTCGAGTATCAGATTAATAATTTCAAACCCTACCCTGTCAAAAAATTTATCGGGTTTTTCAGGTTGAAGAAATTCGGGTTACGGTCGGGTTGATACGGTTTTGAGGTCCATTCGGATTTTAATTTATTACTGTTAAAATTGTGATAAATAAAATGGTAATTGGTAAAAATATCATTCAAGTTATACTAGTATAACATTCAAAGTAATAGTTGTATAAATACGGTAATCGACATATTTGAACATGTAAAATAATAATATACGGTGATTGTCATATTTGATATTGTGATAAATAAAATGATAATTGGTCAAAATATCATTTAAAGTCATAACAATACAACATTCAAAGTTATAGTTGTACAAATACGGTAATTGGAATATTTGAACATTCATAATATGGTAATTGGCATACAATAATTTAGATATTTTAACATGCATAATAATTCAAAGTAGTATATATATATTATATACTATGCTAGTTCGGTTTTTCGGGCGGGTCGGGTATCATAATTGGTAACCCTACCCCCTACCCGCTACCCGCTTAAGTCTCGGATTGCAAGAATCAGATTGAGGTTGGATATTTCGGGTCGGTTTTCCGACCCCAACAAAAAAATCGGATATATCCGACCGAGTCAATCATGTACGGTCGGGTTTTCTCTCCCCTAGTCGTGTCACGTAAATATTGAGTAAATTATAACCTACTTCTAAAATTTGGAAAAATAATATGTAGCATGCATTAAATTTTGTTGATTTTACGTTTAGACAGTGCTGATTTTCCAGAAGTCATAACTTTTTACTTGTAATGAGTCAGAGGGGCCATAATATATCATATTGAAGATATTTCAGAGCTCTATACTCTCAAACCTTCAGCGGGGTCGGCTGACCACCCTGACCCCTGGCTCCGCCCCTGCTTCTAACGATATAAAAATAAGATAAATTACCAATCATCCCGACAAACCTAGCAACATAGACTTCTACAAATTTTATTTGATAAAGGTTTGAGAGAAATAATTTTAATCATGTATTTATTACTTTAATTAAAATGACAAATTATCGATGATTAATAAATAGAGAAATTTAGTAAAATTTATGTGACGAACAAGGTATATGTAACGGGATTACAAAATTATTCCAAGCTAATGACAATACTACTAGTCTACTACTATTTGATAATAATAAGAAATAATAACCCGTTTCTTACTTATGACTTTTCAAATTCCAAAAGTATGATCATTTTGTATTTTTCCAAAAATCTGACCCAATACCTTTTCTCTGCACAACTGAGGCCTTTGTCACTTGCGTGTGCTTCACTTCCTCATCTAGGCATCTAGCACTCTCACCTGCGCACAACATCTATCGTCGCTAACTTCGACACCGCCGCCGCCGATTTCAACACCGCCGTTGCCTTCATCAACCGCTCTCACTTGCACATCTCTTATTCTACTCCTTCTGTCCGAACGTGGTGCGGCGGTATGGCTGAGCTTTCGATGCAGCGGTGTTTTGAACTAACCACATGTGGCTAGGGCGGCGATTGGGGCTTCAAGGATGCGGCGATTTCGTCTCGCTACTCCGCCGCCACCGGTTCAGATGTGCGGGAGATGAAGACAGAGTGCAGATATGGTGCAACGGTTGTAGAGGGACTGGTCAGAGCTAGATTTGGCTGTTTGAGTGCGGTTTGGGCTAGATCTGGGGTGGGGGTCGGGGGGAGGTGGGGAGGAGGGGATTGGAGGGTGTTCGGAAGGTGGTTGGGGGCTGGGAAGGTGATTGGGTCTGGGGTGGTGGTCGGCGACGGCGATCCACGACGTTCCGCTGTGATGGTCAGGGTGGCGCTAGGGTTGGGTAGGTGGGGACACCGGAGATGGTGTGTCACTATGATCGGAGTTAGCATGTCACTGTGACTAGTGGGGAGTCACTGTGGCCGGGGACAGTCACTGTCCTGGTGGGGCAGTCACTGTGGCCGGTGAGGCAGCCACCGTGGCCGGTGGGGCAGTCACCGTGGTCGGTGGGGCAGTCACTGTGGCCGGTGGGACAGTCACTTTGGTCGGAGTCACTTTGATCGGATTCACTTTAGTCGGAGTCACTTTGCACTGCAGAGGGTTGGTCACGTTTTTGAAATTTTCAAAAATATGTCACTTTTTTGTCTTTTGTCTTATTTTTAGTAATATTTAGACCAAAAGGCCTAATAATAATAATAGTAGTAGTTAACAGATTTTATTCCCACCGTTGCACTCAAAAGTTTGTCAACATCCACTAATGTATTAATATTAACTACCTAAACCTTACTGTTTTGGCATCTTATGAATTTGTCCAACCTCGTCTCTTGAGATTAAGATTAAGATAATGTATAAAAGAGGCAACGGTTATTTAAAAGGGTTTTCGTAAACCAGTCCTTTTGACACTATTTAAGTATGTATGAAAAACACAAATTTGGAGCCCTTTCGGTAGCACGAAAATCGACTGATTTGGTTGATTATGCTGAAATTTATGAAATTCTGGTTGAAGTGGTTGCATTGGTTGATTCTGTTGATTTAAGGAAAATATTTTTAAAATATATTTTATTAATAAAATAAAGAAAAAATTATACGTAAAAATAGCTAAAATGGTCATCTTCCTTTAACTTCAGCCAATACAGGCAGGAAAGCAACTTCAACCTTACTTTTTTTGCTTACTACACAATTCAACGCGTGAAAAAAAAAGTTATGTGTTTGGTGAAAAAGTTGGCTGATAAGCTTGATAAACCGAAAAACCTCTTTTAAGTTATTCATAAATTAACTTCAATTAAATTGCTCTATTAAAGTGTCATAATAAATTTACTTAATATGTTACTTAATAAATTACAGTACTTTGTTTGTTCCTAAACAAATAGTTAACTAACTTTGGTGAGATACAAAATTTATATAAATACTACACAAATTACGTCTAGAGATCTATTAAAAAATTGGATGAAATATTAATGACGATAATATTTTACTTAAAAGAAAATGAGAATTATTTTATGACCAATCAATTGAATAAATATATTTAGGAAGTATCGAAGTATCATTGATGTTCAACGTTTAAATATTTCATAATGCGGACTATTAATTATTATGGCACCATATTAAATATGAAAGGTAAATATGTCTTGAAAATTACATAAAATATCATATCATAGTTAATGCTTAAACTATGGTTAGCATTTGCCTATTTAAAAAGGAAGAATACAAGAAAAGCAGTGTAGGAAAAAGAAGGCTACATAATTAAAGCCCACCTTGTAATAACCATTTAAAGACTAAACAAGCTTAGCTCTTACCTAAAGCAATATTCTCTTTATGTTCTCTCCCCATCTTGCTTCTTCCATCCCAACACTACATAGTAGAATGGAAGACCAATGCAGCCCTCTTAGCTGGCCTCTCTTCTTCCAAGAAGAGGTAAACACTCCAGAGTCAAGTCATGGATCTTAATTATAGTTTTTGTTTTGATAATTGTTTGATTTTTTACTTCAAGAATGGAAGTAATAATGTGTGTTTATGCCATGTTTGGATAGGAAATTGAGCTGAAACATTCTCTGCTTTACACTACTCTGGAGCTGGAAAACACAATTCTTAGTGCGCAGGAAGAGATTTCCAGGAAAGATGAAGAGATTTCGCAGCTTAAGAATCTGTTAGCGATATTCGTGCAGGAGAGAGATGAAGCCATGGAGGAATGCCGGCGGCTAGGGTTTGGGAAATCGCGGCTCCAGTTCTGGAAACCCGACAATGCTTTCAGCGGAACCACGACCAACGAAGATCTAGAGAATGCGCTCTGCAATTCCTCGGATTCCGAGGAAATTGCCGCCGTCGCTGCCGTTGTTTCTCCGGTTAGGTCGCCGCCGCCGCTGCCGGATGATGTGACGGTCAAAATCGCCCCCAAACTGCCCCTTCCGGAGAAGGGGAAGTTTTTGCAGGCGGTGATGGAAGCCGGGCCGCTGCTGCAGACGCTCCTCCTCGCTGGACCTCTCCCGCGGTGGCAACATCCGCCTCCTCAGCTCAACTCCGTCGACATTCCGCCGGTGACTATCTGCTCTCCCCGGCTTGATTCCGCCGCCATCAGCAGGAAGAGAGCATCGAGTAATCCCGCATCCCCATCTTCCCTAAAGTATCAAAAGGTTTTCCATCAATCATCATCTTTGACCTCCATCTAATTATTCTCCAAAACCCGCAGATCTCCTTTTTCAAAAAGAAGATTCTACTGCTAGTGGTTTACCTTAGAAATTAATCATAGGAAAGAAAGACAAGTTCAAAGAGAAACCTTAGAGAAGCCTAATTAATTATGAGTGGCCTGTTTCTCTTTTAAAGAATCCCACTAAAATGTGAGGATTTGCCTCTTTTTTTACTTTATTCCCTAATCCTACTTTAATTATTAGATTAGATGTGTGGGTGTTGGATATGGAGACCTGAATGACCTGATCCACAAACACTTCTTTAAATTTGTGATCTCTTATGAGTTAATATATGTTGCTGGTCTAAGGAGGCCATCTTTAGCAATTCCATCCCCATATAATATACTAAGTGAGCTTTTACATTTATATTTTAGTATAAACTAGTTTTTACTTTTTATTTTAGAATGGAAAGTAAAGTATATATACTCTGTATATGATAGCTTTGTGCCTTTGCTTCTACAAACATAAAAGTATTTTGCAAGTGTATCTCTTGAGACATATGGTTGTTGTAGACCAGATATGGTCATGATTAAGTGGCTGAGTTCTATATTTTAATGATGAGATTATATTTATGCTCTTCATTAATTTACTTATGTTAATGTGATACGTAGTATTATTTTCTCCTTGAGGCCTTTGTTGGCGGTGGAGCATGGTAGTCTTAGGCTAAAGGGGGGAGACATGAGATCTAAAACTGTGGAGATTTTGGGACTTGGAGGGGTGAAGTTAAAAATTTGTTGAAGTTGTTATTAACTCAAAATCATTATATATTGAGTTCGTATCTTTATATTGGACCAAATATGAGATACATTGACATAAGCTTAAAGGAGTCGATGAATATTGAATATAAAGTGTTTATTGTTTAATCGGATCAAGTTACGATGTTTTCACTTGGACTGAAATTTGTTGGTCTAGTCTTATAAACGTTTGGTCTCGTAAACGTTTGATCTTTGTGTATTTTATAACTATCCAAATCTAATCTGTTCTGAACTGTTCAGGTCTGGTCCTGTTTAATTGTAAGGAATTTTGAAACAATATTAGAATTTCAACTTCTATCTTCAAAATATTATATTCAAAATATTATATTCATTTAATAAGTGGAATAACTCAAAGTTTTAGATGTGAATGGTACCTTTACATTTTGATCTTATTTAGTCATTTTAGTGGTACCTGATCATCTCAAATGCTATAGTGCATAGTGCACATGTGTCATTAGAAATAGTCACATAAATATTAGTACATAAATTCTTTCTCTCTTTATTTGAATAGTTTTATGCAGTTTTGGTAAATTTTTCTCGATAATGTCAAAAAGACCTTTGATATTGACATTGCATTTAAGACTTTGACTACTCCCTCCATCTCAATTTGATTTGCAAAATTCCTTTTTTGGTTGTCGTAAAATGGTTTTTCACTTTCTATTTTAAATATGTAAATAAGAATAAAGTGACAAATTTACCCTTACTTTTCCTTTTCCCCATTAACTTAAAAATATATACTTTTAGAAAGATAGACTTTTAGAAAGATAGACAAAAGTGTAAAAATATAACATCATTTATTGTCATTTCTTAATATTTGTGTCGACCAAAGTTTGTCATTCAATTAGGGACTATTAAAGAAATGTAAGTGTCGAAGTCCAACTGTCACTATTGAAGGCATACCTGGCCAGCACTAGTGAATTCGGTCCCATCGAAATTCCAAAAAGAACTTAAAGTCTCTTTCACGCGGAGTGAAGTTCCCGGGAGAAAGAGGCATATTTGCTTGCTTAAGCGTGTTAACGGTTCCTCACCTCTAAAATCCATCATCAATGACATCATTTATTAGTTAAGTTAATGGAAATTGCTCTAAATAAAAGTAAAAACGTTTTGAAATTATAAAACAGGATTATCATATTTTTTATTCCTTGAATAGGAGTAATCTGTCAAATTTGACAAAAAATGTCATGTTTAAAGTCTAGTAATGACAAACTTGGCAGAAATTTATTCATATTAAAAGAATAAAAAACATGATAGTACTATTTTGGGATTTCAAAACTTTTTTACTCCTATTTAGGGAATTCTCTCATTAGTTAAATACTACTCTCTCCGTCCCAAAATTATCTTCATAGTTACTATTCACACGATCAACTCAAATTACTCTTAAACTTTTACTTTATATATAAAATTTTTATCGAACTTAAATTTTCTTGAGCGGATTTAATGTAGTTTCTGAATATGTAAATTTAATTTACTAAAAATAATCTGAGTGTGAACAAAGATCAAGTTGTTTTATCATCAATCAAGCATCCTAAACCGAACTACGAAAATAAATATGGGATGGAGGGAGTATCATATTTATTTAACAATGAATTTAAATTGTACGAGTGTTATGTTTCAATAAATTAACTAGCAAACAAAATGATATATATGTGATGTCACGAGGTTGCTTTAATAATTTTTTCCTGAACTACTTAGTCTCTGTGTTCCTTAAAATTTTACCAAGTTTGACCGAAGTAAGGGTAGTTATGAATTTTTGGTTAAAAGTGGTTTTATTTTATAGAAATGAAAACTTCTTTTTGAGACATCCATAAAAGGAAAGTGATAACTTATTCGCGGGACTAGAAAATTTATAAGATTAATATGAGCACAACTATTATCATATTACGATTTTACGAGTATTATTATCATGATGATTGTAGTGGTGTAAAATTATACTCTGTATAGACGTAAACTATCAATAATTATACCACTAGGAGTAATACTAGGGCAAAAATAAAAAATAAGATTTCTTATGTTTTTCAAAATAGGATCATATTACTCCTATTTTGAAACATATCTATTTTTTCATTCCCTTCTTACCCCCTCCTTTAAATATTAATAAAAGGTAATCAAAAGTCATAACTAAATGTTTTAATTCATAATAAAATCGTTAAAAAATATAATGGTAGAAAAATAGTAAAAAATTAATGATATATTTATAAAATAAAAAAACTTTTATATAAGACAAATTAAAATTAATAAAAATAGTAAAAATTCATAAAACATATGGATGCCTTACCCATTGTTTGTACTGTCTTCCTGCACAATCACATCCGACCGGTGTAAAAAAATGACATATTACTTTTTGAGAACTCCAAAATTTTTATTGAATCTGTCATAAAGATGGCATTCCTAATGCATGTGGCATCTTTTTTTCCCGGTGACCGGAGGTGGTGGTGCTAGGGTGGCAGAGGCGGCAGTCTTTTTTTAGATTTTTTTTAAATTAAAAAAATTAAAATTTTATTTTATAAATATTTTTTTTATGATTTTTTTTGTTTAATGATTATATTATGAATTAAAACATTTCAATAGTTATGAGAGTATATTTATCCAAAACACACATAATAAGTTCTACTAGTGAGTTAAAAATAATGTAATCCTATTTGTGATCGTTGACTACCTTTTACTCCTAATTTACTCCTAATTAGGTAATTAACCATTATACCACTAGAGCTACAAATAAGCCACGTTCATTGTGTATGAGAATTAACTTTGTGTTTATGATTGTAATTATAACAAGATATCGCGTTTGTGCACGTTTCAATCCCAGACCAGATCAAACCAAACTTAAACAGATCAGACCAAACCAAACCAGACTTAAATAGATGAGACCAAATTTAAATAGACCAGACCAGATCAAGCTAGATCAGACTTAAACGGGTAGCCATGGAGCTTGAAGCAATTTCCCACTTCATGGCCACGTTGCTTGCAATGCGCACAAAAGCTTGGTCCGTTCTTGTTTGTATGCAACCTGCAGGGCAAAAGCATGATCGTTTGCTGCCACGCTTTTGCCACGAGCCACAACCCGAGACCGCTCTTCTTGGAGAAAGCTTTGGTGCACGAGATTGATGTCTAGCAATGGGTTTTTGGACAGCAAATCAGATCGCACCATCCTGTAAACCTTGTCATCAATTCCAATTAAGAACTGGTGTAATTGTTCCTCTTCCCTATCAGCAGCAAATTTTCGCACCACGTTGCAAGTGCATAAATCGCACGTACAAACATGAAGTGGTTTTAGCCGGTAAAGTTCATCGTATAGCGCCATCAATTGGGTAAAATACTCATCAACGGACATCGATTTGGACTGCTTGCACTCAGTGATCGAGGCCTTGAGCTGCTGCAATCTCGGTCCATTGGCTTCACTAAACCGTTTGCAATGGCAAAGTGAATTATGGTGATCAATTACAACCTTTAAAATCAGCATTTTCCAAAAGTGTGTGTGTGGGGTGGCTTACAGCATGGCAAAGTGAATTATGGCGATCAATTACTTGTTATCACATATTATGCATCTACTTATAACATGCACATACATATACATGTGTATAACAAATCATTAATCTTTGGTCTAATATTATATGCATATTTGTATCTGAGCTCTAGATGAACCATTACATGTCAATAATGCTTTTTTTTTGTTTTTGGATTTCATACGTTCATTAAACAACAGTCCGTATAAAATAGATGAACCGTTCATGTTAGGTTGTGTTTTCTTTATTTTGATACCTTTTATTGTATGTATGCTTTACTTTAACATGATTGTTTCTTTCATATTATGGCATACTCTCGCTCTCTCCCTACAACTGTATCATCTTTTCTTTTTGTCTTTCAAAGAATTTTGTAGTTTTTCCTTTGATTCTAATTATTTCTTTTTCCTCTACACAAACAATAACCTTATTGTTAGTTTAATTTATTACGTTTCATGACGATTAAACTTGATCAAGTTTTATAGAATGAATGGAGTATGATTTGGTAATATATTCTTCTTTTATGTAAATCTGAGTTATTATAATTACACCAATAGATGATGTAATATAGCTAACTAGGTTTCAAGCTCGTGCGATGCACGGGCAGTATGTAATTTATCTAATTTAAAATTTGATTGGTTTTCGGAATCATATATAATGTGACGCAAAAGCAAAATAAACTCAGTCTAAATATAGGTCCATTTGATAATACTAATATTGGTGGAATCGTTTATTTTGCTGAAATTAGTTAAATTCTAGCTGAATAGGTTGAATGGGTGAATATCCCGAATCATGAAAAAAAAAATTCCATTTGTTAAATAAATAAAAATTATATGAAAAATAGTATAAATGATCTTCTACATAAGCTTCTCTACTAAGCATAATTGTTATGAACCCGATTTTAAAGAATTCATAGAGAAGCTTCTTAATTATTTTCATGTCCTCTAAATTACTTTATTATGCGCCTCAAAATATATTTTTTAATATTCCTCATTCAACTTGGTATGAAATATAGAGTACATACTTTTAATAGTAATATTTCACATTTTACTTATTATTTCATCACATTGAAAACGTCATTAATAAGGTCGTTTTTAACTGAATTAAAATTTTCAGCTTTGATTTGGTCTAAAGTAATATGATCTGGTAGATTTCTGTTTTACATTTTATGTGTCCAATTATTATTAAAGTTTGATCTGATCTGATTTAGTCTGAGACTGAAATCAATCTAATTAAAAACATCTTAAGAGTAAACAAAATTAGGAATTTTAAACATATAAAGATTTATTAGGAATCGATCTATTTCAAAATTAAAGTGATGAAATCTAGAGTCATTTGTTTCCATATCAATATGCAATCAAAAATAGAATCTAATAAAAATAAAAGGTATAGACTATAAAATAACGAAATAATTGTTATATATGATGGATGACATGATAGGATTATGTGGCGCTTTATATGCTCTTAAAAAGTTCTTCTTTTATATACGTAGTATATATATTGATTGGGTAGGTGCGTAGGGCGCTCCATTGTTCACTTGGGACATGCCGATCATAAGACAACACCCCGTTATAGATCATAGGACCAGTCTCTGTGTTGCAATATTGTCCTACTTCGACTCATTTGGGATTTTGGAAAAGGAGAAAGGGGCAAATAAGTCATCGAAGTAATCGAAAAAGTTTAATCACCTCTTTTATAGGAGACTCTGTCCATTCGTCACCATTTGGGGAGGTTCCTGGTGGAAATTTTGATGATTTTTTTGAGAATATTCTTCATTAAGTCTAGTTTATCCATACCTAATTTCAGCTAAAAATTCAACCAGGAAGGCAGTCAAATGATTTTCTGAAATATACTGTGTTGTTTAACTGCGCAGTTATCTTCAAACATTTATTTGACTGCCTTCCCGATGTCATTTTTAGCTGAAATTTGGTATGAGTAAACGAGACTTAATGAAGAAGATGCTCAAAAAATTCATCAAAGAATTCCACCGGTAACCTCCCTAAATGGTGACGGCTGGACAGAGCCTTCTATAAAAGGGGTTATTTGCACTTTTTCGGTTAGTTCGAGGGCTTATTTGTCCCTTTTCCCTTTGTAAAATGGCCTTTTAGCAACAAAAAAAGAATGACGCTTTGATTACTTTTAGCGCACGTTTTCAACAAGTGAAAACACGCACTGTTTGGTAACGGAACCGCTGAAATGAAAACGCTGCAAGTAGCATCGTTTCAGGTTAGCGTTTTGAAATACGATGACGAATTCTACTACTTGCTATATACAGCCAAACAATTAAATTATCAAACATGTTTTGCAACCCGTCAACTTATTCCGTTAGTAAAAAACGCTTACAGAAATTATCCGTTAAGCGCTAGGTGCCAAACACGCCAACCAAATTCACAACCCGCTAACGTAATACGTTAATCGTTAATCACTAAACGCAAAATGCCAAACACAGTCATTGTCATGTCTAGTGATTAACCGGTTAGTTTAGCAAGTACCCTCGTTACCTAACAAAACAAAAAACATTAATAGGAACTTAGATTCCAGAGGATACCACCTGTCCCTACCATGCCATCGTCTGCTTCCCATATAAATAATCAACATCGTCAATAATATAACTAATAAATTAGCTACCTTCGTTGCATCTTCTATAGGATATTAATTAAACAATTAATTAAAAAGAAAGAAAGACAATCGAGCGTATCTTATTACAAGATACGGTGGGGAAAATAAGAGGATGGAATTCGATTGACAATACTTTGTTCCAAAAGCTGGAATCTCCCACCTCAGGAGCCCCCACCCCGACTCGACAGGATGGTGGGGAGGTTAGTCACGGTGACTCAATCAGCAGAATGGCAGTAGACCCTTACACCCGTGCGCACCAGAAGCACAACCTTATTTCCGATTCTGTGACCTACACCCGGTCGCTGCGGGGATTCGAACCTTGGTCCATTGTTCCAAATCTCCTACCACTCGATTGACAATACTTTAATACCCCGAATGAATTGAATACGTCAAGAACCAGAAAGAATTGAAGGGGGGAGGTGGTATAGGTAGTAAATATAGTCATATTTAGGGGACATATTGTGTGGTTAGTTGAAGTTAGATTGAATTTTTTGGCAACAAAAGGTTGACGTTTTATTATAGTTTATTCAGTACTGAAAATTGAATGTTGGAAAGACCATTTAATTATGCATTTCTAAAATTACGAAAAGATTTACAAAGTACTACGGATGATAATGAAAGGGATAAGGTTAGAGTGACTAATTTCACAATTCATTATGATGCGTGTTAGCTTTAAATCATTGAAAAAACTAGCCTTCAATTCTTAACGTATGTATCGTTTATACATAGAAAAACGCAGTGATCTTCAAAAAATCATTTGAAGGTTTTCCCGATCGAATTTTGAGCTGAAATTTTTTTGTGAATAAACTAGACTTGATGAAGAATATACCATAAAAATTTCATAAAAAATTTCACCGGAAACCGCTCCGAACGACGTTGTTCGGGCGGTGTTCAGACGGGGAATGTAATTGAAAATTACCCTACTATACTGAAATAATCTACGGTCTAACCTAGGTGATTGACTAGGTCTGTGGTCCATTTCCTACACCCAAAACCTTTAATTGTGTATTCTTTCCAAGTCTTTTATTTTAATGTTGAACAATACAATTGTATCATGGTGAAGAAGGCGGCATTCTGGAATCACTTGTAACTTTTATTAAATACATTTAATACGACATAAATAAACATAAAAACCATTTCAAAGGATATGAATGGGCTCCTTGATCAATTGGAATTGAAGACATTTTAAATATTTCTCCTTCACCAGATTTATTCAGAATATAATATAGCATAAAATCTGTTACTCCTCATATGAGTTTAACCTTTTAGGATGATCGATTCATAATACCATAATCCATCCGGTCATATCGGTCTTAATAACTTGCTAATGGATAAATGTGGTCACATACCAAATCAAATACAGTATCAATCTATATGTACCAAAAAACTACTCCTTAACAAATAGATAAATGTCACATACCAAATCAAATACAGTATCAAACTATATGTACCAAAAAACTAACAAATAGATAAATAAAGATCTCGGCAGTGATCCAGTGTGCACTTTGCATATTAAAATTAGGATTCTTTCTTAAAACATTGACCATATAGTATGAGTAGGGGTGGACTCGGGCCGAGCCAACCGGCCCGGAACCGGACCGGCCCGCTACTGTGCGGGCCCGGCCTGGCCCGGTGAACCGGTTCCGGGCCCGGTTCGGGCCAACGGCCCGGTGGGATGGCGGTTCGGGCTCGGGGCCTTCAAAAGGTGAACCGGCCCGGCCGGTTCGGGCCCGGGCCGGGCCTATTTTTTTTTTTTAAATTTTTTTTAAGTTTTTGGGTTGGGCTGGGTATTTTGGGCCATTTGAGGTGGTTAGGGTTGGTTTGGGGGTGAGGGGGAGGGTTGGGGGTTAACTAGGAAAAGCCAAAAAAAAAATTAGAACCGAGGCCTGGACCCGGGAGTTACCCGGGCCGGTTCCGGGCCTCCCCTTCTTGAACCGAGGCCCGAACCGGGCCTGAACCGGAACCTGTCCATGCCTACGTATGAGTAATACTTGTAGTTAACAATGATGCGTCAATACAAGAGCTTGGTGAGCAACGATGATATTAAATTTTTGAAGTGTAATTCTAATTGAAATGTTGAATGACTGAATGTTTTATGAAAATATTGAAATAGTCATTTCGGCCAAATCGAGTACTCATGACCAAGAGTACACATGGCCAAATCGAGTACACATGAAAAAAAGTAAGGTTCAAGATACTTTTCTGACTGTATTGGCTGAAGTTACTGTAGATGACCATTTTAGCTATTTTTACATACACAGTATAATTTTTTCTTTATTTTAATAATAAAATATATTTTAAAATAATTTTTTCTTAAATCAACAGAATCAGTCAATGCAGACATTTCAGTCAGAACTTTATAAATTTCAGCAGAATCAATCAAAATCAATCGAGTTTCAATAGTGAATGAATTCAATTTAAAGGGGCCAGGAGCCGTAATCATCAACAATAAAAGGCCGAGTGCGGGTGAGGAAGAAATAGAGACAAAATAAGGAGGTTTTGGCATGATTGAGGTTGGTAAGCAAAGCAATGAGGAAATGACGTACGTATAGTACTCCGTATATAGTAGCGGCTCGCTCTATGATGAAGTCGTCCAAGTGGGTGTCATCAGCGTGCCGGACTGCTTTTGTAAACCTCTTTCGCATATCTTACTTATTCCAGATCAAGTAGTTGTGAGGTTACCCTTACATAAAAGAGGTCTTGTGTTTGAGTCCCACTACCATCAGTGGAACTATGCTCCCCCAAAAAACCCTTCAAGTACTAGGACCAAGCGGTGTATACTAATCCGTAGAGCCAAGTCAAAGTCGGGTTTCTGGGGTAAGGGGTCGTGAAAACGGTGGAACTAGTCACTATAAAAAGTTTACCCATACTTTAGTTTTAACAAGAACTTCCAGCCTAGCTGGTTGTGAGGTTACCCCTGCATAGGAGAGGTCTCGTGTTCGAGTCCCACTAGCACCGGTGGAACTATGCTCCCCCCAAAAAACCTTGAAGTGGTAGGGCCAAGCGTTGTATACTAACCCGTAGGGCCGAGCCAAAGTCGTGTTTTTGGGGTAAGGGGCCGTGAAAGCGGTGGAGCTAGTCACTATAAAAAGTTTACCCATACCTTAGTTTAAACCAGAACTTCTAGCCTAGCTGGTTGTGAGGTTACCCTTGCATAGGAGAGGTCTCGTGTTCGAGTCCCATTAGCACCAGTGGAACTATGCTCCCCCCAAAAACCCTTCAAGTGGTAGGGCCAAACAGTGTATACTAACCCGTAAGGCCAAGCCAAAGTCGGGTTTCTGGGGTAAGGAACCGTGAAAGCGGTGGAGCTAGTCACTATAAAAAAATTACTCATACCTTAGTTTTAAAAAAACCAACCATTCCAACTCACTGGATGAGAGGTTACCGTGTCTTAGCGGATGTCTCGGCTTCGAATCCCGCTAGGCACATTTAGGGGAGAGGAGGGATGTCTTTCTCCCAATGATTCTTCCTACCTTCACGCAGTTGCACAACGGCTTAGAAGGGAGCGAATGCAAATTCAGGTCGCGAGTTTGCGTGGTGGGAGGACCCTTCTGGATACAGATGAAAGGAAGCCCTGCATATTAGGAGAACCCTTCTGGATTCAGTTGAAAGGAAGTCCTGCTGGATTCGTCCTGTGGTACCAGTACCGACGAAGGCTGACTGTGATAATATCCGGATTTGACTGTCTAGAGGCTTTGGAGGGTAGTCAATAGACTCCAGCATTAGGGGAGCGCAAACACCGACACCTGGACTATCAAAAAAGGAAGAACTTCTTGAGTTCTTGTCTTATTCTCTCCCAAATATGGAAAAAAATACTCCATCCGATCCTTAGAGAATTTGCCTAAGTGAAAAAAAAATACTCCATCTTTGCCTTGAAGAAAGTTGCCTAAGTGAATTCCAAACCCTTAGAGAATTTTTTAAAGAAAGCAAATGCGAAGGAAAAGGCAAGCACCCGGGCGCGCAACACACGGTTACCTTCATCGGCCACACCGCCCCAATTGGCCGACAACGGTACTAAGCAGAGAAAACTACATGGCCCAACACTTAGAGAAATCTCCAAAGTATTGAATAACGAGAGGACAACCTCAAGCCGAAGCAGGCACTCAAACTCTTGCAGATGCCCGCCTCGGCCCCAACAACGGGCGGTAGTTATCTATGTTCTGGTTTGACACTTAGACAAATTTCAAAATGGGAATAACGAAGGCAACAAGCAAAAACATTTAAAGCCGAATGGGACAAAAGCACTATCCATTCAATCAAAAGGTCAAGTCCCATGGGGGAGCGCTTCAGCCATTACGCTCAGACGGCAAAGGACAAGTCCCCTTATCGGCTACGACTACAGAAACCAGATGTGACTTCCTGTTTAAACAGGGAGCATGGGAACAAAAAGGCCGAAAAGAACACAGGGCCGACGAGATCACCAAGTGTGGCATTTGGTTCAACACTTAGAAAATTTTCCAAAGTCTCGGGCAAAAGGAAAAGGGGCCGTGATGCCAAGACGACGCGGACATCCACTCACTTGAAACCTTGGTACTCCGAAAAATTACCTAAGTCCATATTCCAAACACTTAGAAAATTTTTGGAAAACTTGAGAACAAAAGCTAAGGGAGAACAAGACGACGAGAAACATTGCACATTTCATTCATGAAGTCATTACATAGGAGGGCGCTTCGGCCATTACATTCAGACGGTAAAAACAAAAAACTACTAATTACCATGCAAAATAAGTTATGGCCGATCAAGCCTCCTGAGCGCCCTCACCGGCAGCCTGACCCGCAACGTTCTGATCAACGATGAGCTCGGCATCATCCTCGGCCTCGACATCTAAGCTGGCCTCTACACCAGAAGTGGCGGTGTCGGCCAGGAGATCATCTTCACCATAATCTGGTTCGCCGAGGCCAGAGCTTTCTATCAGAGCCTGTCTGTCACAAAGGGGGAGTTTAACCTGCTCCTCCGGATCCTTCATCATCTTGGGAAGCTGTAGGTTCCGCCTGGCCCACCCCCGGGTATAGTTCAACGCTTTGAAGGCACGACTCAGCCGCCTATAGAGGAGCTTTTGCATCCGATGCTGGCCCATGTTGTAATACACGGACATCTCGCGCTCAAAATACTCTTGGCCGAAAGGGGAGTTTTGCCCCCAGTCCTCGAGCTTGGCCGCCACGACCTCATAACAACAGGGCAAGTGCTAGTCGGCTTTCCAGCCTTCGGCCAAAAACTTCTCAACAGCAGCATCAGCGGCCTTCACCGCTGCAGCCTCGGCTTCGGCTTGGGCTTTCTCGGCATCATCGACCCGCCGACGATCAGCCTCACGGGTGTGCCTCTCTTCGGCAAGTTTTGCTAGGGCCCCGTCCTTGGCCGCATCGGCCTCATCGACCCTCTTCTGCAAGGTCGCAAAGTCCTCTCGCAACCTCCCCAAGCAGCTCATGGCCACATCGGCCGAAGCTACCTTCTGCTCAAATTCTTTCAAACGGGCAATCTCCCGTTGCTGCCTCTTGTTGCTCTCCATGAGCATAAAGGCACCTTGCAACATAAAACGCTATCAGGCAACAAGTTCGTAAAAACATCAAAGGAAAACGACAAAGTTAAAGACGAAAGGATTTACCTGGACCACGAGGTCCATCCCCCCATCGTATATCTTGACATCGCCGAGCTTGTCAAGATAAATCCGGTCCTTGGCCGGAATGGCCTGAGAGAGCACATTATGGCCATCAATGCCATCGTTGAAGACACCCCCGTCCTTGGGGTATTCAACCTCAATCTTGTAACTGGCCGTAGCCACCTCCTTGTGGGACCGCTTCGGCCGGGACCCCTGAGTGAGGGGGAGGGGTTGAGAAACATCCCCGGAGAGACCGGAGGTAAGATCCACAAGGGCAGCAGCAGCACCGGACCCCCCTTCGTCCACAATCGGGACGGTCAGAGCGCCGACCTCGTCGGCCACGGAGGAAGGCAAAGCTTCCTTGGACTTCTTGGCGGGTTGCATGCCGGCCTTAGTCAGCTTCTTCTGGGAATCATCCGCCGACCACTTTTTCTTCGACTGGGGGTGGTTTCTTCGGCACATCACCACTTGCAGCCGCCTTCGCCGCGGCCTCCTTGGCGGTCAGCTCCGCCTTCGCCTTCGCGGCGGCCTTATTCATCACTGACCGGTGATCCATCACAAAGTCTACACAACAAAGAGAAATAAGTTAGCAAAGTAAAAGAACAAAATGAAACAAGGACGTCGTAGGAAGTATTACCATCAGCTTCGGCAGGGACGCCCAGATCTGGGCCGTCGGCCTCCTCAAAGGTAGTGGTCATCCTCGACCACAGTTGGACGTCATCCTCCTTGTCACCATACACGAAGTATCTAAAGAAGCCAATAGCGGTCATCTTGTACTCCGTGATGTAATCCTTCACGCTCCTCGCCCCCCCTCAAGGAACGCCTCCACTTGAGCATCTAGGATCGAACACTTCGGCGGGTCATGAAGATTGAACCTCCCATCATGGCCGACGAAGGGGAATTCAGTGCCACCCTCGCCCAGGGACACGAAGACAAATTTGCTCTTCCAACCATGTATGGATGAAGGCAAGTCCGTGAAAGTCCTCTTCTTCAGCAGCTGCTGCAGAGTGGCGTAGCAGGCGCAATTTTTATGGCTCCCTCGGCCAATCTGATAAAGGTTCATGAATAGGGCCGTCGTCGGCTTGTAACCCAATTCAGCACAGCGGAGGAGGAACCCCACCATCAACGAATAGCTGTTTGGGGTCAACAAGGTCGGAGGGAGTCCCACCATGTCCAAGTAATCCTTGATGAAGGGGTGAAGGGGAAACCTTAGCCCCTTGGCGAAACTCATCGGATACACACCGAAGTATCCCTGCGGCGGATTGAGCACGTGGTCCGATGGCCTAGGTGCCCTAACCCTCCCAAACGGCCCCACGTACATCTGTGCGACCAAATAATCAGCAGCGCTGCTCTCCGGCTTGATGAGAAAAATATTGGTAAGGTCCAAGTAAGAGAAACCCGGGCCCTTCTTCGGCCGCCTGTTCCTCTTCGGCAGCGATGCCCCCTTCACAGCAGACACCGGCTTCGGGCACAGAATCCTAGTAGAGGCAGACGCCCCGTCCATTATGCGGGAGACCCCTGCGTCCTCACCCTCAGATGACGAGGCGGACCCTTCATCCTCGCCCTCCTCGTCCACATTTTCTCCAGACTTATACGGGCTCCAGTGTTCAATCTCCTCGGCACACTCTTCGATCACGTCATAGTCAAGAGACTTGACGGAGGGCTCGTCGTCATACGGGTAATACTCCTCGTTCAGGGTTTTCATCTTAACAACTCCTAAGGCACAAAGGGGATCTACTTTAGATCTAAGGTGTTTTTGTGACTAACACTGGATCAAAGCCTAGAGGGAGCAAAATATGTAAGAGATCGAAGAAAAGATTAAGGAACTGACCTTGAAGTTTTGAAGGAGGTGAAGAACACTCGCAAAAGGCTTTATCTCTCTAGAATTTTGGGCAGCACTTCGTTTGCTCAGGATGCAAATGAAGGCTTTCTCCGGAATGGGAAGGATATTTATAGCCCCCTCCCAACGGTAACTACACGTGGCATCACCCTAGTGGCCACACCAACGGCCACCAATGGGATGCCACCACTTTGTCAATGGCCAAGCCCCCTCCACAGATCAGCGGCCCACCAGCAAAGCAGGCTCTACGGAGCAAGGAAGGGAAAGTAGCACCCACAACGGCCAACACAGTCAACGGCTACCCACGTTGCACCCGTATCGGCCATGCATATTATGTAAAGAAAGGCCTTACAACGGCCTTAACACCCCAAGGGAAAGGAACCCAACGGCCATTAGGCCCTCACACTAAACCCTTGATGATAACCCTTTGAAAGCGACCTGCGTCCAAGGGTTCTCCCACAGGGTTACCTTGGTCAGGAAATCGCCAAAGGGTTGGATCCAAGGGCAGTATGAGGATCCCGCTTCGGCCTAGTTTTCAAGCTACTCTTTCACCCCTCACTCACTCTTCGGCCTGAAGAAGTGGGGGACTGGGGGACTACACCGGCCTCAAGAATGGCAAGCAAAATGAGAAACAAAAATGCACAAAGTACACAATTGCGACTACAAGCGCGGCCACATCGTCCATGTACCACAACGGTTCCAAGGTCCTCATAACTCCATCTCCGGCCAGACAATGTTATCGTCCCCAAAACCTTGGGCAATATGGCGCCTTGTCGCCCAAAGGCACATGGTGTCATCAACAACGGCCAAAAGGAGTGCACAGCACCCTCACCGGCCATCCAAAACAATGGACGCTCATCGTCCTCAAAACAAGACGCAACCCCAACGGCCTCATCAGCCCAAATGGAAAGTTCTACCATCAACGATCAAGAAAGGATAGACACTACCTTCATCGGCCACTCATGCCAGAAAACTCATCGTCCACAAACAAGCGCACCAAAGGAATAACAGTCTTCCCCGTCCATATCAAGGGGCAGGTAACGGCCAAACTCAGAACATGGCCACCAACGCCACGACAGAGAACGGCCAACGTGGTTCCGCATTGGCCAAGAGCATCAAGCAAAGAAATCTACTCTCCTTCACTTCGTCTACATCTCAGCTTAGAGAGTGGGGGACTCTTGATGGAGTATATGGGTCTAGGACCCAGGACCCACATACTCAGAAGAACAGAAAGTACAAGCCATCAAGTGGTGCCCTCGTCGGCCAAAGGACCCCCGTCGGACGAAAAGGGACCAACTCAGAATATGATCCTGAAGCCAGGGAACTTGGGTGCCCCCGTCGGCCGTGCCCTCGTCGGTCACGGAAGCCTCCCAGAACTAGATTTTACACTTAATCATTTCTACACACATTGTATTCGGCCCAATAGCGGTCCAGTTGTAAATGGGCCTCCCAAGCCCAAGGCTTGGGAGCCCAGCCCGTATTTTCCCTATAAATACTTCCTCTGGAGGTAGTTGTAGGGGTTCAAAAAATCATTTATTGAAGCATTTACTTGCACTTCTCTCTCTAGCTCTCACTTCTCTCTAGAATCTAGGAGTTAATACTCCATCATGCCTTATTTGGCAAACAAATCTACACCAAACAGTGTCAAATAGTGCTAAACAGTATCAAACAGTGCCAAACAGTGTACTCTACGAAAAAGTCAAATTTATTTCGTTAATATACGAAGTATGTGAAGTCAAAGTGTAAAGTTTAATAATTAAGGACCGGATGGAGTACATTTTTAGTATAGAAATTTATGTGTACAAGTTCATTTGAAAAAAATCTTTGTAATCAATGTAATAATATATACGGAGTATAAATTAGAAATAGTTGTATTTTTGGAATTTCTCTTCTATTATAAATATACATATCCTTCTTATACTTGGGGTGGTGGTTCAGTTCCTGAGTCTGATCATCTTATCACTCGGATCAAACTTTACACTCAACAATGGGTTCTCAAACTCGCCAAGCTAAAAAGGAGGAAGGTGGAAAGCTTCTTAATCCAAGAACGGTTAATTTCAAGTAGATTCAGGTTCAACAACTGAGGTATTCAATTAATTAAATGGAAATGACCTACTAAAAGTTACAAATTGAACGTCGATGCATCGTTCATACCTGGATTAACAACCGGTGGAACCATTTTAAGGAACAATCTGGGTGAGCTCATATGGGCTGCGTGCTTCCATTTACAAGCGACGTCGAGTGAGGATGTTGAACTGAAAACGTTGATGTATGCTATGGAGATGGCGATTTATGAGGGGCATACTGATATACAGATGGAGACGGATGCTATTCGGTCGCTGGCTATTCTCTCAGACAGTTCAGGAAACCATGCTGAGGTTCGAAGGTTCAGGAGAAAAGCGACAGATAAGGGGTGCTCCTTTGATCATGTGTTCAGACAAGGAAATGGGCCAGCCCATTTACCGGCGAGTCAGTGTTTCCCTGAAGCCCAAGTCGTCTGTTTTGATCGTGTGAGTCAATTACCCAATCCGGTGAAATACAATTACTATGCTGATCTATTTGGTATCCCTAATTTGCGTTTATAATTCTTTTCTTTATTCTTCTATTTTTTGGGTCAGGTCTAGCCCCCCAAAAATGTTTTGTTTACTTTCATTTGTTTACTTACATTCATGTATTTTTCAGAGGTATGCCTCTGATGAGAGATTTTGGTTTGACCTCCCTCTCCTTGTACTCTAATATATATTAATAAAATAACGTCAAATGTCCCCCGACAATTGCCCCATTGATTTTGGTGGTTTGCCTTCCGGGGTAAAAAAAAAATATCTGCCAGGATTTCTTCTAACCAATTTTCTCCATTTATTCTTCCTTTTTCCTCTTGGATCAGCTCCGGTGTCTAACCACCTCATGTCCGGCACTCCTGTTGTATCTCGACCAGACCCATCGCTAGAAACCCACCATACACGACCCTCATCGTCCAGCCCAAGTCCTTCTCTTGGCCTTCGGTCGACCTGAAAAAGTAAAAGTTGATAGTGTTTGGTAAAAGAAGTATTTTTTGTGTAATAGAAAAATTGAAAAGCAATTTAAAGCACTGCTTCCCACTTTTAGCTTCAATGTGATAAATTTAACCAAAAACTCTCATTGTAAAACACTCTTTCTAAACTAAAAGCTGAAAAGTATTTTTAATTTTTTTTTTGCGTAGTGAAATTGTGAAATTTTGACTTCCAGTTTTCTAGGCCACACCGAAATTTTTCAAGACTAGAAAATCAGTTATTTATGAAATTATCACCTCATTTAAATCCGTTTTCTACGACAAAATAATAATAATTTATGTTCATTTATTACAATTAAGTGATCGGTGACCACCATGCTCCGAAAACTTTTAATCACAAATTTCATTAAGTCTGACATATATTATTTTCTTTTTGAATATTTCAACTTTAAGAAAGTTCTCTAAATATGACTAAAATAATTAAATAATGATAAAGTTCATAAATAAGATCATTATCGTTTCACTCCCAAAATAGGACTCATTCACTCCTATTTTGAGAAGTTTTATTTAACTTATTCTTTTAGTATGACTAAATAAGTCTTATTTGAGGACTAAAACATATTTAGTCATACTTTTATATTTTGTGTATGTTTTAGTCTAATATATGCGAAAATTATCCTAAATATGACTAAAAAAAGTTTGGGTATTCATAAATAGGACTATTATGTTTTTGTTCTCTAAATAGGGATAATTACTGTCATGTTTTGACAGTACCAAACTTTAAATTTAATAGTATTTTCTAAGTTTGACATAAACCAATAATTACTCCTATTTAAGGAATAAAACATAACAAGTCTCTTTTGAAATTTTCAAATGTTTTTACTCATTTCGGGAATTTTCCCCTCTTTTTAAGTGGAGAAGTCCATTCACCAAACACTACAAGGGACGGAAAACAAGATGGTAGTCCATTTACACTTTTTTTCTTTTTTCATTTACACATTCCTGTTCTTGACAGTAGATGCTTAAATCTGCCATCTCACAATTCAAAGAACAGTTTTGTCTAGTTTTTAATATATTGACTCAAACCACATCTTTCTTCACCACATTACCAGAAGAAATAAATATACAAAATTTCAAGTGTGCAGGAAAGTGTTTTTAAGACTTTTGAACAAAGTAATCACTGCCCCATTTCTTTTAAAACAAATATTTTCACCGTTACGCTATCACGTACAATCCGACCTTCTAAAACAGAAGTTACATTGTTAGGAGTGTGCTGGTAAATGTAGTGACTTTTAAGCATAATAAATCAATGAAGTCGAAGAAACAACAAGAATGTAGTTAATAACATGAAAGATACATGTAACACTATGTTTCCACAACTACATGTAACATGTAATTGATGTAATTGTGGAAACATATTGCTACATGTCTACATGTATCATGTTTGATACTTTGATTTGTATTAGTATCTTAGTCTTATGTGTCTTTTAAATCGTCTAATAATTCATGAACACTTCACTACTTATTATGGAAGTTGCAAATGTTTTAATCATGTATTCATGTCACTACATGATGTTTATAAGATTTAGAGATAGGGAAAAGTGTCAAATAGGTCCTCGAACTTACATAAAAAGGTCAAATAAGGCCTTATATAGGAGGCTCTGTCCGTCCGTCGCCATTTGGGGCGGTTTTCGGTGAAATTGTTTTATGAAATTTTTTGAGCATCTTATTCATTAAGTCTAGTTTACTCATTCCAAATTTCAGCTAAAACTTCAATTGGGAAGGCATGCAAATTAATTCTTGAAGATAACTGCGCTTTTAACCGCGCAGTTATCTTCAAGAATTAGTTTGAATGCCTTCCCGATTGAATTTATAGCTGAAATTTGGTATGAGTGAACTAGACTTAATTAATAGGATAGTCAAAAAATTTCATCAAAAAATACTATCGAGAGCCGCCCCAAATGACGACGGCCGGGCATAACCTCCTATATAAGGCCTTATTTGACCTTTTTATATAAGTTCGAGGACCTATTTGACCCTTTTCCCTTTAGAGATATTGATTTCTGGAAATGTCTTTCACTACCTGTTTTGTGGACCACTACATTCCCGAGAAATTCATGCTTGGTGACAACATTGTTTTTGTTGTTGTAACTTGTCCTCAAAAAATGCCTAATTTTTTTAGGAAAAAAAATTATGTGTATAAAAAATTCTAAAAATATTATTTGTGCCGATTCAATCCGGCTCAGTGCCTAGACTCCACCTCTGCTAGTTGTCCCGATTCCTGAAAGTCACAAGCTAAAAAGCTATTAAAACACTTCAAGATATTGAAAGTAAAACACACAAGCAAACAGAAAAACAAAGTTGAGAGGAGCTGAGGAGGAGAGAGTAAGAAGTAGTGGATAACAAATACTAGTATGAGTAACCGTCTCGCTTTAAGTTATGGAATTCTTGTTAGGAGTGTTTGCAAATGCTTTTGCTTAAAAAAAAAGAACTTTTAAGAGTGATTTTGGAAAAAGTTTTTAGTAGTAAAAGTTGATAGTGTTTGAGAAAAAAGTGACTTTGAAAAGTAAAAGTTAATAATGTTTGATAAAATATGTGCTTTTTGCGTAACAGAAAAAGTAAAAAGCAGTTGAAAAACCAAAAGCCGAGAAACACTTTTTAAGTAGAAGTTGTCACTTGAAAACGTTAATTTTAATTTGTTTAAGCTAAAAACCGAGAAACGCTTTTTTTAATCGTTTGCAAACACTCCCTTAATCATTGGTCACCTGAGGGGCTGAGAGAGTTGTTATTTGTTCCTCTCAATAATACTGACTCCCAAAAAGTTTTCTAAAAGCTTTCTCATTTTTTATGAATTAAAATTTAATGTCTGTCCGTTGAGCAAATTTTAAGAATATTATTTTTACTTTAATAATTCATGCACAAGTTTGTATTTGGTAATTTTTGTAGGACTGATGAGATACCGTGTAGTATTTTCAAGTTGTTTTGAATGTAAGTTTCAGATACCGTGTAGTATTATGGATCTGTGGATCTGTGGGTTTAGTTTCTTTGGTTCATATACCTAAATCTCAAACCGTGAATCGAATCGCATATTACTTGACCGTTTTCCATTTTTATTTCAATCTATTTGCCTATTTGTTTCAATTTTTCTATTTATTGTTGTGGACATAAAAAAATTGAGTCACTTGTGATAGTCATTGGACATCTTTGAAATGCTATCGGGCTATGTCGATTTTATTGGGCCTCATTCGAATGCTATTTGACCAATGTTGAATTCTACTAGGTTGCTCGTGATGGTTGTTGGGTCTTATCTAGAAGAAAATATCCATATGGGTTCATTCGGATATAATTTAGTGATTAAATTAATTTGGATCTCTCAAATATCCAAATAATTTAATCATAAATTAAGTCTTTAAAGGAACAAATAAGTCCTATTAATTTATCTGTTTTGAGCCCATTATCGAGTAGTGGCTCAAAATATAAGAGACACGATCTGGTTGATAAAGAGAGCAACAAATCTGGTTAAGAAATATATTCATATGTATGAAAAATAGCTATAAACCTTGTTAAGAAAGCTGCCCAGATACATTGCATAAATGTCGATTTTTCTAGCTATTAAAAAGCAAGCAAACAGAGCCCAAAACCCATTTTAATTATGGTCCAAATTATATGGCGAATTGTGGGAACCCTAAAGCATGTTTCATCCTCTCCACACCTATAAATAGGGGTCTCAGTTGAGAGGAATAGAGGAGAGAAGTTCCACTCAAAGAAATGCTGCAGAAAAGCTCTGAAGAACTCATGAAAGGCTCTGAACGATTCCGAAGAAGAGGAAGAGATAAAGCCAGAATTTTATTACGAATGTACGAATAAAATAAATCCAAAAGTTGAAGAGTGTTCGAAGATATGAAGAACGAGGCTGGAGATTCGAAGATTTGAGGGACAAGACTTTGAAGATTCAAAGATATGAAGAATGAATCTTTGAATATTTGAAGATATTCGTATAAAGATTGAATCAAGATTCAATTGACGATCAAGCCATATATCCCAGGAGGTCCTTAAAAGAGAAGATCAAGCCATAAAATGACCCTTTTGTTGAAGATCAAGCCACTTGAAAACCGGAGGTCCTTCAAGCTGAATTTTTAATTCAAGAATTTTTGAAGATTCGAAGAACGAAGATTCGAAGATCTCAAGATCGAAGATCCGAAGATCGTTCAAACGATTAAAGAATTAGAGATTTAATTTTTAATTAAATTCTTTAATTATATTACTTAATATTGCAAGTGAAGAATCATATTTAAAGATTGCTCCCGATATTCTCATATATTATTATTTGCGATCAATTTTAAGTAATTATTTAAAATTTGTTTCATAATTGTTTGAAGTGCTAGTACCCATAACGTATGAATGGTGTTGTTAATGTGGCAAGGGAAGCACCACCGTGACCAGTTCGTATACCGTGGGATCATCCCACGGTGAGCATCGTGCTCCACGCCCAAAACAACGTAGTTTTGCACATTTTTTTTAAAAACCACGTGAACAGTAACAATAACTGTTTTTTATTCTTTTTTGTTCCACTAGCATGAATGATGTAACTCGCGTGTAAAATAATGTAACTCACGCTATTGATCAATGTAACTCAAGTCTAGTCAAAATGTAACTTGTCAAATACATAGTATAAGAAATAAAACATTGATTTCAATGTAAATAATAAAAAAAGAGTCTGACTGCACGATTATTTAATGTAAATCGTGAATATATTTTGTTTTTAATATCACCACCATCAAAATGATTTTTAAAACATCAATTTTTGTTTCAATAGAAGAGGTTGATTTTTTTTTATGTAACTCATGTTATTACAAATGTAACTCGTGTTTCGAGCAATGACAAATGTAACTCTCATTTATAGAAAATGTAACTCAAGTGTTTGCAAAGTGTAACTTCGGTGAAACAAATCTAAATGTAACTCACACATATAAAAATGTAAATCGTGCATAAGAATGATGTAACTCCATGTATGTTGAAATGTAACTCGACAAGTTGAAATAAACTTTGTGATTGGATTATTGAGTGAAGGTTTTGCCAGAAGTTAAAGAAGTCCATTCTTATCCGTTCAAAGTTAAAGTTGGCTCCCTGTAAAATGGACGACACTTTGTTTTGCCGGCGGTGGTTTTGTAGAAGTTGATTTTTGGAGATTTTTGGAGTAGTTGCCATCGTTGATGATGTGCGATAAACGTTTCCAAGAAGACTACATGGCCGGAAAATTCTTCAGAGAATTGAAATCTACTAGCTAAAACATATGGTCTTGTTGCAGCTAGAGCAGTGAAAGAGAGGTAAGCTGTTAGCGCAACCGGCAGGAAGCGGTGACGGGTAAACAAAGTTGGTCCTCTCCTCTACCTCGCACATGGCTATGGCAGCATTGATTAGTGAAAAGTACTCGGTCATCTCTTATCCATGAACAGAGCTCTGATCTGAGCTGCGTAACCTCCCCAGGGACGGCAACGCACTCTTGGTGGCAACGGCAGATGCGATTGTGGGCGAAGGGGAGGCCGTCTCCTTGGATATAGTAAAAGCCGGTTGTTAATTTGGAAATAGTTGGGTCTGACTGTTTGAGGAATCGGCGAGACCATTGATCTTCATGTTTCTTCCGATTGGAACGACACCATATAGGGACGGGTATACCGGTATAACGTATAACTGTCCCACAGTATAATTTGCCCACCGTGACAGGTAACATTTGGTTCGAGTGTCTGCTTTGTTTCAATGGATGCTCTCAACTCTACATATCTATACTCTGTAACTTTCATTTGCTCCAAAAAAGGACGTAGGATATATCATACCTGTTGGGCCGTGGAAATATAAAAAGGATAGATCGGCCCATTCCTAAAAGACGAAGCCCAGTTAAACAAAGAAGTGTACTGAGCGGATAAGGCCAAACAAACGTGGAAAGATAAGTTGTAGAAGAGAACTCCTAACTGCATGCGAGAGAATAGGAGCAAATAACAACCTCCGCATGAGTAGGAAGAGAGGCTCATTCGCTGGACAGTTGGGCTGGAGTCCAAGGGATAAAGCTTTAGAATAAATAGGAGGATCGAGCCTAATCAGATGATTCCTTGGCTATTGTATTCATACACAAATATCTATTGGATTATATAAAATTCTTATCATTCAAATTTCAATCTATTGATCTTTTGCACGAGCCCTCTCTTTGATTATATTGTTTAGAATAGTATAAAAATTGCTTAAACAATTTGGCGTCCACCGTGGGGCATCGTGCAAGAAAAGATCATCAACCATGACCAGAAACAACCCTTTGTTGGAGGAAATCCACGCTCAAATGGAGGCGGTTCGAACAGAGTTTCACCGGGAATTGGCGGAAAGGGTGGCACATCTCCAACGAGAGAACGATCTACTACGATCCCAAGTTCAGTCAGTAGTCTCAATCGCATCCAACTCTAGGGGCAACCGAAGGAACGATCTCATGCCCGTGATCACGAGGCTAGATTTGGAATCCACTCCGGCGGCAACGGACACGCCCACCATCGCTTCCGAGCCCATATCCCTCACATTGGGCCTCTCACCCGCTGGGGAGTCACAACCCACCGTCATCTCTCAAGTGATACCGTACACGCCACTCGTCCCTGAAACGACCCCTGTCCCCAGCATTCCGACCTGCTTCTTCCCGGAGTCGTTGCGTCCTGGATCAAGAAGGATGGGATTGCAGGCGGCCACTCAAAGCCTACCCATGACGTCAGGTGCGTCAGCTCCGACGGAACCGTATGTCACTCATTACAAAATCAGAACTCGTGGCGAACCCGGCCCGTCCGGTCTCATGCAGGGGAAGGCCCGGAGTGTATTCGACGAGTTGCCACCCGAGTTTCAAGCACAACGGCAGCGTGGACCAGCCGTTTCAGCAGGGCAGAGTTGCGGAGAACGACATCCAGAGGTCATAATCATGCCGTCACCAACCCGTCCCGAGGCAACCCAGATGGCAGGATTGACATTCTCAGCGCCTGAGTCCATTCAGCCAGGTCAGGTGAATCCGATAGCAACGATTATGGAGCAACTCCGGCAGATGCAGGACAAAATCAACGGGCTGCCCGGAGTACCCCTTCCGTTGGATCGAGCTCCAAAGACGTGTTACGCGGACTCGCCCTTCAGGAGACAGATCACAGATGTCGACGTACCGCGCAAATTCAAAGTTCCGTCCATGAAGATGTTCGACGGCACATCTGACCCGGTAGAACATGTCGCCCAATACAAACAGCGAATGCTTGCTGTATCGCTCCGGCCGGATCAAAGGGAAGCATGCATGTGTCGCGGCTTCGGAGCAACTCTAGCTGGCCCAGCACTCAAATGGTTTGTCAATCTGCCTAACGAGGGCATCGGGTCATTTGCAGAACTGGTCGATTCATTCAATCATCAGTTCGCGAGCAGTCGAGTACTTGAAAAGCAGACTAGCGACCTTTATAGAGTCATACAACGACGAGGCGAATCGTTACGAGACTACCTACACCGCTTTAACAAAGAAAAAGTTTCCATTCCAAGGTGCGATATCCCGACAGCAGTTGAAGCGTTTCGGAGAGGCTTATCCGACGATTCAGAATTATACCGGGAATTGACAAAGTACCCGTGCAGGATCTTTGAAGACGTCCAGGCTAAAACCTTGGCCTTCATCATACTAGAAGAAGATCAACAGACACGACATCGACATGATGCATATGATGGGGGGCAACGCAAATCGGGCACATCCAGAAAACACGATTACAGAACCGGAAAACCCTATGTCAGAACCGATGATAGGCCAGTATCGTCGATAGTAAATTGGCTCGACGATCCAGACTTACCACCTGTCATCACTGACTACTGTTTCAATGTTGCCACTCCGGGCCTCATTCACTCTCTGGAAAAATTAGGGGAAAAGGTCAGATGGCCTCGAAAGACGGACAAACCGGTGGGCCGTCGCGACCCGAATAAACGCTGTGATTTCCACAGCGATATCGAACACAACACGGAAGATTGCGTCGCATTAAGAAAGAAGGTGGCCTATTTGCTGAAAAACGGTTATCTGACGGAGATCATGTCTGAACGCACCAAATCACTGCTAGGACGGAATGATAAAGCGTCACCAAATGAGTCTAGGCCGCCTTCACCCTCTGGACCATGCAAGGTAATCAACTTTATTAATGGTGGATCTGATTTATGTGGACTAACGTATTCTGCAGCAAAGAGACACGCCCGGGATTACACCCGAGACAAGTCGTTGCAGGTTTATAGGATCGGAAAACGTCAAGAGGAATGGAGAAATGCGTCAATCACATTTGACGAAACGGACATTTCTGATCCGATACAATCTCATCACGATACGTTGGTGGTCTTCCTTAGAGTGGCAAACTGCGAAGTCAAACGAGTCCTCGTGGACAATGGAAGCACCGCGAATATTACCACCATGAAAATGTTGAAAGAACTGGGGGCCAAGGAGGAAGATATAACAGGGTCCGGGTCAAGCTTGGTCGGATTCAATGGAGAGCCGAGCAGAACCGTAGGTAATATTTCGTTACCCGTATATACCCATGGTTTAAACATGCAGGTCAAATTCGACATAGTCGAAAGCCTACCAGCATACAACATGACCTTGGGAACTCCCTGGTTGCATCAAATGGGGGCAATTCCATCGACTTATCATCAAATAATCAAGTTCCCAACGCCGTGGGGAGTGCAAAGCATCAGGGGGATCAACAGTCAGCCAAATCTTGCTACCAAACGGCGATGAAGCCAACTGCGGACCAAACTGCCTCCAGGATCGCATAGCAATTAAAGGGTGGCCCCGCTCTGGTGGAAGATGACGCCAAAACAGAAGAAGTCGCCATCGACCCGGAACATCCAGAAAGGGTCATCCGCATCGGGAAAGACATGCCAAAACACCTCAAAGACGAACTGATAAACTTCCTCAAAGAACATAAGGACGTGTTTGCATGGAGTCACGACGACATGACAGGTATTGATCCTAATATCATAACTCACAGGTTAAACGTCAGCCCATCACACAAACCCGTCAGACAAAAAAGAAGACGCTTTGCAAAAGAAAGGAATGCCATTATAAACCAGGAAGTTGATACGCTGCTTCGAACCGGTAAGGTAAAGGAGGTAAAGTATCCCGATTGGTTAGCTAATGTTGTTGTTGTTCAGAAAAAGAAATGGTAGGAAGTAGGCAAGCCAGTCAAATGGAGAGTCTGTGTGGACTTCACTGACCTGAACAAAGCGTGTCCCAAAGACTCATTTCCGATGCCACACATTGACGCTTTGGCTGACGCTACGGCAGGGCATGAAATGTTGTCCTTCATGGACGCATTCAGTGGATATCATCAAATACAGCTTCACCCCGATGACCAAGAAAGCACAGCCTTCATCACTGAAACATGTACGTATTGTTATATTGTTATGCATTTTGGACTAAAAAATGCAGGTGCGACGTTTCAGAGACTAGTCACCTTAATGTTCAAAGATCTGATGGGGGACACCATGGAAGTTTATATTGACGACATGATCGTCAAATCAAAGAAAAAAGAGGATCATATCTATCATCTGACGGAACCCTTCAGAAGACTGAGAAAATACAACCTGAAGATCAATCCAGCGAAATGTACTTTTGGAGTGACGTCAGGAGAATTTTTATGATATATCGTCAGTGAACGAGGAATAGAGGCTAGCCCGGAACAAATACGAGCAATTATTGACATTGAATCTCCAAAATCCGTCAAAGATATCCAGAGGTTGACAGGACGAATTGCGGCTTTGAATCGTTTCATTTCAAAATCATCAGACAGGTGCCATTTGTTTTATGACGTCTTGAGAAAAAACAAAAAATTCGAATGGACAGATCGACACGAACAGGCGCTTCAACAATTAAAAGAATATATGATGTCGCCACCATTGCTCGCAAAACCCAAAAATGACGAAGAGCTGCAACTTTATCTGGCCGTTTCAGAGCACGCCGTCAGCGCAGTACTGACAAAAGAGGAGCAGGGGCAGCAAACTCCAGTCTATTACGTAAGTAAATCCCTAAATGGCAGGAAATCCAGGTATGCTTTACTTGAAAAGTTAGTGTTAGCTTTGATCGTTGCTTCAATTAAATTACGTCCTTATTTTGAATCACATACCATTTGTGTTAGAACTAACTATCCATGAAGTCAATCATGAGGAAACCAGAATTGACAGGTCGCATGGCTAAATGGTCGATTCAACTTGAAGCTTATGACATAAGATTCGAATCGAGAACAGCCTTGAAATCACAGTCACTTGCAGATTTTGTGGCAGACTTCAGTCCAAAGCTCTAAGAGGAAGCAGAAAAAGAGACTTGCACTCTGATCGACGGATTGCCAAAGCAAAAATGGACATTGCACACTGACGGAGCATCAAACCAAAACGGCGCAGGTCTGGGCGTGGTACTGAAGTCACCACAAGGGGACACCATGCTCCAAGCAGTACACTGCGATTTCACCGCTACGAATAACGAGGCAGAATACGAGGCGCTAATCGTCGGACTCACATTGGCAAGGGACTTGGGCATCAAAATCTTGGAGGTAAAATGTGATTCTTTACTGATAATTAATCAAACTAACGGTGTGTATGCAGCAAAGGACCCCAAGATGACATCTTATTTGCAAATTGTCCGAGAATTGATAACGGCATTTGACGAAATAACCCTTGAACAAGTCCCACGTGAAGAAAACACACAAGCTGACGCTCTGGCCACCGTCGGATCATGTCTCGGGGCAGAAATCAATCGCAACATCCCTTATGTGCACTTGATGAGCCCAGCAATCTACAGATCAGAGGTTCCCTCTACCATTAAAACCCCAGTACAAGACGACTGGACACAACAATACATAGCGTACTTAAAGCACAATACTCTCCCAGAAGACAAGAAAGAGGCCAAGGCTTTCCTATCCAAGGTAAGTAAATTTCTACTGATTGATGGTGTGCTATTTAAAAGATCTGTCGCAGGTCCATTTCAAAGATGTCTGACACCGCAAGAAGCCGCCAAAGTATTGAAAAACCTTCATGAAGGGGAGTGTGGCAATCACGCAGTAGGGCGAAGTCTATCAAACAAAGCTCTTAGATTCGGATATTACTGGCCAACCATGAGAGAAGATGCAACCACTTTCACCCAAAGATGCAAGCCTTGTCAGATGCACGGACCAATTCATCATCAGCCTTCCGAGTCGCTTCATCCAGTTCTATCACCATGGCCCTTTATGAAATGGGGGATGGATATTGTAGGAAAATTGCCAGAAGCGTCGGGGCAGAAAGTATATATGCTGGAAATGACGGATTATTTTTCAAAATGGGTGGAGGCTGAGCCTTTTCGTCAGATACGAGATGACCAGGTAATTTCGTTTATCAAGAGAAACATCCTTTGCAGATTCGGCGTTCCTTCAGAGATCGTTTGTGACAACGGATCTCAGTTTATAAGCGCTAAGACCAGACGTTTTTGTGAGAAATACAATATCAAATTGGAAACGTCGACACCTAGGTACCCGCAATCTAATGGGCAGGCCGAGTCTAACAACAAAATTATCATTGCAACCTTAAAGAAGAGGCTTGAAAAGGCGCAAGGCCGGTGGGCTGACGAATTGCCCTTGATACTCTGGGCAGACAGGACAACTCCGAAAAATGCAAACGGACAGACCCCACTCTCTTTGGTGTATGGTTGCGAAGCGGTCATTCCTGCTGAAATTGAAGTACCTTCTTCAAGATATGGACTCATGACTGGGGAGTTGAACAATGTGGAGTTGGCGCACGACTTGGATACCATTGACGAGATCCGTGAACGAGCCAAGATCCGCTTGCAGACATATCAACAAATGGTTGCGAGAAGCTATAATAAAAATGTTCGGGCAAAGGTGTTCAAAAGGGGAGATTGGGTCTTGAGGAGAGCGTTTGGCAATGAAGCAGCCGGGAAATTTAGTCCTAATTGGGAAGGACCTTACAAAATCATTGAAGTCATTGGTCAGGGAGCATACCGCTTGGAATCAATCAATGGTAAACGAGTCCCTCGAAGTTGGAATGCGGTACATTTAAAACGTTTTCATTTTTAACAAAAGTTCCTTTTCTTTTCTGCATTTCTATCCCTATTACTAAATGAAATAGCTAACTTGGTCGTCAGAGGGCCGTTGGCTTAAGGCCAATGACCAACCCTGACAATAATTGTAAATACAGGAAGGCAAACAAAAATGGTCAAGTCACAGGTAATTAGTTACAGTTCATGTAATCTTGAATATGGTAAATACAATTCATCGTTCACTAACTTGACCGTCGGAGGGCCGTTGGACCCAAGCCAACGGCCGATCCCAACTGTACGGTATCATCGCAGGACTATGACAGGTTAAGATCAAAATACCAGGTGACCGAATACCAGAACAACAGATAGAACATCAGATCTGCTCATGACAAAACATCAGCATACAAGGGACATGGGACTCATTATGAATAAACCATAAATGAAGTTCCATGAAACCAAATACGTTTTGGCCAAAACACACACACATTTATGACACAGCATGACATGTTGCACACATAAACAGCAGGCATGCATACACAACAGAATACACATAAACAAAAGTATGATCCAAGCAATAGCAAAAACAGTGACAGATTCACATAATGGTGTGGACAGGGCTAGGCTGAACCGCCAAGCGTGAAGCCCATGAGTAGCGCAATAAGGCGTTAAGTCCCGGATAAACCACAGGGAACCCTTAACGCAAGTCGAAAAGTGTCAGAGTAATTCAAAAGCAGGAAATGTTTGTAATCCAGCAGACTTACAAAAAAGGGAAGCATGATCATCTGACCGGTAAACACTAAAGATCAATCTCATCGTCAGAATGACCCACCTCGAAGTCGTCTTCTCATACAGGAGGATCCATCTCTTCCCTCAGTTTATGCCATGTAGCTACATCCCGTTCCGCTGACCGATGTGTCATTTCTCCTTTGATAAAAGATGTCATCAACTCACCCCTGGTCTTCCAGAGATAATAGCAAGCGGCGTCAATTACTTCTTGTTTCTTTTTTCGACCATAAGCCTCAAAGGATTTGACTCTGGCGTTGAGCTGCAGTATCTGGGCAGATTGAGTAGAACTTTTGTCTTCCAATTCTCGAACTAACTTTGCACTCTTGTCAAGTGAAGATACTAGGGAAATCTCCTTCTGTTTCAGTTCATCAACGGTTCTCTCTAGTAAAGAGACACGAGCAGCAACAACAAGGCTCGCTTGAATACTCTGAAAAAGACAAGACAAGTTAGTCAAGAGTAAAGAGAAGGAAGCTCACTAAGCATGGTGATTCATCAGCACCTGAAACGCATAAGTGGAGGAAGCAACAATAACACCAGTAGGGGGCAAGCAGTCAAAAAAGGGAGCAGAGGAGGCCAATTGAAATTGAGCCATTTCGTCTTTCATGGTCAGAGCGTCCTTCAATTCACAGAATTCCGGGGAAAGTGATAAGTGCATAACTTGTGGTGGCTTCGCCCAGGTATCAACCCCATGTTCCGCATGGGGGGCATTAGGAGTTGTGGCAGTATCAGGCGTCGGGTACTTGGGCACCTTTGGAGGATTTGCTGACAATTTATAGGGCATCCTTTTCCTCCTCGATGCCATAGCCAACAAATCGTGGTCAGAAGGAACGGAACGGGAAGTGCTGGAATGAAGTAGCTACACAAATACAGAGGAATAGAAGTTAGGGGTAATCGATCCAGCACTAATAAAGAAGAGCATAAACCTCATATAGTACCTGCAATAGGAGTAGAATCCTTGAGTGGGGGCACGGGAGTATTCTTAACAATCGGAAAAACAACTTGTAAAGGGACGAAAGCGTTCATACTCTCGCCATCATCTTTGGAAACTTCAGATCCTTGCCCTGAATCTTCTACGGAAACGACATGTGAATTCTGATTCAAATCGTGTGCGGTAGGGGTGTGCCTACGAGACCGCCTTAACCCCACATAATCAGACTCAACAGGAAGAGGCGACGTACCTTGAAAGTCTCACACCAGGTTCACATAAGTTCGATCCTCAATGGGGAACGAAAGAATCCTGGCATTTCTCTCTTCAGAATGCAGACCGGGAACCAGTGGAATAGTCTTCCTCTCTGCACGTCACAGAGAAACAATGCCAAATACATCAAGTTTTATACATATATCCGAGAACGCAGAAAACATTCTGAAATTACCCAGTTCCATTACCTACACCCGAGGTTGCAAATCAGATAACAAAAATAGAAGACGGAAATCAACCAAGCAAGTCAAGAAACGCGATTCGAAAGAGAAACTAACCTTTGTGTAAATTCTCTTCCAGGAATGATCCGTCAGCACCTAACGACTCTTTATTTACAAAAAAGTACAAGTTCATCCATCCCCGGTCATTAGCTTTGACCACCTTATGAATGAGGGCCTCTTTTCCTTCCTTCACTGCTAAAGTAAAGTGACCGGCTCCTGAAGATCTGAGGTCGTAGGTGAAACCCAAGTCTTCAAAATCTAGGGCCAAACTATGTTTCTCACTCAAGACCTCTAAAGCTCTGAGTACCCTCCATACTTGGGGCATGATTTGGGAAGGCGATACTCTGACGAAAGCAAGAAAGTCTCGGACTAAACGTGAGAATGGGAATTTCATACCTATCTTGAAAGGGTACATCAAGAAGTTTACCCAACCATCACAGAACCAATCTATCCTCTCGTTCGCTGCTGGAAAACGAATAACCGCGTCGTGGGGAAAGCCGATAGATGACCTGATAAAGTCGACATGATATTCTGAAAGTTTCGCTTGCTTTGAGTTCTTTGGATCTAAAATGTGTTGCGGAATGAAGGGTTGTGAAGCCATGAAGAACCAAGGCGTTGGCTGGGATTTGCAAGAAATCGAAAGGAGAGGAGAGGAAGTTTTTCTTGCTAGACTAATTCATTAAGGGAAGAAGAGATTAGTGATTGATTGATACCGAACGACTGACGGCCTTACACATTCCAAGGCGATGTCATGATGAAAAATTCAAAGAATCGATTGGCCCTTTAATTTTTCAAGATCGGCGCCCTCCTCTTCTTTGAATTGGGGGCAATTGTTGGGCTGTGGAAATATAAAAAGGATAGATCGGCCCATTCCTAAAAGACGAAGCCCAGTTAAACAAAGAAGCGTACTGAGCGGATAAGGCCAAGCAAACGTGGAAAGATAAGTTGTAGAAGAGAACTCCTAACTGCATGCGAGAGAATAGGAGCAAATAACAACCTCCGCATGAGTAGGAAGAGAGGCTCATTCGCTGGACAGTTGGGCTGGAGTCCAAGGGATAAAGCTTTAGAATAAATAGGAGGATCGAGCCTAATCAGATGATTCCTTGCCTATTGTATTCGTACACAAATATCTATTGGATTATATAAAATTCTTATCATTCAAATTTCAATCTATTGATCTTTTGCACGAGCCCTCTCTTTGATTATATTGTTTAGAATAGTATAAAAATTGCTTAAACAATACCACACTCTAAAAATGTACGAAGTAAAAAAAACTTCATTTAAAGAGCATTAGCATTTTTTCTCAAGTTTGCGATACAGAATTCTCAAACCTCTCCTTCAAGAAAAAATCTAAATCTCAAGTAGTCAAGTCTAGTGAAAAATGTCATTTGTGAATTCTTCCATAAGTCTTTTCTCCCCACATTCTAGGCTTCTAAGTTCTAACCAAATTGTTAATACAACAGATGGAATGAAATCTACTTGAGATAACTAAAACAGCCCTACATGAGGTAACTAAAACAGTTATGTTCATCCCTCGCTTCGCATTTTAACATTTAAAGAGATTTCCTTGTATGATTGGACTTTCTTTGCCGCTTGCCTCGAGGGTCGACTTAGAGATGATAGCCTCAAATCTTTTGCTTCATTTTGAGATGGATAGTTTTCAACATTTTCCAGGACAGGATTACAATCACTTTTAGGATGAACTGACAACTGAGCATCATCATCATCATCATCTATCTGAAACCATTCCTCTTCCTCTTTGATTTCTTCATGCTTAAGCCTACCAGATATCTTTCTTACTGAAAGCCTGCAAAAATATCATTCCTGAGACCTCAGATTTCTTAAGGAATCAAGCTCGCATCATATATATATAGAGAATATTATCCAAAATAGGACTAAAATAGTTTTAAAATTCCAAAATAGGACTGCCACGTTTTTATTCCCAAAATAGTACTATTTACTGCTATGTTTTGGCAGTACCAGACTTCAAACATGGCAGTATTTCCTAAACTTGGCAGTAATTACTCCTATTTTGGAAATAAAAAACATGACAGTATTATTTTGGAATTTTCAAACTGTTTTAGTCCTATTTCGGAAACTTTCCCATACATACATACATATATATATATATATATATATATATATATATATATATATATATATATATATCTTAAAATTGTAGAAAAACCTTTTTCTATCGGTGTTCACACGTGGCTGAACTTGATGATTGGATGGTGCTGAACCTAAATTCTAAAAAAATGCAAAAGAAGTTTCTTAAGCTAAATTGTACTGCAGTGGCAATAGATACTTTTAAGAACAAAAGAAACACTGACTCTTTGACTGTCTTCTCCTTTTAGACTTTGGATATCCAGTATAATCTTTATCTGCATCCCCGTTTAAGTCATCCACTGTGTCCTCCTCCTCCCTTCTAATAGGTTGCGCCTGAAGAGGGTGAATCAGAGAGGTAAAGATGCAAAAGAATACTAACACCGTTTTGGACATTTTGAAAAGAAAAAAATAAATTTAGACTATACCTCAGGAATTGTATTTAGGAATCTCTCTCTATGTTGGGTTTCTTTCTTAGGCTGTTCAAGAAACAAAAGCAGTGACAAGTATGGAAGTTTTATTAAAAAAAGAATTAAATAAAATTATACCACACCAACCTCAGCTTCTAACTTCATAGCCTTGAGCATTCCATTTTTGCATCCAAGGCCGTGTTGTAATGTTTTTATCTAATACCAAATACAATTTCAAATATATTATATCAAGGTAAATAGGATTCCATAATTTTATATGTTTACTCTATGATTCAAGGCAACAATGCTTACCGACGGTCTGCATAATTTTAGTTCCTGCAATACAAAAGTAAAACATCACATATAAGTGATAATTTCGGATTTATAAGTATTTTGACTAATTTTAACACGGGTAAATCAGAACAAACTGCAAGCTTCTGTGTATTTGATTGTGCTAGTTGAAGGTTCTGGTGCTGCATTTTCTGCAGATAAGCCCTCAGTCTCTGTATTTCATTTCCAGTCATTTCAATAAGTTTACTATTGGACAACGATTACGGAAAACTTCATGATTAGAACAATTCAAACCTCTGAGACTCTTTGAGTAAGATTAACAATTCAATGACTTTTTCTATACTTCACAAAATAAAGCATGAGAGAAACATGCCAACAACTTCTATTATAAACAACATTAGGATACGCTCTTTCTAGTAGAGCATTCGTCAATGCCTTATTTTCCTGCACACCAAAATATTAAAATAAATTTTACAACAGTAAAACTTTACAACTTTAAAAATAAAAAGGTATTTACCGTTTCATATTTTTCAATGATCTGTTGCATCTCCATTGCAACACCTTTTCTGATTTTCTTTAGGTAGATTTATTTGTTGTTGCAAGTTACAAATTTCTGCAACATTTCGCGTAGCTGCACAGCTGAGAATAGTTTTTACCGTTTCTGCTACCTTGCGTTTTACTTAAATGTAAATGTAAAAAGGATGTGGATCATACCGACATAAAGGTGAAAGCCCAAAGCAGTTTTTATAGCTTCCTATTTTGGAACTACTAAAGGAATGCATTTAATAATTTTTGTTCTAAAAACTCAATAATTTTCTGAGTTCAAACATAGCTAAAAAGTCATTCCTAAGATAGTCAAAAGTCAAAAGTATATAAAGTATAAACATATACGGAGTATAATATTTCAAATAAAAAGATATCAACACGAGATGCCTGTGACTGGTAGTTATTTTGGAGGGGGGTTTCGCAAAATATTACTATACAGATCATAACTTTTTAGGAAACGCTCATTCCAATAGATGAAACAGCTCATTCAAAAGCAAGAAACGGTAAATACTTTGCATTTATAAATTTTTTCACCTAATCTATCATTTAATTGTATCTTTTTTACCCACGACCACTCCATGATGAATGCCCTACTGGAAAGAACGCATCCAAATATTCTTAGTAAAAAGGGTCAATACGCATAATATGTTTTCCATTATTTCTATTGCAAATTCTAAAGGAGTATCATGAACTTCAGAAAGAATCACATGGAGTTCAACCGCAAAATTGAACTCAAAGAAACTCGAACCAGAAACGAAGTAGCGACTTGAAAACAATTCGGCTCAAATTAGTTTTAAGATGTACATTCTGATAGTTTTACCTCCTCCGTTTCCGGTACTTCCCGAATTCGCCAAACCTTGAATCTTGATCGGTTAGTAAACCTAAACTGAGCTGCGCCGGAAGGAGGTCCGGTCAGAGCGCGACTTTGCCAAATAAATCCCCGGCAATTTCAACATTTTTTCGCCATATATGTAAAATTGTAAACAGGCCTAACATTTAGTGTCACTTTTCGGCTTTCACTTTGTAAACAGGCCTAATATTGATGGGCCTAAAAATGCAAACAGGCCTGACAGTCGAACTGAGAGATTCAAGGAAAAACGTTTGTGGAAATTACCCGTATCAACCACTTTTGCCTTAATCTTTCGTTTCTCTCCCGAGACAAACTTCTTTTCATTTATAACTTTCAAGTTTTCACTCTAGTTATTTTATTTCAAAAACAGTCCAAATCCTTAATACTTCGTATATATACTCCGTAACTTGCAATCGGATATAATCGATCTTACATCAGGAACAAATCAGAATATAATTTCTTCCTTCTCTGCAACATCGTCTTCGAATATAGTCAAAATTTGAGATTGAGATTCCTATCGATGAGACCGTAATCCAAGTCGGCAACCCCGATTGGGAGGTTTACAGTCTCAACCATGGCTGAATTGCAACTCACAACAGTCAGCTAGTCAGGTGAGAACCCGAGTCGGAAACTCCAACAGTGATCTACTTTCAAAAATGATGGATGTCAAAAGTAGCCTGGAACTATTCTTCGGATGTAAAGAAGATGCCGCCAAATTACGCCGTCGACCATACCATCGTGAGCACACTTAAATTCCTTCGGATCCTCTGATTTCTTTCCTCAATTTAATTTCTCTTTTAAATTGATTTTCCATCTGGATTATATATGATATCGTGACTCTTTCGCGTACTTAGATAGAATGAATCTAAATATGTTATTTATTCATTTACTCTGATTTTATGTGTACTTAATGTTTTTCATTGTGAAAGTTATGTATGGAAGATAGTTTGTATAACCTAAAGGCATTCTCAGATTTCTTCAATCTAGGCAAATAACTTTTCTCCAAAAATTCTACATCAAGAAATGTGATTACCTTGAATGTTGTGAGCTTGTTTATCTGAAAAATTACTTATTATTGGTTATTACTGGCTTTTCATGTGATATTTATTTAGCAGTTTAGACTTTGTCATGGAAAATATTCAAAATTCAGTTGTTGTTCTCGTGGTGTTGCTTGACCAAAGATTTATTTCTAAGTTGATGCAGTTGAGATACAGTTAAATATGGAAAAGTTTTGAACATTAGGTATATTGTCAATAATATTTCATTAATTCTGAGATTTTTAACTTGTCATATTTGATTATTTTGTACTCCTTATGTGCCTTAGACTGTAGTGTTATATCTTTGGGTTGTAATTCTATATACCAAATATCAATCAAATGAGATAATTTCCACTATCTCATTCTGCAGAAGTTTCTTCCTTACATGGTTGGGTATTTCTTAGAGATGCAATTCCTTAACTCAACTCCACTAAATCATTATCTCAATTTAATTTAATCTGCTACATGGATTTTCTTTGCCCATACAGTTTTTGAGTTTTGAAAGTGAATAACAATTTAAGAGCTTCTTATTTTTCTTTTGGATGTTTAGTTGTTGAACTAAAGTAATGTAATTTTAATTTCATAGTAAATTTAGCATGCATCACGGTAATACGTGCTAATATTGAGAAGGAGGAGGATTTTCGAGGGTTATGTGCAATGGTATGTATCCTTTCTTTCTAGCGTGTAAAATTGAATTTGGGGAACCAGTTAATGATTGGCGTTTCATCAATTTACAGGTCATAGCAAATCCATTAGGGGCTTTGAGTGCAATGGTTTTCATTTTTAAAGCCATTTCAAGTTGACAGGTAAGAGATAACACTAGCCCAATGTACGTTGTTTGCTCTAAATAATTTGTGAGGGTGGTTTTCTGTGCTTTTTTTAGTTTCAGGAAATGAAGAGCATTGATCTTTAAACTTAGGTCATTCAGGTGTTGCATGGGTACAAACGAGTTTAGTGATTTTAATTTATTTATTATGGATTCCACTATTTAAACAAAGCAACTATAAGTCATCCTTATGGGATTTTTATAATGTGCAAAATTTCAGATGCCTAGCAATGAAGAGTGGGAACGGTATCGTGCATGTCTGATCTTGAAGCTCACATGAAGGATAAGCTTCTAAAGTACCTTGCTTAATGCTCGGTGCTTTTTCTTCTTAGTTTCTAAAGTAGCTTGCTTTATGCTCAGTGCCTTTTCTTCTTAGCTTCTAAAGTACATTGCTTAATGATTCTTTTCAGGCCATTGAGAAAAAGCCCCGAAGCTGAAGTATGACCTTCCCTTTACTTGGAACTTGGAAGTAATCAAAAGCTATTAGCGAGCGTAAACTGTGTAAGGAGTACCACCATCAACTGGTGTGGAGAATAGCAAAAGATGGTATATGAATGACAATCCAGATTGAGAGACATTTAATAAGGCACACCAACACTTATATGGGTGACATACAGGAGAAGAAACTATAAGAAGAAAAACCAAATAATATAATTGATAAGTGTACTAAATTCAAATAATAGATTGAATTGTATATTTGTTGTGACACTATGATATATTATTTTTTGTTGCTTTTTGTTGTATCATGTATATTTTATTTTGTTGCAGCTTGTTATTTTTTGTTGCACCTTATTTCTTATTATTGTTTATTCAGAATTTTGTTGTTTATTTGGATTTCTATTTATTTTTCTTCATCCTTAAAATAGATATATATTTATATACAAACACTTAAAATATTAAATTTCAGTTAATGAATATGAACAACAACAAGAAACATGAAGAAACAATAAAAAACAGAATTTTGAAAGTTATCAACAAAAATAAACACAAAGAAACAATGAGAAAAAAATTGGCATTAAAATGATCATAATAATTATTAGATTCTGTAACCATTTTAAAAGTTTTGAGTTACAAAAATTGCACTTATTACCTTTCTGTATCATGTATATTTCATTTTGTTGCATCGTGTTGCATTTTGTTGCAGCTTGTTATTTTTTGTTGCACCTTGTTTCTTATTATTGTTTATTCAGATTTTTTTGTTTATTTGGATTTCTATTTATTTTTCTTCATCCTTAAAATAGATATATATTTATATACAAACACTTAAAATATTAAATTTCTGTTAATGAATATGAACAACAACAAGAAATATGGAGAAACAATAAAAAACAGAATTTTGAAAGTTATCAACAAAAATAAACACAAAGAAACAATGAGAAAAAATTTGGCATTAAAATGATCACGATAATTATTAGATTCTGTAACCATTTTAAAAGTTTTGAGTTACAAAAATTGCACTTATTACCTTTTTCAAAACTTTCGGGTATTTTTTTTTTAAAATTTTATTTTCAATTTTCACATTTTTATTTCATAAATTTATATATTTATAAAATTTCTTAGGTTTTTAGTATTTATGTATTTCAGTTTAAAAAATACTCTTTTCATAAAAAACTTTAAATGCTTTTCATATTTTTATAATATTAAATTACGAATTTATATATTTTGTGAAAATTTACGATTATAATTTTTTATATTTTTGCTTTTTGGAAATTTTTATTTTCAGCTTTATTTAATTTACATGAATTTTAGTTATCATTAACCTTTTATTTTTTGATAAATTTTAAGAATCTTAGTTTCTATTTTTATTCTACTCATAAAAATTTTATTTTATTTTTGCATGTTTCTTATATATTTAGTTGAATTTTATTTTTTTCAAATTTTTTATATTTATTTGAAATTTTTATGATTTTACTTTGTATATATATTGATTTAAAAAATATTACTCTTTCAAAAAAGATTTATAATTATTATTCATATTTTCAAATAGTTCCAAAACATTTGTTTCTTATTTTACATGTTTTTCATTTTTTTTTTAATTTATAAGTTTTTACTTTTTGTAGTTTCTTATTGTTATAACTTATTACTTTATTTAACTTTTTAAAGTTGTAAGTGCTCTCTCTTTTACAAAAAAAAAGTTGTAACTGCTCTCGAGAGCATAGAAATTCATTTCAGTATCTTGATTGAACTTTAAATCATTTTTTTTATTTTTTTCTCTTAAATGTATTATAATTATGAAATTTTGCAAGTGTAATTATAGAGCATAAAATTGGCACGGGTTTCCATCTTCCAATCCGTTCCGTTACTTAACAAGTAGACAGGCTTCCGTTATGGTCATGGTCTATTTTTGAAATGCAAATCTTTTCAGTCTATTTTTGAAAGAAATTTTGAAAAGTGAAAAAAAGTGATATTATTTTCATTTTTGGTCCATTTGTGAAAAATTCCCAAAACGTTTGAGACGGGTGCGGCTGTTTCCTAGGAATGGACCGGCCCGGTACCCGACCCGACCCGGCCCAGTACTGTGCGGGATCGGCCCGGCCCGGCCGACCGAGACTGGGGGCCCAAACCGAGAATAGGGCGGGCGGGCTACGGGACAAAGAAACTGCTGACCGGCCTGTTCGGTCCAAGATCGGTCCGGGCCTAACGGCTAGTTTAAAAAAATTGTTTAAGACTTTTAATGGCTTTGCAGCTATGTGTGGGGTGGCCAAGCGGCTTTATAGCCGTTGCGGCTGTCTAGGGGGGTTACGGGTAAAAAAATCTATAAATACTCCTATTTTCTAAACAATTTTCTACACCTATTTTTCAATTCTTCCTACTCTCTAATACCCTCTAATCATCTCAATCTTCATCTTCTCCAAATTTCTCTACACCTAATTAATATACTCCCTCCGTCCCCAATAACTTTGTCATGTTTGATCGACACGAGAAATAATAAAGTAAAAATTGTGTGATTGAGGTTTGTGCAGAGGAGAGAGAATGAACTGGAACCACAAATTCTTTACTTAAAAGGGAAAGTGGCAAAGTTAATTGAACATCCAAAAACTGAAAGTTGGCAAAGTTATAAGGGACGGAGGGAGTATATCATATCTGTTTAAATCAGTTATACAATTATTATATCTACTTATATATTTATTATCTACATATAAATACATATATTATATTACTTATATTTATATGTACTTAATATGTACCTATCATCTACTTGTTATTTACTTATATTTAACCATTACATCAAATTAATATATTAAGTATATATATTAAAGTATTAAATAAGAGGGTACTACTCATCTTATAGTAGTATACTTATATATTACTTGTATATACTATAAACAATATATTATATATTAGTTACACTTTAATTAATATTCGTTAAATATATCGTATTACTTACACACTCACACTCCCGTTAATTAGTATATACATTCATACATTTTTCCTATTAGTTATATTTTCATTAATATTACTATGCTTGTTAGATTAAAATAAAAATATAAAAGTAGTGTCAATTTTAGTTAAACTAGTTATATTTATAGTTGCAATATAAATATAAAAGTAGTTGCAATTACTTACTACATTTATCCTAGTACTTAATTTTAGGGGCTGTTTACTTTTGACTTAATGGACTTAATAGATATCTCGACTTAACCGTTCAGCAATATTGTGATGTTTACTTAGAACTTAATAAAATCTTGATTTATTCGCGTAGACGTTTATGACTTAATGGTTCAGCTGATTTTTAGCACTTCTTAGCATTCAGACCTAAACATCTCTTTTCTAACCTTGTTTCTCCATTTCGTTCGGACCTCAACTGCTATTTATACTTGTGAACTTCACCAATCCGACGAACTTCAAACTTCATCAATCAGTATTTCCTCTCAGTTTTTATCTTTGCAGCCTTTCTCCTACTTCTCAATCTAGTTTAGATTTTCTAGTAACATCACTATATTTATATGGGTTAATCGATTGTGGAAATTATAATCGATTTTTAGCTCTGCCGTTTAAAGACCATGATGCATCAGATAGAATCAGGTCGATGCACAAAAAGAACCAGGCACACCATTTAAAATTCTTGAAAATAAATCAGGTAGAAAAAATTAGTTTCCTTAAGGATTCAGTTTAGGAGAAGGTGAGCAATTACGATTTTAACTTTTCCAAGATGTAATACGTAGCAATAGGTTAGGGATGGTTTGTTTTGATGTTCATATTTTTATAACAAAATGACTTATTCGAGCAATGGAATGATGAGGCAATATTTAACGATGAAGTAGGGGAAAGTAAACAAAGTGGAGAAAAAATACATGGAACACAATGGGAAAGTCAATGGAAAAAATACGAGTTTACGATCGGGATGAAATTGTTAATAGATTAGTAATAAATGCTTAATATATCATGTTTTGTGAACTTGCTTTTTATTAATTTGATATTATAATAAATTTTACTACCCCTTAGTACACTTGTTATATTGAATTATTAAACTAGTTGCAATTTTAGTTAATTTACTACACTTGTTAGATTAAAATATAAAAATAGTTGGAATTTTAGTTAATCAAACTACACTTGTTATATTGAATTATTAAACGAGTTGCAATTTTAGTTAATTTACTACACTTGTTAGATTAAAATATAAAAGTAGGTGGAATTTTAGTTAATTAAACTATCAAACTAGTTGGAAGTTTAGTTAATTAAACTACACTTGTTATATTGAATTATTAAACCAGTTGCAATTTTAGTTAATTAAACTACACTTGTTATATTGAATTATTAAACTAGTTGCAATTTTAGTTCATTTACTACACTTGTTAAATTAAAATATAAAAGTAGTTGCGATTTTAGTTAATTAAATTAGTAAACTAGTTGCAATATTAGTTGGATTAAAGTATTTATTATACTACTTGGAATTTTGCTTTAATTTTACTAGTCACATTTTAATAAAAAAGTCACATTTTTATATTATAATCACATTACTTACATTTTAATATAAAAGTCATATTTTTAGTATTGTTACAAATTACTTACATTTGTTATTACTTGCATTGTTTTTGTACTCACATTAACTTATTTGTTAGAATTTAATATTTGTTACATTTTAAGATGGAACGCGGTAGACATTCTGTAGATATGGGTAACCTCCACCGCAACCGAAAGAAGGAGATTGGGAGGAATCATCCTACTTCACGCAAAGGTAAAGGACACATCGGATCTTCTACTCAAAGCCAATATGATTTTGAAACGGATTACCAACGGAGAGATGCGGATGTGATGTCTGATGCACAACTACATCAACTATTGGCCCAACAAGATGGGCGATTTTATCAACAACATGACATCCCCGACATTGAGGAAGAGCTCGAGGATGAGGAAGCGGAGGGGACGATCCGGCGATGACCGGGGACGAACAAGGCGGCTCTCAAACCCCGGACGATGACACCCACGATGAGGATGAGGCTGGTTCATCCAACCCGGTAAGAAAGGTGAATCTCTCCTTATGAAAAATAAATATAAAAAGTGGAAGGACCCGGAAACCGAGAAGTGGTACGCAACTTGCAAGCATTGTAAGCATTAAGCAAGATATTAGCTTGGGGATTTCACAAGGATACAGCGGCGCCGATAGACATATTAAGGCTCATCACCTCGTGGAGTATGTCAAATTAAAAGGCAAGTGGAAGCAAGCTCAAATAATGAGGTTTGCAACTACCAACCCTATGGTAATTTCTTATATGATGATTCCAAACATTAAACTAATATGTCTCACTTAATTATTGAAAAAAAATTGTCTTTTATTTTTTCTGAAAGTCTTGCTTTAAAAGCTTATGCTCAAGATTCTTTAAATCCTCAATTTAGAAATTATAGTGGCAAAACCATTAAAAAAGAAGTTCTAAGGCAATATGGTTTGGAAAAGGAGAGATTACAAATGTTTTTCGCAAAATTGATGGGCGTGTTCGTATTAGTAGTGATATATGGGAGGATACTCATCATCTTTTGTATTATTTGGGTGTGACTACACATTATATTGATGATGATTGAGAAATGCATAAATGTGTTCTTGCTTTTTGTGAATTTTGATAATATTTGTATTCTCATTGAGCGTATTTTAATTGAGTACAATTTGATTGATAAGGTGTTTGTTATGGGTTTTGATAATGCTAGTGATGGAGTATATTGGTCTAGGCCCCAGGACCCACATACTCAGAAGAACAGAAAGCACAAGCCACTACGTGGTGCCCTCGTCGGCCAAAGGACTCTCATCGGCCGAAGAGGGACCGACTCAGAATATGACCCTGAAGCCAGGGAACCAGGGTGTCCTCATTGGCCGTGCCTTCATCGGCCGTGCCCTCGTCGGTCAGACCCTCGTCGGCCACGGAAGTCTCACAGAACTAGATTTTACACTTATTCATTTATATAGCCCATCAGTTGCTTTGTATCCGGCCCAATAGCGGTCCAGTTGTAAATGGGCCTCCCACGCCCAAGGCTTGGGAGTCCAGCCCGTATTTTTCCTATAAATACTTCCTCTGGCGGTAGTTATAGGGGTTACAAAATCATTATATTGAAGCATTTACTTGCACTTCTCTCTCTAACTCTCACTTCTCTCTAGATATACTCTATCATTTGGTGCTTTCATTGAGAGCTAGAACAATCAATTAGCACCCTTTGTCGCTACCAAGCACAGCTAACCACTGATCATGGGAAGAACCAAGTCAAACCGCAACCTCATCAGCAAGGCCATCCCTGAGGATCAGGAGACCAGGGGGCATGAGGAGGACGTTACGGCCGACCAGGTCGGCGGAGGGGACGTCTTCCAGGAGGCCATCAACCTCACGTCGGACCTCCGCAACCAGCTCAACGGCAGTGCCCCTGACGCCCGTATCGGCCTGGACAAGAAGCGCGCAGAGAAGACAGACCACGCCCCGGCCCAGCCTATGGCCGCGGCTTCTCCGTCTGTGGATCCACAGGTCCAGGCCGCGTTGTCGGTCATCATCGCCAGCTTGGCCCAGAACCCCACCATCCTCAGCGCACTCTTGCTAAGGACTAGGGGGGACGTCACTCCACCTCCTCAGCCCCAACCTTTGGCCGTCAGGTTAGGCAACGATGAGGGGGTGATGGCCCAGGACACGGCGTCGTCCCACTCCCACCCCGCTTCCTCTCTTCGGCCTGGGCAGACCCCAGCGCGTGGAAAAGCCTCTGCCTTCAATAGGCTAGGTGACACGCGCCGTCATCCGGTTTCGGAGAGGATGCCAGGGCGGATTGGTGAGCGTCGGCCTGGCTCGCCAAGGGAAAGCTTGGGGTCTGTGTCCCGGACAGCGGACCAGCCCCGCCTGGACAAGGGCAAGGGAAAGTTGCACGAGGACGACATGCGCCACCAGATCAATGCGGCCCACGATGAGCGCATGAAGAACCAGCAGGGCGCCGCTGCGGCCGCCAGGGATCCCCGGGATGAGGTCATCGCCCAGCTGGAAAGGAGGCTGGCCCAGATGGAAGCTAGGCAATCGTCAAACGTCCCTACAGCCGGTGCCTCCAACGATCCTGGCATCAACGCTCTCATAAACAAGGTCAGCGCCCTTGAGAGGGAGTTGGCCGAAGGGCGAGGTGACCGCGTCATCCAGGTCAGGACCAGGACCCCCTTCACTAAAAGGGTGCTCTCGGCCCCCATCCCGGAGAAGTATAGGAGAAACGCCATCAAGTCCTACGACGGCCGATCAGACCCCCAGGAGCATTTCAGCCGCTACCAGAATAAAATGTTGATGGTGAACGCGTCAGACGAATATCTCTGCCGTTGGTTCCTCTCCACTCTTGAGGGGCCGGCGTACGAGTGGTTCAACGCGCTTCCCGAAGGAAGTATTGACTCATGGCAAGACCTTGCCCAGCCCTTCCTCACCCACTTTGCCGGGAGGAAGCGTGCGAAGAAGTACTTCACCCATCTCCTCTCCGTCAAGCAGCAACATGATGAACCCCTCCGGTCATTTATTGATCGGTGTACGAGGGAGACCGAAGAGATCGAGGGGGCCGATGAGCGCACCCTCCTCGTCCTTTACTAGGGAGCCCTCCGCAGCTCCCCGTACGCCAGGAGCCTCATCACTGACCCCTCGAGGTCGTATGCCAAGGCGCTTCAGCGCGGGAGCTTGTACGCCGACGCCGACGAGCTCCACAACCACAAAAGAGAGGGAGGCCATCCCTCCAAGAAGACAAATCCTTCGCCGGCCCCGGGACCATCCCCGGCCGGCCAGGGTGCCCAGGGCCGTCACAGCTCTGGTGGACAAAGCAAGAAAGACCGCCACTGGTGGCCGAGGTTGGAACGGCCGGGGGTCCCCCTCACCCACCCGGTCAGCACCATCTTCGACTACGCCGAGAAGCATGGCCTCATTGAGCAGGCTCCTCGCCCGGCCGAGGAGGTTCTTGCCATCCAGCAAGGCGGCACATATTGCCGGTTTCACAAGAACTCCTCGCACAACACCGACGACTGCATTACGCTGAAGAAAGCCATCGAGCGCCTTATTCGTCAGGGGGAACTCTCCCAATTTGTTAAAGGTGGCCCGCGCAAAAATACGTGGGTTAACACCGGCAAACCTGGGGGCGAACCCTCTACGAAGAAGCGGGAGATCGGTAGGCTCAGCGACGACGAGGACTTTGAGGAGCCTCTGCCAAAGAAGAACCATATTCACCTCATCGTAGGTGGGAATATCGGGGGGACTCCGCCACCCAGAGGAAGAAATGGGCCCAATCCCTTTACATTGGGGAGATGTCCCACGTCCCCCCCCCCCCCCCCCCCCCCAGCCGAAGAAGCGGCGAACGGAGGCGATCACCTTCACCGACAAGGATCTGCCTCCGGGTACGGAACCGCACAGGGACGCCCTCGTCATCCGGTGTGAGATCGGTGACTCCATCATCCACCGTACTTACATCGATACGGGGAGCTCCGTCAACGTGATGTACCTGAACACCTTCAAGTAGCTGAAGCTGGACAAAGCTCTGCTGAAGCCGATCAAGACACCGTTGTCCGGCTTCACTGGGGACTCTATCGACGCTGAGGGCACGATAGTACTCCCCGTGGAGGTCGGCGACGGCCCCCACCGCGCCAAAATTAACATGGAGTTCATGGTGGTCAACCTCCAGTGCGCCCACAACCTGATCTTGGGGCGGCCAGCACTGGAGGATTTGGAGGCCATCATCCCTATGAAACACTTGTGTCTGAAGTTCCCCACCAATGGCGGCATCGGCTACGCCAGAGGAAACCAGAGGATAACCAGAGCATGCTACCTCAAGCTAACAAGGCCGGCCGAGAGGGAAGGACAGAGAATAGACACCATCACAGCGGCCGCTGCCAAGGACGAGGAAAGGCCGCATGCCGAACCGGCCGAGGAGGTCGAGGAAGTCCCTCTGGATACCTCCCGGCCGGAGCGGGTCCTCAAAATCGGGAAACAACTCCCACAGGACCAGCGGGACGCCATCCTCCTCGTCCTACGGTCATACGTCGTCATCTTCGCGTGGGGCCCAGACGACATGCCAGGCATCAGTCGACAGGTGATCACCCACCGGCTGACCGTCGATCCAGCCTCCGCGCCTGTCAAGCAGAAGCGGCGCTACTTATCCGCCGACATGCGGGACTTCGTCAAAGGGGAGGTCGCCATGCTCCTCTCAATCAACCACATCAAGGAGGTGAAGTACCCGACGTGGCTAGCCAACATCGTCCTCGCCCAAAAACCGCCGACATTCAGAATGTGTGTTGATTACACTGACCTGAACAAGGCGTGCCCCATGGACCCGTTCCCTCTCCCCAACATTGATCAGTTGGTGGACGAGACGACGGGATGCGAGTTGATGTCGTTCCTTGATGCTTTCAGAGGGTACCACCAAATTTTCATGCATGAAGATGACGCTGAGAAGACGGCATTCATGACCCCGGAGGGAATTTTTTGCTACCTCGTCATGGCTTTCGGACTAAAAAACTCTGGCGCCACCTATACCAGGATGGTGGCCAAAATCTTTAGAGCAATCCTCGGCCGGACGATGGAGGCATACGTCGACGACATGATTGTCAAGAGCAGGCAAGCCACCACACATGCTGACGAACTCCGGGGCGTCCAAGCTCCGCCTCAACCCTAAGAAGTGCGCCTTTGGCGTCCAAGGTGGCAAGTTCCTCGGCTACATGGTCAGCCGGAGAGGCATTGAAATAAATCCAGAGAAGATACAGGCTATCATCAACATGGAGCCACCCCGCAACGTCAAAGAGGTACAACGGCTGACAGGGCGACTGACGGCCCTGAGTCGTTTCCTCTCCAAGTCAGCCGAGGGGTCACTCCCTTTCTTCCAGATCATGCGTAAGGCAAACAGTTTCAAATGGACGACGGAGTGCCAGGAAGCATTTGAAGAGCTGAAGAGGCTCCTTTCGTCCCCACCAGTGCTCTCCAAGCCCAAGGCCGGCGAAACCCTCTTCTTGTACTTGGGTGTGAGCACGTCGGCCATCAGCTCTGTGCTCATCCGTGAGGACGAAAGGGTGCAGAAGGCCATTTTCTACATCATTAAAACACTTAGGGAGGCCGAGCTCAGGTACTCCCCCATTGAGAAGACGGTACTAGCCATCGTCCATACGGTGAAAAAGCTGGGGCACTACTTCCAGGCCCATGTCGTCCATGTACTGACCCAGCAACCCCTTGGCGCACTCATGAGGAGCCCCACTAGCTCCTCAAGGATGGTGAAATGGGCGATCTTCCTCAGCCAATTTCATATTGAGATCAAGCCAAGGCCATCCATCAAAGGGCAAGCCTTGGCCGACTTCGTCACCGAATGCACGGCAAGGGAGACAACCGCTACCACCCCCCGGGCCAGAGCCTGATGACACATGGATCCTCTTCACCGACAGCTCATCGGCCGCGAAATCATGCGGCGGCGGCGGCGTCCTCATATCCCCTGAAGGATTCGGAGCTTACTATGACATCCGCTTCAACTTCAGGGTATCCAACAATGAAGCTGAGTATGAGGCCCTCCTCAGCGGCCTCAGACTTTCCGCTGGCCTCAAATCAGGCACATCAGAATCAGGTGCGACTCCAAGCTGGTAGTGGGCCAGGTTGAGGGTACGTACGAAGCAAAGGAAGGCCGGATGAAGCAATACAAACAGGCGGCAGAGGAGTTGCTGAAGGCGTTCGAAACCCACGAGATCACACAGATCCCAAGGGCCGAGAACGCCGAGGCCGACATCCTCTCCAAACTCAGCTCGGACACTCCGGAGCACATCTCCCAGTTAGCCAAGATCAAGGAGCTGAGCATGCCCAGCATCCATGCCAGCCCCATCTTGTGCATCCAACAACGACCGGAGGACTGGATCTCCAACATCACCACTTTCATCACAACGGGGGAGCTACCCCAGGACGAGGAGAGGGCCAAGCTCGCCAAAGTCAGGGCCCCAAGATACACCATTGAAGATGGCAAACTCTATAAACGATCCTATAATGGTACTCTCCTCCGATGCCTACACCAGGACGATGCCGATGTGGCCGTGGAAGAAGTTCACTGCGGTGTTTGCTCCTCACACCAGGGCCCCTTCAGTATGTCCCGACGTCTCGTCGTCCAGGGCTATTTCTGGCCGACTATGGCGCGGGATTGTGCGGATCTAGCAAGGAAATGCACCACGTGCTAGGTGCTCCAGAAGGCCCCTGGTCGGCCAGCCGTCAACTACGCCCCCGTCAGCACTGCAATTCCCTTTTCGCGATGGGGGATTGACCTGGTCGGCCCTCTACCCAGAGCTGCCGGCAACAACCGCTACATCATCGTCGCGGTCGACTACTTCACCAAGTGGGTCGAAGCGGAACCTTTGGCCAGCATCACGGGGGCTAGGTGTCAGAAGTTCGTTCACAAGAACATTCTCACCCGTTTTGGTGTCCCCCAGGAGATCATATCCGACAATGGCACCCAGTTCGAAGCGACGTGTGACACTCCGAAAAGTTTAAATAAAATAAATAATTTTATTAGTACGATAAAGTGTTATTTTAATAATTAAGTGAATTAGATTGGTGACATTTTTTTTAATCAGATAAAAATGCTTCAATAATAAAAATGACAATTTAAGAAGTTTTAAATCATGATGGTATAAGTTAAATTTAATGTGTACAAAGATGACAACGTAGGTACATAATACATACACGTACAGTATTGTACGCAACACAATTGCGGAGTAATAACAAAGATTAAGTTGACTTTTCAAAGGCACGCTTATAAACAAAATATGTAGTATACAGTATGTAACAACTTACCTAAAATACAGTTACGTATTAACCAAGAAGTAAACCAAAATACTACTCCTTAACATTAAAAACAAATATAGGCGACCAACTACGTTACAAACTCTACGCATCAGTTATAAACCAGCAAAGGAAAGATTTTAAAAATAAAGGAGGAATATCACCAAACGTATGAAACGATAAGCTCGTGCGTAGTATCCAACGCTCAAAACCTCAAACTAATCGGATAAACCATAGAAACGAAACTTTGGGATCTGAAACATAAGCTTGAACCTTCAGCCACACCTATAAATATCAGCTTCAGACCTGCAAATTTTTCCACCCCAACCCAAAGCTCTACGCACGCATATACATATATATGTATATATATGTGTGTGTGAAAAACGCAACCCTTTGCTTTTGCCAAAAACCAGAGCTTTAAACACCCTAAAAATCTTCCCCTTCGAGAGAGGAATTCAACGGTGAAAGAATCGTTGAAAACGAACGTCGGAAGAAGGAGAACAAGCTCGCCGGGCTGATTTTGCGACGGGAAACGGAGCAGGGAAAACAAAGCTGCCATCACCGCCAGTCCATCACCGACCACCGCTGCCCCAGAACTAGCCGATAGCACCGCTGTTTCGCTCGTCCGAGGAGGTAAAATTTTTCCCATGCGTTTTGCTCTCCTCCGGCGTTGCAGCGAAGAAGACAACCCAGCTTAGCTGAGGTCTGTCTTTTGGGCCAGCAGCTATTGGGCTGTTTCTTTTATTTTATTTTATTTTTGGGCCAGTCCGTCCCGTCCCAGTTGCAATAAAAACTTAAAAATAAAATAGTAAATGAAATAAATAAAATCAAGAAAAATATAAATTTAATACCTAGTATGACTATACGTATTTGGACCAACCAGAATTGAAAGAAACTATTTTTAGCTATTTTTAATTGATTTAATTGTAATTGGGCCAATTTGTACACATTTAGTAAATAGTTAACTAAATGATGAAAATAATTATGAAATACATGTTAGGGTAAACTAGAATAAATATATGACTAACTAGGAGCTTAAGGACCATTTATAATTAATAAAAATTAATATTTAGTATATTTAATTGTAATTGAACCGGTTAATAGATATATGAAATTAAATGAATAATTAAGGAAAATAATTATAAAATAGATATCTGGGCAACCTAGGTCAAATATAGACCCAAAATATATTTATGGACGGTTATTAATTTATAAAGTCAATTCTTAGGCTATTTAATTTAATTGGGCCATATAAAACTAGTTAAGTAATTAAATAAGAAAATTTTAATATTAATGGTGAAATAAATACATCAATGAGATTTAAAATAATATTCTGGACAAAAAAAATGATTAGTTTATTTAAATAAATTTTTATAATAGTCTAATTTATTAATAATGTTGAGTAATTTGAATAGTTTACTTAAAAGAAAATAATTCAGATATGTTCCCTATATTTTAATAAAATTAAAATATAATTAATGTTTTATAAGTAAAGTAAATTAATGGTGATTATTAAATTAAAAAATGGATGTTGTAGTTAATTATAGTCGGATATTTTATTTAGGTTTAGAATTCAAATATTGTAATTAATGGTGAAATTAATAAGGTATTTGATTAATAAAAGTGATTAACTCGAATAATTAATTAATTAAATTAATAAATTCGAATAAAAGAATAAAAAGGAGAAAAATCGGCTAAAATTATTACAAATTGAATTAATGACTAATTATATCATCTTAATTAAAAAGGTGATTATCTAGAGACCGGATTAGAGGAAGATAACTAGGAGCATCAGGACTTAAGGTAAGTTTCTCTGCCAATCCAAAATTGTTTCCTCGTATTATATGCTTATTATGCATTATGTGATTAAGTGTAAATTTTAAATGTGTACTATTTTGGACGACTAAGAATTTGTGAAATATTGGAGATATATTTTGGGATTTAATCCCTAGTATGACTTGGAGTGAATTTTTATGTAAAAGAATTTTGGAGTTTTTATGAATTTTGAATTGTGTGTATGTGATTTTGAGGAATACAAATTAAAAGTACTTTTTGGGGTATTAAATATTTTTAAATACCTTTGAGACTATTTAGAGAGATTGAGAAATATTTTTGGAAGCATATCTTGATTCATGATAAAATTAAGGATTTTATAAGAAGTGAGCACCCGGGAGAAATCCGTGGTGTCGGTTTTTCCACATCCGGATAAATGTGGAGAGTGGTTAGAGCTATATACCGCGGGTTTAGTTTAGGTTGATTATTGGTGGCGGGAGAAATTCCGGTAAATATTGGTGGCGGGAGATTCCCGGTATTTCTTTTGAGAACTTTAAAAGTTCTTTGGTGGCCGCGGTAGTAGTTTCTAATTACCCGGGTTTCTAACCCATTGTGAGGTAGGGGGACGTTGTCCGAACTACTTGGACTTCTTACTACTCGGAGGGCTTGGAATCCCTTTTAGGGGGTGTGCACACTTAAGGGTGAAGTTCAGTTTCCAATTGGTGGTCGATGGGAGCCGGAATTCCGGGATGAGTCGTACGTCCTAATTGGGCTCGAGGAATCTTGAGTTTCGCCCATCCTAAAAGAATCTGAAAGTGACATTGATTTCGGAATGGTGATATTTTTAGCTACAAAAGTTATTTTTGAAAAGTGATACTTCTTTTGAGATATTAATTAATTGTTGGGAGCTTATAAATATTATTTTTAATTATAAGGGTATTTGAGATTGTTGATAAATAATGTTTTGAAAAGAATTTCGGTGGTGTGAGTATTTTTATATATAGTATTATGTGAAAAACTATTTTTGTCAAACTTGATTATTTTACGGGGTTGGGTAGTACTTACTTAGCTCTAATGCTAACTTTTGTTTCATTTTCTTTGTTTTGTTCTCTACACTTTATTTGTGCAGGTAATGATGAATATGAAGCTCATGATGTTTGACGAGCCTTGAGAGCGTTTTAGAAGATTTATGTGTAGCCTTCACTTAGTTTAAATAATGTTATTAAATTTTGAATTTAAGTTTTTAATTCGGTTGAACTCGTGGTGGATAGCCTCAACATCCAGCCAAGTTGAGGGCTGGGTGTGGCGGTAACACATCCTTTTTCCATTACTGTTATTTCCGCTGCAAAACTCTATCTATTTTTAAGGAATAAATCAATGTTGTTATCAATATATTATTATTTCAAGTATTATTTTGGGCGGGAAAATGGGGGTGTTACACGGCGCCCTTCCAAGAGCTCCTTCGAGAATGGGGAATAAAGCACCGTTTCTCCTCCGTTGCCTACCCTCAAGGCAACGGGCATGTGGAGAACGCCAACAGAACCATAATGGAGGGGCTGAAGAAGAACCTACAGGACGCAGGAAGAAGTTGGGCCGACGAGCTCCCCAACATCCTGTGGTGCTATCTTACTACGCCGAGGAGGGAACCGGGTGAAACACCTTTCGCCCTGTGCAACGGTTTTGAAGCAAAGGCACCCACGGAGGTCACCATTCCCAGCCGACGGGTGGAGCAGTATGACCCAGAGGTCAACGAGGAAAACATGAAAATCGACCTCCACCTGGTCGACGAAAGACGTGAACAGGCATTCATCCGAGCAGAGAACTACCGGCGTCAAGTGAAATCATACTATGACGCCAAGGTACGTTCCCGAGAATTCCAAGTGGGGGACTACATCCTCCGGCGAAGGGAAGCAAGTCAGCCGACGGAAGGAGGCAAGCTAGCCTTGAAGTATGAAGGTCCCTACATCGTCAGTGCCGTGGTGAAACCCGGTACCTACAAGCTTAAACGCTCCAACGGGACCAATGTACCACAAACGTGGAATGTACACCATTTGGTGAAGTTTTATCAATAATTCGAAGGAGGTGCAGCCGACGAAGCCCTCACCCTTTGACGGGTTATTGATCGAACGCCACCCTCGGCCTTGAGCCACTTTTGAAAAAAATCATGTTTCCTTTGATTTCTTGGAATTCAAGTACCACATTAACAGACACCCTCATCGGCCACCTTAAAGTGAAAGGCTCAGGCATGGCCGATGTGGCGCTTCGCATCTGCGGCCTTAGAGCGAAAAGCTCAGGCACGCCCCATTGTATTTTGTATCAGCGAAAGGTTTAGGCCCAGCTGAGAGAGCACGTCGTACCGGCCCCTCAGAGCAAATCACTCATGTAGGGTTGACGATGTCCCCAGGATGATGGGCCCGCAAACGGCCCACGTCTTAAAACGGGAAGTTCATCGCGTCGTCCACGCGCCTGATCGCAGGACGACAGGCCTGAAATCATGGCCGAGGTGACAAAATCCCCAAACTCAGGGATGGGCAACGGCAGCCGTTGGAAACCAACAAAAAGTCTAGCCCGCGTCATAAATAGGCGACAAGACCCCCCCCCCCCCCCCCCCGAGATCATGGACGTTATAAACGAAGTCCAAACCGGCCGGAGGACTATCGACCCCTTCGGCTGAAGCTTGAAAGAAGGACACTCCCCGAAATAGGGAACAAAAAAAAGAGAGAAGCTGAGGACTGCGCGCACTTGCCGGCCTCGAGCAGTAAAAATAAATCCCCACAAATCAGCCACATTTGGCTAAGTACATATCAGTTGAATACAAAGATAACACTACCAACAGGTAACGTGGACGAAGCGCCCACCCACTACAAGGAAAGTGTCAAGGACGGAGCATGCGCCCATAAAATCCTAACCAAAGTGGTTGGGTGAAACGAGGGTGGTAACCTTCATTGGCCATGACCACCTGAAGGGCCAACACTTAGCATGAAAAACAAAGAATCATGGTTTGACACTTAAACACAATCCTGAAGTTGACCACCGGAAAGGAGGCCCAGGACGAAGCGGGCAGTAAAACACCCGCGGGAAAGTTAAACACGAGTGGCAACCCCTACCGGCCACAACATTCTTGCTGGCCGTTACAGGCGCTAAAACCTAGGCGGTTGGTCAAGATGAAAATCTTTGGAAAAATTTGTCTAAGTGATTCCCAAACACTTAGGGAAAATTTCTGAGGAAAAAGTTCCCTGAGTGAATTCCAACACTTCGAGAATTTCTTGAGGAAAGCAAACGCGAAGGAAAAGACAAACACCTAGGAACCCTCATCGGCCACACCGCCCAACTTGGCCGACGACAGTACTAAGCAGACAAACTACACGGCCTAACACTTGGACAATCTCCTCAATGAAGGGACAGCCTCAAGACGAAGCGGGCACTCAAATACCTGTAGGTGCACGTCTCGGCCTCGCCAACGGCCGGTAAGGTCTTGCTAACCGTTAAAGACACTACGACTAAGGCGGCTGCTCAAGTTGACACTCAGTGGACTCCAAACACTTAGAAAGTTTCCCGGAAAACACAAATACCAAAGGCGTGGCCGACGACGGTACCACACAGAAGAAACTACACTTCGGCCATGACACTCAGACGGCAAAGGTCACTTACCCTTATCGGCCACAAAACAGAAATCCAAGCCGACCTCCTGTTTAGACAGGGGGCATGGGAACAAAGGGGCCGCAAAGAACACCGGGCCGACAAGAATACCACGTGCGGCATTGGCTCAACACTTAGGAAATTTTCCAAAGTATCGGTCAAAAGTGAAAGGAGGCGTAACATCAAGACGACGAGAACACCCACCCACTTGAAGCCCTGATACTTAGAGAATTTCCTAAATCCCAATTCCAAAACACTTAGACGAATTTTGGAAAGAAAAAAAAACAGAGGAACCAAACAGAGAACAAGACGACAAGACAGCAAGGAACTTAAACATGTTTCATTAACATAAATCATTACATGGCGGGCACTTCGGCCGTTACAGTCAAACGATGAAACATAAATGACAAATTATAAGTTAAAGGCAGTCATGGATGATCACGCCTCCGTAGCGGCCTCGTCGGCAACGTGACCCGCAACGTCCTCCTCAGCGACAAGCTCGACACCACCCTCGGTCTCAGCATCCAGGCCGGCCTCTACGGCGGAAGTGGCGGTGTCGTCCAAGTAATCGTCCTCGTCATACTCCGATTCGCCGAGGCCGGAACTCTCTATGGGAGCCTGCCTATCGCACATAGGAATGTTGATCTGCTCCTCCAGATCCTTCATTAGCTGAGGAAGTCGTAGGTTCCGCCTGGCCCAACCCCGAGTGTAGTTCAGGGTTCTGAGAGCGCGACTCAGCCGCCGATAAATGAGCCTCTGCATCCGATGTTGTACCATGTTGTAATACACGAACATTTCCCGTTCAAAATATTCCTGGCCGGCAGGGGAGTTCTGCCCCAGTCTTCAAGCTTGGCCGCCACGACCTCATAGCACCAGGGCAGGCGCTCGTCGGCCTTCCAGCCTTCGGCCAGGAACTTCGCCACTGCATCATCAGCGGCCTTCACTGTCGCAGCCTCAGCTTCGGCCTTAGCCTTCTCGGCCTCATCTGCCCGCCGACGATCAGCCTCACGGGCACCCTTCTCCTCGGCCAATTTTGCCAGGGCCTCTTCCTTGGCCACATCGGCCTCATCGGCCCTCTTCTGCAAAGCGGCAAAGTCTCCCCGCAGCCTCCCCACGCAGCTCATGGCCTCATCGGCTGAGGCTGCCTTCTCCTCAAACTCCTTCAAGCGGGCAATCTCCCGCTGCTGGCTCTTGTTGCTTTCCATGAGCATAAAGGCACCCTGCAACGGAAAAGGCTATCAGGCAAATGTGCAAAAATATCAAAGGAAAACAACAAGGCTAAGGAAGAAAGGAATTACCTGGACGACAAGGTCCATACCACCGTCATATATCTTGACATCCCCCAGCTTGTCAAGATACACCCGGTCCTTGGCCTGAGAGAAAGGAAGAAAGGAATTGCCTGAGAGAGCACGCTGTGGCCGTCAACGCCATCATTGAAAATCCCCCCGTCCTTGGGGTATTCAATTTCCAGCTTATAAGTGGACGTAGCCACCACCTTGCCGGACCGCTTCGGCCGGGAGTCCTCAGCAAGGGAAAGGGGTTGAGAACCACCTCCGGAAAGACCAGAGCCAAGGTCCACGAGGGCAGCCGCAGCACTGGACCCTCCTTCGTCTGCAATCGGGACGGCTAGCACGCCGGCTTCATCGGCAATGGCAGAGGACGACGCTTTCTTCGACTTCTTAGCGGCTTGCATACCGGCCTCAATCAGCTTCCTCTGGGATTCCTCCGCCGACCGTTTTTTCTTCGGTGGGGGAGGTGGCCTCTTCGTCGCATCACCACCAGCAGCTGCCTTCGTCGCAGCCTCCTTGGCGGCCAGCTCCGCCTTGGCCCTTGCAGCGGCCTTGTTCATCACGGATCGTCGATCCATTACGAAGTCTGCACAACAAAGAAACAGGTCAGCAAAATAAAGACAAAGCAAAATAAGGACGCCGTAGGGGGTATTACCATCAGGCTCGGCAGGAACTCCCAGATCGGGGCCATCGGCCTCCTCGAAGGTCATGGTCATCTTTGGCCATAGTTGGAGGTCGTCTTCCTTATCACCATACACGAAGTATCTAAAGAAGCCGATAGCGGTCATCTTGTACTCCGTGATATAGTCCTTCACACTCCTCGCCCCCCCCCCCCCTCCAAGAAGGCCGCCACCTGAGCATCGAGGATTGAACTCTTGGGCGGGTCATGAAGAGTAAACCTTCCATCATGGCCGACGGAGGGGAACTCCGTGCCACCCTCGCCCAGGGACACGAAGACAAACTTGCTCTTCCAACCGTGTATGGACGAAGGCAAGTCCGTGAATGTCCTCTTCTTCGGCAGCTGCTGCAAAGTGGCGTAGCAGGCACAATTCTTGTGGCTCCCTCGGCCAATCTGGTAGAGATTCATGAAGAGGGCCGTTGTCGGCGTGTAACCCAACTCCGCACAACGGAGAAGGAACCCCACCATCAGCGAGTAACTATTAGGGGTCAGCAAGGCCGGCGGAAGGGGAAACCTCAGCCCCTTAGCGAAGCTCATCGGATACACCCCGAAATATCCCGGCGGCGGATTAAGCACGTGGTCCGTCGGCCTAGGCGCCCTGACCCTCCCAAACGGCCCCACATACATCTGTGCGACCAGATAATCAGCGGCACTGCTCTCCGGCTTGATGAGGAAAATGTTGGTAAGGTCCAGGTAAGAGAAACCTGACCCCTTCTTCGGCCGCCTGTTCCTCTTCGGCCGCGGCAGCCCCTTCACGGCAGACACCGGCTTCGGGCACAGAATGGTAGTAGAAGCGGACGCCCCGTCCACTACGCGGGAGGCCCCTACGTCCTCACCCTCATATGACGAAGCGGACCTTTCGTCCTCGTCCTCCTCGTCCGCATTATCCCCGGACTTGTACGGGCTCAGGTGTTTGATCTCTTCGGCACACTCCTCAATCACATCGTAGTCAAGAGACTTGGCGGAAGGCTCGTCGTCGTACGGGTAATACTCCTCGTTTAAGGATTTCATCTTAACAAATCCTAAGGCACTAAAGGGAGCTGATTCTGATCTAAAGTGTTTTTGTGACTAACATCGGATCAAAGCCTAGAAAGAGCGAAATATGTAAGAAGTAGAAGAACGGATTGAAGAACTAACCTTGAAGTTTTGAAGGAGGTGAAGAACACTCAGCAAGGGCTTTATCTCTCTAAAAATATTTGGGCAGCACTTCGTTACTCAGGATGCAAATGAGGCCTGTCCTCGGAACGGGGAGGGTATTTATAGCCCACCCTCCTAACGGTAACTACACGTGGCATCACCTTAGTGGCCACACCAACGGCCACCAATGGGATGCCACCATTCTGTCTACAGGCCAAACCCCCTCCACAAATCAGCGGCCCACCACCGAAGCAGGCCCTACGGATCAAGAAGGGAAAAATAACACCCACAACGGCCAAGGCATTCAACGGCCAACACAGCCTACGGCTACCCAGGTAGCACTCGTATCGGCCATTCAAGGGGCCACGCATAATGCAAATGAAGGCTTTACGACGTCCACAAAACCCCAAGGGAAAGGAACCCAACGGCCATGAGGCCCTCGCACTAAAACCTTGATGATAACCCTTTGAAAAGCGACCTGCGTCCAAGGGTTCTCCCACAGGGTTACCTTGGTCAGGAAATCGCCAAAGGGTTGGATCCAAGGGCAAGTATGAGGATCCCGCTTCGGCCTAGGTTTCAAACTACTCCTTCACCCCTCACTCACTCTTCGGCCTGAAGCAGTGGGGGACTGGGGGACTACACCAGCCTCAAGAATAACAGGCAAAATCAAAGAAATCCAAAAATATACTAAGTCCACAACTATAACATTAGATATGCACCACAACGTTCATAACATCGTGGTGCACCCTCGGCCGCGGCAGGGCTTGAGATCACAGGACACTTATCGGCTTTGAAACCACACATCACTCTCAAGCCAGGAATCAAGAGAAAGGTTAACATGCCTAAACCATTGTCGTCCATGTACCACAACGGCCCCAAGGTCCTCACAACTCCATATCCGGCCACACTGTTAACATCCCCAAAAGATTGGGCAATATGGCGCCTTATCGTCCAAAAGCATATGGTGTCATCAACAACGGCCAAAAGGAGTGCACAGCACCCTCAACGGCCTCATCAGCCCAAAAGGGAAACTCAACCAATCAACAACCAAGGATAGACACTACCTTCATCGGCCACTCGTGTCAGAACACTCATCATCCACAAACAAAGCGCACCAAAGGAACAATAGCCTTCCCCGCCCGCATCAAGGGGCAGGCAACGGCCAAACTCAGAACAGGACCACCAAACGCCGCGACATATAACGGACAACGTGGTCCCGCATCGGCCAGGAGCATCAAGCACAGAAATCTACTCTCCTTCACTTCGTCTACATCTCAGCTTAGAGAGTGGGGGACTCCTGATGGAGTATATGGGTCTAGGCCCCAGGACCCACATACTCAGAAGAACAGAAAGCACAAGCCACTACGCGGTGCCCTCGTCGGCCAAAGGACCCTCGTCGGCCGAAGAGGGAGCGACTCAGAATATGACCCTGAAGCCAGGTAACCAGGGTGTCCTCATCGGCCGTGCCCTCATCGGCCATGCCCTCGTCGGCCACGGAAGTCTCACAGAACTAGATTTTACACCTATTCATTTATATAGCCCATCGGTTGCTTTGTATTCGGCCCAATAGCGGTCCAGTTGTAAATGGGCCTCCCAAGCCCAATGCTTGGAAGTCCAGCCCGTATTTTTCCTATAAATACTTCCTCTGGAGGTAGTTATAGGGGTTACAAAATCATTCTATTGAAGCATTTACTTTCACTTCTCTCTTTAGCTCTCACTTCTCTCTAGATATATACTCTATAAGCTAGTAATAATACTGTTGCTATATCTAGATTGTGTGAATTGTGTGGTTCTTCTACTTTGATTGATAGGTTTTTTCATCAGTGTTGTGCATCATATTCTCAATTTATATGTAAAAGACGGACTAGCCGCGTTAGGAAATGCTATGGAGATAGTGAAAGGGGGAATTAGACTTATTTGGGCTAGTAATCCACTAAAAATGCAATGACTTCAATATTTGAGAGATAGATGTGTGAAATATTGTCAATTTCCTAAAGATTTGTCTATTCGCTGGAATAGCTCTTATAACTTAATTGCTGTACTTGTTAGATTTTAAGACCATTTTCTTGCGCTTTTAAAGGAATATGCTAACTATATTATAAATCCGGATGACATTGACACTATGGAAAAAATTGTCAATGTTTTGGTATATTTTAATAATGCAACCCAAACTTTTAGTCATGTTTATAATTGAATCTATTCATCTCGCTGGTGCTTTTGCTGAATTTTCTGATGCCCCTTACATTCATCATTTTTGTGATTACATGAAAAATGTTTTTAAAACTTAATGCTCTTCAAAATTGTTCAGAGTACTATTATGCTTCTTTTTTGGTCAATTTCCTATGTATGAAGATAAACCCATCCACAGATCCTAAAGAGGAATAGAGAGAGTTTATTAATTTATTTCATCAATTATATAATGAGTTTCATGCACAATATGGTAACGCGCCCCCTCCCCTGACACGAATATCTTCTTCATCTTAAGGGAAATCATTTTTGAAATCTACATTTCACAATCTTATGAAAAAAATAAAACAACTCTTGCCGTTGCACAAAGCTCAGTTAATGAGCTTTCTTTATATCTAACGTTTCCTGTTGACGGTGGAGACAATGATTACTTTGACGTTCTGAAGTGGTGGAAGAAAAAAAAAACATTCCCGTCTTTATCAAAGATGGCTAAGGAAGTCCTAGCAATGCCGATATCAACAGTTGCCGTGGAACAAGAATTTAGTGCGGCCGACAACGTCCTAACGGATTATAGAACGAGATTGAACGCAAAATCTCTTGAGACGCTTGTTTGCTTCCACGATTGGTTGAAGGCCAAACGTAGAACTCAGAAATTTAGCATCGCCCCCACCCGCCACTTCATGGAGGAAACAACAACCAACGATGCCAAAGATTCCTACTGATTTTTAGGAAATGTATTTAATGTTTTATTTTTTTTTTCAATTCTCAATTGTAGTTCATACTTCAAATAAATATACTTTAACTATTTTATATCTAACACTTCTTGAATTATTTTTAAACAATATTTAAAAACAAAACACCCAACCCGAAACTCGGGCAAGTAGACCGGACCAGACCGGTCCCAATGGAATCCCGGGCCGGTACCGGGCCTGAGGCCCAAAAACTTAGTACCGGCCGGGCTGGTCCCGGGTCCAGACCAGGACCGATCCTGGTCCCGGTCCACTCCTACTCTTCCCCTCCCACTTGCGTCGGCTACACCTGTCATAGTTCTGCCCTCCGCCTTGGCTGCTCCATTGCTCGTCGAGTCGCTGCCTGACTGCCTTGCTGGTTTTGATTTGGAGGTATGTGTATTCAGAAATGCTAGGGGTACTTAAGTTGTACACAACTTGTACACAAAATTGCGGTCTTAGAAAATTGGTACGGAATTGCCTATGAAAACAGGCATGAGTTGTTTGTGCTCACGGACAACTTTTGTCTATGTCCACAGATATTAATTTTCGTTTAAAAAATTACAATGACAGTCGCCCAACACTGATACCAGCTTGCAAATCAATCTGTATTTGTGCAGTGTCTGTGCGCAGACAATATTTTCCGTTTAATTTGCACAGACAATTATTTCTTTTTGTGCATATACAACAGACAATAGTCTTGCAGCTCAGAGACAATAGTTGTCTATGTGATCAACTTAGTTGTAGATATGATCAATTTTAATTGTTTGGGTGAACAAAAAATTTAATTATCTATATACATCCAAATGAATGATGTAGTTGTATATGTGTGATTAATTTAAATGTAATTTTAAAAAAATTAGAAAAATAATAAAAATAGATGAAATAAGATGAATAAATTGATTTTGTGCAAATAATGGAAAAAATTTGATATAGAAAGGTAGAGATGAAGAAGGGAAGAGGGGGATGAAAAGAGAAGATGATTATCTCATATATATTTTTGAGAATTTTTTAAGGGATTGGGTAAAGAGAAAAGAGAGAAGGGAGAGAGAAGGAGAGGGGGAAATGGGGGGCTTTTTTTGGGGGGTATACCATGTACACTCTTGTGTATAAGTCATGTATACAAAACATTTTTGATGCGTTTTAGATTTTCAACATTTGATTTTTACTTTCATTTTCTTATAATTCATATAGTTAAGCTTTATTTCTCGTTTCAGTTTAATTTTACTTTATACTTTGATGGAGTATATGGCCCGGGAACCCCCGGCCCACAGACTCCTACTACTCCAGCGAAGGCCCAACAGGCCCAACAGGCCCAAATCACAACGCCCAGAGTACCAAGCAGTCCGCACAACGCGCCAGGGGTGCCTTCGGCCCCCTGGCCGAAGGCTCCAAATTCTCACAGAACGGGTTTCTCAAGCAAATTAAGAAACTGGGAGAAAACGGCGAAAACAGTAGCCCTCGGCACTGTGAGCCCTCGGCACCAGGGTGCCATCGGGTGGAAGAGCCCTCGGCTACTGCTCTATAGCCGAAGGCATCTCACTCGACAAGATATCCGCCTCACATGCGTACAGATCACCGTACCCCGCACAGACGTCCCATCCAACAGCCACATTAAATGCGGCCACATGCGGCTGCCAGCGCCAACCAGTTGAGATGACCCCTCGGCCAATAAGCGCTTGACACGTGTCCCTGCCCTGCATTTTTTGCTACTATAAATAGCACCCCATTTCCTCAGTTGTAACCACGCTGAAAACGGCATTCACACTGAATACACTCTCTCTCTACTTTTACTTACTTGCTCTGACTTCTCTCTAAGTTATTCCCCGTAATAACCCTTCGGATATATACCCCCGGGTAGACTATCCATCATTTGGTGCTCTCGTTGAGAGGTTGAACAATCGAGTAAGAAACCCTCCCCCTCGACCAAACACAAAACACTAGCCCTCTATCAAAATGGTGAGGACAACACGTGCCAACTCAAAGAACGTAGAAGACAAGAACCTGGCCCTCGGCGACGTCAACGCACCCGAAGCCTCACACAGGGCTCCCGAGGGCGGTGTCATCGCTGGGCTGGAACAGGCGGCTGTCGACCTACGCCTCCAGATCCAACAAAATGCCCCCGATGCCCGCCTCGGCATCGAGGCCAAGAAGAAAAACCGGAGCGATGACCAAGTCAGCCCTCCGGTTCTCACCATCGACGTGCAATCGGCGCTCTCCGCCTTCATCCAGACGCTCACCCAGAACCCGGGTGCCTTCGGCACACTGGCTCCAGCTCACCCTCAGATCGGGGAAAATATCATACTTCCCCCTCTGCCAAACCCCTTCGGAAATCCCACCCCTCGGGTGAGGAACGACGAAGGGGTGGTGGCCCAAGATACGTCCTCCCAGGAAGTTCAGTCCCGGGACCGCCATAATGACAACAGGGAAAGGCCCCGTACTTCCGCCCTCAACCGGCTCGGAGGAGGGCCAGACCGCCGAGGGGTCCAAGACCGCCTCGGGGGGAAAGCACTCCAAAGGCCCCAGGAAAGCGGGGGATCCGTTTCGAGGGCAGACGAGGAGCGTCCCCCTCGGGACAAAGGCAAGGCACCCCTTCATGCCGATGATGCTCGGCACCAAATCAACCAGGCCCACTCGGCCCGGGGTCGTTCGCAAGGGGCGGAGACCCTCCCGAAGGACCCCCGGGACGAGATTATTGCGGCCCTCCAACGACGGCTTAACGAGATGGAGTCCAACAAAGCTCACGCCACCACCTCCGCCCCTCATTCAGATCTCAAATACGAGGCCATGATGGCCAAGATGGAGGAGTTACAGAAGAAGGTGGCCGAGGGCTCCGGGGAACCCGTCATCCAGCTCCGGACTCGGACGCCATTTACTCCAAGGGTATTGGCGGCCCGGATCCCGGAAAAATACCGAGGGCAACATATACAGCCCTACAACGGAAAAACGGACCCCCAGGAACATTACAGCAAGTACCAGAACAGCATGATGATGGTGGGGGCGTCGGACGAATATTTGTGTCGTTGGTTCCTCTCCACCTTAGAGGGGCCGGCGTACGAATGGTTCAACAGGCTGCCCGAGGGCTGTATTGATTCGTGGCAAGAACTCGCCCAGCGGTTCTTGACGCAATTTTCCGGGAGGCGTCGCACAAGGAAACACTTCTCCCACCTCCTAACAATACGCCAGAGGAAGGATGAGACCCTTCGGGATTTCCTGGAGCGCTGGAGGACGGAGGCCGACAAGGTCGACGGTGCTGATGACGGGACCCTCCTGGCCCTCCTACAAACCGTCCTCCGCACCGGCAACTTTTCGAGGAGCCTCATCATTGAACCCCCCCGCGACTACATAAGGGCTTTGCAGCGGGGGGACCGATATGCTGAGGCCGAGTAGGTGGAGAAGTATCACCAGCATCCGGACCAGCAGCCCCCGAGGGCTGACAACAAGCATAACCGAGGGCCGGGGGCTCCTCCAAATCGCCCCAAGGCTTCGGGACCCTCTGATGACCGCCCTCGGCAAGGCCAAGCCAAGCCCGGGGGAGGTTATAAGAGCAACCCTAAGACGTGGGCCCAGCCCATTCTCCTGGACCGCCCTCGGACAACATTGACGCACCCCGTCAGCATCATTCTCGATTTTTCCGAGGAGAGGGGCCTCATTGAGCGCGACTCTCGCGCACCCCCGGAGGTACACGCTATCAACCCTCAGTTCCCCTACTGTCGCTTCCATCGGCACCAGGGGCACAGGACCGATGACTGCCATCAGCTGAAGACGGCCATCGAGAGATTAATACAGGCGGGGCACCTGTCCCAGTTTGTCCAGAGCCCTCGGCAGGAGGGACCTTCTCATCAGGGACCTCCCCGAGGGCACCATACGAAGGTAAATGCCTGGGTAAATCCGAACACCATCCCCCTCGGCAAGAAGAGGGAGATCGGAAACTTGGAAGAAGAGGAGGAGGAGTACCCCCACTACCAGGAGAAGAAACGCCACATCCTCATGATCACCGGTGGCAATACAGGGGGCGATTCCACCAGCCAACGAAAGAAGTGGGCTCAATCGCTTTACGTGGGGGAAGTCACTCATATGCCCCCGGTAAAGCGACTGAGGGAGGAACACATCACCTTTACCAACGCAGATCTCCCTCCTACTTCTTCTCCTCACAGGGATGCCTTGGTGATTCGGACGGAGATAAACGACACCATCATTCACCGAACTTACGTTGACACGGGCAGCTCCATCAATGTAATGTACCTCAGCACCTTCAGAGAGCTGCATCTGGAAAGGGGGTCCCTTCGGCCCATTAAGACCCCTCTTGCCGGCTTCACCGGCGACACTATTGATTCCGAGGGGGTAATAACCCTCCCGGTGATCTTCGGCGATGGGCTCCATAGAGCCCAGCTCAAGGTGGAGTTCGTCGTCGTCAACATTGACTGCGCCCACAACATCATCCTCGGCCGGCCAGCCCTCGAGGACCTCGAAGCCATCATCTCCATGAGGCATCTCTGCCTCCAGTTTCCCGCCGAGGGGGGAATTGGCTACTCCCGGGGGAACCAGAAAATTGCCTGCGCCTGCTATCTTCAGGTCACTAAGAAGGTAAGCAAGACGGAATTCCGTGTTGACACCATCACCGGAACCGTCGACCAAGAGGAAAGAAGGCCGAGGGCTGAACCGGCCGAGGACGTAGAAGACTTTGCGCTCGATCCGGCCCAGCCGGAGAGAGTCGTGAAGATTGGAGCCCAGCTCCCTGAAGATTTGAAGACCGGTATCACCGACGCCCTCCGCGCCTACTCCACTGTCTTTGCATGGGGGCCGGAGGACATGCCGGGAATCAGCCGAAGGGTCATCACCCACCGCCTCTCGGTGGACCCTTCGGCAAAGGGAGTGCAACAACGAAGAAGACCCCTCTCCGCCGAAAGAAGGGAATTTGTGAAGAAGGAGGTCGCCATGCTCCTCTCCATTAAGCACATCAAGGAGGTGAAATATCCCTCATGGCTGGCGAATGTAGTCCTCGCACAGAAGCCCCCTACCTTCCGCATGTGCGTGGACTACACCGATCTCAACAAAGCATGCCCTATGGATCCATTCCCTCTACCAAACATTGATCAATTGGTGGATGAGACCGCAGGGTGTGAGATCATGTCCTTCCTCGATGCCTTCCGAGGGTACCATCAAATCTTCATGCACGAGGAGGACGCCGAAAAAACTGCCTTCATGACTCCCGAGGGCATCTTCTGCTACCTAGTGATGGCCTTCGGCCTAAAGAACTCGGGGGCCGCTTACACCCGGATGGTGGCCCGGGTCTTTCAAGCCGTCCTAGGGCGCACCATGGAGGCCTATGTTGACGACATGATCGTCAAGAGCAAACAATCTTCCAGCCATGCTGACGACCTCCGGGAAATCTTCGCCATCATGCAAAAATTCAACCTTCGGCTAAACCCGAAGAAGTGCACCTTCGGCGTCCAAGGGGGCAAGTTCTTGGGTTACATGGTGAGCCGAAGGGGTATTGAGGCCAATCCCGAGAAAATCCAGGCCATCATCAACATGGAGCCCCCACGCAATGTGAAGGAAGTTCAACGGTTGACGGGCCGCCTGGCAGCCCTCAACCGCTTTCTATCTAAATCGGCGGAGAAGTCTCTACCCTTCTTCCAGATCATGAGGAAGACGGCTGGCTTTCTATGGACTCCAGAATGCCAGGGGGCTTTCGACGAGCTCAAACGATATCTATCTTCACCTCATGTGCTCTCCAAACCCAAGGTAGGGGAGACCCTCTACCTCTACCTTGGGGTTAGCCCGACGGCCATCAGCTCTGTGCTCATCCGGGAGGAAGACGGCATCCAACATGCCATCTTCTACGTTAGCAAGACCCTAAGGGAGGCCGAGCTCAGGTACTCCCCTGTGGAAAAAACGGTGTTAGCCATCGTTTGGACTGTCAAGAAGTTGGGCCACTACTTTCAGGCTCACCCGGTTCAGGTCCTCACCCATCAACCCCTCGGTGCCCTCATGAGGAGCCCCACCAGCTCCTCCCGCATGGTGAAATGGGCTATCTTCTTGAGCCAGTACAACATTGACATCCGTCCAAGGCCTGCCATCAAGGGCCAAGCCCTGGCGGACTTTGTGACGGAATGTACCGCAAGGGCAGCCACGGACGGGGAGCCCTCGGCTACCTCGGACGACTGGTGGACCCTCTACACTGATGGCTCCTCCGCGACCAAAGCATGCGGGGGAGGGGTAGTCCTCATTACTCCCGAGGGCTTCAGGGCCTACTATGCAATCCGCTTCTCCTTCAAGGTCTCCAACAATGAGGCCGAATATGAAGCCCTCCTATGTGGCCTTCGGCTGGCTGCCAACATGAAGGCTCGGCAGATCCACATCAAATGTGACTCCAAGTTGGTCGTTGGCCAAATCTCCGAAGAATATGAGGCCAAGGAGGGGAGAATGAAACAGTACAAGGAAGCGGCCAAGGAGTTGCTTAAGGTATTTGAGGCACACTCTCTCACTCAAATACCGAGGGCTCAGAACTCCGAGGCCGACATATTATCTAAGCTCTCGGCAGAATCCCCCGAGCACATCTCCAAAATTGCCAAAATCGAGGAACTCAGCCTCTCAAGCATCCATGCAAGCCCCGTTATGAACATACAACAACGTCAGGAGGATTGGATCTCAGATATCATCGCCTTCATCTCCACAGGGCAGCTACCCGAGAATGAGGCCCACGCTAAACTGGCAAAGCTGAGGGCTCCCAGCTACACCATCGAAGATGGAAGGCTCTACAAACGATCTTACAATGGCACGCTACTTCGGTGCCTTCATCCAGATGAAGCCGAGGTCGCAATGGAGGAAGTGCACAGTGGCACTTGCTCAGCTCACCAAGGACCCTTCTCCATGTCCCGAAGGCTCATTCTCCAGGGCTACTTCTGGCCAACCATGGCCAGGGATTGTGCTGACCTTGCCCGGTGGTGCACCGCATGTCAACATTTCCAGAAAGCTCCCGGCAGGCCAGCGGTCAACTATGCCCCCATCAGCACCTCTGTCCCATTTTCTCGATGGGGGATAGACCTTGTGGGCCCTCTGCCGAGGGTACCTCCAACAACAGATACATCATTGTGGCCGTCGACTATTTTACCAAGTGGGTGGAGGCTGAACCCCTCGCCAGCATCACAGAGGCGAAGTGCCGTCACTTCGTCCTCAAGAACATCCTCACAAGGTTTGGCGTCCCCCAACAGATCATCTCTGACAATGGGACACAATTTGAGGCAGCCCCCTTTTGTGCCCTTCTGGAGGCATGGGGCATCAAACACACCTTCTCCTCCGTTGCCTACCCTCAAGGCAACGGGCAAGTAGAGAACGCCAACCGGACCTTGCTCGAGGGCCTCAAAAAGAAGCTGGAGGCCGAGGGTGGTGGCTGGGTGGAAGAACTCCACAACATCCTTTGGGCCTATCGCACCACCCCTCGGCGAGCAACAGGTGAAACACCCTTCTCCCTCTGCTACGGTTTTGAAGCCAAAGCTCCTACGGAAGTCACCCTTCCCACCCGAAGTGTGATCCAATATGACCCCGAGGTCAACGACAGCAACATGGCCCTCGACCTCCACCTCATTTCAGAACGCCGGGAGCAGGCCTTCATCCGGGCAGAAAACTACCGAAGGCAAGTTAAGAGCTACATCGATGCCAAAGTTCGCACCCGAGAATTTCAAGTGGGGGACTATGTCCTCCGGAGGAGGGAAGCCAGCCAACCAACCGAGGGAGGAAAAATGGCACCAAAATTCGAAGGCCCCTACATCATAGCAGCCATCATCAAACCTGGGACCTACAAGCTCAAACGCCCCAACGGGAAAGAAGACCCTAGGCATTGGAATGTACACCATTTAGTTAAGTTTTATCAATAATGTAAGGGCGGCCAAGCCCTCATAACTAGTGAATGTACTATCCTATGGCCCAAGGCCTCCAATTTCGAAGAATGAAGATACATTCAAGACATCATCCCCCCATACTGACTACAGGCCCCAGGCCTCACCACGAGAAGACCCCCTCCGGCACCGAGTGCCGAGGGCAGACACCATCAACACCTGCAACAACAGTGAAAACACCACGGGTTTTTCTCTCAAGACCCCTCGGTACCAAGTACCGAGGGAGGGAACTCCTATCACCAACAACAAAGAACGCCATGTAATTCATTTCCCTTCGGCACCCAGTGCCGAGGGTACATCCCCATCATCGAACATCATCAAAGAAGACCCCTCGGCACCCAGTGCCAGGGATATGCTCTCCTATCAACTTCCAAACATCTGTTGGGAAACACCAAGTGTTTCATTTGAAGACCCTTCAATACCAAGTACCGAGGGTAGACGCCTACGTCAACTACGACAAAAGAGAACACCAAGTGTTCCTACAGAAGACCCCTCGGTACCAAGTACCGGGGGCTACACATCGAAACTAACACCAAGTGTTGTTTCTAAAAGCCGTACCCCATGAGGACGCATATACCGAAGGCGCCACCATCGGTGCCGGCGGCACGTAGTGCCCCCGGCCATTTGCAACTACTGTGCAAATGAAAACCCTTCCTTGAAACGCTTTCCGCGTCACTACCCCCAGGGTATGACAGGCATGAGAAATGCCCAGGATTCGACTTTCAAAAATGGAACGCTATCCGCGTCACTACCCCCAGGGTATGACAGGCATGAGAAATGCCCAGGATTCGACTTCCAAACCGAAACGCTCCCCGCGCCACCACCCCAAGGGTGTGGCAGGCCACAGACTATGTATAGCGCCGAAGGGACGACTTTCAAAAATGAGGCGCTTTCCGCGCCATCCCCCAAGGGGAGGCAGGTTACGGACCACCATATCTTGTGCCCAGGAAACGTCCCTCGATCCCCTCGGAACTCGGAAGGTTAACCCGAGGGAGGAGAGCCATTGGTGTATTCTGATGGTCTCCTAATAGGCCCAGCCTTACCAAGAAACCAAGTTTCTTGATGCCTTCCCTTCACCACCAACCAAAAAAAAAGAGGGGGTGAAGGGGAGTAGACTCAGTGAGAAATCAAAGAGTACACTCCAACAGATCACAACAAGCCGAGGGCTCCCTACAATCAAAGAGTACCTCAGGTAACTGAAGGCTCCTATTTCCCGAAGGATACTACTCGAACAAAGGGACACAACTGGCTGAGTCAAACTCTACAACTCTTCAGAGTGTATGCCGAGAGCACACACTCCTGATTGGCCTTCTTCACAACAACAAGATTCAACACCAATTTACGCAAAGTAATGTAGAGTCAGGGGGCACCTATCACCCTATGGCTACCCAAGAAAAACTGCACTTAGAAATCTTTCTAAGTCCCACATATTTCACCCTCAACTTATAAAGGGACCTAATAGCCGAAGGCTACCTATCAATCGAGGGCTACAGTGCACAAGGAATCGACACTCAAGAAAATTTTCTAATTCCTTAAGAATTGGCCCCCGGCATATTCAATATTTCAGTTGGGGCTCCCCAGTAGCCGAAGGCTACGTGACATACTACACTTGCAAGAAATTTCTAAGTCCTGTACATTGGGCCCTCGGTCCAACACTCATACATCAAGAAGGGATGCCATCTCCCGAAGGCTCCCAAGGGAAAATCTACACTTAAAATATTTTCTAAGTCCTACATGCTTTTCCCCCGGTCAACTACTCACGCATCAAGGAGGGATGCCATCTCCCGAAGGCTCCCAAGGGAAAATCTACACTTAAAATATTTTCTAAGTCCTACATGCTTTTCCCCCGGTCAACTACTCTTACATCAAGGAGGGATGCCATCTCCCGAAGGCTCCCAAGGGAAAATCTACACTTAGAAATTTTTCTAAGCCCTAGGAATTGGGTTACTGCAAACACCCGAAGGCTCCCAAGGGAAAATCTACACTTAGAAATTTTTCTAAGTCCTAGGAATTGGGTTACTGCAAACACCCGAAGGCCCTAAGGTGTGCTACACTTAGGAAAATTTTCTAAGTCCTAATTCCTACATAACCCTCGGTTGCATATCCAGCAGAGGGTGCCCAACTACCGAAGGCCTCCAGTGGCAAGCTACAATCAGAAAATATTCTAAGTCCTAAAACATACATTCAAAGGATCAAGGCATACATCCAAATCAAGACGAAGGCATGCATTCGACAATAAACAAATCCAAAGGAAGCAGATTGTATATCAAAGGCCCGAGGGCGTATGTACTCATTCATTCAAAAAAAAAAGAAAGAGAAGTTTGATTGTGCTTTACAAAGGGGGCCGAAGCCAACAATTACAACACCAAAAGGGGGGAATACAATTTAAGAAAGGGGGACTGTAGATATCGCCTCGCTCTCGGCTTCATCCTCTTCACCGCCAAGGCCGCACTCCCGGAGGGTCTCCGAGTCTTCAAGAACCGGTCTCTCTTCCCCCTCGGGGAGCGGGATCCTGACATCTGGCTGGCGGGGGGGGGGGGGGGGGGGGAGGCCATAAGCCTCGGGACGGAACTCCTCCGGTGCCACCTGAAAGTGCTTCGCAAGCTTCCGGTAGATGAGACGTTGGGTGAAGAACTCCCCGGGGCCCCCGACCCACTCATCTACTGAAGCCCTCACCACCGAAGTGAGCCACTCCCTCCGGTCTTCGGCCTTCCACCCTTCGGCCATGAAGCTGGTCACCGCATCCTCTCGGGCCTTGGAGACGGCCTCTTCTTGAGCCGCGCGGGCTTCATCGGCAGCAATACGGGCGGCCTCGGCGGCGGCCTCGGCGGCGGCCTCCCCGGCCCTGGCTAGCCCCTCATTACCCCTTCGGCCATTGCAGCCTGCACCCTCTGCTCCATGCCGTCGGTGGCCAGCCAGAGAGAGTCCTCGGCTTCAGCAAGCTTCTTCCTGAGAAGGGCGGTCTCCCCCTCGGCGGCACCCTTGGCCTCCCTCATTTGATCCACCCTTCGGAGGTGCTCGCAGAGGCCCATAAAACCCTGCAATTCACGAAGGCAAGAATAAGGCATAAATGAACATAGTACAGAAGGAAAACATAACAATGAGCAAAGAAGGGAGGGTGACTTACGGAGGCAGCATTCAGGAGGACCTTCGCCTCGAGGGATCCCTCGTCCAGCCGGGCAAGGGCCAGTCGGTCGGCCGACGGCAACATCTGGCTCATCAGAGCCGAAGGGTTCAAACTGCCCTCCAACACGGAGGCCCCCTTCGGTACTATCGCCTCCAACCTCTCCCGCCCAAAGAACTCCTGATTGATTTGTTCCTGGGGGGTGGAGGCAGAAGCGTGCCCTTCGTCCACAATCACCACCACATCGGTGATCGGTTGTTTGGTAGGGGCGGTGGTCTTCGGCTTCTTGGCCGGGGGCTCGGTCCCCTTTCCATCAATCTTCTTTTTGACGGGCCCAGCACCCTTGGACCCTCCGGCGCCAGCAGCAGCGCCAGCAGTTTGAGAGGGCCCCTCTCTGGCAGAAGCGCCCGCCGGGGCCTTCTTCTTTCCTTTCGCGTTTTTCAAAGCGAAGAGGGAACCAACGTCCATATTGTTACCTGCAAGCAACAAAAAAAAACAGGAGGGTTAGATCGAAGGCTACCGGTTACTACGCCATAAAAAAAAGGGGGCGGAATAAGAGAGAACTATCAACGCATCAGTGAACAATTCGGTGATCACCTCCGGCGCCTTCGAAGACCCTATCGAGGGGAGGGTATCTCTCATCCGAAGAGCCCCTCGGCCTGAACTGCCGGAAGCCCAGGCTAAGCAAATCCTCCGGAAGGGTGACTTCTCTGATCTTGACATGCTTGTCAGACCCCTCCGGCTTCTTGGCAAGCACTTTGCCATTCTTCTCCAAAGCTGCGCTCCCCACCTTCGGGTGGCGCCGGAAGCTATTACGGAGCTGGGCCGGGAAGGGATTCTCCTCGAGGCGGATATAGCAGAACCTCTCTTTCCACCCCTTGTGAGACGAGGGCACATCATCGAAAAGCCGGAACTCCGGTACCTGCTGAAGGTTGGCAAAGCCCTCAGCATTTGAATGTCCCCCCTGGCAAAGGTTGAAGGACATGAAGAATTGATCGAGTGTGGGCTCGACCCCCCGGCTCTGACACAAGGAGAGGAAGCCGGCCACATAGGAGTGGCTGTTGGGCGTTAGCTGGCAAGGGGCCAACCCCACAAATCTCAGATACTCCAAGAGAAAAGGATGGAGCGGGAACCGGAGCCCCATCTCCACCGAGAGGGTGTGAGCAGCAAAGCACCCCTCGGGCGCGTATCGCAGCAAATCATCCGCCCTGGGCTCCACCACGCGCGCTGAAGGTCCAACCAGCATCTGGGTGGACTGGTATTCTGCCGGGGATGCCTTCGTCTTCAGCTCTAGGGCGGCAGTATTCAAGAACGAATGGCCCTCGGGTATGCCCACCGGCCGCCCGGCATCCACTGCCGCTTGCTTCTTCCTAGGGGCCGCCTTCGTCTTGTGTTTCTTCCCGGGAGCCACACTTATGGGCGTCGGGTCCAATGGCCGGGAGGAGCTGGCTTCCCCGGCACCCCGGGGGGAGGAATGGCAACTGTCACCTTCAGCCTCTCCCTCTCCTCTTCCTGCTCGGCGGTTTGCACGGCGAGGGCAAGCTCTTCATCCTCGTTTTCTTGCTCGAAGCCCTCGGCTTCGACTTCGACCTGGAGGTCCTTCTCCACTTCCATGGCCACTGCGGCATCACCACCTGCCGAGGACTCCACACTCGAAGACTCCACATCTGAGCATGTCTCCATCTCTACCGAAGGCTCCCCCGAGATATCCTGGGAATCACTCTGGGACGACATGCTGACTCTAGTTCGAAGGCTCGTAGACGCTAGTGTTTTCTAAATTTTCTATCTCCTAACCTAAGGGCACAGTACAGGTAGCTAAGAGGTGAAGGGAAAGCGGGCACTGACCTTGAAAGCAGAAGTTGTGACCGAAGGCCTGAGTTTCTCTCACTAGAATTTTGGGCAGAGCTTCGCTAAGACAAATGATCGCACAAGGGGAAATGGCTCTGGCCTTGGGGTATTTATAGGCGCTGGAATCCGGGCTTGGGCCCGGAAACCGGGCCTCCGGACGGACCGCCATCATTACACACCGTCGTTTCACCCAACCGGTGACGCCGCCCGCGAACAGCCAGCCATCACACGCCACGTGTACCACCCCCCCCCCCCCCAACGGCTATAGCCTGTCGTTACATATTCCAACGGCTATATTTCCAACGGCTATATTCTGGAAGCCCCCGGGTTTTCTACTTCACTCCACTTCATCAAGGATAGCCTCCGGGTACACTCACTCAGAAGTGCCCCCGAGTTGTGCCCCACACAGCACATAACAGACGCCTTCGGGATCACTCCTTCAGAAACCCAAGGCTTCATATCAGGGCACCCCTCGGGGATTCCCCCTCAGCACTGCAAAACCGGGGTAGCCCCCGGGGAGTTGCCTCATTGACGGACGACCCATGGCACCCAGGTAATGGGAGCCCTCGGGTATCTTCACCACCAACTAATCAACAAGCAGTGGGCCCCCCGGTAACAACTCCATTACCGCCCTCATCCAGCAGGCCCTCGATCCCCGAATGGAGGGGCTCCCCTTCGGCGCCACCAGGACATCAACAGCAAGCCTTCGGCTAATCAACACAGGAGCCCTCAGAAGAGAGAGCCTTCGGCATTCCCGTCATTCCCCACTTTATACCAAGGTTTGACATTTTCGATTCATCATTGGGGGAATTCGGTGCACTCTTTTTCCCTCATTAGGATTTTTTCCCAAAGGGTTTTTCCTAATGAGGTTTTTAACGAGGCATCCCCCCAAAATGAAACGAAAAAACGACAGCCTTCGGCCCACAACAGCAACGCAACTACTCTACTCCTTTTCACCACTTTACAAGTGCCTCAAGGAGTGAGGGACTAGAGGAGGACCCCCTCGGGAAAATCATTAAATTACAAAAGATGTAGAAACTCCAACAAACAACAAAGCAAGCCCTCAAGTCCCGACATGTGGGTAACTGAGGGACTGCCTTCGGCAGGGACATAAAAGCAACAACTCCTCACCAACTTCAGAGATCACGACGGGACAACATCAAAGGGCAAGCACAAATTACTCCTTTTCCCTCAAGTACCTTTCGGCAAAAGGAGTGAGGGACTCCTGATGGAGTATATGGCCCGGGAACCCCCGGCCCACAGACTCCTACTACTCCAGCGAAGGCCCAACAGGCCCAAATCACAACGCCCAGAGTACCAAGCAGTCCGCACAACGCGCCAGGGGTGCCTTCGGCCCCCTGGCCGAAGGCTCCAAATTCTCACAGAACGGGTTTCTCAAGCAAATTAAGAAACTGGGAGAAAACGGCGAAAACAGTAGCCCTCGGCACTGTGAGCCCTCGGCACCAGGGTGCCATCGGGTGGAAGAGCCCTCGGCTACTGCTCTATAGCCGAAGGCATCTCACTCGACAAGATATCCGCCTCACATGCGTACAGATCACCGTACCCCGCACAAACGTCCCATCCAACAGCCACATTAAATGCGGCCACATGCGGCTGCCAGCGCCAACCAGTTGAGATGACCCCTCGGCCAATAAGCGCTTGACACGTGTCCCTGCCCGGCATTTATTGCTACTATAAATAGCACCCCATTTCCTCAGTTGTAACCACGCTGAAAACGGCATTCACACTGAATACACTCTCTCTCTACTTTTACTTACTTGCTCTGACTTCTCTCTAAGTTATTCCCTGTAATAACCCTTCAGATATATACCCCCGGGTAGACTATCCATCATACTTTATTTTTTTTTATAATTTACTTTTAGCTTTAGTTGAGCCTTCTTTATGCTTTAGTACTTTGAAATAATCGCTCTTCCATCACGAACGAAACAAAACTTCTTCTGGCTGTGTAAAATCATCCATGAATATCACCCATCAATCATCTGAAAACATTCGAATACAACTGTGAGGAAATAAAGGATTTTTTAAATTTATTTTATTAACAAAATATATTTTAAATTTCTCTCATAAATCAACAGAATCAATCAATCTAACCACTTAAATCAGAACTTAATACAGAGTATATTTCAGCAGAGTCAGCCAATACAACTCATTTAAGTATTACATTATTATGACATTCTCAAACACGCTCTAAATATAGATTGATTTAAAGGTGAACGTTACTAAAAAGAAGAAAAATAGAAAACACATTTGTCAAAAAGGAAAAGAAAAGGCAATTATTTAATTTTTACTTTAGCAAAACACAAATTATAGCAAAACTGTGTTGACGAGGAGGTTGGAATTTCATAGCTACTCCTTGGGGTGCCTAACACCTAAGCCCCCCCCCCCCCCCCCCCCCCCCCCCAGCAAAAATCGCACTCCATGACCTCATATAGTCGTGCTCCCTTCTACAAAAATTCACTAAATTGTTTTTCTTGATCAATATTAACCAACTTCGACCAATTATATATATTTTCTAATATGGAAATTTGTATATACAAACAATTATCCTACTTATTCTATTCTAGAGCATCTCTCTCTATGCGGCTGTCTTCCCTAGATTTAGGGGTTGTTTTTCTCCACTTTCATCTTCGACGAAGTGCGACTTTCGTCCGCCTTTCGTGAGACTTTCTACTTCGACAGACCGCATCGCCTATATGGCGGTCAAAGGTTGTGTACCCCTAGCAGCAGGTTGAGAGTTTTGAGGATGTTGTTCATGGTTGGGATCATAAGGTGATAGACGAAGCGTGGGGCTAGGGGCTCGAACAAATCTAGATCGGAGGCAAGAAGTGATAAAAGCTACAATATTGTTGGACCGTCTCCCTTCGGAACCGCCGCCATGGAATGCAGGAGAGGTTATGGTTTGGAAGTAGTATTTTAATTTTACCATTTCATTGCTATTTATTTTTCACGATCAGACTCTTTATTTTTCTGTTGGTTACTCTTATTGTTGTAAGACTCTTGCATTAGGATTGGGTGATGAGAGATCTGCTTTAACCGCCGTTGGGTCATGTATGCCCATTATAGATTCAGTTGATTATATTGCTTTTTTGAAGGTGATTGGTTGTAAGTCTCGTTCGAGGGCTGACGGTTGCATGTGATCCTTTTGTCATTTTACTCCCTATCTGAATGTTGTAATATCAATTTAAGTCATTCGTATTTCCATATAAAATTATATAGAGAAGCTCCTTATTATATGATTATCGTCTTGATTTTGGCCCCAGTAATTATTGATCCAAGCCTCAACTTGTGACCTGCCACCCGTTAGATTCGATTGGATGGGTGTCCCAAATGCCCAAAAACGTTACATTCGCGCTCATTTGGTCTATTTAAAATCTTAGGGCTAATATGAAATTTGTGTGAACTTTAATGTCTAATTTGATACATAATGAGTACATATATATACTGTATATATTAGTACTACTAATATTTCTTTTGTGTATTGTTTTTACTATATTTTGTTATTAAATATAAAAATCTACTTACATAACAGAATTTTAGCTAAAAGTTTTATTCAATGAAAAGAAAATTGAATATGATAAATAAACTTAATATAAAATCAGTGATTAAAATATATTCAAATTGATTGAGTTAGTAATATAGGAGAACTTTAAATTGGGACTAAAGGGTATTTTTTTAAAAGCAAAAGGTATGTAGCAGTGTAGCACTATGCCAAAGTGGGAAGGATGTATTATAAATACACAATGTACTCTCGATTGTAAATATACTATACACCAATTCTTATTTCTATTCATTGTGCACTATCTTATACGGAGTAATTAATATCCTCATCACCCCGAAGATGGCTACCAAGGGCCAATGTATGTGTTCTTTTCTTATAATTTTTGGATTGGTAGCAGGAGTTATTGGATTAGTCACAGGGTTTAAAGTCCGATCAAAAACGGTATGTAATTATATTTATATTTATATTTATATTTATATTTATATTTATATTTATATTTATATTTATATTTATATTTATATTTATATTTATATTGATATTGATATTGATATTGATATTGATATTCATATTCATATTCATATTCATATTCATATTCATATTTTGTAATTACATTTACATTTACATTTACATTTACATTTACATTTACATTTACATTTACATTTACATTTACATCTACATCTACATTTACATCTACATTTACATTTACATTTATACTTGCACTTAGAGGGCAGTTCCTATCAGGACGTCCTGATAGGAACCGCCGTGCGGATATCGCTGTCGAAGACTCGGAGGGTCTTTCTGATGATTTTTTTGATGAAATGTTTTGAACATGTTCTTCATCAAGTCTAATTTATGCCCATCAAATTTCAGTCTAACATTCTAGCGAAAAGGCAGTTAAATAAATTCTTGAAACACACTGCGGCAAAGCATACATATTAAAGCGCAGTGTTTTTTCAAGAGTTTATTTATCTGCCTTCCCGATAAAGTTTTAAGCTGAAATTTGGTGAAAATAAACTAGATGTGATGAAGAACGTGCTTAAAAAATTCATCAAAAGTTCCACCGGAAAGGGCCCTTTCGTTTTCCGCATGGAGCTTACCCTCAGTCGTACTTACTCGAACCGGACTCCTTATATTTATATTTATATTTATATTCAGAGGCGTATTTATGATTCCATTCAAGGTTGATTAGGGGCCTAGAACTCCATTCAGTTTTTCTATTATAGTATTATATGTAGCATATGTTTTGTTAAACATTTTAATTTATCCAAAATTGAGAAATGTATAATACTTCGTATATGTTAATAATACATGTGAATAATGAAAGAAATATTGTTCATGTGTGGATATAGATGGCAGGGTCTGAATGCTACACTTCTGGTATGTTGTGGCAACTGATTGGAGCCATGGCCGCTCTTCTGGTTGTGCAATTGATGTTTGTCTTTATTTATATTATTACTAAACGAAGCGATACTGGTACCAATTGGAGACTCACATTTTTATTTTACTTGACATGGTATGATTTTTATTTTCTTTATTGTTGTGTTTATTGGGTATGTGCTAAAGGGTGACTTAGAATATGTGGTTTATCTTGGTGGTTAATAGTCTTTTTATCTGGACGGTTTCAGTTTCGTACTGGTTTGAACAAGATCAGATCTAAATAGATGAGACGAGACGAGGTTAATCCAGACTTAATCAATAATAAAATAAATTTAAAATAGATATTTACCATAGCATATTTAAATCAAATCGGACAAAATCAGAGACAAAAAGATTGAACCGAAATATATGTTGACCAATTTTTTTTGGTCCAATCAAAAAAATCCTAACAGTTTTAGGGTGGCAATTAATATAGGAGCTCCCACAGAGGAAATATAGGTTTCATGAAAAATGAGATTATTTGAAGATGGTGGTTGATAGTCACAATTTTGTTTGAGATTATTAAAAAACTGGATTTTTTGAAATCATTAGTGAAAATGCTCTAACTTAAAGCATCACCATTCATGCTCCCAAAATAAGCACATTTTCTGCCACATCATTGTCATAAAAATTCTAGAATAATCTTAAAAATCATTGCCATATAAAAAACCTAGAATAATCTTAAAACTTAATAAATCACCTCTGTTAGATTATTGGGTTTATACTATATGTAATATTCACAATATATTATTTATTGAGTTTAAATGTATGTTATATGTTATCTTATATTTAGGCCCAAAAATTAGTGGTCCTATGGATATTAATTTAAATGAGCTTATAAGTTATATAATAAGGTATAAGGCCCAAATGTGTAGAGACTCATGAGTTTAACCTAATTAATGATGGACTGATTAGGGTTAAGCATTCTCTGTAAATAGAGGGTTATGGTCCCTAGTTGAACACGTCATTCCGTCTTTCTGCATCCCATCGCTAGAGAGATAACCCCGAGGATGTGTATCAACTAGAAGACACAAACCCTAGCCTCCATCTCCCGGATCTCTAAAGATCATCTCCAATGGAGTCAGGTACACTCCCGTTCAGTTATTTCTCTATATAATTTAAATATGAAGATTAAAGTATTCATGGATTTATTCCAACAAACTCAACCATCATCTTTAATAATTAGAGCATTTGTATGACATACACCAAAACAAACTAGCCGCAGTATGGAAATTATACGGTACATCCGGGTGTACATATACACCCGGTATTTTTGCAATTTCCTGCAACTTCAAGCCTTTTGATTTTTCTTCTGCCGCCATCCTTCCTTTTATTTCTTTTCCAGCTGTCCCGTTCTTTTTCTTTCTTTTCCAACCGTCATTCTATTTGATCTTTCCTGCTAGTTGTTTTACATTTTGTGTTTTATGTTTTTGATTTTATTTTTTTGTTTCTTTTAGGTTAGTTAGTTTACTTTCTTTTCTTTTATCTTTTTATTCTTTTCGTTTCTTTCTTTTCTTGTTTCCTTCTTTCTTTTTCTTTATACTCTGTATATTAATACCGAGCACGTTAGAGAGCTTTACTTTAAACTCAAATAAATAAAGTGTCTAAAAAGACTGGACATACACAAATTAGCTTTTGAATTTTTGAAAACTCATTTTATAAGTTATTCATGTCCATTCAGTACCTTCGTTATGCTCATTTTAAAATGTTATATCAATGCATATTTCAAAAGTCTCATATTACATCAGATTTACATATAATTTGATTATAGACACGAGACCACAAATCATGATACTCAATAGCACAATTCTAATACTCAATAACGTAGGTTTGATGCCCACTGAAAATGTCTTGATGCTCAACGAACAAAACTTACATTTTTTATATCAATTCTCATCTTATAAGTTATATATGCTAATTTGTATAGGTCTGATGCTCATTAAAAATTCATTAATGCTCATTTAACATTACGATTTTATAAGATTTGATTCTCATTAAAAATTCATTAATGATCTTATAAGGTTTGATGCTCATTGAAAACGTCGTTATGTCAAACTAACAAACTTTACGATTTTCATATCAATTAACATTTTGAAAGTTATGTATGCTCATTTTGTATTGATGTTATGCTCATTTTAAAATGTCATATCAATGCATATTTCAAAAGTATCATATTACACTAAATTCACATATTGAAATTCATAAGAGTGTATTATAAATATAATTTAATAAGTTTTTATAAAAGAAAAAATAAGAAAAAGAACAAAAATTAGAAGATGTGAAGTTGAGACTGTGTTACTCATTGTTAGCCTCGTAATACTCAATAAAATAGGTTGGATGTTCACTAAACGTACAATATTGCTCATTTAGCGGAAGCCGTGAATTTTCGCTTAAACTACAAATATGCCACCGAATTTTTTTTGGCCTGTATTACTTGGGCCGGGTGTACGTACACCCGGATGTACTATATACGAACTCGCCGCAGTATGTACCAAAATTGTAAAATTAGCCGCATTAAACTATCATAACCAAAAACGTGTTTAACGCATAAGGAATATATATATTGGAATCCCTCTTTCCAATGTTTTTTATGAGTTTTTTACGAAATTTTACTAAAATAAAACTTATTTACATAAATATGACTATTCATTACTACAATGTAGTGTTGTGGTAACTTAAGTTTAAAACTTGAACATGAATTACTATGATTTCATTACTACTCTAGTAACTAGTCATATTTTTGTAAACCATCTTTATTTTGGTCATATTTATGTAATTATTTCTTTTTTTATTGTTAATGCTTTTTCGTGAATTCACAAGAATGAATAAAAAGTAGATCAAAATGTTCAAATAATCAAGATTTAATATATGATACAAGATTTATTTTAAATAATCTATCCAAATAATTTCATCTTCTCAATCATAATCTCAAAGAAATTTATCTGCATCATCCAGTTGATCTCTAAATAATCTAAACAATGAGGGATGCTCTTAGTTATGAACTTTCTCCATCATGTATTAATAGTACTAGTAGCAATTAGGGGTGGACCCGGTCCCAGTTTTGATCCCGGACCGGCCGCTCACGGTCCCAGAACCGACCTACACCCGGATTTAACCAGTTTCGATCCCGGACATTTTTTAGGCGAAGCCCGGGTTGACCTGGTTAAATCTGGGTATGGGCCGGTCTCGATCTTGGTCCCAATCCCATTCTATTTTGATTTTCATTTTCCCCTGTTTCCAAGACGAAAAAGAACTGGTTTGGGATCAAAATCGAGACCGGAACCGCGCCAAATGGGTGAATCGGGACCGGGTAACATGCTTGGGCAGACTCTGGGCGATCACGAGCCTGAACCAAATTTTTCGGAGCCGGTCCGGTCCCAAATAGTGCTAGACCCGATACCAATCCTAAACAATGCCGGACGCGATTCCGGGCTGCCACCGGGTCCACCCTTAGTAGCAATAATAATAATATTTTTACCTATATATAATGAGAATATGGTGGGAGTCCAAATAGAAATCTATTTAGAGATAAAAGAAGTGAAATTTTGTTATCTTAATGAAGCATTTTTCAACTACTCCATAATTAAGGAATATTTGGATGTATATACAACTTTAAATAGGTGAAGTTAAATTTATGTCATATATTTGCATAAATTAAACAAATAGCCTAATTAACTTATTTAAAAGGATAAAAACAGAGCATTACGTATATGTTAAGTAATGTAGCCTCATTAACCACAAAAGTGCTATGTACTTGAAAAAAACATAATGTAGCCATGTAGGTTATCAATTTATCTTCTCATATTTATCATTTTTATTCTTACAGTAGTTATAATTACGAATAAACATTAGAAAAGTGAAAATAAAGATAACACATACAAATAAAACAGATGCAAAAACATTAAGGGCATGTTTACTCACAGCCCTTAAAGATAAAAGTAAAGGTTATCTATTTCTATTTTCTATCTCCAATTTTCTATTTTCATTTTCCAGTTATTCTATCTCCAATTTTCTATTTTCATTTTTTAGTTTTCGATTTTGAAATTTGAAAACATGTTCTTCAAATTTTTTAACCCGGTTATGTGACCGATCAGAAGATCGAAAGTACAGATCCATTCCCACATATAGGAAAGTCGGGACCGAAATGGGTCGGTCCCGGTCAATCTCAACGGTTAGTTTGAAGAATTCTTTTCTCATTTCCCTATTGGCAGACAACTCAACGCTCTTTTAAAATTCTTCACTTCAAAAAATGATTTCAAAAAACCGAGATTAAACCGCCGGCTTATTGATCGGCCCAGACAAAGACCGCTGGGTGGTTGACCAGAGAAGACGGGGACCGCCGTATTGTTGTTCGAATTGGACGTGTACTGCCTGGTCAAGGATCGGACCGGACAAGGGCTATCGGGTCATCTATCGGACCAGACAGGGGCCGTCGGGTCATCGATTGGACCGAACAGGGACCACCGAGTCATCGATCGGACCGAACAGGGACCACCGAGTCATCGATCGGACCGAACAGGGACTGTCAGGTTGTGGACCGGACTGAACAGGGGCCGCAGGGTCGTGAACCGGATTAGACAGGGACTACCGGGTTGTGGACTTGACCAGACCAGACAGGGACCGCCGGGTCGTCGATCGGATCGGATCGAGACCACCGGATCGTCGATCGGGTCGGATCAGGACCGTCGGATCGTTGACCGGACCGAACCGGGACCTTCGGTTCGTCGACCGGACCAGACAAGGATCAGCAGGTCATCGACCGGACTGGACAAGGACCGCTGGGTCGTGGACCAGGTCGGATAAGGACCGCTAGGTCAAGTGGTCAACGACCAGACCAGACCGAGACTATCGGGTCGTCGACTGGACTTGACCGGGATTGCTTGGCTGTCAACCAGACCGGACAGAGACCGGCGTGTCAATGACATCGGAGCAGAACCGGGTCCACCACAAGGCCTAAGTATACGAATTTAGCATCCGCATTTTCCATAGTTTTAGTCATATTTAGAGTAATTTCTATTATTATTGTTAATATTAGAGTTACACATGTTACAAATTTGGTTTACATTGTATAACCTAATTTGTAATAGCCACTGATTTTCATATTATCCTGATGTTATCAATCGGTAATGAGAGAGAGAAAAGTAGTATTCCAAATTAAACATGGGGTAGTATTTTTATTTGTTCTAATTTGTTAAAGTATGTGCAGTGGGGCATGGGGTGTTGGAGAACTTCTGTTTGCGATCCAAGTACTACCCAACATATTTGTTAGAGGGGTGAAATGCGGGAGCTCTATACATTTCGTGATGCTATTCTGCGCAACAGCTCTTTGCGTTCTCGAGACTCTGTGTGGCCCCATTTACTTTTGCATTGCAAAACGGAATGGCAATTCTGTTTTTTCAGAACCATTGCCACGACAAATAAATTGGTATAGTTATCAACGCTGACCCCGGCCACCAAGCATAATCATCAACCCTATTACCTCCTTCCGATTGCTACTCTTGAGCTACTCTGCAAATTCAATGTATCTTTTTTTGTTCACATTACCCTCATGTATGATTTCATTCGCATCTCTATTATCACAATTTGTTTAGGTAGTTGCATGTTTGTTATGACATGACATTGTTTGTTTAAGCCATTCTTCCTAAGCTAAAATTAATCGAAAGAAATGTGTGTGTTGAACGGGTTGCGTACGAGAACAGTAAGAAAATCAAGAAGTAAGCTAACTAATGATAGAAATCAAGAGTTGTATTTGGTGTAATCGAGCGAGAATGGATTGTGTTTACATTGTGGTTCACTCTTATTTTTAGGATAAGTCATTAATGCCCTATGAGTGTATCCGATGTCCTGCAAAAATCTCGAACACTATTTTGTTTGCATTTCAGTTACATTGTCAACTTAAACATGAATGTTTAAATTAAAGTTCATGTCGATGTCATTCGTGTCGCCTCCTTATGCTTTGGAGTTACTCGTTGCCTTGTTTTATGCTTCAGAAGCATAACTTTCTATAGTGTGCTTTTCGGTATAGTTTTTTTTATAGTTTTATGTGCTATTGCAGAGAATTAGTGGTGTTTTGAATTCATGTTTAGAAGACATGAAAAATCCCGTCATTTATGTCTTCACTTATCCGTAAGGCTCATGTAAGCCCCATCATTTATGTTTTGACGTTTCTGTAATGCTTTTGTAAGCTCCGACATTTGTATTTTGACGTTTCTATAAGGCCTTTGTAGAGAACCGGCGGTGTTTTTGTTGGAAAAATGTGTTAAAAATGCATTAAATGGTCAATTTGGGGTAATATTTTGAGTGGGGTCCACTTATCCTTTGGAATTTATTGGATGGTAGATTAGTCGAAACAAGCCATCAGGCTTTTTATGATGTCAAGGTAGGCCGTCATTTTTGAATCTTTTGCCCTCTTGTCGCAATTTATCTAGGATTCCTAATTAGAGTAGAACCTACTAGCTGCTCTTCTTCCAAAAATACGCCTAAGAACCGAATCGCATAAGGAAACTCCAAGTCTACCTTATGCTAGAAATCAAGAGTTATATTTAGCATGGTTTTTTTTTGACAGGTTCAAAATGTTATCTAGAACAAGGCCCACTAGAACTGGGGTGCCCAATTTTTTAAATACTAGTATATAATTATATTATATAATATTAATATATTATAATATTAATTAAAACCAAACGGTCGGGTTAACGCAACACAACTCCTCGCAAGTCACAAACCGCAGTACGCTTCTCAAGTTGTCACAAGTCGCAAACAACTCTAGCTTTCCCTTACACTGCTCACCTGTTTGTTAAATCGCCGAATCGACGGGTGAAATGTATAAATGGTACCTTAACTATTGGTATTGTTGCGCTTTGTTACTTCAACTCTTTAATGAATCAAATCAGTACCATAACTAACATAAATGTTTCGACTTGCAACTATATTCAAATTTCCAACCAAAAAATCATATGTGGCGGGCGCAATTCTATCGTAAAGTCCACTTCAGCTTCCTTTTGTCCATGTCATCATTTTAGAGTGATTCTACACATGAAATCTTGATCGTCATGTAGGATTTTTTTGCCACAAATTTGAATAAAATTACAAGTTGAAACATTTATGTGTAGTTATGAGATTTATTGGATTCATTTAAGAGTTAATGTATTAACATGTAACAATACCAATAGTTAAGGTACTGATATGGCACTTCCGGCGCCGCCTCACTCGCCTGGCCGCCTGCTCTTGTGCTCTGCCAGTCCTCCTAGTGCTCTTCACTCTTCTGTCTCACGTGCTCCACCAGTTCGCCTAGTGCTCTTCCCTCTTCGCCTCTTCGCCTAATTGCTTTTTGAATTGTTGAATGCATGAATCGGCACTCAGCTCTTCTGAATTGGCAATCGCAAGTAACAACCTGCAGATGAACCTAAGTGCCTTAGTGCGGTAATGCCTAACAGGTTACTTAATCGGTTTTCTATCATATCATATGTAATACTCCCTCCATCCCGAAATTAACTTTCCACTTTTCTTTTCGGGAAGTCCCGCAATAAAGTCTCACTTCCTTATTTGGTAAACAAATCTATATCAAAACAGTACAAAATAATGTAAAACAGTGTCCCCTACAGTAAAACTTACTCCCAAGTAAATTTATTTCCTTAATATGTGTGACATCACACTGTAACATTAATTATGGAACAGAGGGAGCACTTCTTTCGTCCCTTAAAACTTTTATATCTTTGAATTTTTTGATCAATCAAATTCAACTTTGACCAATTATATATTTTTATAGGGAGTTATTTATAATATAAAAATGATATGAAAATATTCTTTGTTAAAATTACTTTCATTGAAGTATAAAATTTATAACTTCGCAAATATTATGCTAATAAAAAATCATGGTCCAAACTTTACCACTCATGGAATATAATTCTAGCGAAAAGAGCTTAAATCAATCAAATATTCATGAATTGTAGAAGAGAAAGTAATAACATTATTATTAATCAAGCAAAGGCTCCATTTACAAGAGATGTACAAAAGTATTTATAGGCTACAAGAACTAGTATTCTAGTATGAAACTGATATAATAAATGCTATTAATTGAATATTAATTCGAATAGGACTCTTGTAACGTTCCTGTTGTTGCTAGATAACTATGCTGGAATAATAGCCTGCCACGTAAGCCATAGTAATATCTCGGCCTCACTAAAACTCCGCCCAAGCTCGGGGTCTGCTGTCCAGCCTGGCCTGGTTGTGGGTTCCTTTCGTGGGTTGGATCCCGTTGATGGGCTAATCTCGTTGATGGGCTTTGCATTAATTTAATATTGGGCCATGGTAATGATCCATGGTACCATCACGAGCCCCCCTACTCTCTCGAGTTGACCAGGCTCACGAAAGAGAGTAATTTGATTCCTTTCTTATTCTTGAAATTCTTCATTCTTTGAGACGAGCTTTGGCGAGATGGAAAGGAATAGAGTAGTGAATGCCTCGTAATGACTCCTCCAGGGGTTGAGGGTCGTCACCTTTTGTCCATAATGAGGAGGTGCCTCGTTAAAAACCTCACTAGAAAAAACCCAGTGGGAAAATCCTAGGGAAGGAAAAAGAGTAAACCGGATGCCCCCAAAATGAAGCCAAACGGTGGACCCTTTTGCCGATGTATTTAGCTACAATGACCGCCTGATGCATCCGGTCCGTTTTGTCCGTGGCATCATCTTCGTTTGGCAGATAACTGAGACAAGCTTGAGAGATCGGTATGATAGTCCTTATCCGATTGTACCTACACATTTAAATAAACTTGTGATAATTTCTGGAGTTTGCTATCGGATTTGAGCCTAAGTAAATGGCCTCAAATTCCCGACAATACAGATTCTCGTGCTTAGTAGAGCGTGACCCGGTAGTGTGAGTGTTAGTAATAGATAAAATTTAAATTTTAAAGTTAAAGAGAACTTAGCTTCGAATCTGTAGTCTGTGTAGGCTTTCACTTTTCTTCAATCTTGACTCAACCAACATTCACTTAATAGCATGCCAACCTCTCCCTTAACAAACATTTTCCTGCCTAAGGACAGATACCTTCGCTTTTGTTTCACGGGTTCAGCTTTGGGATCTACCTTCAGATTGTGAATTGCTACGTCTGGGCTCAGCCCGGTCATATCATTTAGTCCCCAAGCAAAGATCACCTGTCTTTTGCCGAGGGAAAGTGCACATTATGTCGCGTTGAGAGGCGATCAGAAGAGGATGACCTGCACCTGTCTTTGAACAAGCAACGGTCGCCATTTAGGAGGAGGATGGTTGAGACCGATCTTCTAAGTGCCAAGTGTCTCGTGGTCCATGCTCGTTGGGTATGAGCTCGACATCGTCTGATATGAGCTCGGCCTTGGTAGGAATGACCTCAGGCTCGACGACATTGAGCTCGGGCTCGACAACATTGAGCTCGGGCTCGTAGGGAGTGACCTCGGGCTCGGCAGGAATGACCTTCGGGCTCGGCATCATTGAGCTCGGGCTCGTCAGGAGTGAGCTCGGGTTCGTCGGGAATGAGCTCAGGCTCGGCAGGAATGACCTTCGGGCTCGACAGCATTGAGCCTGGGCTCATCGGGAATGAGCTCGAGCTCGGCAGGAATGAGCTCGGCCTCGACCTACTATGAGCTCGGCCTCATCCATGCTCTTGGATTCATCGATTCTCTCTCGCTCCTCCTTACTTTCCTAGAGATAGTAAGTCCCCCATTCCTGCCTTCTTCTTGACCAAAAGAAAAGCTTTCTCCGCCGAACACGAGCTAGAGCCGATAAGAGAATATAAAACAAATGTTGATTGAGTCATCAACTTTCTTTTCTCCCACGTCAAAAATGCACACTAATCAATAATAAAAAATAATAATGATATAACTCAACTCATCGCTCGGGCTGTGTAGTTTGAAGTTGATATTCGGGATGACTAGCCCCCGAGATTAGAGTGATACTATATCAATTACTCCGTATATTTTTATTATGATTTATAATTTTTTATAATATCTTTTATCAAATTAATCATATAATATTAATTAACAAATACTTCGTATGAAGTACCTAGCTTTCCATATGGGTGATCATTTGTTTGACCCGGACCGATCGAATGGATTTCAGCCCAATAAGCTGCCCATATAATTTCAAAGCACTTGGCAAAAGGTACACACTTTTTGGTGTACACACTTTTTACACATGTCTGTTTAAGGTTTTTTTTATGTCTGTACAGACATAACGTATCGTTATGTCTGTACAGACATAAAAAAAATCTTACACAGACATGTGTAAAAAGTGTGTACCCAAGTCCAACTCAACTCTGAAAATCATTGACCTCACCCACTCACTTGGACTTGGTCAAAATCAAGGGATAATATTCAGCTGCCACTGATGTTTTAGATGAGAAGGCACGGTCAGCTCCAAGAATGCTTCAGTCTTTCAGTCCATGGGATCCCTGGCCATGGCAGGCCTTCGCCAACGGTTCCGGAATAAAAATTGGCCGCACACTTTAACCTCAACATTCGGAGAGGGGGAAGAAACCATTCCTTTGCGATGCTGTTGTCGTCGAGCGCCAAGAAGAGCCGTCGGACTTCATTCGGTGGGCCTGCAGATTCAGGTCGTGTTGCGTGGCCATTAACGGCGGTACTTGAAGTTGAGCCCCAATAACTGAAGGAGCGAACCGCTTGTAGCGGCTTAGGGGTTTCCTTGAGCTGCGATGGTGACCAACGCGGCGACGGAGTGGCCCATAGCGGAGCTTGGAGAGGGTCGCTGTGACAGAGGTGAGGGAGCGAGCTGTTTGTTGCCGAACCAGGCTTCGACTTGGCTGCTTCCTCCGGTCAGCCGAGTCGCAGTTTTGGGCTTGGCAATTGGCATTGACCTGCGCGGCTACGACGACCATGAGCCGGAGCAACCACAGCGACGATATCTCCAACCGCAGCCAGATCCAGGGTAATGGCAAGGAAGCTTGAAGCAACGGTGGTGGGGTTCTGCGGATTGTGCACGCCGACAGCTACGGTTGAGATCTGGAAACTTCCATATCCGAAATTCAAGAATCTTTTTTCTGTCTTTCTAAAATTTTCGGAACAAGTTTTTGGCAATGTTTTGTGTTTCGGGTGAACTTTTTGATGGTTTTGGGAGAATTTCTGGCTTGATCTTGAGTTCAGCTCTCAATGATAGCACCAATGGTGGAATATAATTCATCAAAAAAAGCTTAATCAATCAAATATTCATGAATTGTAGAAGAGAAAGTAATAACATTATTATTAATCGAGCAAAGGCCCCCTTTACAAGAGATGTACAAGAGTGTTTATAGGCTACAAGAGCTAGTATTCTAGTATGAAACTGATATAATAAATGTTATTAATTGCATATTAATTCGAATAGGACTCTTGTAACGTTCCTGCTGTTGCTAGATAACTATGCTGAAATAATAGCCTGCCACGTAAGTAGGGATGGATTTGGGCCGGGTCGGGCTGCCGGTTCTAGAATAGTGGGCCCGGGACCGGCCCGAGGGTTGGACGAGTCCGGTTCGGGCCGGGCCATCCGTCCGGGTCACGGGTCGGGCCACCCGCCGGGCCGGGCCGGGCCTGTTTTTTTTTTAATTTATATTTTATACTTTATCGTTTTATACAAGTATTAAAAAACAAGCTTCAAGTGCATTTATTTGAAATGAAATAGGAACTACATTTGAAAATTAAATAGGAACTATAATTGTTTTTAATCGGAATCTCCGGCATAAGTAGAGCCACCCTCTGTAGATTCATCCATAAAGTGTTGGGATGGAGTGATGTCAATTTCTTGAGCTCTACGTGCTGCTTTCAACCAATCGTTGTAGCATATAAGCATCTCAAGAGATTCAGCGCTCAACCTCGTTCTGGTTTGTGTTAGAACATTGCCGGCCGAACTAAATTCTTGTTCCACGGCAACCGTTGAAACCGGCATTGATAGCACTTGCTTAGCCATCTTTGCTAAAACCGGGAACATTCTTTCTTTTCCCTTCCACCAGTTTAGTACGTCAAAATAATCATCTTCTTCAAAATCAACATCATAAGTTAAATACAAAGAAATCTCATTAATTGTGCTTTGTTGTGTAGCGGGAGTTGATTTTGTTTTTTTAATAAGATTGGCAAACGTAGATTTGAAAATTGATTTTCCTTTAGATGATGTTTGTGTCGGGGGAGGGGGCGCATTGCCATATTGTGCATGAAACTCATTGAATAATGCATAAAATATATCACTAACCTCGTTGTATTCTTGTTTCGGATCAATTGGGTTGTCCTCATACATTGGCAATGGACCAAAAAAAGCAGCATAATAATAATTCAAACATTCTTCTAAAGAACCAAGTCTAAAACGAGGATCGAGAACAAATGCAATACCATAAATATGCGGAATATGTGAATAATATTTTAAAAACTTTTCCTTCATAAAACCAGCAAAATAACTCACATAATCAGCATTCTCAAAATTTGAAAAAGCACCGGCGGGATTAACAGCTTCACGAATAAATTGGTTTGAGGTATGTTTATAAACATGACTAAAAGTTTCAGTTGCATTATTAAAATATATCAAAGCATTACAAATTTTTTCACAGGTGTCGATCTCAGCCGAGTTTATAATATAGTTATCATATTGTTTCATAAAAGCAGGAAAATGTTGTTTATATCTAAGAAAAACTCCAATTAACTTATAGGTACTATTCCAACGAATAGACAAATCTTTTGAAAAGTCACATATCTCTCACCTCTTTCTATCAAATAATCATGCCATTTTTTCCTAAGGTGTCCATTACCCCAAATACGTCTAATCCCCCCCTTGACTACCTCCAACGATGCTCCCAACGCTTTTAGACCATCTTGCACACATAAATTTAGAACATGACATGCACATCGTTGATGAAAAAATCTACCCATCAAAGAAGTAGAACCACACAATTCACGCAATCTAGGAATAGCAGCAGTATTATTAGTAGCATTATCAAAACCAATAGCAAACACCTTATCAATTAAATTATACTCAATTAAAATACGTTCAATCAAAATATAAATATGTTCAGCGGTGTGACGATCATTAAATTCACAGAAAGCAAGAACACGTTTATGCATATGCCAATCATTATCAATATAATGTACAGTCAGATCCAAATAATGTAAATTATGATAAGTATCCTCCCATATGTCAGAACATACAGTAACACGTCCATCAAAGTTTGCAAAATAATTTTGTAACCTTATTTTTTAAACTAGAGTCAAATGTAGTCAAATTAAGTAGTGAATTAACTAGTTTTGTGTACAACATATTTTTTAAACTAGAGTCAAATGTAGTAATTAATAAAAAATTGTAAAAAACTAATTAACTATTTATCTAACTATTAATTCGAGTTATAGCAAATTAAGTAGTGAATTAACTAGTTTTGTGTACAACATATTTTTTAAACTAGAGTCAAATGTAGCCATTAATAAAAAATTGTAAAAAAACTAATTAACTATTTATCTAACTATTAATTCGAGTTATAGCAAATTAAGTAGTGAATTAACTAGTTTTGTGTACAACATATTTTTTAAACTAGAGTCAAATGTAGCCATTAATAAAAAATTGTAATTCCAACTATATTAATAAAAAATTGTAATTCCAACTATACTAATTAACTAGTAATTAAACAAGTGTAAATAATAGAATAATTTCGTACCTCTTTCGAACTTTCGGTCTTTCGGATGGGAGTAACAGAATGACTTCAAATTAATTAGATATAATTCCAACTATATTAATAGATATAATAAATATATAAGTAATATATAATTAGATAACAAATATAAGTAATATAATACTATTTATATCTATTTATAGTTTATATAAGTAGATAATTAATATAAACTATAAATAATAAATATAATATATTGGAGAATGGAGAATAAGAGAATTAGAGAGTTAAGAATAGGATTTAGGAAGAATTGGAGAAGAGATATGAAAAAATGTTTAAGATTAGGAGTATTTATAGGTTTTTTTACCCCCCACCCCCCCCCCACCACCCCCTCACCACCCAACCCCCCCGGACCCCCCCTTTACCCCACCCAACGGCTATATAGCCGTTTGGGTTGTCCCCAGCCCCACCCCCAACGGCTAGTAGGAGCCCAAACAAAAAAAAAAATTAAAAATTGAACCGGACCCGGGCCCGGGCCCGACCCGGCCGGGCCGGGTCACAAAAATGCTGAACAAAGCCCGCCCCGCCCCTTCCCACCGGTTCGGGCCCATACCCGGTCCCGGACCGCCCGACCGGGCCGGTCCCGGGCCCGCACAGTATCGGGCCGGGCCGGGTCACGGGCCGGGTGGCCCGAACCGAATCCATCCCTACACGTAAGCCCTAGGAATATCCCGGTCTCTCTAGAATTTCGCCCAGACTCGAGGTCTGCTGTTCAGTCTGGCCTGATTGTGGGTTCCTTTCGTGGGTTGGATCCCTAGTTAGGCTCAGCGGCTCATTAATATTAATCCAGTGAAGGGTTGATCACGTTGATGGGCTGATTCCGTTGAAGGGCTTTGCCTTAATTCAATCTTGGGTCATGATAATCATCCATGGTACCATCGACCACCATTGACTAGAAAAGTCTAATGAGACAAAGTTTTAAGGGAATGAGATAGTAATGATTAGTTTAATAGTCAGGTTTGTGGTTGTTATTACTTATTTACTTTTTAGTTAATAGTTATGATGGATAGTGTACCCGGGGGGTAGCTTATCTGAGGGGTTATTCCGGGTAATAATAAGAGAGAAGTCAGTGCAAGTAAGTATAGAGAGAGAAAGTATATTTAGAAAGTATGCAGCGTTTATGACTTGGTTACAAATGGGGAAATGGGGTGCTATTTATAGTAGCAATAAATGCCGGACAGGGACACGTGTCAAGCGTCCATTGGCCGAGAGGTCACCTCAACAGGTTGGCGCTGGCAACCGCATGTGGCCGCATTTAATGCGGCTGTTGGATGGGACGTTGTACAGGGTACGGTGATCTGTATGCATGTGGCGCGGACATCATGTCGGGGAAGATGCCCTCGGCTGTAGAGGACTAGTCGAGGGCTCTGAGTACCGGGGACCCCCTTGGTGCCGAGGGCTTCAGGTGCCGAGGGCTACTGCTTTTTGCCGCTTTCCCAGTAGCTTTGTTTTGCTGCGTTGGCCCTCCTGTGAGAGTTAGAGCCTTCGGCCAGGGGGCCGAAGGCACCCCTGGTGCGCATTGTGGGCTGCTTGGTACTCTGGGCGCTGTGATTTGGGCCTGTTGGGCCTTTACTGGAGTAGTAGGAGTCTGTGGGCCGGTGGTTCCCGGGCCATATACTCCATCAGGAGTCCCTCACTCCTTTTATCGAAAGGTACTTGAGGGAAAAGGAGTAATTTGTGTTCGTCCTCTGCCGTAGTTTCGTTTGTAGTTTGTAGAGTTGTGGGCAGTTTGCTGTTTGTTTATTCTGCCAAGGGCAGTCCCTCAGTTACCCACATGTTGGGACTTGAGGGGTCATGTTTGTGATTTTTGTGATTTTTCCCGAGGGGGTCCTCCAGTCCCCCACTCCTTGAGGCACTTGCAAAGTGGTGAAAAGGAGTAGAGTGGTTGCGTTGCTGTTTTGGGCCGAAGGCTGACGCTTTTCGTTTCATTTTGGGGGGATGCCTCGTTAAAACCCTCATTAGGAAAAACCCTGTGGGAAAAATCCTAATGAGGGAAAAAGAGTGCACCGAATTCCCCCAACGATGAATCGAAAATGTGAAACCTTGGTTCGAAATGGAGAATAATGCAGATGTCGAAGGCTCTCCTCGTTCTGAGGGCTCATGTGTTGATTAGCCGGAGGCTTGTTGTTGATGTCCTGGGAGGTGCCAAAGGGGGGTCCCTCAATCTGGGGATCGAGGGCGTAATGAATGATGGTAGTAGTTGAATTGTTACTGGGGTGTCCTCAGTTTGTTGATTAGTTAGTGATGAGGATATCCGAGGGCTTCTGTAACCTGTGTGTCGTAGGCTGTCTGCTAATGAGGCGTATTCCCCGGGGGCTACCCTTCCCTCCAAGTGCTGAGGGGGGATCCCCGAGGGGTGACCTGATATGAAGCCTTGGGCTTCTGAAGGAGTGATCCCGAAGGCATCTGTTATGTAGTCTGTGGGGCACAAACCGGGAGCGTCTCTGGGTAAGAGTACCCGGGGGCTCTTCTTGATGAAGTGGAGTGAAGTAAAAAAACCCGGGGGCTCCCAGAATATAGCCGTTGGAGATATAGCCGTTGGAATATCTAACGTCAGGATATAGCCGTTGGGGGGGTTGCCACGTGGTGCGTGCTCGTTGGCTGCCCGTGGGCGGGCGTCACCGATTAGGTGGAAACTCGGTTGGTAATGATGGCAGTCCAACCGGAGGCCCAGTTTCCAGGCCCAAGCCCGAATCTCAGCGCCTATAAATACCCCATGGCCGGCTTCCTTCCCCTTGTGCGAAATCATTATAGCGAAGCTCTGCCAAAATTTCTAGAGAGAGAAACAGCAGCCCTCGATCAAATTCTTATTCCAATGTCAGTTCTCCACTCGTACTTCCCCTTCTTAGTTAGCTGTCTTTGTGGCCTTAGATTAGGGGTTGTAGCTTAGAGCACTTAGCATCTCCGAACCCTCGACTTAGTATAACATTGTCTTCACAAAGCGATTCTCAAGACATCTCGGGGGCGCCCTCGATGGAGGATGAAGTCATCTCGGACGTGGAGTCCTCAAGCGAACAGTCCTCGGCCCAGGAGGATGTCGCGATGGCGGTGGAAGTGCAGAAAGAGTTGGTGGCTGAAGTTGAAGCCGAGGGCTTCGAGCAGGAGGCAGAGGATGAAGAGCTCGCCCTCGCCGTGCAAGTTGCAAAGGGGGAGGAAGAAAAGGATAGGATGAAGGTGACCGTGGCCGTCCTTCCCCCTCGGGGTGCTGGTGAGGCAGGGAGCCCTCGGCCCCTCAACCCGACGCCGATAAGAGTGGCCCCCGGGAACCAATCGGAGAAGAAGAAAACTGCCCCCAAGAAGAAAAGTGTCGCTGCCGATCAGGGGAAGCCCATAGATGTGCCCGAGGGGTACTCCTGGCTAAACACTGCTGCCCTGGAGATAGGGTCGAAAGCTGATAGGGAAGACATGTACGTGACCCAGCTGCACGTGGGGCCCTCGGCTGTGGTGGTGGCGCCGGGCCCTGATGACGTTCTTTCCCGGGCCCCCGAGGGGTGCATCGCTGTGCACATCCTATCGGTGTCAATGGGGCTCCGGTTCCCCCTGCACCCATTCCTTTGGGAGTATCTCCGGTATGTGGGCTTGGTCCCCTGCCAGTTGACGCCCAACAGCCACTCCTACGTGGCGGGCTTTCTGAACCTCTGCCGGGCCCGAGGGGTGACCCCCAGCCGAGGGGTGACCCCCAGCCTGGACCTGTTCTTCCAGAGCTTCAACCTCTGCCGAGGGGGTCACGCGAACGCCGAGGGGTTCGCCAATCTGCAACAGGTGGCTCGGTGGAAGCTATTCACAGAAGCGCCCTCGTCCAACAAAGGCTGGAAGGAGCGGTGGTGCTACGTCAGGATTGCCGAGAGCCCTTTTCCGATGGAACTTAGGGATCGCTTCCGTCGGCATCCGAAGGTCGGAAGTGCTGCTTTGGAGAAAGATGGCTTGATAATAGCCAAGATTCCGGCGGGCCGCACGAAGCAAGTGTCCATCAAGGACTTCACTGCTGACAAGGAGCTTTTTGCCCTCGGCTTCCGCAGATATCGCTTCCTCGGTGAAACAGACGAGAAGTATCCTGTGCTGGCAGGAGGTAGTCTCCGAGGGCTTCCCCCCTTTTTTGTACTTAGGATTTTTTCACCCCTTTCTTTTCCATGCTCTCTTTCCCTTCAGTCTAACCCATTTGTTTTTGTGGCAGGTGTCAATATGGATCTCAATGCCTTCACCAACCTCAAAAAGCAGAAGGTGAAGGCCCCGGGCCAGAAGGAGCCCGTCAAGCAGAAGCCCCTCGGGGAGCTGAAGAAGGGCGGTGAGCCCTCGGGGGAGGCCGCAAAGCGGAAGGCCGCCGGCAAGGCCCCAATCCCCGAGGAGAAGAAGCAGAAAAAGGGGGACGCCGGGAAGAAGGCTCCCCTGGTCGTGGTGGTGGACGAGCATTCCGCCTCCGAGCCCAGTGCTCCGACTGCTCCTTGCCCGCCCTCAGGTAAAGGTGGCGAGGCAAGCTTGCCTCGGGAGGAGATACAGTTCTCCCTACCGAAGGGGGCAGCCATCACGCATGGCACAGTAGACCCCCGAGAATTTTTGGGCGGGGCTACACCCGCTCTGGATAGGCGGGCCCTCGGGATGCTGGACGATGAAGCCCTCGAGTCCAAAATCCTCCGATCCTCCCTTACCGTAAGTTCTTCTCCTTCCTTTCTTCTTCTTTCTTTTTCCTTTGCATAGTGGCCTATGACTTTTTTGTTGTTGTGTGATCATAGTTTTAACCCCTTACTTTGTTGTTTGTTTAAACAGGCCTGCATATCCCTCGGCAAACACGCCAGGAGGTTCGACGAGTGGCGCCTCCAGAAGGCGCAGCAGGAGGAGTCCCTCAAGAAGCTTGTTCATGACAATGTCGAGGCCGTGAGGCAGATGGCTCAGCTGGAGAGGGACCTCCAGCAGGCGAAGGCGGAAGTGGAAAAAGCGGCCAAGGAAAGGGTGGAGGTGGAGAAGGCGGCTGCCGAGGCTGCAAAGAAGGCCCTTGAAGACGCCGAGGCCGCAAAAGCAGAGGCCGCCGCCGGTGCAGTCGCTGCCTTCATGACCGAGGGCTGGAAGGCCGAAGGCCATAAAGACTGGGTGGCCTCGGTCATGGAGAGTTCTGCTGACGGGTGGGTGAAGGGCCCCGGGGCGATGTGGCTAGCCCGAAAGGGTGAAGATTACTATGCCGGAGGGGAGTTCTTCACCCAGGCCTTAATCTACAGGAGGCTCGCATGGCACCTGAAAATAGAGCCAACGGCCTTCGACCCGGCGGCATACAGTCTCCCCCCCCCTTCCAGCCTGATATCAGAGTCCCCCTTCCCGAGGGCGTCGAGAGGCCAGAACTGGAAGATTCAGAACTCCTGAAAGAGGCCGAGGGTGATGAGGCAGAGGCTGATACGGAGGTCATCTTGAAGCCCGTGGAAGAGGCTGCCCCCGGTGTTGACAATATATGATATGTACTTAGTAGTGTTTTGAATGTCTTTTCTGTATGTAATGGACATCTGTATACTGTCGGCCTCGGCCATTCTGTAATTTATACATTCGAATTTCTTTCCTTTGATGAATGAATACATGCCTCCGGGCTTTTGGTATATAATGTGTTTCCCTTTCATTGTCTCTTTTTAAATGCACGCTTTCGCCTTTCCTGAATGTATGCCTCTGCTTCTTTGAATGTATGTTTAGGACTTAGGAAATATTCTTCCAAGTGTAGTGCTTCTTGTAGCCCTCGGCTATTAGAAATCTTTAGTCAGTTGAACCCTTCACCGAGGGCACAATGTTCAGGACTTGGAAATATTTCTAAGTGTTTGTTCATCTGTTGGCCCCCGGCTGATCCTTCCCTCCGGTTCTATGTAGCCTTTATGAGATGACCGGAGGTGAGGTGCTTAGGACTTAGAATTTTTTTCTAAGTGTTCGAATACAGTTTTAGCCTTCGGTAGTTGGGCACCCTTCGATGTATGTATGGCCGAGGGCCCAGCAATAGTTAGGACTTAGATAATTTTTCTAAGTGTAGTCTCATCAAGCTTTCAATCGCACGGCCCCTCGGGCAGCATGGAGATTTGACCGAGGGTCGAAGTATGTAGGACTTTAGAAAAATCTTCTAAGTATAGTCTCACCAAGTCTTCAACCGCATGGCCCCTCGGGTAGCATGGAGATTTGACCGAGGGCCGAAGTATGTAGGACATAGAAAATATTTCTGAGTGTAGTATGTACGAAGTAGGAGCCCTCGGGTGACTGTGAGGGCCTTGTCTCAGATACGCCTTCGGTTGGCTGATGGCTCCACAAGGGGCAAAGCATTTAGGACTTAGTTTTTTTAAGTATTTCCTGCTGCTGGCCTTCGGGGGAGGACCCTTTGGTTGTAGGCGTTGTATGTTTAGGACAGTTTCCTTTGCCTTGTGATTTTGGCTTGTGGAAATAAAAGCCTTCGGTTGTCTGTCATATGGTGCCCTTTGGGGATTTTTTTTTTGAGAACATTGTGCCTTCGATTTTAGGTATAGCAAGAGGTAATCTTTGAGTGGACTTAGCCATTCGTCGATGATGTCTGTTGTGAACGGTATCCTTTGTACTTGTGAACTTCCAAGGTACCGAAGGTGTTCCCGTGGGGAGCCCTCGGTATGTTTTTGTAAGTTGTTGGAGTGATGTACTCATTGATTTGTCGCTGAGTTTACTCCTCTTCACCACCCTATTTTTTTTGTAGTGAAGGGAAGGCTTCAAGAAACTTGGTTTCTTGGTAAGGCTTGGCCTATCGGGAGGTAACGGAATACACCATTAGCTCCCCCATCGGGTTAACCTTCTGAGTTCCGAGGGGATCGAGGGTCGTTTCCTGGGCACAAGATATGGTGGTCTGTAACCTGCCTCCCCTTGGGGGATGGCGCGGAAAGCGCCTCAGTTTTGAAAGTCGTCCCCTCGGTGCTAGACATAGTCTGTGGCCTGCCACACCCTTGGGGTGGTGGCGCGGGGAGCGTTTCGGTTTGGAAGTCGAATCCTGGGCATTTCTCGTGCCTGTCATACCCTTGGGGTGATGACGCGGAAAGTGTTCCGTTTTTGAAAGTCGAATCCTGGGCACTTCTCATGCATGTCATACCCTTGGGGTGATGACGCGGAAAGCGTTTCAGGGAAGGGTTTTCATTTGCACACTAGTTGCAAATGGCCGGGTGCACTACGTGCTGCCGGCACCGATAGGTGGCGCCTTCAGTATAGGCGTCCTCGAGGGGTACGACTTAGAAACAACACTTGGTGTTTGTTTCGATGTATGGCCCCCGGTATTGGGTACCGAGGAGTCTTCTGTGGGAACACTTGGTGTTTCCTCCCATTTGTTGAAGGTGATTGTCTTGTCTACCCTCGGTATTGGGTACCGAGGGGTCTTCTGTGGGAACACTTGGTGTTTCCTCCCATTGGTTGAGAGTTGATAATGGTGTACCCCCCGGCACCAGGTGCCGAGGGGTCTTCTTTTGAGGACGGGTGGTGCTTTGTTGTAGGTGGTAGTATTGTCTACCCTCGGCACTTGGTGCCGAGGGTTCTTCTATTGTGGTGAGGCCTTGGGCCTTAGGGTGATATGAGGGTTTGGCCCTTGTGATAATCTCGTTCCGTGTTCAGTCGTCTGGGCCGGGTAGGGGGTGTTACGTCTGGGACGGTGTCTTCAAAATGCCTTCATTCTTCAGAATTCTTTAGGCCTTGGGCCGTCAAAATAATACATTCACTAGTTATGACGGCTTGGCCGCTCTGATGTTATTGATAAAATTTAACTAAGTGATGTACATTCCAGTGCCTAGGGACTTCGGTCCCGTTAGGACGTTTTAGTTTGTAAGTTCCTGGTTTGATGATGGCTGCCACGATGTAGGGGCCTTCGAATTTTGGTGCCATCTTTCCGCCCTCGGTTGGTTGGCTAGCTTCCCTTCTTCGGAGGACATAGTCCCCCACCTGGAATTCTCAGGAGCGAACCTTGGCGTCGATGTAGCTCTTCACCTGCCTTCGGTAGTTCTCTGCGCGAATGAAGGCTTGCTCCCGGCGTTCTGAAATAAGGTGGAGATCGAGGGCCATGTTGGTGTCGTTGGCATCCGGTTCATACTGTGTGACCCTTCGGGTTGGGAGAGTTACTTCAGTGGGGGCTTTGGCTTCAAATCCGTAGCAAAGGGAGAAGGGTGTTTCGCCAGTTGCCCGCCGAGGGGTGGTACGGTAGGCCCATAAGATGTAGTGGAGCTCTTCTACCCAACCGCCCCCTTCGGCCTCCAGCTTCTTTTTTAGGCCTTCGAGCAAGGTCATGTTGGCATTCTCCACTTGTCCGTGGCCCTGAGGATAAGCAACGAATGAGAAGGTGTGTTTGATGCCCCATGCCTCTAGGAGGGCACAGAAGGGGGCTGCCTCGAATTGAGTCCCGTTGTCGGAGATGATTTGCTGAGGGACGCCAAACCTGGTGAGGATGTTTTTGAGAACAAAATGACGGCACCTGGCCTCAGTGATGCTGGCGAGGGGCTCTGCTTCCACCCATTTGGTGAAATAATCGATGGCGACAATGATGTACCTGTTGTTGGAGGTAACCCTCGGCAGAGGGCCCACAAGGTCTATGCCCCATCGAGCGAAGGGTATGGATGTGCTGATGGGGGCATAGTTGACCGCTGGCCTGCCGGGGGCTTTCTGGAAATGTTGGCATGCGGAACACCTCCGGGCAAGGTCTGCACAGTCCCGGGCCATCGTAGGCCAGAAGTAGCCCTGGATTATTAGCCTTCGGGACATGGAGAAGGGTCCCTGGTGAGCTGAGCAAGTGCCACTGTGTACTTCCTCCATCGCCACTTCGGCCTCATCTTGATGAAGGCACCGAAGTAGCGTCCCGTTGTAGGACCTTTTGTAAAGCCTTCCGTCCTCGATAACGTAGTTGGGAGCCCTCAGCTTTGTTAGTTTGGCGCGGGCCTCCTCCTTGGGCAATTGCCCTGTGGTGATGAAGGCAACAATGTCTGAGATCCAGTCCTCCTGTCTTTGTTGTATGCTCATGACGGGGCTAGCATGTATGCTGGAGGAGAGGCTGAGTTCTTCTACTTTGGCAATCTTGGAGATGTGCTCAGGGAATTCTGCCGAGAGCTTTGATAAAATGTCGGCCTCGGAGTTTTGAGCCCTCGATATTTGAGTAAGAGAGTGTTCCTCAAATACCTTAAGTAACTCCTTGGCCGCCTCCTTGTATTGCTTCATCCTCCCTTCCTTGGCTTCGTACTCCCCGGAGATCTGGCCGACGACTAACTTGGAGTCGCACTTGACGTGGATTTGTCGGGCCTTCATGTTAGCTGCCAGCCGAAGGCCACAGAGGAGAGCCTCGTATTCGGCTTCATTGTTGGAGACTTTGAAGGAGAAACGGACTGCGTGATAGGCCCGGAAGCCCTCGGGTGAGATGAGAACCACCCCTCCTCCGCATGCCTTGATGGCGGAGGAGCCGTCGGTGTAGAGGGTCCACCAATCATCTGAAGGGTCGAGGGCTCCTCGTCTGTGGCTGCCCTTGCCGTACACTCCGTCACAAAGTCCGCTAGGGCTTGGCCCCTGATGGCGGGCCTAGGACGGATGTCGATGTTGTATTGGCTCAAGAAGATAGCCCATTTTACCATTCGGGAGGAGCTAGTGGGGCTCCTCATCAAGGCGCCGAGGGCTTGGTGAGTGAGGACCTGGATCGGGTGAGCCTGGAAGTAATGGCCCAACTTCTTGACGGTCCACACGATAGCCAACACCGTTTTCTCCACGGGGGAGTACCGGAGTTCCGCCTCCCTGAGGGTCTTGCTAACATAGAAGATGGCATGCTGGATGCCATCCTCTTCCCGGATGAGTACTGAGCTGATGGCAGCTGGGCTAACACCCAAGTAGAGGTACAGGGTCTCCCCTACCTTGGGTTTAGAGAGCACAGGGGTGAAGATATGTACCGTTTCAGCTCCTCGAATGCCCCCTGACATTCTGAAGTCCATTGGAAACCGGCGGTTTTCCTCATGATCTGGAAGAAGGGCAAGTACTTCTCCGCCGATTTTGATAAGAAGCGGTTGAGGGCTGCCAGGCGGCCCGTCAACCGTTGGACCTCCTTCACGTTGCATGGGGGCTCCATGTTGATGATGGCCTGGATTTTCTCGGGGTTGGCCTCAATACCCCTTCGGCTAACCATGTAGCCCAGGAATTTTCCCCCCTGGACGCTGAAGGTGCACTTCTTCGGGTTCAGCCGAAGGCTAAACTTCTGCATGATGGCGAAGATCTCCCTCAGTTCGTCAGCATGGTTTGCTGATTGCTTGCTCTTGACGATCATATCGTCAACATATGCCTCCATGGTGCGCCCCAGGACAGCTTGAAATACCCTGGCCACCATCCGAGTGTAGGTGGCGCCTGAGTTCTTCAGGCCGAAGGCCATGACAAGGTAGCAGAAGATGCCCTCGGGAGTCATGAAGGCTGTTTTTTCAGCGTCCTCCTCATGCATGTATATTTGATGATATCTGCGGAATGCGTCGAAGAATGACATGATTTCACATCCCGCGGTTTCATCCACCAGTTGATCAATATTGGGCAGAGGAAAGGGGTCCATGGGACATGCCTTATTGAGATCCGTGTAGTCAACGCACATTCGGAATGAGGGCGGCTTTTGTGCGAGGACTACGTTTGCCAGCCATGAGGGGTACTTGACCTCCTTGATGTGTTTGATAGAAAGGAGCATGGCGACCTCCTTCTTCACGAATTCCCTCCTCTCGGCCGAGAGGGGTCTCCTCCGCTGTTGTACTGGTTTGGCCGAAGGGTCCACCAAGAGGCGGTGGGTGATAAACCTTCGGCTGATCTCCGGCATGTCCTCCGGCCCCCATGCAAAAACAATGGAGTAGGCGCGGAGGGCGCTGATGATGCCGGTCTTCAAATCTCCGGGGAGCTTGGCTCCAATCTTCACGACTCTCTCCGGATTGGCCGGATCGAGTGCGAAGTCTTCTACCTCCTCGGCTGGTTCAGCCCTCGGCCTTCTTTCTTCCGCTTCCACAGTTCCGGTGATGGTGTCAACGCGGAACTCCGTCTTGCTAACCTTCTTTGTAACTTGAAGGTAGCAAGCGCGGGCAAGCTTTTGGTTCCCCCTTGAGTAACCGATTCCCCCCTCGGGTGGGAACTTGAGGCAGAGGTGCCTCATGGAGATGACGGCTTCGAGGTCCTCGAGGGCTGGCCGGCCGAGGATGATGTTGTGGGCGTAGTCGATGTTGACGACGACGAACTCCACTTCGAGCTTGGCTCTATGGAGGTCGTCGCCGAAGATGACCGGGAGGGTTATGACCCCCTCGGAATCAATGGTGTCGCCGGTAAAACCGGCAAGAGGGGTCTTGATGGGCCGAAGGGACCCCCTCTCCAGACACAACTCTATGAAGGTGCTGAGGTACATTACATTGACGGAGCTGCCCGTGTCAATGTAAGTTCTGTGAATAATGGTGTCGTCGATCTCTGTGCGGATGACGAGGGCGTCCCTGTGGGGGGAGGATACCGGGGGGAGATCAGCGTTGGTGAAGATAATGGGTTCCTCCCTCAACCGCTTTACTGGGGGCATATGAGTGACTTCCCCCACGTAAAGTGATTGAGCCCACTTCTTTCGTTGACTTGTGGAGTCACCCCCAATATTTACCCCCGTAATCATGAGGATGTGGAGTTTCTTTTCTTGGTACCGGGGGTACTCCTCCTCCTCTTCCTCCAGATTTCCAATCTCCCTCTTCTTGCCGAGGGGGATGGTGTTGGGGTTGACCCATGCATTTGCTCTCGCAGTTTGCCCTCGGGGTGGCCCCTGATGAGGGGGGCCCTTTGCTGAGGGCCCCGGAAAAACTGGGACAAATGGCCCGCTTGTATCAATTTCTCGATGGCCGTCTTCAGCTGAGGGCAATCATCGGTCATGTGCCCCTGGTGTCGGTGGAAACGACAGTAGGGGTAGTTGGGATTGATGGAAAATACTTCCGAGGGCGCGCGTGAATCTCGCTCCACGAGGCCCCTTTCCTCAGCAAAATCAAGAATAACGCTGACAGGGTGTGTCAGTGGTGTCCGAGGGTGCTCCAGGAGGACAGGTTGTGCCCAAGCCCTCAGATTCCCCTTGTAGCCTCCCCCGGGCTTGGCTTGGCCATGCCGGGGGCGATCACCGGAGGGAGCAGACTCCCTGGGATGATTGCGGGGAGCCCTCGGCCCCCGGTTACCTTTGTCTTCTGGCCGAGGGCGTTGCTGATCTGGGACATGGTGGCATTTCTCCACCTCCTTGGCCTCGGCGTACCGGTCCCCCCGCTGTAGGGCCCTTATATAGTCGCGGGGGGGTTCGATGATGAGGCTTCTGGAGAAGTTCCCGGGGCGGAGTACTGTTTGGAGGAGGGCCAGGAGGGTCCCGTCATCAGCGCCGTCAACTTTATCAGCCTCCGTCCTCCAGCGCTCCAGGAAGTCCCGAAGGGTCTCCTCCTTCTTCTGCCTCACTGTTAGCAAGTGGGAGAAGTGTTTTCTTGTGCGGCGCCTTCCCGCAAATTGCGTCAAGAATCGTTGGGTGAGTTCTTGCCATGAGTCAATACAGCCCTCGGGCAATCGGTTGAACCATTCGTAAGCCGGCCCCTCTAGGGTGGAGAGGAACCAGCGGCACAGATATTCATCCGATGCCCCCACCATCATCATGCTGTTTTGATACCTGCTGTAGTGCTCCTGGGGGTCAGTCTTTCCGTCATAGGGCTTGATGAGCTGCCCCCGATACTTCTCCGGGATCCGGGCCGCCAATACCCTTGGGGTAAATGGCGTCCGGGTCCGGAGCTGTATGGTGGGTTGCCCGGAGCCCTCAGCTATCTTCCTCTGCATTTCTTCCATTTTGGCCATCATCGCCTCATACTTGAGGTCTGTATGAGGGACATAAGTGGTGGCGTGGGCTTTGGTGGCCTCCATCTCATCAAACCGGCGCTGGAGGGCCGCAATGATTTCGTCCCGGGGGTCCTTCTGGAGGGCCTCCGCCCCCTGCGAATGGACCCGGGCCGAGTGACTTGATTGATTTGATGACGTGCGTCGTCGGCATGGAGAGGTGCCTTGCCTTTGTCCTGAGGGGGACGTCTCTCATTGGCCCTGGAAACGGACCCGCCACTTTCCTGAGATCTTTGGAGCGCCCTCCCCCCGAGGCGGTCTTGGACCCCTCGGCGGTCTTGCGCCCCTCCGAGCCTCTCGAGGGCGGAGGTCCGGGGCTGCTCCTTGTTCACGTGGTGGCGGTCCCGAGACTGGACTTCTTGGGAGGACGTATCTTGGGACACGACCCCCTCGGAGTTTCCCAACCGGAGGACCGGGTTACCGAGGGGTCGTGGATGAGGGGGAGGCAGAATGTTCTCCCCAACCTGAGGCTGGTGGGGAACCAAAGTGCCGAAGGCACCCGGGTTCTGAGTGAGCGTCTGGATGAAGGCGGAGAGTGTCGATTGAACGTCGATGGTGAGGACCGGGGGGCTAATTTGATTTTCGCTCCGGTCCTTTTTCTTGGCCTCGATGCCGAGGCGAGCATCGGGGGCATTTTGCTGAATCTGCTGCCGTAGGTCGACAGCCGTCTAGTCCATCCCGGCGATGACGCCGCCCACGGGAGCCCTGTTGGAGGCCTCGGGGACGTCGACCTCGCCGAGGGCCAGGTTCCTGTCCTCTACATTCTTGGAGTTGGCACGAGTTGTCCTCACCATTTTAGATGGGTGTTTTTGTGTTTGGTCGAGGGAGAGGGTTTCTTACTTGATTGTTCGACCTCTCAACGAGAGCACCAAATGATGGATAGTGTACCCGGGGGGTAGCTTATCCGAGGGGTTATTCCGGGGAATAATAAGAGAGAAGTCAGTGCAAGTAAGTATAGAGAGAGAAAGTATATTTAGAAAGTATGCAGCGTTTATGACTTGGATACAAATGGGGAAATGGGGTGCTATTTATAGTAGCAATAAATGCCGGACAGGGACACGTGTCAAGCGTCCATTGGCCGAGAGGTCACCTCAACTGGTTGGCGCGGGCAACCGCATGTGGCCGCATTTAATGCGGCTGTTGGATGGGACGTTGTATAGGGTACGGTGATCTGTACGCATGTGGCGCGGATATCATGTCGGGGAAGGTGCCCTCGGATGTAGAGGACTAGCCGAGGGCTCTGAGTACCGGGGACCCCCTTGGTGCCGAGGGCTCCAGGTGCCGAGGGCTACCGCTTTTTGCCGCTTTCCCAGTAGCTTTGTTTTGCTGCGTTGGCCCTCCTGTGAGAGTTAGAGCCTTCGGCCAGGGGGTCGAAGGCACCCCTGGTGCGCATTGTGGGCTGCTTGGTACTCTGGGCGCTGTGATTTGGGCCTGTTGGGCCTTTACTGGAGTAGTAGGAGTCTGTGGGCCGGGGGTTCCCGGGCCATATACTCCATCAAGTTATGATTTTAAAATTTTAATAATTTATTGATACTGCACAAATTGTGAAACTTTGCTTGTACTCAGGTGATATTGTTCTTGCTTGAAATATCTTCTTATCCTTCATGTCTTCAAAAAAAAAAGTTTTTGAACGAAAGTGGCTTAAATTATCATAACAGAACGTAAGTAGGTTACAAAATGACAACAACTCTTCTATCTATTGTCCGCCCTAAAAACAGACTTATAATTAATCACCTCTGTAGAAGCAATATAATTCTTTGATCCCGCTTTGGGCTTAATCCCAATGACTTGCAGACTAGACTCCTCATCTCATGTCCTAGGTTCTAGAGTTTAAATGCCGGAAAAACATAGCACAACCAAAACAAAGTAAAGATCCAAATAAAAATGAAACATGAAGAAAACTAAATAAACAAAATAAATTTCTTGAATCCTAGCACCTCGTTCAAAACATTTTGCTCCCGCCCGTCACAAACTCGGCTCCAGTGTCACTACAAGAAAAAGCATTTTTTGCGCTGACAAAAAGTCAACGCAAAAGGGCCAAATTTGACGCAAATACTTCATTTGCGTCAACATGTCGATGCTAATGTGTTGACGCTAATGGCTCGACGCAAAAAGTTTATTTGCGTCCACTTTTGTCGATACAAATAAGATTTATCTTTTGCGTTCACTTTGTCGACACAAAAAGGTCCTAGGTGCAAAAAATAAAAAGGACTTTAAGTGTCGACATTTCGACGCTAAAAGATCTAAATTTTCCACACAAAAAATATTACTATTGCATGTGTGTAGATAAAGAAGAGGGCATGTTTTAATCTGTTGTTCAACATAACAAAAGTCAAAGTCACGAAAGCCGTCCAAGATGTTTATAAGAATTGCATCTAGTTTTTTTAGTGTTGGGAGATTGATGTACAAGTCTGAGCGTGGTTAAGGGGCACCATAACCTCAATAGCCCCACCGCGATTTGGAGATTCCTGCATTCAAGGAACAAGCTCCACTATTGAATCACTCACAGAGAGAAGCCATTCCATCTCCCGACCCCAGATTGATATCTTCCGAGGTGTTAATGGCTCCAGTTTCCGGAGCTCACCAAACACGGTTGGTGCCAAAGATTGGTTTTGGAAACCCCAAAGTTACAGATTACAATTAGCTACACAATTCATGTAGAAGATTGAAAACAGACTACTAGTAATTTAGAAAAGCAAGCCAGCAAGATTTGTAATGGCATTAGATACAGCGAGAGCAGTGCACACTCCCTGTCTCCCACCAGACATATCTTCCCTTAAAACCAGCTTTGCAAATCGATCCTTCATCAATTCAACTTCTGAAAGACATGAAAATTGGCTTATATATTAATAACTTTTCATGGCTTATATATTAATGTTCTTAAAGTATAAAACAGAAACTCATACAAACATGACATGAAAATGTAGACATGCAATAACTAATAACCGTCTTTCAATACCTCAAATGCAAGCCCAAGAATCTCTGGAGGGACAAATACAGACAGTCGTTATGGATAAGAACAACTGTATGATTGATGCAATCCGATTGCTTTTCCAACTCCGATGGTCAGATATGAAAGAAAAATAAAACATAAAATGTGTTACTAGTTTACTACCCATTTTTTACTAATTAAATCACAAAGGGGAATGTGAAAGTGTGAAACTATTAGTAACTTACTAAATGAGAAGTTAAAACTGAATGTCTATAAAGTAAAGTACGTTTATGCTCTGATGCTGAGAGATTTCATGATAGTATGATACAACTAACTAACTCTACTAACCTTAACTGGCAAAACAGCTTCATAAAGGAGCAGTGAATCTCGAGCAGCTTGGTAAAACTCAACTCCCACTCTTGGAGATGATAAACAAATGTCCTACACACAACAGAAACTTTTTTACTGTCAAGGACAGAAAAATTTACGATTCAAAGAACTTGTAAAAAAGATAATAAGCATGTTCTTTAAGAACTAACTAGGATACATGGCTTGCCATCATGTTCAAAGATGCCATCCTCCAGAAAAGATAATAAGCATTAGTCTCTTGCTGATAGAGAACATTTCTAGTACTTCATAAAAACAGAGAAGGATCAAATTGGTTTCTCAAACTTGCTTCATTTCAGAATTATGGTTTTGATAAGCTTAAAAACTCCATTAATTCTGTGAGGACTTTTATCAAACTCTATACTTGCATATACTTGTTTCATTACATATCAAACACTATTTTGGGTTACTTTAGATTCTGTAGTTTTACATAAACGTAGGTGTGTGTAATCATATTTTGGGGTTATAAAACAGACCTAAAACTTGCTAAAAAGAGAAAGAATAGATGCAAAACAACGAATTGATGAAGAGATATTTTAACCTGTTGGCGAGTGAATGAAAGATGCTAGGAAATTCAAATATGGAAGAGGTAGGCAAGCAAGACAGGGGAGATGTGTATGTCTAGAGGTTTCCATAAACTTAACTAAGCCTGAAGCCAAGGGCGGATCTACTAAGGTTGGAGGGGGGGGGGGGGGGGGGGCAGCTGCCCCCAATAAAGGCCCACTAAACCCTCCTAATTTTTTAAAAAATATTAAAAGCCCAATAGTTTGCCCCCAATAAAAAAATGGCCTGCCCCCAATAACCCAAAATCCTTCAGCCTGTCCCAAAATCCTCTCTGAAGAAGTGAACGACGAAAACAAAAAACTTCCCCCGTTCGGCCGTTCCCTGACGCGGCGACGCTCCTTCGCACAGAAAGCCAGAAAAGCAAGTTCCTCTCGCAGCCGCAGCCGCAGAAAGCTCTCTCGCCCGCTCGCCGAAACCTCCGCGCAGTCCGCACTTCACGCAGCGGCCGGAACCTCCGCGCAGTCCGCACTTCGCCAATCGCCACTTCCGCAGTCCGCTGTCCGCACTTCGCCAGTCGCCACTAGGGTCTAGGTAAGCCTAAAGCCTTTAATCTTTTCAATTTTCACTTTAATTTTTTCAATTAGATTAAATGTAATTGATCGAAATATGAAAATCGCTAATGCTAGGTCGTCACCCGTAAGTGACGCATCATCCCTCCGCCTGGGGGTGGTGTCAAATATGCAAGGGCGCGCTACACTTGATAGACCTGAGTGTGGTGATAAGAATGCTAAGGTTGCTAGGTCGCCGCCCAGAAGCGGCGCGTCATCCCATTGCCCGGGGATGATGTCAAATATGCAAGGGCATGGTGGGGTCCGAGATGGGGCTAAGAACAGAAGGTGGAATGCTAGATTGCGTTTTGGGACATGGAATGTTGGGTCTCTTACAGGGAAATCTTTCGAGGTAGTCGAGGTTATGAGCAGAAGGAATATCAGCATTATGTGTGTGCAAGAAACTAAATGGGTTGGAGAGAAAGCACGCGAGATTAATCCCGGAGGTTTTAAGTTGTGGTATTCGGGGAGAGATAAGACTAGAAATGGGGTAGGCATTATTGTGGCGCGTGACTATGTTGAGGATGTGGTAGAAGTCTTCAGGAAGAACGATCGCATCATGAGCATTAAATTGGTGATAAGAGGTGAGATTGTGTCTGTGGTAAGTGCCTATGCACCACAAGTGGGATTGGATGCATCTACAACTCAACAGTTCTAGGAAGATCTTGAAGACGTGGTGCGACGAGTGCCAAGGGGAGAGAAGTTGATCATAGGAGGTGACCTCAACGGGCATGTGGGCTCGAGTCGTGATGGCTTTGAGAATATTCATGGCGGACATGGTTTTGGCACTAGGAATGAGGCGAGAAAGAACATTTTGGATTTTGCCTTGACGTATGAGTTGGCTATAATGAACACTTGGTTTAAGAAAAGAGACTCTCACCTTGTAACCTATAAAAGTGGAGCTAATAGTACCCAAATTGACTACTTCTTAGTACGGACCACTGGGAGAACTAGCTACACTGATTGTAAGGTTATTCCAGGTGAGAGTGTTGTCACTCAGCATAGGATGCTTGTGCTTGACTTTCGAGGTAAGAACCATAGAAGACAAGTTAAACAACAAGTGGAGCCAAAGATAAAGTAGTGGAGGCTAGAGGGAGATCTTCAACAAAGCTTTACACACAAAATGGTCGGTGAAGATGTATGGCGTATTGATAATGAAACACAGGTGGATGATGTGTGGTTATCAATGGAGTTGACCATTAACAAAGTGGCAAATGAGGTACTTGGAGAATCTAAAGGATGTCGGCCACCTAAAAAGGACACATCTTGGTGGAATGATGAGGTGAAACAAGCCATAAGGAACAAAACAGATTGCTACAAAAAGTTGGGGACAAATTGGAGTGATGAGAACATAGAAGCATACAGGGAGGCTAAAAGACAAGCAAAGAAAGCCGTAAGGGAAGCACGAGGGAAAGTGAACAAGGAGTTGTATGAAAAGTTGGACTCTAAGGAAAGAGAACTAGATTTTTATAGACTTGCTCGTCTTCGTGATCGCAGAACTCAAGATATTGCAAAAGTTAAGTGTGTGAAGGATGTTGATCAGAGGATATTAATGGACGACGGAGAGATAAAAGAGAGGTGGAGGTCATACTTTGATACACTATTCAATGGGAACAAAACGCAAGATATCGGCGATTTGTCCATACCAGATTGTATGGTAAACTGTGATTTTGTGAGAAGGATCCAAACAACGGAAGTTAAAGAAGCTCTGAGGAAGATGGGACGGAAAAGAGCAATGGGGCCAGATGGCATACCGATCGAGGCTTGGAGAAGTTTGGGAGAGAGAGGCGTCGAGTGGTTAACAAGTTTCTTCAACATGATTTGGAGAAACAACAAGATGCCAACGAGTTGGAGGAAGAGTACTCTTATCCCTTAATTTAAGAATAAAGGTGATGTACAAGAATGTGCCAACTATCGAGGGATTAAGCTTATGAGTCACACCATGAAACTTTGGGAGCGAGTGATTGAGCAAAGACTTCGAAGGACTGTGAAGATTTCAGAGAATCAATTCGGTTTTATGCCTGGTCGCTCAACAACTGAGGCTATTCACCTTCTTCGTCAACTTATGGAGAAGTATAGAGATGCTCATAAGGATCTGCATTTGGTGTTCATTGACTTAGAAAAGGCATATGATAGGGTACCTCGAGAAGTTCTTTGGTGGGCCTTAACTAGAAAAGGCATATCACGCAAGTATATCAGCATCATCATGGATATGTATGAGGATTGTACTACAAGTGTTCGTACTAGTGTAGGGAGGACTGAAGAGTTCCCTATTACTATCGGAGTGCACCAAGGATCGGCCTTGAGTCCTTTCTTATTTGCCATAGTCATGGATGAACTTACGAAGTCAATTCAAGACGATATACCGTGGTGCATGATGTTTGCCGACGATATTGTATTGATTGATGAGACGCAATCAAGTCTTAAAGCAAAGTTGGAAGTATGGCGACAAACATTGGAGAATAAGGGTTTCAAACTAAGTCGGAGCAAGACAGAGTACATGGAGTGCAAGTTTGGTGGAGGTAGAAGTAGTGGTAATAGCGGAATTACTCTGGATGGTAAGGAGATACCAGTCAGCGATATGTTCCGTTACTTGGGCTCCATAATTCAGAAGGACGGTGAGTTAGATGGAGATGTATCCCATAGAATCAGAACAGGGTGGATGAAGTGGAAGAGTGCGTCAGGATTTCTATGCGACTGAGGTATGCCGACTAGACTGAAGGGTAAATTTTATAGGACAACAATTAGATTTTCATTACTGTATGGCGTAGAGTGTTGGGCGGTGAAACAATGTCACATTCAAAAGATGAGTGTGACAGAGATGCGCATGCTGCGTTGGATGTGTGGGCATACTAGGAAGGACCGCGTGAGGAATGAGACAATCAGACAAAGGGTGGGAGTAGCACCTATTGAAGACAAGATGCGGGAGTCGCGCCTACGGTGGTTTGGTCATGTGCGTAGAAGACCGAGTGATGCACCTGTTAGGCGAGTTGAGATGTGTGGAGAAGAGGCAGGGAAGAGAGGGAGAGGAAGACCCAAACAGACGTGGGTTAGGGGAGTTCGAAGTGATATGCTTCTTCTGGGGTTGGATGAGGGCATGACTTTGGAGAGAACTAAGTGGAGGGCGGGTATTCACGTGAAGGAGTGATCTTGATAATCTTTTTCCCTCATCTTTTTTTCCTAGTTTTTTTATCCTTATATATATATGCATTATTTGCAGCCTTTTTACTTTATCATTTTTATATATATTCATCTTTTTTATATTATCTTTTCATAATAGCTTGTCTTTTTATCTTTTTTCCTTCTTTTCCTTTTGGTTGTGATATCATGTATCGATTCATGTTAGCCGACCCCAATATCTTTTGGGACTAAGGCTTGGATGTTGTTTATTAAATGTAATTGATGAAATTGTTAAATGAAATGTATTAAAACAGTTAATTTTAATTTTAGTTAGTGAAATTGTTAATTATATCAATTTTAGAATGTTTTATAATATTTTAGGTAGTTAAATGAAATGTATTAAAACAGTTAATTTTAATTTAACTTCTTTTCCAGACTCAATGAAGAGATATTGGGCTACCGTTCTTTCACCGGGTAGTTCAAATAATAATGCTTCAAATATTGCATCTCAATGTTCTTCATCAATACCTAAACAAGTTGATTTGGATGAGCTTCCCTTAGATCCCGCAAAAAGAAGGAAAATTTCTGAGTACCATCCTAATCAAATAGATGAAATCAGGAGAAAATATTTGATTAAAGGACATTGTCAACCACGTGGTCATGACTTCCCACAAAAAGAGATTGGGAAGACTTTAAGACGCTTTAACTCTAAATGGTTTGATCAATATCCTAATTGGTTAGAATATAGTATACAAGATGACAAAGCCTTTTGTTTGCCTTGTTACTTATTTAGAGATCACTTTGAGAATCGTGCTCGGAATGATGCATTTGTAACTGAAGGGTTCTCAAGTTGGAATAAAACGGAGCGATTAGCTTCTCATGTGGGTAACATAAATAGTTTCCACAATAAGGCACTTAAAAATGTGATGATTTAATGAACCAAGACCAGTCAATTGCTGTTGCTTTGCATAAACAGAGTGAAATTGTGAAGAATGAATATCGTATTCGTTTGAATGCTTCTATTGATGTTTCAAGATTTTTATTGCGTCAAGGACTGCCTTATCGTGGTCATGATGAATCTGAAGAGTCTAACAATAGAGGCAATTTTCTGGAACTAGTAAAGTATACTGCTAGTCAAAATGATGTTGTGAGTAAGGTTGTATTGAAAAATGCTCCAGGAAATAATCAAGTAGTTGCTCCTAGCAATCAAAAAGACATTGCTAATTGTTTTGCACAGGAAGTTGTTCACTCTGTGCTTAAGGAGATAGGTGATGATGTGTTTAGTTTGTTGGTTGATGAGTCTAGTGATGTGTCTTACAAGGAGCAATTGGCTATGGTGTGGAGGTACGTTGATCGGTGTGGCATAGTTAAAGAAAGATTTATTGGTGTTGTTCATGTGAAAGATACATCTTCTTTGTCTCTTAAATTTGCTATTGATTCTGTATTTTCTGAATATGGCTTGAGTTTGAAAAATGTTAGAGGCCAAGGGTACGATGGCGCAAGCAATATGCAAGGTGAGTTCAATGGATTGAGAGCTTTAATCATGAAAGAAAGTAGCTCAGCCTACTATATCCATTGTTTTGCTCATCAACTACAATTAGTTGTTGTGGCGGTTTCGAAGAAACACTTTGATGTTGGTGATTTTTTGAAATGATATCTCTTTTATTAAATGTGGTTGGAGCGTCTTGCAAAAGAAGAGAGATGATTCGAGAAAGTCATCAAGAAAAAGTGAAAGAAGCTATAAGTAATGGTGAAATTAGCACCGTGACAGGATTAAATCAGGAACTTGCTCTTCAAAGACCGGGAAATACACATTGGGTTCCCATTATAGAACACTTCTCAATTTGATTGAATTGTTTCCATCAGTTGTTCAAGTCCTTGAGCACATTGAAGTGGAGGGCGTAGACAGTGTCAAAACACGCCAGGCTAATGGTCTTCTAACATATTTTCAATCATTTAAATTTGTGTTTTATTTGCAGATGATGTTGCTTATCTTGGGACTCACAAATTCTTTGTCAGTGGCTCTTCAAAAGAAAGATCAAGACATATTGAATGCTGTTTCACTTGTGAAAACAACAAAGCAACAATTGCTTAAGGTAAGAGCCGATGGATGAGATTCTCATTTGAGGAAGATCTTAGAATTTTGTGAGAAGCATGAAATTTCAGTGCTTAATATGGATGAGGACTTTGTTAACCCAAAGAGGCCACGTCAAAGAACTAATATCACTAATCGGCATCATTATGAGTATGAATGTTTTAATACCATAATGGATTTGCAAATTAATGAATTTGATGACCGTTTCAATGAGGTAAATTCCGAGCTACTTCTTTGCATATCTTCTTTGAGTCCGATTGATTCCTTCCGTGAGTTTGATGCTTCAAAATTGTTGAGATTGGCTGAATTTTATCCAAGTGACTTCAGTTGTGTGGAATGCAGAACTCTTGAGCACCAAGTCAATATTTATATTGACAATGTGTTAGCGGATGAAAGGTTTGCTAGATTGAAAAGTCTTGGTGATCTTGCTCGAGTGATGGTGGATACAAGGAAACATCTTTCACATCCTTTGGTGTATAAGCTTTTAAAACTAGCATTGACTTTGCCAGCTGCCACAGCAACCGTAGAGAGATGTTTTTCCGCTATGAAAATAGTGAAGACTAATTTGCGTAATAGAATTGACGATAAGTATTTGAGTGATTGTGTGATTTGTTTCGTTGAAAGAGATGTGTTTGAAACTATTACAAATGAAACTGTAATGGATCTCTTTCAAAAGATGAAAACTCGACGCGAACAATTGTGATGTATTTTGTAAGACATTAATTATTGTAATATTACATTGCTACTTTATTATTATTTTTTGTGATGCATTTTTTTCTGCCCCCAATAACTTCTAATCCTGGATCCGTCACTGCCTGAAGCTCATGAGAAGCCTGCAAAGATAGGTCAGCGCCATTGATAAAAAAAATATCGAGGCAAATACTTCCTCCGTCTCTTTTTAGTTGCAAACGGTCAACATTTCACGTTTGTCAACGCACAACTTTGACCGTCATTATATTTAATTCTGTATTAGTGAAAATAAAATAAAAATTAGATTATAAAATTTAGTAATGAGAGGAATTTAACAAAAGTTTTCAAAAAATATAATTCAAATACATTAATAAATAAAATGTAGTCAAAGTAAAGTATGTATATATTCCCGACAAAGCTTCTCGGTCAGAAATCGAGGCAAATATATGCTTACTTGCGATAAAGCTTCTCCGTCAGTTCTTCAACCCACCCCACGAGGATGTCTATCGTCACTCAGGAAATTATCGTCTTCCTCATTTCTCCAGCTCTCCTTTAAGTATCGTTTCACTGGTTAGGGTTTTTAATTTGTTCTCTCTTATTACTCTGGCTCAAGACTAAATTCATTGCCCTAAGCAAATAACTTATAGTGAGGTGCCGTAAATCTTTTCCTCTTGACGCCTCTACTGCGTAATCTCTTGACTGCCGCATAGCTTCCTCCATTGACGAGCGAACACAAGCCCAACGAATGTGCAAACGAAACAAGCCTCTACCCTGCTAGAACAAGCCGCACCCAACAACGGCAATATTCGTGTCTTCAAAGATTAGAAAGTATGAATCGGCATATGAAAAATGAATGAAAGAAAGAAAGAGATTCTATGTGGTAAGAGAGTCTCAAGGAGGAGCTCTAAATAGATTTATAGATTGATTTATAGGGCCTCTGTTTTGCATTTGGAATGGGGACTCTGGTGGTTTGCCTTCGGGGTTTAAAAAATATATGAGTTCATAAAATGTGAAACTTAAGATAGCTTCTTAATCATTTGAGTTGATGATTCTGCTACCTAAATGTCCATTGAAATTCATTTTTGATATAACGGTAAAGCTCCTCTATATTGAGTGTCCGTGAGGTGTTTGATGAAATGTTTGACCCATTTGATTGGGAATTTCTTAGAAACTGAAATCAATTTTTGAGTAATTGGGAAGTCACAGTATGTGTTATTTTCATTTAGTTTCTTAGCATGTGTTTTACTACTATAATATTTTCAAGTTGATTTAGTTTGTAATGAGGTCTTTACTAATAAGAGAATTTGTTCAAACTGAGACAAGGCTATGGTCCAAGAGCCTCAATTGAAGTGACCCAGGGGTCGACCAAGAAATGATGTAGAAGCTCCCAAGCTAACAGAAGGGTCAAATTTTGCATCAAGCTGACAGAAGCTCCTCAGTTTGTCAACTAAGTCAAACTTCCTGTTAAGTCCATAATTCCAAATTGTAGATCTCATCATATTCCAGTTTGTAATATGCAGATAGAATATGATCAATGTTGCAATTGTAATCTGCAGTTAGATGTTTAGATATATGGTTTTGTGCAGCATTATTTTGGTGGATGATTTGGTACTACATACCACTTATGTATTTTGGTTAAGTTGTGGTGGTAGTATTTTGGGCAGCTTATGTATTGCTAAGTTTGGCTAGAATACAAGTGCATCCGAAATGACAGTAATGTACTGGTTTATGTATTTATTATTTGGGGTTTTCAATCTATGTTGTTCTTTTTATTTAAACTATTTCCTATTCGCATTGGATATGTTAACTTGACAGATATATGCATTCTATTGTTATTAGTTGGGAATAAAACTATCAAATAGTGTATCATTTTACTTGGCAGCAATACATGAAGATGAAAATTATGTATTGAAAAGCATGAGATCAGGTCTTTAACTTCTGTTTCCATCTTTATGATGTAAGCATGGACTTGCTTTCCATGGAGAAATAATCTAGCAGCAACTTCTTTAGTTATTCTTCCCGCAATCTATTCTGAAATTCTAGCCAAATTCGGATTGGTGCTTCTGAAATATGTTGATCTCATTATCTTCATTGGATGATTTTGCCTCAATTCCATCTTCCCACTTGAATTAAACACAAATTTAATCCTGATGCTTATACAAAAGCATAAAGTTTAATTTTCCGTCCAGGATTTCAGCTTGACAAAATACACTTCGTAATACCAAATAAATAATAAGATGAAATACAGAAATAATCAGCAGCAACAAAAGTCATAAATATGTCCTATAAACAACCGGATGACTGAGTAATGTTATAAAGAGGTAGTCTATGCTCTACTTTTCACTTCTTTAGTTCTGATGCACGTACTCAAATGAGGTTGCTGAAATACTGGAGAAAGCATAAAACTCAAATAAATAAAGAATACTCGTCTCGAGAGTATAGACTGTTGAGTTATGGTAACTGGTCTTGCTTTTTATATTCATCATTAAACTATAGCTCAATATGAACACTAGCTACTTCTAACCTCTTTATGGTGAATGAAGATTAAAAATAACAAACTTATCGGCCGTAATGAGCAACCACGAAACTACCTCCTAACGTTCATCCCATTTTTAACAACTCTCAAAACGGAATTGATGGTGTGGTGAAACTTCATTCTTGGATTTATCCATTTGCTTGATTTCGTCGAACAAGACCCACCACCATCTGAATTGATGTTTTTCTACTTAAAAAATCTGAAGGATATGGGAGTGACGATGCAAAAAGAGAGAGGAAGTTGATGGAAGTGGGAGATTGTGCGGGTATTAGTTAAAACCTTAACTGGTTATTTTATTTTAATAACTCTCAACAACCGGTAAATATAAATTTGGGATCATAGAACGAAGACATGATACAAAGGTTGGATTTTTTTGGGGATTATCAATAATAGGGACCGTTCCAGCAGACCAGATGATGGATAGTGTACCCGGGGGGTAGCTTATCCGAGGGGTTATTACGGGGAGTAATAAGAGAGAAGTCAGAGCAAGTAAATATAGAGAGAGAAAGTATATTATAAGTGTGAAGCGTTTTCAGCGTGGTTACAAATGGGGAAATGGGGTGCTATTTATAGTAGCAATAAATGCCGGACAGGGACACGTGTCAAGCATCCGACGGCCGAGAGGTCACATCAATCGGGGTGGCACTGGCGCTCCCATGTGGCCGCATTAAATGCGGCGGTTGGATGTGACGTCGTACTTGGTACGGTGATTCAGGCGCAAGTGGAGAAGAGATCCTGTCGTTTGAGGTGCCTCCGGCTGAAAATGACAGGCCGAAGGCTTCATAACCCGAGGGCTACTATTTTCACCGTTTTCTCCCAGTTCCTCTGTTTGTTCGAAATATCCATGCTGTGATAGTTTGGAGCCCTCGGTCAGGGGGCCGAGGGCACCCCAGTGTGCCTTGAAGGTTGATTTATGCTTGGGGCGTTATAATTTTGGACCTGCAATGCTTCTTGGGCTTGTCGGGCCTTTGTTGGAGTAGTGGGAGTCTGTGGGCCGGGGGTTCCCGGGCCATATACTCCATCAGGAGTCCCTCACTCCTTTTGTCGAAAGGTACTTGAGGGAAAAGGAGTAAACTGTGTCTGCCATTTGATGTTGCTCCGTTGTAGTTTTGGTGAGGAGTTGTTGTGTGCGTGTCCCTGCCGAAGGTAGTCCCTCAGTTACCCACATGTCGGGACTTGAGGGATTGCTTTGCCATCTGTAAGGGTTTTTGATATTTTTGTATTTTTGTGATTTTCCCGGAGGGGTTCTCCAGTCCCCCACTCCTTGAGGCACTTGTAAAGTGGTGAAAAGGAGTAGAGTATTATCCGTTGCTGTATGTGGCTGAAGGTCAACGCTTTTCGTTTCATTTTGGGGGGATGCCTCGTTAAAAACCTCATTAGGAAAAACCCTGTGGGAAAAAATCCTAATGAGGGAAAAAGAGTGCACCGAATTCCCCCAAGGATGAATCAAAAAGGTTAAAGCCTTGGTCTGAAATGAAGCGAAATGTTGATGCCGAAGGCTCTCATAGTCTGAGGGCATGTTTGTTGCATTGCCGAAGGCACGTTTGTTGATATCCTGGGAGGTGCCGAGGGAGAGTCCCTCAATCCATAAGATCGAGGGCGTTTGTGTTGTTTGCCGAAAGCGTGTTGCTGAGATGTCGAAGGGGGGGTCCCTCAGTCCAGGGGACAAAGGGAGTTTCCCTCTTGTTGATTAATTGATGAAGGGGGGTACACAAGGGGTCCCGTTGCTTGTATGCCGGAGGCTATCCGTTTGTGTGAAGTTTAATAGTGATGACCCCGAGGGGTACGCTTGCTTTGTAGCCGGGGGTGCTTGTTGGTAAAGTGACGTTCCCCGGGGGCTGCCTGGAAATTAATGAGCTGAGGGGTGAATCCCCGAGGGGTCCCACAGCTATGAGTCTGGGGGTCCCCTTTTGTTGAAGTGAAGGAGACAGCTCGGGGGCTGCCTTTTAGTTGCTGAAGGTGTGTTCGCCCGAGGGCGTACCCCCAGGTCCCAGAAAGTAGCCGTTGGAATATGCTCGTTGGAGGAGGAGGACACGTGGAGTGTAGCCATTGGCTGCTCGTGGGCGGGCGTCACCGGTTGGGTGAAACGACGGTACGTAATGATGGCTTTGGCCGCTGGGGGCCCGGATCTTGGCCCAAGCCCGGATCTGGGAGCCTATAAATACCCCAAGCCAATGCCATTCCTTCTTCACGCATCCAACATCCTTAGCGAAGCTCTGCCAAAATTTCTAGAGAGAGAAACTCAAGCCTTCGGTCGAATCCGCTGCTTTCAAAGGTCAGTCCCTCCTTCTTCAAAGTTCTTAGTAAGTCTCGTCCTGTGGCCTTAGATTAGGTGCTAGAGCCTGTAGAAAGCTTTCGGAATCTTAGGCACATTTCGTGATAAAAATGTCGTCCGAGAGTGATTCCCAAAACATTTCGAGGGACCCTTCGGTTGGTGAGGGGCATGTTTCTGATGCGGAGTCCGTGAGCGAGCCCTCGGTTGGTGGTGATGCCGCCCTGGCCCTGGAGGTCCAGAAGGAACTTATTGCTGAGGTCGAAGCCGAGGGCTTCGAGCAAGAGTGTGAGGATGAAGACCTAGCCCTCGCATGGCAAGTAGCGGAGGACGAGGCACAAAATGAGAGTACGAAGGTTACAGTTGCTGTTCTCCCCCCCCCCCCCGGGGGGGGGGGGTTCTAGGGAAGCAAGTAGCTCGAGGCTGCTAGATCCGACACCTTTGAGGGCGGTCTCCGGGTTGAAGAAGAAGAAGGCGAAGGCCGCTACCAAAAAGAAGGAGAGGGCTGTTGATCAAGGAAAGCCAGTGGACATGCCCGAGGGGTACAGTTGGTTGAACACCGAGGCCCTCGAGATTAAGTCGAAAGCCGATAAGGCAGATCTGTACGTTACTCAGCTGCACGTGGGGCCCTCGGCCGAAGTGGTGGAGCCGGGTCCTGACGACGTGTTGTCCAGGGCGCCCGAGGGGTGTATCGCCGTCCACATCCTCTCGGTTTCTATGGGACTTAGGTTCCCTCTGCACCCGTTCCTTCGGGAGTACCTGAGGTTTGTTGGTTTGGTCCCCTGCCAGCTTACGCCCAACAGCCACTCCTACATCACGGGGTTCCTCCAGCTCTGCAAGTCCCGAGGGGTGAAGCCCAGCCTGGATCTATTCTTCCAGAGCTTTAACCTGTGCCGAAGGGGGCACGAAAACGGCGAGGGATACGCGAATTTGCAGCAGATCGCCCGTTTCAAACTATTCTCCGACGCCCCTTCTTCAAACAAAGGGTGGAGGGCACGTTGGTGTTATGTGAAGCTGGACGAGAACCTATTCCCGAGGGAACTGCGCGATCGATTCCGAAGGCACGAAAAGATCAGGAGTGCTGCCCTCGAGAAAGACGGCCTAAAGCTCGCCAAGTTCCCGGAAGGGAAGAATAAGAATGTGGCGATCAAAGATTGCACCCTTGAGGAAGACTTATACACCCTCGGGTTCCGAAGGTACCGCTTCATAGGGGAGACCGACGAAAAGTATCCTCTCTTTAACAAGGCCTTCGGAGGAGCCGGAGGTAGGAGTCGAGGGCTTTAGATTTTTGTACTTAGTCCTTTTTTTGTTTTGCTTGGATGTCATTGTCCCTTCGCTGTAGACCCGTCGGCCTAATCCTTTGTCGTATTTTGGCAGGTATCCCCGTGTCAATGGTGAACGTGAAGGGCCTTGCGCGGCTGAAGAACAAGGACCCGAAGGGGTCGGGACAGGGCAACCAGAAGCCCGCCGCTGCCCTCTTCAAAAAAATCCGAGGGCGATGCCGCTGCCAGCAAAAGGAAGGCGGCGGCCAAGGGGTCCCCCCGGCTACCAAAAAGCCGAAGAAGGGGGATATCACCGATAAGGAGCCCCCGGTCGTGATTGTTGATGAGCACCCCGCCTCCGGGGTGCATGTGGAGAAGACATCGGATGGAACGCCGGCGGGGGCAGAGGAGTTGCTGCCTGAGGTCCTCCATGTTTCTCTTCCGAGGGGTACATCTCTGGCCAGCGGCGCTGTTGACCCGGGGGCCATCTTTAGGGGCATAACCCCTGAGACGGATAGGGCTGCCCTCGGGGCTTATAATGATGCGGCCCTCGAGGACCACATTATCCGCTCCTCCCTCTCTGTAAGTGTTCACTCGGCTTTCTTCCTCTTTTCCTTTGATCATTTTGCGTGATTGCCTTTAACCGTTTTTGTTGTTGATCTGCAGGCTTGTCTAGCCCTCGACGAACAGGCCCGGAGGCTTCAAGAATGGCGCCTCCATAAAGCGGAGCAGGACGCCAAAATGAAGAAGTGTATTCTCAAAAACAAAGAGGCGGTGAAGCTGGGGGCCAGGCTAGAAGAGGAGCTTCGGCAAATGAAGCTAAAATTGGAGGCTGCAGAAAGGAACAAGGCTGATGCTGAGGCCGCTGCTGAGGAGGCCAGGAGAGCTGCTAAAGAGGCCGAGGATTCCAAGGCGCTAGCCGTCGCCAAAGATCAGGAGGAGACCGTTGATGCCTTCGTCGTTGGGGGTTGGAGAGCCGAGGGACGCAAGGTGTGGGTGTCCTCGGTTGTGGAGGCACGCGTTGATGAATGGGCCGAGGGCCCTGGGTGGGAATGGATGGCCCGGAAGGGCAGAGAATATTATGAGGCCGGCAAATTCTTCACACATGCCCTCATCTATCGGAGGATGGCCCGACACCTGAGCATTGAGCCAAAGGATTTCACCCCCTCAGCATATGGCCTTCCTCCCCTGCAGCCTGATGTCCGTGAATCCCTTCCCGAAGGTGTACAACGGCCCGATCTTGAGGACACAGAGCTGAAGAAGGAGGTCGAGGACGACGTTGTTGAGGCCGGAGTGGAGGTATCGTCGAGGCCGGCTGCAGAGGACGCCCCGGGGAATGATGCTGTTGAGGTTGTTGAATGATTTTGTACTTATAAATTTCTGAACAAACTTTTGTAATGAACACCATTGATCCTTCGGCTTCGGCCTGTTTGTAACTTTGCACTTACTTCTGTTCTTGGTGAATGCATGCTGCCTCCGGGCTTTTCACATTTGAATGCGCCTTCTGTTTGAATGTATGCCTTCTCCTTTATCCTTTCCTCACGTATGAATGTATGGTGGTTTAGTGATGGCCGAAGGCCGTGTTATTGGGACTTAGAAAATTTTTGTAAATGTAGTGTGTCATGTAGCCTTCGGCTACTGTGGAGCCCCAACTGAAATGTTGATTAGGCCGGGGGACAATCTTTAGGACTTAGAAAATTTTCCTCAGTGTTGATTCCTTGTGTACTGTAGCCTTTGATTGATAGGTAGCCTTCGGCTATTAGGTCCCTTCATAAGTTGAGATGAGGGTAAAATATGTAGGACTCAGAAAGATTTCTAAGTGTAGCTTTTCCCTTGGGAGCCTTCGGGCGATGGCATCCCTTCTTGATGTATGAGTAGTTGATCGAGGGAAAAATATGTAGGACTTAGAAAATTTTCTAAGTGTTGTCGTATCGCATAGCCTTCGGCTATCATATTCCCTTAGCTGTAATATTGATTGGGCCGGGGGCCCAATCTTTAGGACTTAGAATTTTTTTCTAAGTGCTGCTTCCTTGTGTCGCCTTCGGGTGATAGGTGCCCTCTGACTCCGCGTCACTTTTGCGAGATGCCCGGGGGCTACTCATTTAGGACTTAGAATATTTTCTAAGCGTAAATTGATGTTGAGCTTCCGGATGTAGATCCCTCCGGGTATATGAATAGGACCCTTCGGGTGATCGTGAGGCCCTTGTGTTGTATGAGTATTTGACCGAGGGCCAAATATGTGGGACTTAGAAAAATTTCAAAGTGTGTCGTAGATGTTGAACCTTCGGTCAGTGAGGAGTCTGTCCGAGGGGCAAATATTTTGGAATAAGCCCCCTCAGTTGGCCTTTGATGATTTGTAATAGATGCCTTCGGTTGTCGGGTGATATATTAGCCTCCGGTTGTTGTCATTTTCCAAAAGTGTGGACTTAGGAAAAGTGTGGAATCCTGTTGTTGTAAAGAAAGCCGGTGAGGAGTATGTGCCCTCGGCATTCACTTGAAAAGTTGTAGAGTTTGACTTAGCCAGTTGTGTCCCTTTTCATGGGGTAAGGGCCCTCGGTATTAGTGCATAACAGATGCCCTCGGTATTTGTTTGAAGTACCGTTTAGTGGACTTTGGATAGTCCAGTCCCTTTGTATTGTTGAAGCCTTCGGTGTTTGTGTGACCGGAGGTGACCAAGCAGTGGACTTAGCCGTTTCTTGATGATACTTGTTTGAGTAGTATCCTTCGGGAAATAGGAGCCTTCAATTACCGGAGGTGTTCCCGTGGGGAGCCCTCGGCATGTTGTGATCTGTTGGAGTGTACTCTTTGATTTCTCGCTGAGTCTACTCCCCTTCACCCCCTCTTTTTTTTTGGGTTGGTGGTGAAGGGAAGGCATCAAGAAACTTGGTTTCTTGGTAAGGCTGGGCCTATCAGGAGACCATCAGAATACAACAATGGCTCTCCTCCCTCGGGTTAACCTTCCGAGTTCCGAGGGGATCGAGGGTCGTTTCCTGGGCACAAGATATGATGGTCTGTAACCTGCCTCCCCTTGGGGGATGGCGCGGAAAGCGCCTCATTTTTGAAAGTCGTCCCCTCGGCACTAGACATAGTCCGTGGCCTGCCACACCCTTGGGGTGGTGGCGCGGGGAGCGTTTCGGTTTGGAAGTCGAATCCTGGGCATTTCTCGTGCCTATCATACCCTTGGGGTGATGACGCGGAAAGCGTTCCGTTTTTTAAAGTCGAATCCTGGGCATTTCTCATGCCTGTCATACCCTGGGGGTAGTGACGCGGAAAGCGTTTCAAGGAAGGGTTTTCATTTGCACACTAGTTGCAAATGGCCGGGGGCACTACGTGTCGCCGGCACCGATGGTGGCGCCTTCGGTATATGCGTCCTCGTGGGGTACGGCTTTAGAAACAACACTTGGTGTTAGTTTCGATATGTAGCTCCCCGGTACTTGGTACCGAGGGGTCTCCTGTAGGGACACTTGGTGTTCTTCTCCTATTTGACGTTGATGGGTGAGTTGTGTACCCCCGGTACTTGGTACCGAGGGGTCTTCTGTGGGAACACTTGGTGTTCTTCTCTTTCATGTTGATGGTGGAGATGTGTACCCCCGGCACTGGGTGCCGAAGGGTCTCATGTAGGAACACTTGGTGTTCTTTTTTTTATGATGATGGTGGAGATGGGTACCCCCGGCACTGGGTGCCGAAGGGTCTTCTGTAGGAACACTTGGTGTTCTTTTTTTTTCGATGATGATGGTGGAGATGGGTACCCCCAACACTGGGTGCCGAAGGGTCTTGTGTAGGAACACTTGGTGTTTTGATTGGAGTGTTCACCCTTGGCGTTTGGTGCCGGAGGGCCTTCGAAAGAAACGCTTGGCGTTTCCCAACAGGTGTTTGAAAGTTGACAGGAGGGCATATCCCTGGCACTGGGTGCCGAGGGGTCTTCTTTCAAACATTTGGTGTTTTTCTTCGTTTTGATGTTGATGGTGGAGGTGTACCCTCGGCACTGGGTGCCGAAGGGAAATGAAACACTTGGTGTTTCTTGTCGTCGGTGATGGGAGTTCCCACCCTCGGTACTTGGTACCGAGGGGTCTTGATTGAAAACACATGGTGTTTTCACTGTTGTCGTAGGTGTTGGTGGTGTCAGCCCTCGGCACTTGACGCCAGAGGGGGTTCTTCTCGAGGTGAGGCCTGGGGCCTGTAGTTGGTATGAGGGCTTGGCCGCTCATAAGCGTTTTGTTCTTGGTGTCTTGAATGTGTCTTCATTCTTCAAAATTGGAGGCCTTGGGCCATAGGATAGTACATTCACTAGTTATGAGGGCTTGACCGCTCTTACATTATTGATAAAATTTAACTAAGTGGTGTACATTCCAGTGCCTAGGGACCTCTTTCCCGTTGGGGCGTTTGAGCTTGTAAGTCCCAGGTTTGATGATGGTTGCTATGATGTAGGGGGCTTCGAACTTTGGTGCCATTTTGCCTCCCTCGGTCGGCTGACTGGCTTCCCTCCTCCAGAGGACATAGTCCCCCACTTGGAATTCTCGGGTGCGAACCTTGGCGTCGATGTAGCCTTTGACTTGCCTTCGGTAGTTTTCTGCCCGGATGAAGGCTTGCTCTCGGCGTTCTGAAAGGAGGTGAAGGTCGAGGGCCATGTTGCTGTCGTTGACCTCGGGGTCATATTGGATCACCCTCCGGGTGGGAAGGGTGACTTCCGTAGGAGCTTTGGCTTCAAAACCGTAGCAGAGGGAGAAGGGTGTTTCACCTGTTGCTCGCCGAGGGGTGGTGCGGTAGGCCCAAAGGATGTTGTGGAGATCTTCCACCCAGCCACCGCCCTCGGCCTCCAGCTTCTTTTTGAGGCCCTCGAGCAAGGTCCGGTTGGCATTCTCTACTTGCCCGTTGCCTTGAGGGTAGGCAACGGAGGAGAAGGTGTGTTTGATGCCCCATGCCTCCAGAAGGGCACAGAAGGGGGCTGCCTCAAATTGTGTTCCGTTGTCGGAGATGATCTGCTGGGGGACGCCAAACCTTGTGAGGATGTTCTTGAGGACGAAGTGACGGCACTTCGCCTCTGTGATACTGGCGAGGGGCTCAGCCTCCACCCACTTGGTAAAGTAGTCGATGGCCACAATGATGTATCTGTTGTTGGAGGTACCCCTCGGCAGAGGGGCCACAAGGTCTATCCCCCATCGAGAAAAGGGGACGAAAATAGTTGACCGCTGGCCTGCCGGGGGCTTTCTGGAAATGTTGGCATGCGGTGCACCTTCGGGCAAGGTCAGCACAATCTCTGGCCATGGTTGGCCAGAAGTAGCCCTGGAGAATGAGCCTTCGGGACATGGAGAAGGGTCCCTGGTGAGCTGAGCAAGTGCCACTGTGCACTTCCTCCATTGCGACCTCGGCTTCGTCTTGATGAAGGCACCGAAGTAGCGTGCCGTTGTAAGACCGTTTGTAGAGCCTTCCGTCTTCGATGGTGTAGCTAGGAGCCCTCAGCTTTGTTAGTTTAGCGCGGGTCTCGTTTTCGGGTAGCTGCCCCGTGGAGATGAAGGTAATGATATCTGAGATCCAGTCCTTTTGGCGTTGTTGTATGTTCATGACGGGGCTCACATGGATACTCGAGAGACTGAGTTCCTCAATTTTAGCAATCTTGGAGATGTGCTCGGGGGAGTCGACCGAGAGCTTAGATAGTATGTCGGCCTCGGAGTTCTAAGCCCTCGGTATTTGAGTGAGAGAGTGTGCCTCAAATACCTTAAGCAACTCCTTGGCCGCTTCCTTGTACTGTTTCATTCTTCCCTCCTTGGCCTCATATTCCTCGGAGATTTGGCCAACGACCAACTTGGAGTCGCATTTGATGTGGATCTGCCGAGCCCTCATGATCTGGAAGAAGGGTAGAGACTTCTCCGCTGATTTAGATAGAAAGCGGTTGAGGGCTGCCAGGCGGCCCGTCAACCGTTGAACTTCCTTCACGTTGCGTGGGGGCTCCATGTTGATGATGGTCTGGATCTTCTCGGGATTGGCCTCAATACCCCTTCGGCTTACCATGTAGCCTAAGAATTTGCCCCCTTGGACGCCGAAGGTGCACTTCTTCGGGTTTAGCCGAAGGTTGAACTTTTGCATGATGGCGAAGATTTCCCGGAGGTCGTCGGCATGGCCGGAAGATTGCCTGCTTTTGACAATCATGTCGTCAACATAGGCCTCCATGGTGCGCCCTAGGACGGCCTGAAAGACTCGGGCCACCATCCGGGTGTAAGTGGCCCCTGAGTTCTTTAGGCCGAAGGCCATCACTAGGTAGCAGAAGATGCCCTCGGGAGTCATGAAGGCTGTCTTTTCGGCGTCTTCCTCATGCATGAAGATCTGATGATACCCGCGGAATGCGTCGAGGAATGACACGATTTCACACCCCCGCGGTTTCATCTACAAGTTGATCCATATTGGGAAAATGAATAGGGTCCATAGGGCACGCCTTGTTGAGATCCGTGTAGTCCACGCACATGCGGAAGGTAGGAGGCTTCTGTGCGAGGACTACATTCGCCAGCCATGAGGGATATTTCACCTCCTTGATGTGTTTAATAGAGAGGAGCATGTCGACCTCCTTCTTCACAAATTCCCTCCTTTCGGCGGAGAGGGGTCTTCTTCGTTGTTGTACTGCTTTTGCCGAGGGGTCCACCGAGAGGCGGTGGGTGATGACCCTTCGGCTTATTCTCGGCATGTCCTCCGGCCCCCATGCAAATACAGTGGAGTAGGCGCGGAGGGCGTCGGTGATACCGGTCTTCAAATCTTTAGGGAGCTGGGCTCCAATCTTCACGACTCTCTCCGGCTTGGCCGGATCGAGTGTAAAGTCTTCTACGTCCTCGGCTGGTTCAGCCCTCGGCCTTTTTTCTTCTTTGTCGATGGTTCCGGTGATGGTGTCAACACGGAATTCCGCCTTACTTACTTTCTTAGTGACTTGAAGATAGCAGGCGCGGGCGATTTTCTGATTCCCCCGGGAGTAGCCAATGCCCCCATCGGCGGGGAACTTGAGGCAGAGGTGCCTCATGGAGATGATGGCCTCGAGGTCCTCGAGGGCTGGCCGGCCGAGGATGATGTTGTGGGCGCAATCGATGTTGACGAAGACGAACTCCACTTCGAGCTGGGCTCTATGGAGCCCGTCGCCGAAGATTACCGGGAGGGTTATTACCCCCTTGGAATCAATAGTATCGCCGGTGAAGCCGGCAAGAGGGGTCTTAATGGGCCGAAGGGACCCCCTCTCTAGATGCAGCTCTCTAAAGGTGCTGAGGTACATTACATTGACGGAGCTGCCTGTGTCAATGTAAGTTCGGTGAATGATGGTGTCGTTTATTTCAGTCCGAACCACCAAGGCATCCCTGTGAGGAGAAGAAGTAGGAGGGAGATGTGCGTTGGTGAAGGTGATGGGTTCCTCCCTCAGTCGCTTTACCGGGGGCATATGAGTGACTTCCCCCACGTAAAGCGATTGAGCCCACTTCTTCCGCTGGCTGGTGGAATCGCCCCCTGTATTGCCACCAGTGATCATGAGGATGTGACGTTTTTTCTCCTGGTAGTGGGGGTACTCCTCCTCTTCCTCCTCCAAGTTTCCGATCTCCCTCTTCTTGCCGAGGGGGATGGTGTTCGGGTTCACCCAAGCGTTCACCTTCGTGTGGTGCCCTCAGGGAGGTCCCTGATGAGAAGGTCCCTCCTGCCGAGGGCTCTGGATAAACTGGGACAGATGGCCCGCTTGTATCAATCTCTCGATGGCCGTCTTTAGCTGATGGCAGTCATCGGTTCTGTGCCCCTGGTGCCGATGGAAACGACAGTATGGGAACTGAGGGTTGATAGCATTTACCTCCGGGGGTGCGCGAGAATCGCGCTCAACGAGGCCCCTCTCCTCGGCAAAATCAAGGATGATGCTGACGGGGTGCGTCAATGGTGTCCGGGGGCGGTCCAGGAGAATGGGTTGCGCCCAAGTCTTAGGACTGCTCTTAAAACCTCCCCCGGGCTTGGCTTGGCCTTGCCGAGGGCGGTCATCAGAGGGTCCTGAAGCCTTGGGGTGATTTGGAGGAGCCCCCGGCCCCCGGTTATTCTTGTTGTCAGCCCTCGGGGGTTGCTGATCTGGATGCTGGTGGTATTTCTCCACCTCCTCGGCCTCAGCGTATCGGTCCCCCCGCTGCAGGGCCCTTATGTAGTCGCGAGGGGGTTCAATGATGAGGCTCCTTGAAAAGTTACCGGTGCGGAGGACGGTTTGTAGGAGGGCCAGAAGGGTCCCGTCGTCCGCACCGTCGACTTTGTCGGCTTCCGTTCTCCAGCGTTCCAGGAAGTCCCGAAGGGTCTCATCCCTCCTCTGGCGTATGGTTAGGAGGTGGGAGAAGTGTTCCTCGTGCGACGCCTCCCGGCAAACTGTGTCAAGAATCGCTGGGCGAGTTCTTGCCATGAATCAATGCAGCCCTCGGGCTACCGGTTGAACCATTCGTATGCCGGCCCCTCTAAGGTGGAGAGGAACCAACGACACAAATATTCGTCTGACGCCCCTACCATCATCATGCTTTTCTGGTATTTGCTGTAGTGTTCCTGGGGGTTCGTCTTCCCGTTGTAGGGCTGTATGTGTTGCCCTCGGTATTTTTCCGGGATCCGGGCCGTCAATACCCTTGGGGTAAATGGCGTCCGGTTCCAACGCCCTCCAACGCCGGGCCGTCAATACCCTTGGGGTAAAGGATCCTCGGGACGAAATTATTGGCCTCCATTTCATCAAGCCGGCGTTGGAGGGCCGCAATAATTTCGTCCTGAGGATCCTTCGGGAGGGTCTCCGCCCCCTGCGAACGAACCCGGGCCGAGTGGGCTTGGTTGATTTGGTGGCGAGCATCGTCGGCATGAAGGGGTGCCTTGCCTTTGTCCCGAGGGGGACGTTCCTCGTCTGCCCTCGAGACAGACCCTCCGCTTTCCTGGGGCCTTTGGAGTGCTTTCCCTCCGAGGCGGTATTGGGCCCCTCGGCGGTCTTGCCCTCCTCCGAGTCGGTTGAGGGCGGAAGTGCGGGGCCTTTCTCTGTTGTCATTGTGGCGGTCCCGGGACTGAACTTCCTGGGAGGCCGTATCTTGGGCCACTACCCTTTCGTCATTCCTAACCCGAGGGGTGGGGTTTCCGAAGGGGTGTGGCAGAGGGGGAAGTATGATGTTCTCCCCAACCTGGGGTTGAGCCGGAGCTAGGGTGCCGAAGGCACCTGGGTTCTGAGTGAGCGTCTGGATGAAGGCGGAGAGCGCCGAATGAACGTCGATGGTGAGAACCGGAGGGCTGATTTGGTCATCGCTCCGGTTCTTCTTTTTGGCCTCGATGCCGAGGCTGGCATCGGGGGCATTCTGCTGGATCTGAAGGCGTAGATCGACAGCCGCCTGTTCCAGCCCAGCGATGACACCGCCCTCGGGAGCCCTGTGAGAGGCTTCGGGGGCGTTGACGTTGCCGAGGGCCAGGTTCATGTCTTCTACGTTTTTGGAGTTGGCACGTGTTGTTCTCACCATTTTGGTAGAGGGCTAGTGTTTGGCGAAGGGGGAGGGAGGGTTTCTTACTTGAGTTCGCCTCTCAACGAGAGCACCAAATGATGGATAGTGTACCCGGGGGGTAGCTTATCCGAGGGGTTATTACGGGGAGTAATAAGAGAGAAGTCAGAGCAAGTAAATATATAGAGAGAAAGTATATTATAAGTGTGGAGCGTTTTCAGCGTGGTTAGAAATGGGGAAATAGGGTGCTATTTATAGTAGCAATAAATGCCGGACAGGGACACGTGTCAAGCATCCGACGGCCGAGGGGTCACATCAATCGGGGTGGCACTGGCGCTCCCATGTGGCCGCATTAAATGTGGCGGTTGGATGTGACGTCGTACTTGGTACGGTGATTCAGGCGCAAGTGGAGAAGAGATCCTGTCGTTTGAGGTGCCTCCGACTGAAAATGACAGGCCGAAGGCTTCATAACCCGAGGGCTACTATTTTCACCGTTTTCTCCCAGTACCTCTGTTTGTTCAAAATATCCATGCTGTGATAGTTTGGAGCCCTCAGTCAGGGGGCTGAGGGCACCCCAGTGTGCCTTGAGGGTTGATTTATGCTTGGGGCGTTATAATTTTGGGCCTGCAATGCTTCTTGGGCTTGTTGGGCCTTTGTTGGAGTAGTGGGAGTCTGTGGGCCGAGGGTTCCCGGGCCATATACTCCATCACCAGATAAAGTTGAGATTATTAGTGTCAATTTTTCCTTTTATCTTTTATTTTCTTAAAACACGGATCAAACTCATATATATGGGACATATGTAGTACTCCCTCCGTCCCGAATTGCAAGATACTTTACGGTTTACGATTTTTGACCGACGATAAAGCAAACGGATCCCTGTCCGCACTCAAATTATTTTTAGAAAAAAACAATTAAATATTCAGAATCCACATTAAAAGCTTTAAAAAGTCTCAAAAACCAGAATAAAATTTGATATATAAATTATGATATTAAGATTGATTTGTGTTGACCAAGTGAATATAAAAAGTATCTTACAAAATGGGATTGAATGAACGATAAGCAACGATTCCATAAATATGGACATGGGCTATAAATTGTTGCTCTTTCCCTCCAAATTATCTTCTAATTGTTCCATTTTGGGAAATTGTATGATGCATGAACTAATTCTTGGGGTATCGATACATTTGCTTGTTTGGACAAATAAGGCAACAACACGTATATATGTATACTAAAATACATATGGCGTATTAATAAATGATTAATAGACATGGGCCACAATTGAACTACAGATGCCGTATCTAGTTAATTTTAAGAGGCATAGTAGAAGTATGTTTGGGTAACCCCTAAAGAAGCTCTCACTTCAAAATTTGACAAGGCGCATAGATTAAAAGAATACAATTAATTTATGGTGTATTTGTTTGAATTCAAGGGAAAATGAAATGTAGAATTATTTATTTTTTGAAAACGAAATAAACAATCACATAGAGACAACTAACCAAACGCCTTTTTTAGACTCCGGTCCACTCCCATTAAAGATAATTCTTCTTTTCAGGAACATTGCAATTCTGACTGTTCTTTTCCAAACACACAAAGAACGAATAGAGCAAAGACGTCCCTCGCCGCCGTCACCGGCGTTTCTCTGGAACAAGTAACGACTCTCAGTGTCCAAGCACAAGAACACCAGTCAAATAGTAGTTGCTCCTCCAAGGATGTTTCTTCCAAGTTCCACCAGCATTTTCATCTTCTATTTCTTAATCCCTTCATTGTCTCCGCTGGTAATTGCTGCTACCTTCAATCTCACCCTTTCTCATCAACACCCCTACCCTGAAGACGTGGTTCAGGAAGTCCAGAGGTAAATGGAACCATTATTAACCAGTTATTTGAGTGAATCTCGGGTTGAGAGCTCTCTTTTCGATTTTCGATCTGGGTCTTTTCAAAAACAAAAAAAAGATTTACCTTTATTTCCCCGATTTCTATCACTGGGAAAAGTGGAGTATGAGAGTAATGGGAGTATGAGACTACCCTGTTTTTTTTGTTCTGGCATTTTGACGAACACTTCATCTTCAATATGCAGGAGAGTTAATAAATCCTTCACGGGAAGAGTTTTGCTCTCGACGACGGGAAATGGCCAGTGTTTGACCGGGAACCCGATCGACGACTGCTGGCGGTGCGACCAGAACTGGGCCAACAACCGGCAACGGCTAGCGGACTGCGGCATTGGGTTCGGGCAGTCAGCGATGGGCGGCAAAGGCGGCGAGATCTACGTGGTCTCGGACTCCTCCGACGAGGACACCGTGGAGCCGAAGCAGGGGACGCTCCGGCACGCGGTGATCCAAACGGAGCCGCTGTGGATCGTCTTCGCGGCCGACATGACCATCAAGCTGAAGCACGAGCTGATATTCAACAGCTACAAGACCGTGGACGGGCGCGGCGCGAACGTGCACATCACCGGCGGCGGGTGCATTACGCTGCAGTACATCAGCAACGTCATCATCCACAACGTGCACATTTACAATTGTGTCCCGACTGGGAACACTAACATACGGTCGACCCCAACGCACGTCGGGTGGAGAAGCAAATCGGACGGCGATGCGATATCCGTGTTTGGGTCAAGGAATATCTGGATCGACCACTGCGCTTTGTCTCACTGTACAGATGGCTTAGTTGATGTCATAATGGGGTCCACCGCCATCACCATCTCCAATAGCTTCTTTTCCCACCACGATGAGGTTATGCTTTTGGGACATGACGATAAATACTTGCCGGACACCGGTATGCAGGTGATTTACTATTTTGCCCTTTATCTTCTTCCCTTTTGGATCCAACTTTACAGCAACAAATGGAATTTGATTACTGAAACAAATTGCTCCATAGTAAAAAAAATGCAAAAGTTTCTGTTGTATACTTTTTTTACACAGTGCTATTCTGGGGCATGATCCGATTTCGGTTAATCAATTCTTGGTTGAGTGAGATATTGGTTACTCCCTTCCGTAAAATAGTTCTCGGTTTCATCGTTAGGTCGTTTCAAAAATTAGTTTCCATTTTCCATTTTGCAAAGTTTTGGGTGGCTCACGTTCATTTACGCTTTTCCACTTTATTCTTACTTTTTTAAATTTCGATCCAAGTCAATACGGGAACTATTTTATAGGAAGGAGGGAGTACTACGTACAAAAAGGTTCAATGCCCAACCCCAAGGCCCCCACCCAGACCCGATAGGATGGTAGGGAGGTTAATCACGGTGACTCAGTCAACAAAACGGCAATAAGCCTTTACCATCCAATTTTTCCAACTGAGGCCTTTACCAACTGAGTTACCCGTGCGGGTAACGGAGGGAGTACTAAATTTTATATATTGTTGTCAATTTTTTGGTTCACAAGATAACTGGTCCTTCCGTTTGTTTATTTGGTTAATTGGTTTCTTATCGACATGTGTACTAAAAACACACGTGTTCATAGAAAAATACGTTACTCCCTCCGTCCCGAATTGAATTACAAACTTTGACCGGCACGACGATTAAGAAATGATAATAAATGATATTTGTGTTTTACACTTTTGTCCATCTTTCTAAAAGTAGATGCTTTTAAGTTAATGGGAAAAAAATAAAAGTAAAGATAAATTTGTTACTTTATTCTTATTTACATATCTATAATAGAAAGTGGAAAACCATTTTGGGAGAATAAAAAAAAAAGAAATTTTGCAAATCAAATCGGGAGTATTAAAAAAACACCTATGTTTGTGAATTACCTATGAACAATCTATTCACATAAGAAATACTCCGTAGAAAGATAGTCTTCTTATCCACATGTGTACTAATATGTATAAAAAAAAGTGTCTATAAATAAAAAATTTTTAAAAAAATTAGTTTTCTTTCATTTTTAATTAAGAAAAGGTCAAAAACTTTTCTTCCCTGTGAGAGAAGAATGCAACATTATTACCACATTTTTTGGCTGTTATTACGAAAAAGGGTCACTTGTATTTAAAGGGGCTTTATTTGAATTTAATGTCCGTTAATTAATTTAAAATCATGAATTTTGATTTTAGTCAAATGAAGAAAATTCCTATATTTCAGAACTTTGGAAATGATGAAAATATGATGTAAATATTGGAATAGGTTACAATTGCGTTCAATTACTTTGGAGAAGGGCTGGTACAAAGAATGCCTAGATGCAGAAGAGGGTATATACACGTGGTCAACAACGACTTCACGGAGTGGCAAATGTATGCCATCGGCGGCAGCGCTAACCCCACCATCAACAGCCAAGCCAACCGCTACGCCGCCCCTGCCAACCCTAGCGCCAAGGAGGTCCGCATTTTAACCTTCCATTCCTCTATTTTCTTCTTCTCTTCTCCCCAATTTGGCTCTAGGTCTAAAAAGGTGTGGAACACGCGCCGCCGTAGGGTCGGGAGGTGACTGGTGTGGTTGTTGTGTGGGACAGGTTACGAAGCGCGTGGATATTGCGGACGAGGGAGAATGGAGTGACTGGAATTGGAGGACAGACGGGGACATAATGGTGAATGGAGCGTTTTTCGTGCCTTCCGGCGACGGGGAGAGGCTGACAACCCAATACGCCAAGGCGTCAAGCCTGGAGCCGAAGTCAGCGGAGCTCGTTGACCGGCTCACCATGAATGCTGGTTGCCTCGGAGGATCCAGGTACGGTTGTATTGTAGACAATGCTCTTTATGTATTATTCATGGGATAAGGTAAACATTAAAAAAAATGGCGAATAAGACCATATTTAGGATGTTCTGTCCTGCCGACGTCATTTGGAGCGGTTTCTGTTGGAAATTTTTGATGAATTTTTTTGAGAATATTATTCATTAAGTCTAATTTACTTATATCAAATTTGAACTAAAACTTCAATCGGGAAGGTATACAAATGAATTTTTAAAGATAACTGCCAAGTTGAAAGAGCAGTTTTTTTCAAGAATTTATTTGAATGCCTTCTCGATAGAAGTCTTAGTTCAAATTTGATATGAGTAAACTAGACTTAATGAATAAGATTCTCAAAAAAAATCATCAAAAAATTCCACCGGGAACCGCCTCAAATGGCGTCGGCCGGACAGAGCATCCTAAATATGGCCTTATTTGACATTTTTCCCCAAGTTCGAGGCCCTATCTGACCCTTATCCCTTTATTTATTTATTTGCAGCTACAAGCTTAAGCAAAAGTTAACACTTACCACCCATAATAAATTTAAAAAGAGAAAAACCACTCGAATTTGACAATTTTCCCAATTATAAATAATATGAAAGTGTGGTCATAATACATTAATACAATTAAGCATATGAAAATCGTAGGTACTTCCAAAGTGTTATATCCATTCACCCTGCCCTTTATAAAGAGAAAATTCACTCGAATCCTTTTATTATTACAATAAGACTCATTTACTCTTATTTTGAGAAGTTTATTCTTGCAATGAAACTAAATAAGTCTTATTTGGTGAATAAACATATTTATTCCTATTTTTAACTTTGTACATAGTATATGTTATGATTTTTATATTGAGTCATTTCTTTTAAATCAACGAGTATAACTAACACGAGTAGTATTAGGAGCATATTTGAGTATTTGGGTGGAAATGTAAAAGTAGATCTAGGTGCTTCAAATTATTTCTAGAGGCTGTTTAATGTGTTAATAACATGTATGGTCAACTTTTTGTACGTATTTGTCAACTGATTCCCAATATATGACTTTTACTCTATAAGCATGACTGAAGTTATTTTTTGACTGAATGAACTAAAATTGATGAAGTGGACTACTTGAGCTCTTTTTGATATATTTTTTCTTTAATGTATTATTCACATGCATTTTACGTAAAATTGTTTCACAATTTAGTAGATTGAGTCATTTCAGCTAAAATTTTATCAATGCTGGTTGAATTGACTGAATCTGCTGAATTTTGAAAAAATTATATCTAAAATTGATTTTATTAATAGATCAAAAGAATACTTATATGAAAAAAAGATAAAATGTTTCTCTATAGCAACTTCACTCAATTCAAGTAGAAAAATAATTTCGACTCTACTTATTTTGATTATGACACAATTCACCGTCTAAAATAAAAATTGTACATGTTTTGTGAAATGTTTGTTGATCATGATAAACGTAAAATAAGAGTTACCAAACGGGTCCTTATCATGTTTTTAGTTGGATTAAATTTTCTAGCTTGATCTAGTCTAGTCTTGACTGAACTGGTCTAGAATATTCTCTATTATATATTTATTGTACAAATATCAAAATCTAGTCTAATATGTCTTTAATATTGTCTCATTTTTACTTTTCGGTCTATCCTCCAAGATTTTCACATATCAAGTTCGATAATGTTGGTGTAGTCTTAAAGTTTTTTTTTTGTTTTTTTATTTTATGAATTAAATATCAACCGTATAAATTCATTTTTCTTTTGAAACCGATCACCTCCTCATATTTTATTTGTTATTTTATTTGTGAGTGTGACTGGATGTAAATTAGGGAAAATGGAAACTAATAATCCAACTTTTTAGCGGTATTCTTACAATAGACTCACATTTTCATTATTCATGAATAATCCAACCTTTGCACTCCATCTTCATTCACTGGTCCCCGACCAATTTATGACCTGTTATTTCAAGTTATTTTTTTATCTTTGCAAAACATTATGTGATCATAAGGTGAGAATTATGGTATAATGTTTTACAAAGATAAGAAAATAACTTGGAATAACATGACATAAATCGGTCAGGGACCAGTGAATGAAGATGAGGTGCGTTGAATTATTCACGAATAACGAAAATGTGAGACTATTGTAAGAAGATCACTAAAAGATGATTACGTGAGGCCTGAAGCGAGGCAGGTAGGACCTAGTAAAAACTTGGCCGGTTTTCCTAACTTTTTAAGGTTCGGGTCCCTATCTTTGCCAGAATGAGAAATGGATGATTGACTACTGTAGTAATGTGTGAGTAAAAACAAAACTGGGGGAAGGGAATAGTTGAATGAGTGGAAAGTAAGCCAGCTGATCCACGTGATCAATGGAGAAGTTAGCCTGACAGTGCACACTACCAACGAATCTTGCACCATCTCCTTCATTTTACCAAGTCTGATGTTATTCTAATTTGATTGAATAAAAAATGAAAAAAAGGTGATCGAGATGGGGATACATTTGCTATAATTGTACCAAGAGTCTACTCACAGAGAAAAATGTGAGTTCTATGTAAAAAACATTAAAAGAAAATCAGGTTATGCATGTAGGAAACTCAACATAATAAAAGCATGTTTGGCATTACCCAAAATCGCTTCAATGGGTGATTTCTGCTGAAATTTATGAAGTTCTGACTGGAGTGGTTGATCCTGGTGATTTATGAAAAAAATTATTATTAACAGAATAGAGAAAAATATATGAAAAAACAGGTAAAATGATCATCCACATTGATTTTAGTGAATGCAGTCAGAAAAGTATGTCCAATCTTACTCTATCTTATTATCAAACATTTCAGCGCGTCAAATAAAAAACTACGTGTTTAATGAAAAAGTTGGTTGATAAACCGAATAACAGAATCATCAAACCGGCTCTAAATAGCAAGACTACGTTGGTCAAAGAATTTGAGATTTGGCTTATATCTTTTGACATTTTCAGTCTTATTACCCTACTCTAATGAGAGACAAAGTAAAGTGAGAAAAGCCATTCCCAACTTTGGAAAGCTCTTCATTTTGATTGAAACTCACTCGTTTTTTCGGATTTGAACTGGTTTAATTGTGTTATTATCTAATCTGATTTTATACTAGTTTAGTAAATGTGTACTTTACTATTATCTAAGTTTGATGTGGTCTGAATTTCTTTTGCTTGTGACTGAAATAAGTTGGATTTAATCTGATCTATTTAAATGTAGTGCGAACAAACCTTAAAATTAGCCGTCCAAACTCTATACGTACTTTCTTTATGTTTGTCCCACCAATATTCCCAGACAGGATTGCTGATATAATAATAATGGTTTATGACAATTCATTCCAAGGGCGGTGCCTCTCTATACAAGAGATGAGGTTACAAACTTAAGACCGGCTCATGTTAGGTTTGTTTTACTTTTTTATACGCATATATTGCTTTATCTCTTAAAACTTTGTCAAGTTTGACCGATACGGAAAATAATAAAGTTAAAACTGTATGATTGAGATTTGTATAGAGGAGAGATAAATAACAAAAATCATAAAATGATTGATTAAAAAAAGAAAGTGAACAAGTTTTTTGGGACGTCCAAAAGTAAAATATTTTGAAGTTTTTTAGGAGGAAAAGGAGTATTTGAAGTGGTTGGATTAGACTCCGCTGCTTCATGCTTTCCAGCTCTCTAAGCACACCCTTTCGTTTTCTCTATAATAATTGCTTGAGGCAGTGGGACCCACTCCTTCCATCATACAACTAACTTATAGGCTAATAGCTTGTACTAGTATTATTTAGTAGATCAAGTTGTATTAATAATGTATTATTACGTATTAGTTGATCAAGTTGTATTAATCATCTTTACTACTATCGCCGTCTCTTAAAATTTCATCGTCTCATAAAGTTTGGGTCATGATTTTAATTAATATAATGAGTATTATAGAAGTTATGTATTTTGTACGTTTACGAAAGTACTTTTAACAAGTAACATTTTCATATCACTTTTATATTATAAATAATTTTTATTAAATAAAAATATAGTTGGTTCAAAGCTCAAAAAATGATAAAGTTTAGAAGGAACGAGTATTACTATTATATCATCATGACAAGCCAAACACTACAATAAACCCTTTTTATGGCCTTTTGTGGGTCAGATATGGCAAGCATCCTATGTCTCTGCCAATGGCAAATTTCATCCACGGAATTTCCCATTTTCCCTTCTTGTGCTCAAAGGCAGAACACTAACATGTACTCATTCCTTAGTTATTGGGAGAACTATCAAATAAGTCCTTGAACTTTCATAAAAAGTGCAAATCAGCCCTTTTACGGGAGGCTTTGTCCGGCTGATGCCATTTGGGGCGGTTTTCGGTGGAGTTTTTTGATGAAATGTTTTGAGCATCTTCTTCATTAAGTCTAGTTTACTCATACCAAATTTCAGCTAAAAATTCAATTGATAAGACAGTCAAATGATTTTCTGAAATATACTGCGCTGTCTAACTGCGCAGTAATCTTCAAAAATTCATTTGACTGTCTTCCCTATTGAATTTTTAGATAAAATTTGGTATGAGTAAACTAGACTTAATGGAGAAGATGCTCAAAAAATGTCATCAAAAAATTACATCGAAAACCGCCTCAAATGGCATCAGCCGGACAAAACCTCCTACAAAAGGGCTTATTTGCACTTTTTATGAAAGTTCAATGGCTTATTTGCTAGTTCTCCCTTAGTTATTTGATAAATATAGTCTCTATAAGCATTTTAAAACTGCAATTTATGCTTACAAGGAGATAAAATTAATTCAAAATTTAAAAAAACTCAAATCAATCACTTCCCATATATAGAGTCAATTATTTTTTCTATTTTGGTTTTAATATTTAGTAGATATAAATCTTGAATCGGCTGAATCTGTTAAAATCGATGAAGTTTTGGCAGAATCTATTGAATTAAGAAAAGATTCAATCTAAAATAAAAAATTTAAGTGAATAAAGAAAAAGTTATGAAAAATTGCTAAAAGTAAATTATATAGAGTCAATTATAAAAGTAAATCTAGTCTTACTTATTTTGATTGCGAAGTACGAAGTAATATTCAATTTATCTAAAATTGTACGTTGAGGATGCATAAGGCTGGCCAGTTTTATTTGATTGTATTATCACCCCACTTGGACTTGTTTAGAGCAAATTTGAATACACAGTTTCAGACCACACTTGATTCAAATAAAACGGACCAATCAGACCTAATCAATTTAGACCAACCGGATCTGAAAATTTTATTCCAAGTGGAGACTTTTTTATTCCTAAATTAATATTTGTTCGAATGAGTATTCACTTAGTGATATTTAAGGAATATTCCTTATTAATTAAATAATTTGCCACCCCAGCTAGTACTCTATGAATGCATCACTATCAACTCCTGTATTTGTTAGCCTGTCATTATTCTTATTATCAAAATGAGATTTTTTATTACATTTGTTGACAAAAAATGTTTGGTCTATTGCTAATGTAGCTATCTTTGTATACGCTGCCGTGTCCACCCCAACCTTACCCCATCTATTTTCTCCAAACCCCTTTCTATTCAATACTAACAAGAAAGAAACAAGTAACTCCTATAATTATCTCAGTTTTGTGTGGCTTCAAACTAGTGCATGATGATGATTATTGGGTAGCTTAGTTGGTTCAAATAGTGAAATTCTCAAACTATAATTTCTTGGTTGTTACTCTCAAGGTGAGAGGCTTCTTGCCGCAATAGATATAGGTCAAGCCAGGGTACTTGGCTAGACTGGGTCAGTATAAATAATATTTTTGGGAAAAAAATTACACGAAACTCTTTACCTAAAAAATTAAGATTTTTTGAATTTAGGGTGGACGGGTTGGCTCCCAAGACCTGCCCATGGGTCAAGCCTTTTGAGTCAAATGAGTCACCTAGCAAAGAGGATGGAAGCAGTGTTTTTTATCTGCCCATGTTGCATAATTTGGATATTCACACAAGTCTGAGTTTTTTTTTACTCCAGAGGGTGCTTGGGGGAGAGGGCTGGGGGAGCATTGAGTAATCTGGGCTGAAACTCACTCCATTGTGTTTCGAACTCGAGACCTTCCGTAAGAGAGAGTGAGTCGGCGACCAGCTAGACTGGACCGCTTCCTCAAAAGTCTGAGTTATCATTAGGGATTGCCAAAAAAGAAATACTACGTATATGATTATGAAAAAGGAATGGAGGATGTAATTGTTGTGATCTTTTAGTAGTAATTGATTTCTCAACTCAACACAATAACAATGCGATTGATATCATTGATTGGTATATGGTGCTATGCAGGGATAACAACAAGTTCAACGGTGGGGGAACAACCAGCAGCGGCCCAAGCCAGCCCGGCACCAGCGATGGCAACTTCTTTGAAATGATATTTGGGAGCGGGACTAGAGCATCATCAACCCCTACTCCGACCACCACCTTTTTTCTCTCTCTTTTTATTTTAAGTTTGTACGTTACCATCAGTGGAGCTGGCCAACTATGATGTACACTGATTATTTATGTAGAAGAAGAAATCAAGTGAAAAGAATGATTACCCCATTTTTGAAGAAATGATGAAAGAAAATTGGTGGCATCATACATTTCACCCTGCCTCACCCTTCTGAAAGAAAATGATGCCAACTTCGTATGGAGTTGTAATCTGACTCAATAGCCTAGCAAAACTGAATCTCCAACCCATTACTTTGAGTTTGAGTAAAGCTATGTGCGAGCAAAGGTTCAGGGAATGTTCAAGTTAACCCCTATAAGAGGATGGGTGAAGGTAGGGATGGACTGGGACAGGCCTACCCAACATGCTGCCTGGCCCGACCCGGCCTGGTGGAAGAAGGCGGGCATCGGGCTCAGCTTTTCATGGACCAGGCCTAACAGCCGACAATTCAAAAACAATTGCTTTAAATCCTTCAAAAAAATAGGTCCGGCCCGTCTCGATCCTGGATCGACCGGTACTAGTACAAACCTGGGCCGACATTGGGCCTGAAATCTTTAAGCCTGAAGCCTGCCCGGTCCCATTCCTGTCCACACCTAGGTGAAGGTAGGGGTGCTGGTCTGGGGCGCTGCACTGTAACCCAGGTTGTTAGTACTGGTCCAGTTTAATGTTGGGTAGAACTGAGTAAGTGACGACCAGTAAACTATCTTGTCCAAGGACCAAATTGGACCATTTGGTTTTCCACTTAAAACACCAACTGGTCCGAAACCTGGAATATGTCCACTCCTAGGGGAAGGTAGTTCTCTCACCATTGCTAAGAGAGTATTTTGTCAAATACTCAAATGCATAGCATCCCAAGAACCTTTCTAGCACCTGTTACTGGCTTAGAAGAATCACTTCATGAGGGAAATAAAACTGTCAAAATTACTCGCCAGATTAAAGTAAAATGGTTACATTTCAATTCGTCAATGAGGGGGGAACTGATACTCATCTCTTTGATGACATATCAGGGATTGGGGTCAATCACATAATTATTTTTGTCCAAAAGTGTTAAAGAATGCTAGAAGACACTGAAGGAGAAACTTTTTCATGAAGGTCATGGGCGGTTGATAAAAACAATATCCATACCTTCCAGAAGTAGTATGACTACGAGAATGGAAGAAAAAAGATTGAGCTCAACCCGAAAAAATTTAAAAAGAAAAAAGCAAAATTATTGTTGTTATCCCCCGGCAGCCTGTTTAGCAGCATCTTCTTCCAATCTCTTCCATGTTTGCTCACGCTTCTCTAACAAGTCCCCAGCAATGGCTTCTTTTTCATCATACTCACGTTGACACTCCTCAAATAGCTCGGCATCCATCTCCAAGAACATTTTCCTGACATTGGAGGTCAGCCCATGGACTGCTTGGTTCCAGTGAGACCTGATATTTCTCTCTAATGCTTGAAAGATGATTGGTAAAATAGCATGCCGGTTTAGTGCAATCAATTCTACTATATGCTCATTGTTCCATAAGAACAGAGCCCTCTCCGCAACCTGTCATTTGAATGCTTTTAGGATCTTTTTGGAACTCAACAAAATGATAGGGGGAGATATCAAGGGAAATGTAGTCTAAGAACTCAATAGATCAACACTAGATTACTAGATATTTGTTCACTCATTTAACAAAAACACTTCTACAACACCAACCATTTTTTTTTGGCAAATATTACACAAACCAAATATGCACTGGAGTATCCTCTTCCAAATTATTTATGTTTTCTAAGCCAATAAAGCCATGTCACATCAACCAAATTTTAAAGAACTCAGACATGGCAAACTACATCTCAGATCTCTTCCTGCTACACCACACCAACCAAATATGCACTGGAGACCGTTAAGCTCAACATTCAACAACGACAACAAATACACAATTATGAGTTCACAACTTATGTCAAGTTTTTTTTTATCTTATTGGCCCGTACTTATAACTCCCTCCGTCCATAAAAAGAGTCATGTTTGGTCAAGGTGCAGTTTTTTTAAAGAGAAGGCACGACAGTTATTAAAACTTATAAGTAATGTAATCAAATATAAATAAATTTTTCAGCTTGATGAACAAGACTTTTTTAGACTAGAAAAGATATTAAAACAGGATTCTGTTATGGGGATGGCAAGGATCATTTAATTAATATTATCAATAAGATAAGTAATTGATATAGTATGACACAAAAATGTGACATAAAAACAAAGTCAAGAAATTTCATATCAACAATGACACGGTTGAGTGATTGGTCAGTGTGGCAAGTGGGTAGGAAACACTAAACTAATACGAAGTATTCTGTTTTAAGTTTGCTTATTTTTCTCTTGTTTCCTCTAGGATTTCAGAATTTCTAAATTATTTTTCTGTCTATATTTTATGCATTGTAGAAAAAAATGAAACATCGCTTTATTTTTTAGTTAAAGTTTAAAATCATCTACTACATTGAAAAATGAGATTCCAAGTGGCCAATTCAAAATATCTAGATAGTATACTTGTATTGGTATATATACACATATGTACATATGTACACATCTTTTTGAAAGAATGAGGAGCAACCCCCTCCCCCTTCATTACAAAGGAGGCTTAGCTCCTGAATAAGGGGCATCGTCTCACAAAGCAAATGCTTACCTTCTTGGTTTATCACAATCTATTGCACATTACCATTTCATGTTCTTTTTTTTATACTTTCACACTTGTGCAGTTGTGCATAAACACTTTTGCAAATGAAATATGACAAGCTATACTACTGGGTCAATGATGTAATGTTGCTTTGCTTTTATGCAAGACAAGTTTACCAATTCACTCAAATTTCAAAGCTGAATTCCTGGATATGCAACTTAAAAGCCTCAACAAATACTTTGGGAATGTACTACTCCATCAACATGTGCATGTGGGTATACTTTTTTTGAAGGGTATACTAAGTAATGAATTCTCAAACCTGGAAATGGGAGCTATTAAGGCTACGTCCAATTTGTTTGAAAAGAGGAACCATACAACGATGAAACTCAGCAGGCTGTGTAGCTTCAAGAACTTCTTCAAGCTCCCCAATAAACAGAACTTCCTTCCCGCAATTAGTAACAGGCCAGTACTTAAGCAGTCCCTTAATAACCACACCCGCCAATCTATAATCTTTCTCAACATACTGTACAGTGCAATACGCCAGCTGGTGATGATAGTCAGACATGCATTTGGCCTTGTGGAGTGGAATTAACGCTCGAATGAGAAACAACTTGTGCTCTTCTTTCATAGGAACCGCAAATCCGTTTATTATACTCCCAAGAATCTCCAATAGCTCGCCAATCCCGTTATGTCTCTCTGTCTCAAATATAAACTTGTAAAAGATATTGTTTATGGCCTTTCTTATGAAGGGGCGGTGGACCATGAACTTGCCGTATATACGGTGAAGAACAGTCTTCAAATACTCCCGTTCTCTGGTGTCTTCAGAGTCAAACAAGTCGATCAGCTTAAGAAGAAATGTATGGTCCAGATATCGTTTGGCGATCTTGGTGTCGATATCGGCTGACAACACGTATCTCAAGAGAAGCTCATACACAAGTTGTAAATGAGGCCATGAAGGGTCTTGGAACATGTCATCCTCCTCGGGGTCACCCCCACCCTCACCCCCAGCACCCTGGTGGGGTGCAGGGGGGAAGCAGCGGAAAATGTTGGCCGAAATCATCGAAACCATATCCTCTTGCATAAGCTCAGTCATCTTACACGATCCGGTGTGGACTAAATCAATGAGCTCTGAGAGGGTTTGCCGCTTGATCTCCTTTTCTCGGGCGGATTTCATGGTGTCCGTGAAGTTGAATTGCAAGCAACAGATTTGGAGCTTGCGGACGAAGAGGGAATGACGTTGGGAGGGCGGGACCTCCTTCAACATAGGCAGAATTTCAACCCCAGGGTTAGGAGGAGCATTTGCCAAACGCGGCACAGCCTGCGAGGGCGAGTCAGCCAATCCAGAAGCGGCGTTATTGACTGCCGCGGAATCAGAAGCAATACGGGAAGCGTGATTGCAAACCACATCAGGAGATGCGCCGGAGGAGGGTATTGAATTATCCGCAGCATCCGATTTCGAAGAACCCTTCTTCCCTCTTTTAATGATCCTGAACATGATTCGAATTTAGGGAAACGGTGGATTTTCCCACTCTCTGTAACGATCCTTCATAACAATTTCCTAATGATAATTATGGAGAGAAAATCGTTTATAGAAAATGGAAAATCTTTCCGAAGGCATTAAAAGTGGAAACAGAGAATGAGTAGCATTAAATCCTATCTGAGTATAGATACGGTAACTAATGAGGGAATAAGTTCCAGAGAAATAAACAAATCATCATATCATCATCATCATTACACAAAAGTGAGGGAAAAGTGGGTGTGTTTCAGTAAGCGAATCAAGAAAGATTAAAAAAATGAAGGAAGACAAGAAGGAATGATGGATACCTCGTGAAGAACAAAGGAATGCGAGATCCGATAAGGGAGGAGCGGAGCGGAGAAGAAGCAGCAGCCACCAGCCGGCAGCTACATGTGTGTGTTTTCCAGACTGATGCATTTGTATTTTATGGAGTAATTTATTACAATAATTACTATTATTAATTTAAAATAAAAATGAGTCCATAATTTTTTATTTAACAGATTATTATTCTAATGTAAAGAATGTTACTGATTTGTTATACATTAAATAGTACTCTGTTTTATTTTCATAAATACAAAAATCCTGTTTATGGTTGATTTTGAAACAAGTACTAACGGTGTAATGATTAAAAATGAAGCACAAGTATCTATTTTTTAAGAGCCCGTTTGCTAGCACGAAAATGGGCTGTTTTGGCTGATTCTGCTGAAATATATGAAGTTCTGGCTGAAGTGGCTGCATTCGCTGATTTTGCTGATACAAGAAAAAAATATTTTTAAAATATATTTTATTAATAAAATAAAGAAAAAATTATATGTAAAAATAGCTAAAATGATCATCTACAGTAACTTCAGCCAATACAGCCAGAAAAGTAACTCAAACCTTACTTTTTCGGCTTATTACACAATTCAGCGCGCGAAATCAAAGTTTGCGTGTTTGGTAAAAAAGTTGGCTCATAAGCCTGATAAGCCGAAAATGAGGGTTGCCAAACGGCCTCTAAGGCTTTCAAATAGTTTGGGTCTTAAGACCATTTGTAGTTGTCAGAAGTTCAAATTATTAAATTTGGAATTCGTTCATATGCAAAAAGTGTTTATTTTTTTACACTCAGCATATTTTTTTACATATCAATTTAGTAAAGCAATAATTAATTTATTATAAGTAATGTTTTCCGTTTAATATTTTACCTAAATAATTGTGAAATAAAAAATACACATTTCGATGTAAAAATAAATAAATTTCATTACTTTTTTATTTTTTTCGGTTAACAAAAATGAACTTAATTTATGTAAAGTTCGATTATAAAATATTCAGTTATTTGTGAAGACTCCATGAATTAAAAATTTGTATTTATTATTTTTTAGACTGAAGAAAACTTCAACAATTAAAACTTAAGAATTTGTGTTTCATTTTATATATTACATAATGCTGTCATATGAAAGATCATAAAATTTTATGATTTTTTATATATATTTTGAAAATTTTGGAGAACAAATAAAAAAGTTATACTCCCTCCGTCCTGAAAAGGCTGACCAAAGTTGATTTTCATGTGGATTAATGAAAAAAAAACTGTATGGTTGAAATTTGTGCAGAGGAAAGAGAATAAATTTTAGCCACATATTCCTTACTTTAAATGGAAAGGCAAATCTTTTTGGCATATCTAAAAAGGAAATTTGACCAACCTTTTCGGCACGGAGAGTACAAATTTTTAAAAAATGGGATATTCTTATGCAACGATGATGTCAGCAAGACATCGATTGACCAAAAGCAACATGTGGCCGTCCCTTTTCTTTTTTCCTTTTTCCACTCCTCTCGACACATCCTCTATATTTAACCCTTTCATCCCCTTTACCACTGTTAGTACATATTTTAAACTACCACTACACACAATTAGGAGTTGTAAAATTTCACATTTAGCCATTTGTACTCTTAATATCTCACCACTTCAATTGGTCTAATGGAGTATTATTATTAAAAAAAGGAAAAACTGTCAAATAGGTCCTCGAACTTTCATAAAGAGGGCAATTAAGTCCTTCTATAGGAGATTCTGTCCGGCCGTCGCGATTTGGGGCAGTTCCCGGTTGAATTTTTTGATGAAATTTTTTGAAAATCTTATTCACCAAGTCTAGTTTACTCATACCAAATTTCAGTTAAACGTTCATTCGGGAACACATTCAAATTAATTCTTTAAGATAACTGCGCATTTTTTGCGTTCTCGAATTAATTTGAATGCGCTCCCGATTAAATTTTTAGCTGAAATTTGGTATGAGTAAACTAGACTTGATGAATAAGATGCTCAAAAAAATTCATCAAATATATCCACCGGGAACCGCCCCAAATCGCGACGACCGGACAGAGTCTCCTATAGAAGGACTTAATTGACTTTTTTATGAAAGTTCGAGGACCTATTTGACAGTTTTCCCTTAAAAAATGCTTAAGATACATAAAGTTCACATCATATAAATGCTCAAAAAAAATCTCATTTTCCCCTCCCCTTCTCTCTCTTCTCTCTTCCCCTCTCTCCATTCTCTTTTTCCTCTTTACCCAATATTTTCAAAAATTCTAAAAAAAAAATATGGGTGATGGAGTATATGGGTCTGAGCCCCAGGACCCACATACTCGGAAGAACAGAAAGCATAAGACAACAGAGTGGCGCCCTCATCGGCCAAGACGCCCCTGTCGGCCGAGAAGAAGCCAACTCGGATCATGGTCCTGAGTTCAAGGAACTCGGGTGCCCTCGTCGGCCGTGCCCTCGTCGGCCGAGAAGAAGCCAACTCGGATCATGGTCCTGAGTCCAAGGAACCCGGGTGCCCTCGTCGGCCGTGCCCTCGTCGGCCACGCCCTCGTCGGCCACGAGGACCTCCCAGAATCGGATCCTATACTTACTCATTTGTACAGCCCATTAGAGGCTTTGTATTCGGCCCAGTAGCGGTCCAGTTGTAAATGGGCCTCCCAAGCCCAAGGCTTGGGAGCCCAACCCTAATTTTCTCTATAAATACTCCCCTTGGGAGTAGTTATAGGGGTGACAAAATCATTTTATTGAAGCATATATTGCACTTCTCTCTCTAGCTCTCACTTCTCTCTAGAATCTAGGAGTTAATACTCCATCATTTGGTGCTCTCGTTGAGAACTAGAACAATCAAGTTAGCACCCTTCGTCGCTACCAAGCACGGTTAACCACTGATCATGGGGAGAACTAAGTCAAACCGCAACCTCGTCAGCAAAGCCATCCCTGAGGACCAAGAGCCCAGGGAGCACGATGAGGACGCCACGGCCGACGAGGTCGGCGGAGGGGACCTCTTCCAGGAGGCCTTCAACCTCACAACGGACCTCCGCAACCAACTCAACGGCGGCGCCCCTGATGCCCGCCTCGGCTTGGACAAGAAACGGGCTGAGAAAGCGGACCACGCCCCGGCCCAGCCTATGGCCGCGGCCTCTCCGTCCGTAGATCCTCAGGTCCAGGCCGCACTATCGGTCATCATCGCCAGCTTGGCTCAGAATCCCACCGTCCTCAGCGCACTCTTGCCAAGGACCGGGGGAAACGTCACTCCACCTCCTCATCCCCAACCACTAGCCGACCAGATGGGCAACAATGAGGGGGTTGTGGCCCAGGACACGACATCGTCCCACTCCCACCCTGCTTCCCCTCTTCGGCCCGGGCAGACCCCAGCGCGTGGAAAAGCCTCTGCCTTCAATAGGCTGGGTGACACGCGCTGTCGTCCGGTTTCGGAGAGGATGGCGGGACGGATTGGTGATCTTCGTCCTGGCTCGCCAAGGGAAAGTTTGGGGTCTGTGTCCCGGACAGCGGACCAGCCCCGCCCGGACAAGGGCAAGGGGAAGTTGCACGAGGATGACGCGCGTCACCAGATCAACGCGGCTCACAACGAGCGCCTGAGGAACCAGCCGGGCGCCGCTGCGGCCGACGAGGGCACCAGGGACCCCCGGGACGAGGTCATCGCCCAACTGGAAAGGAGGTTGGCTCAGATGGAGGCCAAGCAGTCGGCCAACATCCCTACGGCCGGCGCCTCCAACGACCCCGGCCTCAACGCGCTCATGAACAAAGTCGTACACCAAGGCACTCCAGCGCGGAGGCTTGTACGCCGACGCCGACGAGCTCCACAATCACAAAAGAGAGGGGGGCCATCCCCCCAAGAAGACAAATCCTTCGCCGGCCTCGGGTCCGTCCCCGGCCGGCCAGGGTGCCCAGGGCCGCCACGGCTCTGGTGGACAAAGTAAGAAAGACCGCCACTGGCGGCCGAGGCTGGAACGGCCGGGGGTAGCCCTCACCCACCCGGTCGGCACCATCCTCGATTATGCCGAGAAGCACGGCCTCATCGAGCAGGCTCCTCGGCCGGCCGAAGAGATCCTAGCCATCCAGCAGGGCGGCATGTACTGCCGGTTCCACAAGAACTCGTCGCACAACACCGACGATTGCATCACATTGAAGAAGGCCATCGAGCGCCTTATTCGCCAGGGGGAACTCTCCCAGTTTGTCAAAGGTGGCCCACGGAAAAACACTTGGGTAAACACCGGCAAACGTGGGGGCGAACCCCCTGCGAAGAAGCGCGAGATTGGTAGGCTCAGCGACGACGAGGACTTCGAGGAGCCTCCGCCGAAGAAGAATCACATCCACCTCATCGTAGGCGGGAACACTGGGGGGGACTCCGCCACTCAGAGGAAGAAATGGGCCCAATCCCTTTACATTGGAGAGGTGTCCCACGTTCCCCCCAGCCGAAGAAGCAGCAAACGGAGGCGATCACCTTCACCGACAAGGATCTGCCTCCGGGTACGGAATCACACAGGGACGCTCTCGTCATCCGATGTGAGATCGGTGACTCCATCATCCACCGCACTTACATCGATACGGGGAGCTCCGTCAACGTGATGTACCTAGACACCTTCAAGCAGCTGAAGCTGGACAGAGCTCTGCTGAAGCCGATCAAGACCCCGTTATCCGGCTTCACCGGGGACTCTATCGACGCCGAGGGCACGATAGTCCTCCCCGTGGAAGTCGGTGACGGCCCCCACCATGCCAAAATTGACATGGAGTTCATGGTGGTCAACCTCCAGTGCCCCCACAACCTGATCTTGGGCCGGCCAGCGCTGGAGGACTTAGAGGCCATCATCTCCATGAAGCACCTATGCTTGAAGTTCCCCACCAATGACGGCATCGGCTACGCCAGAGCAAATCAGAGGATAGCCAGAGCTTGCTACCTCAAGCTGACAAGGCCGGCCGAAAGGGAAGGACAGCGGATGGACACCATCACGACCGCCGTCGCCATGGACGAGGAGAGGCCACATGCGGAGCCGGCCGAGGAGGTCGAGGAAATCCCTCTGGATGCCTCCCGGCCGGAGCGGGTTCTCAGGGTCGGAAAGCAACTCCCCCAGGACCAGCGAGACGCCATCCTCCTCGTCCTACGGTCATACGCCGTTGTCTTCGCGTGGGGCACGGACGATATGCCCGGCATCAGCCGCCAGGTGATCACTCACCGGCTGACCGTCGATCCGGCCTCCGCGCCCGTCAAACAGAAGCGGCGCTACTTGTCCGCTGACAGGCGGGACTTCGTCAAAGGGGAGGTCGCCATGCTCCTATCGATCAAACATATCAAAGAGGTGAAGTACCCAACATGGTTGGCCAACGTCGTCCTCGCACAGAAACCGCCGACGTTCAGAATGTGCGTTGACTACACTGACCTGAACAAGGCGTGCCCCATGGACCCGTTCCCTCTCCCCAACATTGATCAGTTGGTGGACGAGACGGCGGGGTGCGAGTTGATGTCGTTCCTCGACGCTTTCAGAGGATACCACCAGATCTCCATGCACGAAGATGACGCCGAGAAGACGGCATTCATGACCCCAGAGGGAATATTTTGCTACCTCGTCATGGCCTTCGGACTCAAAAACTCCGGCGCCACCTATACTAGGATGGTGGCCAAAATCTTTCGAGCGGTCCTTGGCCGGACGATGGAGGCGTACGTCGACGACATGATCGTCAAGAGCAGGCAGGCCACCTTCCACGTCGACGACCTCCCGGAAATCTTTGAAATCATGAAGGAATGCAGGCTCCGCCTTAACCCCAAGAAGTGCGCCTTCGGCGTCCAAGGCGGCAAGTTCCTTGGCTACATGGTCACCCGGAGAGGCATCGAGATAAACCCGGAGAAGACGCAAGCCATCATCAACATGGAGCCGCCTCGCAACGTCAAGGAGGTACAACGACTGACGGGGCGCCTGGCGGCCTTAAACCGGTTCCTCTCCAGGTCAGCTGAGAGGGCACTCCCCTTCTTCCAGATCATGCGCAAGGCAACCAGCTTCAGGTGGACGACGGAGTGCCAGGAAGCATTCGACGAATTGAGAAGGTACCTGTCGTCCCCACCCGTGCTCTCCAAGCCCAAAGCCGGCGAAACCCTCTTCCTGTACCTGGGGGTGAGCATGTCGGCCATCAGCTCCGTGCTCATCCGTGAGGACGAAGGGGTGCAGAAGGCCATCTTCTACATCAGCAAGACACTTAGGGAGGCCGAGCTCAGGTACTCCCCCATTGAGAAGACGGTGATGGCCATCGTCCACACCGTGAAGAAGCTGGGGCACTATTTCCAAGCCCACACCGTCCATGTGCTGACCCAGCAGCCTCTCGGCGCACTCATGAGGAGCCCCACCAGCTCCTCGAGGATGGTGAAATGGGCGATCTTCCTCAGCCAGTTTCACATTGAGATCAAGCCAAGGCCATCTATCAAAGGGCAAGCCTTGGCCGACTTCGTCATCGAATGCACAGCAAGGGAGACGGCCGTCGCCAACCCCGGGCCGGAGCCGGACGATACGTGGACCCTGTTCACTGACGGCTCGTCGGCCGCGAAATCATGCGGCGGCGGCGTCGTCCTCATATCTCCTGAAGGATTCAGAGCCTACTATGCCATCCGCTTCAACTTCAGGGTATCAAACAACGAAGCCGAGTATGAGGCCCTCCTCAGCGGTCTCAGACTCACCGCCGGCCTCAAGGCCAAGCACCTCAGAATCAAGTGCGATTCCAAACTGGTAGTGGGCCAGGTGGAGGGATCGTATGAAGCAAAGGAAGGCCGGATGAAGCAGTACAAACAAGCGACCGAGGAATTGCTGAAAGCGTTTGAAACCCATGAGATCACTCAGATCCCAAGGGCCGAGAACGCCGAAGCCGACATCCTCTCTAAGCTCAGCTCGGACACCCCGGAGCACATCTCCCAGTTGGCCAAGATCGAGGAGTTGAGCATGTCCAGTATCCATGCCAGCCCCGTCTTGTGCGTCCACCAGCGATCAGAGGACTGGATCTCCGACATCGCCACCTTCATCACAACGGGGGAGCTGCCCCCGGACGAGGAGAGGGCCAAACTTGCCAAACTCAGGACCCCAAGCCACACCATAGAAGACGGCAAACTCTACAAACGGTCCTACAATGGCACTCTCCTCCGATGTCTGCACCAGGACGAGGACGATACCGCCATGGAAGAAGTTCATTGTGGCGTCTGCTCCTCGCACCAGGGTCCTTTCAGCATGTCCCGGCGTCTCGTCATCCAGGGCTTCTTCTGGCCGACGATGGCACGCGACTGCGCCGACCTGGCCAGGAAGTGCACCACATGTCAGGTGCTCCAGAGGGCCCCTGGTCGGCCAGCTGTTAACTACGCCCCTGTCAGCACCGCAATTCCATTCTCCAGATGGTGGATTGACCTGGTCGGCCCCCTGCCCAGAGCCGCCGGTAATAACCGCTACATCATCGTCGCCGTCGACTACTTCACCAAGTGGGTCGAGGCGGAACCTTTGGCCAGCATCACGGGGGCCAGATGCCAAAGATTTGTTTACAAGAACATCATTACACGTTTTGGCGTCCCCCAGGAGATTATATCAGACAACGGCACCCAATTCGAGGCAGCCCCTTTCCAGGAGCTCCTCCGGGAGTTTGGGGTGAGGCACCGTTTCTCCTCTGTTGCCTATCCTCAGGGCAACGGGCAGGTCGAGAACGCCAACAGAACAATAATGGAGGGGCTGAAGAAGAACCTCCAGGCCGCAGGAGGTAGTTGGGTCGACGAGCTCCCCAACATCCTGTGGTGCTACAGAACCACGCCAAGGAGGGCGACAGGCGAAACACCTTTCGCCTTGTGCTACGGCTTTGAGGCGAAGGCGCCCACGGAGGTAGCCATCCCCAGCCGGCGAGTGGAGCAATATGAGCCTGACACCAACGAAGAGAACATGAAGATTGACCTACACCTAGTTGATGAAAGGCGTGAGCAAGCTTACGTCCGAGCAGAGAACTACCGGCGTCAAGTGAAATCATACTATGACGCCAAGGTACGTTCCCGAGAATTTCAGGTGGGGGACTACGTCCTCCGCCGAAGGGAAGCAAGCCAGCCAACAGAGGGCGGCAAGCTAGCATTGAAGTACGAAGGGCCCTACATCGTCAGTGCCGTGGTCAAACCCGGCACCTACAAGCTTAGACGCCCGAATGGGTCCAATGTACCACGAACATGGAATGTACACCATCTGGTGAAGTTTTATCAGTAATCCGAAGGAGGTGCAGACGGCGAGGCCCTCACCCCTTAACGGGTTACTGATTGAACGCCACCCTTGGCCTCGAGCCACTTATGAATAAAATCATGTCCTGATTTTTTCTCTGGAATTTAAAGTAAAACATTAGCAGGTGCCCTCGTCGGCCACCTTAGAGCGAAAGGCTCAGGTCTGGCCGACATGGCCCCTTGCATTTGCAGCCTACGAGCGACAAGCTCAGGCACTCCATTGTATTTTGTATCAGCGAAGGGCTCAGGCCTAGCTGAGAGAGCACATCGTCCTGGCTCCGTAAGCCTAGAAGTGAAACACTCAGGTATGGCTGACGATGTCCCCAGGACGAGGGGCCCGCAAACGGCCCACGTCTTGAAACGGGAAGCTCACCGCGTCGTCCACGCGCCAGATCGCAGGACGACAGGCCTGAAATCATGGCCGAGGTGACAAAATCCCAAAACTCAGGGATGGGCAACGACAGCCGTTGGAAACCGACCAAAAGTCTAGCCCGCTTCATAAATAGGCGACGGGACCCGCCCTGAGACCACGGACGTTATAAACGAAGTCCGAACCGGCCGAAGGACGAGCACACCCTTCGGCCGAAGCCTGAAAGAAGGATACCCCCCGAAACGGAAAAAAATATATATATATATATATACATGAGGGAAAAAGAGGGAAGCCGATGGTCGCGCACACTTGCCGGCCTCGAGCAAGGAAAAAATAAAATCCCCACAACTCAGGCCCAACTAGGCCAAGTACATATCAGTTGAACACAAGTTTAGTACCACTGACAGGTAGCATGGACGACACGTCCACACACCACGAGGGAACAATCAAGGCCGATACACACGCCTATGAAACCCTAACCACATCAGTTGGGAGACACGCGAGAGGTAACCTTCATCGGCCATAGTCCTTTGAGGCACCAACGCTTGGTATGAAACAAGCATCGCAAACCGGAGGATGACCGAGACGAAGCGGGCACTTATCACACCCGCGAAAGGATCAAGTAATCAAGAAACCTCAACTTGCCACAGCACCTCGGATGGCCGACGCAGGCACTGGAACCGTAGCTAGCCGACGAATACAGGACCATCTCCTTGGACAAGCTATTCCTTATCCAGCACCCTCATCGGCCACAAGCCAGACCTTGGCCGGCAGTGGCACCGCGAAGAAGTAAATGCCTCACATATAAACTTAGGAAATTATCTAAGTACTAAAATGGAGGAATTCTAGCCGAAGCGGGTACCAGTATACTACAAAGCCGTTAGCCACCTACACCTTCACATGTGTACTTATGAAAAATTCAAAGTCCACGAGACTATGGTGAAGGTGCCCTTATCGGCCAGAACACAGGGATACAAGCCGACAACGGCCATGGCCAGATGTATCCAAGGCCAGAACGATGAGGACGCCAACGCTTGGACGGAACGGACACTACGGTCAAGGCTAAAAATGGAAGCACCTAAAAGGAATCCAAAACACTTGGGAAATTTTTTGAAAAAATCCTAAGTGTTATGATGGCAAAGGAACACCGGTCAAGCCGACAAGGCCACCAGGCCGAAAGGAAAGCACCTAAGTGGATCCCAAAACACTTAGAAAATTTTTGGAGAAATTCCTAAGTATTATGGAACTACGTCCAAGCCGATCAAGCCACTAGGCCGTAAAGACAACAGCTACATGGAACCAAAAACACTTGGGAAAATTTTGATACGAAATCCTAAGTGTTATGACAGTAAAGCAAAGAGGCATAGGCCGACCAGACTACTGGCCGGGAAGGCCAACCTCACGGACGTAGCGGACACTCGCGGGTGCCCAAGTTATGACTCGATACTTAAGACAATTTACAGAATTGAAATGACACAGCAAACAAGCACACAAAGGATTCAAGGCCGAAAAGGACAGCAAAATTTCTTCAATTGATAAAATTCATTACAATTGGGGGGCACTACGGCCATTACATAATTGGGCAAAAAATGAAAAGCTACCTACAATTGGGACTAGCCGATCAAGCCCCCGGGGCTGGCTCTTCAACCTCTTCGGCCCCCTCCTCATCGGCCTCAGCTTCCTGGCCGGCAGCGGCGCTGGTGGCATCGTCTAAGAAATCGAACTCAGTATAGTCCGGCTCGCCGAGGCCGGAGCTTTCTATGGGGGACTCCTGCTCAGACAGCGAAAGCGTGGCCTGCTCTTCGGGATCCTTCATCAGCTTTGGGAGCTTCAGGTTCCGTCTAGCCCATCCAGCCGTGTAATTCATGGCCTTCAACGCCCGGGATAACCGCCGATACAGGAGCCTTTGCATCCGCTCCTGGCCCAGGTTGTAGTAAACGGACATCTCCTGGCTGAAATACTCCCGGCCGGCAGGGGAGTTCATCCCCCAATTCTCCAGCCTGGAGGCCACCACTTCGTAGCACCAGGGGAGCCTCTCATCGGCCTTCCACCCCTCGGCCAAGAACTTCTCGACGGCCTCATCGACAGCCTTCACGACGGCGGCCTCGGCCTCAGCCTTCGCCTTGGCAGCCTCCTCGCTCCTGCGCTTCTCGGCCTCAAGGGCCCTATGGGACTCTGCGAGTTCCCTTCTGCTCTCTTCGAGCTTGACCAGGGCATCGTCCCTGGCAGCAACGGCTTCATCAGCTTTGGCCTGCAGCGCCTTGGCATCCTCCCGGAGCCGGTCAAGGCAAGCTACCGCCTCGTCGGCCGAGGCGGCCTTCTGCTCCAGCGCTTGCAGGCGGACTATCTCCCAGTACTGCCTCTTATGGCTTTCCATAAGCATGAAGGCACTCTGCATAAGAAGCAAAGGTCAGGCAAAAACTCTACATAGACGAAGAGAGACAAGAATATAAAGACAATCACTTACTTGGACGAGGAGATCCATGCCGCCCTCATAAATCTTCGGGTCCTCGAGCTTCTTCAGATGAGCCCGATCTTTGGCCGGCATGGCCTTGGCAAGGACGACGTGGCCGGGGACGAGCTCATTAAACACGCCCCCGCCGACGGGGTACTCTATCACTTTCTGATAGGTGTCACCGGCGATCTCCTTGTCGGCCCTCTTCGTCCGTGGTTCCTGGACGAGAGGCAGCGCTGGGGCGGCATCACTAGCAACAGTAAGGTCCACGACGGGACCACCATCGCCCACGCTGGGGACAGCAAGCGTACCGGCCTCACTGGCCGGAAAAGGGGAAGGAGCCCTCTTCGTCTTCTTAGAGACGCTCACGCCGGCCTCGGTCAACTTTTTCTGGCCGTCAGTGGCCGGTCTCTTCTTCTTGGATGGGGCAGGCTTTGGGGCCGCATCTGCAGTTGCCCCGCTCCCACCGGCCGCGGCACGCCTGGCCGCTTCGGCCGCCTTAGCAGCAATCTCCTCGGCCGCTTTGGCCTTCGCAATAGCCATCATGGAACGGCGGTCCATGACAAAATCTACAAGGGAAAAACATACAGATTAGAAAGGCAAAGGACAAAACATAAAGACAGAAAGCCGAAAAAAGAATTACCATCGGCCTCAGCAGGAATGCCCAAGTCCGGGTCGTCGGCCTCCTCAAAGGTGGTGGTCATCCTCGGCCAGAGTTGGAGGTCATCCTCCTTGTCACCATAGACATAGTACCTCACGAAGCCGAGGGCGGCCATCTTGTACTCAGTGATGTAGTCTTTCACGCTCCTCGGCCCCCCCTCCAGGAATGCCTCCACCTGAGCGTCCAAAATAGAGCTCTTCGGCGGATCATGCAGATTAAATCTCCCGGTGTGGCCGAGAGAGGGAAACTCGGTGCCACTCTCACCAATGGACACAAACACGAACTTGCTCTTCCACCCATGAATGGACGTAGGCAAATCCGTGAAGCTCCTCTTCTTCGGCAGCTGCTGAAGAGTCGCGTAGGCCGCACAGTTCTTGTGGCTTCCTCGGCCTATCTGGTACAGATTCATAAACAACGCCGTTGTCGGCTTGTAGCTCAACTCCTCACACCGGAGCAAGAACCCCACCATCAGGGAGTAACTGTTCGGCGTCAGCAAGGCCGGAGGAAGCCCTACCATATCCAAGTACTCAGTAATGAAAGGGTGAAGAGGAAACCTCAACCCCTTAGCAAAACTCATCGGGTATACTCCAAAGTATCCCGGTGGTGGAAGAAGAACATGGTCCGTCGGCTTGGGCGCCCTAACCCGCCCGAACGGCCCCACGTACATCTGGGCAACCAGATAGTCGGCCGCACTGCTCTCCGGCTTTATCAGGTAGATGTTGGTGAGATCCAAGTAGGAGACGCCGGGCCCACTCTTCGGCCTCCTCACTCTTTTCGGCTTGGCGGCTCCCATAACGGCGGACACCGGCCTCGGGCACGGAATGACAGCAGAAGTGGACGCCCCGTCCACCACTCGGGACGCATCTACGTCCTCACCCTTTGAAGAGGATGCGGACTCCTCGTCCTCGCCCCCCTCGTCCATCAGCTCCGCGGACTTGTATGGACTTAAACGCTCAATCTCCTCCTCAAACTCCTCGAGCACCTCGTAGTCAAGCGACCTCGTGGAGGGCTGGTCGTCGTAGGGGTAGTAGTCGTCGTTCAAGCTCTTCATTACTACTACGGGCTTAAGGAGAACTTACGATCTAAAGGTGTTTAGATGCCTAACACTAGATCAACTACTTACGGAGCAAAATATGAAAAGCGAGGAAGATCGTGATGAACACTAACCTCAAACAATGAAGAACACGAAGAACAGGCTTGGGAGTTTATCTCTCTAGAAAATCGGCCAGCACTTCGACAAATTCAGAATGCAAACGTGATTTTTCGTCGGAGGGGAAGGGGTATTTATAGACCCCCCCCCCCCCCACCAACGGTCACTACACGTGGCACTCCCCCAATGGCCACATCAACGGCCACCACTGGGGGGCCACCACGTCACCAACGGGCCAGGACCAACCCATATCAACGGCCCACTGGCAAATCAGACTCTACGGCCTACACACGCTCAACGGCTTTACAACTGCCAGCAAGCGTCCACAACGTCCCATCTGCTTGCCAATATCACAAATGCCAGACAATAAGTGGACGGCAACGGCCAGGAACGTAACGGCCACAGAACAAAGGGGACAAATAGCCCACAGCCTTCGGCTCCTTGTAATAACCTTTGATGATAACTCTCTACAAGCGATCTGCGCACAAGGGTTCTCCCACAGGGTTACCTTGGCCAGAATCGTCATGAGAGTTGGATTCAGGGGGACTACGGCGAGACCGCTTCGGCCAGGGACTCAAGCAACTCCTTCACCCCTCACACTCTTCGGCCTGAAGCAGTGGGGGACTGGGGGACTACACCGGCCTCAACAAAACAAAAGAGTGCGAATAAGGTAACCACAAAGCATGGCCGCATCATCCATACAGCACAACGGAACATCATCGGCCAAAGGCCCATAACGTCACTAGCAACGGCCAACAAGCCACTAAAGGCAAGGACACTCATCGTCCTCCGCCAACAATTAATCTTGACGGGCCCTTCGGCCAAGAACACGAAGGCCAAACAGCAACGGCCAAAAGGAGTGCGCGAGCACCCTCATCGGCCACCCAAAGGAAAGGACGCCATCATCCTCAAAGCAAGGAACAACCTCACCGGCCCAAACATAAACTTCAACCACCAACGTCCAGGAAAGGGAAAGCACGCCTTCAACGGCCGACATCGGAACAAGACACTCATCGTCCTCAAACGAACACGTCAAGGAAACAACGGCCTCCCCGCCCACAGCGAGGAGCAGGTAACGGCCAAAGCACATAACAGGATCACCAAAACAGAAACAGCGCCAATACCGCAACGGCTAACGGCCTGGAAATGCCCGCGTCGGCTAAAAGCAACAAAGCACAGAAATCTACTCTCCTTCACTTCGTCTACATCTCAGCTTAGAGAGTGGGGGACTCCTGATGGAGTATATGGGTCTGAGCCCCAGGACCCACATACTTGGAAGAACAGAAAGCATAAGACAACAGAGTGGCGCCCTCGTCGGCCAAGACGCCCCTGTCGGCCGAGAAGAAGCCAACTCGGATCATGGTCCTGAGTCCAAGGAACCCGGGTGCCCTCGTCGGCCGTGCCCTCGTCGGCCACACCCTCGTCGGCCACGAGGACCTCCCAGAATCGGATCCTATACTTACTCATTTGTACAGCCCATTAGAGGCTTTGTATTCGGCCCAGTAGCGGTCCAGTTGTAAATGGGCCTCCCAAGCCCAAGGCTTGGGAGCCCAACCCTAATTTTCTCTATAAATACTCCCCTTGGGAGTAGTTATAGGGGTGACAAAATCATTCTATTGAAGCATATATTGCACTTCTCTCTCTAGCTCTCACTTCTCTCTAGAATCTAGGAGTTAATACTCTATCAATGGGAGATCATCTTCTCTTCATCTTCCTCTTCCTCTTCCCTTCTTCATCCTCTTTTTCTCTAACTTTTTATATCAATTTTTTCCATTATTTGCACAAAATCAGTTTATTTATCTTATTTCATCTATTTTTATTATTTTTCTAATTGTTTTCAAATTACATCTAAATTGATCACATATACAACTACATAATTCATTTGGATGTATATAGATAAATTTTTTGTTCACCCAGACAATTAAAATTGATCACATCGACAACTAAAGTTGACCACACAAACAACTATTATCTATGAGCCGCACGACTATTGTTTGTGTTGTAAATATTGTATGTGCAACAGGAAAATATTGTCTGTGCACACAGGCACTGAACAGATATTGTTAGTGTCAGGCGGCTGTCAGTGTACTCTTTTTACACGAAAATTATTGTATGTACATACAGACAAAAGTTATCTGTGTACACAGACAACTCTTGTATGTGCGCATAGGCAACTCCATACCAATTGTCTGTGATCGACATTTTGTGTAAAACTTAATGTTTATCTTTTAGAAACGGTCAAGCGTGAACATGGAAATAAAAAGTAAATACTACATTGATTCAATTTTACTTTGTCTTTTTTATTCCTTGAATAGGAGTAACCTGCCAAGTTTGGAAAAAATGTCATGTTTAAAACCTAGTAATGCCAAATTTGGCAGAAATTACTCTTATTTAGAGAATAAAAAACATAATAGTCCTATTTTGGAAATTCAAAACATTTTACCTCTTATCTAGGAAATTTTCTCTAGTTTTAATAATAGTGCATTTTCTTTTTCAATGTAACAATGTATGAGTATCTTTTAGCAACTTCCATATATCCAAGTCTAAAGCCTAGTAATGTCAAATTTGGCAGAAATTACTCTTATTTAGAGAATAAAAAACATAATAGTCCTATTTTGGAAATTCAAAACATTTTTTCACCTATCTAGGAAATTCAATGTAACAATGTATGAGTATCTTTTAGCAACTTCCATATATCCAAGTCTAAAGACTCAATTAGAATTAATACTATTCAACTGGATTACATGCCAAGGCAAGGGTATATAAAAAAGGTGTAAGCCAAAATTGTTATATAAAAACCCATTTCTGATGGAAATTTTAATTGAAAAATAATTTATAAATCCCAAATATTGTTGTTAAACCGGGCTAGGCCTCCGGTTTGGATTTTTTTTTTTTTTTTTTTGCTTTCCTAACCCCCACCCCCCACACTCCCAAACCCCCCCAAACCCATCCTACCCATCAAGCCCAACCCGGGTGGAACCCCAAAAATGAAAAAAAAATAAAATGAAAAAATCAATTTGGCCCGGGCCCGACCCGGCCGGTTCACCAAAATTGAGACCCGAGCCCGGACCCGCCCTACCCCCCGGGCCTAGGCCCGACCCGGACCCGGACCCGAGAACCGGGCCGGTCCCGGTCCCGCACAGTAGCAGGCTGAACCGGTCCACAGGCCGGGTGGCCCGACCCGATTCCAAACCTAAATTGAGGTATATGAAGCAGGGATGGACCGGTTCCGGTTCGGGCACAGTTCGGGCCTGGGACCGGCCAGGCCTCGGCTCAGGAAGGGGAGGCCCGAAACTGGCCCGGGTAACCCCCGGGTCCGGGCCGGGCCAGGTAACCCCCAGGTCCGGGCCGGGCCAGACCTCGGTTCTTTTTTTTTTTGGCTTTTCCTGGTTAACCCCCAACCCTCCCCTCACCCCCAAACTCACCCTAACCACCTCAAATGGCCCAAAATACCCAGCCCAACCCAAAAACTTAAAAAAAATCAAAAAAAAAATTGGCCCGGCCCTGGCCCGAATCGGCCAGGCCGGTTCACCTTTTGAATGGCCCGAGCCCGAACCGACATCCCACCGGGCCGGGTGGCCCGAACCGGCCAACCAACTGGTTCACCGGGCCGGTCCGGTTGGCCCGCCCCGAGTCCACCCCTAATATGAAGCGAAGAGAGGTGATCTGGATTAGGGATGGATTCGGTTCGGGCCACCCGGCCCGGCCCGGTACTGTGCGGGCCCGGGACCGGCCCGGTCGGGCGGTCCGGGACCGGGTCTGGGCCCGAACCGGGGGGAAGGGGCGGGGCGGGCTCGGTTCAGCATTTTGTGACCCGGCCCGGCCGGGTCGGGCCCAGGCCCGGGTCCGGTTCCATCCATTTAAAAAAAAAAAAAATTGGGTTGGGCTCCTACTAGCCGTTGGGGGTGGGGCTGGGGACAACCCAAACGGCTATATAGCCGTTGGGTGGGTTATAGGGGGGGTCCAGGGGGGGTTGGGTGGTGGGGGGTGGTGGGGGGTGGGGGGGTAAAAAAACCTATAAATACTCCTAATCTTAAACATTTTTTCATATCTCTTCTCCAATTCTTCCTAAATCCTATTCTTAACTCTCTACTCTCTAATTCTCTTATTCTCCATTCTCCAATATATTATATTTATTATTTATAGTTTATATTAATTATCTACTTATATAAATTATAAATAGATATAAATAGTATTATATTACTTATATTTGTTATCTAATTATATATTACTTATATATTTATTATATCTATTAATATAGTTGGAATTATATCTAATTAATTTGAAGTCATTCTATTACTCCCATCCGAAAGACCGAAAGTCCGAAAGAGGTACGAAATTATTCTATTATTTACACTTCTTTAATTACTAGTTAATTAGTATAGTTGGAATTACGATTTTTTATTAATATAGTTGGAATTACGATTTTTTATTAATATAGTTGGAATTACAATTTTTTTATTAAAAAATATGTTGTACACAAAACTAGTTAATTCACTACTTAATTTGCTATAACTCGAATTAATAGTTACATAAATAGTTAATTAGTTTCTTACAATTTTTTATTAATTGCTACATTTGACTCTAGTTTAAAAATAATGTTGTACACAAAACTAGTTAATTCACTACTTAATTTGCTATAACTCGAATTAATAGTTAGATAAATACTTAATTAGTTTTTTACAATTTTTTATTAATTGCTACATTTGACTCTAGTTTAAAAATAATGTTGTACACAAAACTAGTTAATTCACTACTTAATTTGCTATAACTCGAATTAATAGTTAGATAAATACTTAATTAGTTTTTTACAATTTTTTATTAATTGCTACATTTGACTCTAGTTTAAAAATAATGTTGTACACAAAACTAGTTAATTCACTACTTAATTTGCTATAACTCGAATTAATAGTTAGATAAATACTTAATTAGTTTTTTACAATTTTTTATTAATTGCTACATTTGACTCTAGTTTAAAAATAATGTTGTACACAAAACTAGTTAATTCACTACTTAATTTGCTATAACTCGAATTAATAGTTAGATAAATACTTAATTAGTTTTTTACAATTTTTTATTAATTGCTACATTTTTTAGATGGATCGTCGTAGATATTCGGTTGATATGGGTAACCTCGAGCGCAACCGAACGAACGAGCTTGCGAGGAAGAGATCCCGCAAAAGTAAATCACATCTCGGCTCTTCATCTCAAAGTCAAGATGATTTTGATACGGGTTACGTAAGGAGGGATGGGGATGCGATGACCGACGAACAACTAGCTTATCATAATTTACATTATTTGGGTCTGACTGTACATTATATTGATAATGATTGGCATATGCATAAACGTGTTCTTGCTTTCCGTGAATTTAATGATCGTCACACCGCTGAACATATTTATATTTTGATTGAACGTATTTTAATTGAGTATAATTTAATTGATAAGGTGTTTGCTATTGGTTTTGATAATGCTACTAATAATACTGCTGCTATTCTTAGATTGCGTGAATTGTGTGGTTCTACTTCTTTGATGGGTAGATTTTTTCATCAACGATGTGCATGTCATGTTCTAAATTTATGTGTGCAAGATGGTCTAAAAGCGTTGGGAGCATCGTTGGAGGTAGTCAAGGGGGGGATTAGACGTATTTGGGGTAATGGACACCTTAGGAAAAAATGGCATGATTATTTGATAGAAAGAGGTGAGAGATATGTGGCTTTTCCAAAAGATTTGTCTATTCGTTGGAATAGTACCTATAAGTTAATTGGAGTTCTTCTTAGATATAAACAACATTTTCCTGCTTTTATGAAACAATATGATAACTATATTATAAACTCGACTGAGATCGACACCTGTGAAAAAATTTGTAATGCTTTGATATATTTTAATAATGCAACTGAAACTTTTAGTCATGTTTATAAACCTACCTCAAACCAATTTATTCGTGAAGCTGTTAATCTCGCCGGTGCTTTTTCAAATTTTGAGAATGCTGATTATGTGAATTATTTTGCTGGTTTTATGAAGGAAAAGTTTTTAAAATATTATTCACATATTCCGCATATTTATGGTATTGCATTTGTTCTCGATCCTCGTTTTAGACTTGGTTCTTTAGAAGAATGTTTGAATTATTATGCTGCTTTTTTTGGTCCATTGCCAATGTATGAGGACAACCCAATTGATCCGAAAAAAGAATACAACGAGGTTAGTAAATATTTTATGCATTATTCAATGAGTTTCATGCACAATATGGCAATGCGCCCCCTCCCCCGACACAAACATCATCTAAAGGAAAATCAATTTTCAAATCTACGTTTGCCAATCTTATTAAAAAAACAAAATCAACTCCCGCTACACAACAAAGCACAATTAATGAGATTTCTTTGTATTTAACTTATGATGTTGATTTTGAAGAAAATGATGATTTTGACGTACTAAACTGGTGGAAGGGAAAAGAAAGAATGTTCCCGATTTTAGCAAAGATGGCTAAGCAAGTGCTATCAATGCCGGTTTCAACGGTTGCCGTGGAACAAGAATTTATTTCGACCGGCAATGTTCTAACACAAACCAAAACGAGGTTGAGCGCTGAATCTCTTGAGATGCTTATATGCTACCACGATTGGTTGAAACTTGAAAGCAACACGTAGAGCTCAAGAAATTGACATCACTTCATCCCAACACTTTATGGATGAATCTACAGAAGGTGGCTCTACTTATGCCGGAGATTCCGATTAAAAACAATTATAGTTCCTATTTAATTTTCAAATGTAGTTCCTATTTCATTTCAAATAAATGCACTTGAAGTTTGTTTTTAATACTTGTATAAAACTATAAAGTATAAAATAAAAAATAAAATAAAAAAATTACCCGGCCCGGCGGGTGGCCTGACCCGTGACCCGGGCGGGTGGCCCGGCCCGAACCGGACCCGTCCAACCCTCGGGCCGGTCCCGGGCCCACTATTCTAGAACCGGCGGCCCGACCGGGCCCGACCCGGCCCGAATCCACCCCTAATCTGGATCAGTGAACACAAAAATAATCATGCGTGGGATATTAAAAAGAAAATTCACATCTTCATTGGTGGTAGTAGCTTAGCTTAAAACTTATGGTTAGAAACTAGTGAATGAAAGCAAATAGGGACTGACTCGAAGCAAATAAAGTAATGTTAGACAGCAGCATTCGACGACATAATAATGCAGAAAGGCTTCCCTTTAATTCTTTAAATGATGGATAACACATCAAACGTCAAAAGTAGGGTTTTTATGTCAACCTCACAAGGGGATATCAGATTCTAACTCCAACATTATTATTACAAAGGCTAGAAACACTACACTTCTGTGGGAAGACACAAACTCATCTGATCTAAATAGACACCCCCATCCATACAAGTAGTAGAACTGTAGAAGCAATTAGGGCACCCTGCAGGGAAAGAGAATAGAGGGTGTAATGGTCATTAACAACACATCATTGCTGCTGTGGAAAAAAGTAAGGTTGAGCGCAATAACAAAATTGTATCATGAACAACCAAACCATGCGAAAGCAGATGAACACAACAGGTTCAAATAATGCACTCACATATCATGTTTGTCACTGTCTCACTCAAAGTATGAACTAAATTTTACCTCCCCAGCACCCCTTAAACTAAAAGAAAATTCAAACTCTTTTAGTTCCGAAAAGTAGTCCAGTTTTAAAAGCCAACATTGATTCATAAGTAAACTTCCACGTAAAGCGAAGCACCAAGCGGGGTTTCAGTCGATTACACAAGCTTAGGGAAATATTTTATAGGGGTATAAAAGACCATTCAAAACTTATAACAGCTTGTACTCTGAAAGCTGATAAAAAAAAATTGTACATTACAAACTTGATTGTTTAAAGAGGTAAATACATATAAAAAATTTACCTCTGAGCTGGTCATGTTCACCACCCTCCCTTGCTAGCTCCTCCATCACCACTCTCTTTGCCACCCCAAGAGGTAGATGATGATGCCTTACCCCACGCATCAGCAGCAGCCCCAGCGCCTTCTTCTTTGGGTTTTATAGATTCGGATGTGTTGCCCCAGGATGATGCCTTACTGGCACCACCATCTGCATCACCACCAGCACTATTCCAACTTACCCCCTTATTAGTATTATTATTGTCACTGGTAGCTTTCCAGCCGCTGCCACCACCATCCCCGGTATTCCAACTGCTCGGTGGCTTGCTATCACCACCAAAATCACTCGTGTTCTTCTGCTGCTCACCACCACCTGATTGCCACTGGCCTTTCCCCATTCCACCTTCATTCCAACTATTTCCTTTATTACTATCACTGGAAGCTTTCCAGCCACTGCCTGCATCACCGCCTGACCCATTATTCCAACTACTCAGCTTATTCCCATCACCTGTGGACCAACTCTGTGAATTGCCACCTCCATTCCAACTTCCCTTGTTCTCACTAGCTTTCCAGCTGCTGCCACCATCACCACTTGACCCATTTCCCCAACTGCTCTGCTTATTGCCATCACCACTGAAATCATTTCTACTGTTATTGTTCCATTCACCGGTTTGGTCTCTTCTACCACGTCCTCTCCCCCCAAAACCACCGCTGCCCCTATCAAAACTACCACCTCTACCTCGAAATCCACCGCCACCCCTTTCAGATCCACCACCTCTGCCCTGATAACCTCCTCCCCTATCATAGCCACCTCTTCCACGATATCCTCCCCCCCTATCAAATCCACCTCCACGGCCACCCCTCCACCCACCTCTTCCTCCCCTTTCATTGGAGCTGTCATCTTGATGTTCATTCCCGCCGCCAAAGCCACTGCCTCCCGAGTTCCAGTTACTTTCGCTCTTCCACCCAGATGACTGGTTTCCACTACTTCCCCAACCAACTGCCGAACTCCCATTGGAACTTTTATTGTTCCATCCTGATGACTGTTTTGTTTCAGAATCACTTCCTTTACCTGTTGCATTCCACCCACCACCAACTTCATTGGTATCATCTGTTCCTTCGTCCACAATTGGTTTCTTGTTCCAACTAGATGGCTGGCTTTCACCAGCAGAAGGTTTGGCAGCATTCCATCCTCCTCCACTCTGCCAATCAGCTTGTTTAGTATTAAAAGCAGCACCATCTTTGTTTTCATCGGGTTTTTCAGATTGGTCACTTTTCCAACCCAAGCTTGATCCTGCTTTGATGTTCCATTTTTCACCTGCTGCATCTTGTTTACTACCCCAATCATCTGCTTTGCTTCCATCAGTTGATTTTGCCTTTTCCCAAGAGCTTTCTTGGGAGCTCTTCCAACTGCATTCTCCACCGGCAGCAGAACCCGATCCTTCCTGCTTTTCTGGTTGGCTTTTCCAGCCTGAACCTGAATCACCATGTTCAGCATCTTTCACTACACCCCAACCTTGGGCATTCTTCCCAGAGCTATTATCATCCCTGCTAGATGCATTTAGATTCCCCCAGTCATCCTTTTTGCTTCCATCAGATGTCTTACCCCAAGAACTTTCACTCTTCCAACTATTTGATGGCAGCCCCCCAGCAGCAGCAACTCCTGACCCGAAATTACCTTCAGCGTCCTTACCCCAGCTATTTGACTCACCTCCACGATCAAAAGACCTTCCTCTACCTCCACCCCTACCAAAACTGTCTCTTCCCCTGCCCCTTCCTCTTCTTCCACCACCACGGCCCCCATCAGAAGCCCCCCCACCGCTTCCCCAACTTCCTTGTTGATGTGGTCCATCACCAGAAGATTGATCATCTTGTTTACTCCATGAGCCGCCACCATCCTGCTTTCCCCAAGAGGATCCGCCACCGTCTTGTTTACTCCATGAGCCACCACCATCCTGCTTTCCAAAAGAGGATCCACCACCGTCTTGTTTACTCCATGAGCCACCACCATCCTGCTTTCCCCAAGAGGATCTGCCACCGTCTTGTTTACTCCATGAGCCACCACTATCCTGCTTTCCAAAAGAGGATCCACCACCGTCTTGTTTACTCCATGAGCCACCACCATCCTGCTTTCCCCAAGAGGATCCACCACCATCTTGTTTACTCCATGAGCCGCCACCATCCTGCTTTCCAAAAGAGGATCCACCACTGTCTTGTTTACTCCATGAGCCACCACCATCCTGCTTTCCCCAAGAGGATCCACCCCCACCTTGCTTTCCCCGTGAGGATTTATCTTCCTTATTATTCCAGGAAGATCCATCATCTTGTTTTCCCACTGAACCACCACCATTCTTTTTTCCCCAAGATGACCCGCCATCCTCCTCACCTCCACCAGAACTATTGGGTACCTTAGTCTCCTGTTGGCCCCAAGATGATCCGCCTTGTTTTCCCCAGGAGGATTTTTCCTCCTTACTGGCCCAAGCAGATTCCACATATTTCCCCTTACCATCATGTTGGCCCAAAGATGACCCTCCACCCTGTGCTGCCCATGATGATTCATCTTCCTTCTTATTGCCCCAAGAAGATCCCACATCTTGCTGTACCTTATTATCTTGTTTCCCCCATTGGGATCCACCGTCCTGCGAAATGCCTGCACTGCCCCATCCACCACTTTCACTCACTGGACCAGGTAAAGAGCTAGAAGCCGCTCCCTTACTGACCCAAGCATCACTGTTTGCAACGGTGGTGCCTTTACCTTGAGAACTCGCAGAATTTCCCCAACTAGGCCCATCATTTCTTTCACTCTTCACTTTGTTGCCCCATCCTTCACTTTGGCCTTCATTCTTTGCTGCAGCACCCCAGCTGGAACCATCATTCTTGACTATGCTTTCCTCACATGCTTCAGAAGTTTTACCCCAACTGTCAGAACCAGAGGTGCCAGCCACTGAAGTAGAAGCAACTTTTTTCCAACTATCACTTCCTCCCCAACCACTACCTTGCCCAGCATCTTTACTTTGAGTTGTCCCTATTTCCCAAGCAGAACTCCCAGCATCTTCTATCCAAATAACATAAAGTAGAATAAAAGAGGTAAGAGTATAATAAAAATACAGATGGGAAATAATTTTATTTTGCATGTTGCCGAAGAACATGGATCGAAAATAAAAATTGAGTTCAACACATCAAAATCAAACACGTATGCAAACAGGAGTTTTACAATGATAGAACACTGACCTTTCATCAAACAAGATAATCAAGAAACTGTTCTTTCATTCAATTAACAGAAAGAATTACAAAAGAGATAGTTTCTGGGCAAGTTCGAGAGTGCCAGAGCCCTCCAAAGTTATATTTTCTAATTCAATAACAGTCTGCCTCTTAATCCTCCCCTCCCTTTCTATTTATACTACCTGTACCATTTATTATTATTATAATTTCTATTATTAGTCTACCAACTTTCTATTATAATCTCTGAGTTCCTGGGCGACCACTTTCTTGGCCTTTGCCAACTTTTGACTCACCAATCTCGCCATCATCCAGTATTGGAGTGCATTTAACTGATAGAAGTTTACCAATAGCATCCTTAGCTAAATGATATGGAAGAACACCGGATGCTTCTGGTATTTTTAAATCAGATTCATTTTCACCCTCACTGCAATCACCAGGGAACGCTAAAAATTCAGGCTGGATGGAAGTGCTTCAGTGCTTCGTTGACCGGTACCTTCACCCTTAGGCGCTCCAAGAGTAGCTTGCCCCGTATTCAGAGAAACAACTTGCGAGGAAACCTGCGAACTCAGCGAATCTGATAGGGACGAAACTGGTGACTGCGACTGTTAGGGTTTGGGCCTAATGGACTGTTAGGAATTGGGCCTAATAAACCAAGAATAATAATAAATGTATTAGTTAGTATAAATAGACTAAACTGGGGAGAAGTCGGGGAGGCTGCTTTTAGACTTTGTCTTGGGACTTGGGAAGATTGAGTTTATTCTCTCTCTTTTGGGGGGCTTCGGCTCATTTGGGGATCAGAGCCAAATGAGACTCACGCGCGCGAAGATGGAAGGCAGAATCAACGAATTGGAAGAAAGGACGGAGAGAAATATGCAGGAGATGCAGAATACTTTGGTGGAGAGAATGGCGGCGATGCAGGCAGCGATGCAAGCTGACATCGCGAAGTTACAGATCGATCGAACAAGGAGTTCGAGGAGTCGATCGCATCGTTCAAGTACGTCTCATCGCTCGAATAGACACAGACGATCGAGGAATGATGAAAGCTCAGAAAGCAACGATGGTCATTCTGATCATTCTGTATCGAGACATAATCATCATCGAAGGCAGAGAAATCATCACCAAGCTGGACGGAAGATTGATCTACCTATTTTTAATGGAGAAGACGCCTGTGGCTGGTTACTGAGGATGAACCGTTACGTCAGGTTGAACAGAACTGAGGAAGTGGATAAGATTGATGTAGCTGTGATAGCCATGGAGGATCAAGCACTCAGCTGGTTTCAGTGGTGGGAAGGACAAGCATTGCAGCAGAATTGGAATACTTTTACTCAAGCTTTGACCAAGCGATTTCAACCTGATCTGGTACAGGATCCGCTAGGGCCTCTGTTTAACCTGAAGCAGAAGGGGACAATTCAGGAGTACCGAGACAAATTTGAAACTGCTATCGCTTCACAAGGTCACTTAACTGAAGAGGTCTTGAGAGGGGTCTTTCTTAAGGGATTGAAAAGAGATATAAGAGCAGAATTGATGTTGCATCGTACTAGAACGTTGGCAGAAGTTATGGATACTGCTTCCGCGATTGAGAACAAGAATTCTGAAACCTTGTTTGTGAAGAATAAGGAGGAAGGAAAGGGCAAAACAAACCTACAATCCAGTTTTCAGGCCAGAAATGGGGAGATGAAAGCAGGTGGAAAAGCCATCCTTACACTTCTGCTAGTATGGACAATTTTTCAGTAGATCATAAGAGCAATGAAGATAATAAGGGCTGGAATTTCAGAAAGGAAGGTCCCAGGTTATCCCAAGAAGAACTAATGGACAGAAGCAAGAAAGGACTTTGTTTTAAATGTGGTGAAAACTGGAATCGGGGTCACGTTTGTAGAATGAAAATTTTTAAGATGATGCTAGTAGAACAATCCGAAGGAGAGGAGGAATCTGATACTGTCTGTAAAAGAAGGGAGGGAGAAGAAGGAATACATATGGAAGTTAAGACTATGCAATTATCTGTACTGAACAAAGAAGGAACACCACCCATGAGAACATTCAAGGTTCTGGGAGATCTGAAATGGCTGACTGAGGAAAAGAAGGTGAATATTTTAATTGATAGTGGTGCTACTCACAACTTTATTTCCCAGCAACTGGTAGAAAGATGGAAGATACCTTTCCAAAGTATCAAGGCATATATGGTACAAATAGGCAATGGAGAATTGATTCCTAACTACGGTAGATGTGAAGGAATGAAGCTGAATGTACAGGGAAATGAAATTCAACAGAATTTTTATATGTTGGAGCTTGGTGGGACTGACATGGTGCTAGGATTGGAATGGTTGACTGATCTAGGTGTTATGGAAGTTAATTTCCAAAACCAGATCATAAAATGGAAGAAACAAGGGCTGAATCATGTTATTCAAGGTGATGGGTATTGGTTGTACTGTGAAGGACAAAGCACAAAGCAGAAGCAAGAACAGATAATTGAAGGCAGAAGGAACGAGCTTATAAAGGAGTGTCCTGAAGTTTTCAAGTCAATTGTGGATAAAATGTCATGGCAGTTGTGTAATTCGGCTGTGAAATACATAGGAAAAAAGATGGAATCAGCCAAGCTAAGGGTCCAGAAATCATGCCAGTATTGGAAAGGAAGAAGTGCTAGGATGAAAGAAAAAATAAATATTGAGGCTGTGTCCTATCACCCACCTTGAGGGCAAGGTGGATGTTTAGGGGGGAGTATTGTTAGGGTTTGGGCCTAATGGACTGTTAGGAATTGGGCCTAATAAACCAAGAATAATAATAAATGTATTAGTTAGTATAAATAGACTAAACTGGGGAGAAGTCAGGGAGGCTGTTTTTAGACTTTGGGGGTGTTTGGAACTGATTCTGCTTCTGCTTCTTTTTTAAAGCAGAAGCAGAATCAAAATCAGTTTTCAGAAGCTGGTACCCCCTAGCTTCTAAAAAACTGATTCTAGGAGTAAATTAGAGCACCAGAATCACTTCTACATTTTCACCCAAACACTCCAACTTCTGCTTCTGCTCCCTGAAGGAGCAGAAGCAGTTTTAAGAATCGGATCCAAACACCCCCTTTGTCTTGGGACTTGGGAAGATTGAGTTTATTCTCTCTCTTTGGGGGGGCTTCGACTCATTTGGGGGCTTCGGCCATAGTTTCTTGTTCTTAATCAATAAAGACTGCAGAGTTGTTCTTGATCTCTTTATGTGATTTTATTGAATTTCTGAATATCTCTAACAGCGACTTGATGTTTTTTTCTTGCGATACAGCTTGAGAATAAACAGTTCCTGACGAAGCCTTAGAACTGGAAGCCGGTGAACTGATGACATCTGCTCGCGGCGACGCTTGCGAACCGGGAAGAGCTGTTAGCGACGATGATGAAGTTCGCGATTGCAAAGAAGAGAATCACGATTGCGAACTGTGAGAAGTTGCTCGCGACTGAACCTGCGCACTTCGCGATGCACTGGGAGATGTTGTTGGCGACGACTTCTGAGATGTTGTTGAAGGTCACGTATGATGACAATGATGGGATCGCGATCTTCCTCTCTCGCGAAGTTCATCGCTCATCGCATCCATCTTTACTGCCATTTTTCCATCATCGTTTTCATCTGTAACAACGTTTCCTCAGTTGCGATCCTGCTACGCTTCATTTCTTCCCTTAGATTCTCCATTTTGGCTCTCGTTCGAACCATTCACAATTCAGAACGAGAGAAAGAAAATTCTGGTGATACTACAGCAATTCCAGATTTCTATCAAACGAGATAATCAAGAAACTGATCTTTCATTCAATTAACAGAAAGAATTACAAAAGAGATAGTTTCTGGGCAAGTTCGAGAGTGCCAGATCTCTCCAAAGTTCTATTTTCTAATTCAATAACAGCCTGCCTCTTGATCCTCCCCTCCCTTTCTATTTATACTACCTGTACCATTTATTATTATTTCTATTATTAGTCTAATAAGCCTGATTCCCATCATACAATTTCAGATAAAAACAACCAAACTGGCTTCACATAGCGCAGCCTGGATACTTGTTTCAATTCTTGTCTAGTTTGGTAACTGTTAAAACAGTTGCATGTAATTATGTAAATCATACCTTTATTAACATCAACTGAAGTGAGAGAACTGGTATTGGGGTCTTGTACAGTCTGTAAAATGAAGACGCTTTACCACGAAGTATTCATACAAAATAGGCATGAACCTATGGCTAATAAAGTCATCATCATCATTACCCCAGTGCCGCAAAGGCTCCCACCTACGGTGGGGTAAGGGGGGGTCGGATGTACGCAGTCTTACCCCTGTACTAAAGCAGGGAAAGACTGTTTCCGAATGACCCATAGTGAAAATCGTGTCGAAAATTGCATAGGCTGACTGTTAGTTCATAACAAAGAAGCGCAGACAGTTTAGTGAGCCATTTTGCTTTATTCCATCATATTCTCAAGCCAAAAAATAGCGAGTCTTTGGCTCCATTGAAAATGATGGAATTATCTATGGCTAATAAAGTAAGATGGAAAATGAAAGCATCAAGATTGGAACTTGTACATACTGGTAAGCTCGATGAAGGGAAAGAAGGCCAGGAGCTCCTGCAAAAGTAAGCACAAAATTAAACTGTATGATACGTTTTCAAAACTGTTATACCAACAGGGGAGCAAGAAACAGAAATATAAGTAACAAGCAGTGAAGGGATACATATCTTTTTTGTGTGTGTAGGTTGAAAGGATACATATCTATGCTACATAGATAAATTACTGGCAACACACTTCACCAAAAAGTGAAAGGAGTATTGAACTTCAACTGTAGTTACTACTTACTATGGGTAATTAACAAAATAAAAATACACCAATACTATCAATCTTAAGCGTATTTATAGAAAAAAATGAAAAGGAAACTCATTAGGTCTAAATGAAAAGAAAACGATTGAAAAGCTGGGTAATTGCAAAATAACTCAGCTTCCACCGTGGGCAAGGAAATGTCTATCAGTTCCACCTAGCACACAAGCAGAATTATCACTCCAAAAGATCGTTCATACTATTAATGAACAAAGGACATCTGTTTATACTGGTTTAAGTGTCTTGGTAGACAGATATTACAGTAAACATATACCTCTTACAATATCTCTACTACGAAGTAGGAATATTAACTAAAATAGACTTCTGATGCTAATCGGAAACTACTATTACTAATAACCACAGGAAACTATTAATAATAGATATTAAAAAAAATAATGACAATATATATAATATTAATAACAATAATAATAGGCTTCTTCCGTCCATATCACCCTGGTTTAACATTACACCAGAATGTGGACTCTTATCACTTCTAAATTTGTAATCTAATCTTTTCTTGTTAGGTACCAACAGCTGAAGGGGCTACTACATGAATACAGGTGAATTATTGTTTGATAACAACTTTATAACATCAAAAGCAAATAATTGATAATGAAATTGCACTCCAACAGTCCATCCCATAATGAATCTGCAGGGCAATCAACTAAAAAATATAGAAATGCAAAATAACTGATCAAACAGAGATGATGATCCAGAGGCCAACCTTTCATTAGATGATAATCCTGCATTCCAACTATCATCTTGCGCCGCTTGAATCCCACCATCAGCCCAATCTTCAAATGAAATGAGACAATTATTACATGATAGAGGTAATAAAAATTCTCGAAAGGAAAGTGTTAGAGATGCAGTGTAAACACAAACATACATGCATGCAGACAAACGTCTTATAAGGTACAGGGAAAGATGTTTGATAAAAAGGGTAGCCTCAATACATAGGGGAGATATCTACACTATTGTTAGACCATACTTCTTCCATTTTTATCAATTGCTCAAATATTGTTTTCATGAAGCTCAAGAAAAACATAGTACGGGTACTGCATAGTAGGAAAGAGAAGATGAAAAGGTAAAAAAAAGTAGGAAATAGAAAATGATGAAGGGTAAAAGTAAAGGTAAAACAAGCCAAATTAGTGAAACAGAAGCCCCATGTATAGAGTAATATACACAAAAATTATTATAAACCTTTCCAAATACAATGTACTATAATCTAAAAAATGAAAACAGGAGTATTATGCATAGGGCTGGCATTTTGAACCGAAAAACCGAAAACCGAACCGAAAATAACCGAACCGTTTTAGAAAAAAACCGAACCGGACCGAACCGAACGAAATTGGGACCCAATAATCGGGACCCGAAAAAAAATCGGTTCGGGTTCGGTTTATGTGCACAAAATATCAGTTCGAACCGAACCGAACCGACATTTTTATATTAATAATAATAATTGTTATTTATAATAATAATAATAATTAATGACGAAAAATATAGTAATAATATAAACCCGAGTATGGTTTGAACAAAGATGACGAGTAGCGGAGTTGGTCGTTGTGCTCTTATCCCCAGCAAATGGTCGAGGGATCGATTCCCGTATGCTGTGTAATGTTTTGTATTTTTAGAATTTGGCTTCTTTCTTCTTCTATTCTGTCCCACACCGGAAAATGAGCAGCTTACTACTCCAAAAACTTCAATATAAACCAGGTTCCCTTATTGTAGGCTGCTAAGATACGTTCTAGGCTTCCAATTGGGCTAATGGGGCTCAAATATTGGAAAGTTCCAATGAGCTTTAGTCTACTGAATATTAGTTCAAATTTATTTTTTAAAATTGAGTCGGTTTTTCGGTTCCCGGTAAACCGAACCGAATAATTCGGGCCCCAAAAATCGGTACCCGTTCTTAATACGGTTCGGTTTCGGTTTTTGTAATTTAGTAAACCGAAATATTGGTTCGGTTCGGGTTTATACTAAATCGGTTCGGGTCCCGAACCGAACCCAGCCCTAATTATGCAGTGTATCAATCTAAACAAGTATAACAGTATAACACCGATAAAGCTCTGACAAAACTCACAATATCATATGATCCGATGAAAAGTCAACAAAAAAAGAAAGCAATAGCCAAATAGGGCTGCTGAACAAAATCAATTTCAAAGCTACGTTCTCCAAGTAAACATATTTGAGCTTAGTTAACCAGAAACACAAGTCACTAGTACCTCTTGAACCATCTTGTGCTCCAAACAGATCAAATGGTCTAGAACCCTCTGGATCAGTGCTACTGCAAGTAGTCAGTAATTAACAGAGAACTAAAGGTGTACAATCCAAAAGGAAACGAGTTAAAAGAATCTTGTTCGAGTAGATGTAACACTACCTCAAAGAAATGTTAGAAGACTTTCTGTGAACCTCAGACAGATGCTCACTTTTAACTACAAATACATGGAAAAGATTGAGAAATGGTGTAGCACCCGTGACCCAATACATAACACTGAAAGTAATCAGATTAAGCCATCATACCTGTAAGAATCTGTTGCCGAGAATCAAGTTTCACAGTGACATCAGTTTGGCGTACAGCTAAGACGCGGCAGATGTAACCCTTCAAAGGACCTACTCGTATTCTTACCGATTGGCCAACAGAGAACAGTCCATCTTTATCCTCGCGATGAACTGTACCATTACATCACATATGCATGTCAGTTACTCAATCTAACCAATTAAAATGGATGCAGCATAATCTTTGAAGACATACAATTGCTGTTAACATCCCTCCCCCGGCAAGGTTTCTTAGGAGACAAAGGAGTATTTGGAGATGATGGAGAATCATTAAAAGCAGATGATGGCCCAGCCTCATTTTCCTATGGATTTAGAAATGAGGATGAGTGAAGCTTGTGTCACTTGTAAAAAGGGGTACTATCATTGCATATAAACGACCCTAAGGGGAACAACAAACCTTGCCAGACAATAAAACATCATTGCAGGAAATTTTTTCACACATCTGAGCTTTAACGCAGACATAGCGATTATGTTCCTCGCCCATCTCATCATACAAAAAGATGACTCCTTTATAGATTTGTTTGACAGTTCCTTGTCTATCCTGCAAATTATTGATAGATTCACAAAACCATTAGCTTCATCATGGTAATGCATGCCCAAAGGCAGAAGTGAAACTCCTGGAATTTTTTGAAAAAGAAGTAAACCTTTGATGGACCATCCAAAACCCGTACAACATTATTTATGGAGATTGTATTCTTATTTTGGTCTTTTACAGTAAACAACTTTCTATCGAAGCATGCGGCTCTTAGTTCACGAAGTTGAAGGGTTACAAGTACTGGCCCCTCTGAACCTTCTTTGATGATCTGAGGAAAAGATAAATCTAATGAGAAACCACTGTCTGGGTGAGAGAAAAAGAGAACAGGAAAAGGGGCACAAAGAGTGTAAATACTTTATACACATTCTCCTTCTCAGTGCCAACAATGATGCCAAAATCCTTACGGCTGCAGTAACCAGGGGAAAAGGATAAACATAAGACAAGATATGAATTACGCACATGACAAGATCCCTGGAAAAACCAATTCAAAACCAGCACACCTACCCAAAAAACACTAGATCGTCTACTTCAAAACTGTTTAAGTTGCCAGAGCTCGATGAACCCTCTCCTTTCTCGCCACCTTTCCCAGACCCTTTGTCATTCTTAATTTTCTGCTTTCTCGTGCTCTCGCCATATAGCTGAGAAAGCCACTCGGTGTCAAGTGGCACATTTTTCTTGGGAGGTTCAAACTTCAGGAACTCAGCTTCAGAAGGCATTACACCCCAAAGGCACAAAGAGTCAACAGACATCTTCTTATATAAATAGCCATCTTTAAGCATCTTTCCGTCAAGAACTTCATACATCTCATTTGTATCACGATCCTTACGGTATGTGATGAGAGGGCGGAAATCCCTGCAATTATAATAAGGGAAGAAGCTTCTTATACTGTTGATCCACACGAGTGTAAAGAACAAATATATTATTTAAATGGAAAATATTACTCAAGCTCAGTAGAGCTGATAAATCTTGCTGTTGGAATGGAAGCCTTCTTGGCAGCAACTCCCCCGCCCTGTAAATATTTATTAAAAAAAAATTGTCGTTGATAAGAGCATTTGCAGTTATAGAACACATAATGAATTCACTTGAAGTATTGATTTTATGATTCTATCAGCCACTTAATGTTGCACACTGTGATGTTATTCAAATATTGAATAATCTTAGACCTCCAATAACTGTCTGCTTATTTCAAATACCGATAGCCTTTAAGAATAAACTAAAATTACAAGGCCTTTTAAAATCTATGGCACGCTGCAACTACATAAAAACTGAAAGGAAGCAATTCAGAACTACAGAGGGCATTAATGAGAAAAAAAGTTATTACAAATTTCTCAGCCAGTGCTTGCAAGTCTATTCTTGGAATCAACTTCACAGTGACAGTGACTTTTGCCTGTCCGTCATTCACTGCAACAACCTAAACATTCACAACTGAAACAATTAGCATTTTTGAAATAAAGGTGCATGTCTCTTTGACTACCAAAATTGTAATAAAGGAATGGATACATAAATGCAAAAACGAATATAGAGCACTGACATTGAATTCAACTAACACTCCCGACAAAGAAAAAACTTGAAGTACCTGCGCTAGATCTCCTTTATACCTTCCGCTCTTGACACGAGCCCACATGCCCTTAGAAATTCCATGGCACTTGCTCCGTACACAAAAGAGTTGAGAGATTTCATTCCTTGGAACTTGAGCCATCCGACTGCAATAAATACTAGCAAGCCCTTTACAAGCCTGTACACAAACAATTCCATAAAAAACAAATTCCATATAATACTCGCATGTAACACTTCTTAAACCATATCCCCCCCAATTCACCAATGATCATCAGCCAAAAAAAGCATAGCATAAAAGCATCACAGAGACTAGGAAGTGTGCCTCGATAACATCACGCTGTTTGTCAGCTTCAATATAAACAAAACCCTTCACGTGATCAGGAGCATAAACAGAGATTGTCTGAATTTTTGTTCCCAGAGCATGCAAGTCCACATATTTCTGCATAAGGCAGAAAGCCGAATGCCTTTCACGTCCGACCTACATTTTACAATTAAGTAGCACAAACACCGCACAAGAGAATCAGAAGTGGAAGGGAACATAACTAGCAACGTTGGGTTTTTATTACAAAAGTTTGTTATCAAAAAATGTATACCGTGCATTTGACTTTCCAAATAGTCGGGCCTTTGGAGGAAGGAACAGATAAGTCCTCATCAATAAATCCTTTCCTTTCATAGCCATCTTCTGCATATCTAACAAAACTAGAACTAGGCTTGTAGCGATCTCTCAACATTTTCTCTAGCTCCTCTTCATCCATCTCCTCTTCTTTAGGTACTAGAGGGAAAACAGGGCGCTTAACATGTTCATTCTGGACTCCCTCATCAGCACCTAAATCTTCTTGGATAAAATCTGAAGTGTCAAGAAATGGCAAACTAATATTATTTGAATACATAAATCAATGTATGTGCATGGCCGTGCACGCTCGCTCACACAACCAAGAACTTTCCAAAATAACTTTTTGGCATTTCAGAGGCTCCAGAATAGACACATCCCATAGAATTAAAGAGCTACAGGTATCTGCACGGCTATTAAATTGTAGAGATATAATTAAAACAAAAGTAAAACGTCAACAATATTTTGTTCACTAACCAATGCGTGTATCTTATGTTCCTACAAAGTAGGCATTACTGAAACTTTGTGTATAAGCAGACTACCAGAGTCATGACTAAGGTCTCCTGCTTTAACTAACTAGATCAAAGAGAGGCTCATAATTAAAATACATTATTTTAAGAATAAACTCAGGCAAGTCCCTTGATACCTTATAAAACCACAACAATGTCAGGAATGGACTAAGCAAATGTCTTAAGTTTCAAAAGAACCCAAAGGTCCCAAACCCAAAAACCAAAAAATGGAAAACAAAAACATAACACAAAATGAATCGCCAATTAGAAAGTGGTCACATCCCCAATTTTCATACTCGTATTTCTGATTAAATGCAACGACAATCCCCAGTTCTTCAACATCTCAATGCAGAAAGAATACCAAAAATAGGAAACAGCGACTGGAGCCCTAATTTGAGTAGCCATTGCCAAAAAAGTCAAAAACAAAATGCAGAGGCGGAACAGAAAAAAAGAAGGCAACAAATGTTTGTGATTTATATACCATCGACGTTGAAATCAGAATCGTCACTGAAGTCGTCGTCGTCCTCTCCGACCTCGTGCGCACTGTCCTCGAAGAACTGCAGCACATCGCGCTTATGCCTTTTGCCGGTCTTGTCATCATCTTTTCCCCTGCCGAGATCAGTCTTCCGCTTTCCCGCCGAGCCCTTGTCGCCGGCGGCGACCTTCTCCTTGCCCTTGGCTGAGACCATTTTACGACCACCAACAAAATGACACTATTGCAAAGAGTGAGTGTGGTGGAGTCGTATAGGACTTGGGGAGTTGGGGCGAGGCACCTGGCAGGCTATCACGCTTCGCAACACCTGGATGTTACACAACTGCCCTCGGAATTAAACCAAATAGAAAAAGAACCATTTGTAATTTAGTTTGAGTTTGATAGTATTCCTCCCAACCTGTATTAAACCGAACCAAATCGAATCGAACTCATAAAAACGAATAAAACAGAACTAATCTAAAAATGAAATAATTTCTTTTTTTTAATAACAAATCAAAACCAACTTACACCAAACTAACCCAAACCAAAATATAAGATTTCTCCCATTAATTTGATTCATGTTAATCTTTTTGAAGCTTTAATTCTTTAATTTTAGTGTTCAGGTGGTGTGGAAGAGTTCCCCTATGACGAGTTCTGTGGTGTGGACAAGAAGCAGAGAGAACAGTAGCGAGAGGATGACATCATCGAGTGAAGGGTTGTGTTGTGTTCTGCTTGTCGGAGATTCGAAATATGGAAATATGAATGCTTCATAGATCTTGGTCTATAGATACAGAGGACTACAGCTAGGGATTGTTGACGGAGGAGTGCAAAAGCGCATAGGGATGACTGTGTCAGACCAGAGTTTGACCGGTGATGGAAGATCAATTATAGATTTATAGTGGTAGTGACAGTGGCGGATTCAGGAAAATAAGGTGTTGGGGGTAGATTAATATAGAGTAAATAATAAGAGAGAAAATTTGAACCACGTCACGTTTTTATATTGAACCGCATTTGAACACTAAAATTGGTTGAACGTAGTGAAGTTGATAGAATTTTGATTGGAAGGACCGAAATTCTTTAATCTGATAAATTATGGATGAAAAACTTGCATTTAAAATATATTTTATAAAAAAACAAAGGTAATATTATATGAAAATTGCTAAATAGATCTCTTTAGCAAAAAAGTGATTGATTCATCAAACTCTAACTTTACTTTTTTATTCAATCATTCAAGGCGTGAATTAATTTTATTTTATTTACCGTTTGGAAAACAAATATTTATGTCCAAAGGTATTTGTGTTGAGTATCTAATTAATGGAACTAGTATGTAACACATCCTGGGCTAACTATTTGAATACCAAAAAATTATAATTTTATACTCCCTCCGTCCCTTAAAACTTTACAATCTTTCCTTTTTGGGACGTCCCAAAAAACTTTGCCACTTTGCCTTTAAATCAATTATTTTGTGGTTTCTGTTATTTCTCTCTCCTCTGCACAATTCTCAACCACATAGTTTTTACTCTGTACTTTATTATTCTCTGTGCCGGTCAACTTTGGCAAAGTTTTAAGAGACGGAGGTAGTATTTTTGTACTTATTTATTATAAGAATTTCGATGATATTGAAATGCGCAGAATAAAAATTTAAACTCAAGTGTGCATTAGGTGAAACTGAAATGTATTGAATAAAAGGTACAAAAATAACATCACATTGTGCAATTTATTCTGCACATTTCAGTTTCACCTAGTGCACATTTCAATTTCACATAATGCACAATTCAGCTTCAAATAATGCCACTATATCGTACCCTTTGTGCTGCACATTTCAATTTCATCTAATACACATTTCAATTTCATTTAATGCACATCGAATTTCATTTAAAGCAAATCTAACGGTCCAAACTCATTCTCATTTTTCTCCTAAGATCATGTTCTTATTTGAACCAAAACCTATATATATGATTAAAGATCAAATGAGAACAAGGCTTAACGTGAGAACACCACAATTACCCCAACGTGTTGCACATTGAAGCTTGTATATTGCACTTTTTCGTGTTTTCATAATATTTACAAAAATGCCACCGTGTTTATTTAATGTAGGCTTAATTCGAGCAAATTGAAAATGTGCAACAGAATAGCTCCATTGTGCACCACATTGATTTAATTGTGAGTGTTCTCACGTTAAGCATCATTCTCACTGGAACCGCACCACACACACACACACACACACACACACACACACATATATATATATATATATATATATATATATAGGGTTCGATTCAAGTAAGAACACTGCTTTAGGAGATAAATAAGAACGGTTTGGAACCGTTGATTTGTGAAATCGGAGGGTGAGAATGAGTGCAAAATTAGGGCAGCCGATTTTGTGTAATAAGGAAAGAAATTAAATTCAGTTTGAGGTCAAATTAAAGATAGTCACGTGAGGGGTAATTTTGGACATTTGGACATTTGAAAAAATGCACGCTGTGTGCAGGGAAAGGCGACAGAGGTGGCCGAATCCCAACATTAACGCCATTACCAAAGATAGAAGACTTTAATTTGGTAATTTCCTTCTCAACCGTGCACACTAAAGTAAACCATGGAGAGAAGAGAGACCATGTCGAGTGCAAAACGTGAACAGTCTACGAGGGAGACGATGAACAGCACATCAATGGAAGGTGCAATTTCAAACAAAGGTGCTTCGAAAATAGTCCCCCAAGCGTTCGTGGAGACTGGTAATATCACTGTAGTTGTTAATATTTGAAATTGAAAAAGTTGAATAGCATTTGAAAGGAATCAGTAGTATCATTGTACTGTAAATTTTTGTGGGTTGCAGGAGGAGAAATGTGGGTTTGAGACCATGCAGAAGCGGCCCTAGCCCCAGTGAAGTGCAAAATTTGGTGGTGGACGGCGCTGAAGAAGAAGAAATGGGTGCATCAAAAGAAGAATGTAAGTGTGTATCATAATGTTTTAAGAAGAATTTGGTGTGTCACATTAATGTGATGTTGAATTTGATTTGTGCAACTAGGTAAGTGTATTTGTGATAAATACCTACTGTGATGTTGAATTTGTTTTTTGGGAAATCAAACTAATTTGTGGTAAAGTAATAAAAAATCTGGAAATTCATAGCATACCGTGTGTGTGATTGATACAATTGGAGTGTGCATTTAGATGTAAACGTGTGTGGTAAATTAGATGAATCAATGTGAAATTTCACAGTGTGTAGTGTGAAGGTTTGAGAAGAACATGGGGTCTGTACGAATTGTGTTGTAATTGAGTAGTAGTTGAATTTAGCTAAAAGCATTTGTGCAACAGTCATTGTGTTACTTTAATATAATGGGTGTGGAAAAGGATGAGACTTGGTGTGCATTCTGTATGCATGACTATTTGTGTTAATTATGTTGGATGCGTGTGGGAAAAAATGTTGTGGTGTGCATTGTGTTCGTATGATGGAAAATGGAATGTGCAATCAGGTAACAATTTTTGTTCAAAATTTCATTAATGAATGTGTATCTCCTAAATCAGGTAGCATGCTTTATCTTATGTATGAAGTTTTATAAAATCGCCTGTGGAAAACATCATGACTGAATGTTAAAGTGGTAATTCTTGGAGCGTGGTTTATATAATGCATGTGGGAACAATGACATATGTTATGCATTGCGCTGATTTTTTAAAACATAATCACTACAGTGAAACTACAGATTATCATAGTAAGTGAATTTTTCTTGTTTGTTTTGATAATGCAGTGTTAGTTCAGAAAGATGCAAAGTTGAATAAAAGAAAAAGAATTGGAAAAGAAAAAGAATCTGAAAAGGATATGGATTGTGGCACACACAGTGATGATGATTTTGTATCCACAAAAGATGATAGGAAAGTGCTAAGAAAATGTGATGGTAGTAACATTGATGTGAGCAGAAAAAGAATGATGGAGACAGAGCTGATTGTCCTTCAAACAAGATCTTCTCCACGTCTACTTGTGAGAGCAATAAAAGCAATGAACAATGATCAAAAGAAAGCAGTCCAAGAAATTGGATTTGGTGGCTTGCTCAATCTGGAGATTTCATAGTTGCCCTCCAAAATGGCGTTCTGGGTTGTGGAGAATTTCAACCCAAGAAACTTCACTCTAAGGCTACAAGAGGGACACAACATGCATATTTCAGATGAAGATGTGGCACGTGTATTCGGTTTACCAATGGGAGGAACGCAGATTGTGCCACAAGCAAACCACGAACCATGCAACATTCTGAAGGAGTGGAGGGCAATGTTTAAGAAAGGTGGGAGGAAAATTACACCGGCTGATATATGTGATGCCATGCTCTTGTGTGAGGAAGGTGATGTATGGTTTGTGAGGCATTTTGTGGTGTTAGTTGTGACTGTAATTTTTTACATTGGTGCAAATGGATATGCACACCTATTGATAATGAACAACCTGGAAGATGAGAGCAAGATAAAGGGGTTGAATTGGTGTCGTTACGTAATATCATGCCTGATAGAGAATAAATTGAGTTGGGAGAAGAACAAGAAAACAACATTCAATGGTCCTTTGCTATTTCTAATGGTATTGTTTAATGTATTGAATATATTTAATTCGTTAAACTGTTTTAAAACAACTAACACAAACTTTACCTTACATATAGATGGTGTATGTTGATAGAGTCGTGCTCTATCAAAGAACTATTGAAAGAAAGCTACCTGTCATCATGGGATGGAATGCATCCTTATTGAGAGAAAGAGAAAATGCTGAGATCGAACCCGGTGGTTTTGGGTTAGGGTATGTAGATGATCCATTGTAGCTGCATGGGAGTGATAACGTTGATGCAGATTCAGGGATCGGTGATGATGAACCTAAGGTCAGATTTCCTTGTTGAATGATTTATTTGTATGGGGTGTTTATATCATTGTTATATATGTGTGTAGGTGTATGTGTGGAGGTTTGCAGAAAAATCAAGCTCTATAGCTGAGATTGTGAATGATATAATAACAATTGCCAATGAAGATCCAACTTGCATAATGGAGAAGGAGAGTATGAATAAACTCCAGGAGGTAGGAGAAAGACTGATTGCTTTTGCCAAAAAAATGATACAACACAACAAGAGATGGAGAATGATGCAATCGGGGAAGAGCATGGTGGCAATGGTGTAGAGATTGACGATGATGTGTTCTGGAGTCACCCAACCACTCTTGCCATACTAGACAAGGCTGAGAAAAATGGGGTGAAGGGAGGAATGACAATTAAGAATACATCACCATTGCCATTATTCTCTATTTGACTGACACATCAAGAGAGGGATGCGGATTTGGAAAGACAACGCCCGAAAGAGATGGGAGGACCATTAAATACAAATAAAGAAGACATTGAAGATAGAGTGTGTACTGAAGAGGTAAGCTTTGTTAGAAAATTCAAATTTTTTTGGACATTGTTGGAGAATTGTAATAGTGTATATGATGTTTAATGTGGAGTTTCGTTTGTAATTGGGTAGGATGAAACTGAGGAAGTGCATATTGGTAAAGAGGAGGGTGCAGATAGATTAGCTCTGGTGGTAAGAAGAAATGTATGCAAAATAACTTAGTTATGTGTGCATTGGCGTATATGTTAAACGGCTAAGTATTATATATTGAGAACTGTGCAAAACATGTAATGTACAAGTGCAGAATAATGTAGAGATTACAGCTACAAGGGAAAAACGACAACAAAAAATGGTTGAGATGTTAAAGTCACCATACTTGTTAAGAGCAATAGAACTTGTTCAAATCTGCACATCAATGGAGAAAAGCGTAATGGCATGGTTGTTGAACGGTGAGCAGTGTGGAAGGTGAATTCAAATTATTGATATTGAGAACAACCCTTGAGAACATAATGTGCAAATATAATAAATATATTGTGTGTTTGTAGGGAGCAAATACTTTTTAAATATGAAGAATATGAGGTTACAATGAAAGAGATATGGTCGTTGCGTGAAAACCAACATATAAGCGCGTATGTTTTGGATGCGTGGTCCATGATGCTTAATGCTAGGGAATGTTTGAGGAGCAGTGATTCACCGTGCCGAATATTTGCAAGAACTATTGATTGTGTATGTGATAGTGTCCACCAAAATTTGAAACTAGTAATTTCAAGTGTGCTTTAAGTGTATGTTTCATGTGCAGGTGCATAGCTTTGTGGGTGAACCAACACCTAAGAAAGATAGACCTCATATATTCAATGCAGCTGTCGAGTTTGGTTTGGCAGCATTGTCGGCAGAAATAACCATAGACCATGTCGAGTTGGTAAGTGTGTATGATAATATGTGTTCATGCATGCATGTCATAGAAAATTGGGGCAGTTTCCAGTAGAACTATCAAATAAGCCCTCAAACTTTCATAAAAAATGCAAATAAGCCCTTTTACAGGAGGCTTTGTCCAGATGTCGCCATTTGAGGCGGTTTCCAGTAGAATTTTTTTATGAATTTTTTTGAGCATATTATTCATTAAGTCTAGTTTACCCATACCAAATTTAAGCTAAAAATTCAATCTAGAAGGTAGTAAAATGATTTTCTGAAGTATACTGCGCTGCCTAACTGTGCAGTTATCTTTAAAAAATCATTTGACTGCCTCCCCGATTGAAGTTTTAGCTGAAATTTGGTATGAGTAAACTAGACTTGATGAAGAATATGCTTAAAAATTTCATTAAAAAATTCCAACGGAAACCTCCCCAAATGGCGACGGCCGGACAGAGGCTCCTATAAAAGGGCTTATTTGCACTTTCTATGAAAGTTCGAGGGCTTATTTGATAGTTCTCCCTAGAAAATTAATTTTGTTTCTAAATTTTGATGCAGTTTTTCTTCCCGATTATGAAACCACGACATTGCTATGTTATATGTTTCAACCGGATGACTCAGCAATGAGAAATTCTTGATGCATCAACGTCTACACTTAAGGTTGCTGATAAGTACGGTCAAATGCCTGGCATTGTGGTAAGAGCAATTGATTTATATATGTAAGTAATATAAAAAGTGTGGGTGCATTAATAGATACTAAAAGTAATGATTTCTATTTTTGAATTAAACAGAAAGACATGTTTGTGCACTACATGACTGTCAACGGATTGGGCAAGAAGGTGAAGGGGCTGAAAAAAGCAAAAGTGAACAAAGTTTTGATGAATTGGCGCCATGAAAACAATGAGTTCGAATACGGTGTGCTCACAATGAGGCTAATGGAGACATATATGGGCCAAGGCACTAAAGGTTGGGACATGGGAATCAAAAAGGGAGACAAGAAGATTATTGATGCATTAAGGGTTAAATATTGTGTCGCGATTCTTTCACCGGAATGCAATGAGATGAAGAAAAAGAATGAGGAAGAGGTTAAAGAGTATGCAAAAGTGAAGAAGCCCAACAAAGGAAAAACAAAGAAGTGAAGTGAGGTGTTTGAAAAACATTACTCCATTTGATTGTGGAATTTCTTAATTCAAAGATTCGGGATTTTATTATGATGTTATTTTGTGAAGGTTAAAACGTTGTTGTGGACAATTATGTTTTCATGGATTTTGGTTTTGATTGTCATGTTTTATTTGAAGGTTAAAACGTTGTTATTTTGCATGGGTTTAATGACTTTGTTATTTTATTGAAATTACTAGGTGTTTTTGCATGGGTTTAATGACTGTTATTTTATTGAAATTACTAGGTGTTTTTGAATGGGTTTAATGACTTTGTTATTTTATTGAAATTACTAGGTGTTTTTGCATGGGTTTAATGACTTTGTTATTTTATTGAAATTATTAATGTTTGATAAATGGTGTGTTGATGGTGTGAAGTTCAAACTGAAATGAAACACATGATACACTCTAATCATAGTGAAAACTAGAGTGTGCAATATTTAATACATGTAGTCCTACATGTTACCCAAAAGTGTGCATTGTTGAACATTTAAATGTGCCAAAAAATGTTGAAATATTTAGAGTCAGTGTTATACCGTATTGAACATCAAAGTGTGCAAAATATAACATTTTCATTGTGCAATAAATGTTTTGAAGATGTGAAAAAGAAAATCTACAACCGTAATAACAAACAATGGAGGATGTTGAGTGGTTGTTGCACGTAATTGTACATTAAAGTGTGCAAAATATTACATGATTTATGAATTGAAAAAAAATTGTGATGTCGAATGGCGATGCATTCACTATATTTGTGCTTTTATCAACATTAATATGTGCATAACGCATCTAGATGTTGTATGCCTAATTAATTAAGTGTCGGTCATGAAAGTTAGTCAATATTGAAGTGTGCCAAAAATTACCATGTCGTTGTACTGAGAATGATAAATATGTGAGCAAAAATATGGTTGATTAAAACTAAATCAACTGACACTAATAAAAATGAAGTGTATTGGTGATGTTCAAGATTTTTGCATAAAATGTGCATAAAACTAGTGAAAATATAATGACTACAAGAAAGACTTAGTCTACACGTAAAGGCTAACAATAACAAAAATTACTAAAAAAAGTCAACAAAACACAACATAGTAGGAGCGTCACGTTTTACAAATAAATAATAAAGAAAAATAGTTAAGTAACACATTTCAAGCAGATTTATTCATTGGGCGGTTGCGGCTATCATGGTGACACATCTCGTTACAAGTTCTACACAATCTTAACTTCTTCTTTGATTGTATTGGCACTTCTTTACCACCTTTTAATCGCTTCCCACAACCCTTGTTCCTAGCTTGTTACGACGGAAGTACCGTGACCTCTGACGGAGCTGCTGAACCACAAAATTGATGAAGTCTTCATGGTTACGTGTGCACTTTCATTCTCTGATGAGAGCAGAATACTCTTCTGCTCCTTAATTATTTGTGCAAACTGTTCAAACAAAACCGGTTTATCCTCGATAATAGCAACACAACAATGAATGTCAGACCATAATCGATTTACATGTAACTTTCTCTCCTCATTGGTCACACATTGGTCAAATACGCTATTGCCAATATCGAACATGGGTTTAATGATACTGTTTTTACACCAACGACTAAGAACAAAGTCAGAAGGAATGGTTTGCAACTTGAGGTCTTTAAAGACAACAAACATGTGTCTACAAACCAGCCCAACTCGATCGAAGTCTTTGCAACTACATGTTGTAGTAGATGCGATTAAAGAATGAACGACATTGAAAATCATACCGCGCTCGTCATTAATAGCATATTCACGCAAACCATTGACTTCTTGGATGCTTAAAACAGAACATGAGAAACATGCAGAGCATATCTCCTTCTGAATTTCATAGAAAATTGAGACAGTGTATACAGATGATGCATGCTTTTCAATAGGTAGCGGTGTGCTGTGGACAGGTGTGCAAGACTCAGAAACATGGTTCAATTTGGAGTTCTTGTGTCGTTGAGCATCCATTGCACTTTCAAACTGCATGAAAAACTCAATAAGGCTGAAGTTGGGGTTAGTAAACTCACCAAAAAAATTATTTTCACTTTCAGATTGCGATGTGGTCCTAAGTAAACCGGCCATGAATAAATCCCTAAAAAACACCGGGATCCAATAACGTCGAATGGAAAACATGTGAGATAACCATGTGTGGCTCACTAAATCATATTCCACAATGACTTGCATCCACTCCTTTTCAAAATCTTCAGGTGAAAGATAGTTACTCCAAACTACAGAATTAAGTTTGGACAAAAATTCTTCATTACTGCTAAGAGTAGGACCAACCTTCTCAGTGAGTTTAGACATTATGTGCCACATGCAGTAACGGTGATGAGTTTTAGGAAAAACCTTTTCAATTGCAATCCTCATAGACGGGTCTTGATCAGTAACGATACACTTAGGTGTGTATCCCATTGCATTTAGAAAACAACGGAACAACCAAACATATGATTCAACGTCTTCTTTAAATAGAAGGCCAGCACCAAATGTGACACATTTTTTGTGATCGTCGACACCGGTAAAAGGCGCAAAAATCATATTGTATCTGCAAAGAAAACTGCGTTAAGCTGATGTGCGAAGCTATAATTTATTAAAGTACGTGTGCGTAGAAGCAGAAATCGGTGTGCATAACATATTAAATGGATTAATAACATATTATTGAAAATAAACGCCAATCAAAGATGTAAGTTAGTAGTGCAGAAAATATTGCTTACGAGTGCAGGCAGTTACATGTTCATAAAATAATCAAATGTTTGAAATCAATTAAACATGGGTTTAGTAATACAAATTTAACACAAACCAAGAAATGTGCAAATATTAAATTACAAAAGTGCAGAACCTGTTAGTCCCATATGTAGAATCGAAAGAAAGCACATCTCCAAAAAAGCGTAATTCTTTCTGCATATTGGGTCAGCCCAAAAAAGACGTGTCAATTGATCACTCTCATCAACGTCATACTCAAAAATATATGCTGAACAAGTTTCTTGCTACCGAAAAAGCTTATCAATTAGCATTTGAGCATCCACGCCGGAAATATATGCCTTCAAATCTCGCTTAAAGTTCTTGAAATCAACCGTCGTTGCACCAATATTGCAATATCCTCCAACAGTTTTCTTGTACAGCCGGTATGATTTCATAGTTCCAATATTAGCCTTTGCACAATTGAGCACAAACTTCTAATGACCAAGATCAAGCTTCCTATTTACTTTAAGAAACGGTCTGGCATCAAGAGACGACACAGGATGATTGTGGCGCTCTTCAAATAACGTAATAACATATGCCTTAAGACCATCGAGTCTTAATCTTATGTGTGCTTTACAGCCAACACGGTTTGATGCACGGCGATGCCTCTGTTTTTTTCTCGGGGTCGGGAATAGCATGGGAGGATTCTGGTTGTTCTGAAAAAACGTGACCCTCTGCATCATTATTTAAGCATTCATGTTGTTCATCACTAACAACACTAAAAGAAGTAACATGACTACTTTCTGGTGGATTCACTTTAGCAACATTTTTGAAATCCGATCTATTGCACACAACATATTTCTACACAATGGTGTCCGTCCTCGGTCGGCGGTCCTTAGTTTGAGAACCAATACGAGAATCGAAGCCACAACAAGCTGCATATTGCTTATAAAACTCAATACCGTCCTCAAGGGTTTTGAATACCATGCCAAGCTTTGGTTTAAATGATTCATTACATTCGGGGATCCAATACTTAGTTAATCCAGGAGAAATTTCTAAAGCTTCTACATGAGTGAAATAAAGAAACATAAACGATGGATGAAACTTGTTCAAGAAAACAAATGAAACAAAGAAACACATAGAAAAAAATAAAGAAAATTAAAAAACATACCTTTATCCATTGATGGAGCTTCGAAGATTTTGGGGAGGAAGAGAGACTCGTACAGAAGCTGGTAAATTCGCATACATTGAATGGCCGGATGGCATCCATAACTGAAAAGGAAATAACTAAGACTTAATTAATTGACAAATAAAAATGGAAAGAAATAATGGTAGGCCATGCTACGTACAAAAGGAAACAAATTATACAATGACCATCTTGGCCTGCACATTCTCACGTGAGAATTTGAAAAAAGGAGTTGATCTAATGGCCTGGATTGTTTCTTATTTATCTCATTAGATGGTGTTCTTATTTGAACCAAACTCTCTCTCTCTCTCTCTCTCTCTCTATATATATATATATATATATATATTGATAGACTATAAGTCTAGAGAGAAGTGAACGCTAGAGAGAGAAGTAGTATAATTGCTCTGTATTAATGAATTTATCAACCCCTACAACTACCTCCAGAGGAAGTATTTATAGCAAAAATGCGGACTGGGCTCCCAAGCCTTGTGCTGGGCTCCCAAGCCCAAGGCTTGGGAGGCCCATTTACAACTGGACCGCTATTGGGCCGAATACAAAGTAAATGGTAGAGTGTACAAATGATTAAATGCAAAATCCTGTTCTGGGAGTTCTTTATGGCCAACGAGGGTCTGGCCGATGAGTGCATGGCCGACGAAGACCCGGCCGACGAGGTCACCTGGTTCTTCTGGCTTCCGGATCATATTCTGGGTTGACTTTGTTCCGGCCGTTGAGGGTCATCTGGCCGATGAGGGTCCCACTAGGTGACAGTTATGCCTTCTGTTCTCTGAGTATGTGGGTCCTGGGGCCTAGACCCATATACTCCATCATATATATATATATATATATATATATATATATATATATATATATATATATATATATATATATATATATATATATATATCTTTTCCATCATTTGCAATGGAGCCAACGATTCATTATTTTTTGGCTTGAAATTATGATGGAATAAAGCAAAATGGATCACTAAACTGTCTGCACTTCTTTGTTATGAAGCAGCAGCCAATCCATGCAATTTTGGACGGGATTTTCACTATGGGTCATGTAAGGAATATTTGTAATTAGATTTTGACGATGCTATATTAATTAGAACTTTAGAGTACCCCTCTTTAGATTTAATGTATTAGAATTTTCCTTGTAAAATTCTTTAGCATATTCGACTGACAGAAGGTCTCCAGAGCAGAAGTCCTCCAGAACAGAAGACCCCCTGACAGAGGACCCTTGATAAGGCTTTGTTTTAACAGAAGACCTTTGGTTCTCTGCTCCAGAACAGAAGACCTCAGGGTCTCTGTTAGCCTTTACTCTGACAGAAACCCCCTGGTTCTCTGTTGGATATTTCTTCAACAGAAACCCTCAAGAGTCTCTGTTAACTTTCTCCAACAGAAGTGCTCAAGACCTTCTCTGATCAACTCTCTGCCAAAGACACCAGAAGGCCTGACACTTAGAAGAATTTCACTAAGCCGGTAAACCAACTGAAAGATTCCTTCAACGGCTAGGAGTCTTGAACGGAAAAGCTACAGTACGCGCATTAAATGCACATTTAATGCCTCCCGTACTCTGTAGAGTAATTGCAGATGATTGGCCGCAATGTCAGGATAGTTTTATCCCAAAATAGTAACCCGCCAACTTTGTTGGGTCCTACTGATCAAGTCAACTGCTCGCTCATTTAATGCAGTTGTCCTCCTTCTCCTCCAACGGGAAGACAACCTCAGTATAAAAGATACACTTCGAAGAACAACCGGATAACTTTGCTACAACATTCAAACGCTAAAAACGCAAAAAGCCTCCTTGAGATTAAATCTTCATTATCTTCTACAAGAGAAGGCAGACGCTGGAAAGCTTCCTACTTCCAACTCAAGCAAAGTTCTCATCGTTCTTCAACTCTTCAAGCACTTCATATACAAATCTTTTGTAACGAAGCAAGTTGGAGGAACCCCTGTTTTTAACAGAAACTCTTCTTTCACAAGAAGGACGTCCAAGTACCTGGAGCAGTGAAGTGGTGATACTTCCGGAAAGCTCAGTGAAAGGATCAGTCTTAGGGAAGCCAGAAGTGCCTCCAAGAAGACATCTACACTTGAAGAAGACATGGAGAGCTTCTTGAGTGATAGGGCTAAGGCGTTGTAAACGGTCGTTTTTACAAGCTTAGTGGAACAGTGGACTAGAGGAACAAGTTGTTCCTTGAACCACTATAAAAAGCCCTGGTGTCATTTACTTACTGCATTTTATTTATCGCTTTTATTTGAACTGCTTAACTCCAAAGACTTGGTATCTGTGTTGAGCAGAACTTGTCTTGTGAGTTAACAGAAGGCCTACTGCCTTTGCTTCTCTGAGGCTATACTAACAGAACTCCCTACCAGAACCCCATCCGCTGCGCGCCAGTCTGTTCTGCCAATAGAACAGGCTATTCTATTAAATCTGGTACTTAGCTTGAAAAAGTTAAAAACCAATACAGTCTATTCACCCCCCCTCTAGACTGTATCCAGTACAACCGGGACCAACAAGTGGTATCAGAGCCTCCTTGTTCTAATAATCTCTTAGGTTATTTGCTGAACAAAGATCCACTTGTTTTTCTGTTTTACCTCATTTTTAATCTGATATAATGGATCACTCCCTTTCCAAGAATCTTATGTTCTCAGATCTCAAGTTTTATGACTGGAGGATCCGAATGAAGGCACATCTCTGTGCTCTGCATGATGAGATGTGGGAAGTACTTGACATTGGGCCTTTCACAAGCTTCCAGAAGGTCAACCCAGAGCATGCTATTGATAACACCAGACCTCAGATGATCAATAAGGCCAAATCTGAGTGGACTACTGAAGAAGGAAGGAAGTACAATCTGGACAACATTGCTAAAGACATTCTTTACAAGTCCATCGATGATAGGTACTTCATCAGGATAAAGAAGTGCAAGACTGCCAAGGAAATATGGGATACTCTTGAGCTCATTGGAGCTGGTGATGAGCAGGAGAAGGACAACAAGCTGACAATAGCCAACAAGAAGTTTGATGACTTCAAGCTTCTCCCTGGTGAAAGCATCTCCAAGATGTATGACAGGCTCCTCACTCTCACTGGAGAGATCTGTGAGCTTGGCAAGGAACTTACCACCAAGGAGATCAACCTCAAGGTGTTGAGAGGATTGCCCTCAGCATGGAAGATGAAGGTGGTTGCTGCCCAAGCCAGCAAGGATGTGAAGACTTATCCCACTGATAAGCTCATTTCAGATCTCAAAGCTCATGAGTTTGAAATGATTGAAGAAAAAGAAGATGTACCAGAAGAGAGGACCACTACAGCCCTCACTGCCAGCACATCAAAGGTAATTGATTTTGACCCCTCAGTACTTTTATCTGACGAGTATATGGCTGCTTTTGCTAGGAGATTCAAGAAGTTTATGAAGAATCCCAAAGATGGAAGAAGTCCATCATTCAGCAGAAAGGCCTTCCAGAAGGTCAAAACAACAGAGAGCAGTGGTGAGCTTCTCTGTTACAACTGCAGACAACCTGGACATTTCAAGGTAGAGTGTCCACATCCAAGAGTGTCCAAGAAACAAGGGCATGATGGAGAAAAGAAGAAGTATGAAGACAATTCCAGAAGAAGGAAAGCACTCGTAACAGAACAGCTCGAGAAAGACCCTCTGTCTGAGACATAATCTAGTTCTGACTCTGACTCTGATGAGGCCTTCTGTTGCCTTGATACTGAGACAGAAGACCTATGCCTCATGGCTCATTTTGATGATGAGGTAACCTCTACTTCTGCATCTAGTTTTTCTTCGGTAGGCTTAGCTTTTGATTCTGATTCAATGTCAGAATTTTGGGAAGAGTTTAAGGCCATTCAAGCCACTTATTCCTCTGTCACAGAAGAAAACAGTAAGCTGAAGGCTGAAATTCTTGACTTAAAAAGGGAGGTTGAGAGATCAAAATCAATCTTCTAATTAAGGAGAGAGATCAGTTGGAAACTGAAAATGTTTCTCTTCTCAAGAGAATAAGAGAAATTGAGCCTATTGAGATTAAGTACAAAGCTTACCAGAAGGCCCAGTCTTCAATGGAAAAGATTTTACTTGATCAACAAATTGGCACTGGCTTTGGTCTCGGTTATGGCTCAACAGAATTAGGTGAGCCTTCTGTAATGCCTAGCACCAGTATTGCTAAGGCAAATAAGGTCATAGTGCCACTGATCTCTAGCCCCATCTGCCAAGCTGGTGTATCTGGCACCAAGGTTGTTCATGAGGAAGTCAGACCAGAAAAAGGGAAGATAAAGGTTCAACAAAAACCCTTTTTGAAAAATAATGAACCTGGCAGAAAACCTAACAACAGAAAGGGTTTTCAGAATAACAAAAACAAAAGGCCGTTCATTGACACACAACCTCATGATAACCGTGCCTGAAATGACCACCAGAAGGGTAGATATCAAGAGAGAGTTAACTTTAGGCAGAAGAGATTGGCTGGTCAACTTCAGAAGCCCAAAGCTCACCGTCCCTCTGCTCTTGATAGTATATGGGACTTCTTTCCAACAAAGAAAGCTATGCAAAAGTACGTAAACAGGAAGCATGACCATCACAAGCATATGCCCAAAGTGAATCACACTTCAGTTTACTATAATTACCAGGTGGACAAAGGGTACCATCCACCAAGGTTTCACCTGATGAGACCAAAATGGTACCAACTACCCAGACTCCATGACCCCCCAGGACCCAACATTGCTTGGGTACCTAAAACTTTCTTTTGATCTTACAGAAACTGTGTGCTGGAGCTATCTCAGAGCAAGAATGGTTTATTGATAGTGGATGCTCCAGGCACATGACAGGTGACAGAAATTGCCTAACAGAGTTCCAGAAATGCAAAGGACCCAAAGTTACCTTTGGATGTAATGACAAAGAAGGTCAAACAAAAGGAAGAGGGAAGCTGATCAAGAACCAGATAGTCATTGATGATGTCTCATAAGTCAAAGGCCTGAAGTTCAACTTGCTGAGTGCTAGCCAATTCTGTGATAAAGGCTACACTGTTGAATTTACAAAGGACTTCTGCTATGTGAAGCATGAGACAACAAAAGAAGTGGTTCTTACAGCATCAAGGAAGAAGAACATCTATGTGATTGATTGGAAAACTGCAAAGGATGGAGTTTGCCTGATAGCCAAGGGAGATTCAAAACTAAGCTGGGACTGGCACAAGAAGCTTAGCCATTTGAACTTCAAAACAATCAACAAACTGGCAAGAGAACACATTGTTGATGGACTGTCAGACATAGTTTACAAGAAAGAGACCCTCTGCAGTGCATGCCAGAAGGGAAAGCAACAGAAGAACTCTTTCAAACCCATTGCTGGAGATCTTTCTACAAGTCCTTTAAATCTGATCCACATGGATTTATTTGGACCTGTTGAGACTCCAAGTGTTGGTGGCAAGAAATACACCCTAGTCATGGTTGATGACTACTCCAGATATACATGGACTATCTTTCTGTCAAAGAAGAATGAAACTCTTCAGAAGTTGCCATCTCTGTTAAAGCAACTTCAAACTGAGAAAAACTTGAAGGTTAAGACAATCAGGTCTGACAAAGGAACTGAATTTGTCAACCAAGTCATAAAGGACTTCTGTGATCAAAATGGAACCTTTCATCAACTCTATGCCGCCAGAACCCCTCAACAGAATGGTGTAGCAGAAAGGAGGAACAGAACATTAAAAGAAGTTGCAAGGACAATGATAGCAGAATCTGGACTATCTATGAGATACTGGGCTGAAGCAATCAACACTGCATGCTATACCCAGAACAGAAGCATGATCAACAAGAATCACCAGAAGACCCCTTATGAACTTTGGAAAGGAAGAAAACCTAACATCAGTTACTTTCATGTATTTGGGTGCAAATGCTACATCCTTAACAATGGAAAGGAGCATCTGAAAGTCTTTCAAGAGAAAGCTGATGAAGGTATCTTTATAGGCTATTCAAACACCAGTAAAGCCTATAAAGTACTCAACAGAAGGACTCTAAATGTTGAAGAGTCTATACATGTGAAGTTTGATGATAACACATCTGTTAAAGAAGTAACAGAGACCCTAAAAGAAGTCAACATAGAAGACAGAACACCTGAACCAACAGAAGAGGTAGCAGATAACCCTGCATTTCCAACACCTGCACCAAACCCCCTTCTGTTGAATGAAGATGAAGATTCAGAAGATGAAGAACCAGAGAGACCCAGACAGCAACTGACAGAACCTGATCTGACATAGTTAAGAGACCATCCCCCTAATCAAGTAATTGGACATATCAGAAGTGGTGTGCAGACCAGATCAGCATCAACAAGGAGAGAAGCAATGTTTGCTTGCTATATATCTCAGATGGAACCCATGACTATAGAAGAAGCTCTTGCAGACTCAGATTGAATCAATGCAATGCAAGAAGAGCTTACTCAATTTGAAAGGAACAAAGTATGGGAACTTGTTCCTAGGCCAAAGCACCAGAATGTCATTGGAACAAAATGGGTATTCAAGAACAAAGCTGATGAAGATGGGAGCATTGTAAGGAATAAAGCAAGGCTGGTAGCTAAGGGTTACTGCCAAGAAGAAAGAATGGATTTTGATGAGACTTTTGCACCAGTTGCCAGACTGGAAGCCATCAGAATATTTCTAGCATATGCTGCCTACAACAACATCAAGGTCTACCAGATGGATGTCAAGAGTGCATTTCTGAATGGAGATCTTGAAGAAGAGGTTTATGTGGAACAACCACCAGGTTTTGTCATTCCTACTCACTCCTCCTGTGTCTACAAGCTTAAAAAGGCCCTCTATGGTCTTAAGCAAGCTCCCAGAGCATGGTATGACACACTGTCCCTATTCCTAGTGAACCATGGGTTTACTAAGGGAAAGGTTGACAAAACTCTATTTCAAATCTCTGTTGCTAATCATATTCTGTTAGTACAAATATATGTTGATGATATTATATTTGGTAGTACTAATTCAGAACTATGCAAGAAATTCTCTCAAGTGATGCAGAGTCAATTTGAAATGAGTATGATGGGAGAACTCAGCTACTTCCTAGGACTACAAGTCAAACAGGTTCCAGAAGGAATCTTTATCAATCAAGGGAAGTATACCAGAGACTTGATCAAGAAGTTTGGAGTGGAAGGCAAATCCTCAGTGAAAATTCCCATGAACACCTCACAAGGAATTGGTCCAGATGATGAAAGAAATGATGTCGATGCAACTACCTGCAGAGGAATCATAAGATCTCTGTTGTATCTGACTGTGAGCAGACCAAATATCTCATTCTCTGTTGGAATCTGTGCTAGATACCAATCAAAGCCCAAGGAGAGCCATCTTAGTGCTGCAAAGAGAATCATCAGATATATCAAAGGAAATCCAAATGCCGACCTATGGTATCCAAAGGGAGGTAACTTTGAACTAATTGGTTACTCTGACTCAGATTTTGCAGGTTGCAGATTAGACAGGAAGAGCACCTCTGGTCACTGCCAAATGCTAGGAGGAAGGCTTGTTTCCTGGTTTAGCAAGAAGCAGAATTCAATCTCAACAAGTACAGCAGAAGCTGAATACATTGCAGTCGGGAGTTGCTGTGCTCAGCTCCTATGGATGAAGCAATAGCTGAAGGATTATGGCATTCAAGCAAAGGAGATCAAATTGCTTTGTGACAACACCAGTGCCATTTCCATCACTCAGAATCCAGTTCTTCACTCTAGGACAAAGCACATTGAGATCAGACATCACTTCATCAGAGATCATGTTGAAAAGAAGCACATATGCATGGAGCATGTGTCAACAGAAGACCAACTTGCAGAAATTCTGACAAAGCCTCTGTCTGAGGCTAGATTCAACAAACTGAGAGAGGAATTGGGAATGATGGATGAAATTCCAAGAGAAAGTTGAAAAGGAAGGCCCTCTGTTGCAAAATCTCTGCTAACAGAATACCTGTTGCAGAACCCCTTCTGTTCTCTATCCTGAACAGTGAACCTCCGTTCCTGACAGAACACCTCAGCAACAGAACCCCCCCTTTCTTACCCTCAGAAAACCTTACCTAAAACATAAGGTTGTGGACTTGGAAATATTTTGAAAAACCAGGTGTCCTAGTAACTTTTTAACGGTCTTTTACCCTTTTACCCTTAAAACGGTATTACAGCCGCAAAATATTTACTGCGCCCCCATTTTCATTTATTGGTACCTCGAAACCGTAAATAATCTCAAGCGTCCACTGACCCAAACCCATATATTCCCGTCTCTCAAACCTTAACCGTTACTACTCTCAATATTCTCAAACTCTCAAAACTCCATAGCTCTCAAGCTTTCGAAACTCTTCTCTTCTACTCTAATGGCTCCCATCAGCTTCAACGCTCTCCCAAAGGATCAACAGGAAACCCTAACCAAGAATGTTCTCACAGGGATGAAATGCGAGCTATTCGCACTCCCTAGACTGGCTGAAGATGAGTCACTGATGGAGCGTATAGTGGAATGCATCAACGACTCCCAACTGGCAAAGGTCATCACCTACAACTACACCCAGTATAGTTGTATTGAAGTGGTTGAGTTCTATCTCAACGCTGATTTTGAGGACGAGGTCATCACCTCTACTGTAAATGGAGAGCAAGTCACCATTGATGTTGGGGCCATCAATAGTCTCTTCCAGATTGTGGCTGTCAATGAATCCAGCGATTTCTTTGACCTAGAAGATGCTGACCTCACTGCTGAGGAATTCGCCATGAACTATGGCAGACCTGGTGCCAACCTTCCAAAACTGACAGGGAAGAAACACTCTCTGAAAAGAGACATTGAGCTTCTAGTGAATATCCTTCACAGATGTGTATGGTGCAGATACACATCCACTGATGAGTTCACCATCTCTCAAGCCAAGGCAATCTATGCTGTGATGCACAAGGCAAACATCAACTGGGGCCAAGTGATTGTCAGGTCCATGATAGAGTTTGTCAAGGTGGCAAAGAGAAAGAGCAAGGACACAGGGATCTACTCTGGGAAGGTAGGTCATGCTCTCCTCATCTCTGAGCTCCTAGGGCGGGGAACTGGGCTCAGGAAGCCAATTCTGGTAGATCACTCCAAGGTGATCTTTCTGTCATCTACCAGCAACAGAGAAGCAACTATAAGAGTTGAAGTCAAGAGGTTAGCCAAACTAGACCTTAACAGACAGAAGCTCCAACAGAGGCCCTCCCAACAGAATACCTCCAGCAGTTCTCAGGAAGAACCTCTGGTGAGAAAAGCTGTGAAGAAAGCAGTTACCAAGAAAGCTGCACCAGAGAAGGTCAAGAAGGTATTGACCAGAAAACCAAATCCAAAGAGGAAGAAATCCTCTTCAGAATCCAGATCTTTTACCCCCTTCTGCACCCCCAGTTTCTAAGAAACGGAAGATCAGAACTTCTATCCCCAAGGTTGCCTCAGAAACTCAAGGGGGAACAAACAGAACCTGCTCTACCCCTTCAAGCCAAGAGCTCTCTATGGCAAGGGAAGAAAATCACTTTCGAGTCTAGTGACTCCAAGAGTGAGTCAGTGGAGAAGGCTGCCACATCTCAGGGGGAATATGAGACTTCTGTCAAGTCTGCACGCATGACAGAAGACCATGGAGCTGTTCACTCTCCAGAACACCTAACACCTCTCATCCCCGAACCTCAGACAGACTACAGAACAGCTCTTGACAAACAGTTTGAGCGTGTGCTAGCTTGGAGAAGCTGGAGGATGGGGCCTCTACAGAAGATTATCCAATATTTCGACCATTATGAATCTGAGGAGGCAGAGGTACTTAACTGGGTAGGCACAGATGATGTTTCTAAGTGCTTTGCCATGAATTTTCTCATCTCTGTACTTGAGAAGAAGAAGGCCAACTACAAGGGCAAGGCAGTCCTGATCTCTACTCCTTCGGATGAGGCAGTGAAACCCCCTGCAGATGAAGAGGTTGATGTGTTTGAAGCTTGACTGTTTGCCAAGAAGGCAAGGGAATCTGTTGTGCCCTATTCTACTCCTGGGGAACCCTCTGTACCAATTACTGAAGGTCAAGCAATGATGGAACTCATTTCAGAATGGAGAACATCTCTGATAGAAGACCAAGTATTTGAGGTAATATCTCCATCTCCCTCTGTACTTATTCCAACAGAACCCCTGATTCCCAAATCTCCCTCTGTGCATATACTCCCAACCCCCCAACAGAACACCTCTTCACTACATCAGAAACCCTCTTCTGAACAGAAAACCCCCACACCCAAAAAAATCCTCAACCCCCAAATCTAAACCTTCCTCACCCTGCAAACCGTTCTCCCCCCCCCCCCCCAAAAAAAAAACAGATCCCCTTCCCCTCCCCCATCTCCTCAACACCAAGTTACTCAAACCCAACCCCAACAGATGATCTCCTCATCACAACCCTCTCAACAGAAATCCCCTTCACCTCCCAAGTCTGAACATCAAGATACCCCACAAGCTTCTCTTCCACCACACCAACCCCCAGCTCAGCTAAAACCTGTTTGGTTCCTAAGAGATTCTGATCCTACAACCATCTCCCCCATCTCTGCACCGCAAGGATACTCTAGGCATTCTACTGCCCCCAATCCCTCCTTCCGGATAAAGAAAAAGGTGATCAGAAACAGAATCCCAATCTACTCCTCCTACGGAGACTCCTCTGACATGGATGGCTTCATTGTTAGCAAGTCCTACAAAGCTACTGATGGGCACTAGTTGTTAGTGCCTAAGTATACATTTTTATTATTGTTTGTAATGTTTATTTACTAGTTTTGTGTAAGTTTATAGTTGCTAGTTTGCATTTGATTGTAATCGTATTTTTAGCATTTTATTGTTTGTTGTAAGTTGTAGTTAGTTGAGCTATAAGTTTAGGATAGGTTTGGAAGCAAAAAGGACGAAGAAACCTGAGTTTTGTGCAAAACCCGGTCGGGTATGGACTTTACCCGGCCGGGTATGAAGTGACAAAGGAAATTGCTACAAAATTAGCAAATACCCGGTCAGGTATTCCATATACCCGGTCGGGTATTCTGTGATTTCGGACCAAAGAACGTGCAGAAGACACAAAAAACATGGGAAAATATTTGATTTGGTAAATACCCGGTCGGGTATGTCAAAATACCCGGCCGGGTATCCGGCATTAGGTGTTGAAAACACCTATAAATAACCCCATTTTCCTTCACTTTTCATCATCCCTTCTTCCATACTCTTTAGCTCAGTTTAGAATAGCATTTCTTTATATTTTTCTAGCTATGTTTAGTCTCCAAATGAGGAGCTAAACTTCCATTCTTGGTGTTGCTCTTGAAGCTTGTTGATTATTAAAGTTGTGAGTTATTTTCTTAACTTCTTGCCTTGAATATTAATTAATAGTTCTTTCCTTAATACCATCTCTATATTAATGTTGGGGAGTGTTGCTAAGATGACAATTAGTTAACATCTCGACATTAGTTAGAATGTTATTTTCTTCCTCTATATTAATGTTGGGGAGTGTTGCTAAGATGACAATTAGTTAACATCTTGATATTAATTATAGTAGGATTCATCTTCTTTAATAATATTCTTCCTTGAATATTAATTAATTCCTACTCTTATTTCATATTAATATTTTGAACATTACTTAAAGGATCAACTAGTTTTGTTTCATATATTAATTATTACTAGAAACGATCAACGAACCGATGGTTAATCGTTGATGGTTTCACGAGTAAGTAGCTTCGGTTTATTAATGCACGGTCGTGGTTAATAAACTTAAGAGGGATTAATTTTGTTGGTTAAACCGAAACCGCTTGTGTTGAGGTTATCAATCTCAATTGATTTCATCAAGGAGTTAGAAAGATTAAATGCTACTATTAAATCGGTATAAGGCGTTGTTCTATATTTGATTAATAGTAAGGGTTATTAATGAACGGTCGTTGTTAATAACTACCCTCGATGAAGTGGATATACTCCCCGATTGAGTATTCGAGAGGGAATAAGTTATAGATATAACAATGATCGACTAAAATATATCAACAAGCGGAAAGTAGCAATGCCAAGTCCTTTTTATCTTTGACTTAAATCTCATATAGGTCGTTCATCTTAGTTCTTAATTAAATTAAATCATTCATCACAAAACCCCCCTTTATTTACTAAGTTTCATAAAAAGAGAATTATTCCTTTCCCTGTGGATACGAACTCTACTACGCTCTACTACGTATAAGTGTTAGTATTGAATTTATTTTGACGCACCGTGACAAAGTGCTCGTCAAATTTGGCGCCGTTGCCGGGGAAAGGCAATTACTTTTCTTTTTATTTTATCTCATAAAAATCAAAAACAATATATATATATATATATATATATATATATATATATATATATATATAATTCTTGCTCTTCTATTTTCTGAGTTTACATGAGTTATGAGTATATGGATACCAACACTTCATCCTTAGAGAGTCAAATTTCCTTCTTGACTTCTCTAATAAAGGAATCTATCTTTAACTCAAAAGCTCAAGATGCCAAGACATGCAGCATTTGCATGTCTCAGAGGCATCTTACGGACTTCTGCCCAAAGCTCCAAGAAGAATACCTTGCACAAATTGATGATGTACCTCACATGAGGTATGATCCATTCCCCAACTCTAATATGTCCACGGAGGACATGGTTCGGGCTCTTACTAACAGTGTGACCGCCATGCAACAAAACATGGTGCAATTCCAAAATGAGACCAAGTCTAGCATTTTGAACTTGGAAACTCAAATGAGTCAAATAGCCAGAGTCGTGAGTAGGCTTGAAGCAAGGGATTCAGAAAAACCTCCTTCTCAACTAGAATGTGATCCTAAACAGCAAACTTTTGCAATCACATTGACAAATGAAGAGGAAATGCAAAAGGAGATCCAGAATCCAGAAGAAGTAGAGGAAGAAAAAGACACGGAGCTCCAACTGGTCAAAGAAGAGGATAATCTGAGCTTCAAGGTTAAATATCTATCCTTGTCATCTTTTGAGGTACCCCCATCAATTCTACAAATTTTGAGGGAAACTCGTAAATTTGGAAAGGACAATGACATTTCTGAAATCCTCTTCAAAATTGAAGGATCGAAAAACTTTTCATTGACCATAGTAAACGATAATTTCTTCCCTTTCCTCCCACCGCATGAATCAATGACAATCTGGGTATTTAATCCTGGAAAGATTCCCAAATTGAAGAGTCGAGAAGTTGAGCACTCCTATGAACGTCCTAGGAGTGAAAGTGTGAAAAAGATAAACTATCATGATCCAAGTTTTAATGACTGAACACAATGATGGTGTCGTGCCACGACGTTAAATAAGGCGCTTCTTGGGAGGCAACCCAAGAAAGGTACGTTTACTTGTTTTATTTTATCTTTACACCTTTCAAAAAAAATCTGGGAGGAAAAACCCGCCCGGGTATATCCCACACCCGGTCGGGTACCAGCACAAAAAGGGAATACCCGGGCAACACAGCCACCGGGCAAAAAACTGAAAAAATCAATAAAATAGCCTAATACCCGACCGGGTATCACGAAAACCCGGCCGGGTTTTTGGCCAAAACAGCCTAAAAACGTTCTGCCAAGCGAAAAACAACATACCCATTCGGGTATTTCTAAAACCCGGCCGGGTAATCGAGATTTCAGTCCGTTTTGGTCCTAAATCAGCCCACAAAACACCCATTTGCTTCCCTAATGTCCCAAACTCAAACCCTCAACCTCCATTGACAATCATCCAAGCTTCAAACCACTCCAATCTCAACCAAAACATCCAAATTAACTCCACATTCTTCTTATCCACACCATCCTCTCCGATCCCAAAACCTCAAAAAAAAATGCCATTTCTTTTTCTCCTCACCCTACATTCCAAACCCACACACACAAAACCCATTAAATCCCCCAAATACCCTACAAACCGAATTCCCTAACCCCCCAAGCTCAAGTTTGGAATTCACAAAAAAATAAAAACGAGAAAAAAAAGCACCAAAAAGAACACATGACTTCGACCACCAAGGGTACTTCTCCAACATGCCCAACCTAGTACAACACCCGACGTGGTATTATCCCTCATGTTAGGGCAATTTAGAGGTTCTAGCTCCGGTGAACATGGTCTTGGTGGCGATGGCGGTTATGGAGGGTACATCGACAATCATGGTTCCAAACACTAGGGACAGTGTTTCGAAAAAAGTGTAGGGGAGGCACTCATTTGGTATGTACTCATTTTTTTTAACCTTGTAACTTGCATTATTTTTCATCAACAAAAAAAAAGAGCAAAAAAAAACAATAAAAGAAAACAAAGAATGCTAGTTAGGTTGAAAACCCAGAAAAAAATGGGCAATCTAAGCAAAAGTGGCTAAAATGAGTGAGTTGTGAGAAATGAAAAAAATAAAAAGAGAGGCTAGGATGAAAACCTGAAAAGGCTCCTAGGCAAAATGAGAGAATGAGAGAAAAATATCTATTTTTGCAGAAGATAATCAAAAAAAAAAGAAGAAAATGTTGGATGGTTGTTCTGCTACTTTTGTGGTTTTGAAAACTTCATGGGCAGGTTTTAATTTACTCGAGACGAGTAAAGGTTCAAGTGTGGGGGTGTTTGATGGACACTAGTTGTTAGTGCCTAAGTATACATTTTTATTATTGTTTGTAATGTTTATTTACTAGTTTTGTGTAAGTTTATAGTTGCTAGTTTGCATTTGATTGTAATCGTATTTTTAGCATTTTATTGTTTGTTGTAAGTTGTAGTTAGTTGAGCTATAAGTTTAGGATAGGTTTGGAAGCAAAAAGGACGAAGAAACCTGAGTTTTGTGCAAAACCCGGTCGGGTATGGACTTTACCCGGCCGGGTATGAAGTGACAAAGGAAATTGCTACAAAATTAGCAAATACCCGGTCAGGTATTCCATATACCCGGTCGGGTATTCTGTGATTTCGGACCAAAGAACGTGCAGAAGACACAAAAAACATGGGAAAATATTTGATTTGGTAAATACCCGGTCGGGTATGTCAAAATACCCGGCCGGGTATCCGGCATTAGGTGTTGAAAACACCTATAAATAACCCCATTTTCCTTCACTTTTCATCATCCCTTCTTCCATACTCTTTAGCTCAGTTTAGAATAGCATTTCTTTATATTTTTCTAGCTATGTTTAGTCTCCAAATGAGGAGCTAAACTTCCATTCTTGGTGTTGCTCTTGAAGCTTGTTGATTATTAAAGTTGTGAGTTATTTTCTTAACTTCTTGCCTTGAATATTAATTAATAGTTCTTTCCTTAATACCATCTCTATATTAATGTTGGGGAGTGTTGCTAAGATGACAATTAGTTAACATCTCGACATTAGTTAGAATGTTATTTTCTTCCTCTATATTAATGTTGGGGAGTGTTGCTAAGATGACAATTAGTTAACATCTTGATATTAATTATAGTAGGATTCATCTTCTTTAATAATATTCTTCCTTGAATATTAATTAATTCCTACTCTTATTTCATATTAATATTTTGAACATTACTTAAAGGATCAACTAGTTTTGTTTCATATATTAATTATTACTAGAAACGATCAACGAACCGATGGTTAATCGTTGATGGTTTCACGAGTAAGTAGCTTCGGTTTATTAATGCACGGTCGTGGTTAATAAACTTAAGAGGGATTAATTTTGTTGGTTAAACCGAAACCGCTTGTGTTGAGGTTATCAATCTCAATTGATTTCATCAAGGAGTTAGAAAGATTAAATGCTACTATTAAATCGGTATAAGGCGTTGTTCTATATTTGATTAATAGTAAGGGTTATTAATGAACGGTCGTTGTTAATAACTACCCTCGATGAAGTGGATATACTCCCCGATTGAGTATTCGAGAGGGAATAAGTTATAGATATAACAATGATCGACTAAAATATATCAACAAGCGGAAAGTAGCAATGCCAAGTCCTTTTTATCTTTGACTTAAATCTCATATAGGTCGTTCATCTTAGTTCTTAATTAAATTAAATCATTCATCACAAAACCCCCCTTTATTTACTAAGTTTCATAAAAAGAGAATTATTCCTTTCCCTGTGGATACGAACTCTACTACGCTCTACTACGTATAAGTGTTAGTATTGAATTTATTTTGACGCACCGTGACAAAGTGCTCGTCAAATTTGGCGCCGTTGCCGGGGAAAGGCAATTACTTTTCTTTTTATTTTATCTCATAAAAATCAAAAACAATATATATATATATATATATATATATATATATATATATATATATATATATATATAATTCTTGCTCTTCTATTTTCTGAGTTTACATGAGTTATGAGTATATGGATACCAACACTTCATCCTTAGAGAGTCAAATTTCCTTCTTGACTTCTCTAATAAAGGAATCTATCTTTAACTCAAAAGCTCAAGATGCCAAGACATGCAGCATTTGCATGTCTCAGAGGCATCTTACGGACTTCTGCCCAAAGCTCCAAGAAGAATACCTTGCACAAATTGATGATGTACCTCACATGAGGTATGATCCATTCCCCAACTCTAATATGTCCACGGAGGACATGGTTCGGGCTCTTACTAACAGTGTGACCGCCATGCAACAAAACATGGTGCAATTCCAAAATGAGACCAAGTCTAGCATTTTGAACTTGGAAACTCAAATGAGTCAAATAGCCAGAGTCGTGAGTAGGCTTGAAGCAAGGGATTCAGAAAAACCTCCTTCTCAACTAGAATGTGATCCTAAACAGCAAACTTTTGCAATCACATTGACAAATGAAGAGGAAATGCAAAAGGAGATCCAGAATCCAGAAGAAGTAGAGGAAGAAAAAGACACGGAGCTCCAACTGGTCAAAGAAGAGGATAATCTGAGCTTCAAGGTTAAATATCTATCCTTGTCATCTTTTGAGGTACCCCCATCAATTCTACAAATTTTGAGGGAAACTCGTAAATTTGGAAAGGACAATGACATTTCTGAAATCCTCTTCAAAATTGAAGGATCGAAAAACTTTTCATTGACCATAGTAAACGATAATTTCTTCCCTTTCCTCCCACCGCATGAATCAATGACAATCTGGGTATTTAATCCTGGAAAGATTCCCAAATTGAAGAGTCGAGAAGTTGAGCACTCCTATGAACGTCCTAGGAGTGAAAGTGTGAAAAAGATAAACTATCATGATCCAAGTTTTAATGACTGAACACAATGATGGTGTCGTGCCACGACGTTAAATAAGGCGCTTCTTGGGAGGCAACCCAAGAAAGGTACGTTTACTTGTTTTATTTTATCTTTACACCTTTCAAAAAAAATCTGGGAGGAAAAACCCGCCCGGGTATATCCCACACCCGGTCGGGTACCAGCACAAAAAGGGAATACCCGGGCAACACAGCCACCGGGCAAAAAACTGAAAAAATCAATAAAATAGCCTAATACCCGACCGGGTATCACGAAAACCCGGCCGGGTTTTTGGCCAAAACAGCCTAAAAACGTTCTGCCAAGCGAAAAACAACATACCCATTCGGGTATTTCTAAAACCCGGCCGGGTAATCGAGATTTCAGTCCGTTTTGGTCCTAAATCAGCCCACAAAACACCCATTTGCTTCCCTAATGTCCCAAACTCAAACCCTCAACCTCCATTGACAATCATCCAAGCTTCAAACCACTCCAATCTCAACCAAAACATCCAAATTAACTCCACATTCTTCTTATCCACACCATCCTCTCCGATCCCAAAACCTCAAAAAAAAATGCCATTTCTTTTTCTCCTCACCCTACATTCCAAACCCACACACACAAAACCCATTAAATCCCCCAAATACCCTACAAACCGAATTCCCTAACCCCCCAAGCTCAAGTTTGGAATTCACAAAAAAATAAAAACGAGAAAAAAAAGCACCAAAAAGAACACATGACTTCGACCACCAAGGGTACTTCTCCAACATGCCCAACCTAGTACAACACCCGACGTGGTATTATCCCTCATGTTAGGGCAATTTAGAGGTTCTAGCTCCGGTGAACATGGTCTTGGTGGCGATGGCGGTTATGGAGGGTACATCGACAATCATGGTTCCAAACACTAGGGACAGTGTTTCGAAAAAAGTGTAGGGGAGGCACTCATTTGGTATGTACTCATTTTTTTTAACCTTGTAACTTGCATTATTTTTCATCAACAAAAAAAAAGAGCAAAAAAAAACAATAAAAGAAAACAAAGAATGCTAGTTAGGTTGAAAACCCAGAAAAAAATGGGCAATCTAAGCAAAAGTGGCTAAAATGAGTGAGTTGTGAGAAATGAAAAAAATAAAAAGAGAGGCTAGGATGAAAACCTGAAAAGGCTCCTAGGCAAAATGAGAGAATGAGAGAAAAATATCTATTTTTGCAGAAGATAATCAAAAAAAAAAGAAGAAAATGTTGGATGGTTGTTCTGCTACTTTTGTGGTTTTGAAAACTTCATGGGCAGGTTTTAATTTACTCGAGACGAGTAAAGGTTCAAGTGTGGGGGTGTTTGATGGACACTAGTTGTTAGTGCCTAAGTATACATTTTTATTATTGTTTGTAATGTTTATTTACTAGTTTTGTGTAAGTTTATAGTTGCTAGTTTGCATTTGATTGTAATCGTATTTTTAGCATTTTATTGTTTGTTGTAAGTTGTAGTTAGTTGAGCTATAAGTTTAGGATAGGTTTGGAAGCAAAAAGGACGAAGAAACCTGAGTTTTGTGCAAAACCCGGTCGGGTATGGACTTTACCCGGCCGGGTATGAAGTGACAAAGGAAATTGCTACAAAATTAGCAAATACCCGGTCAGGTATTCCATATACCCGGTCGGGTATTCTGTGATTTCGGACCAAAGAACGTGCAGAAGACACAAAAAACATGGGAAAATATTTGATTTGGTAAATACCCGGTCGGGTATGTCAAAATACCCGGCCGGGTATCCGGCATTAGGTGTTGAAAACACCTATAAATAACCCCATTTTCCTTCACTTTTCATCATCCCTTCTTCCATACTCTTTAGCTCAGTTTAGAATAGCATTTCTTTATATTTTTCTAGCTATGTTTAGTCTCCAAATGAGGAGCTAAACTTCCATTCTTGGTGTTGCTCTTGAAGCTTGTTGATTATTAAAGTTGTGAGTTATTTTCTTAACTTCTTGCCTTGAATATTAATTAATAGTTCTTTCCTTAATACCATCTCTATATTAATGTTGGGGAGTGTTGCTAAGATGACAATTAGTTAACATCTCGACATTAGTTAGAATGTTATTTTCTTCCTCTATATTAATGTTGGGGAGTGTTGCTAAGATGACAATTAGTTAACATCTTGATATTAATTATAGTAGGATTCATCTTCTTTAATAATATTCTTCCTTGAATATTAATTAATTCCTACTCTTATTTCATATTAATATTTTGAACATTACTTAAAGGATCAACTAGTTTTGTTTCATATATTAATTATTACTAGAAACGATCAACGAACCGATGGTTAATCGTTGATGGTTTCACGAGTAAGTAGCTTCGGTTTATTAATGCACGGTCGTGGTTAATAAACTTAAGAGGGATTAATTTTGTTGGTTAAACCGAAACCGCTTGTGTTGAGGTTATCAATCTCAATTGATTTCATCAAGGAGTTAGAAAGATTAAATGCTACTATTAAATCGGTATAAGGCGTTGTTCTATATTTGATTAATAGTAAGGGTTATTAATGAACGGTCGTTGTTAATAACTACCCTCGATGAAGTGGATATACTCCCCGATTGAGTATTCGAGAGGGAATAAGTTATAGATATAACAATGATCGACTAAAATATATCAACAAGCGGAAAGTAGCAATGCCAAGTCCTTTTTATCTTTGACTTAAATCTCATATAGGTCGTTCATCTTAGTTCTTAATTAAATTAAATCATTCATCACAAAACCCCCCTTTATTTACTAAGTTTCATAAAAAGAGAATTATTCCTTTCCCTGTGGATACGAACTCTACTACGCTCTACTACGTATAAGTGTTAGTATTGAATTTATTTTGACGCACCGTGACAAAGTGCTCGTCAGCTACCTCAAAGAGACAGAAGACCCCCCTCTGACTCAACTCGAGCATGAACTGCTTATCCAATCCCTCTCCTCTGTCCAAGAGCATCACCCTTTGCCTAAGGGAAGAGGTTTAGAGCTGCCTCATTCTGCTGGAAAAGAGAATCAGATACCCTTCAATGACTTTGTAGCAGCATCAGAGGACTTTGGAAGTCAGATGTTAGAAGGCATGAACAAACTCATAATGATAAATGATAAACATTATGAGGGTCTGCAACATGTGGATGACAATGTTAAATCCGGCTTCAAACACATGTCTGCTACTCTGACAAATGTTCTTCAGGACTTCATGATTTCATCAAATTTCAAGATTGATGTTGTCTCTACTGAAGTGGATACTATCAAGACTGTTCTGACAGCCATGAATCAAACCCTGGATTCCCAACATACCACACTAACAACCCTTTCCCAGGCAGTGGCATCTCTTCAAAAATCTGATTCTGTACTTCATGCAAGGTTACAAGAACTCAACACCCTCTGCAATGAACATTCTACTCAAGGACAGCTTCTCTTAGTTGCAGACAGAGAACGTTATCAGAAGATGGTTCTCTTAGAAGCCAGCAACAAAGATGTCCTGTCTGCCATCCAGAAACAACAGGGGCTGATTGAAGACCTCACATATGTCACTCAAACCTTACCAGAAACCCTGGAACAGATTGCATCTACTCAGGCCACAGAATTCCAAAAACTCTCCCTTCTGCTTGGTGATCTAGATGATGCCAAAAAGGGGGAAGAAGATCCTCATATGCCTAAACCCAGGACCACCAGAGCCTCATCATCTGCTGAACCAGCTGTGGATCCCACTCCTTATTTTGAAGCTGCCCTCCAGAAGAAACGGCTAGTTGGTATCCCTAGACCTCCATCTCCACAGAAGAAAGGCACTAAGAAGAAGAAAGCTCTAAGCTTTAAAGAGTGGAGACTGGGAGGATCTCAGGTGATGACCAAAACCCAATTTGAGGAAATGAAGTAGAAGATGACCTCCACACAGCAACAGAACCTTTATCTGGACCATGATGGTCATGTAAAGGTTAGACAAGCTTTATCTCTGGAGGAGGCAGGGTTCTGGTACCATAACAACATTCTTCCAGGAAAAGATATTCATGAAGGTGTCCTGAGGTACCTAGACTGCAAGCTCTCACCCGTTTGGGCTTCTTACCAGAGATCTGGAAATCTCGTTGGAATCAGAGAAGAGGTGAATGCAGAGTTAAAGAGGCTACAAGGATTGGATGAACAAGCAAGAGCTGAAGCTGCAAGGGCTATTATGTAATCAGATATCCTTGTAATCTACCCTTAATAAAAGAACATCTCTGCCTCACACTTTGTAAGGCAATTCCTCCATCTTTGTCTCTGCTTTTTGTTTTTGTTTGATTGCTCTTTGTTTTGTTATCTGCTATCTGAATGTACTGTACTCTTACTATTTTCCTATGCCAAGTTGCTCACCAAGATTTTAATGAAAGTTTTAAACTTTAATTCTTTATGGTGAAGGCACTTCTCTGGAAATAGTTAAAGGGTTTTGGCATCATCAAAAGGGGGAAATTGTAAGGAATATTTGTAATTAGATTTTGATGATGATATATTAATTAGGACTTTAGAGTACCCCTCTTTAGATTTAATGTATTAGAATTTTCCTTGTAAAATTCTTTAGCATAATCGACTGGCAGAAGGTCTCCAGAGCAGAAGTCCTCCAGAACAGAAGACCCCCTGACAGAGGACCCTTGATAAGGCTTTGTTTCAACAGAATACCTTTGGTTCTCTGCTCCAGAACAGAAGACCTCAGGGTCTCTGTTAGTCTTTACTCTGACAGAAACCCCCTTGGTTCTCTGTTGGATATTTCTTCAACAGAAACCCTCAAGAGTCTCTGTTAACTTTCTCCAACAGAAGTGCTCAAGACCTTCTCTGATCAACTCTCTGCCAAAGACACCAGAAGGCCTGACACTTAGAAGAATTTCACTAAGCCGGTAAACCAACTGAAAGATTCCTTCAACGGCTAGGAGTCTTGAACGGAAAAGCTACAGTACGCGCATTAAATGCACATTTAATGCCTCCCGTACTCTGTAGAGTAATTGCAGATGATTGGCCGCAATGTCAGGATAGTTTTATCCCAAAATAGTAACCCGCCAACTTTGCTGGGTCCTACTGGTCAAGTCAACTGCTCGCTCATTTAATGCAGTTGTCCTCCTTCTCCTCTAACGGGAAGACAACCTCAGTATAAAAGATACACTTCGAAGAACAACCGGATAACTTTGCTACAACATTCAAACGCTAAAAATACAAAAAGGCTCCTTGAGATTAAATCTTCATTATCTTCTACAAGAGAATGCAGACGCTGGAAAGCTTCCTACGTCCAACTCAAGCAAAGTTCTCATCGTTCTTCAACTCTTCAAGCACTTCATATACAAATCTTTTGTAACGAAGCAAGTTGGAGGAACCCTTGTTTTTAACAGAAACTCTTCTTTCACAAGAAGGACGTCCAAGTACCTCGAGCAGTGAAGTGGTCATACTTCCGGAAAGCTCAGTGAAAGGATCAGTCTTAGGGAAACCAGAAGTGCATCCAAGAAGACATCTACACTTGAAGAAGACGTGGAGAGCTTCTTAAGTGATAGGGCTAAGGCGTTGTAACCGATCGTTTTTACAAGCTTAGTGGAACAGTGGACTAGAGGAACAAGTTGTTCCTTGAACCACTATAAAAAGCCCTGGTGTCATTTACTTACTGCATTTTATTTATCGCTTTTATTTGAACCGTTTAACTCCAAAGACTTGGTATCTGTGTTCAGCAGAACTTGTTTTGTGAGTTAACAGAAGGCCTACTGCCTTTGCTTCTCTAAGGCTATACTAACAGAACTCCCTACCAGAACCCCATCCGCTGCGCGCCAGTCTGTTCTGCCAACAGAACAGGCTATTCTGTTAAATCTGGTACTTAGCTTGAAAAAGTTAAAAACCAATAGAGTCTATTCACCCCCCCTCTAGACTGTATCCAGTACAACCGGGACCAACAGGTCATCTGGAAACAGTCTCTGTGTGTTTTAGTACAGGGGTAAGACCGCGTACATCCGACCCCCCCTTACCCCACCGTAGGTGGGAGCCTTTGCGGCACTGGGGAAAATGAAAATGATATATATATATGTGTGTGTGTGTGTCTATATATATATATATATATATATATATATATAGACACACACACACACACACATATATATATATATATATATATTGGTTCAAATAAGAACATGATCTTATGAGAAAAATGAGAATGAATCTGGACCGTTAGATTTGCTTTATGTGAAATTCAATGTGCATTAGATGAAGCTGCAATGTGTATTAGGTGAAATTGAAATGTGCAACACAAATGGTACAATGTAGTGGCATAATGTGAAGCTAAATTGTGCATTAGGTGAATTTGAAATGTGCACTAGATGAAACTAAATTGTGCAGAATAAAAGGTACGATGTGATGTTATTTTTGTACCTTTTATTCTGCACATTTCAGTTTCACCTAATGCACATGTGAGTTTAAATTTTAATTCTGCACATATCAATATCATCTAATGCACATTTGAGTTTCACCAAATGCACAATTCAATTCAACATAATTCAATCCAATGGTCTAGTTTCGTTCTCATTTCTCTCCTAAGATCCGTTCTTACCGGAACCGCTCCCTATATATATATATCATTTTGTTACATTGTTAAATTCAGAAAACACGAACTAACTTAATAAATAGATGTCAAAAATATAAGTTCTAAAAGAAAAAATACCTCCCACCAATGCACAAGATGCTCAAAACGACAAATATAAGTTTTGATTTTAGAGAAGAAGATAATAAAGCAGATTTCATTGCGGTTTCGTTTTGAGCCGTTTTCGCTGTTTATTCTTTCTTTAATCTTCCATTCTTATAAGTTCAAATGTTTCAATTTTCTTAAATCCATTCTTTACTTCTTCCCCTCTTATACTCTTCCCATTTTTTGATTTGGATTATGGGGGCAAAATAATTTTTTAATTGGGGGCAATTCATAAATAAGTTATTATTTGGTAGTAGAATCCTTAGCATTAGTAAAGGGTTATTGGGGGCAGCTGCCCCCCCTCCCATGGGTGTAGATCCGCCCCTGGGTACTGAAGATACGACTTCCTCTTAAACCTTCGCCATGAGTTGAACAAGGTGCTAGGGTTCAAGGATTTTTTTCTATTAGTTATGGTTATTTAGATTATTCTGTTTTTATGCGTTGTTTTTATTCCGAACTGAATGTTGCTTTGGCCGTGTTTTTGGTTCCTAGCAGAAAAACTTTGGAATTTATGTCAGATGATGAGAAGTTGGATTTGCCTATCATTGGCTCAGGTAAGCCCATTATAGGATCAACGAATCTTATGACTTCTATGGAGATGATAGATTCTTTTTCAAGGGCAGACAATAAACAGATGATTTTTTGTCGTTTTGTAACTTGCTAAGTTCTATTGATTTAATAAAAGTCACCTTTATTCAAAAAAAAAAACATATTATCATTTTAACAATTATCCCAGCAGGAAATCTAACTTGATGTTCAGAATTTCATTGTCTATGAGAGAGCGTGAGCAAAAGCCAACCCCAAAGACTATAAAAGAAGTTTCTTTACTTATAATTTGGTCAAATGAAAGTAGTTGTATTATGCAATAGCTGTAGTACAATTCATTTAGCAAAGAACCAAGTTTAACTAGGCATGGTCCGTTCCGAGCTGGGCTCCGAGCCGATCCAAACCGGGATTTTTTATTGGGGGTTAAGGCTCCAAACGGGGCCGGGATTCTACCAAGACCGGGCCGGGTACCTTTTTTTTTTGCTTTTCTAATTAATTCCAACCCCCACCCCCACACACCCCAAACCCCTCCAAAACACCCAGTCCAACCCGCCTACCACCCAAAGACCTTGAAAAAAAAAAGTTGACCCGGACCGGCCGGGTCGGTTCCAAAGAAACCCTTGGCCCGAGCCCGCCCCCAAAACACCCCTGGGTCAGGTCCTAGACTCGGGCCGGGCCGGACCTGCACAGTGACGGGCTGGGCCAGTTCCCGGGCCGGGCAAACCGAAACCGGTCCATGCCTAACTGCCTAAGTTTAACACACCCCAAACAAACATATCAATGTGTGGTAGGTACCCTTTCATGTGAGAAATGATTAAAATGTCACTATAGCTGACACTCTTTTCTATAGTCGTGGACTCGTGGTTCTTTGATAGAGACTTCACTGATCGCATTGCACCTAATTTGGGAAATCTCTCCATTCATGTTCCCTAATTACGAACTGACAGGGTCATTCATTCGTATGGTAATAATCTTCCTATTACCAACATGGGTTCCAACCTTTTCAACTGTCAACCGTCTCTTTAGATTAAATAATCTTTATGTGTTCCACATTTTAAAAAGTTTCTCAATTTTGTTATGTCAATAATACTTCTGGCGAATTCTCACTGTCTTCTTTTAGCTACATGAATATGTTATGTCCCAAAGGTGATGCTTCTTGAGTTGTTGATTCATATACATCATGAAAGGATGATATGGACGGATGAAAAAATCATGAGGTGATAAAGCTCATTGGTCTTTTCAAACATAATAATGTTGTTAGTCCATATCCTTGAATCATCTTAGTGGAGTTCTAGTATCCCAAAATACAAATCTCTTAATGAGAATGAGAGTTGGAGTTCGTTTCTCCATTTCAATTTTGTAGTGAGAACCATTCCACTATTTGAACATCTGTATATTCTAACGAGAGTGAGTTGGAATTTGCCAAGAATTCAAGGAAAGCCTTCACACCTGAAGTCCAGACTTTCGTCTAAAGGACCAAGTTCCATTGCTCCAGCAATCCAAAAGCTGGATACTGCCGCTCCGGTAGGGGTTAGGAGTATGGGTACACGTACGAGGTGATCAACCTCACATATTATATTATATATTTTTGTTCATGAATGTTTGTGTGTCTATATATGTACAAGGTTATTTTGGACATTTTAATGTTAAACGGTGTTTAATTTTAAAGTAAACATGATCTTATAACATTGCTTATTTTATGCGTCGCTTATTAACGCGAGTCTTAATAAACACCATTTAGTAACCCGTGAAGAAAACGTGTCAGTCTTCTGGATGATCACTGAATTGGGTGTAAAAATTGATGAACATGTTTTGAGATTTGAAAATGGAAAACTAGAAAATAGAAACAGAAAATTGGAGATAGAAAAACTGAAAAATAAAAAACAGAAAATTGGAGAACGAAAAACAGAAGTAGAAAACAGGAAAATATCTCTGTTAGTAAACATGCCCTAATATTCTGATTTCAAACATGGAATTGGTTAATATTTAATAATGAAGAGTAAAATTGAATACTTCTTAGGTGAATTGCTAACTTAGTTAACTTTACTGAAATCGCTGAAGTTGTCGGTGAATTGGCTAAATTTGCTTAAATATGAAAAAGTTATATTTAAAATATACTTTATAATAATGAAGTGAAAAAAGCTAAGACTTAACCAATTCAGACACAAAGTCTTTCATATTAATTTCACTCGGACCCTTTAGGTGGATAGTGTATTGTGGATTTAAAAAGATGCAAAAAAATTGTTTTAAGTCAACTTACCACCAGCTGAAATGAACTTATGTAAATAAACTGCTACATTGATCTCTACAATCTGCTGGATATAAAGGAGCACCCAAATAAAAGACAGGAAGTGTGTGATACCTGAAGCAAGTGATGTCTGCAAAATTTGTTGTTAATGATGAGGCAGATGGTTTACAAAATTGATTTTAGTACAAATGATAATTTTCCCATCATTAACTCCTGTAGTATCTAGTAGCTACATAAATATTACCATAATTCATAATATTGATAAAATGTTACCAGATTCCTTAAAACAGGGCTTACAAAAACAGAAAAACAAAACAGAAACATAAACATTACCGGGTGAAGGCTATCAGCCCTAATCTTGATTTTCTTCAAGTTCCTGAAATAACCTTTTATAAGAATGAGCATCAATGAGGTCCTTCTCATGCAGATCCTTCAAAAAATCCATAGCATCATGTAGACAATGTTTCCTGCAGACTTCATCAACCACCGTCCTGTAGGTAATGAAATCAACTGATCGTTTGTTTTCATTCATCTCCCCCAAAAACATCACCGCACTTTCCACCTCTCCACCCAAGGCTAAAGCATTCACCAGAGAGTTGTACGATTTGCTACTTGGGGTGAACCCTTTCTTTTTCATCTCATCACATAGCTCCTTGGCATTCTTTGTCCTCCCTTGTGCACACAATCCATGGATCAGATAATCATAAGAAAAAGAATTTGGATGACACTTATAGACAACACCCATCTGGTGAAATATCCTAAGAGCATCATTTACGTGGAGTGAAAGAACGTATCCCTTTATCATAGAATTTAAAGAAAATACGTCTGGTTCAATCATATCATTGATCATCTGTTTAAATAGGCTACGAGCAGTCTCCATATACATGTGATTTATATAAGAATTCCTTCCAACACTCAACAGGGCAGCAAAAAGAATATTATAAGTCCTGATCGACGGCCTGCAATCCAATTTCTTACTATTCTGCATATGCTTGAATATATTAACGGCTCTAATCAACTTCCTAGCCTCTATGAAGTAATGTATCATAGTATTAAAAAGCGCCTCAGAACCAATTGAGGGAAGAGCAAGAACTTGATTAACAATGTCATCCATCTCCTTATACATTTTGGCCGCACCAAGCTTTTGTATGGTTACGTGAAAGGTGATGACATCATGCCTGAACCTGTGCTGAGTTGACGCCCAGTTGAACAGTTCCAAACACACCAATGGGTCTTCCTCTACACTCATGCTACTGTAAAGATCTTCAGGGGTGAAGCGAGGTGGGAGTTGTGAGATTGCCCTTTGAACACGAGATTCATCAAGAACAGGTTTGGAGGCAGCCAAAGCTCTTTTCCGCATTCTTCTTCTCAGTGACCTTGTTGGGGGACCCCTCAGGTGTCGGATTGCAGAAGAAGAATAGAAAGAAACCATCATAAGTTTTTGCCTAGATACATTTAAACATTCTTTTTCCAAAAGTGACATGGATTTTGTCGAATTGTGTGATTGAATATGAAAGCGGAATATACCATTGGAATGGGAATGGATAAATAAACTGAAACATTTGGAGGTTAAGGAGGAACATGTAATTGGATAATTTGGTATTAACGGAGAGTGACACATGTTTGCTACATTTAAGCACGAGGACTGAATATAACGCTTACATATTAACAACATATCAAAATGATATATTGATATTCAGAAAGAAAGAAAGTTTTTCCCTTCATCTGGGAGTTGGATGAAACTCCACCCCAATAGATAATTTCATCTACGAGTTGGATGAATTTCCACCCCAATAGATCAACCTTAGATACTATTATTGTGAAAGGTAAATCAGATTCAATCTGTCCATCTGTAAAATCGAAACTTTTGAAGTTTTACTGGAAAGATAGCAACAGATATGGATTAGAAATCAGTAGCTTCAGTCAATAAGAACTTCTCAAGCTCACCAAATTAAAAGGAATCTGCAAGATTTAAGAATATCAAATAAATTAGAGCATAAAATGAACCTGAAATGAAAATGCTTCTGAAGCATTACTTTTATGAATGAATAGGATACAGAGATGAAATTATACTGCTGCAAAAAATAAAAACTATTTATCATTAACATCGTCATTCAGGAGATGAAAGGTTGAGCAGATGGTACAAGAACTATCACCAGGAAAAATATGCTTGAGAAACATTAAAATAAAGACTACAGTTGAAAAATACTCAACTTTTTTTAAAACTGTCTGATAAGAATGGAGTTGAAGCACCCAAAAATGTGGGGGGTATGCAGGGGCAGATCTAGCATTTTAATTTAGTGTGGGCCAAAAATGTAATGCAGATATAATAACTTTAATTGCTTCTTCTTCAATAGGTTTAAAGTGGATCTTTAAACCTTATCTTTATTACCTTCTTCAACTCTAGTACATGTTTTAAATTTAGATGCACAGTGGCTTCAAACTTTGGAGTTTCTTTTCGTGAAATAAGCATATAGTAAGAGTTAGTAAAAAAACTCTCGTTTTTACATCCTAATATCAATGTCGCACTGCATCAAATATATTAATTTACAATGTGTTATATGCAGTTCACCTTAGCCTGTGTATTTACCAAAATAAGCATTCTTCATGGAATTTCATATATCATGAGGTATTTTCTTTCTAACACCACATGTTTAGGATAAAAATTATGATTCTAGAAATACTGAAGCAATCATGAACAAACACTATCTAAATGTGCTTCATATATAACTAGATAAGTCACGTGTTCTGGAAATAAATTTAGGTATCATAGACTAATAATGAAATGTACTGTACAAAGAAAAAAGAAACATATCAAATAATGTATATACTGGTTTTTTTTTCTGTAAACGTGATGCATAAATTCATCAAATGTTCTGGGAATTAAGTACTCAATTGATAATTTGATATTTTCAAGGATATTAAATTTCTTTGAAAAGGGTCAGAATAAGACACCTCAATTCTTCAAAGCCAGAGGCGCTGCCTTGTTTTTTGCCTTCACAAATAAGGCTGAAGACGCAACTAGCGAACTCGTCAAGTGCCTGAGTCGGGATCTTCTACGTATCGGCGCCTGCAGCGGGAGGCGGAGGGGACGTCCGGAAGTGTGCCGTGCGCGGGGCTTGCGGCGGGTGTGCAGCCGTGTAGGGCAGACGAAAGCTTATGGCCTGTTTGGATGAGTGTCATGGCCTGTTTGGATCGAGGGTTAGGGAGCGTTAGTAATGGAAGCTTTAGTAAGCGTCGATACTAACACTTGTTTGGGAGAAAAATTAAGAAGTGTTAAAAAGTGTTAGTAAAGATTAGGAAGTGTTAATAATATCCTTCCCAACACCTCAATTGTCTACTTTTTTAACACCCGATTTGGAGTGTTTTTAGGTGTTGGACAATTATTATCCTTCTCATTTACCCTAAAAACATAAAATGTTTCGGCATCTCACTTCGAATCTCTTTGCCATGTGTGATGATCTGTCTTTTTCATCTCTTCTCCTTACTCGTTTCTTTTGGCTAAAAGTACCATTATTAACACTTTCATTATTAACACTTCATTCATTTGACTCTCCCAAACAAGGTAAAATTACGTCTAACACTTAAACTTCCATTTCCTTCTGGGCCCTTAGTAACACTTACTAACACTTCCATTACTAACACTCTCTAACACTCAATTGAAATAGGGCCTTGGAGTGTTAGTAATGGAAGTGTCAGTAAGTGTTATACTAACACTTGTTTGGGAGAAAAATTAAGATGCGTTAAGAAGTGTTAGTAAATGTTAGGAAGTGTTAATAATAATTTAATAACCTTCACAACACCTCAATTGTCCACTTTTTTAACACCCCGATTTGGAGTGTTTTGAGGTGTTGAACAATTATTACCCTTCTCATTTACCCTAAAAACATAAAATATTTCGACATATCACTTCGAATCTCTTTGCCGCAAGTCTGATGGTCTGCCTTTTATCTCTTCTCCTTATTCGTTTCTTATGGCTAAAGGTAAAATTATTAACACTTTCATTATTAACACTTCATTCATTTGACTCTCCTAAACAAGGTAAAATTATGTCTAACACTTACACTTCACTTCCCTTCTGGGTCTAACACTTACTAAGGCTTCCATTACTAACACTCTCTAACACTAAATCCAAACAGACCATTAGTCACAAAGTAGAGAACGACGATTTCGGCTCATCTTTTTTACGATTTCCTTGGTAATTATGTAGTGTTATAGTGTACCCGTTAGAGTTAAAAAAGAGAACTATCAACTAAGCCTTTGAACTTTCATAAAAAGTGAAAATAAGCCCTTTTATAAGAGGTTATGTCCGACTGTCACCATTTGAGGTGGTTTATGTTGGAATTTTTTAATGAATTTTTTTGACCATCTTCTTCATTAAGTTTAGTTTACACAAACCAAATTTCAGCTAAAAATTCAACCGAGGAGGCATTCGAATGAATTTTTGAAGATAACTGCGCAGTTAGGCAGTGCAGTATACTTCAGAAAATCATTTGACTACCTTATCGATTGAATGTTTAGCTGAAATTTGGTATGAGTAAACTAGACTTAATGAAGAAGATGTTCAAAAAATTTCATCAAAAAAATCCACTGAAAACCGTCCCAAATGACGATGGTCGGACAGAGCCTCCTATAAAAGAGCTTATTTGCACTTTTTATGAAAGTTCGATGACTTATTTGATAGTTCTCTCCAAAAAATAGTGTACCCGTTTTGGGGGCATGCTCATTTTATACATGTATATACTTGGTAGAAAACTTGAATGGTAGAGTCTCGGGCAATATCATTATATAGTTAGTTACCGGTTACTACTCTCTCCCTCTCGTAAGAAAAAAAGTGATTTATGTTATTCATATTAATATTAATGTATAAAGAAAGAATAATGTAAAAATAGAATTATTATTATTGTCATTATTACTATTATTATTACTATTGCTATTATTATTATTATTATTAATGTGTTACTATTATTCTTTTTTCTTGTTATTGTTGTTGTTATTCTTTTGAATGCATCGAGTACTAATTTTTATTTAACATAGTGAATTCATGGTTAGGGGTGTTCACCGGTTCAAAATCGGACCGGAACCGATTAGGACCGGAACCGGAATCTTAAATTTATGAGGACCGAAGACCGGACCTATTACTAACCGGTCCAGACTGACCCGGACCTGAATTTTCCGGTCCGGTCCGGTTTTGACCCTAATTGACCCGGTTTTTAAAACAAAGACATAATACCATAGACTTTTATTTCAAACAATAATCTGATGTCCAAATCTGCGTAGTGAATGTTTAATTCATTTATCAATATTAACATATAAATGTTTACTTCCCTAGTGCACACTACAAACTAGCAGACTATATTTGTAGTCTTAAACTCTTGTAGGTTGCAACTTAAGAAACAGATTTGAGAATATTATAAAAATATATAAACTACAAGCATAGACCATATTACACACCTATAGAAAAGACACCGCATAAAAAACAAACTGCATTGTGGTTTCAAATCATAGCAAATCAAATTATGAAAATTAAGTTTTGCAAAAAAAAACAAAACATACTACTACTAACTTTAAAAAACAGAATGAAATAAGCCCCAAAAATTGAATGAAAACAGAATGTTGTAACTTGTAACTTAGATTTGAATGTATATTGGGTATTCCTGATTTAGTTCGTAAAATAAATGGGCCACCGGTTACAAGCCTTAAAAACGAAAGTACTTTTTTTTGGAAAATTAATTTAACGGGCCACCGGTCCGGATCGGAATTTTTCCAGGTTTGACCCGGACCGGACCGGAACCGGAATCTTAAAATTCTAAAGACCGAAACCCGGACTTGTATTAACCGGTCCGATCCGGAGCGGGTCAATCCGGTCCGGTTCAGGTCTAAATTACGGTCCGACCCGGTAAATGAACACCCATATTCATGGCCATGGGCATTGGTGGTGTGTTTCTTTTTTATCTTCTTCATTTTATTTAATAAAAATGAGTATTATGTTCATTTGCGGCGAAGATGGTTGTAGAAAATATTTGTATGTGCAAGTAATATCAGAAGGGAAGGTGTCAAACCCACACAGGTAGCTCAGTTGGTCGAGTGGTGGGAAAATTGGACCAAGTGACCAAGGTTCGAAACCTGCAGCGGTCATGTGGAGGTTACAGAACCTGAAATAAGGCTGGACCTCTGGTGCGCACGTGTATAAGGCCTACCGCCGCTTTGCTGACTGAGTCACCATGATTAACTTCCCCACCATCCTGTTGGGTCGAGGTGGGGGGCTCCAGGGGTGGGAGATTCCACCTTTTGGACCAAAAAGTGAAGGTGTCAATAGACAATGGATGTGCCGACGAAGGACCATGACGCGGGCGGCCACACGGGCAGGAAGTGGAGTGGTGCCATTGACATGAGCAATAATGCCGCCATGCATATAAATTTTTTTATTTTTCATTTTAATTAATTTTATTTAATATTTATATTCATGTTTTTATTTTTTTACATTTTTATTTTTTTGAAAGGTTTTTACATTCATATTAAAAATAAAGTTATGTTATTTCTTTTATATTTTAATTATTAATGAAATATGAACTGTATTAAAACAAAACAAGCATAGGATTAGAAAGATAGTCCTATTTAGGGAATTCTATTCCTGCAATTAAAGTGTCATTTAGTCCTATATGGAGAATTTTCGTAATTTCCCAAATACATATAGATGAGCTCAGAATTTTACACCTATCAAAAGGCCTTTTATTATGAATATTACTAAATTAAATATGAAAGACAAAAATATGACCTCTTTTAAAAATTTCCAAAACTATGACTTACCATATTATTATGACTTTTATTTAATATTGCATTTATTACTATAACATTCCTTTTTAATACATAGTAATTTATTAGTCACCGCTATCCAGTCACCCCCAACAACCATCATCGCCAGTGCCGCCGCCACTAACACTGCTAGTAACACCGTCGGCGTCATTAGTCACTAAACCGCAATAGTGACTACCTTCTATGTTACTGCACGCATCCCTCTCGGTGCCATAAGTCAATAGACCGCCTTAGTGACTACTCCTTAGTGACTACCACCGCCGCTATCACTTTTCGCCGACAGTGATTCTACTGTCAGTTACCAGCAACGTCAACAATTAGTGACGGTCCCCTCAGAGACTACTGCCACCCCCTTGATAGTGACTGCCCAATCAGTGAATCACCCCCAAAAATCCAAATAGTGACTCAAGTGTCCTCTATTAGTGACCCGTCACCCCATCCCATCATAAAAATGCCCTAGTGACCTACCCAAGTCAGTGAAATTCACTTTAGTGATTCAATTCTAGTGAATTATATTCGGTAACTTCAAACCAACACTTCAATAAGTAACCCAATAGTCCTAGACTAACTACCACATACCACCGCATACCAGCCTAATTGCCGTCACAGGTCACACATTGAATGCCATAGTGATCAGCCCCACCAGAACTGCCCCAACCCCACCCTACCCGGCTACCCCCAACACCAGCCCTGCAGAATTTTAGAACTCCCCCAACCCCGCCCTACCCCAACCAACACCAACCCGACAGAAGTGCAGAATTACCCCCAACACCTCCCTAGCTAGCCCTTCGAGCCCAGCCACCAGCCCTCTCCTACCCCAACAAACACGTCCTTGCCCCAATCCCTTCCCTAGCCTCACTCAACCGCTATCTCATTCACCCGTTCTCTTCAATACTTTTTGTCTCCATAGTCGTTGGGTTCATCGCCGTTGATGTCAATCCCAGTCGCACACAATAAAAAGGGAAGAAGATGAAAAGAGGCTGGATTCAAGATGGGGAGGGACGCGAGACAATGCAGCATCACAAGCAGCGGCTAGTGCGTGGCAATTGAGCAACGACATTTTTGTCCAAAATAAAACTAGTCATATTTGTGTCAATGACAAAAATAGAAGAACTATATGATTGTAAGTTAAATAATAATGATAAAAGGACAGCAGCGCCAAGGACACCATGTCAATGTATTACCTCTAACTTCCTTAGAAGATCATTGCAACTCAAGACTTTTGAGACAATAAAGAAAATGACCTTTTTGACTAGGCAATGAGATAAAAACTGATCCTCAATACAGTATATGAAGAACAATGAGTTGCCTTTTGTTGAATATTTGTCCAACATTGATTATTTTGAAGTAAAAAACACTTAAGGAATTATTCTCTCGATCAAGTAGACTGAAGTAGTCACCATCAACAATGGTTGAGCTAGGCTATTTAATTAATTGATAAACCCTCTTGAGTCTTGTCTTTATAACTTTTTTATCAAACTTTTTTCTCATTTCCATCATACACAAGAGTTCAACTCTACCCTTTATTTTTCTCATTGTTGATGAGTTCAATTCAATAGCACGAGAGGATCACTATACAAGTTTTAAGTGTACTAATTAAAATGCTCACGTGCAGTTTTAATTTTCACAATTATTAATTATTCACGAACAATGTCAATTTTTTATTATGGGAAATATGATCGGACTAATAAAATCATTTACAATAAAACCGATGGAATAGAAAAATGCATCTTCCTTAATTAGACAGTATGTTATAACACTAAATTAAGTTTACACTTTCAAATAGACTAATTTGACAGTTAGCATAATTATTCGACCATTACTAAAAGTCTAAAACCAAGTATGTTCACATATGTGTTGCCAGGCATGCATTATGCAGATATTTTAAATGCTAAGAAATGTGTGTAGAACTATGATACATTTTATCTTTCCATCATTTGCAATGGAGTCAAAGATTCATTATTTTTTGGTTTGAGATTATGATGGAATAAAGCAAAATGGCTCACTAAACTGTCTGCGCTTCTTTGTTATGAAGCAGCAATCAGTCAATGTAATTTGATGTGATTTTCACTACGGGTCATCCGAAAACAGTCTCTCTGTGCTTTAGTACAGAGGTAAGGCTGCGTACATCCGACCCACTCTTACCCCACCGTAGGTGGGAGCCTTTGCGGCACTGGGGTAAATGAAAATGAAATGAAATGTTTATATACATTTTACAAATTTTATACTTTTATGAAACTATGTTGAGTAAGAAAGATTTTGGTATAATTTTCATATTCAAAGTAATTTCGTATTAAAAAATATCATTGGTCAAAGTTGATTGTCATTAATTAAGAAAAATATCTGGTGAACCTTTTTAGGACAAAAGGAATACTCCCCCCGTCCCTCAATACTTTGCCAAGTTTGACTGGCACGTGGATTAATAAAGTAAAAACTGTGTGGTTGAGGATTGTGCAGAGGAGAGAGAATTAACTGGAATCACAAATTCTTTACTTAAAAGAGATAGTGGCAAAGTTATTGGGACATCCAAAAAAGGAAAGTTGGCAAAGTTATAAGGGACAGAGGGAGTATTATTTATCACACTACTGAAAAAATACGAAAATAAATGATAATCATTAAAAGTTTAATAACCAAACACATTATAATTTGTTCAATGTCATGTAATGTGAATTTCAGTTCTAACCCTGAAAACTATAACATACAATTGCCCTTGCATAAAAAATAGAAAATTTGCTAGAACACATTTGGGTTTCCAAAAAGAAAAAATGGCACACATATTACTATTGGGCTTTCTTAAGACAAAAAAATAACCACTATTTTATTTTCCAAAAATATGACTAAACTCTACCTAAGTCTTCCATTTCCCCGTCTGCAACAGGCTGTTTATCCTCCAGTCTCGCACTTCACGCAAATGGCCATTCATGCAGTGCCTTCAAGTTCGACGATGGTGAGTGGCGATGATGTCCAACGGAAACAGCTCTCACATGACGACGGGCGACGACATCTCTGTCGTCAATCAATTCTACCGCTTCCTTCCTTCGACACCTGGTCTGATCCTCACCCCGTCGTTGACCGCAACTCTTCAATCTTCTTCTTCTACTTTCTTCTGTCCGCAAACAACCGCTAGATCGATTTCCTTTAATCTTCTTCGCCCGACATTAAATTCCAATAGGAGACAAAGATCTAGATCTAGATCTCCTAGATCGATTTGCTTGTGCGGGCATCTAGGGTTTCCAATTGGAGGTGGGCGACAGTTCAAAAACGATTGTGAAGGTTGGGGAAGGGGTGGGGCAGTGGGATGTGATTGTTTGAGACTAGTAAGGGTTTCGTTGTCGTGGGTGATAGGCTAGGGGGTGTTGGGGAAGAAGGGTTGGGCTGGGGGGCTGGCTGGCGAGTGGGGCTGGAGAGGCACAGGGGCGCGGTGGCAGTTGCCGGAAGGGGCAACAACGACGGTCACTTGACGGGAGGCAGTTGCCAGTTGTGACAGGGCAGGCGGCACCGCCGGTGGTGGGTCACTGTGACCAGAGATGTGTCACTGTGGCCGGCTGACCGGAGTCACAGTGATCGGAGTTACTCCGATCGGTGTCACTGTGATCGGAGTCACTTTTGGCTGGAGTCACTGTGATGAAGTCACTGTGGCGGCAGAGTTACTGTGACCGGAATCACTTAAACCGGAGTCACTTTGTTACTTCAAAGTATAATTTTGAAGTTGGTCATATTTTTTGAAATATATACAAGAGGTCACATTTTTGCCTTTTATCCTAATTTTTGTAATATTGAGGACAAAAGGCCTTCCAAAAAATGACTTCTATTTTTTGGATGAAAAAATGACTTCTTATTTAACCGTTGATGATTTGACGAACAATTAATATAAAAAGTAGAGAATAAAAATATTCAATTTTAGAATTATTTTTGCTTTAAGAGGAGTTAGCATAACACATCTTATTTTTTTTTGAAAGAATAACAAATCTTATATATTCCGTATAATGAAATAACGAGAAAAGATCACGTGAGAAGTGCTCCTTAAAATGAGAAGTGATAAGTAGTTTTAGTCATTGGATTTGCATGTGATCTTGCAACGCAGTAAACTTATAGACTGAATATATTAACTTATAACCAATAAATCATAACTTATAAAGTTCTCTCCATTGTAATTACGAAAATACCACCGCGTCCAAAAATTTCCAAGGTCTCCACACTTATTTTTTGCAGTGGCATGTTCGTAATTATTTCGAGGGGGTCTATAAGTTATGATTTATTGGTTAGACGTTTAATAACCAAACACATTATAGACCTTTTCAGGATAAATGAATGTTTTCAGTCTATAAGTTAGCTTCGCAGTTCTCAACCTAAAGACGTACACTTCTCACCTGATCCGCTCCCCTGAAATAACAATTGATTTTTCATTATAACGGCAAAAAGCATTGGACAACCAACATGAAATACCAAACATTTGTCAAGTGTTCTTTGCATAGGAGTATGTATTACTCGTATATAGTTTTTTTTATAGGAAAATCAGCTTATATTAAAATACCAGCAAAATCACCAATATCATCCAGCTCGGAGAAAACACACAAGCTACACAGACCAGAAACCATAGCTCGATCATACACCCTTGGACCAGACTTAGAATCAGTCACCTCAAAAGAAGCCACCCGATTCGCTAATCCCCACTTGGGCAATTGTAAGCCAATAATTATGATCGATCTAGATTCTCTAGCACTTATCCTCTCCTGACTCTGACTCAAAACAACAACTAAAACGAAAAATAAGTCACCATGGGCAAAACATACCCACAAAAAAAACCACCTACTGTCTTTACCAAAATAGTAAACTAAAATAACAACAAAAAAGTTATAAAAAGAGCAGATGCTAGGCGAGTCTAGAAACCTAGACCCACCTCCTCCATGTTTTTTGCTCCATCAATCACCATTGCATCGGCTTCCTGCTCGTTCTGCTCATGGAACTTCAGCAATACTCTTCTCCTCTTAGGCTCCCAGCTTGATTATCAGCTATAACCGCCTCTGAGTTCTTACTAGCTTCTCCTTGCACCAGGACCATTGATAAACTTTCTTCGTGAGAACTCCCCATCAAATCTTCCACAGCCCTCTCACCTCTACATGATCCCTTCCCACCTTGTGTACCTGGATGAACCAATCATTTATTTCCTCCTGTTCCCATACCTCGGACACCCGCAGCTCGCAGCCATGGACCGTAAGGTTTTATCAAGTCCTCGGCTCCCTTATTGTACTCCAATGGACAAAAACGGTCTGCATGCCCAATAAGACCACACACAAAGCAAAAACTTGGGAGTTTCTCATATCTCAGATCTACCCAAAAACAACTCCCCTCACTTTACCAAGTTTTATTTTTCTGCGCAGAGGCTTATTTATATCCAAACAAACTTTCAACCGCATATAAGGCCTCCAGATTTCATCAAACTGTTTTTCCTCAGCATCTATTAATTTACCTGTTGCGTTCCCAATTATTTTTGCAATTTTCAGAGTAAAGGACCCCGTAGGTAAATTAAACACTTGAGTCCAGAAATTAGCCCTATTAAGTGGGACTGACAAAGGCAATTCACCATCCTGTAAAGCATGCATGATTAACAAATTCTGCTCAAAAAGCCACGGGCCATTCTCAAGAACACGTTTCCTATCAACCTCATGAAAAAAAGTAAAAAGATACCTTTTATCCCGAATCTCTTTAATCGCAACTCCCGTAGCTGGCCTCCATATTGATGCCATCAAGCCTCTGAAATAAGGAAATTTGATTGATTTGTCGGTAACCAATCGGCTGACTACTGCAAACCTAGCCCTTGTTTATCTGCTTCACTCGAATCCTCTTCAAAATCGATAGCAATCCCCTCCTTTTCCTATTCCAGGACCAACCCTTGCCATGTTAGCATAAAGTCTGACATGGCCATCGTCTTCTCGCTAGCCTCACCCACCGACTGCATCTTTTGCACTGTTCACGAAGCAAAAAAACGTCTCCAAACGTGCCGCGCACACAGCAGTAAAGCTTCTCTTCGACAAACTTGTAGCTTAAGAAAGAAACACGAATAGAAAAACAAAACCAAGGAAAAAGCAACGATTAAAGAATTCTAATTAGTAGAAAACCCAAAGTCAATGAATTACTTTGCTGACCACAAATGGTATACACATCAAGCTTCAAAAAGATCCCAGCGCACCGCACGCATGAACACGGCGGAAAAACCTAACCCTGCATTCCGTAGGGAACCGGCGACAAAGTCTTCGCAACCTTCTTTAGTTTACTCGTATATAGTTTTTTGCAATTAAAATACCAGCTTTTATTAATGAATTAAGGTATCATTCGCTACATGGCTGCAGATACAATTCAGAATAGAACTAAATAATAATTTACCACCCGCATTGGAAACGGTTGCCCTTGCAAGTACATGGGCTGCTCGGTTCACGGATCGTCTGCAAAACCTGACTGAAAAACTAGCTTCAGATTGAAGTATGTGTCTAATGTCATCAATAATACGATCAAAATAAGAATCCCCTTTATCTTCTGACAGTCGTGAGCACACTTGTAAAGCGTCTGTCTCGACTTCTACTTTAGACCATCCTTGTTCTTTAGCCCAACTGCATGCCTCTCTTACTCCAACGGCTTCTGTAGCAACTGCAGACCAATCTGCCCGACAAGCCTCCCAACCTCCTCGAATGAATCTGCCTTCCTCATCACGCGCTAACCAGCCCCAAGCTCTCATTCCCCTATTAGCATCCACCCCCCATCCACGTTTATTTTTATCACCCCTTTAGTTGGCCGTTCCCATCTTTCATCCTCTTTTTGCCTTATTGAATCCTGTGTAGCACATTGTTGTGCCGCTCTCCATCAATTTAGCACTGCTGCACCTGCGTTAATGATTTGTTCAACATTGGCCTGCTTTTCCTTCCAAACCACTTCATTACATGATTTCCAAATGCACCACATCAGTGTGATTAGCAAGCAAAGCTTCTCCTCATTTTTACTTTCAAAAGCTGCTTGCATCCACTCCAGTAGGTTCTCAGCTTGCCCATGCACTATTAATTTCATTTTCCTCCATACAGTTGCTGCCAGAGGACAATCCCTAAACAAATGCAGGGAAGTTTCTGCCTCAACATTGCATAACCTGCAATTGGCTTGAATATTTACTTTTCTCCTTCGTAAATTCACAGTTGTGGGTAACACCTCATTCATAAGTTGCCAAAAAATGTTTTATTTTAGGTGGTATATGAAAACTCCACATACTAGTCCACCCAACCAGTTATTTACCGAGATTTCCCCGGTCAATTTTCTTTAACCACTCTTTACAGTACATTTCCCCCGAGTATCGCCGATCCACCAATACTCATCCCTTACCTTCCTACGACTAAGGGGAATAGTTAAAATGGCAGTTCTCTCAGCCGCTGAAAAAAGAGTTTGCAGACGCTCTATATTCCAGCCCGATCTATCCTCCTTAATAAGACATGCTACGTTCATATTAAATACACCTGTCGGTTTCAGAGATGAAATCATACCTCCCTCCTTAACTGGGAGCCAACTATCGTGCCAAACAGAAATATCTCTCCCACTTCCGACCCTTCGTCGAGTTCCTTCTCTTATAACTCCCTGTGCCTCCAAGACACTACGCCAAATATAGGAAGGATTACTCCCTCATTTTGCACAAAGAAAAGAAGTTTTTGGATAATACATTGCCTTGTATATTCTGCTCACTAATGAATTTGGGTCGGTCGTTAAACGGCATGCTTGTTTTCCTAGCATTGCAATATTAAATTCCTTAAGAGATCGGTAATCCAGACCACCTTTATATTTAGGCACACATAAAGCTTTCCAAGCCTTCCATCTAATTCCACGCCCTGCCATATCTCTCCCTCTCCACCAATATCCATTCATTATTTTCTCAATTTCTGAACATAAATCTTGAGGTAATAGAAAAACATTCATAGCGTATGATGGCATTGCTTGGATTACCATTTTTAATAGAACCTCTCTTCCTGCCTTGGAGAGGAACCTATTATTCCACCCCTGGATTCTTTTCAGTATTCTCTCTCGTAAGTAGCCAAGAATTTCTGTTTTTCTCCTCCCGACCAACGCTGGAAGCCCAAGATACTGAGAATTAGCATCATTCACCGATACCCCCAATAGTCAATGATGTCCACTCGATTTGCTTCGCTAACATTCGGGCTGAACGAGAGGACAGATTTGGTAAAATTAATTTGCTGCCCTGAACTGGATTCATAGACCTGTAGAATTCTTTTAAAGGCATCACACTCCTCCTTCTGAGCCCTAAAAAAAGGAAACTATCGTCACCAAAAAACAAGTGGGACACTTTCGGTGCCCCTCTTGCTATAGATATTCCATGGATCTTGCCCTCACTTTCCTGCTGCTTAATCAACAAACCGAGTCCTTCCGCAACTAGGATGAATAGATAAGGAGAAAAGGGATCTCCCTGACGTAATCCACGTTGTGGAACTATAGGTCCCAAAGTTTCATCATCAAATGGTATCAAGTATTCAACAGATTCCACACACTCTCTAATCAGCTGTATCCATTTAGGAGCAAACTTCATCAATTCCATAATGGTGACTAAAAACTTCCACTCAATCCTGTCACAGGCTTTGCTCATATCAAGTTTAAGGGCTACAAATCCCTCTTTACCTCGAGACTTACGCTTCAAATAGTGATGTGTTTCGAAGGCTATCATAATATTATCAATTATGGATCGCCCCGGGATAAAAGCACTTTGATTACAAGACACCAAAGTATTTAAACACCCTTTTAAGCGATTAGCCAAAATTTTTGAAAAGATTTTGTATATAACGGTGCATAAAGCTATAGGACGCCAATCACCAAGATTCTCAGGTTTATCTTTTTTGGTATAAGAACAAGATTTGTAATGTTTACCTCCCTAGGTAACTGCCTCTCCCTGAATATTGTTTGACAATATTTAACAACATCGCTCCCTACGATCTCCCAGTAATGTTGGAAAAAGTCCGGATTTAATCCATCAGGGCCCGACGCTTTATTCGGGTGCATGTCAAACACTGCCTTTTTAACCTCCCTCTCCGTAATTGGACGTAACAAACTAACATTCCCCGATTCGGTCATCGTTGCCACACCCCTTCGCTTGCCTTTCAACTCTTGAGGATTCAAACTAGCATTAGCATATTGAAATAGAGCTTGAAAATAATTTTCTACCATGCCGCCTACTTGCCTCCTCTCTGTTACCCAAACTCCATCCTCAGATTTTAGACCATTCATTTTGTTCCTGCGACGTCTCTATTTCACGGAATTATGGAAAATTTTTGTGTTGACATCCCCGTCCTTCAACCAAAATTCTTTTGAACACTAAATTTACTACTCGTATTATATAATCATAAATCATTAATGAAGTATAAAAAGTTTGGATTCATCTTAATCATATATTCATCGTAATTTCTTACATTTTTCATAATATTCTTTTAATATTTAAAAAAAAGTAAATTCAAAATAGAATACGAAAACAATCTAAAAACAAAACTAAGATGAAGACACTTTGCAAGTAACATAGATGACATCTCTTTGGCGTTCTACTTCTACCCCTTAGCGGCATCATTCTTTGGGACTACACGGCCGTTTCCGGTGGTAACCGGCAACTCTGTCTCTCCGGCGACCATGGCTTCCTCGCGAAACTTCTTATAAATATCACCCGTGTAGAACTTTCTAGTCCTAACCGCCAAGACGGCGGACACGGCGGCGCCAAAGATCGTGACGGCGGCGATGATAATGAAACCCAATTTAAAACACTCAACCCCCACACAATCCAATTCCACCCCTGCCTTCCTTTTCGTCCCAAAAGCTCTGTTTTGTCTCTCCGCCTCTTTGTCATACAGATGCCCCACCACCCTAACATTCAGCAAGTACGACCCGATCGGGCTCGCCACCGACCCGAAGTTGTACAGAGTGGAATAATACTTCAACCCGAAAAGCTCGGAGATTATGGCGAAAAGGAGCGGCCATTGAGCTCCGAAGCAGAATCCGATGATCACCGATGCGACGTAGAGACCACCTCGGACGTCGAAGGCGATCAGAACGTGGCCGGCACATGATATTACGAGGATGATCGTGAGCATCAGCGGTCTTGGGAATCTGTACTTGGTCAGAATATGCTCCGACACATAGCCGGAGAAAACCCTGCCGGCGTAGTTCCAGATGCTCACCAGAGAAACGAATGTGCTGATGCTCTTCTTCGGGTACCCGAGGGATGCCCCGATCTGTCCCAGGTTGTCGATCGCCGTCAACGTCCCTCCGACGCCGCATATAGTGGCCACCAGGATGATCAGCATGTCGATGCTGAAAAGGGCTTGGAGTATAGTGAAGTCTTCCCCTGTTTCCGGCGGCCGGAACGCCGTCCTCCAGCAAGACGCCTCCTTTTCTTCCGATACACTGACTACAGTCATGCCGCCGGGCGGTGGCGGTTGTGGGTGTTGACGCGGGGGCCATTGCGGGTGTGGGTCTTCCTCCGCCGCGACTGCCGCCACTTTCTTGGCCTTCCAAATTCCGATTTCCTCCTTGATGACAATTCCGAGGGGCAAAAAAAGCAAGATAACAACCGCGGTGGCACTAAGGCTATATTCAATTCTAGTGAAATCGAAATTCTTTTGGAGTATGATAATGATCATCAGAAATCCGGCTAATCCCAGAGATACGTAGAGAAATTTATAGAACACTTTGATCTCATGAGCGATCCTAATAACCTTCATAATTCGCACCGTCCGGAGGAAAAAGGCGGAAACCACCGCCGGAAGCCACCCGATCAACAAAAGCAGAGACTTGGAATCGTTACCGTAGATTGTGTGGTAGATTTGAGTAAAAATGGCGCCACTTAAGCCGACGAAGCCTTTCAGGAGCCCAAGAACGGCACCGCGGCTCTCCGGGAAGTTCTTGACACAAGTGACCAGAGCTCCGGTGTTGGCGAAGGACTGAGAATTTGCTCCCACGCAAATGTACAGACACATCTGCCATACTTTGGGTTTGGGGATTTTTTTCGTGACGGCCAGCCACATCATGAAGTAGCCGAAGAAGTTGAGGACGGCACCGATGAGGAGGACCACCCACGGCGGCATCACCTCGTTGATTAGGCCGGAGAGGATGCCGACGTTGGCGCCTAAGTCCTTGAAGAAGCTGAGTAAGTTGAGGGTGGTTTGGTCGTAGGCCAGGGCGGTTTTTATGTCGCCGGAGTAGAGGCCGAACATGTAGGTGGCGCCGGCGACGGACAGGATGAGAATGGAGGCGAAGAGCATGAACCACCGGCCCTTGAGGGTTTGCGTGGTTAGGCTGCCCATGTTTGAGCAGCTGCTTCCTCCGGCTGACTCCATTTTCTCCTAATTAGCAACAGAAAGAACAGAGATTTGATGAATGAATGCTGATAAGCTGCAGTAGAGTTGTTTGTGCTTGTAAGACAGTCTCACGAGTTCTTCATGCCCCTGTAAGGTCGCTTATACGGAGTATGATAAATAGACCAACACACGAATGCAAGGATTTGACTTCTCACAATATATCCCAAAGAAAAAAGGGTGTTTCTCTAATCCCCTAGTGTTTAATAACGCAATTTGGGATCATACATGTTCGAGTTTAAATAGAGAAAAAAGGACATCCCATTTTAAGGGTGACACGTGGGAAGAATGTAAATTGGACTTTATAAGTTGTAAGAAAGCGAATGGAGCTCTATTCTAGATATTTGCAGACATTCTATGCATTTTTACATAAGAATCTTTCATCGACGTTGTCGGGATTTAATCCGAGATTTACCTCTTATGACACCCCTATCTACGTGACTGATAGATTGTTTGAAACCTTGAAAGTTGAAAGAAGATGTTCTAGACTTGTAAACATCAAACGGCGACAAAATTAAACCTTGGACCTAATTAAATGAGTTCCAAAATACAAAAAAAGATTATTAAAAAAAAAGATTATTTACAAAAAAGAAGCTTACTCACACTATATATAAAGAAAAAATTTTGGGCCTATTTTTTTGCCATTTTTTCGGGCCTAGGGCGGTCGCCCATGTTGTCCCCCAGGACCGGCCCTGTATCTACCAGTTGAACTACGCCTACTGATAGTGGATTTAAACAGAGATGGTAATGAGCGTGTGGGGGGGGGGGGGGGGGGGGGGATATTATGTGCATATAATTGTACTCACTCTCTAACCGTCCCATTATTCAATGGATATTCTTTCCTGAACCATAAACGTCACGGATAACCGTTTCTTTTAAGGGGTCTTTATTACTTTAATACTAGTATAAAAATCAATATTTTTAAAAGATGGAGAACGGCATAGCCTAGACGTCTCTAAACGTGACGCGCCACATAAAAGTCATGTGCACTTACAAAGTGAGGAAGAGGGTGACCCAAATTAATTTAAACGTGAACAAATGTATATTGAAAAGGTTAAGTAAAATGTACTCCATATTTTAGCGAGCATGCACAAATCCGCAATGGCCTCATTACATATAAAATAGAACGGTTATTCCCCGCCCGGTTACCCAGTAAATGCAATTTTCCTCATTTTGACCGAAGCGATTCAGTGCGCGGATCCATCGGATTGATCATAATGTCATCACTAGTTTTAAAATATAGAAAAATGTCCTTATAGAATTATAATGGATGGTAATTCCCAAAATATGTCTAGACATTATTGTTTCCCAAAATATGACCAATATATCGAATGAAATAAGAATAAGAAATTGCCGGAGAATGTGCATACATGCCATGCGATCATATTAAATATGAAAAAAGATGTGAGTCATATTTTTAAAAACACATAATGTTTTAGTAATAGGTGAACTAATTCCAGTTAATTTTCTCTTTAAACTAGCTAATTTAGTGTGATTGAGATTAAGTTTCTAAAGTTTAATTACACTAGAGTCAATTTTTAAGGAGTAGTTACTAATGAGGACATTACTATAAATTAAGAAGATAATGGTCATACTTCAATTTAGAAAATATATTTTTACGCTCCCGTGTATATGTCATATTTTATCAGTGTCATTGACAATTCTTTTCATTTTAAGATGAATTGCTTGTGACACCGACAAAATTTTGAAACATGTTTTTTTGTTTGTGTGAATTGTGATAGGTAGTTCATCTTTAAAAATGATAAAAGTTATTTGTGACATAGACAATCTTAAATGTGCACACGTAACCGCTTTATTAGTGGGCACAACCTGTTTTCTAATATAGGAATCTTTTATCTTAAAACTTCACACGTTTACTGTAAAGTTTTGTATACACTCGTTTTTCTTGGTCCACACCTTAATTTTACCAATTGTTGGGATATAAGAGTCCGACCAAAATACTCGGCCCAGATACGCTTAAAGTCCAGAAGAGGTAATGGAGCCTAAAAAGTGCCAGACAAAAGGTATACTCTCGAACGGGTTCAGTAGTGGGCCTAGATATCCAGTTCGGGAACTCCCGAACGGGTTGAATCCCATACTTGGGCAGAAAGATATGTCATTCATAACTATGGATTGCCTCAATCGAGGAGGCTTGCAAGTGGCAAAGGTGCATTCAATGCTGGAGTATGGACAGTCAAGTGGCAAGAATGTGTGATCAAGTGGCAAGAGGATCCTCCACTTAAGGGTTGCTACGTCATCCATCTCATCTACCCACATCTAGTATAAATAGTAGCATTTAACTCATTGTTAAGGGTTAACATTTGTATACTCATTAGTCATATACTTCTCTCTAGCCTTCGTATTAGCAATTGGACCGTAACTCTCGTTCGGTCATTTCTCTGTAATCAGCACTTCTCTGCTAATACAATTGGACTATTGAATCATCTCTCATTTCTAAAGTTGTTTTCCATATTCAAAAAGTTGTGTTGGGCCTTTTAGATCCGGACATATTAACACCAACACCAATAAAGGAGGTATTTCAATCAATAGACTTTAGGTAAATTTTACCACTTTCAAAAGTAATTTGGGATGATATTACCACTATGATTTCTATATGTGAATTAATACTTCCAATCACACTTCTTTTTTGACATGATATATATATGTGTGTCAATTTTAATATTTTTTTTAAAGAAAGCACCAAACTATATTAATTTAATCAATAATTTGGAGTTACAATCTGTCAAAAACACAAAATCCGCTAACTATCTTCAAACAGACTTCACCAAGACTCAAGAAAAGCCCTACGATCAGACTTTGAGATGATCACCTCCAAAGTAGCAACACGAATCGCTGACCGCCAAAAGAACAACATAAAGTTCTTTCTGACCCTTGAGGTCATTGTATTCTTTACCACTTCAATAAATTCAAAATAGCCGAATAGGAATAGATCCCTCAGCCCTGATCAGACATAGAAAAACTCATCCAAAACAGAGAAATTTTTTTCGCTTAACATACGGGAAAATTGAGGCAAATAACGGCCACAAGCACCCCCAAAATATCTCTAACACAAACAAACCAAAAACACAGTAAAAAGTCTAAAAGGGCATACATAAAACTAGAAAGAAAAACAGAGCAATAAATCGCATGTGGCCAAATCCAAATTTGAAGCGTCATTTTCCAAACACTAACCACATGATCTCTCCATGGCAGCGTTTCTGAAGGGGGGCGGACTAGCACTACTACATCTTCTTCTTCTTCACCCTTCTCCTTGCGCATCACGTTCTCCTTGAATCTGCACATTTAGCCCCAAATTAGACTTGCACCAGGCAGAAGCTTCACACCATGAATCATAGGAGCACTTACAAGGATCTCGATGCTACTCCAAAATCTTGCCTAAACAACCTCCGAGCACTATCACATAGGGTAAGGATGTCAAAAAAACCCGGCCCGCAATGACCCGCCCTGGCCCGAGACATTTGGGGCGGGTCTGGCCCGCCCTGTCTTGCAAATGGGGCGGGTCCGGGTATTAGTATTGACCCGTGCTGCCCCGACCCGACCCGCTCAATATATAAGTATATACATACATTTTCTTAAATTATACTACAACTTAAATATACTTCAACATAATATGTGTGTATACCATAAATCATAAATTCTTTGATCTTGTAATATATATATATATATATATATATATATATATATATATATATATATATGTATATATATAAGATCATGTGAGAAGTGCCCCTTAAAATGAGAAGTGAGAAGTAATCTTAGTCCTTGGATTTGCATGTGATCTTGCAACACAGTAAACTTATAGACTGAATATAGGAACTTATGACCAATAAATAATAACTTATAAAGCTCTCCATCATAATTACGAAAAGGCCACCGCGTCCAAAATTTTTCAAGGTTTCGAGGCCTATTTTTTTGCGGTGGCATTTTTCGTAATTATTTTCGACGGGGTCTATAAGTTATGATTTATGGGTTAAAAGTTCGTATTTTTAGTTTATTAGTTAAACTTCGCAGTTCTCAGCCTAAGAGCACTTCTCACCTCATCCGCTCCCTATATATATAGGTTTTGGTTCAAATAAGAACATGATCTTATGAGAAAAATGAGAATGAATCTGGACCGTTAGATTTGCTTTATGTGAAATTCAATGTGCATTGGATGAATCTATAATGTGTATTAGGTGAAATTGAAATGTGCAGCACAAATGGTACAATGTAGTGACGTTATGTGAAGCTAAATTGTGCATTAGGTGAATTTGAAATGTGCACTAGATGAAACTAAAATGTGCAGAATAAAAGGTACGATGTGATGTTATTTTTTTACCTTTTATTCTCTGCACATTTCAGTTTCACCTATTGCACATGTGAGTTTAAATTTTAATTATGCACATTTCAATATCATTTAATGCACATTTCGGTTTCACCAAATGCACAATTCAGTTCCACATAATTCAATCCAACGGTCCAGATTCATTCTCATTTCTCTCTTAAGATCCGTTCTTACCGGAACCGCTCCCTATATATATATTAGATTGAGATGAACGACGGATTATCAATGTCTTCTTTATATATAGCATTTTAATACATATATATATTCAAGTATTAATATAATTAAATAGATTAACTATTCAAGTCTAAGTGATTTTTCCTTAACTTTTGAAATTTCTAGCGTATCATGAATTTGATTTAATATATTAATTTTTAATAATTATTTAAAGATAAACTTTATGTAGATTCAAGTGGTAATTAACAACTTCTCACAAATAAAAATATATACTAGCTAATTAGGTTACGGCGGGTCGGGTCATGGGTCAACAAGTTTGGACCCGTGCAGGTCACGGGGCGGGGCGGACCCGCCCCGTCAAGTCACTAGACGGGCTTGGGTCTTGCAGTACCCGCCCCGGCCGCCCCGACCCATTGCCATGCCTAACCTAGGGTAGACCAAAACTGCCGGATATAGTGAAAAGGCTCACTGCCGGAAAGAGAAACTCCAGAATGCTAGGGAAACAACCGCACTACACCGTTTTATTATTGAATTGTGTTTTCCATTTGTTGGAAAAATGTGTTAGAATAATTGCATTAAATGGTCATTTTGGGGCAATTATTTGAGTGTGGTCCACTTCCGATTTGGGTCGGGTCAAAGTGGTTTCGGATTATCCCTGTTAAGGGCTACAATTCGATATATGGTACGCTCAAAACGGATAACGGGTGAATGAGAAATTGATTTTCGAAGTTCACTCGTTGAAATGGAAAAACTGGGAAAATGATGAGTTTCTAGTGTGTTTTATCCCACACCGGAAAACTCAAGGGATTTTCACCCCCTTATAAAGGGAAGTCTCTTTTAAGGAGTTAAGATTCCTAAAGGTAAAAGCTCTCTCTTACGCGCAGGGATCGCGCACCAGAACTGCTTCAAGCCGTTACATGGACAACGTTTTTGTCTTTTAATGAAGCGTTAAATGGACAGTTTATGGATGATTCAATGCCCAACGGACTGGTCATTGATATTATTCATGGGGAGATGAGAATATTAAATGACGATTTAATGTGTTTTAAGTTTTAACCTCTCTAAAACTTTAATTAGACTGAGACGAATAGAATATTGCAATTCCTAACAGATCATTCGAATATACGTCAGACGTGATGCAACATCGCAACCCACTTTCTGTAATGCATTTTTCTACTCTTTGAATAAATGGATCACTCTTTAGTGGATCAACTATTACAAAAAATCAATCCTCGCTAATAGACTCTTACTCTAAGTGTATTTCACTCTTCATATATTTTTCTCACTTTAGAAATTGATGCTATGAACAATTAGGAAAACTCTATTTATAGGGCTGATTTGGAGACAAAAGACAGTGCTTCCATATTCTCCATCTTCTCTCATACCTATTTGTTGGAGAGCTCTTTCCAAGAAGATGCTTCCATGTTAAGGTGTTACTTAGCAACTTCGGGAGGTGGTGGAAATCAATTATACTGTGGGACTAATCTTAACTTTTTGTTGTCAATGAGTTTTTATAGTGAAAAATGAATCACATATATGGTAAATAAAATAAATATGTATGCTAATAGTTTTGGTTAAGAGCTAAATTATAGGGAACATACGTACGTTTGAAGAGCAGGTTGTATATGGTAACACTAAATATGATTTGAAGTGGTGGTTGACAGGAATTGGTGAGTCTATGTGTATTGCCTAGTGAAGGATCTAATTTAAAAACATTGGTATTGTCAATCTATATAGTGATAAATGTATATGAAGTTACCTTAAGTAAATCTATATTAGAGTAAAGTACTATAAATGGGTAACTTACTCTAAGTTTCCAAATAAACATGAAGATTCACAATTATCACTAGTATATTATTAAATGTATATAGTGACGGGACTTTCCAAATATATGAAACGGAACCCATATTAAATTGGCTACGAAAATCTGGAGCGGAAAATGTATTATACATGAGCTATAAATTGGGTGAGAAATCTACAACAAAATATGTGTATTGAAATAAAAGAAAAGGGTCAAATAAGGTCTTCTACTATTATAGAATCATCACATAAGGTCATGTACTCATTAAAGTGTCATATAAATACGTCTACTTATAAAAAACAATTCAATGGGTCAAAACGGCCCATTCACAACCTTCTAATCCCGATTTTAGCTTACGTGTCGTTATTTTTGCCTTGTATTTAAGTCAATCATGACCAAATATTTCACGTCGATCTTATTATTTATTTCAAAAAGATAACCAAACGTACGCTAAAATCGGAATTACGAGGTTTTCAACGGGTCATTTTGACTCATCCGGTTGCTTTTTATAAGAAGGCGTATTTATATTAATTTATTGAGTACGTGACCTTAGATGACGATTATGTAATAGTACGTAGAATGCCTTATTTGACCATTTTCCCCCTGAAATAATAAATGTAAAAGAATGCAATTTAGGCATGAGTGGAACGAAAGATTGACAAAACAGGTATGGTAATATTAGATTGACATAAATGTAAACAAATCTATATGGTAATGAAGGTATGATAATATTACACTCAAAATTTAGATGCCAACAATATTTTTTAACGAAAGATGCCAACAATATATAAAAACTTAAACATGGTAATATTACAGTCAAAATTTAGATACCAATATATACCAAATTTACTGCCAATAAATATGTCATTAACAATTAATATCACTTACCGTGCAATATTATGGGAAATATTTAGTATCCACGAATTTAAATAAATGACCATGATTATAGACATGATTTATGGGGAATATTGTCAAATTGATTTGCAGGAATGGAAGATTGTACCTTAAAGAAGAATAGGAGGAGATCATGTACCAAAAAATGACATGTGACAGAGTTGATGTAGAAGTGACACGTGGCAAAAATTATAATCAATGTTACATTCAAATGTACAATATATAGATATAGATTCATCATTATTTCTAACTTTTATCTCTACACATATCAACTTTAGCACCAATGTTTATTATCAAATGCTAATTTTTGATGGATTAATTATTACATAAAAGAACTCCAATATTTGAAGATAGGCACATTAAGAGAGTAGTCCAAAGCGTAAATGGAGAAACCCTAGCCGCCGCTTCCTCTTCTTTTCTTTTCTTTTCTTCTTTCGATCTGTTTTTGCTCCCGTCATTAAAAATGTTTCGTTAATCAATACTTTCAAGGAAAATTCTATGGTGCATCTCTAAATTTCGCATGTACGGTACATTTCCTTACGTAGGTAAATAAAATAATGCCACATGGACATTAAAATTCATATATATTTTAATTATTTCCATGTGCTACAATATTATTGGTCCGTGTACGGTACAATCAAATTAACGGGTGCACCGTAGAACTCCCCTACTTTCAATTCTATATTATGGGACGAGCGAGTATATTATACAGTACGTATATGAAAAACATACTACACATAATGCTTTGAGTATGAATATAATTAAATTAAATGTTTTTTGTTTAGAGAATAGAATTGAAGAAAAATGGACTCCATTTTAGATGAAATACGAATTTAATAGTTTGTGCGTCCACATTAGCTTCATGGCCTGTTTATATAGATCAAGTGTCCATTTTAATGACGTCCAATTCATATCCCTAGTGGAGATGTTCTTATTATTGTTATTCTCATCCATTTTGTTTTGTTTTAGTATTTTACTTATTTTATCTTTAAATTTACACTTTAAAATTCTATGCTAAATTAGATGCACTGGTCAAGCAACACTTCTTTTGGCAGGTGATGGCAGATGTTCTGCCAACGGCAGATAAGCTGAGAAAACGGAAGGGGAAGATACAAGGTGGATGTAAGCTATGCAACGAGGAAGACTAGAGTCTGACTCATCTTTTTAAGGATTGTCAGGCTTAGCTGACTTCCGGCGTGTTAAGATTTGGGGTTTCATCCTAAAAGGCAATCTGATAGGAGGAGTAACTCAAATCTTAATATAGTGTTTAATTCTTTCAGAGATATCCGGTATGAGACTTTAACACCCCTCCTCATTACCAGACATTTCGTCTGGATCATGCTGTCATTCATTTTTCCATCGGTTCGTCATTGTCATTTTTTTTATAATCGTGTCATCATTTTTCATAAGAGGCTCACACCATGGATCGATTTAGCTCTGATATCATGTTAAGACATGAGGTTCCATCCTAAAAGGTCAACCTGATAGGAGGAATAACTCAAATCTTAATATAGTGTTTAATTCTTTCAGAGATATCTGGTGTGAGACTTTAACACGACGGCCAGCGTCTTCTTGGAAAGAGTGGGTGGAGAATCTGTTCAGTGCTTTGACAAAGGAGGATCTATGCATATTTATTACTCTCCTGTGGGACATAAGGAAGGAATGTAACGAGATGGTATGGAATAACTAGTGTTTTAATGCTTTACAGGTGATAAATATGGGAGCTTCTAGGATGGCAGACTGCACAGGACTTTGCGGGGACAAGTAGAGCAACGATGGTAGTCGAGATCCGTTGGACCAAACCGGACGCCGGAACCATTAAGATCAATGTTGATGGAGCTACTAATGACTGCCTGGGAAGACGAGCCTGGGGATGTATTGCAAGAGACCACAACGACGAGTTTATTCGAGGTGGATGTGAATCTCACACAATGGGCTGGTCGACAAGCATTACGGAGGCACTTGATGTTCGAGCGGCACTCATATGGGCGAAGAATCAAGGATGAAATTAGATTGTGTTAGAGATAGATGCATAAATGATCACGACACGGTTGGCGGAAAGCTCAGTATTTCTTATTCAGGTATTATAGTTGATGATATTAGACACATTCTTTAGAATGAAGCTAAGCAGGAGCGGAGCTGATTTCACTTCAAGCCCCCGGGATATAATACAAGTATTAAAATGTAAATGGAAATTTGCAATTTTGGTTCCAAAAATGTACTATGTGCTCGTTTTTAGTCCTGATACTTCACTTGCTCACAAATTTGGTCATGTAACTAATACTCCCTCCGGTCCTAAATAAACTTCACATTTTGACTTCAGACAAATTAAGGAAATAAATGTGACTTTACTATAGAGTACACTGTTGTGACATTGTTTGACACTGTTTGACACTGTTTTGCACTGTTTTGATGTAGATAATTTGTCAAATAAGGAAGAGAGAAGAAGTGTGAAGTTTATTTTGGACCTACCCAAAATGAAAAGTATGAAGTTTATTTAGGACCGGAGGGAGTATTTTTTGCAATTTAAGTACTTTTCCACCAGAAAGTATACTTTCCTACAAATAATTCACCGCAAAATATGTCGCTAATGTTGATTTTTTGTGCCAAAAAGTGTACTTTCATGTGGAAATTTCCTTAGACTACAAAGACCTATTAATTAGAGTAACAAATCAGCATGCGAGTAAAGTTGTGGGACTAATAATGGGGACAACAAAAAATTACAGGACTAAAATTGCAATATCTCCCAAATATAAAATTTAACTAGAGACTTAAGAATTGCCTAATTGCCTTCATAATTTTTTTTTGGAGGGGGGGGGGGGGGGGGGGGGACATGGCCCCCTTAACTTAGTACGTACCTCGTCCCCTGAAGCTAGGTTTGTTGTCCAATTCTGTATACGATCCGCGAATCATGTGGCCATAAGTTTGATAGGGCCGCATTATTCAATGCAGGTAGTGGTTCTTTGGATGTTATTTTGTCTTGTATTTCGAGTCAGATGACAAATGACTGTTTTAATTAATATATGGAGTTTCTTCTTCTAAAAAAAGATTGCACCGGTCAAGCTGTTTGAAAAATCCACATGCATGCGAGCACACATATACATACATGTATATGTGTCAATATATATATATAAGATCAAATAAATAGAGATTTCATTGATACCACGTGAAATTTAGGCATGAAATGACGTTTTTTTTTAATTAACGGTATATAAGCAAAAGCAATAAATATTCATGAATATATATTGCTTTGAGTATATATTTAATTGCTTCCATGAATATATGATGTTTAAAGGGGAAAAATTAAGATAAGCATAATATAGTCTTACCATTTACTATATCATAAATAGCATGTTTGTATAGGTATTTTTTAACACGGTAGTTCATATAAAAATATTTAAGAATCTCTCGCCTTTCCACATCCATATATATTTCTCTTTTCCTGATATATTTAAAGTGTCTCCAATATTACAATGTGCATCCTGCATATGTGCTTTGAGGGAGATTGACCAATAAATATTCTAAGTAAAATATCTTTTTCCTTAAACGCTAGTAAGTGTTTTTGGTAACCTGTTATCCACAATGTCAAGAAGCGCATATAGATGTAGACAATAGACATTATTGTTGACATTGTTGAATAAATTTATCACAAATATATAAAACCGTGGAAAGAAATAGAGAAAAATGACATTGATTTATTTTTATATGTTTGTCTCTCTCATATCAGATGTGCACCGTGCATATCATTGAAGATATTCTTATATTCTCTCATGCTTTAGATTATCAACTCTTGAATCGATCATATTTTCCGCACATACCTATTATATGTGTAACTTTTTCCCATAGTCACACCATCTCTTAATGCCTTTTAGAAATATTTTTGTAATTAGGTTTAGAACTATATATCACTTGGTATGAGTTAGGTGAGTGTGTACCTCAATAAAACTTTCGTTCGTGAGAGCCCCGTGTATGAATCTAAAAAATCTATTGATTATTTTTTGCTTGAATTGATTAGGTACTGATTTTTATCTTAGACCACTTTTCTATCCAAATCTTAACTATATTTTTTTATGTTTTCAAAAAATTTATTAAAATTCTTAACAAATAAACAAGATAATTAATTTTGAACCCGAGTGGCTGGCCTTTCAGAGAAGGCCATTTTCCGTAGGGGTGGGCATGGCTGGTTAACCAGATTTAATTTCGGTTAACCAAATTTGTGGTTAACCGATATACCCGGTTATTAAATTTTCAATACCGTACCCGTATCATAGTATTGGTTAACCACGTATCGGTTAACCAAATTTTCGGTTAACCGCTAATCGGTTAACCAATAAACCATAAAAGCGAAAGATAAAGGCTTGATTATTCTAATTGTTTTTAAATGTTGAACCTATAATTTTTTAATTGGGCATGATAACACTTCCAGTGATAAATAAATAAATAAATTGAGAAGTAAAATGAAGAGTATTATTTTATGTGTAGTTTTGTACATCTGGTTTCATCTAAGCATATATACATACGTACGGTGCTAAGCAAAGTGAAAGAAGGAATGAATAATTACTAAATAAATAAGGGAATAATTAATAATACATATGGAAAAATCTAGAAATATCTCCTTGACCATAATATTGCTCCACGTAAATGATGCTTGCATATCCAGATATCCTCTTGGTAACGGTTGTCTTCAACTCTTCAAGGAAGTATGGACTAACTGGGAAGCAAGAGCATAACAGTAGAGGAAATCAGTATCACACTGTATGATACAATATTGAAATTTTAGTTATTGGTTAACCGATTAACATAATCTTAAAATCCTAACCGTACCGTGAACCGTTTGTTCTCAACGGTCAATTAACCGTACCGTGACTTTTTACAAAATCGGTACGGTTAACCGAAAAATACACCGGTTTTTCGGTTTTTTTTATTCGATTAAGCGGTTACGGTATTTTGTGCCCACTCCTAATTTTCCGTTGTTCCCAAACATTTCCATTCGTGTGCAAGGTCTACATTCTGCAATCCTTGAAGATAACACCCCATAGTCTTCTATCACTCATATTTCAGAAAGTGGTTGGAAATTATAGTAAGATGCAACCCACCAACTAGTGGTCAATAAATCGGAAAAATGGGTTGATGTGACATTTAATTACTATGTCAACCTAGATACCTATATGTTGTTTCATTATTTCATAATTTAATTGATTAATATGTATGGTAGTATTTAATGTTAGAGTTTTTTCCGTATTAATGTTAATTAATTAATTAATTACGAAAATAGGATTGAGTTAAAAGTATTTACCAATATACTGCTGGGTTAATCATGATCGGGATAAGTCGCCCAACGGTTGGGCAACTTATAAGTCGGCAAATGGTTTGGCGACTTATAAGTCGCCCAACCGTTGGGCGACTTTCCTTTAAGTAAAATCGTTGGCCAGCCAACGAAACAGAAAGACGCAAACCCAATCCCCCAAATCCCCCAGCCGCAGCGACGAAGAGGAACAACGACCGAGCTTCGGCGAACCTCCATCTCCGGCGACCCCACTCCGGCAAACCTCCATCTTCATCTTCAACACTCTTTCTTCTTTCTTGTAGGTAAATCAAACTTCATTTCATCTCATTTTGAACTTAGGGTTTTGAATGTTAAAATTTTCAAATTTTTAGATTGTGAATTGATTGTGAATTGAGTTGTTGTGAAAAGTGGATATGTATGAAATGTTGAAATTTGATTTTAAATTGATTGTTGAAATTTTAAAGTGTATTTTGACATTTGGGCATTTAGGTAGATTTGAATGTAGCTAAATTTGGGTCTTGAAATGTAGACTTGAATGTAGATATCAAAATTTGGATATTTTCATAGTCAAATGTGAGTTCTTTGTGAATTATGACTTTTGGATATATTAGAATTTTGGTAATTTTTTCTATTGAAAATTTGAAGACAAACTCGATATCTAAATGAAGATTTCACCCCTTTATCTCACCCGGGGCACCGGCCCTTACACGTGGCATCATTTATTTGGTTAAATTTGGAATGGTTCTTTTAGGCATATACACGTGGCTTTTCTTTTCTGCTTAATTATTAAAACCCTCCATCCTCTTGTTTAAGGCAGTCCTAAGACATCGGTGAAGGAAAAAAAGAAAGGGGAGTAAGACGCCGATGAGTTCTTCGAGTGCTGAGTCCTGGTCGATGGATGCAAGAAGGGGAATTAAGAGGTGTGATTGTGGACTCCAACCACCGGTGTGGACTGCAACAACAGACAAAAACATGGGGAAAAGATTTTATGGGTGCGGTCGTTTCGAGAGTGGTCAAAAGTGCAATTTCTTTGAATGGGTTGAGGATGAAGAATGTGGTACTTGCCTGAGACGGATAGAGACCTTGCTCCAGAAGGTTACCAATGTTGAAGAGAATTTCCGGATGAAAGAATTAGAGATGCAAGCTGAAATCAAGAGTTGTGTTCGTGGGATTGATCTTCTGAAACTCCACAATATGGAAGAGGAACTTAAGATGTCAAAGAAAGGCAATGGGACTTTCTCCTGGAATGTAGTGTGGTTCGGGTTGTTTGTTATCATCTTGCTGGGAAGTAGGATATATTAGCAGATGTTTAAGTGTTGTGTGATTGTATGTGGGTACTGATTTGGTTGTTGAATTTGATTGTATTGTTGTAATGAAGATTATGCATTTGGTTTTCAAGCTTATGGTCTTTTTTTTGTTAATGATCATGTTGATGGGAATCATATGTCTATAACGTAGTTTGTCTTCGATTAAAAAATTAATAGTAAAAATTAATTAAAAAATTAATTAGAAAAAAAGAATTAGTATAATAGTAAAAATCAACTAATACGAATTAAGAATTATTTGTTTATAGCCATGGAGGTGACAGCGGATCCTGGGCCGAGTGATCGTTCTGTCCTGACATTGCAGACCTCACACAGGAGTGAGGATGTTTGGCTTGGTCTCGATGTTCAGGTGGATAGGTGTCGCGAGCACCTGCGGGGTTTGTCGCATATGCACGTGGACGACAAAGCACTTGCATATGTTCGTGTTGCGGGTTTTTATGGTCTGCGCAGATTGGTGACTACTGTCCCTCTCGATAGAGCGCTACTCACCGCTCTTCTTGAGCGTTGGAGACATGACACACACACATTTTACCTCCATGTTGGTGAGGTGACAGTGACCTTGGGAGATCTTGCTGTACTTGCTGGGCTACAGGTTGATGGGAGAGCTGTTACGGGCACTGCTTGTCGACAGTGGGTAGATGAGTGTGAGCGGTTGTTAGGTGTCCGCCCCCTTCTTCGGACTGGCCTTCAGGGGTCATCCCTGAGGATGTCATGGTTGAGGGAGCACTTCCAGGTGCTTCATCCGGACGCTGATGAGGTGATGATCCAGCAGCATGCGCGGGCATATATCTTGATGATGATGGGAGCCTCCATTTTCGCTGACAAGAGCGGAAATGAGATTCAGGTGCTGCACTTGCCTATGCTAGAGAGGTTTGATGTAGCAGCACAATTCAGTTGAAGTAGTGCCACGCTGGCTTATCTCTACAAAAAGCTGTGTCGCGGCTGCCATAGAGGGAGCACAGAGCTTGGAGGATATTTGCTACTCCTCCAGATTTAGTCATGGGAGTATATCCACATTGGGCGTCCCCTTGTAGTCGCATATCATGGCATTGATGGACACCCATTCCCTGATGAGCCTCCACGTCTTCTGGGACCACATCATGTACGGGGCGAGGACCCACTAGGCCGTCGGTATGTTTTCAATCATTAGTATTTATGTTATTGTATGTTGAATGTAAGTATATTAATAATATCCATATTAATGAAACAGTTACATGAATCGTTAGATGACTATTTGTTGGTCTAAGTCGCATGTTATCCGCTACTGGGCTCGGTGTGTACGGGGATGCATTTGATCGGATGTCTGAGCATCAGGTATCGTGTGGGTAATATAACATATGCTATAATATGTATAGCATAAATACTAATTTTGTATCTTTACAAACCAGATTACATGGATGTCGTATACAACTGAGATGTTTGCAGAGTTGCCCCCAGCTGGACGAGAGCATAGTCACATATGGCGAGCACGTGTGTCGTTGATATGTTTTGACATTGTTGAGCTTCATTTGCCTGATCGAGTCTTGCGACAGTTTAGGTTTGAGCAGGTCATTCCACGACCTATTGACACTTATGTAGAGCTTCATAGGCTGGATAGACGTGGGAAGCATACGGAGGATTGGGCACTCAGACATGTCCAATACGTCATTTTGTGGGACAGACGACTGAGCTAGTTGTGACTGGGACACCGAAATTTGTCTCATCTGTTTCAGGAGACTACATGGGATAGTATTATAGCATTACTCGTTTGTTTGTGTCTCCTTCGTTCAGACTCCCTACTCATCATTATCAGCCTAGCTCCTTGGCCTTGCATCTTACGGTGAGTATACTACTAATTAGTAAAGTAAGTCATTTTATTTTGTTAATACTTGTATGTATTTCAATGTAATTGTAATTGTGTTTCATATTTCAGACACGAGCTTTGCAGCGTATACATCAGCGGGCTACTGCCACAGTGAGTGAGACTCATGATGTGGACATGTATGGACAGACTCTGACATGCATTGCCTCCTTGTGTTCAGATGTGTTGGGGAGAGTCGACTACGGCCATCTTATACAAATTCCCCCATCACAGGAGATGCCATCGACGTCTAGTGCAACGACGGCTTCATCATCCCAGACGCACCATGACAAAGTAGTTCTTCAACCACGACCACAGCGTAGGCGTAGACATCAGCAGCAACATCTCCATGATCACGATGATCAATATGACCATGAAAACTTGTGGTTTGTCTTTTTGTATTGGAGTTTTTCTTGCACAGTAGATGTTGTAGGAACAATTTACAACATTTCACGTATTTTCTCTTTTAAACTTTTGTATGTTGTCTTCATGTGTTCGAGTATGAATATTAGATGATTACTTGTATGTTGTTGAGAGTAGGTGTTATGTATGCGTTTGTGAACATGTGTGTTGTATGTTTTATAATGTGTTGTATCTGGCTCGTAACACTTAAACAGGAGAAGAGAGACCTTATTTTGTATTGGAGTTTTTCTTGCACAGTAGATGTTGTAGGAACAATTTACAACATTTCACGTATTTTCTCTTTTAATAGAACATATACTGGCAATGAGTTCGATCTATTTAATACATACTCTTAACTAATGTTTCATACGTAGTATATGATTAACTTATAAAGCTCGTTTAATAGTTCACAGATTGATTTTTATACGCGAAATGATTGCAAGTAAAGTTTAGGATTGTAATTAATACTTTGCATGTAAATAAAAGTACATCATTTAGTTATGTTTGTAATCCACTTTTAAATTATATGTGTGTTGAGATTATTTTATGGTGTCCAATCCAGTTAAATATCTTTGTATTTGTGTAGTTATTAATTAAATGTGTAATATGGGCTACAAATGTATATCAGCCCGTTAGCTTCTTTATAACCATAAGTTAGCCATCCTCTCCAATAAAAGGAGGCTAACTTACGAGAAACCTAACGATTGAGGCTTTAAAGAATAGAGGCGTAGAGATAGAGAGATTAGGGTTTGCCGCTGCTCTCCTTCTCGAGGGAGAGCAACGACCATTATCACGGTATACCAAATTCGTTGAATATCTCATATCTTTCTATCTGCTTCTTCTTCTTTATCTGCTGTGATTATGTGATTGTTACCATTTCGAGTTTTGGGAACTCGATGTTTAGGATTTCGACATTCTGAAAGATTTCGAGATTTCTGGAATTTCTCGATGTTTTGAATATTTCAAAGTTTGCAGTTTCTTGAAACTCAGAATTGTTCGAAACTTCACATTCTTCGCAGTTAATCGAAGCTTTACATTATGGCAGTGTTTTGTTTGAGGTAATATTCTATACCGGGCGGAATCTGATGTCCGGGATGTGAGATTCCGATGTTTGGTTCGCGGTTTTTTTTTTTTGGGGGAATGCTACATTCCCAAAATTGAAAAAGGGAATGAGATTACCGGTCATCTCAAACCCGATAAGTCCTTCGGTTTTCTAAGATTCCCGCACCTCTATTCCAAAAACACCCAGCCGCAACTCTCTTCTTCCTTCGAACGCAGCTCCCTCCTTCGAACGCAGCTCCCTCCTTCGAACGCAGCTCTCCTCTCCAGGTAATTTCTTTCTCTATTTTCAAATTTCTGCATGTGTTCTTCTACACCCTCCTTGTTCATCACTTAAATTCTCAAGCGTCATATTCCCACTCCTAAGCCTCTGTTTCTCCGTTTTCTTACCCTAGCTGGTCAGAATCTGTAGCCATGAATCTGTTGTTGTTGGAATTTTATGTAGCCATGAAACTGTTGCTTGGGGTTTCTGTTGGAATTCTCTGTAGCCATGAATCTGTAGCCTTGTTATTATATCTACTGGGACTAGATATATTACAAACATTGTTACTCTGTTGTAGGAATTCTCTGTTTTTTAAGAGAAATAATAGCGAGGAAACTCGTAAAAAAGCTAATAGTGCTAATACCCAACCTTAAGTAAGGTGGAAGCAGTACTTCAGCTTTTAAGTTTCGGCCCAAACAATAGGATTTCTGTTGTTGGAATTTTCATCTTATTATGATATAATAATAATGATTCAGTTTGCTTTATAGATACATACTATACTATTTTTCTAGGATGAACAGTAGGTTTGAAATAAATCCTTCAATATACTATTAGAACAACTTGAATAAAGTCCTTGGACAGTAGGTAAGCTTTATTTTCCTAAAGCATAAGGCCTTGGATAGTAGGTTTTTGCACTCTTTGCAAACTGCCTGCTATGATTTTTTAATGTTCCACATATTTGAGTAATATTTGAGTAAAGATGGGCTGTTTGGACATATTCTACTGTCCAACATGAGCTATGATTCTGCTATGAAGTTTCCTAAAGAATTTAGTAATACTTGTCCACATATTTGAGTCTTATGTATTATATAATTGTTTTAGGTTATATGGCTCGATTGCCAATTCAAAAGAAGATACACTTGGCCACTGTTTTAACTTTGCAAATGATGGAAACGGAAAACTTGTTTCTCATGATGATTTTCATTGCAATTTGTTTACTTATTAAGAGAAGTAATAACAGGGGAGGAATTACCTATGTTCACATGTTCAATAGGAGACATAACTTAAGGACATTGAATTTGTGGGAGATGGCTTTTGACAGCGATACTTCATGCGTTAATAATTGTAGAATGGATAGGCGCGCCTTAAAGAAACTATGTTATTTGCTTAGAAGCGTGGATAGTTATTTGCTTAATAAATTATTTTAATTATAGGTTGTAATAAGTTTAATGTGTTAAGAGACAAATATTTAAAGGGCACTTAAGTAATTCATCAAACATGGAATATAAGATACCAATCAACCAAACAACTTAATGTCACATACCCTTAATCGTAATCAAACACAAATGAGTTATACATTAATCACATTCCCATCTATATGACATACCCGGTAATCTAACATTCCCACGGTAATCTGATATTCCGTGAACCAAACATACCCTATAGGATATCTGAATGAATCTCTGCTTATCAAAATTTTTAGAAGTTTTCGATGTTCTGATGTTTTTCAAACAACAAGTTTTCGATATTATGAGGTTTTCGAAACTCCAAAGTTTTCGATGTTCCAAACAACTTGAAATTCTGAAGATTTCGAAGTCTCGGGGTCTGTTTTGCAGGTTGATTTCGCCATTATTCTTCGAGACAAACTCGAGATTACAATCTCGAGGTTTAAATTCGAGATTAGGGTTTTGAGGTATTGCCTTAGAATTTTCCTTAATCCCACCTGTTCTCGATATTCAACATCGAGAACCTCAACTTCGAAGAAATTCCTCAAATCTCTCTCTTAGAGATTTTAAGCGACATCGCACTGTTTTGGCCATAACTTTTGACTCGGTAATCCGATTTAAGCGAACTTTTTTTGTTGGAATGCTAACGAAAAGATCTACACGAATTCTGGGGATTTACCCCAGAACCCCTTTTCACACGCCCTTGCGCGCAGTCCTTGAGGGTCAAATCGCTCGTTTTCCGACAAACTTTGTAAATCACCGATGTCGAGGTCAAAATTTAGGCAAATCTGTTCAAATTCTTCCAAAGTCAAACCTAAGGTCAAAGATTTTCTAAACTACACTGTAGAGGTCCGAAAATCCTAGATAATTCAATCAACCTCGCGTCAACGGTCATCTTACAACAATCAACAATCAACTACTCACTAGTGGAAAATATGGATTTAATAACGGTTATAATTGACTTTTAATAACGATTCAGAACCGTTATTGTTGCAGCACCTATTAAAAGTCCGGTACTTTTAATATGGGTTCAGGAACCGTTATTAAAAGTTTTTTAATAACGGTTCAATTGGGCTTTTAATAACGGGTGCATGCCGATATTGTTGTGGCACATGTTAAAAGTCCGACACATTTAATAAGGGTTTTTACAAAACCGTTATTGTAAATTCAATAGCGGTTATACATTAACCGTTATTAAAGATTTTCAATATAGGATTAATCAACTCGTATGAAATCTCTTCCTAACATTTAATTCATACTCAGCTATTTCTAAATATCAGAATTTACACATATCATCATAGGAACATTTATCGCAACAAAGTAAACACATATCATTGCTCATAACTAATAACATTCCACGTTCACATTGTTTTGATCCAAAAATATTCAGCAAAAAGTAGGTATGAGTTCACAACATTCATCAAAAACTAACTTTTAGTTCACTAAAACTATGAGTTCACAAGACTCATCAAAAACTAGCTAAGAGTCTAAAAATTATATCAAATATCCGTAGCTTCACAGAAAAATGACGCCGAACGCTCTCGTGTCTCGTTGATTTCTTGATCAGTGAATGACTCTTGAACGTTGAATGCCTACAAATTAAATAATGAAACTAAATGAGTAAATACAAAAATCATGAAGTAAAAGAAATAACATGTACCGTAACAAAAAAAATCACAAGTATATAAGAACAAATAAGCTAAAACTTCACCTTCATCCAAGAATCAACAATACCACCAGAAACAACAATAGCCATATGCCTCATATATGTCTCATAACAATACTCATAACCACCTTTTTGCATTCGGGGCTACAAATAAACAAGAGTAAAATTTTATCACACAAGTCACTTACAAGTGCAATACCAAATCTGATCATTCCCTTACAACCAAAATACACATAAGTCAAGTTATATAACACATTACATATAAAAATCGTTGTTATTAATAGTTTCAACTAAGCAAGTTGCATCCATTGAAAAATTAAACACGACATCCAGAGAATATTATAAGGTTCAGTTTCCTAAAATAAGAGTAATAATATGCTATATGCAAAAAGTAATATAATTTACAAAAAAATTATTTAAGCGTATTTAACCAATTCAAAAATTGAATCCTTTAGAAAAGTACTAACTTTAAATCTATATAAGTAACTAGCATGGGAACGCGCGTTGCGCATTTCCCTAGAGATGATAAAAGCATGGCATACCAGGTTCAAATGTCAAGCATTCCATTATCTGCTGGATAACTCCCCAAGACTCTCAAATTTTAACAAATTCCTGGGATATATAGGTACTTTTATTAGTCTCAAAACAAAACTCAAGTGCGACTAAAACGAAAGGAGGTTTTTACATACATAGCAGAACCTTTAGGTTGCCTAAAGCATTTTGGGCCCTTTCCTCGGCCATGTATGCTTCAAAATCCACATAAAACAGATAGGGAAAATATCAGCATCAACGTTGAAAGGAATATCAGCAAAAATTGAAATTGAACCATAAATTGATAATCTAGTTCATCTACACAGCCTACACTTGTAGCATATGCAATTATAAAGCAAAAGAAAGTTGCCAATGGCCGGATGTACTTAGGAAAACCATCACTGTTACTGTTTATTATTTGCAAACCCATCTTCTACAAGGAGTGCAATGGATGTCTTTCAATATGAAAATAGAAAGTAAATCTTCACCGGCATTACCAGTGAACAACATACCTGTTGTTCATATCAGGTGTGCATAAGCCTGAAAAGAAACTTAATAAATCATGCAAATTTCGAAGGTCAAAAGAATAAACATGTGTAAAAAGAATACGAAATAGAATCAGAAGATCATTCAAATCACATACGGAATGGGAGTCGAGAAGGAACTTGTGAGAGAAGGTACAGGGCCCAAGCCAGTTCGTGGTTAGACTGTCACCGTCCACTGCACCGGCGACGACAAAGATAGAGATCTTTCTAAGATATTCTGGAGCACAAAAGATCTTGGGCAGGAGCCTTTTTCTTTTAAAATTGGTCAAGGAAGTGTTATCAAAGGGTGGGATGAAGGTGTCTTAGGAATGCAAGTAGGAGAAATTGCTTTATTAAAGTGCACTCCCAACTATGCCTATGGTGCTGGTGAGTTTCCAGTTTGGGGTATACAGCCCAATTCGCATCTCAACTTTGAGATTGAAGTCCTGCGTGTCAAATAATCTTAACAGCTGAAAATCTGATCACCTTCTTCACTCTAATCTTTATTATCATGTACAATAAAATTTGACCGCCACCTTTTCTTCAAGCTCTGCTCTACAATAAATTACCTTTGTTAAGACAGAAAATTCCTGCATAAATGAGAGTTTATCAATTATCATAAAATAAAAGAATATGAAATAGAACCATAAAATTATAGATAAAATTGTCTCCTTGAAATTGAATCTTCAAACTTGAGCTTCATCAGTGCCTTCTCACATTCCTCCGCATTTCTTTGCAGCAACAGGGTCGTTTGGGCATATTTTCTTGACCTAAACAATCATGGAAATAAAACAGAAAACAATTGAGATTAGCCCATTTGATATTGCTAAATACCCCTAATCGCCAAACTAATTATATTGATTTACAATTAAATCTAATGAATCCAAAAGCTGCTTCACTTTAGAAACATATTTAACACGTATCAGAAACACCATGGACACGCATCAAAGTAGCTATACACAAACAGTATAATGGATCACATATAATTCAAGCAGCAGTCAAACAGAAAATAAAGAAGAAAATAGAAAAAAACTGTTGAAAATTCTTGAGTGCATCTTTAAACTTCCCCATTGCTAAATAGGCAGCCCCTCGGCTATAGTAACCCTACAAATTCAGTGGAGATGCAACAAAAATAAGACCTTAAACAACCAAATATACCTATGAGAATTAAAAAAATAAAAAATACACTTTCTCTATGTCAGAATCACAACAACCTCAAATCAAAGTTCCAGACTTTGCAAATCCCTAACACTATAGAAGCTTAAACTCCTATAGTTCCTCATATGATATCCAACAAGATTTAAAAGGGAGAATCAAGTATATCTTTCTAAAAACACAAATGAATTATATAAACTGGGAAATAGCAATTGAAAAATAAATGAGAAAAATACTAATCCCGTTTCTTGTAGATAGCAAGGTAGAGATACTCCAAATATTTCTCATTCTTTGCTTTTCATATTATCAAAATGAAGCACAGATAAGTTCAGCAGAAAGTTAAACAATTGAAGGAATGATTAAATTAAACAAAAAATGAAATTGTACCTCCAAGCTTGAGAAGGAGGTGAGGATTGACGGCTGATTAACAATAAGAAACAGGGAACCAATGAGAACTTGCTTACTTGAGAAGCAAATTCCCCATAAAACAAAAATGAATATAAACACACTATTTGAGAAACAAACCTATTCAAATCTCTTCTCAATTTACTTTTGTTTTTATACATCCCGGCTTAAATTTTTGTTTATCCATCATAACAATACCTACCCATTTAACATATTTGTAGAAAATAATGAATCGAAAGACATCAACAGAAAACTATAATTAACAATTATTGAATTATAATATACAATTATAAAAAGTTAGAGATAAAACAACTAAATGACAAATTTAATTACAGTTATAAAACATTAGTGCAAAACGTAAATGACAAATAACAACAAAATTATAAGAAATTAACAATCAGTCAAATATTATCAAGTTATTAATTAATAAAAAGTGCATATGAGGATAAATGAGTCAACTTATTCTTATAAATGTAGAGCTCCCGATAGCAAAATTTCAAAATCCCATGCTCCTAATTCATGGCCAATTGCAGAAGGAAGTGAAGAAATCATCAAGGTCAGAAGCTATTATGCAAAAGACTAACAAATACTACTAATACCTGCAACGTTGGATTTATAGAAGTCTGGAAGGCCGGATTGCCAAAACCACGAAAGAAGAACAGGGCCACGAAGAAAGCAAAAAATCAGGCCGAACAACGTCTTCAGGTGGAAGATTTCTGCCGATGGACATAGGAGCCTACAGATTTCTGCAGGCGGAAAACTTCTACGGATCGAAAATGGGCTATGTGAACCCTAGCTTATGAATTGGGGAGGAGAAGCTTATGAATAGGGGGATGAGATAGGTAGATGTATACCGAGGAGAAAGAATAAGAGGTGGGAAGCAGACGTTGGGCTCGAGCGATCGGAAGCGTTGCCTCTAGGACTCCAGAGCTGAGGTGGGAGGTTGGTGGGCCTGGTGGTGACTTGCGGCGCTGGTCAAAAGTGGAGGAATGAGCGGCGCTGGGCGGAGGAGTGAGCGGCTAGGGCGCCAGTCGATCGGGCTTCGATTTCTCTTCCGCTTCCAAAGTCGACGTTGGAATTTTGAGAAGAACGAGAATAGGGCTTTTCTATGCGGTTAAAACATTTTAGAATGAACAATCGATAAGGGTTAGAACTAGAACTGACATCAAAACGTACTTCTTATAATTAGAATAATGACCCCGAGCTTGATGTACTTTTATGAATATTATAAATATGACCCGTTTTTACTTTTCATATGGGTTATTCAAAACAACCGTTATGGATTAATTTTGTATTTTACAAATTTAACCTCGTACTACTATATCATAACAGTTAAACATTAACCCATATTAAATCTTAGTTATAGAATGTATATTTTGCACTAGTGACTGAAGCCTCCCCTAACTCATCATCGTTGTGTGATCATCAATATGCTGAAACTCTAAATGATGAGCTTAGGGAAACCATCATGTGTGGTACCTGTTCAGATTTCTCCACACACATGGCAGGTATGACAAGCTGTGAGCAATCAAACTTTGCACATTCTGAAGGGGAGTTTAAGTTTACTTCTCCTGGCGCCTTACACCGACAAAGCAAGGAATCTCTTAAAGGATGCAACATTTTAGGGGGAGTGTTCAATGTTATCCTCCTCGGTGTCTAACAATGACAAAGCATACCGAGCGCTCCAGTTGAGGGGGAGTACAGAGAGAAAATCAAGAAAGTAATGAGAGAACATGTCCCTATGATTTAGTAAACCCAACTAAGCCTACCCAAGGGACAAAGCTGAACGTAAGTGAGTGAGTGAGCGAATGAGTAAACATTATGAGCATTATGAAGCAGAAGGCTCAAGTGAGCAGGGAAACAATAATCAATGATTAAGTCTGCTACCTCAACTGTCTGCTATCAATTGAACATTTACTCCTAGCCACTCAAATACTCTGGACAATCCCCATAGGTTCAGGACTGATTTAATCAGATCCCGGGTAGAAATCACTGCATCTTGTCCAACAGTGCATGCTTAACCCTACCCAAGACCACTCACTTGTCTCCCAACAGACATGTGTTTAATCATATTTCACGGGGAACAACATCTCTCATCACTGTCTCCTTCTGAGGCAAGTGATACTGACTACTGTGGCCTCAGCCCCATGACACTGAACTTTCATTGATCACGTCGTGTCTAGTAACATCACTCCCAAATGTTTTGAAATTTCTAGGACACATATGCACTTTTAGAGTCAGTTGCGGGTCTTCATGACCCGTGAGAACTTCCATATGGCTCATCTACTACAGATGTAGACCAATAATTGGAAGGAAGTCTTGCTGTTGCAACATACGAATCACCAACATTTTCAGGTCATTGCTTTAGAGTTTATCTCTATAGTGATGATAACGAGTGTCTACATGACCTCGGGGGGCTACAATTTCTTAATGCTAATCTTTATGATTTTGCCATAACAACCAGAGTGACATCTATTCGGATGCTTCACAATGACTGGTTGGAAGTCCTGTTAAAGCTGTAATGCTTCTATCATTTTATACAGGCCACACACCAGTGTTTACATTGATGATTGTGATAACGGAACACCATGGTGTCTCCGGTGTTTACTTTTCTATTTGTTTTTCTGTTTCTTTTCAGTTCAAAAAAAAAGAATAAAGGCATGACGCCCCGAGTCATCGGATCGTCATGAGGGGGAGAGTGGTCCACATGCTATTAACTGTCAACAAATCATTCTGGGACACTTCTCTCCTCCAACACTCTCTCTACTATCTCCGCAACTCAAATTGTCAGCTACGCTCACAAGTCAACCATCATTATGTTCCGCTGTGCCACCGACAAGTTCTCCTCAAATGCATTCATTCCAAATAGTTAAAAAGACTACATTGTGGAGGAGACAGAGGTCAAATATTCGTGTACTGAAGATGAATCACGTGCGCCCCTGATAATCATCAGAACATTCATTCTAGAGTCGTCACCGGACTTCATCCAAGCTGATCAAGAGCAATTTCTGGAAGGCAAGGATTACAAGAAAAAGATTCCGCAAACTCCGGCATCAAAGATCAAATTGCCAAGAAAACATCAAAGGGGAGATTGTGAGGATTTCTTCATAAAGCCTTCTCAAGAAGTCAAGTTCAAAGACAAAGGAAACTCAATAACAATAAAGACAAAGATATTCGTGCTGCAATGCTGATTCAACACGATTGAACACCAAGGAGGAGATTGTTGAGAATATTTGATGGTGTCCAATCTAGTTAAATATCTTTGTATTTGTGTAGTTATTAATTAAATGTGTAATATGGGCCAAAAATGTATATCAGTCCGTTAGCTTCTTTGTAACCCATAAGTTAGTCATCCTCTCCTATAAAAGGAGACTAACTTGCGGGAAACCTAATGATTGAGGCTTTAGAGAATAGAGGCGCAAAGATAGAGAGATTAGGGTTTGCCGCTGCTCTCCTTCTCGAGGGAAAGCAGCGGTCATTATCACGGTATACCAGATTCGTTGAATATCTCATATCTTTCTATCTGCTTCTTCATCTTTATCTTGAGAGATAGATTTTTGGACGACATTCGTGTCCGCAGGTCGCCCGCGCACACGAGTCACGGTTTTTCTTCTCCGTTTCGGGATTTGATCGGCACCCCCCCCCCCCTGCGCGTAAGAGAGAGCCTTTCCCTCTAGGAATCTTAACTCCTTAAAAGAGGCTTCCCTTTATAAGGGGGTGAAAATCCCTTGAGTTTTTCGGTGTGGGATAAAACACACTAGAAACTCACCATTTTCCCAGTTTTTCCATTTCAACGAGTGAACTTCGAGAATCAATTTATCATTCACCCGTTATCCATTTTGATTGTACCACAAATGCCTTAACAAGGACAATCCGAAACCACTTTGACCCGACCCAAATCGGAAGTGGACCCCACTCAAATAATTGCCCCAAAATGACCATTTAATGCAATTTTTAACACATTTTTCCAACAGGAATAACTTCGTATACCTGTAATCATGTGGGTCGTAGTTACTAGTTAGTCCCGTACTTCATATAACCCATTTTAGTTTTTTATATTATTATTATTCTATTTGTAATTTAAGCAATTTTCTACGTAATAATACTATTATTGGAAAAAATGGGGCCCCCAAACATGGTGGGTCATGTTCTAGAGAACATGATGAACATGTTTAAAGCCGACTCTGCATGCAAAGTTCTTAGAAAATGACTACATCACCCTTTCAGCCTTTGATCATCAACACATTATCCAACTCATTCACCAGCATCAACCAGTGTCGATCCTAGCAAAACTCGGGCCTGAGGCGATCATCATAAATGGGCCCTATATATAGTGTTTGTTTGTCATATACTCATATAATTCATTAAAATTCAATGATTAAATATACAAAACCACAATTCTTAAATAAGTCTTACATGATAACAAAACGTCACTGAATGTACTAAAAACTAATTAAGTACAACTCGTCGAACGGTTTTAGATGCAAAAGTATTTATCACGTCTGCATAATCTATGTCATCAACAAATTCCTTCTCAATTGATAACATAGCTAATCCATTCAACCTTTCTTGAGACATGGTTGACCGTAAAAATGTTTTTATCAGCTTCAACTTTGAGAAACTTCTTTCTGCACTTGCTACTGTCACAGGTATCGTCAGCAAGATCTTATATGCAATGTATGCATTAGGAAAACATCCATTCATCCTTTTCAAATAATTCATCACATCAATAGCAGATTTTGTTTCCTCTGGTAAAGAGTATTTCAATAGTGTCAACTCTGAAAACAACTCATCACCATCAACATCAGAACATCCACAATATGTTAAAGAAGTCTGAAGATTCTTGCAAGCTTGGAGTATACTTTCATCATCAACACCTTGTAACTTCCTCAAAGGAAATAAAAACCCAAACGTTTCTCTGTACTTCTTAAACTCTTTAAAGCGGCTTTCTATAGACGTCTGGGCTTTATCCATTATAAAAAGAAAATATTCAAGCCGAAAACTCTCCTCAGCTGACCGTGTGACTTCTTCACTGCTACTTTTATCATATTGCTTCTTTCTTCGAATAATTCGTTTTTCACGAAATGATGCTTCAATTCCGAGCATATAAGCCATTTCTTTGGCTTCATCCATAGATTTTTCAAAACCAGACTTTCAAAATTCTTCAACAAATAGCACAAGTCCTTGCATAAGATTTAGAGCAACATCAATATCCATATTCTCAGATTGAAGAAATTTACTAACTGTGTTGATAGCATTGAGCAACTTGTACCATATCACCACACCTAGCAAAAACTCGAAATTCTCGAGTTCATATATTATCAATGATTCAGCCTCACTTTTTGTCTTCGGATCGTCAGTGTCATTTGTCAAGTCGATTAAAGCTTCTCTGATTTGCACAATTTGCTCTTTTATAGCTTTGACACTTTCAACGTGGCTCTCCCAACGTGTTTGAGACAATGGTTTAACTGTCAAGCCTGTAACATGATCTTTAAAAATCTTCCATCGCTCTGTAGATGAGGAGAACAATGTATATATGCGTTGGATCACTCCAAAAAAAGACATAGCTTTAGTCAAAGAGTTAGCCATATCACATAATGTCAAATTAAGACTATGACAGTCACAAGGAGTGTAAAAAGCCCTAGGATTGACTTCAAGTACTCTTTTTTGCACACCTTTATGCCTCCCTTTCATATTAGATCTATTATCATATCCTTGACCCCTTATATCATCAATATGAAGTCCAAGATCCGTCAAAGCATCTTGCAGGTATGTAAAGAGTCCAAGCCCGGTAGTGTCTCCCACCTCAAGAAATTGCAACCAGTATTCTGTTATCATTGCAGCATTGCCCGAGTCATCCAGACATCGTATGATCAGAGACATTTGTTCTTTGTGACTAACATCTGGAGTACAATCAAGGATAATAGAAAAATACTTTGCATGCTTCACTTTTGCAAGTATTTTTTTTCTAACCTCATTTGCGAGCATTTGTATCAATTCATTTTGAATTCTACCTCCAAGATATGTAACATAAGTCTCATTATCCTTAATACGACGTAGGTGCTCTTTCATGATCGGATCAAACTCGGCAACCATTTCAATCATTTGTAAGAAAATGCCATTATTTTCCATGTATGGCTTCTCATAGCTTCCTCGGAATGCCAAGTTATTTTTGGCCAGCCTTAGGACAATAGCAATTATCCTTTGCAACACTTGTTTCCAGTGTTCTTTTTCTTTGTTGAGTTGGGTTTGTAAGGAAGCATCAATGACCTTATGATTAGTTAACCTAGTTTCGAGTTCGAGCCAACCAACCATACACTCCATATGTTCCTTGCTCACTTCATGTTTCCTCAAGCATCGAACCAGATTATGCCAATCATTGAAGCCCCCATTAGCTAATGAACTGAAATCGGGTCTTGTGTTTTTCTTGAAAAGCTTGCAACAAAAACAGAAAATTATGTCTGTAGAGTTTGAGTATATTAGCCATCTTCTGTCATTTGGTTCCCCATTCGGCAATATTCTTTTATATTGTGATGCTACAAAATGTCTCCCTGCATCATCTTTAGGAAACAAACAACGGTCATCTCTCTTGGGACCTCTTTCTACAATAAAGTCTCTAAACTTCTGGTCAACGTTCTTCCATTGCCCAGGATCATCGAACAATATCAGCTGACTTGGAGGGTCACATTGATCGAACTCATGATCATCATCAGCAACAAATGTAGGTTGGAGAACATTTTCAGGATCACTGTCTTTTTGTAAATTGTTAAGCTCAATTACTTCTTCATCAACATCCACCACATTTGCATCAACAGTGTCATGAAGGTTATCAATTATTACATTTTCTTCATTCTCATTTGATGCGCCCTCCTTTTCACCTGTTACATTTGGTGAAGATGTACTCTCCAAAGTGGCTCTTTTATTCGAAAAGTACTTATTAATGTTTCCAACCCGACTTTGAGTTAACGATTCAATACGTGATTTCCTTTTCCTCTTTTGAAATCCAGACAAATGTTTGGGAGGCATGGTGTTAAAAAATAAAAAATACATAATTTAGTGGTATCTTTAACAATACACATTAGTGATTTTTCTCTAAAAAATACAAAGCATATAATATTATAATTTAATTAATTGTAAATTGAGAATTCCATACTTGCAATTTTGATAAATGATAACCCTAAATAAAAATAAACAAGCAAAGAATGAACTAATATATACAAATAAGCAAAGAGTCTACTTGACATCATACCCCAAATGGACCCATATATCTGTTTATAATACTACATAATCAATAAACTACTCCATATTGGTATTAAAATTTTACATATTATACTCCGTATTTAAAAAGTTATTGATGACAATGAAAATTTCTTTTTTCAATTATGAGATTGTTTAAATATAGACAACAATCTTCAATTTATCATATCCGGCAAGGAAAGATAGCGGCCATCTCACCCTCACGTATGGTTTACTTCCAGCAGAGAATCTTATTTTAGCGACGAACGTATGATTAAGCAGCACGATTTGGCCAAACAATATGGGCGATTAGATTCACGGTGTTGCAAGATGTTCTTGCCTCTATATACCTAGCAAAGGTGTTTCCATCAAAGAGATTGTTGACAAATGGAATTTATTTAATTTTTATCGTGAAACTGATATGCGTCGTGTGCTTGAATATGACCTTGTTTATATGATCAAAATCTTATGGTTCGACATGAATTAAACCTGGTGATTTCCCCTTGAAAGTCCCTCTGCATTTTTCGGAGTCCTGAATTCAAGTCCACAATCTACCAATAGTTTATTTTTTTACCTTAAGGGTAGCAAAGTCAATTGGGATTTCTTTGGATAAATTTATATAGATTGATGAAAACCAGTTTGAAAATTTATGAAGAGCTTTCCTGAGAATTCGTGTGTGTCTTGATGTTGAAAATTAAACCCCTAGAAAGAACATGAAGATACAAAAGAGGCAGATACTCATTGAGTTAATTTTAGATATGACAAATTCCTCAATTTTTGTTTCGCTTGTGGTATACAATTGGTCATGGTGACAAGTTTTCCTACTAGATCTTTGGTTTGAGGCTGGAAGAAAAACAAGCCTTATGGCATGTAATTGAGGATGAGCAATGTGGGGGATAAGTGGTTAATGTTTGAAAAGGGGAGAAAACATGGCATTAACAATGATCCAAATATGGGCATATCCCCAACATGGAAAGACTTGAGTGGAAATAGCTACAATAATGAATAGGAAAAGATAGAAAACGGATAGACAATAATGAACCTGGGGAGTACAAAACAATAAATTTACGCCCACCGTGGGGCTCGAACCCACGACCACAAGGTTAAGAGCCTTGCGCTCTACCAACTGAGCTAGACGGGCCGTTGTATATTACAATAAGCATTGCGTTAAAAGTATCAAACCGAGTTCATGCTCAATGAGGGAAACAACTTAACGTTTCATATCACAATTAGCATGTGATATAGACAAACGCCAAGGTGTGCATGATTTTAAGTTTTACTGCATTGGGGTAATATTCTAAAATAATTAGACACTTAATTGTACTCATCACTCATTTTATATTTGTATGATTGATTAATGGAGATTAAGTAGTATTTAAATGGCTTTAATTAGACATTTTATAAACGATAAGATATCCCTAAGCACCTATTCTTACATAACCTATAACCCAATCAAGATTAGACGTGAATTTAAAGAATATGAGCAGACCTGAAATATGTTGATACTCGATCCCAGTTTTTTGTACCTTTGCATAATTGCATTAAATCTAGTAGTATTCAACCTATATGACTGAGATTATGTCACAAATTTTTACCGAGGATGTGACTATACAATTTTTTTCACACATACGGAGTGTGATTAAGAAGATGAATGTAGGGTTGAATATATATGTGTATCAGTGTATGAGTTAAGGTTTTGACAAGGCTTCTAAGGGGGTATATATAAAAAAATGTGGATCGGACCTTTGATATGAGTCTGATAAGCACAACTATATGACATAAGTACATACTGATAAATAATATAAAAGTCAAGTTATAAACCGAGTTGTATATAAATGATATATGTTGGATGTACATGAGCCCAAGCCCAATAGTCACAAGACCATATGTACGAGCTCATATTATCTCACAAGAAAAGAAAAAAGTTAATATTACTAAATGAAAAACTAGATTTTATTTGGAATCTTTTATAATTCTATCGAAACTTTAAAACAACAAAATATTTGTATTCGGCGTATAGTGAGTCAATCATTCAATCTCAAATGAGTATGAACGAGTTTAATCTACGACTCGTGCTACACGGCTACCGTCAAGTGTTTTTATAAAAAAAAAATTGATCTTCACATTACAATATCCCTCTTTATTTGGCCAGTACTCTTTCTTTCTAAGTCAGTCGCCGCGAGAGAGGGAAATGTCTTAAGCTTATTAAAATTAGAAGAAACTCATAAGAATAATTCTTACTTTTAGACATTCTATTGATAGCGTTCTATGTCCACCAAATGTATATATGTACTCCAAAATATCCTTATAGGACTATTAGACTATAGGAGTATTATGTTTATGTTATACGAAGTACATGAAAGAGTTAATGGCCCAAATTTAATTATTCTTATCTGTGTTTCTCTCACTGAGAAAGTGAGAATGGTCTTACTCTATTGAATACACTAGAGATTGCCCGTAGCAATAATATTACTGTAATATACCGTATGTACAAGCTCTCTCCAATGCCTACCCTCCTCTTCTCTACTGCACTAGCAATACGGCAACGTGAGCTGATTTCAGTGCAATTCTGGTAGTCCATATCAGCTACTTCACATCAAACCAAACATGCATATCAACCAACTAATCACCTTCTACGGCTACTTCAGCCAAACTTAACCTTACCAAATGGCCTTTGATTAATTCTGGTAATTCGGTAAATAATAAACCAGTGATGATCTAGATATGCATTAAATAATAAAAGCTTTTGCACAAAATAGATACACATTTACATTACTGCATGTTGACAATGATCTATGAGACAATTTTGAATTATCACAATAGTGGAGACCGAGCAGCAACAGCTCCAGTACCCCTTGTTCCATAGCCACCAATTGAATGAATGATACGGAAGTTATTTCAGACTATACTTGAGGTTTAGAGTTGCTTTGTAGAAGCCTTGTTCAGTCTTTGAGGAAGGATTTGCAGCCTGGGGTTCAATTCTGTACCTGAGTTTTCTACAGCCAATTGGTAACTCTGAACCAGCTTAACTTGCTTGGCTGCTATCTCAGAACGCCTCGGTAGAAGCTCCACCGCCTCTCCACCAGGTATCACAATGTACTCAATCACAAGCCGGACTTCCTATATATGAAATCATACACATTCATTTGCCCCCTCAATCATGAATAGTTTTTACTGTCAGACTGTCTTACTAAACTTTCTCAGTTTATAATTCATGTGGTCAGCTTTTATTCGTTTTTGTTCTATGATTGAGTATAATATTTTATCATATTCGAATTTGGTTTCGCGCATCCGTAGAACTTTTAGTGCAGTTTCTAAATATGTATATTTAAATAATAATACTAATATAAGTGTTTCAGGTATGGTTTGACATTATCCTCCATCTTAGTAAATAGCAAGCGGCAAAATTTTAAGGAATGAAGGTGGTATTTTATTTTATTTTATTTTTTGACTAAATCCTAAGCACCAGCAGTGTAAAATCAAATGAAATGGTTTACATTGGTAGTAAATAAAAGAAAATACTCCACTTTTCGTTCCACAATTATTACATCATATTCTCTTGTGGTCATTGGCTTTCAAATTTTCCCACTTCTAGTGCACCACTATGGATTTCTTGCTACACTCGGTCTTTCTAACCACTTATCCGGCAAAAATTCAACACAAAACTGGAAGGACCAAAACTAACAAAAAATCAACAGCATGCGCTGAAATGGAGGGGGGGGGGGGGGGTGAGTAGATGATATGAAGTAAATATGACCTAAATACCTAATAGCCGTGGAACCATAAGATGAATATTTTTTTAATTTAAAATATGATAAATGGTGAAAGGTTAAAGAGGCACCACACCTCTAAGGCATCAATTTCCTCGAGACTTCGTTTTCTTTTTGGTACATCATCTTCAATTTAAATGCCAAAGGGGCTTTTAAGTGATTTCTTTGAACATTGACAAAGAATCATACGGACCGCCTTGACCATTTGTGCCATTGTATTTGACTGTAATGAACCAATGACATGAAGAAACAACAAAAAGAAGTAGAAGAAAAAAAGTACGAGGAAAAGAGTGCACCTTAATAACAAAAACAGAAATTTGGTAATATTTGGCAACACTGCGGATCCAAGGGTTCTGTTTTATCTCTGCACTCGAAACCAGTATGGCGTCTGCAGCACCTACATCATTAGTTGTGTCTATTTCATCTTCAAGCCCCATAGCAGTTGCTACTTCTATTAAATCAGCTTCCTGAATCTGGAAGACAGCCACTGAGAACTGAGATTCAATATCTCTTACATTTAGCCACACCGGCTACATATTATACCATTTTCCAAAAGCAGATCAATCTAATAAACACACAACAAAATAACACACTTGCATTTTATAACCAAAATATGGATCATAGAGATGATGTGGGTGGCCTAGTGCTGTTCGCTAGGGTTTGGGAGAACTTTCATTATTATTAGTTTCTTATTAGTGATTAGTACTCCCTCCGTCCCAATTTGATGTTCCAAATTCCCTTATTTCATTATCATTTCCTTTCATTCCAGGACCCCCCAACCTCTTTCTTTTCCATTTCCCTAATCCCTTCATCCCTCTTCTTCTGTACTAGGACTCCCGAATTGGAATAAACTTATACGAAGTACATCCGCCGAGATGGCCTCTACTGAACAAAGCAAAAAGAAGAGGGAGAGGGAACCAGTCAGATTACAAAGTTTCATCCATAGAGACTTCTAAATCTTTACAGTAAACCAATTCAACTTCTTTGAAGGGAAAAAGTGAGAGTTCTTGCTTTCGCCGCTGCCACATCCCTAGCATCTAGCGGAACATTCTAAGAAAGACCTTAAATTTAGCTAAGTTCCTAATGTAATATATTAGGACCCTAAAACTTTCTCACCATGACTCTTGGAGCTAGTATAAATAGAAGTTTCCTATTCATTTATAATATTGATGATTTTGGGGTTCATCCATTTGTGTGTTCCGCGAGGATATCCAATAAAATACCTTCTATACCTACGTAGAGAAAGAGCCATACTCTGCCAAGGGCGATTAGGTCTTGATATTCTTAGCTTTCATTATTTTTCAGTTCACTTTTTTTTGGTCAAACCAGTAACAAAATGATGAAAGTTGAACCTTAGCCATATATTATAAATTAACCTACAAAAATACTTCTAGTTTGAATTTGCACGGTTTTTAATAAAGTAGAAACTGTGGGGTTGAATTGTTGAAATTTATTTAGAGAGAAAAACGATATCAACCACGGATTCATTTCCTAAAAGGAAGAGAGAGACCATTTAGGGATGAACAATAAAATAAGAATGAACAAAGAGAGACGGAGGGAGTGATATTTACCTTGTAGGTGTATACATACAGAGGTGAGGTCCTCTTGCAAAGAATTCCATTTGTAGCCGACTTCTTGAACTTGGGATGATCTTCTTCGTCATCATTATTGGTCTCAGAATCAACATCTTTGTCTTCATTCTGAAAGTGCAGATAATAACCTCTGTCCACTTTATAAACTATACTGCTATCTTCTTTGGCAACTCGGTTGTTGGTCCGTTCAGATATATCAGTTGAAGAAGACTTCATTGATGTATTCACCTCCGTTTCCACCTGACGAATTTCAAAGATTGGAGATTTTCCTAGGTCCACAAAGGAATCAACTCACCAGTCATTATAATCTTATGAAGAACAACCCACATCCAAATTACGTTAAGGGTATGTTTGGATCCTTGAAAATACATGCTAAGGCTGGGAAGTAATTTCTTATGATTGATTTTACATTAGAAAATGCAAAAGGAAAATAAAGTATGCTTATATTTTTTATTTTTCCTCATGTATATAGATTTATTAGTCTCTATAAACCATATAAAAAGAGAGTTTGAATAATGATCTAAATTAGTCTTATTAATTAATTTGAGAATATTATTTACTTTCTGACAATTTATCTTTCCTTCTAGTTTTCCCATCCATTGTCCTTCCTACACTTTCCATCGTATTTTTTGAGCTCCAAACAGACCCTAAACATACAATGAAAAATAAAAATAAAATGGCGGGCGTTAGGCCGTTTGTGCATAATTTACCTGCAAGAATGGCATCCACAGTTGCATCTAATCTATGGTGAACACGATACTCACTTCTAGATATCATTTCAATGGCACAGGTAAATGTAGACGGTCCTTTTCTCTCAAGAATTGTTTTCTGCACTTTTCTTTTCTTTGCTTCTTCATCACCAAGAGTAACACTCTGTTATCAAATTAGAAAATTTGATGCACAACAGGGACAGATGGTATTGATATCTGATATATACCCAGAGTCAGGAGACAGGAAGAACAAATTAAAAGTAAAACAAGAACAAGTGACGCAAAGTTAAAGACTTAATAGCATCTACCCCTACGGCCTACCCCCACCCCCAAGGGTTTTGTAAAATTAACAATTAACCCTCTAGGTTTCTAAAACAATTAAAATAAGCCTCTTGATTAGTTAAATCATCTAGAAATGACCTTTTTAACACTGGAAGTTTACTAAGTTGATTGTTGATATTAATAAGGGTTGTTTTTCATGCATTTAATAGGACTAAATATTCAATGTTTTATCTCAGAAAGAATCTTTGTGACAAACTTTGGGGGCTATGTAGTCAATTATTCCAAAAATAACTGGAAGGGGCTTATATGTATTTTCAGAAAAGTTGATGGTTGTTTTGGAATTTAACCAAACCATGAAGGAGGTAGATGTAATTAACCCAAAGTGAACAAGGAAAAGAGGAAATGCACCTCTATGCCACCAACTAGAAGCTGTAAAGAGGGATTTTTCATAATGCTCTCTATTGTGGTCCCATGTGCAGTTCCAACAAGCTGTACACCTCTCTGAGCAATTGTGCTGGCGGCCAATGCTTCATGTTCTGTTCCTATTTCATCAATTATAATAACTTGAGGCATATGATTTTCCACTGCCTCAATCATAACCTGCTTGAACATAACCAGATGAGTAAGGGCCCATTTAGTAAGGGTGCTGATCTTCATGAAAGTACCATCTATTCAACCAAATAAGTACATCTAAGTATAGTTATTCTGCAGCTAAAGATTGGTTCCACCGTTCCACAAAGCAAAAGACAAAAAATTGAAAACTCACATTGTGTTGCATGTTGACATTTGGAACCTGCATCCTTCTTGCAAGGCCAATCCCATAATGAGGAACATCTCCATCACCCCCAATCTCATTCGATGTGTCAACTATAACAACACGTTTCTTTTGGTCATCTGCCAACATTCGAGCTATTTCTCTACAATTACATAACCCCATTAGCAATTATTGTTTGAATGTCTAATACAGAATACATTCTACAAAGTTAGCCTCATTGAATACGCAATTAAGACTTTATATGTTGGTTTGTAGTTCAATATTTGGTTGACATTGAATGGCTTAATACGTTCAGCAAATGGTGGCGTGTTAGACTAGACCAATCTCGAAATTCGTGTAATGACACACCAATTATGAAGCCAATGGGATCTTCTTTTAGGCTTTCTGGAACCGAATGGTTTCTTTGAACTTAATGGAGTTATGATTTCATTATAAAATATCTAAACTAATGAGAAAAATAACCTAATACTTTAGATAGTTGGTTTATGAAATGAGAAGACTGCAGAGATTTGTAATGGAGTTATTTAAGAAAAAGTAACCATTAAAATGTTCTTGCCTTATTAATGTAGTCTTTCCAACTCCTGGAGGCCCAATAACTAATATGGAACCTCCTCCTTCAATCAAGTCTCTTATGATCTCAGCACTTCCTGATACAGCTCGACCGACTCGACATGTAAGGCCAATTATTTGCATTTTACGGTTACGTATAGCGCTTATGCGATGCAGTGAGTTATCAATTCCCGAACGATTGTCATCAGAAAAATCACCAACCTATAGAGTTGAACAATTTTTCAGATATTTATTACCCTTTGTATGTAAAAGAAGTAGCACGCATACACATAACATGATAGCTCCAAATAAGAGTAAAACATGACTGTTGTGCACAAATGAAAGTATTATTTAGTGTTAAAGAAAAACCTGTTTAGTTATGATTATTTAAGTCACATATGAGATATAAACAGACCAAACTAAACAAAATCAGATCAAATCACAAAGTAGTTTGATTATTAGGAAACATGGTTTGATATGGGTGACATTGAATTGGTAAAATATGAATAAAGTAAGAATGGATTAAAACCACACACATATTATCAGATATATTTCAGAAAATTTAGTAAGGCGGACACAAAAAGAGTAATAAGTACGAAGTACTACATAATATAGTGGGACGGAGGGAGTAACAAATTATACTACCACCTTTCCACTTGAATTTGAACAAGTTGTTTTTATGTTGTATCAAAGCTTTTGTCACTTTCTTTCTTATCATTTATCTCTACTCTACATGCACCTCAAGTATATGATTTTTACTCCTAATTCCACGTGGTGTCCTTCAACTATAAGAGCACATAATATCAAACTAAACTATTAGACTCAACTTGAAAATGATAGTGTTATTTAAAAAAGTGTATCTCTATCTAATTTTGTAGAAAGAATTTGGGAGATTTGCAAACGTGTGGTTGTAAGTTTGTAACAGCTATTAATTCTGCAACTTTATTCAACTTTCAAATTTGATCCTTTAACAAATAAATGTGTCTATTTAAGAACTTTTCTAGGGAAGTATATACTCCCTCCTTTTCAATTTCTTTGACACACTTTCCTTTTTTGTATGTTTCAAAATGAATATCACACTTCTTTATTTCCTTATTTGGTAAACAAATATATATCAATACAGTACAAAACAGTGTCAAACAGTGTCCAACCAATGTACTCTAAAGTAAAATTTACCCACTGATGTCAGATTTCTTTAAAGCTTAACTAAAAAAACGAGCCCAACCAAGACTGGGAGAGTGTATCTTATTGTTTAAAAAAAATCAAATTTTAACTTTAAATGTAATAACAGTGTTTGAAAACACCGACCTTCGAGATGGCGTAGCGAAGATCGTCGAGCTTCACAGGCTGGTCAGACATCACCCAATCTCCAGAAGGAAACCGTGCGATCGGATTCCTACCCAGATCCATGACTATCTCAATTAGCTCCCCGATCTCTTCATGCCTAACAAGCGAATTCTTCATCCTCAAAGGCACTATTTGAAGGAACAAATCTAAGTCAGAGATAGGATCATCTAGAGAGCTCGGGGACGACAGCGAGTTTGTCGAAATTGACTTCCCCGGTCTCCTAATTTCCGGTGAGTGAATCGAGGATAAGGTTTTTCTCTGTCCACGACGTTTTCGAAGAAAGACCTCAGAGAATGCGGCTGAGTCCGACTGAGACAGGTATGCAAAAGTTGAAACCGGTGTCTGCTTAGCAGAGAAGCATGAGCTTTGAAGTTGAACGAAAACAGACAGAGAATTCAAAAATCTCATACTGTCTTGTCTTCCTGACTTCCTTACACGTTTCAGCATCAGTCAGCTATGTAGTCATGTAGATACATGTAAGAGATCTTGCTGGCATGTGTGTGTGACATCATGGATTTTGAGGGAGAGATGATCTGCTATTGCGGTAGGAAGCTTGGAGGGGAATGAAAGATTCGTTAGGAATCTCCTCTGCAATCGGAAAAATCTGTTTACGACCCACCTGAAGGCTGAAGCAATCTCCTCTGCCACGTGGTTGGCTGCATTTCTGACCGCATAAGAAGAGCCGTTCTTTTTTCTGCATTCCAGATTTTTTTTTCCAAATGAGTTGGATTAAAGATAAGAACGTTTGTCATTTGTTATTGTAAGTGTGTAACGCTCCAGAAGACCTTCGGGTGCGAACAAAAGAGCTCGAGGTGTTCTGATAAGCCTTATTAGATGAGTCAGATTATCAAATGAGTTGCATTAAAGGATAAGAAAGTTGGACATTTGTTGTTGTAACGGTCCAGAATACCTCCGGGTGAAAATCTGCTAGGACTGAACAACTATTTACGTGTTTGGTGAAAAAATTAACTGATAAGTCTGATAAGCCGAAAAACAGTATTGCCAAACGGCCTCTGAATGCTCCATATGGCAAGAGGAATTCTCCGATGTCAGATTATCAAATGAGTTAAATTTTTACTTCTATATCAATTTTCTCCACAAAATTCAGCTTAAAATCAATCGCAATGTTAGTTAAATAAAATATTGAAAGATATGGCTTTATGCAAATAAACAATCCGCAGTGTGTTTCAGTAATTTTTTAACTGGCTAACTGGTTTCCCGGTTGAAGTTTAAGCTGAAATTTTGTTGATATATATATATATATATATATATATATATATATATATATATATATATATATATATATATATATATATATATATATATATATATATATACATACACGTTTCATTATATTTAATATTAAAAAAAAGTTACCAGAAAAACTAAAGTATTATCACATGGTTTATTTTTGTGAAATAGTTAACTTGTAGGATTGTTGTGAAAATTTGCTATGACTGAACAACTATTTACCCAACTTCGTCTCACTTATTGAATACGCTAAAAAGAGTCTTTTGTGAACATCATATTCCAAACACTATATACAGTCAATTCCCCACTGGTTCTTTTTTAAAAGCATAAATAAAATCAGAATTAATTTTTTAGAAGCGGGTTTCCCCCTAATTTCCAACACTTCAGTATCTACTTCTGCTCTCTAAAGGGGCAGAAGCAGTTTGAAGTAGTAGACCCAAACACCCTGTAATTTAAGTGAGATCGAACTCTTCAAGTAAAACCAAAATCTGTCCATTTTCCAAAGTAAACATGACCTAGTAGTAGTTTGAAGCACTGGAGTTGCCGCTCGCCTCCGCCGGAGTTTTGTTGTCGCCATCGAAGTGATGTCGTTAATGTCAGAGTGTCGCTGCCAACAGATTGACCTGAGTATAACTATGAAACTAGGGGAGGGACAATGAATTATATTAACTGATTATATTAAGGATAGACAAGTTATGTTTCGTCTCATTAAAAAAAATAAAACAAGTCATATTTTTAGAAAATTATTATATTTCTTAATTTAAAGCATGCATTTGTGCCTTAAAAAATACATGCCAATAACAACATTTTTCCGTTTGATAAGTTCACTTTAAATAAATCTTTAATTTGCAGAAAATTTCTAATATCCGAGTTTGATAAATTTAGTTAATCTTATGAAAATTTTCTTTCATAAAAAAAACTCTTGAAAAAGGTTTTATTTCACTTGGGGAAACATGAAAACCGGTGAACCGTGAATTAGCAGGAATGCTGGTATGCGGCGGTTCTCTTACGGGTTTTGAACTATTAAATGGGAGGGGTTAAATAGAAAATAATACAAAGTATTGAACCCGTGTTGCAAACATATAAGATGACACGTGATATAACCTCATTGGTTACAAAAAGTAATGTACCGAAACACTTAAAATTTTGACATGCACGGTACAAGGATCCTTAAAATTAGAATCTTCCTCTACACGTCATTGACTCATTGTACGTGTCATTTTGCACGCGATAAAAATATTTGTGTACAGACAATTTGACCATTTTACATAGACAAAAGAAAATTGTTTGTGTCACGATAAAAAAATTGTCTATAACACACACATTTTTTTGTCTATGCAAAAATTAGTTCTCTTCACAAAAGGACGGTCAAATTGTATGTGTACACAATATATGGTGTGTACAAATAGCACTTTAGTAAAATTTAATACACTCAACGAAATATTTTTACCGGACATACAACAAAAATAAGAATGTTTTAAATCGGATGATTTTTTGTTCCAAATTAAATTAGGTTATATCAGACTAAATCATATTATATTAGAATTAGACTAATCAATTCAAATTATAAAATACACATAAAAAGACATCAATCATATCATATCATAAAATTACAGTTCAATTACAGATATTTTAATTTGGGATTGAGAAGTATATTAACTAGTATCCCTGTATTATGTTCCTAGATGTTTTCCTTGGTGTCGAAACAGGTTTCATTTTCCTAGGAGTATATCACAAAAAAATCATGCTTCATATCCATCTCTTCTTTGCACATTGCAATTCACAACACTCTTTTCAACAGCAAAAAACACTATTTTCACATGGAGTAGTATAACTAAAATAGTGGCTCGTGTAATACACATGGGGATAATAAAACTAGACATAAGACTAAGGATGTTTTTACTTGGACTGTAATTCCTCTCAGACCAGACCAGACCAGACCAGACTTAGATAGTTATAAAAATACAAAGAAACCAGACCAGACCAGACCAGCAAATTACAGTCCAAGTAAAAACATCCTAACACGAAGAATCAGGCTCAGCTATTTAGTAAAAGAATAAGGGGTTCGGAGAGCGTCTAACAATCTAAGTAGAAGTTAAAGTAGAATAGATAAATAGTGTAGAGATATTATGATTTATGAGTCATTATGGTAGAGATTGTAGAGATCGCATGTAATATACTCATATGTTCTCAATTTTTTATAGCTGAAAGCGTGAAACACTAAATTTAAAGTCCTGCGTCTGAAGTTTAGGTTCTTCTTGACCAATTAAAAACCAATTTCAGCAAAGATCATAAGGTCTTAATATGTAAATATTGAATAGTTTTGTGCAGGAAACTTAGCTTTTTTAATTGATCAAAACTCTGTTGTCTAAGTAAGTCTCTCCTTTTGGAAGCTTTAAAGTTTTCAAACATTTGGAACACAAAATAAGGAAGAAAGCAAATTTGTTACTACTATATATTGTCAAGAGCTTGTGATATATATCAATCTAGAATTGTCACTGCTAGCTAGGATTATAAAATTTAGGTGATTGCTATGGTACCTGGCAAAAATACAAGTGTACAGTACCTTGGATGCATTTCATTGATCCAACTCAATATTTCATATTTTATTTACATTTAAATTATTCAATTTGAAATTTTTTATTGGTCCACCCCTTCAAGGTACGGTACCTTGAAGGTACCACAGAAATTGCCTAAAATTTAAGTGCCTTACATATTTTAGAATCCACCTTCCGAAAATATGAGGTATCTTACACTACCCTATCGTCTTTAATTAATACGATTATACATTTATACAAATTCATTATTAATTATATAAATCATTGTAGTTATTTTATTCTACTGGATTGCTCAATGAATATTATAAATGAATATTGGTATACTCGAGTATCTTTTTATACGTTATGTTTTTATACTCCCTTCGTCTCTGAATAATCTTCAAAATTTTCTTTTTCGCTCGTCTCAAAATAATCTTTCATTTCCCCTTTTGCCAAAAATTGTGATTCACAACATTTCTTACACATTCTTACGCATTTTTCACAAGTCTCCGCCATACAAACACACTATCTTAATCACCGGAGGGAGTATTTATAAGAGAAAAATGTCAAATTAGGGGTGGACAAAAGACCCGGTCCCGTTGGTCAATTCCGGAATGTTCTGGTTCCGTTTCGATATTGTTTCGTTATTTTTGTCTTGTACCAGTCCCGAACCGTTTAGAAAAAAACGGGACCGGGACAAGTAAAATATATCTCGTTCCGTCTCGTTGTCTCGAATCCAAAATTGTACCTTGTAATAGGTTAGTGAGGTCTACCAACAACTCATTATGTAATCCAAATAATAAAAGATATCTTTTTTCACAACTCAAATACCAATGAGTAAGATACTGGTTGTTTAACAATGGAGCACCTATAATTAAAACTCTAAACTATCTAGTATGAACTATGTACTATCATCTATATTCAAAAAAAGAAATTGATCTTTACTCCCAAAGGCTTCACCTCTTATAATATTCTTTTATCTTCTTCTGTTTTACAAATTTCTTGATAGTTTTTTGTGTTAGTCGTTCAACTTTTGTTTCTTGCAGCTAATTTGGTAGTTTCTTTTTTATCACAACTTTCTAGATTAACTGCAATTTTTTGTCAGAGTTTTTTTGCGATAGTTTTTCTCAAATAGTTTTGCTTCATTTTCGGGATTGCAATTTTTTCACTATAATTTTTTGGGATGTCCCGAACCATCATGTTTTGTCCCGGTACCGGTTTAAATGGGACAACAAAAGAACAATGTCTTGTTCCATCCCGTTCCGAACCGTTATTATAAACCGGGTTCGATACCGGGACAACACAATTCTCATTCCGTCCCGGACCGTGTCCACCCCAATGTCAAATAAAGTTTTGTACTATTATGAAATCGTCACATAAGATCATGTGCTCAAAAAAGTGTCATATAAATATGACTACTTATAAAAAGCAATTGAATGAGTCATAACGACCTGTTGACAACCTCGTAATCTTGATTTTAGTGTACATCTAACTATTACTTATACAAAATAGAGTTTCTTACATTTTTAGAATCTCAATAATCTAATGAGCATAACTTATACGAAGTATACCACGAAAGAGTTCGGCCCATTAAACCCGTTCATACTCGGTGGTAATTTGAGAATGACAACGTTGTTTACCCGCACAGGTAGCTCATTTGGTTGAGCGGTGAGAAAGTTGAAAGATTGGTCACTGGTCGAAATGGTGAAACTCACAATGATCGTGTAAAGATTACAATTGTCGTGTGCTAGACTGGAATTTTGGTGTGCACGGATATAAGATTTGTTATCGTTGGGTCGCTAAGTATTGATGTTCAACCTTTTGGAAGAGAGAAGGCTAACGTTTTTCTCCATTTGTATCGGTTGGAAGTGGACTAGTGGTTATTCACCTAATAAAGTTTTCCCACAGCGACAAATCAATTAAAAACTCCAGCGGGCAAAAAAATGTGCAATGCCCTGACTGCCCTTCTCATCCAAGCCTCGACAGCCGGGAGATACGGCAGAATGCAAAATTTGAGCAGCGCCGTTGGATGGCATTTTAGTCAATCCCATCTCTTGTGTTCAAACAGTGTATCTTATCCGCATCAGATCCACGTCGGCTAGAAAGCGAGGTTTCATTAAGATTAAAGACGAAGATAGAATACGGAAACCAATTTCTCCAGTTTAATATTACTGTCCCTTTTCCATAAAGTTCTCCACATTTGATTTTGACAGGAGCTTAAGAAATTGGAAATAAGATCGAAATGTGTTGTTATGGAGAAATAAGAAGGTAAATGAATGTTAGCCTCGTAATACTTCCAAAAAAAGAAATGAAAAGATTTTTTTAGAATTTAAAAAATTGAAGTGAAAAGAATTTTAGGGGATTGACAGAGCTACTATTCGTACACAGATTTGCAATATTTCTGGTTTATCTTTTATAATGAAATCTCTGCCTTTTTGTAATTTAATTGGCAGCATTTCTAAAAGTTATTAAGCGAGTATTTGCTATTGCTTTTACTTTAAAAAAATGATTTAAAAGTTGATAGTGTGAGAAAAAAAAGTGATTCTGAAAAAGTAAAAGTTTGTAATGTTTGATAAAATAAGTGTTTTTTGTATAATAGAAAAAGTGAAAAGCAGTTTAAAGTATCATTCAACCTGCTTCCAGCTTTTAGCTTATAAGTGTTTAATTTAAGTAGAAAATGTCATTTGAAAGCACCAATTCCAATTTTTTTAAAGCCAAAAGTTGAAAAACGTTTTTTTTTTAAAATTTTTCGTGAACTCTCTTTAAGATTCCTTTAAAAAAGAAATGAGCAATCTTAAGCGTGAAGTCTGTTACTTCATCCTCGAAATGAAACATTGGAAAGTTTTTTTTTTGAAAGAAACACTCGAAAGTTGAAAAGCGTAGCAGGGGTAAGAGCGTGTTTGGTAACATCAAAATCTGCTGAATCGATTGATTCCGTTGAAATGTACGAAGTTCTGGCTGAAGTGATTGTATTGATTGATTCTGCCGACTAATGAATAAATTATATTTAAAATATATTTTATTAATGAAATAGATATATATATATATATATATATATATATATATATATATATATATATATATATAAATGTTAAAAAATGGAAGTTAGTAATATGTATAATTTTATGTTAAATTATACATAAAATTATACAAAAATGAGGTCATAAACAAGATTTGTAAACTATTTTTATGATGTAAATAAAGTTAGTAATAAGGTTGAACATATGTAAAATATAAAAAAATAGCACAAGTATCCATTACTTTCAATAAAAAGTATTATTGGTATTATTACTATAGGAATTGTATATCAATTTTTCGATAATAAATTTTAAAAATTCTGAATGAATTTCACTAAAAATGCTCATTATGATTTTTCTACAATTTTATACAAAGTACTCTATTACGATTTTGTATAATTTTTTAAGTTAACGATTTTACGTGCAATTCAAATTGATTTATTAGTGTAGAATCGTAAAAATGAATCCCGTACAGTTTTACACATTAAATCCAGATATTAACAACCTTGAATATACTCAACTAATTTCCATTAATTTTCTTTATTATTACGTACTCCTTCCGTCCCGCAATGAACTTCTCACTTTCCTTTTTTGGATGTCCTAGAAACAAGTTCTCATTTCCTTAAATGACAAGTTAATCTACATCAAAAGAGTGTCAAACAGTGCAAAACATTGCCAAACAGTGTCGAAACAGTGCAAAACAGTGCCAAACAGTGTCGAAATAGTGTCAAAACAGTAAAATTTACCTCATGGTAAGTTTATTTCCTTAATATATGTGTAGGTCAAACTGTGAAGTTCATTGTGGGACGAAGGGAGTATTTTGTTAGTGCTTTCTTCCTCTATATGTGCAACGATTAACAACCTGATTTTTCCTATCATATCCTATACCTAAATGCACTACATTGGAGAGAGAAAATTCTTCTGTCGAAGCATTCTCCGTCTAAAATCTAATATGTAATTTCACTTTCCGCAAAAAGTAAAATCATCATCCTCCTATCCTATACCTAAAAGCACTATAGTGGAGAGAGAAAATTCTCCCGCCGAAGCATTCTCCGCCCAAAGTCTAAAATGTAATTTCACTTACCGCAAAAAATAAATTATCATCCTCCTATATACCTAAAAGCACTACATTTGAGAGAGAAAATTCTCCTGCCTAAGCATTCTCGGCCTAAAATCTAAAATGTTATTTCATCCTATACGGCTATACCTAAAAGCAATACACTGGAGAGAGAAAATTTTCACACCTAAGCATTCCCCGCCTAAAATCTAAAATGTAATTTCACTTTCCGCAAAAAAAAGTAAGCATCCTCCTACATACCTAAAAGCACTACATTGGAGAGAGAAAATTATCTCGCCTAAGAATTCTCCGCCTAAAATCTAAAATATAATTTCATCCTATATTTAAAAACACTACACGGGAGAGAGAAAATTTTCCCGCTTAAGCATTATCCGCCTAAAATCCTAAAATGTAATTTCACTTTCCGCAAAAAAAAAAATCATCCTATACCCAAAAGCACTACACAGAAGAGAGAAAATTCTCACGCCTAAGCATTCTCCGACTAAATCCTAAAATGTAATTTCACTTCCCGCAAAAAAATCATCATATATATTAAGAACACTCCTTATTGTAAGAAATGAGAACAAATCGTAACCATACATCTTAGTAAATTAAAGGCGAAAAAGGGATAGATGCACGATTATACGGTGGAAGAGCAATCATTGGAAAAATTACTTTACACTCAATAGACGAATCCTAGGTTAAATAAAGGGTATGTTAGTAATTCTAAAAAATCATTTCATATTCTAACGGATGGAGAGTGCCACTTTCCATAAAAGTAGGCAAACATAAATACTCAAATAATATAAAATGTTTTTTAGTTTAAAATTCATTTAAAATTTTAAATTATAATCCAAATTTACAAAAAATTATATCAAATTAAATAGTTTTTTATTATCTTTCATAAGACAGCAATATTCCATATATAATTTTTAATTTAAAAAAAAGTATAATATGTACTACGTATATAATAAACCATGACAAACATCTTCAGATATTGCACACACAAGAACATGTGTCTAACACACAACAACCAATATACAATGCGCACAAAAAGTATTATCTTACACACAATTTGTATATAAATCACTAGGACAAGTATCTCAATCACAAAAAACTGTATCTGATGCACAACAATTAAGAACTAATATCGAACACCTCAGGATTTCCATATAATTTATTAAGTAGATACTCCTAGATAGTATTATTATAATACACATGAACTAGTATCAACATCACAATAGGTATACACGATAGACAACTCATATCTAATACTGAGTATTGACATAGAAAATCACAACAAATATGTCATGCACAAGAATCATTATCTAACCCACAATCCCGAATAGTGCATTTGAGTGACGCAATAGTGCAGTAGTGAATTGTACAAATGCATATGAGTGAGCAAAATATGCAAATGTTAACACGCATAGTATGTTGAACATATATAAATCATGAATGTGCAAGTGATAGTCATTTATTGTGCAAAAAGAGAAAAACAAGTGTAAACGTGCATTTCAATGATATATTAGTGAGAGTAGTGTTTGGATTGTACATAAGGTGTGACGTTAATTTTTTAAATAAGGTTACTCATAGTTTGCAATCATTTGCACAAGAATGATGCAATAGTGATGAATATACTATGAATAATGATAATTACATCGGAGAAATATAAAATATAATGGTTAGTGATTAAGAAAACGAGAAAACCAATACAAAGAAGAAATAAATAAATTAAAAAAGAATGACACACATTATTTTCCTTCCTTTTCTTTTGTATAAACTAATAATAGTTACCTTCCAAGAAACCAGAAATTTCTATAAACGGAGAAGTGAATTAACATGAAAAAATAACTACAATATTTCAAAGGATTGGAACTTACTCGTTCCTTTCCTAAACTGAAATGCACGTATTAAGTGCAAATGTCGGTTACAAAAGATGACAAAAGAAAGTTACAAGATTGCCCTTGGTTAATGATTCGATCATCTCAGCACCATTTGTTATTTGGATGGTTTAGATTTGTTCTCACGTTCTCACGTTAAGACTCGTTCTCATTTGAACCAATATATATATATATATATATATATATATATATATATATATATATATATATATATATATATATATATAAGCAATGTTCTTATTTGATTATATATATATATATAGGTTCAAATAAGAACATTGCTTAATGTAAGAAATGTGAACACATCCTAGCCATTGTTTTCTCTACATCCATAATAATCATTTATTATTTGGGCATTATAGTAATCATGCACGGATAACTTAATTTGGTAATTATTTGGTCGATAATTATTGTGAGAGTATAGTCAACTAACATAGGAAGAAAGTACGTAAGTTTCTTTGGAAGAAACTTATTTTAGGAAGAAAGTAGTGCATTACCATTTTTTCATTTCACTTAATTGATATTATTCACTATTCTAATATTCGTATTTCTAAACATCTTTTTAACTTTGTGCACTATATATTAGGTCATGTGCATTACATTGAACTTCATTTTTATACACAAATTATATTTATTAATTAATCAATACTTTAAATTAAGATTCATTTTATTGTTCAGTTCATACGAGCTCTTGTGCATGTTATACGGAGTATGAAATTTATGTACGATGTTGGTTTGTGTAATAAATACCGGTAGTTATGCAATGGATAATGGTACTTGTGTGTTCAAGAACTTTAAATATTTTGTAATGAACTTTAAAAAAATTAAAAAAGTTCATGTTGTAAATTTTAATAACATTCTTATACGTTCATATTAAAAAAATGCATTTCTAATATAATAATTTATCTCAATTCTAGACATCATGTGATGCTCTTTATCCATTATTTATTACAAATTCCACTTTGCTACTACACTATTTGTTAAAGTTTTTCACTAGTAATAGTTAATTGTGCACATAAACTAAAACTTATTTAGCCAGTGTTGAATTACAACACTTTACACTAATACTGCAACACGCTGCACAAGTATACTTATAACATACACCATTAACAAAGTGAATTATTTCAGCACTAAAAACAATTGAATTAATTACAACAATATAAAAGTAATGTGTATTTTAAATGTATTGAGCACCTAAATTTATAAAACACTTTATTTATACGTAGTTCGAATTCTTTCCATACATGAAACTAATATAGTTGCAAGATAATAAATGCCAAATAGGGTGTCATCATTGTAGGGTTATCCATAAATTCTTTCCTTATTTATACATAAGGAAAGCATGTGCCGTTTAAACAAAACCATTGAAGGTAAAAAAATTAACATTACGTAATTGCCTTTTCTTATTACGTTCAAAAGCCATTTATTAGTTATGAATGTGGTTATCCACACAATATAGGAGTGCACTCTACAAGTTATGACCGTTATTTCCCAAAGATCAACGACTTTGATGCGTTATCACGTTCTCACGTTAAGCATCATTCTCACTGGAACCGCACTATATATATATATATATATATATATATATATATATATATATATATATATATATATATATATATATATATATATATATATATATATATAGGGGAGGGTTCAAATACAAAGAGGTCTTCCCATGTAAAGTGAGAATTAATCTATGCGTTCATTTTGAGATCTAATGGCTCAAAATGAGCCAAAAGTGAACTAAATTTGATAAAAAAACGTGGTGGCAATTTCGTAATTGAAATGAAGTTTTTTGCCATCGCGAAAAAGTGCAACAGAAACACGCAAAAGTGCAACGCGGTGAAGAGAAGGTGCAATTGTTCGCACTTTGCACGGGAGAACCTCTTTTTATTTGATCTCTTCCCTATATATATAGGATCAAATAAGAACAATGCTTAACGTGAGAACGTGAGAACGTCATATTTACCCCAACGTGTTGCACAACGAAGCTTGTATATTGCACATTTTCACATTTTCACCATATTTACCAAAATGCCACCGTGTTTATTTAATATAGCCTTAACTCGAGCAAATTGAAAATGTGCAATAGAATAGCTCCATTGTGCACCACGTTGGTTTGAATGTGACTGTTCTCACGTTCTCACGTTAAACATCGTTTTCACTGGAACCACACCCTATATAGATTATATATATATATATATATATATATATATATATATATATATATATATATATATATATATATATATATATATATATATATATATATATATACCTAAAAGCACTACACTAGAGAGAGAAAATTTTCCCGTCTAAGCATTCTCTACCTAAAATCCTAAAATGTAATTTCACTTTCTGCAAAAAAAAATCATCATCCTATTTCTAAAAGTACTATGATGGAGTATATGGCCCAGGAACCCTCGGCCCATAAACTCCTACTATTCTGATAAAGGCCCAATAGGCCCAGGGGGCACAGCAGGCCCAAAACATGGCGCCCCAAGTACTGAGCAACCCACGCAGCACACTGGGGAGTGCCTTCGGGCCCCTGGCCGAAGGCTCCAAATTCTCACAGGACGGCCAGCTCAAGCACACAAAGTTACTGGGAGAAAACGACGAAATTCAGTAGTCTTCGGCACCTAGAGCCCTCGGCACTAAGGGGGTCCCCGGTACTCAGAGCCCTCGGCTAATCACCTACAGCCGAGGGCACCTTTCTCGACATAATATCCACTCCACATGCGCCGAAATCACCGTACCAAGTACGACGTCACATCCAACAACCGCATTAAATGCGGCCACATGCGATTGCCAGCGCCAACCGGTTGAGGTGACCCCTCGACCAATGGATGCTTGACACGTGTCCCTATCTGGCATTTATTACTACTATAAATAGCACCTCATTTCCCCATTTGTAAAAAAGAAGCAAAATACGCTGAATACATATCTGATATACACTCTCTCTCTTACTTACTCGCTCTGACTTTTCTCTAGTTATTCCCCGCAATAACCCCTCGGATAAGCTACCCCCGGGTACACTATCCATCATTTGGTGCTCTCGTTGAGAGGTCGAATAATCAAGTAAGAAACCCTCCCCCTCGCCAAACACAAAACATCTAGCTAAAATGGTGAGAACAACTCGTGCCAACTCTAAGAACGTTGAGGACAGGAACCTGGCCCTCGGCGAAGTCGACGTCCCCGAAGCCTCTAACAGGGCTCCCCGGGGCGGCATCATCGTCGGGTTGGACCAGACGGCTGTCGACCTACGCCATCAGATTCAATAGAATGCCCCCGATTCCCGCCTCGGGTAATTACTATCGACGTACAATCGACGTACGACAAGAAGAAGGACCGGAGCGAGAACCAAGTTAGCCCTCCGGTAATTACTATCGACGTACAATCGGCGTTTTCCGCTTTCATCCAGACGCTCACCCAGAATCCAGGTGCCTTCGGCACTTTGGTTCCCCTCCAACCTCAGGTCGGGGAGATTGTCATGCCTCCCCCTCATCCACACCCCCTCGGGAACCCAGTCCTCCGAATTGGGAACGTCGAGGGGGTCGTGGCCCAAGATACGGCCTCCCAGGAAGTCCAGTCCCAGGACCGCCACAACGTGAACAAAGAACAACCCCGGACCTCCGCCCTCGAGAGACTCGGAGGGGCGCAAGACCGCCGAGGGGTCCAAGACCGCCTCGGGGGGAAGGCGTTCCAGAGGCCTCAAGAAAGTGGCGGGTCCGTCTCCAGGGCCAATGAAAGACGCCCCCCTCAGGACAAAGGCAAGGCACCCCTCCATGCCAACGACGCCCGCCACCAAATCAACCAGGCCCACTCGGCCCGTGTCAATTCACAGGGGGCGGAGGCCCTCCCGAAGGACCCCCGGGACGAAATCATTGCGGCCCTCCAGCGCCGGCTTGACGAGATGGAGGCCACCAAAGCCCATGGCACCACTTCTGCCCCCCATGCAGACCTGAAGTATGAGGCCATGTTGGCCAAGATGGAGGAGATGCAGAGGAAGATAACTGAGGGCTCCGGGGAACCCACCATACAGCTCCGGACCCCGTACGCCATTTACCCCAAGGGTATTGGTGGCCCGGATCCCGGAAAAATACCGAGGGCAACTCATCAAGCCCTACAACGGAAAAACTGACCCCCAGGAGCACTACAGCAGGTACCAAAACAGTATGATTATGGTGGGGGCATCGGATGAATATTTGTGCCGCTGGTTCCTCTCCACCTTAGAGGGGCCAACTTACGAATGGTTCAATCGATTGCCCGAGGGCTGCATTGACTCATGGCAAGAACTCGCCCAACGATTCTTGACCCGATTTGCGGGGAGGCGCCGCACAAGAAAACACTTCTCCCACTTGCTGACAGTGAGGCAAAGGAAGGAGGAGACCCTTCGGGACTTCTTGGAGCGCTGGAGAACGGAGGCTGATAAAGTTGATGGTGCAGACGACGGGACCCTCCTGGACCTCCTTCAAACAGTACTCCGCCCTGGGAACTTCTCAAGGAGCCTCATCATCGACCCCCCCCCCCGCAATTATATAAGGGCCCTACAACGGGGGGACAGATATGCCGAAGCCGAGGAGGTGGAGAAATGCCATCACGTCCCCGATCAGCAACGCCCTCGGCCAGACGACAAAGGCAACCGGGGGCCGGGGGCTCCCCGTAATCAGCTAAAGGATTCGGCCCCCTCCGGTGATCGCCCCCGGCACGGCCAAGCCAAGCCCGGGGGAGGCTACAAGGGGAATCCGAGGGCTTGGGCACGGCCTGTTCTCCTGGAGCACCCTCGGACACCTTTGACGCACCCCGTCAGCGTCATCCTCGACTTCGCTGAGGAGAAGGGCCTGGTAGAGCGAGATTCACGCGCACCCCCGGAGGTATATGCCATCAATCCAAACTACCCCTACTGTCGCTTCCACCGGCATCAGGGGCACAAAACGTGACTGTCATCAGCTGAAGACGGCCATCGAACGGTTAATACAAGCAGGCCATTTGTCCCCGTTTATCCAGGCCCCTCAGCAACAGGGCCCCCCTCACCAAGGGCCACCTCGAGGGCACCCTGCGAGAACAAACGCATGGGTAAAACCCAACACCATCCCCCTCGACAAGAAGAGGGAGATTGGGAACCTGGAAGAAGAGGAGGAGGAGTACCCCCGGTACCAAGAAAAGAAGCACCACATCCTCATGATCACGGGGGACAATACCGGGGGTGATTCTACAAGTAAACGAAAGAAGTGGGCTCAATCACTTTACGTGGGGGAAGTCACTCATATGCCCCTAGTAAAGCGGCTGAGGGAGGAACCCATTACCTTCACTAACGCTGATCTCCCCCCAGTGTCCTCCCCACACAGGGATGCCCTCGTCATCCGCACGGAAATCGGCAACACCGGAAACATCACCCACATTCATCACGCCCTCATCCTCATAATTTGGGGGCTCCCCCTTCGACATCTCTCAGGATAACAACAGGGACCCTCCGGGAAATCAACATACACGCCTTCAGGCAGAGATAGCCTTCGGCAAAAAATATTGCACTCATTTCAAGCCAGGATTTCACCTTTTCGACTCATCATTGGGGGAATTCGGTGCACTCTTTTTCCCTCATTGGAATTTTTTCCCACAGGGTTTTTTCCAATGAGGTTTTTAACGAGGCATCCCCCAAAATGAAATGAAAAGCGTCACCCCTCGGCTTCATATTGCAGGCAGGCACTACTCTACTCCTTTTCACCACTTTGCAAGTGCCTCAAGGAGTGGGAAACTGGAGGACCCCTTCGGGGAAAATCTCAAAATACAAAAAATGTCACAAAACTCCCACAACAACGAGCATGATCCCTCAAGTCCCGGAATGTGGGTAACTGAGGGACTGCCCCGGCTGAAACATGCACACAACAAACTACTCACAAACTCCACAAACTACAACGGAACAACATCAAAAGGACAAGCACAGATTACTCCTTTTCCCTAAAGTGCCTTTCGGCAAAAGGAGTGAGGGACTCCTGATGGAGTATATGGCCCAGGACCCCCCAGCCCATAGACTCCTACTATTCTGATAAAGGCCCAATAGGCCTAAAACACGGCGCCCCAAGTACTGAGCAACCCACACAGCACACTGGGGAGTGCCTTCGCCCCCTGGCCGAAGGCTCCAAATTCTCACAGGACGGCCAGCTCAAGCACACAAAGTAACTGGGAGAAAAAGACGAAATTCAGTAGCCTTCGGCACCTAGAGCCCTCGGCACTAAGGGGGTCCCCGGTACTCAGAGCCCTCGGCTAATCAACTGCAGCCGAGGGCACCTTTCTCGACATAATATCCACTCCACATGCGCCGAAATCACCGCACCATGTACGACGTCACATCCAACAGCCGCATTAAATGCGGCCACATGCGATTGCAGCGCCAACCGGTTGAGGTGACCCCTCGACCAATGGATGCTTGACACGTGTCCCTATCTGGCATTTATTACTACTATAAATAGCACCCCATTTTCCCATTTGTAAAAAAGAAGCAAAATACGCTGAATACATATCTGATATACACTCTCTCTCTTACTTACTCGCTCTGACTTCTCTCTAGTTATTCCCCGTAATAATCCCACGGATAAGCTACCCCCCGGGTACACTATCCATCACACTATACTAGAGAAAGAAAATTGTCCTGCCTAGGCATTCTCCGCTCAAAATCTAAAATGTAATTTCACTTTTCGCAAAAAAACCTCCTCCTATATATATATACACACACACCTAAAAGTACTACACTGGAGAGAGAAACCCGATTAAGCATTCTCCGCCTAAGATCTAAAATGTAATTTCACTTTCAACAAAAAAAATCTTATCCTCCTATACCTAAAAGCACTAAACTGGAGAGAGAATATTTTCCCGTATAAGCATTCTCCGCCTAAAATCTAAAATGTGATTTCACTTTCCGCAAAAAAAATCATCGTCCTCCTATCCTATACCTAAAAGCACTATACTGGAGAGAGAAAATTCTCTCGTGCCTAAGCATTTTCTGTATAAAATCCTAAAATGTAATTTCACTTTCCACAAAAAAAAATCATTATTATACCTAAAAGCACTACACTGGAGAGAGATAATTCTCCCGCCTAAGCATTCTCCGTCTATCATATCCTGTACCTAAATCACTACACCGGAGAGAGAAAATTCTGCCGACTAAGCATTTTCCGTCCAAAATCCTAAAATGTAATTTCACTTTCCGTAAAAAAATCATCATCCTATACCTAAACGCACTACACCGGAGAGAGATAATTCTCCCGCCTAAGCATTCTCCGCTTAAAATCCTAAAATGTAATTACACTTTCCACAAAAAAATCATCATCCTATCCTATACCTAAAAGCACTACACTGGAGAGAAAAAAATCTCCCTCCTAAGCATCCTATACCTAAAAGCACTACACTGGAGATAGAAAATTATCTCGCCTAAGCATTCTCCGCGTAAAATCCTAAAATGTAATTTCACTTTTCGCAAAAATAAAACATCCTATACCTAAAAGGCTAAAAGCACTACACTGAAAAGAGAAAATTCTCCCGCCTAAGCATTATCCGCCTAAAATCCAAAAATATAATTTCACTTTCCGAAAAAAACCATCCTATACATAAAAGCACTATGCTGGAGAGAGAAAATTTTCCCGCCTAAGCATTCTCCGCCTAAAATCCTGAAATGTAATTACACTTTCTACAAAAAAACTCATCATCCTATAATCCTAAAATTCTAAAATGTAATTTCATCCTATACTTAAAAGCACTACACTGGAGAGAGAAAATTCTCCACCTAAGCATTCTCCGCCTAAAATTGTTAGGTTTGCAATTGCCATTAATAAGAGTCACGGACAATCATTGAAAAAGGTTGTCATCTTACTGACGCCCCATTATTACTCACAAACATTTGTACGTGGCGGTGTGGAGAGTAACAAGTTCATGAGATTGAAGTTTGTAATGACGAAGATGGACAATCAAATAAATCAACATTGAATGTTGTTTACAAAGAAATATGTACTATAGAGTAATTTATAATTTTCGTTATAATGTGGTGGACTTAAATGCACATCCATTTCATCGTGTGATGTTTTACATTTAGTTCTTAGCATTTAATGTTTTCTAATAATTCTAACACAATCATTTTTTTTTAAATATTTTTAAATATATAATTATATCTAAATTATTATGTGGGTGTCTCACTCCCGTGCAACGCACATATGGAGTAACTAGTTTTCAATAAGAGATGTACTACCTTCGTCCCTTAAAATTTTGCCAAGTTTGACCGACACGGAGATTAATAAAGTAAAAACTGTGTGGTTGAGGTTTGTGCAGATGAGAGAGAATTAAATGAAACCACAAATTCTTTACTTAAAAGAGAAAGTGACAAAATTAGTGGGACATCCAAAAAAGGAAAGTTGACAAAGTTTAAAGGGACGGAAGGAGTATTTTATTTGCACTAAAAACCTGTTAAAACTTAAAGCCGTTTTAATTGACAAGTTTTAGATGTAAATAAATTTATTTATGGATTACCAGTATTCTAGACCTGCATCATAAAGCGCTGTCATGCCAACTTGCGGATAACGCCAAACAAACAGAGCGAAAAAAGATTTAAGAATTATTGGGTTTAAGTAAAACTCGAGAAATTCGCACTATATATACCCCATTTCCTCGCCCTCTCTAACTTTCTTTTCTCTTCTCTCATTTTCGGACACTCCAAGGTACTACACTTTCCGCCTTTCTCTTTCACGAGTCTTTTCTTATTCCCTTCTTTTTTCTTCTTTGTTATAGAATAGCAATAGTAGTTTGAAGTATTTCCTTGTAAAATTCATTTTGTTTTGTTCTGGATATCTGCTTCTTTCTGCAATGTCTAAATTCCTCAAATTTATGCGCATTCAAGTAGTTCCGTATTGTTTTATTGACTCTCTGTAACAAAAAACATTGAGCTTAATGTGGTTTCAGAGAGTGTTCTGTTAGCTTGATTGGTTTCCAGCTTTATAGTCCAAAAGTGGGTGCCCTCAGAGGTGGTGAATAGTTTGGTAGAAGTATAAATTAAATCAGTAATATTAGTCTTCCCTTTGAAAGGCTGTGAATTTCAGACATTTTTGTTGTATTGAATTGATGAATGGTCAAAACGTTATATGTACGATGTAGGGTTTGCATTGATGGAAAGAGGAGTTTTTTTTCCTTTCAGCAATGTTGCTGTTCTCTTTGGTAACTCATTTAATGATCTTTGGGCTATAATTTTAATATGTGAGTTCAAACTAAGTAATCTTTGAATTACTGGTCAGTCATTGAACCCCTGAGGTTATTCTACTACATGTCCCATACCCGTTCACTCTCGATGCAGTTTAGGGCACCTGCACATTCCCTTGGATGGACTGACTACCGGAAATAAAATTAGTTAAAGAAAGAGCAGGAGAAATAAGTTAATAAGTCTGTTAGGAAAGAGGTTATTTGGCTGAAAGGGCTAAAAGTGATTGTATTTATGGAATGTTCTAAAAGAAAAAACGATTGGTAACTGCCATTTTAGCTAACAAAAGTGAGAAAGTACTTATTCGCTTGATAAGCAGAATAAATCCAGTACTTGCAACCAAACAGGGCCAATGTTTCTTTTTTCTGTGGGTGAGTCATTTTTCTTCTCGCACCTAAGGCGAATTCTTATTTACCCGATCCGCGTAGTAATTTCCGCTTTGTATCTACTATATCAGGGTTGATATTTTTTCAGCTTTTTTAAAGTATTAGTGTCTGCTGTTTCTTTTGTTTCACCATTTGGTAATTGGTATAATGCGTCTTAGTTACGAACAGATTTCTTATTATCTCAGATCTATGATTTTGTTTGTTTCATACAGGTTTAATTGCATCACACTCAGGACTCTTAGAGCACATTGGTTGAGGGACCCTCTCGTGTTACAAAGGGTAATGATTTTTCATAAGAAAGAAGATGGAGATAAATACTGGAACTCCCAAATCAAAGGATAAGAGACTGGTGGAAGGATGCAAAACTGATAGAGAAACCAAAAGGGCTTCTGAAAATGTTCCAAACGAGTCTCCTGTATTTATCAATTACGGTCAGCCAGCGACTATTGCCTGACTTGTGGTTTCCGCATTAGCTTTTGACCACTGTATGTACTTGATTATATTTGGATATTAAGTCAAACGCCTCCTTCTGTTGCATGTGTATGTATTCCAGCTGCTCTTGCTTGGGAGGAAAGCCGAAGGAAATGGACTGGGGACACTTCAAAGAAGTCAGATAAGACGGCGAAAGATCTGATCATAAGGTATTCATCTTTTAAGTTAAAAAATAATAATAATAATGCTACAATGCTAGACATAAATTCTTAAGCCTAATTGGTCCAGCAACTGTGAGACTAAAAAATCGAGCCACGTTAAAGCCCTTATCTGTAATCAACAACAATGCATTTGCATTTATCTGTGGCACTTCACTTAATTAATTACCTTTCATGGTGTTTAGAGATATGAAATACTTTCGTAGTACTATAACTTGTTATTTTACGGTTACTGAATTTTTGGTCCCACACCAATTTAGTATGAAAGAGTAAAACAATATACTCCATATAAGATCTTAGTTTACACTGGTTTACATTCAATAATCTAAATTTGCAAGGATGAGTGTAAAAGTGAGGCATTGGAAAGGTGCCAATTATTCCTTAACAATAATTCAATTTTAATTTTAACATTTTTGTTGCAATTGTTTTTAATGACCCGGCCTTATTTAAATTTGGTTGCAGTTGGTCACTGAACTATGAGGACTTGCTTGCAACTAATGAGCCTTTCTCTGAGCGAATCCCCTTATCTGTAAGAAATCAAAGAAGCGTATATCTTATCATATACTATGCTTTACATTACTGCAATATATCTCAATTTGATCTCTGTGTTTTCACCAGTTTAGTGTTTTTTTTGTTAGGTTAATACCATGTTAAAATCAATTTATTTAAAAAGAAAAAAGAAACTAACATTTGAGATGAGATGGTTTCTGGTTTCTAAATGATATCTTACACACACATATATATGCAGGAGATGGTAGACTTTTTAGTTGATGTTTGGTACGATGAAGGGCTTTTCGACTAAGAGATTTGGTGCCATTCAAGACAATTTCTCTTGTTTAGTAACATAGCAGCCAGTTAACCCCAGCAGCAAATTCAGATAAAACATAGATTTATTTTATTACTGTATAAGATGAGATTCTTGTGTTTAGTTTGTTTTCTGATCGTCACCTACATTTGTTGTATCATTACGCTGAATTATACCCTTTGCATGTCTTGAATCATTGAATCAACATTTAGTTAAAGCTTGGGAGGGCTACCAAGGGACCAACTTTACAATGTGAGCTTAATCATGTGACCTCCCATGATTACTAATTGTATGGTTCGGGTCCAGTTATGGGTGGGTTTTGTCTAGGCCTTGTACAAATTGGAGCATAACTGTGGTTTAGGATTTAGGTTTCAGTCAAACCGTGTTATCTACAATATATTTAGGTGCTATCGGTTCTGGTGTTGAGATCGTTGATTCTGGTCCTCCATTTGATATTTGAATGGACTACTACATTGAGTACATTCTAAGGTGGTGGTGATTTAAACAAGATTTTTTCAGGGAGTAAAAGAAACCTTAAATTAGTTTCTAATCATATAATGATAGTGCTTACTTGGGGCGGTCAGCGGTCTTCTCCCTAGCCGGTCTCGGGCTAGGCGTGCTGCCGTTCAATTTATCCGCTACTTAGGCGTGTGGCTGTTCTGATCTTGGTGCTTGGATTTCACTTCTCTTTAAGCAAGGGAGCCATCGTCTGGTGTCACTACTATTGGTGGGCATGGAGATTGGAGACCGAAGTCAGGGTTGAAGGGAACAAAGTCGTAGCTCTCGAGTTTGGGTGACCCTTCGTAGCCGATTCTACTTGGGTGGATTGGATTGGGATCTTCGAGTTCGATCTGGTTTTTGGGTCGTGTTTTCTGCCCTCGATTGGATTGGGGTTACGGATGGATTCGTTTCGGGCCACCTGGCCCGTGACCCGGCCCGGCCCGCTACTGTGCAGGCCCGGGCCCGGGACCGGCCCGGTCTGGCGGTCCGGGACTGGGTGTGGACCCGAACCGGCTTGGGAAGCGGGGGCGGGCTTGGTTCATGGAAAATGTGACCCGGCCCGGCCGGGTTGGGCCCGGGTCCGGGTCACAACGGCTACATTTAAAAAAAAAACTTTTGGGCCAAAGATGACCATTGGGTGGGCTGGGGACAACCCAAATGTCTATATAGCCGTTGGGTGGGCTGCAGGGGGGTCCGGGGGGTTTGGGGGTGGGGGTGGGGTGGGGTAAAAAAAATCTATAAATACTCCTAATCTTAAACATTTTTCCATCTCTTCTCCAATTCTTCCTAAATCCTACTCTTAACTCTCTACTCTCTAATTCTCTTCTCCAATATATTTATATATCTACTTTATATTAATTATCTACTTATAATTTATAAATACATACATTATGTTACTTATATTTCTTATCTAATTATATATTACTTATACATTTATTATATCTATTAATATAGTTGGAATTATATCTAATTAATTTGAAGTCGTTCTATTACTCCCATCCGAAAGACCGAAAGTCCGAAAGAGGTATGAAATCATTCTATTATTTACACTTGTTTAATTTTGTATTAACATTACTTGAAAAAAAAATTAATTCTCATTATAGTTAAAGTTAAACTATAATAATTTGATTGTTAGTAAAAAAATAGGTAGTACAAAAAACTAGTTGATTAGTTAATTAGTTTTCACACGAATTGTTTAATTTTTCATTAAAGTAGTTAATTACTTTATTACAATTTTTTATTAATTGCTACCTTTGACTCTAGTTTAAAAAACTAGTTAATTCTCATTATAGTTAAAGTTAAAGTATATTAATTTGATTGTTAGTAAAAAAAAAGGTTGTCCACAAAACTAGTTAATTCACTAGTTAATTTGACTATTTATTAAACAATAGTATTGCTATAAATTTTGGTTCAATTCACATTTTTTACTTCACATTTCACTCGAATTAAAGTATTATTTAATTACTAGTAATTTGATTAAAGTAAACTTTAAAATAGTAATTTGCTATAACTCGAATTAATAGTTAGATTGAAGTATTATTTAAAATAGTTTTAATTACTCTTATTAATATATTTGTTACATTTTTTAGATGGATCGTCCTAGATATTCGGTTGATATGGGTAACCTCGCAACCGAACGAAAGAGCTTGCGAGGAAGAGATCCCGCAAAGGTAAATCACATATCGGCTCTTCATCTCAAAATCAAGATGATTTTGATACGGGTTACGCAAGGAGGGATGGGGATGCGATGACCGACGAACAACTAGAACAAGAATTGCACCGACACAATACCTCAAACCAATTTATTCATGAAGCTGTTAATCTCGTCGATGCTTTTTCAAATTTTGAGAATGCTGATTATGTGAGTTATTTTGCTAGTTTTATGAAGGAAAAGTTTTTAAAATATTATTCACATATTCCGCATATTTATGGTATTGCATTTGTTCTCGATCCTCGTTTTAGACTTGGTTCTTTAGAAGAATGTTTAAATTATTATTATGCTGCTTTTTTTGTCCAATGCCAATGTATGAGGACAACCCAATTGATCTGAAAAAAGAATACAGCGAGGTTAGTGATATATTATATGCATTATTTAATGAGTTTCATGCACAATATGACAATGTGCCCCCTCCCCCAACACAGACATCATCTAAAGGAAAATCAATTTTCAAATCTACATTTGTCAATCTTATTAAAAAAACGAAATCAACTGCCGCTACGCAACAAAGCACAATTAATAAGATTTTTTTGTATTTAACATATGATGTTGATTTTGAAGAAGATGATGATTTTGACGTACTAAACTGGTGGAAGGGAAAAGAAAGAATGTTCCCGGTTTTAGCAAAGATGGCTAAGCAAGTGCTATCAATGCCGGTTTCAACAGCTGCCGCAGAACAAGAATTTAGTTCGACCGGCAATGTCCTAACGCAATATAGAACGAGGTTGAGCCCAGAATCTCTTGAGATGCTTATATGCTACCACAATTGGTTGAAAGCGGCCTGTAGAGCTCAAGAAATTGACATCACTCCATCCCAACACTTTATGGATGGATCTACAACCGAGGGTGGCTCTACCTATGTCGGAGATTCCGATTGATTAGTATTTCATGTTTTAATTTTACCTTCAATTCTCAATTGTAACTTGTAAACTTGTAGTTCATATTTCAAATAAATATACGTTCATTTTTTTATTTGTAGCGTTTTTTACTGAATTCATAAAATTAATTAATTAATTTTACATTATGTAATAAATACTCTTATTTTCTAACATTTTTATACACATCTTCTCCTACATCCAATCTCTAATCTCCATTCTCCATCTTCATCTCCATCTATTGTAGAATTATTATATCTACCATTTTTAAGATGGAAAGTCAATATGACTGTTGGTCCAAAATAGGACGCTCGTAGGTTTTTAGGAAAGCTACGTACGACACTCAAGCAAGAATTAGGAAAGTACGAATATGGAAAGTTAGCCAGAAATAGCATATAGAAGTTGTCTCCCCTAATCTGAATTACAACACGCCTTTTATAGACGTATACGAATCGTAACCGCTACCGATAATAATGACTAACTAATTACAACATTAATAAAGAATTAAATACATAATTAATAGTGCATTAATTGCTTGACCGTTACTCTTCCGGGCTGGGAGGTCGGTCGGACTGGCAGGCTTCCCGCTGGGTTGGCAGGCAGGCTCTAGGTTATGGACTTGGATCCACGGGTCCAAGTTCGGGGCTTGGGCTGATTAGGCTCTGGGCCTAGTCCTATTACTCCATCACGAGTCCCCCACTCCCTTAGTCGAGTAGTAGACTCGGCTAAGAGGGAGTAGTCCAAGTCAGTTGCTCTTCTCCGAGACTAGAAGATCCCCGCCCTTGTCCATGTTGGGGAGATGCCTCATTAAAAACCTTCATTAGGAAAAAACCCAATGGGGAAAAATCCTAATGAAGGGAAAAAGAGTACATCTGACGCCCCCAAGATGAAGTAAGAGGTGAGATCCTCAGCCTTTATTGTAATGGTCGCCATCTGCGAATAGGATGGCTAGAACTGTTCTTCTCGTTGAGCTCAGACTCGTCACGTTCGTCATTTGCTTCCTTGAAGACGGTAAGACCCTCAGTCCCCCACTTCATTCAGTTGTACCTACACATAAAAGAAACTAGTGTAGAATAAAGCATCTAGCCTGGTGTCAAACCACGGCTCAGTATGTAAGCGAGTCAGACTCACTACTTGAAAAGAGTGACATCAAGTTCCCAAGTTAGGCCTTAACCCAGTCTCCGAAAGAAAGATTGAATCCGCGAGTAAGTGAGGCGGACTCCTCACTCGAACGGATAATCCAACCCCAGAGAACTAAAGTATATCAACCTCTTCGAGAAATGTGAACGTCAATTAAGTGACAAAATTGCTCGGAAAAGCGTGGCTCTAGGCCCCTAACAAGAGTTTAACTCGCCGCCCGAGGTTAGTAGTTCGAACCCGCAAGTAAAGACTTTTGAACGGATGACTCGTCCCCCGAGGTCGGAGTGTGATGCACTAGGAAGAGGTAAGAGCACACAAGAACCCGTAAGAAGTCAAGAGTGTGAGGTATTAACATTTATATTGGAGCTTATTAATCGCCACACCCATATGACATGACCCGGTGGCGCGAGTGTGTGTGCTCGGCCATTGTACGAGTGTGTGTGCTCGTCCGGTGTATGTGAGTGATCGGATTTCATAAGTCCGTTTTTCAATGTTAAAATTACACACGCTCAACAAGAGTTAAAGCAATTACACCACTTAAAATATCTTTTCAAATGTTTCAATTTATGATACGTAGTATATTTTTTTTTCCGGTAAATGTTTTCTTTTTGTATCAAATATAGAGGATTTTTGGATACTTAGCTCTTATTTAGGCCATTTGTTGATTGGTTGAATGGATAGATAGTATTCTTCTGATTTCCTTGAACCCATCCAAATTGGTAAGACGCTGGCAAACATATTGTTGATGATATCCGAAGAGATGGGCTCCCGAGGGGAGGGGAGATATCATCTGTCCTTGCTGCCGCAGTAGAGGGAGGAGGAGCCTCACCATCATCCCCGATGTAGGAGCCGCGACCGGCTTGCTGTCATATTGGAGTATCTCGTCCAGCGCCAGATGCTTTAAAGTGTCGGTTTCTCTCACTAGTGGAAGGCTTCTCATCCTTGCTACCTTGCGCCTCAATCAGCTGCCATGCTTCCCCAGTCATCCAGGGCCATGGTTCGCAAACCGAGGAGACACACCTGGAGGGCATCCGCAGGTTTGCGTCGGAGCTACTCGTCGTTGCAGCATCGATCTCCACCCCAAAATTGGCTGGTGCGGACCTAGGTTGATTCGCCCAGTCAATACAGCCCTAGGCGAGCGGAGGAACAATACTGAGATGGAAGTGAAGGAGGCCTACGAACGGAGACTAGAAGCTTCCGATCTTGAACGTCGATGGGTTTGAGGTTTTCTCCTTGCCAGCGGCCATTAATGGCGGAGACGCCACGCTCAGTTTCCCAAGGAGTACAAATCAGAAGAAATTGAGTGACTGATTCCTGAGGGATGAGTCGGAATATCAAAACCAAAATCCTTCTGGCTCCGTCTCAGATTGTTGCTAGCTTTTCTGGGAAAACTCCATATCTAGAATCAGTTTTCGAAGGGATCTGAAAAATTTACAAAAACCTTCGATCTTTTTCCACCATTTTTTCTTGAAATTTCCTGTTTTTCGGTTTTTCCTACTCAAGTTATGTGAGAGACAATAGAGGCTCTCAATGAAAGCACCAATGTTGGTCCAAAATAGGACGCTCGTAGGCTTTTAGGAAAGCTACGTACGACACTCAAGCAAGAATTAGGAAAGTACGAATATGGAAAGTTAGCCAGAAATAGCATATAGAAGTCGTCTCCCCTAATCTGAATTACAACACGCCTTTTATAGACGTATACGAATCGTAACCGCTACCGATAATAATGACTAACTAATTACAACATTAATAAAGAATTAAATACATAATTAATAGTGCATTAATTGCTTGACCGTTACTCTTCCGGGCTGGGAGGTCGGTCGGACTGGCAGGCTTCCCGCTGGGTTGGCAGGCAGGCTCTAGGTTATGGACTTGGATCCACGGGTCCAAGTTCGGGGCTTGGGATGATTAGGCTCTGGGCCTAGTCCTATTACTCCATCAATGACGTTATACGGTATAATTTTGATAAGCAGAAGGACCCGAGGACCGGGATGTGGTACGCAACTTGCAAATGGTGCGGGGAAAAGTGTAGCATGGGAGTTTCAGGCGGATACGGGATGGTAATGAAGCATATTAAGTTATGTGACAAAGCCAAATGATCGGGAGGTGTGGGAAGTTCCGATTGATTACAATTTACAAAATGTATTTCATATTGTATGTTTCTCTTAATTTTCAAATGTAGTTCCTATTTCATTTCAAATAAATGCACTTGAAGTTTGTTTTTAATACTTGTATAAAACTATAAAGTATAAAGTATAAAAAAATTGGTTTTAACCGGATCGGCCCGGCGGGTGACCCGAACCCGTGAACCGGGCGGGTGGCCCGGCCCGAACCGGACCCGTCCAAACCTCGGACCGGTGTCGGGTCCATGAGTTACAAACCGGCGGCCCGACCGGGCCCGACCCGGCCCGAGTCCATGCCTAATTGGGGTGTGTTCTTCACTTGTGGTTGTCGAAGATTCAAAGTCTAGAAGTATGAATGCTTCACGGATCTTGATCTATCGGAACGGAGTACTACAACCGGGGATTGTTGGCGGAGATGTGCAAAAGCACATAAGGATGATTATGGCGGATCACAGTTTGGCCGGTGATGGAAGATCAATCACAACGGTACCTATGATCTGGCCTACTCCTGAACCACCGCCATGAGTTGAACAAGGTGTTAGGGTTCAGAAGTATTATATATGGTTCTTTAGATTATTCTGTTTCTATGTGTTGTTTTTCTTTCGAACTAAATGTTGCTTTGGCCGTATTTTTGGTTTCTAGCAAAAAAGTCTAGAATTTAAGTTAGGTGATGAGAAGTCTTGTTTGCCCATCATTCGCTCAAGAAAGCCTATTATTATTTCTATAGAGGTGATAGATTCTAAGTCTGGTTTGAGGCCAGACGGTAGATAGATGATTTTTTGTGGTTTTGTAACTTCCAAAAAAGGGGTGGTCTTAAGGGTTCTATATTAGAGAGCTTGCCAAGATTGAAAGAGAGCTTGTCAAGATTGAGGGGATGTTTGGAACTGATTCTGCTTTTGCTTCTTTTTTAAAAGCAGAAGCAGAATCAGAATAAGTTTTTAGAAGCTGGTCACCCCTAGCTTCTAAAAAAACTGATTCTAGGAGTAAATTAGAGCACCAGAATCACTTTTGCACTTTCACCCAAACACTCCAACTTCTCCTTCTACTCCTTGAAAGAGCAGAAGCAGTTTTAAGAATCAAATCCAAACACCCCCTAAAAGTAATGCAATAATAATGCAAGTGGTCAGAAAGAGAATTTTAATATACGAATTTTTCGCTCCTAGATCATATGAGATCAGATTTAAACAGATCAGACCAGACCAGACTAGACTTAAATAGACAAGACCAGAGTTTCATAGTTATAAAATACAAAGAGACCAGACATTTACTAGACTGGTTCAGACCAAACCAGACTTAAACAGATCAAACCAGACCAGCAAATTACAATCCAAGTAAAAACATCCTTAGTAATGAATCCATTTTAATTTCATTAATTTTATGAATTAATTGGCATTACATATTTTGTATTATTTACAAAAGGAAAATTATCCTAAATAAGAGTAAAAACGGGTATTAGCCCTAAATAGGAGTAAAATAAGCCCAAAATTCAACATTAGAAGTACAATCCTTTTATTTCCAAAATATGACTAATATATCTGATGGAGTGTATGGCCCAGGAACCACCGGCCCACAGACTCCTACTTCTCCTGCTCAGGCCCATCAAGCCCAATGAGCACACAAGGCCCAGACGTAGCGGCCCGAGTATCAAGAAGCCCACAAATACACGTGTAAGTGCCTTCGGCTTACAGAGCCTTCGGCTAAACAGAGCCTTCGGCCACAGGGGGTCTTCAGCATGAGTATTCACCTTCGGCATCAGAAGCCTTCGACACATACAGCCCTCGGCATAATGGAGCCCCCGGTTAGAAGAGCCTTCGGCCCAGCACCCTTCAGCCGAAGGCATCCAGCCAAGTACCAAGTACAAACGTCACATCCAACCACCGCATTTAATGCGGCCACATGTGAGTGTCAGTGCCACCCCGGTTGAGGTGACCCCTCGACAACCAGAATGCTGACACGTGTCCCTATCTAGCATTTATTACTACTATAAACAGCTCCCCCTTTTCCCTTTGTAAAAGACAACTTGAATACACATTCCACATTCGAACTCCTTATCTCTCTTACTTATTTGCTCTGACTTCTCTCTAGTTACCCCCCGTAGTAACCCCTCGGGTAAGCTACCCCCCGGGTACACTTATCCATCAATATCTCTTCTTCCCATTCTACCACCTTCCTATAATTTCCAATAGATTTATTTTATTAATAAGAAAATCATAGTTTTATTTATAAAAAATATAAAAAATAATAAAATATTTATAAAATAATAATGAAAACGTGAAAAAATAAAATAAAAAATAAAAAATAATAAATAAATTAGTTATTTTTTATAAAAAAACTCCAAAAAATAAAATAAAGTACCTAAAAAATATTTAAGAAATATGTACGTCACTGCCAATGCGCCCTCTACCTCCCAGCACCACCGACTCCGGTCGTTGGGAAAAAATGCCATCTTGTGTAAAAAATGCCACATTTCTCTGAAAATGCCATAAAGATGGCATTTTTACTCTTTGAAAACATCCAGCTTTCTCTTGTTTTCTCTTCAAAATTGCCATCATGATGACATTTTTTCCCTAACTTGGCAATCTTTTCCGGCGACCGGAGGTGGCGATGCTGGAAGGTGGCTGAGGTGGTGGTTGAGGTCTATATATATTTTAATTTTTTTTTACGATTTTTTTATATATTTTATAATGATTGTTTAAAAATCTTATTATCAAGGAGAAAGGAAAGGGTAGAATAGGAAGAGTTAGTCATATTTTGGGAATTTAAACTTTAAACTCCTATTGTTGCAACTATCCTTTTATTTCCTCATATTTAGGTAAATATCCCATGTAAAAAATAGGAGTACTATGTTTTTATTTTCAAAAAAGAAGTCGTTACTGACAGGGCCGACTCAGACATACAAAAGGCCCTGTGCAAAATTGAATATGAGGTCCTAAAGTATAAAACACTATATTAATACTCTCACCGTTTTTAAATAATAGTCTCCTTAGGTCTTTTGTGGGTTTTATGAAGAAAATAGTAGGAGTAGTGTAGAGGTGTAAGGTAAATGAAAACGTAGAAAAGAGAATATATTAAGAAACGTAAATAATGACAAAGTATGAAAAAGAAAGTGGTTACAAGCTCGTTCCATTCTGTACGAGGACTTTTGTGCTAATTAATGTAACTAGGCCTTGTGAAATAGATAAATTACACAATTGTAATTAACAATTGTATTTTAATTACATATAAATATTACAATTTAATGCTTGTTTTTTTAAAAAATACGAGATAGGAATTTTTAATCAAATAAATAAAGATTTATTATATTATGTAGACTATATTTAAAATTTTGGGTCTTCTGAAATCGAGAGGCCTTGTGCAATAACACTTCTTGCACGCCCTCATCTACGGCCCTGGTTACTGACACGATTGGAAATATTGCCACTACTCACAGTAAATACTGTCATGTCAATGTATAGTAATACTCCTATTCTACTTTATATATAAGACAAGAAATAAAAGACAATTAAAATATCGACATTTTTAAAATTAACACCTAAATTTGATATAAATAATATTTTCGGATAAAATTTTACATGGAACTTTTTACCCTTAAAATATCGACATTATTAAAATTTGGTGTGGGATGACCAGGGTTGCCCTCCAACTACGCCCCTGATTATGAGTGAATCATTACACATACTTTAATTATTATAAACAATGTCACATAATAAATTGTCACATTTTATTTAAAACTTCATCGTGTTAAATTAAGGCCAATGTTGAAACAAAATTGTCATGTTAAAATATTATCAGACTTACTAAAAAAATCACATATGCATTGTCTTTGTTGGAACAATACTTTTAGACGTGTTGGAAACCACATTGAAGGTTTACGTTATTGGTATACTCATCTTGGTAACTCTTGCGTTATTGGTAGACTCATCTAGGAGCGGACAATTTGGTTTAAGATTCGGTTTTTATAAGTTTAAGTTTGGTTGAGTTTTATTCGATTTGGGAGATATTTTACCAAACCAAAATGACATGTGTTTCAATTGGGTTTCAGTCTGGTTTGGGAGTGGTTCGGTTTCAGGCTCGAATTACCAAAGGGAAAATGATTTGATTCAATTTAGTTCAGTTTGATTCGATATTTCATACATTCATTGGTTTATTTGTCCTATACATTCAAATTATATTTTTATAAATGGAAAATGGAAATAGTAGTTCATTACACCTAGTTGTATTTACTCGTGTTATTGAAGTTAAACGTGAAGGAAAATAGAAGATAGAAATAAAAATTATACGTAGTAAAATTTTACTACGTATAAATTAACACCTAATTTGTTTTTGTTCTAGGGAGAATGGTTACGAAACTTCATTACCAATAGTCCAATATGCTATAAATAAGGAGATATAAGGGTTTACAGAGATGGACCAATAGGCCCATAATACATCATTTACATAGGATAATCTATACTACACAATCTATCTAAACGACAACAGTTTTGAAAACTTACATATTTATGACTAAAAAAGAGGTTGTTTACAAAAATGTGACTAGTGATTATAGTAGCAACTTAATCATACTAATTTTTCAATTTTTTAAGCTTAATTGATCGTGCACTATCCCATAGTTCAGAAGGACGGTGAGTTAGATGGAGATGTATCCCATAGAATCAGAACAGGGTGGATGAAGTGGAAGAGTGCGTCAGGATTTCTATGCGACCGAGGTATGCCGACTAGACTGAAGGGTAAATTTTATAGGACAACAATTAGGCCTGCATTACTGTATGGCGTAGAGTGTTGGGCGGTGAAACAATGTCACATTCAAAAGATGAGTGTGGCAGAGATGCGCATGCTGCGTTGGATGTGTGGGCATACTAGGAAGGACCGCGTGAGGAATGAGACAATCAGACAAAGGGTGGGAGTAGCACCTATTGAAGACAAGATGCGGGAGTCGCGCCTACGGTGGTTTGGTCATGTGCGTAGAAGACCGAGTGATGCACCTGTTAGGTGAGTTGAGGTGTGTGGAGAAGAGGCAGGGAAGAGAGGGAGAGGAAGACCCAAACAGACGTGGGTTAGGGGAGTTCGAAGTGATATGCTTCTTCTGGGGTTGGATGAGGGCATGACTTTGGAGAGAACTAAGTGGAGGGCGGGTATTCACGTGAAGGAGTGATCTTGATAATCTTTTTCCCTCATCTTTTTTTTCCTAGTTTTTTTTATCCTTATATATATGCATTATTTGCAGCCTTTTTATTTTATTTTATTCATATTATCTTTTCATAATAGCTTATCTTTTTATCTTTATTCCTTCTTTTCCTTTTGGTTGTGATATCATGTATCGATTCATGTTAGCCGACCCCAATATCTTTTGGGACTAAGGCTTGAGTGTTGTTGTTGTAATTGATTGTGCACTACAATGTAGTACTATCTTCATCTCATTTTATGTGTCTGATCTGACTTTGGCACAATCATTGATAGAGTGGTAGAAAAAGTAAAAATCGTGGTTGAAATTTGAGTGCAATAAAATGAAATGTTGTTGACAATATATTTATTCCCAAAAAGGAAAATGTGACACTTATTTTGAGACAACCAAAAAATGAAAGCAAGACAGGCAAAATGAGACAGAGAATAACTAAACTAACTATTAGTCATATTGTGTAATAAGTTTTATTTTAGTAATATTTAAAAAAATATTAGTTATACTAGAATTGATTACATGAAAACGTTTAGCATTTTATCAAATTTTAGATTCCCATATCACAAAAGTTTAATTTATTGTTGATTCACATTTGTAATATCATATGGATAAGAATATTTAAATAAAACTAGATGAGCCGACGGAAAAAATGGTAAAATCCATATTTTTACACAAATAAATCATGTAAGACATACATGTACTCTAGTTTAACTGAAATTGACATAAATGCAATGCGTTATTGTCATCGTCAAACATTTTTTTATACAAAGTGCAAAATATTAGAAATACAAGTATGTTATACTTGTATTAGTTGACTTTGTCATACTTGGTCCAAAAGGTGGAATCTCCCACCCCAGGAGCCCCCACCCCGCGACAGGATGGTGGGGAGGTTAATCACGGTGACTCAGTCAGCAAAGCGGCGATAGGCCTTATACACTTGGCACCAGACGTATAACTTTGTCATACTAAAATTATGAAATGTGTAAAAAGTTAAAATGAATATGCTAAGTATGTATTTTTCAGTTCTAAGTTATTCATTTATATACTAAAGATGAAGAGTGAAAATAAATACTAAGTATTTTAATAAATATAAAGAAATTGTTCGGTTCAATTTACGTTTTTCCGATTTAAAATAAAACCAAACCAAATCATTCTGTTTGAAAAAAAATCATACCAAATGGTTTACTTTAGTGAACACAAATCAATTCAAACTACCAATTTTTGATTTGGTTCGGTTACCATTTTGCACACCCCTAAATTTAAAATGCATTCGTTTAGTCGTGCATCCCAGAAGCCGAGACCTGTGTTTCTAATTTAAATGATTTGGCCTTCCTAAAATTCATCTCCTCTTATCTGCTTCTCCAGAAATATGGTGTCATAAGAGGTTAGTCTCGGATTCAATTTGGGACAATTGCGATAAAATTACTATACAAAATGGATAAGGCCCATGCAAGTAGTTAGATCAGATCCACACTCGCTATTTTTTTGTTATGTGTTTCTAATTAGTTTTTCTGTTTGTGTCAATTGTAATTCGTATGTGTGTTTTGACTTTTTGAGGAAATATGATACGGAGTACTACGTACTATATAAGGGAGTATTGATTATTGATATGCATATGCATCATGATCTTTGATTCTCTTCTTTATATCTTCTAATTTACTTTCATTTTCTTATTTTTTCGTTTACAAAAATTGTTAAATTATACACCGTATATACAATCAAGCTTATGAATTCCAATATGAAAATTTTATTTAACATTATACTTCTGAAATATGCATTGATATGAAAATCGTAAGTTCTACTAATTCAGTATCAATACATTTTCACTGAGCATTAAGCTTGTCTATTGAGTATTAGAAACCTGCAATTGAGTATAGTGATCTCTGCACCCATGTCTCCTAATTCACTTTCTTGTTATCAGTTTTTCTTATTTTCTTTTGTAAAATTGCTTAAATTATATTTACAATTAACTCCTATGAATTCTAACATGTGAATCTAATGTTTATGATACTTTTGAAATATGAATTGATATGACATTTTAAAGTGAGCATAATACAAGCACCAAATGAGCATACATAACTTACCAAATGAGTATCGAAAAATTCAAAACGTCATTTGAAATCGCTAATGTGCTCAAATCCTAATTTGTCTATACTCATTTCTTTTAAGCGTTACACCCATTTGGTATGTGAGACGATGTTGCAAGGGTTGGACCGATCTGTTAGATCAATCTCACCAAAATCTAGTCTAAATAGAGTATCAACGTTGTCATCGAGAATCTCTGCAACACCGAAGATGGAGGAACGACGATGGACCAGAGACGCCCGAATCCTGACGGACCGGAGCATCGGAAATTGGATGACTAGATGAGCCTTGAACAAATCAGGTTGCAGCAAAAGGGAATCTCTTGGTCGAACTACGTCAATCGAGGAACTCTACTCTTCGTGATGATGGTGATGGTGAAGCTCCGAGTGAAGTGGATGGAGAAGGTCGCACGATGATGCCGATAGCGAATGATTCAACGTGCTAAAGGATTTGGAATCAGAGAAAGAGGGGAATATGAGCCTCAAAGTTCAGAGTACTTTCAAATAGAGTTGGACTCGGGCCGGATCGGGCCCGGCCGGGCCGCCGGTTCTGAATAGATGGGCCCGGGACCGGCCCGGGTACCCACCGGGTCCGGGCCGGGCCTATTATTAATTTTTTTTCCTCTTCCTAATTAACCCCCCTCCCACCCCCAACCCCCCAAACCACCCAAATGGCCCAAAATACCCATCCCAACCCGAAAATTTAAAAAACAATTGGGGAAAAAAATTAATTTTGGCCCGAACCGGGCCGGGCCTTGTTTTGGGTGACCCGAACCCGGACCGGAATACCCACGGGTCGGGCCTACCCGGACCGGTCACTGACCGGGCCACCGGGTCGGGCCGGAATAGTACCGGTTCCGGGTCGGGCCACCCGGCCCGAGTCCACCCATACTTTCAAATATACCCGGTTGTACCATCCACATGGTATTGTATAATTTGCCGAGGCAGTACTGCAATATCCTAGTAGATAGGAATCACACAACTATCAAATTGGATTTACTGGGAGACTGGCTAACTTAATTTAGTATTCATATATTGTTTGTATGTTTTTTGGTGAATGTATTTATATCAAAAGAAGGGATTTATTGACAAAAATTCTTTATATTTTACTACGTATGTAGAGGCCGTTTGGCAATCCTCATTTTCGGCTTATCAGGCTTATCAGCCAACTTTTTTACCAAACACGTAAATTTTGTTTTCGCGCGCTGAATTGTGTAAGGTTGAAGTTACTTTTCTGGCTGTATTTGGCTGAAGTTACTGTAGATGACCATTTTAGCTATTTTTACATATAATTTTTTCTTTATTTTATTAATAAAATATATTTTAAAAATATTTTTTTCTTGTATCAGCATAATCAGCCAATACAGCCACTTCAGCCAGAACTTCATAAATTTCAGCAGAATCAGCCAGAACAGCCGATTTTCATGCTGCCAAACGGGCTCGTAATTATCAATGAGTGCGAGTACTAGTTATTTAAATAGTATTAGAGAATCAGCTGATGTAGTAATTTTCCTATACGTCTGATAGAGTATATCTCCTGAATTCTAGAGAGAAGTGAGAGCTAGAGAGAGAAGTGCAATAATATGCTTCAATAGAATGAATTTGTAACCCCTATAACTACTCCCAAGGGGAGTATTTATAGAGAAAATTAGGGCTTGGGAGGCCCATCTACAACTGGACCGCTACTGGGCCGAATACAAAGCCTCTAATGGGCTGTACAAATGAGTAAGTATAGGATCCGATTCTGGGAGGTCTTCGAGGCCGACGAGGGCGTGGCCGACGAGGGCACGGCCGACGAGGGCGCGGCCGACGAGGGCACCCGAGTCCCTTAGACTCAGGACCGTAATCTGAGTTGGCACCTTTTCGGCCGACGGGGACGTCATGGCCGACGAGGGCGCCACTCTGTTGTCTTGTACTCCGTTCTTCCGAGTATGTGAGTCCCGGGGCTCAGACCCATATACTCCATCAGGAGTCCCCCACTCTCTAAGCTGAGACGTAGACGAAGTGAAGGAGAGTAGATTCCTGTGCTTTGTTGCTTTTGGCCGACGCGGGCATTCCCAGGCCGTTAGCCGTTGCGGCGTTGGCGTTGTTTCCTCTTAGGTGATCTTGTTCTGTGCTTTGGCCGTTACCTGTTCCTCGCTGTGGGCGGGGAGGCCGTTGTTTCCTTAATTTGTTTTGGGACGATTAGTGTCCTTCCTTCAATGGTGGCCGTTGAAGGCGCACTTTCCCTTTCCTGGACGTTGGTGGTTTGAAGTTTATGTTTGGGCCGGTGAAGCCGTTGAGGTTGTTCCTTGCTTCGAGGACGATGGCCTCATTTCCTTTGTGTGGCCGATGAGGGTGTTTGCGCGCTCCTTTTGGCCGTTGTTGGTTGGCCTTCGTGTTTTTGGCCGAAGAGCCCGTCAAGATTATCTGTTGGCTGAGGACGATGTGGCCATGTTTGTGGTTACCTTGTTCGCACTTTTTTGTTTTGTTGAGGCCGGTGTAGTCCCCCAGTCCCCCACTGCTTCAGGCCGAAGAGTGTGAGGGGTGAAGGAGTTGCTTGAGTCCCTGGCCGAAGCGGTCTCGCCGTAGTCCCCCTGAATCCAACCCTCATGGCGATTTTCTGGCCAAGGTAACCCTGTGGGAGAACCCTTGTGCGCAGATCGCTTGTAGAGAGTTATCATCAAGAGTTATTACGAGGAGCCGAAGGTTGTGGGCTATTTGTCCCCTTTGTTCTGTGGTCGTTACGTTTCTGGCCGTTGCCATCCGCTTATTGTTTGGCATTTGCGATCTTGGTGAGCAAGTGGGACGTTGTGGGCGCTTGCTGGCAGTTGTAAAGCCGCTGAGCGTGTGTAGGCCGTAGGGTCTGATTTGCCGGTGGGCCGTTGGTCCTGGCCCGTTGGTGACGTGGTGGCCCCCCAGTGGTGGCCGTTGATGTGGCCATTGGGGGAGTGCCACGTGTAGTGACCGTTGGTGGGGGGATCTATAAATACCCCTTCCCCTCCGACGAAGAATCACATTTGCATTCTGAATTTGTCGAAGTGCTGGCCGATTTTCTAGAGAGAGAAAACTCCCAAGCCTGTTCTTCGTGTTCTTCGTTGTTTGAGGTTAGTGTTCATCACGATCTTCCTCAGTTTTCATATTTTGCTCCGTAAGTAGTTGATCTAGTGTTAGGCATTTAAACACCTTTAGATCGTAAATTCTCCTTAAGCCCGTAGTAGTAGTAATGAAGAGCTTGAATGACGACTACTACCCCTACGACGACCAGCCCTCCACGAGGTCGCTTGACTACGAGGTGCTCGAGGAGTTTGAGGAGGAGATAGAGCGTTTAAGTCCATACAAATCCGCGGAGCTGATGGACGAGGAAGGCGAGGACGAGGAGTCCGCCTCTTCGTCAAGGGGTGAGGACGTAGGTGCGTCCCGAGTGGTGGACGGGGCGTCCACTTCTGCTGTCATTCCGTGCCCGAGGCCGGTGTCCGCCGTTAAGGGAGCCGCCAAGCCGAAGAGAGTGAGGAGGCCGAAGAGTGGGCCCGGCGTCTCCTACTTGGATCTCACCAACATCTACCTGATAAAGCCGGAGAGCAGTGCGGCCGACTATCTGGTTGCCCAGATGTACGTGGGGCCGTTCGGGCGGGTTAGGGCGCCCAAGCCGACAGACCATGTTCTTCTTCCACCACCGGGATACTTTGGAGTATACCCGATGGGTTTTGCTAAGGGGTTGAGGTTTCCTCTTCACCCTTTCATTACTGAGTACCTGGACATGGTAGGGCTTCCTCCGGCCTTGCTGACGCCGAACAGCTACTCCTTGATGGTGGGGTTCTTGCTCCGGTGTGAGGAGCTGGGCTACAAGCCGACAACAGCATTATTTATGAATCTGTACCAGATAGGCCGAGGAAGCCACAAGAACTGTGCGGCCTACGCTACTCTTCAGCAGCTGCCGAAGAAGAGGAGCTTCACGGATTTGCCTACGTCCATTCACGGGTGGAAGAGCAAGTTCGTGTTTGTGTCCATTGGTGAGAGTGGCACCGAGTTTCCCTCCCTCGGCCACACCGGGAGATTTAATCTGCATGACCCGCCGAAGAGCTCTATCTTGGACGCTCATGTGGAGGCTTTCCTGGAGGGGGGGCCGAGGAGCGTGAAGGATTACATCACCGAGTACAAGATGGCCGCCCTCGGCTTCGTGAGGTACTACGTTTATGGTGACAAGGAGGATGACCTCCAACTCTGGCCGAGGATGACCACCACCTTTGAGGAGGCCGACGGCCCGGACTTGGGCATTCCTGCTGAGGCCGATGGTAATTCTTTCTTCGGCTTCCTGCCTTTATGTTTTGTCCTTTGCCTTACTAATCTGTTTGTGTTTTTCCCTTGTAGATTTTGTCATGGACCGCCGTTCCATGATGGCTATTGCAAAGGCCAAAGCGGCCGAGGAGATTGCTGCTAAGGCGGCCGAAGCGGCCAGGCGTGCCGCGGCCGGTGGGAGCGGGGCTACTGCAGATGCGGCCCCAAAGCCTGCCCCATCCAAGAAAAAGAGACCGGCCACTGACGGCCAGAAAAAGTTGACAGAGGCCGGCGTGAGCGTCTCTAAGAAGACGAAGAGGGCTCCTTCCCCTTCTCCGGCTAGTGAGGCCGGTACGCTTACTGTCCCCAGCGTGGGCGATGGTGGTCCCGTCGTGGACCTTACTGTTGCTGGTGATGCCGCCCCAGCGCTGCCTCTCGTCCAGGAACCACGGACGCAGAGGGACGGCAAGGAGATCGCCGGTGACACCTATCAGAAAGTGATAGAGTACCCCGTCGGCGGGGGCGTGTTTAATGAGCTCGTCCCCGGCCACGTCGTCCTGGCCAAGGCCATGCCGGCCAAAGATCGGGCTCATTTGAAGAAGCTCGAGGACCCGAAGATTTATGAGGGCGGCATGGATCTCCTCGTCCAAGTAAGTGACTGTCCTTATATTTTTGTCTCCCTTCGTCTATGTAGAGATTGTGGCCTGACCTTTGTTTTCCTTCTGCAGAGTGCCTTCATGCTTATGGAAAGCCATAAAAGGCAGTACTGGGAGATAGTCCGCCTGCAAGCGCTGGAGCAGAAGGCTGCCTCGGCCGACGAGGCGGTTGCTTGCCTTGACCGGCTCCGGGAGGATGCCAAGGCGCTGCAGGCCAAAGCTGATGAAGCCGTCGCAGCCAGGGACGATGCCCTGGCCAAGCTCGAGGAGAGCAAAAGGGAGCTCGAGGAGTCCCGCAGGGCGCTTGAGGCCGAGAAGCGCAGGAGCGAGGAGGCCGCCAAAGCGAAGGCTGAGGCCGAGGCCGCCGTCGTGAAGGCTGCCGATGAGGCCGTCGAGAAGTTCTTGGCCGAGGGGTGGAAGGCCGATGAGAGGCTCCCCTGGTGATACGAAGTGGTGGCCGCCAGGCTGGAGAGTTGGGGGATGAACTCTCCTGCCGGCCGGGAGTATTTCAGCCGGGAGATGTCCGTTTACTACAACCTAGGCCAGGAGCGGATGCAAAGGCTCCTGTGTCGGCGGCTATCCCGGGCGTTGAAGGCCATGAATTACACGTCTGGATGGGCAAGACGGAATCTGAGGCTGCCAAAGCTGATGAAGGATCCCGAAGAGCAGGCCAAGCTTCCGCTGTCGGAACGGGAGTCCCCCATAGAGAGCTCCGGCCTTGGCGAGCCGGATTATACTGAATTTGATTTCTTAGACGATGCCACCAGCGCCGCTGCCGGCCAGGAAGCTGAGGCCGATGAGGAGGGGGCCGATGAGGTTGAAGAGCCAACCCCGGAGGCTTGATCGGCTATTATCTATTGTAGTTAGCTTTTCATTTGTTGCCAAATTATGTAACGGCCGAAGTGCCCCCCATTGTAATGAATTAATTGAATGAAAGAATTTTTGTCATCCTTCTCGGCTTCGAATCCATTGTATGCTTGTTTGCCTTTTGTCATTTCGATTCAATAAATTGTCGGTGTCAGGTCATAATTAAATGTCCGCTACGTCCATGAGGTTGGCCTTCCTGTCCAGTAGTCTGGTCGGCCTATGACTCTTTGCTTTATTGTCGTAACACTTAGGATTGTGTTTCAAAAATTTCCCAAGTGTTTTTGGGTCCATGTAGCTCCTGTCTTTACGGCCTAGTCGGCGTGGACGTAGTTTCATAACACTTAGGAATTTTTCAAAAACTTTCTAAGTGTTTTGGGATCCACTTAGGTGCTTTCCTTTCGGCCTGGTGGCCTTGTCGGCTTGACCGGTGTTCCTTTGCTATCATAACACTTAGGATCTTTTCACAAAATTTCCTAAGTGTTTTTGATTCCTTTGGGTGCCTCCCCTTTTAGCCTTGACCGCAGTGTCCGTTCCGTCTGGCCGATAAGGGCACCTTCACCATAGTCTTGTGGACTTTGAATTTTTCATAAGTACACATGTAGAGGTGTAGGTAACTAACGGCTTTGTAGTATATTGGTACCCGCTTCGGCTAGAATTCCTTCATTTTGAGTACTTAGATAATTTCCTAAGTATAAATGTTAGGCATTTACTTCTTTGCGGTGCCATTGTCGGCCAAGGTCTGGCTTGTGGCCGATGAGGGTGCTGGATAAGGAATAGCTTGTCCCAGGAGGTGGTCCTGCCTTCGCCGGCTAGCCATGGTTCCAGTGCCTGCGTCGGCCATCCGAGGTGCGGTGGCAAGTAGAGGTTGTTTCCTGATTGCTTGATCCTTTCGCGGGTGTGTGCAGTGCCCGTTTCGTCCTGGTTATCCTCAGGATTGTGATTCTTTGTTACATACCAAGCGTTGGTGCTTCAAAGGACTGTAGCCGATGAGGGTCACCTCTCGCGTGTCACCCAACCGATCTGGTTAGGGTTTTATAGGCTTGTGTATCGGCCTTGATTGTTCCCTCGTGGTGTGTGGACGTGTCGTCCATGCTACCTGTTAGTGGTACTAAACTTGTGTTCAACTGATATGTACTTGGCCAAAATAGGCCTGAATTGTGGGGATTTTATTTTTTCATTGCTCGAGGCCGGCAAGTGTGCGCGGCCGTCGGCTTCCCTCTTTTTTCCCTTTTTTTTTCCTCTTGTTTCGGGGGTATCCTTCTTTCAGGCTTCGGCCGAAGGGTGTGCTCGTCCTTCGGCCGGTTCGGACTTCGTTTATAACGTCCGTGATCTCAGGGCGGGTCCCGTCGCCTATTTATGACGCGGGCTAGACTTTTGGTCGGTTTCCAACGGCTGTCGTTGCCCGACCCTGAGTTTTGGGATTTTGTCACCTCGGCCATGATTTCAGGCCTGTCGTCCTGCGATCTGGCGCGTGGACGGCGCGGTGAGCTTCCCGTTTCAAGACGTGGGCCGTTTGCGGGCCCCTCATCCTGGGGACATCGTCGGCCATACCTGAGCGTTTCACTTCTAGGCTTACGGGGCCAGGACGATGTGCTCTCTCAGCTAGGCCTGAGCCCTTCGCTGATACAAAATACAATGGAGTGCCTGAGCTTGTCGCTCGTAGGCTGCAAATGCAAGGGGCCATGTCGGCCAGACCTGAGCCTTTCACTCTAAGGTGGCCGACGAGGGCACCTGCTAATGTTTTTCTTTAAATTCCAGAGAAAAAATCAGAACATGATTTTATTCATAAGTGGCTCGAGGCCGAGGGTGGCGTTCAATCAGTAACCCGTTAAGGGGTGAGGGCTTCGCCGTCTACACCTCCTTCGGATTACTGATAAAACTTCACCAGATGATGTACATTCCATGTTCGCGGTACATTGGACCCATTCGGTCGTTTAAGTTTGTAGGTGCCGGGTTTGACCACGGCACTGACGATGTAGGGCCCTTCGTACTTCAATGCTAGCTTGCCACCCTCTGTCGGCTGGCTTGCTTCCCTTCGGCGGAGGACGTAGTCCCCCACCTGAAATTCCCGAGAACGTACCTTGGCGTCATAGTATGATTTTACTTGACGCCGGTAGTTCTCTGCTCGGACGTAAGCTTGCTCACGCCTCTCATCAACCAGGTGTAGGTCAATCTTCATGTTCTCTTCGTTGGTGTCAGGCTCATATTGTTCCACCCGCCGGCTGGGGATGGCAACTTCCGTGGGCGCCTTTGCTTCGAAGCCGTAGCATAGGGCGAAAGGCGTTTCACCTGTCGCCCTCCTCGGCGTGGTTCTGTAGCACCACAGGATGTTGGGGAGCTCGTCGACCCAACTACCTCCTGCGGCCTGGAGGTTCTTCTTCAGCCCCTCCATGATTGTTCTGTTGGCGTTCTCGACCTGCCCGTTGCCCTGAGGGTAGGCAACGGAGGAGAAACGATGCTTCACCCCAAACTCCCGGAGGAGTTCTTGGAAAGGGGCCGCCTCGAATTGGGTGCCATTGTCTGATATGATCTCCTGGGGGACGCCAAAGCGTGTGATGATGTTCTTGTAAACAAATTTCTGGCATCTGGCCCCCGTGATGCTGGCCAAGGGCTCCGCCTCGACCCACTTGGTGAAGTAGTCGACGGCGACGATGATGTAGCGGTTGTTCCCGGCGGCTCTGGGTAGGGGACCGACCAGGTCAATCCCCCATCTGGAGAATGGAATTGCGGTGCTGACAGGGGCGTAGTTGACAGCTGGCCGGCCAGGGGCCTTCTGGAGCACCTGGCATGTGGTGCACTTCCTGGCCAGGTCAGCGCAGTCGCGCGCCATCGTCGGCCAGAAGAAACCCTGGACGACGAGGCGCCGGGACATGCTGAAAGGACCCTGGTGTGAGAAGCAGACGCCACAGTGAACTTCTTCCATGGCGGTGTCGGCCTCGTCCTGGTGCAGGCACCGGAGGAGGGTGCCATTATAGGACCGTTTGTAGAGTTTGCCATCTTCGATGGTGTAGCTTGGGGCCCTGAGTTTGGCGAGTTTGGCCCTCTCCTCGTCCGGGGCCAGCTCCCCCGTTGTGATGAAGGTGGCGATATCGGAGATCCAGTCCTCTAGCCGCTGATGGACGCACAAGACGGGGCTGGCATGGATGCTGGACATGCTCAACTCCTCGATCTTGGCCAATTGGGAGATGTGCTCCGGGGTGTCCGAGCTGAGCTTGGAGAGGATGTCGGCTTCAGCGTTCTCGGCCCTGGGGATCTGAGTGATCTCGTGGGTTTCAAACGCTTTCAGTAACTCCTCCGCCGCTTGTTTGTACTGCTTCATCCGGCCTTCCTTTGCTTCGTACGACCCCTCTACCTGGCCCACTACCAGTTTGGAGTCGCACTTGATTCTGAGGTGCTTGGCTTTGAGGCCGGCGGCGAGTCTGAGACCGCTGAGGAGGGCCACATACTCGGCTTCGTTGTTGGATACCCTGAAGTTGAAGCGGATGGCATAGTAAGCTCTGAATCCTTCAGGGGATATGAGGACGACGCCGCCGCCGCATGACTTCGCGGCCGACGAGCCGTCAGTGAACAGGGTCCACGTATCGTCCGGTTCCGGCCCGGAGTTGGCGATGGCCGTCTCCCTTGCTGTGCATTCAATGACGAAGTCGGCCAAGGCTTGCCCTTTGATAGATGGCCTTGGCTTGATCTCAACCTGAAACTGGCTGAGGAAGATCGCCCATTTCACCATCCTCGAGGAGCTAGTGGGGCTCCTCATGAGCGCGCCGAGAGGCTGCTGGGTCAGCACATGGACGGTGTGGGCTTGGAAATAGTGCCCCAGCTTCTTCACGGTGTGGACGATGGCCAGCACCGTCTTCTCAATGGGGGAGAACCTGAGCTCGGCCTCCCTGAGTGTCTTGCTGATGTAGAAGATTGCCTTCTGCACCCCTTCGTCCTCGCGGATGAGCACGGAGCTGATGGCCGACGTGCTCACCCTTAAGTACAAGAAGAGGGTTTCGCCGGCTTTGGGCTTGGAGAGTACGGGTGGGGACGACATGTACCTTTTCAATTCGTCGAATGCTTCCTGACACTCCGTCGTCCACTTGAAGCTGTTCGCCTTGCGCATGATTTGGAAGAAGGGGAGTGCCCTCTCGGCTGACCTGGAGAGGAACCGGTTTAAGGCCGCCAGACGCCCCGTTAGTCGCTGTACCTCCTTGACGTTGCGGGGCGGCTCCATGTTGATGATAGCCTGCGTCTTCTCCGGGTTTATCTCGATGCCTCTCCGGCTGACCATGTAGCCAAGGAACTTGCCGCCCTGGACGCCGAAGGCGCACTTCTTGGGGTTGAGACGGAGTCCGAACTCCTTCATTATTTCAAAGATTTCCCGGAGGTCGTCGGCGTGGGAGGTGGCCTGCCTGCTCTTGACGATCATGTCGTCGACGTACGCTTCCATCGTCCGGCCAAGGACCGCTCTGAAGATCTTGGCCACCATCCTAGTGTAGGTGGCGCCGGAGTTTTTGAGTCCGAAGGCCATGACGAGGTAGCAAAAGATTCCCTCTGGGGTCATGAATGCCGTCTTCTCAACGTCATCTTCATGCATGGAGATTTGGTGGTACCCTCTGAAGGCGTCAAGGAATGACATCAACTCGCACCCCGCCGTCTCGTCCACCAGCTGATCAATGTTGGGGAGAGGGAACGGGTCCATGGGGCACACCTTGTTCAGGTCAGTGTAGTCAACACACATTCTGAACGTCGGCGGTTTTTGTGCGAGGACGACGTTGGCCAACCATGTCGGGTACTTCACCTCTTTGATGTGTATGATTGAGAGGAGCATGGCGACCTCCTTTTTGACGAAGTCCCGCCTGTCGGCGGACAAGTAACGCCGCTTCTGTTTGACAGGCGCGGAGGCCGGATCGACGGTCAGCCGGTGAGTGATCACCTGGCGGCTGATGCCTGGCATATCGTCCGGGCCCCACGCGAAGACGACGGCGTATGATCGTAGGACGAGGAGGATGGCGTCTCGTTGGTCCTGGGGGAGCTGCTTTCCGACCCTGAGAACCCGCTCCGGCCGGGAGGTATCCAGAGGGATTTCCTCGACCTCCTCGGCCGGCTCCGCATGTGGCCTCTCCTCGTCCATGGCGACGGCGGCCGTAATGGTGTCTATCCTCTGTCCTTCCCTTTCGGCCGGCCTCGTTAGCTTGAGGTAGCAAGCTCTGGCTATCCTCTGATTTCCCCTGGCGTAGCCGATGCCGTCACTGGTGGGGAACTTCAAGCATAGGTGCTTCATGGAGATGATGGCCTCCAAGTCCTCCAGCGCTGGCCGGCCCAAAATCAGGTTGTGGGCGCACTGGAGGTTGACCACCATGAACTCCATGTCAATCTTGGCGCGGTGGGGGCCGTCACCGACCTCCACGGGGAGGACTATCGTGCCCTCGGCGTCGATAGAGTCCCCGGTGAAGCCGGATAACGGGGTCTTGATCGGCTTCAGCAGAGCCCTGTCCAGCTTCAGCTGCCTGAAGGTGTCCAAGTACATCACATTGACGGAGCTCCCCGTATCGATGTAAGTACGGTGGATGATGGAGTCACCGATCTCACATCGGATGACGAGGGCGTCCCTGTGTGATTCCGTACCCGGAGGAAGATCCTTGTCGGTGAAGGTGATCGCCTCCGTTCGCTGCTTCTTCGGCTGGGGGGGAACGTGGGACACCTCCCCAATGTAAAGGGATTGGGCCCATTTCATTCTCTGAGTGGCGGAGTCCCCCCCAGTGTTCCCACCTACGATGAGGTGGATATGATTCTTCTTCGGCGGTGGCTCTTCGAAGTCCTCGTCGTCACTGAGCCTGCCAATCTCGCGTTTCTTCGCAGAGGGTTCGCCCCCATGTTTGCCGGTGTTTACCCAAGTGTTCTTACGTGGGCCACCTTTGACAAACTGGGAGAGTTCCCCCTGACGAATAAGGCGCTCGATGGCCTTCTTCAATGTGATGCAATCGTCAGTATTGTGCGACGAGTTCTTGTGGAACCGGCAGTATGTGCCGCCCTGCTGGATGGCAAGGATCTCCTCGGCCGGCCGAGGAGCCTGCTCAATGAGGCCGTGCGTCTCGGCGTAATCGAGGATGGTGCCGACCGGGTGGGTGAGGGTTACCCCCGGCCGCTCCAATCTCGGCCGCCAGTGGCGGTCTTTCTTACTTTGTCCACCAAAGCCGTGGCGGCCCTGGGCACCCTGGCCGGACGGGGACGGACCCGGGGCCGGCGAAGGATTTGTCTTCTTGGGGGGATGGCCCCTTCTCTTTTGTGATTGTGGAGCTCGTCGGCGTCGGCATACAAGCCTCCGCGCTGGAGCGCCTTGGCGTACGACCTCGGGGGGTCAGTGATGAGGCTCCTGGCGTACGGGGAGCTGCGGAGGGCTCCCTGGTACAAGGCGAGGAGGGTGCGCTCATCGGCCCCCTCGACCTCCTCGGTCTCCCTCGTCCACCGATCGATGAATGACCGGAGGGACTCTTCGTGCTGCTGCTTGACGGAGAGGAGGTGGGTGAAATACTTCTTCGCGCGCTTCCTCCCGGCAAAGTGAGTGAGGAAGCACTGGGCGAGATCCTGCCATGAGTCGATGCTTCCTTCTGGCAGTCCGTTGAACCACTCGTACGCTGGCCCCTCGAGAGTAGAGAGGAACCAACGGCAGAGGTATTCGTCGGACGCGTTCACCATCAGCATGTTGTTCTGGTAACGGCTGAAGTGCTCCTGGGGGTCTGATCGGCCATCGTAGGACTTGATGGCGTTCCCCCTGTACTTCTCAGGGATGGGGGCCGAGAGGACCCTGTTGGTGAAAGGGGTCCGGGTCCTGACCTGGATGATGGGGTCACCTCGCCCCTCGGCCAGCTCCCTCTTCAGGGCGCTAACTTTGTTCATGAGCGCGTTGAGGCCGGGGTCGTTGGAGGCGCCGGCCGTAGGGACGTTGGCCGACTGCTTGGCCTCCATCTGAGCCAGCCTCCTCTCCAGCTGGGCGATGACCTCGTCTCGGGGGTCCCTGGCGGCCGTAGCGCCGCCCGGCTGGTTCCTCAAGCGCTCGTTGTGAGCCGCGTTGATCTGGTGTCGCACGTCATCTTCGTGCAACTTGCCCTTGCCCTTGTCCGGGCGGGGCTGGTCCGCTGTCCGGGACACAGACCCCAAGCTTTCCCTTGGCGAGCCAGGACGAGGATCACCAATCCGTCCCGCCATCCTCTCCGAAACCGGACGACGGCGCGTGTCACCAAGCCTATTGAAGGCAGAGGCTTTTGCACGCGCTGGGGTCTGCCCGGGCCGAAGAGGGGAAGCAGGGTGGGAGTGGGACGACGCCGTGTCCTGGGCCACAACCCCCTCATTGTTGCCTATCTGGTCGGCCAGTGGTTGGGGATGAGGAGGCGGAGTGACGTTTCCCCCGGTCCTTGGCAAGAGTGCGCTGAGGACGGTTGGATTCTGAGCCAAGCTGGCGATGATAGCCGACAGTGCGGCCTGGACCTGAGGATCTACGGACGGAGAGGCCGCGGCCATAGGCTGGGCCGGGGCGTGGTCCGCTTTCTCAGCTCGTTTCTTTTCCAGGCCGAGGCGGGCGTCGGGGACTCCGCCGTTGAGTTGGTTGCGGAGGTCCGTCGTGAGGTTGAAGGCCTCCTGAAAGAGGTCTCCTCCGCCGACCTGGTCGGCCGTGGCGTCCTCATCGTGCTCCCTGGGCTCTTGGTCCTCAGGGATGACTTTGCTGACGAGGTTGCGGTTTGACTTAGTTCTCCCCATGATCAGTGGTTAGCTGTGCTTGGTAGCGACGAGGGGTGCTAACTTGATTGTTCTAGCTCTCAACGAGAGCACCAAATGATAGAGTATATCTCCTGAATTCTAGAGAGAAGTGAGAGCTAGAGAGAGAAGTGCAATAATATGCTTCAATAGAATGAATTTGTAACCCCTATAACTACTCCCAAGGGGAATATTTATAGAGAAAATTAGGGTTGGGCTCCCAAGCCTCAGGCTTGGGAGGCCCATCTACAACTGGACCGCTACTGGGCCGAATACAAAGCCTCTAATGGGCTGTACAAATGAGTAAGTATAGGATCCGATTCTGGGAGGTCTTCGAGGCCGACGAGGGCACCCGAGTCCCTTAGACTCAGGACCGTAATCTGAGTTGGCACCTTTTCGGCCGACGGGGACGTCATGGCCGACGAGGGCGCCACTCTGTTGTCTTGTACTCCGTTCTTCCGAGTATGTGGGTCCCGGGGCTCAGACCCATATACTCCATCAACGTCATTAATATATTATGGAGTATGTTTTACTTTTTAATGTAGTAGTTTTATGATGGACAAAAATACAAGGCCTTTTTTATCAATATTACTAAAGTAAATAGAAAAGACAAATGTATGTCATGTTTTAAAATCTTCCAAAAAAGTGACCAAGAGTCATTTATTCCGTGTATTTAACTAGATTCTCACCCGCGCGATGCGCGGGATATAAGAATGTAACAGTCATATGATATTATTTGTAAACAATGTACGCGTGTGAAATATTTGGAAATTGTGTTACTCGAAACATGCATTAGAACTTTTAATTGAATATTGAAAACTCAGAGATAGATAGTAAGTATGTGTTGGAATAAGTAGATAAAAGGAAATGTTAGATAGTGTTTCACAGTCTACACATTGCGAAAAACTTCTTTATAAACAACATTTGTGGCATGGTACGTTGGTTGGCCATCTTCATCGCATATTAATATCTTCAAACCCTTAGGATTTGTTACCCTTGACACTGCAACATAAAGTTGACCATGTGTAAACACCGACTTTTTCAATAAGAGTCCAACATGAGTCAAAGATTGTCCTTGACTCTTATTTATAGTCATCGCATAAGAGGTCATGACGGGAAATTGTCTTCGTTGAAACTTGAATGGTATTCTTGAATCCGAAGGAGTTAAGCTCAACCTCGGAATGACAACTTCATGTCCCGCATATTTCCCGCCCATGATTTTTGCCCCTAGGATGTGATTTCCAAGTCGTGTAACAATTAACCTTGTTCCATTGCAAAGCCCCATCGAAGGATCAATATTCCTTAAAAGCATTATTGGAGTACCAACCTTGAGGGTTAACTCATGGTTTGGAACTCCAGACGCTCTTATTTTGTTCAGAAATTCTGGAGTATGTAAATCAGCCAGAAAATCAGCATTGGAGTCTGACTTGCAAATGCTATATGAACTCAGATAGGTTCTTGACTCTTCATTAACATTCAGAGAAGTCATGTATTCATTGATTGCATCTACAACATCGAGGGTTGGAGCCAGGATTGCGCGGTGTTGCAAGTAAGTCGGGTCATTGACAATATTCTCAAAGTTTGGGTAGGTGCTCTGGACAATAGTGGCAATGGGGTCGCTTCCACACTCTAACAAAAACTCTTTTGGAATTTGAACATCGGCAAAACCATCATTATCTTCCCCCACATTCCCGTCCCCTAAACTCGCAATCCACTTTGCAAACTCAAGCAAATCTTCATATTCATGATCATCAGTCAATGATTGCAACCTCATGTTCTTCGTCAAATGTAATACCAAGCACTGTTCCCAAATATAGGAAGAATTAATCGTGGCATTCACAATGTCTTGTCTAGTTCCTTTTGTAACGACAGGTAAAATTTGTCTGAAATCTCCCCCGAATACCACAGTTTTCCCTCCAAATGGTTTTTCATCACTATTTGAATTAGTGAATCTCAAGATGTCCCGCAAACTTCTATCTAAGGCCTCGAAGCAATACTTGTGCATCATCGGCGCCTCATCCCATATAATCAGTTTGCAACGAATGATCAATTGAGCAAGTGCACTACCATGTTTGATGTTGCACGTGGAGTTTTCATTAGGGTTGATTGGTATTGCAAAGCGTGAATGAGCCGTCCTACCGCCTGGTAACAATAAAGCTGCTATGCCACTTGAAGCAACATTCAAAACAATTTCTCCTTTGGACCTCAAAGCAGCTGACAACGTCTTCCACACAAACGTTTTCCCTGTACCTCCATAACCATATACAAAGAACACCCCACCACTATTTTTTTCAATAGATTGCATAATGGTTGTGTACACCTGACATTGTTCATCATTGAGACTCTGTATGCATCTGTCATGCTCTTCACGTAGGGCAGCACGATCGTATTGCAATTCGTCAAAAATCAGTCTGTTTTGATACATGGCAGTATCACTTATCGTGGGAAATGGCATTGATGGATAGTCCTTTAAAGTCCTACCGATCCTTCTCAACATCATTTCTATTTCAGTCAATGCATAATTCTTAATCTCATCCTCGGTCAACTTCAAATCTGATATTACACGTATGAAAAGACCATTATCAAATAACATGTGTAATATATAATGTATGGTTTTGAATATACATGCACACACACACAAATGCATACTTGTGTATAGGTATATGTATGTTTGAAATTAAAATTGTTTAGTACCTGGATGCATTAACGCTCTTCTTTGCCTGTGTAGAATGTCATCTGACATAAATGTAATACACTTGTCCCACACATATTTTGGTCTACTCATTGTATCTGCTGCCAATAAGATCACAAACAACTTTCTAAGTAACTATGCAGTAGCCCAATAACTACATTCTGAAAACCCTTCAAGGTACTCCTTGTCATCGTCCAACAACCCTAAAGCGAAACATGCCTCGCGGTATGTATTATGAATAATTCCATCCAGAGTTCTCAGATCATCATAGATTGTAGCCCCACGCCTCAAATTAAGCACACATCGCAAATAATAAGACTCTCCTGAACCCGGTGGCACATACGTTAGACGGCCTATTGCAAACCCTTTTTGTCGAGGTACAAATTCTCTTGTTTTTGCTTTCCACACAAACTTTTGTGGGAATTCCGCATAAGTTAGATCCCTTGCCTCGGGGTACTTAGCATTTGCTTTCATCCATGCAAGAAACATACTCTCCTTAACAGATTCACGCAACACGACATCATTAACTGATGCACCATCTTCAAAATACACATATTGTTCATTGTGGAAGTGAAAGCTCAATCGTTCAACAGGTGGATTCTTATACTGAATTTGAAATCCATAAATTCTCCACATTGCCTCACATGGAGAAATATACCGACAATCATAGTACAGTTTTATTTCATCAACAGGTTTGTCAGTGTGATCTTTACCAGTTGTTTCATAAAATCCAGCTGTGACACGATCGTGTCCCTTGTTGACGTATTTGAATAAATACTTTATAGACCTGGATTGATTGCACCACTCGACATTTAGATGAGCACCGTACCTCATTAATAACGACCGGTTGTGGGGGACAACATATCTATTGTCTGGTGGAACGCCACCTTTGACAATTGTTCTTCCATCATTTCGCCTCCTATATTTAGGATAACCCTCTTCATCAACATTAGTTTCCTCGTTGAAATTCTTTGGGAAGTGCTTCAAACACTTAGATTGAACCATGCAAGGAGCTTTCTTTGCATCAGTGCCACATGGTCCGTGCATCATATGTGTGCACACTGCTTTGAAATAGTCAGGATCACCCTTCTCGTCAGGAATTTCAGCTGATATAATGCGGTCAATGTCTGCTGGCGTCGGATATTTGTCTGCGTTCCCCATGAATAATAAAATATGAGCATGAGGTAAGCCATGCTTCTGGAATTCAACCGTGTAAATGACTGCAAGAAGTGAATGTAACAGTTTTTTCACACACACATACGCATACATGTAAATGTGTAATCTATATAAATGTATAAATATGATATTTAACATACCTGCTCGAATTTCTCCAAATATCTTACCTTGTCTTAGATACTTGATTAAGCCATCCAACTTCATCTTAAACACTCGACAAACTATATCGGGACGATCTTCGGGAATCAAATTCCTTGAAGAAAGGAATGTATTAATCTCTGGCCATCTCGGGTTACATGTGAACGTCAAAAATAGATCTGGGTACCCTGCCCATCGACATATAGCCATGACATCCTGATAATTTTGAACCATGTATCGAGCACCCCCAACGAATGTAGGTGTAAGGACAACACGCTTGCCCTGTGTTGACGCATCTCTCTCACCGCTCAACAAAGCATCTGATAGCCCTTTGTACATTTCACACCTCAGTTCTTTTTTATGAGTTCTAATATACATTAGCCTTGATGACTCAACCATTGTGTATCCATCTACCGTGAACTGTTGGAACAGTCTCCTACTTTTAAGGATAAAAGAGTCATCCTTTGCTCGTTCATGCAATCTGTAAGAAAGGAACTCTCTAATGCTAACACTTCGTCGACCGCCAATGTTTGACACTATCCTCAGAAAAGGCTATATCCTCCCTGTACCCATCCTCACCATACGGAAACAAAAGTGGATATTGCAATCCCAGATAAGCTGTATTTAGCTCATTTATTCTTTTCAAGTACCCTCCTTGAGTTTCAACCATTATATCCCTTTGCCCTAGTGCTTCATCAAAATCACCTACTACCAATGCTGCAACCTCTGAGACTGTCGGTAAATTATAAGTTCTGGCATCTTTGGTTATCCTCCCTATTAATTGCAGGGATACTTTTCTTTCCTCGCCCTCTGCTAGTTTATCTCTGACCATTCTGAAGGACTTAACTAAAACATAATGTTGGTCTAACATTTTCCTTAATGTAGTCACAATATGTGCATGCAAATTGTTCTCCTTTTTATCATCCCTGGATTGATTTAACCAAATTTAATAAAAAACAGCATAACAACAAATCTAAATATGTATGCATGACTACATGAGTATAATAGTTTTAAGCTTCAAAATTACCTCACTGAGCTCAAACGATTAGCATCCTCATGATGTGTGTCATATATGTATACTTGTGCAAATTTCGGCACACATTCTTCTTGCGGTAGAAAACTCCCAATGAGGTGATAGTTCTGGCCTCCTAGTTTAAAGATTGGGGGAGATCCACCAACGTTTTGCGTTCTGTCCACCTTTCCTCTCATGGAAGTGAACGAAAACATGCTGTTGTATGAGCGAATGTTCTCCTGAAAGTGTTTAGAAACTGCATCTGTGCCATCAATGAACTGCTGCAGTTCCACGGGGGGGCTCCTTCAAACGTGGCAGTTTAATTTTTCCCTTACCGCAACACAAAGAATACTTTGGGTTTTCTTTTGTAGAACCTTGGATAACTCTTTCTTCATACCAAAACAATGCTCCACAAGCTGCACAACTGTGTGACGCATCACCAATGCTCCAATATTCAGCGTTAGGTAGGTCTGTGACAAATTAAGAAAACCAAAACCTTCATATCAAAATGTGCCTTTCTGTCAAATAATTGTAGGTTTTAATTGGTGTACTCAAATATCAGCACACCTTCGAGATCGTGTATTTGATGACCCAAGATATCATCTTCTTCTCTTGATAGATCATTACATGGTTCTTGATGGTCACAGTGAACTCCCCAAGATTCTTCCATATGAATTCCGATTGAGGATTGCCCCCTTGGGAAGCCATTAAATGGCAAATGAGGAACTACAATTGACGGTGTAGCAAGAATAAGATAAATTTTAAGTGACGTATGCATTCATAATAAGTGAGTTTTGAAGTAAGTATAAATAAATAAATATTACAATAAGATTTTGAAAATCTACAAATTTCGAAAAACTTCTTTGTAAACAACATTGGCAGTATGGTTTGTTTTCTCGCCATCTTCACTGCAAATCAATATTTTCAAACCCTTACGGTTTGTTACTCTTGATACTAATGCGTAAACACCGACTTTTTTAAATTGACCATGCGTAAACACCGACTTTTTTAAATTTAGCTTTTCAAAATTATTAGTCTAAAAATTGAACTATACATTACAACATTTGACCAAGTTTATAGAGTATTTGCCTTAAAGAAAAACGAAAGTGATTTTCAGTTTTTGGTTAAAAAATTGAAATAAGTGTTTTAAAGTGACATATTACGGTTAAATTAAGCACTTAAAACATAAAAGCTTAAAGCATATGGATGAGTATTTTAAATTATTTATATTTTTTTCAATTACTCAAAAAACACTTATTTTACTAAACACTACCAATTTTTTTCGAGAAACAAATTTTTCTCAAAAATTATCAACTTTTACTATAAAGCACTTTTTCCAAATCAGTTTAAAAACGCTTCTTTTAAGTAGAAGCAACCTCAAACATTCCCCCCTCATGGTTAACTTTACATTATAATGACAAAAGTTACAAATTGTAAAGATTCGGAAAAAACTCTTCCAAAAGCGTAAGTTTCAATGTATTTAATTTTTTATTTATATTATGTCTATATTTTGTCACATATTTTGTCATTTTTGTATATAGAAAAATACTTGGTCCAACTCATTTTTTTGGACATTATTTATAAGGTAAATACACAATTATGAATTATGTAGTATGTAAAATTACTAAGGTGCTATTACTATGCTATTATCAATTATACAATTAACAATAATATTTATACAATTAGTATAAATAAATAAATATTACAATAAGATTTTGAAAATCTACAAATTTCGAAAAACTTCTTTGTAAACAACATTGGCAGTATGGTTTGTTTTCTCGCCATCTTCACTGCAAATCAATATTTTCAAACCCTTACGGTTTGTTACTCTTGATACTAATGCGTAAACACCGACTTTTTTAAATTGACCATGCGTAAACACCGACTTTTTTAAATTTAGCTTTTCGAAATTATTAGTCTAAAAATTGAACTATACATTACAACATTTGACCAAGTTTATAGAGTATTTGCCTTAAAGAAAAACGAAAGTGATTTTCAGTTTTTGGTTAAAAAATTGAAATAAGTGTTTTAAAGTGACATATTACGGTTAAATTAAGCACTTAAAACATAAAAGCTTAAAGCATATGGATGAGTATTTTAAATTATTTATAAGTTTTTCAATTACTCAAAAAACACTTATTTTACTAAACACTACCAATTTTTTTCCAGAAACAATTTTTTCTCAAAAATTATCAACTTTTACTATAAAGCACTTTTTCCAAATCAGTTTAAAAATGCTTCTTTAAAGTAGAAGCAACCTCAAACATCCCCCCCTCATGGTTAACTTTACATTATAATGACAAAAGTTACAAATTGTAAAGATTCGGAAAAAACTCTTCCAAAAGCGTAGGTTTCAATGTATTTACGTAGCAAGAATAAGATAAATGATACTCTATTGTATTTTATACGTAAATTTTGGTTACAAAAATCATCCATTTCTTCTTCTCCGAAAAATAAGACTCGTATAACAAACAATACACCGTAATTTTGTTCACAACAATAAGACAAAAATGACTTTTAATGAATATTGCAAACAATACATATATTTATAATTACCGCTTCTTTTAGCAGCCAACACTTTAGAAGTGCCCACCACTTCATTTGTTGTGTTGACAGAAGAGCCTATTTTAGTGAAATCACAGCGGAGAACATGTTTGGTGTGATTTGGATCGCAATTCACAGCGGATAAACAAAACAATCAGCATATTAAAATTTATCATGTAACTAACTATTTTAGTAATGAACAATTTTATAAATTGAAAATAACATTTTTTACTATATTTTATCATTTTGTTTAGATTCTCACCCCTTTTTTACTAAAGTAACTTTTTTAGTAAATTAAAATTAATCTACTGTAGAAATTATGTAAAACATATTTATGTATTTTTTGTATAATATATTAATCCATTTATGAAATGTATTAATAATTAATGTCCCTCATTTATTAATAATTATTAATTAATAATTAATATTAACATTTATATTAATATTAATATTTAATATTAATAATACTCACTCCGTCCCATTGGACTTTATCAACATTCACTTTTTTGTTGTCCTAACAAACTTTGCCACTTTCCTATTAATAATACTTCCTAGTATTCTTTGAGAAAGTCTAACAATAAAATATTATTTTTTTATACTTGCTTTAATATAGATTAATAACAATCTTTGTAATAATATTATGGTATAATAATATAATATTTTTTGCAAAATAATGAATTATAATTTATAATTTATAATTTATAATAACATTATAATATAATATAGTTTTTAATAATAATAGCTCAACACAAACAACTCAGCCCAATTTTAAAATATAGTTTCTATAATACATAAAAATACCTCAGCCCAAACAACTACTCCCTAAGCCTAATATACTTCATTAATAACCTCAGCCCAACCGTCCAGCCCAATCCCTAAGCCCGACCTACCCTCCTATATAAACACTACCCAACCCTTATTACCCTTCGGTCCGAACCTTTACCCTGCGGCTGCCTTCTACAACCTTCGGTTCTTCCGGTGGTTTCTGTGTTTGGCGTTAATGCTCCCGAGTTCTGACCCATCAGCCTCACTAAAAACTTCCGATTATGTGTTGCTACTCTTATCGTCCTCAACAATAATTTAGCTCTCCACAGACAGTGAAATTAACACATGTCATCTATTATTCCTGACCATTTTGCTTGACACCATGAACGAAGTTCATACCACCTTGAGTGATAATGAAGGATTTCAGAGATGCCATCGTTTCGATTGTGGTATACATCTCATATCTCTTATCCTTTTGTATTAGAGTTCCTTTGATTTGTTCTCATATATTTAAATTTAGGATCTTTTTCATTAATATTCCGGTGTTCAACTCATTTGGCCGATGTGGTCTTATTGGACCACTACGACGGCGGAAAACACCTGTTCAGATCCAAACATTTTAGATCTGCTTTGTTCTTCAGTTTTATTTTTTTGAGTTGATTTTTTAGGTTGATTTTCAAACCGGGTTGAGTGACATTCCATGATCTTAGACCTAGTTTTTTTTTTTAATTTGTGAACTTGCATGTCATCTGGATGATCAGATGTTAAAGCCACGAAAAATATGTATGCGTTTCTACATAAAAATACCCTTGGAATCCAGTTTTATTTCAGATCTGAGTCTGCTTTCGACCTATTCATATTTTAAATATATGCTTTCATTTTCTGTTTTGCACTTGTATGAATGATACCACATGATCTCAGTCTGAGTGATACCTAATTATCTTAAACGTTATTGTTATTCTACTTAGCATATTTGGGTCATTTCTGTTTAAAAATTCAAACTTTGTTAAATATTATACCCTATTCCTAAAAGGATCTCAGGTCTGTTTTTTTCTGGCCAATTCATATTTTAAATGTTTGTTTTGTTTTGTATAGATTATCAACGAATAGGTGGGAACATAGTGCAGTTTTTATTTTGCCTACTCTTTAATGTTCTAGATTGGTAGTTGACATGTATCAACAGTCTCCTATTTCCTCCTTAATGTTATTTCTTTGTCACTCACAAACTGGATTGTCCCTAATGTTCAAAAGTTTTTTTTGTACAGACTGTACGTGCATCTCCCCTTCTACAAATCTGAATCTTTGTCAGCAACTAAAATCTGAATCTCATTTCTAAACTTTGAAACCCTAATCAACCTTGCCTAAATTTCAATTGTTCACAATTTCTAAAATCTGAATCTGATTTCTTAAGTTTGAAACCCTAATGTTCGATAGTTATTCTGTATAGACTTAACCCTCATTTAGGGTTGTATCACAAATAGTTTCTGAACCTCTTTTTATGTACATTGTTTTACAAATGTAAAAGACATTGATAGTGTATACAAAACTACCTTTGTTGGTCAAGTCTTGAAGACTTCTTTTACGATTGATTGTTGTGCTTTTCATAATCTTCTTCATTCAAGAACTGTTATTTAGACAAAAATGACATTCTATTGTTTACAAATGATGCAAGACTACAATAATGGTAAGGAATTTCAGTCATTTAATGTTAACTTATGAATTAATTTTGTTTAAAAGACGCTTCATACACTTTTTTCATCTCATTTCACTATCAATATTTTCAGGTATGGTGGTCATGTTGTTACTGGTTGTTAAGGCCCATCCCATAGGACTGCCAGATACCCTGCCAGCCACCATAGTGGCCTTTGGAACTGCGTGGCCTGACAGTCCGTTGGCCTGAACATCGGTAACCCATGAACTCCTTAATTTCTGATTTACTTTCATCTGCATCTCATCTAATATATATTTAATTCTGTATTGAATGTGAAAACATGTAAACTTTACTCATTTAAATTTTTTTTATATAGCATTTGACATAATAGCTATACATAATCATATTTCATATGTATGAATTAAACATTCATTATTGCTAATTGCACATGTATGTTTTCAAAAAAAAAACATTCATCATAGCATTCCATAATATTTCATTTCTTACACAGCATTCCATAACATTTCATTGATTACATAGCATTCCATAACATTTCATTGATTACATAGCATTCCATAACATTTCATCCATTACATAGCATTCTTTTACAGAGCAAACTAAACATGGCTGAGCATTTCATCCGATAATACAGGCCACACAATTTCAAAACACAAAAGAGTTCACTACTTTTACATAATTAACAAAAACCATGGACATATTTCATACTGGGAATGCAACAGTGTTTTCATGCCATGTTTAGCCAACCAAAACTCATCCCCACACACTTTTTTTCATTGAAATACTTTTGGTTCAGGGTTATGATCCGACCTGATCTTCTAGGTATTTCAGGACCTGCATATATCCATTCTTGACATTCGTTGCATAAGTATCTCCCAGTATACCTTTTTTTTGTTTAGAGGATTCATACAGTAAAAGTGATTTAAATTTTTACACCGAAAGCATGGCACCAACCAAAAGAGTCCAGGCATCCTCCCACATGCATGACATTTTGGAGAATCATTTGTGCTTGACCCGCATCTCATCTTAAATGGCAAAGTTAAAATTTGTTATTTAATCTATATTCATTAGTTAAAGTATGATCCACTTTGCATTTTATGAAAGTTCATTATATTCATAACCAACCATTTTCATTGTACATATTTCATTTTTTTCGTCTATGCTTAATTGAATACATATCATAGTTCGAAACATACCTTTGCTTCGTGGGGTAAGAACAGTCGTCGTCACACTTTATACTCAAAACTCTTTGTTGGACTTTGAAGTTGTATGTTGTTGTTGAGCTCAGTAAATGAGTTTCTGAGCAAGGAGTTAATGCAAGTGAAGTGGTATATATGCTTACAAATTGGAATATTGGTTATAGGCCATTGGTAAGTACTTTTGTAATTAATTATGAAGTTCAATTGATGTTGTGTATGCTCATTTAATGAGCAGACCTACATTGTCTATTCTCATTTAATGAGCAGACCTATGCAAAATTCTCCTTTGAGATATTGCTGATATCTCCATTTAATGGTAGCCGACCTACACACCTACTACTGTGTACTTAAATTTATGAGTATGCTTTTTCGTATAAAAAACTGTTTTACGAAATCTTTAATTTGAGTACTCTTACAATTCATTAATGCCCTTGAGGCACACACTCTAAAACATTGTCAGTTGATAGCTGCATTAATTGCCAGCAGCTCTTCAGTACAGTGGTGCTTGTAAGTTGATTCATGAGTTTCCTATGTACCTACTTTGAAATTTATTATTAATTTAATGTTTATATACACAATTAAATCAGTAACTATAGATATTTTCGGAACTATACATATTCTTTTTGGGCCTTTTACGAAATCTTTAAGCATTTACAGATTTTTTTTAAGAAATTCCGAAAAACATTCATTCAGATATTTTTCTTTACTTAGGTTATTGAAAGCCAAAATACCTGGGCTACCTTATTCTGGCCAAAATACATATGCTCAAATTCTCAAGTGCAACCATGTACTTCTCTAATTTTTTTATCCACTTAATGTCATATATGTCTCTAAATACTGTATCCCTCATAAAAGTGATTTTTAAATCGATATTTCATATTACGTAGTTACTTTAAGCACTGTATTTTATAAACATTAGTCAATTCCGCAACAATTTTTCATATATTTTACCCGAATTACATGGTTTCAACTTCGAATTGGTGAAGTGTCTTTTAAAATTTTGACACTTCAATCTAATTTGAGCAGATATTATTTAAACATCTATATATATAAATATATAGACATCAGGTTGTTTTTAGAATACATACACATATAACAAACTACATATATATAATTATTTTTTTTAAGTATGCCTATATTTATGTCAAGAAAAAAAGTACTTCTTTCATTTTCTAAAAACATTTATTGTTATATATATCTGAATATTGCTGATCCATTATAAAAGAATATTTTAATTTCATTTTTCATTTTACAAACTTAATTTCAGTACTTTAATTTTTTAATTGAAAATAAACATTCTCTGGTTTATACGAATTGCTTATTGCTTATATTCAATCTTGAAACAATTTATAATAAAAGATTTTTCAAAATACTTGGGTTTTTTGGAGTAAAGTTAAACTTTAAAAGATATGTTGACATTTAAACTGCTTTTTAACCTGTTTTGATCAATAATTCAGAAACTTTTTTTTTAAATGTGTAAGATAACATCTAAGTCATTAGGTACTTAAAATCTTTGTGATCTTATTCCCTAACTTATGCTGTTTGCAGGTATTGTACAATTCTTCATTCATGTAGATGCTTTGGCTTAGATTTTTGACTTAGAAAAATGTTTAGGGACAGTTCAGGGACCTTAGAGGGTTGCCAATAATGTAATATATTTAAGGGGTTTGTAATATTAATTAGTCCAAATAGGAAATGCATGTGGTGTTCTACAGCTGTTTGAGGTACGTACTCCATTCACCAACTCACTTGCCATTTTATTTCTATTCTTTCTTGACAGTTGTAACTCATAAATGTGTATTCATATGTAATATTCTAACGCATCAAGTGCAAAACCAATATCACTTTTCCATTAAAACCATTGCTTTACAACATTAATAATATTTACATTTTGGACTTAATATAAAGCTCATGCTTAGTGCCTCCTAGATCCCCTCGGTGGACTTTAGAAGGTCCATTGTCCTTGACCTTAGCCTCATCCTTATGTACTCCCATGACCTGATTGAAATTCATAGGACCTGGAGACACTCATTTATAAACATTGAAGTATTATTTTTTAAATCTATTCTCACAAACTGCTGAAGTGTTGCCCGTGTCCTGCAAAATAAACATATCACATCATCATATCGATAATACAATTTTTCAAAATAGTACTTAGTTCCCATAGGAGAAATATAGTGTCATGCTTAGTTTGTCCACACTGCCGAAAGTAAGACACATTCATGCCCAAGATAGTGTTTTAGGCTACAACCCAACACCACAAAACAAAATATAAGTCCAAGGATGCCTCAGTACAAAATATAAGTCCCGACCAACAGACTGGCCCTTGTTCTTCAGAGTGGTTCTTCATTAATTTTTATCTTCAGCTTCTTCACAGCACCACTTGTAGAGAATTCATCTATCAGATTCCTTTTGAGTTGTCCATCCATTTCCACCTCCACCACCTTCTGCGTACCCAGTGGGGGTGAGTCTGGGAGGTCAATTGCCTCGACAACCTTTTTAAGAAAAAATGTAAGCATATCTCTTTAATATATAACCCTACTTATACAAATATATAAGAGTACTACAGTCGGTATACCTCTTATTTTTGGACATCTTTCCCTTTTTTCCTCGCTGTAGAACTTTCACCATTGTGGAGACTTGACCCAATCTAAATTTAAGGTATTGATCATTATTTTCTATTATACGAAACATATACTTTCACTATGAAGCACCCAAAAGTAAATTTCTATAAACTCCAAAACCATTGAAAATACCTTCTCAGTTGGAGTGTCATGAACTGATTGTTGTTCCTTATCCGCTTCATACAATGCCAGAACCTTAGAGTCTCTTATCATGGTCACCACAGTAAATGACTTTGTTTTCTTATAAGTATTCTCCTCACTTTTTGTCTTCAGTTGTATTTTAAACAGGCCCTTTTGGTCAACCAAGCTTTCTATGTCTTCTGGAAATCGAGTTTGGTCTTCAGTCTTCTGTTTTATTCAAACCATTTGCATTAGTCATAAAGTTTTTTAATTTTGATAATTTAACATATAAATTGAAATCAAGTTTTTGCCTTCTCCATCTCAGCCATTAGAAAAGCAGATGTTTTTCCAAAAACTTCAATACATTCCCTGTCCCACAGAATGAAGGTTGAATGACCAGTCTGGTCCATGATGCAAATGCTGACTTTGTACCTAAAATGAATGCCAAATATTTTTCAATGGATTCGATTCATACAAATCATAGCTACATACAATAGCAATTCGATCTCTTACCGATACACCCCATCTGCCATTGTGACATGGCAATTGGTACACATGAACCTATCATCATCTGGTTTTAGTTTTTTGTGGCATGTGGGACAGCCTAGGTAACACCATTCTCTATAGTTTTCAAGAGACACAATGTCTCCGATGATCCAGTAAACCCCATCCTGTTTGTAAACACAATATTTGACATAATCGTTGAAAATGTCGTCACCTAAAAGAATAGGTCATCTTGTACACACCTCTGTAGCCTTAACCAATTCCTGAATAGTCGTTATGACAGCTTGGCCCGCAAGGACATCTTCGCGGCTCCCATCACCATGGGAAGATTGTGAGACGGCTGTGGCTGTGACGCTGTCATCACCATCTACAGGAAATCTGTATCATAGTGCAGAGTTCATTATGAGTATAGTTTTTATAAGCCTTCATTACAATGCCTACTTTTAAAAAAATTCTTACTCGCTTTGAAATTCAATAAACTCGCTTGAGTTCCCATTGATTATCAGTTTCGACACATCAAATGAAGATGATACAGATAAGGTGCCTGTCATGAGTAATTACTTTTTTAGAATCATACTGTTTTGCCCTGATGGCAGGAGTCATAAACATCCCTACAAAAGAGATTACCTTGGTATCTCTTTGGCCTGCATAGCTGAAAAATTACATACACAGGCACACCAACATTCTCGGTCACATACTCCATATACTGGTCTATGTACTTGTTCCACAATACACATCCGAGTCTGTTCCCTCTGCAATTTATAAAAGTTATTTAATAATAAATATTATTCATGCTCCATAACCATTTCTCTCTTAAGTTTAAATTGCATAAAAATGTTTAAACAAAACTCACTCAGGGTCTCCTAATGTCAACTCCATCATCCTTTCAGCTCTTCCACTTATGATATGGTTTTGAACGCCGCTCTTACATATGACTTTGCCTATGACATCTATAACCAAATTCCAGCATAAGATATTTATTTCAGTAAATTAAAACGTACAAGTTTTCGGTTGTCCTCACCAATCAATTTTTTGTCGTTGACGACGCGTTGAGCCTGCAGCATGTCAAATGGCTGAAAGTCGTACACCATCATTGGCAACTCTGTCCTAGTGTCTTCGGTGAACTGAGTTTTGCTGATGAATTGAATCAGATAAGGATGATCACTCGTTTTGACAGTTTGGTAGTTGTCCATGACCAAAAACGTCCTTAGAGCGTAAATTTTGTTTTCCTTGATCATGGTCTTGTAAACCTCCACCTGTGGCCTCTTTATTATAGCGTGAATGCGGTCTCCCTAAATATCAAAATGTGGGCAGTGTGAATATAATAATAATAATATAATAATAATAATAGTAATAATATTATTATGATAATATGATATTATATGTTTTTGATATCAAAATGAAAATCTGTGAATATGTTTTTCTACCAGCTCATCATGCAACACCATCTCGAGTGTTGCCCCCCTTTTGAGTGAGGTGGGACTTCGTATGCTCTGACCACCCGCACCCTTAAGGCCCAAGTGGTCTTGGTATGATCAACATCCTTGATCAGGGACCACATGCCTCTTTGTGTTGAGGAACCTGTCATAGCTCACAAATTACTTAGGAAACTTGAAAATACAGAGAATGTAAAAGAGATTAGCTTGGTTGTGGTGTGGTTTCTGACCCCTTCAATGGGTATTTATATTGGGAAAGGGAGGAAGTGGTGTAGAACAAATTGTGTAATTGTGTAATAACCATTGGTCAAGGCACGCCCAATTAAATGTGAAGTTGCCATTTACTATTAGAGCGAGTACATTTTATTTCATGTTATGTGGCTCAAGAAAGGCAAAACCACTAAATGTGTGGCCTGTGGAATTTCGAGTACAATGCTCCCCATTTTTTATTAGAATTGCAGCACTCTGTTCAACTAAAATTGCATTGGTCACTGGGCCAGCATTTACCATCACTGAGCAACAAAATACGGATTAACCATTGGTCAAGGCACACACAATTAAATGTGTTGTTGCCATTTACTATTACAGCGAGTACATTGCATTTAATGTTGTGTGGCTCAAGAAAGGCAAAAAGAGTAAATGTGTTGCCTGTGGAATTTCGAGTACAATGCTCCCCATTTTTTATTAGAATTGCAGCCCTCTGTTCAACTAAAACTGCATTGGTCACTGGGCCATCATTTACCATCACTGAGCAACAAAATACGGATTAACCATTGGTCAAGGCACACAATTAAATGTGAAGTTGCCATTTACTATTACAGCCAGTACATTGCATTTAATGTTGTGTGGCTCAAGAAAAGCAAAAAGAGTAAATGTGTTGCCTGTGGAATTTCGAGTACAATGCCTGTTCAACTAAAACTGCATTGGTCACTGGGCCAACATTTACTTCACTGAGCAACAAAATATAAATATAGCATGACCCGATTTTGGACCCATTTTAACAGGCACGACCCATGACTGCACAGTGTTTGGGCGGGAACACTGTGCAGTTTTTATTTTGCCTTTGTATAATAGAAGATATTGCATTTGTTATTATAATATTCCTTTTATATGATTAGTAATTAGTCCATGTGTTCTAGCCACCCCAACAACCCAGCACCGACCCCTGAACACTGCACCGCTGCTGCCACAGCCAATTTTGCCGTCCAGTGACCAACGACCATCACCACCTTCACTAGTCACTAACCCAGTGACTTTCACCCAAATCTGGTCACTTACCGGTGACTTCCGCCCCAACTCCGGTCACTGACTCCGATCGTTGTCCAGTGGCTTCCACCCCAACTCCTGTCGCTGATTCCGGTCACTGTTCAGTGACTTCTGCCCAACTCCATCACTAATCTAGTGAATTTCATCCAACACCGGTCATACTTAATTATCTGCGCCGCCCAGTGACACCGCCCACCACTAGCGTCGCCCCTGCCCAGCCACCATCACCCACAACCCAATTCATTCCTCTCCCCAGCCCTAGGCCAAGCCCAGATCTGTCCCCCTCCCCTGCGTAACAGAGTTGCCACCTGGCCATGCCGTTGTGACAACCACCTCCCCAGCCCCTGGCCGGCGACGACGACGACGAATGACCAACCCTTCTTGTGTTACTGCCCCAACCAGCCAATACTTGACCCCACCGCAGCCTAGCCATCCCCGCCACGACCCCACCAGCCCTACCACCGCCCTAGCGTAACCTTAGCCGCCGTCGCCATTCCAGATCTAGATCTGAATATCGCCTCTTCGCCCCCATCAATTATGTAAACGCCCCTTCAACCGACTCCCCCGCGCGCGATTGGAAAGAAATTGAAGGAGATGAAGATTGGCGTAGGGAGGCGGAAACGGAAGGCAACGAACGGCAGTAGGCGACGCAAAGGAGACGGCCGACGAGCTGATGATGCGAAGCAATGGCTATCTGCGCAGGAACGGAACTGTATGTCGGATCTGTTTTCTAGATCTCCGAATTTGGTCTCCGGATCTGGAAAGATGATGCGCTGGAAGGATGATGCGTTGGAACGATGAAGTGGTCTCCGAATTTATTTATTTAGATATTACGTATGTTTTAATAACAATGGTCATATTTTAGGAAAATAAAAAAGGTAATATTTTTGGAATTGAATAATCTAATAGTAATATAGAGGCCATTATTTCAAAATACAATTGTTCAATTATTGTAGACATGATTATTGTGATAATTTTAATTTAATCTCGAACAACCAAAATTGGGTTTCTTTACCTGGTGTTATCCTTGTAGCTTCTCGGGTATTCATGTTTGGTACTCTCTCCGTCCCGCTAACGAACCATAGGACAAAAGGGAGTGACACGTAAATTAATAAAAAGTGGTTTATGTGGTTGATATTGAATTGATAAAGTAAGAATAAAATAAGAATGGTTTAGAGGCATACAAATTTTAACAAATTTTGATACGAGATAAAAAAGGAGATATTTGGGGTCCTGGCAAAACATCATTTGTGACTTGCTATTCTCTTGTCGAGCAGGCACTTTCCTCCGTGAAACTGGAAAGAATGGCTTAAAAGGATTTGCAGTCCCTTGCCTTACCGCTCGGCCATGTCGCCAGAAGGATACAAAAAATTTGGGAACAAAACAGGCCTAAGAAAACATGACCCCAGTCCAAGACTTGACATGTACCCCTCTTCCAGGTCCATCACAAGGAAAACATACCTCCTATTCTAATTGAAGCACATCGGACTGACTGAATTGGGATTTTCTCTTGCAACTCCTAAGGTATTGATTCAATCAGTTGATTCACTTTAAGTAAATTTTGTTTCCGTTTTTTCGTATTGATAAATATAATGGATTGACTGCCCTGTCTACCCATTTTACATCCAATCCTACTTTAAATTTGTTTTCGGTTTCTTACCACAAATTCCAATTTTATTATTTTTTTGTATTTGTATATTTAAATCCAACGCGGTTTTGATTCATTGCCATTTTTTCGTCTTTTGCAGATTTTTCATTATAACTGTTTTTTCATCATACCACATGCCTAGTTTAAGGTCATCAACTCATTGTTTATCAGTATATGTTCAGTTTTACATCTGGGTTTTATTGTCAGAAGCTTTTAAATATAATCTAGTGGAGTATTATAGTAGGATTGAAGAAGAAGCTATCAAGCTAGTGAAGATAGGTTTAAAGTGATACTCGTAGAGAACAATTATGGTGTGTTTTTTCTACTTGACTTTGATATAAAATCCTATTTTGTAGATCATTTGTAATGCTTTATTTTATATATTAGTACTTTGTTGCTGCAATTTAGTTGTTTTATATTAACTTTTGGCTTACACTGAATTAAAATGCTAGATCCTGTCCTGTGCGGGCTCCTATTCAACAATTCTCTAGTCTTTCATAACCAGGTATTTCAACTTCTTGGGTGCTTCAATTTCCAATTTTATCAACTATTGTCATGAAAAACTCTGTCTTTGGTTTTATTTTCTAGATAAGAGAGACATTTATTAGATGCTCTTATCATTTATGATTTTTAAATCTATGGTCAAAATTTTAAATCTCACTATAACTATACCTATATTAGATTTGGTAGTATATCTTTCAATCTTGCATATTTATTTATACTAACTTGATTTGTCTGTGCATTATATTCATTGTATCCATTACATTTAAAATTGTCTATTTTCATTTTTAGTTTATCTATTATATTAAGAAATCAGTCTTCATTTGTAAAATTATGTAGTTTAAAAGTATTTTTTTTAAATATTTGTTGTTTTTGAAATTTGAATCCTTAAGTGAAATGTTTTCAAGTATTCATGGCTCTTGAATCTGTATGAAGTATGAATGGTGGTTAGACACTGCTGAGAAATGCTGTTAATTTCTTTACATCTTATGGTTTATATTTCATTCACTTTTATAGCGAGATGAGTAACTCAATTAAAAGAAGATTTAACTACAGGGATTGCTATATTCAACCTTTCATTACAAGTTCACATTTCTAAGAAGAGACCTAATAAGCATGAAAGTATATATGAAAATATCTCCATCCATAGTGAAATTTCTTGCATTTTTCTATACTTAGAGCCATATAGAACACATACCCCATGAGCATAAGCTGCTAAACCCATAAAGAAATGGAGCTTTTAAAATTGCATTGTAGGGTGATCTAAATTATTGATCTATGACACAGTATTAAATGGACTACTTGGAACTCAGTTTTACTTCAAGACAAGATACATTTCAGTAACAATATTTATGAGCTCTTCGTGATTGCACAAACAAAAACATCTCGCCTGTGAATTTGTTTATTAACGTGTGTATTTGATATACAAATATATATTTGAGATTAATATCTTTGGTTCAATTTTTTATTTTTAATAACATGGGAATTTGTTTATTAACATGTGTATTTTTTATATAAAAGAGATATATTAATCTCCTAAATCAAGATATGCATCTAGTGTTAAATACGAAGTCAACCTCCTAAAAGAAAGATATTACCAAAATTGAAAAATGAGAAAAGGGTCAAATAAGGTCTTCTACTATTATCAAATCGTCACATAAGGCCATCTACTCAATAAAGTGTTATATAAATACGTCTACTTGTAAAAAGCAATCAAATGAGTCCTAATCACCCGTTGACAACCTCTTAATCCCGATTTTAGCTTATGTGTCGATTTTTTTACTTACATTTCAATCAACCTTAGTTAAATATCTGGCGTCTATCGTATAATCTATTCTAAAAAGATGGTCAGAAGTACGCTAAAATCGGGATTAAGAGGTTGTCAACGGGTGATTACGACTCATTTGATTGTTTTTTACAAGTAGACATATTTATATGACACTTTATTGAGTACATGGCCTTATGTGACGATTTCATAATAGTAGATGGCCTTATTTGACCCTTTTCTCTTGAAAAATATACTACCAAAAAATAGCATTTTTGTCCTATAAAATTTGATCAATTTTGACTTACGCATGAATTAATAAATTAAAAATAATGTTCTTGACTTTTTGGCTAGTGATCAGGATGTGACTTTTTGTCTTGATATAACTTGCCTCAATTCTGGAATTTTAATATAAGCCATTTACAATAAAAAATAATGTTCTTGACAGTTATATTAATTTTAGTTTATCAAAAATTAGAAAGCTTTTGGAAAACATTTTGGGAGGCAGTATCATTGAGAAAAGTAGAAAACAACAAATAATAACCAGACTCCGCCTCTCAGGTGACAAATGATTTACAAGAATTCTATAACTTAAAGCCAGACATTTGCTGGATCAGGTTGTGCACGACGGAGCTGTTGAGCGTTGACAGAAGCTGAAGACTAAGTATTTGGTGGGCATGATAGGAAGATATATACGATGCTTGAAGTGTCTGTATCTACCAAAACTCTCAAAGAACCAGTTTCAGATGTCAGTTCTGGTGATCCACCGGTTCATTTCGTCTAGTCCACAAATTATTCCCTCCAGAATACAAGAAATAGGGCCTATTCGATCCCCTGATTACGAACTTTCTTTGGTTTCTTCTTTGAAGTCCTGTTCGGCCTTCTCCTCTATCCCCCAAGGCCAGCAGCTTCATTGCCTTATCTTGAAATCTGGGCTTGATACCAACATTTTCATTGTGAACAGTTTAATGAGTTTCTATGCAAAATGCCAATCCGTTGACGATGCTAAGAAAATATTTGATCTGCTCCCATGGTCAGATCCTGTTTCTTGTAACATTATGATGTCTGCTTATGCTAAACTAGGATGTGTAGATGAGGCATGCCGACTGTTTGATAAAATGCCCCATAAGAACTGTGCATCGTACACTACTGTCCTCATGGTTTTAGTTCGCAAGGGACTCTTGAACAAGGCGATCAATGCTTTTAGAGAGATGAGATGCTTGGGGCTGGTTCCCAATGAGGTGACTATTGGGAGTATGATATCAGCTTGTTTGGAATGTGGGGGGATCCGGAGTGGGAAAATGCTTCATGGATTGGTTTTGAAGCTTGGTCTTCACGGGTTTGTTCACGTTTCCACTAATTTGCTACATGTCTATTGTGTCAGTGGTTCTCTCAGGGATGCTAATATTCTGTTTGATGAAATGCCGGAAAGGAATATTGTTACATGGAATGTGATGTTAAATGGTTATGCAAAGGCTAAGCTTGTACACCCAATGATAGAGCTTTTTGAGAAGATGGTCGATAGGGATGTGGTTTCTTGGGGTACTGTAATTGATGGTTATATCCTTGCAGCAAAGTTACATGAGGCTTTGACATTATATATTAAAATGCTTCGTACTGGCTTGAAACCTAATGATATTATGATCGTGGATTTGATTTCTGCTTGTTCAAGAATGGTGGCAATTGCAGAGGGTAAACAGTTTCATGGTGTGGCATTGAAGACAGGGTTGGATAGCCATGACTTTGTCCAGGCAACAATAATCCATCTTTATTCTGCTTGTGGGGAAACTGATCTTGCTTGTGTCCAGTTTGAATTAGGTAACAAGGACCATCCCGTGTGTTGGAATGCTCTAATTGCAGGACTAGTTAGAAATGGTAAAGTTGACGCAGGCCGGTCTCTATTCGACAGGATGCCCGATCCGGATGTTTTTTCTTGGAGTTCAATGATATCTGGTTATTCACAAACGGATCAGCCAGTTTTGGCACTGGAACTCTTTCATAGAATGGTGGCTTGTGGCATAAAACCAAATGAAATCACAATGGTAAGTGTCTTCTCTGCGATTTCTACTCTGGGGACATTGGAAGATGGTAAACAGGCCCATGAGTATATATCCAAGAACTGTATTCCTTTAAACGACAATCTGAGTGCAGCCATAATTGACATGTATGCTAAATGTGGCAGTGTGGATACAGCTTTAGAGCTGTTCTACAAAATCCAAGATAAAGTAACTGATGTCTCACCTTGGAATGCGATTATATGTGGATTAGCTATGCACAGTCATGCTGAGCTGTCACTTGAAATTTACTCTGCTTTGGAGAGACATAATGCCATAAAACCCAACCCAATCACATTCATTGGTGTCTTGACTGCTTGCTGCCATGCTGGGCTTGTGGAAGTAGGTGAGCAATATTTCAAGAGGATGAAGGAGTTTTATAGAATAAAACCAAACATCAAACATTATGGTTGCATGGTGGATCTTTTGGGGAGAGCCGGAAGGTTGAATGAAGCAGAAAGGCTTATAGAGAGTATGCCTATGGAGGCCGATGTTGTAGTGTGGGGTGCACTTTTAGCAGCAAGCAGAACACACGGAAACACAGAAACTGCGAAAAGGGCAGCTGAGAACTTGGCGAAAGTGGGGCCATCCCATGGTCCAAGCAGAGTCATTCTGTATAATATTTATGCAGATGCAGGCAAGTGGGAAGATGCATTTCTAGTCAGGCAAAAGATGCAAACCCTAAGTCTGGCAAGGGAAAAAGCTTACAGTGGAGTATTTCTTGAGCATCAGAGAATCTCTTAGACGGTAAAGTTTCAAGTGTCTTTTATTCATTCAATTTTGCAAGTAACATTATTTTTTCAAAATGCTTTCTTTATGAATTCATTAACCGTTTTTTCCTCAGTATGCTTGCAGAAGGTAATAAACCTGTGACTGAGATGCTGAAACATGGAGTAGCTAGGAGCCCAGGACTGAAAAGGGAAAATAGAAAATTTCACCGAACCATGTAAACATTACAAAATTGGTTATGGGACAATTTTAGTGGGACAAACCGGAAAAGAAAAATGGGACAATCTTAACGGGACCGAGGCAGTAATATTTTGATTTTTGAGAACCTCCCCTCTAAAATCACCACATGGTAGGCATCTAATGTTGATTATTTATTTTTATTTGAGGCATTAATGTTCCAGCATTATACACACACACACACACCACCAAACATTTCAATCTAAATATAAATAAAGGCAGTATCAAGTCTCAACTGTTTAACAAAATCTCCAAAACTTAAAACATCAAAACTAGGTAACAAACAAAGAAGTTTAATAAAGAAAGGATACATTAATGCAATGTGGCTTAAGCAGCTAGCAACCGATGGCTTAGAAGTAGTTGAGAGTTTGGACCTCTTCTTTGCTACACCCTGACCGCGTCTCTCCCTTTGCTCCTGTTCATCGTCAATCTCGAGCTTCTTCTGGCAACCCGTAGTCGGATTTGCAATGTTGAACTTCATCTTCGCTGGAAAAGAGAAGTCGCCGCTACAAAGGTAATCTTCTCAGACGGTCTGCGCTCACTCCCAGCTTCTCCTAAGCTGTTCCAGCATAATATATGTTTATATTGTTTTGGCTAGTTTAGAAAGGACTTTTTAGCTATGTTTGAACTAAGAAAATTGTTGAGTTTTGAAAATGAAGTTACCTATGCGGCTATGCGAAATGTTGCAGAGATCAGTAAATTGCCACATCAAATAAATCTACCTAAAGCAAATCAGAAAGGTATTGCAATGGAGATGCAACCAACAACAAACAACATCCAAGCCTTAATCCCAAAAGATTTGGGGTCGGCTAACATGAATCGATCCATGATATCGATGCCAAAAAGAGAAGACAGTCAATAAGAAGAAAAAAAGTAAGATAAAACGGATAAGATAAAGATAAATAAATACGTAGTATAAGATAACAATAACATAAGAATATAAGAAAGATAAAAGATAAAAAAGATAAACGATAAAAGAAAAAGAGAGGAAAGATAGAAAAGAGATCACTCGTCCACACGAATGTGTGCCCTCCACTTTGCCCTCTCCAAATTTATACTCTCATCCAACCCATGAAGACGCATATAAGTTTTGATTCCTCTAATCCAAGTCTGTTTGGGTCTTCCTCTCCCTCTCCTCTCTGCCTCTTCTCCCCACCCATTAAGTTGTGTAACAGGTGCATCATTGGGTCTTCTACGCACATGCCCAAACCACCGCAAACGAGACTCCTGCATCTTATCTTCAATAGGTGCTACTCCCACCTTTTGTCTGATTATCTCATTCTTCAAACGGTCTTTTCTGGTATGCCCACACATCCAACACAACATACACATCTCTGTCACACTTATCTTTTGAATGTGACATTATTTCACCGCACAACACTCTACGTCATACATTAATGCAGGCCTAATTGCTGTTCGATAAATTTACCTTTCAGTCTAGTCGACATACCTTGGTGGCTCGGTTGCATAGAATCCTGATGCACTCTTCAATTTCATCCACCCAGCTCTGATTCTATGAGATACATCTCCATCTAATTCACCATCCTTCTGAATTATGGAGCCCAAGTAACGGAACATATCACACACCGGCAATGGAGATGCAACCAATCGTTGAAAAATACGAAATGGTAAATTCCTTTGTATTTTTAAAGTTGTAAAGTTGTACTGGTGTAAATATTATTTTAATTTTTGTATGTGCAGGAAAATTAGGCCTTGATGAATGCTCTACTACAAACAACATATCCTAATATTCTTTAGAAAAGAAGTTGTTGGCATGTTTGATGTTTCGCTCATGTTTTATTTGGTCAAATACATAAAAAGTCATTGAGTTGTTAATCTTGCACAGAGGTTTGAATTATTCTAATCATGAAGTTTCCCATAACTGTTGTCCAATAGTAAACTTATTCAAATGACTGGAAACAAGGTACAGAGACTGAGGACTTGTCTGCAAAAAATGTAGCATCAGAACTTGTAAATCCAAAATTTAGTCAAACACACAGAAGCTTGCATTTTGTTTTGATTTTCCTGTGTTTAATTTAGTCAAAATACTTATAAATCCAAAATTCTGGTTTATATGTGATGTTTTATTTTCTTTTTGCAGGAACTAAAATTATGCAGAGAGTGGGTAAGCATTGTTGCCTTGAATCACAGAGTGAACATATTTAAAATCCTGGGATCCTGCTTACCTTGATTTAATATATTTGAAATTTTAATTGGTATTAGATGAAAACATTAGAATACGACCCTGGATTCAAAATTGGAATGCTCAAGACTATGAAGATAGAAGCTGAGGTCAGTGTGGTATAGTTTTATCTCATTCTTTTTTATGATAAAAGTTCCGTACTTGTCACTACTTTTGTTTCTTGAACAGCATCAGAAGGTAATCCCACATAGAGAGATTCCTAAATATAATTCCTGAGATGTAGTCTAAATTTATTTATTTTTTCTTATGAAAATTTCAAAAACAGTGTTAGTATTCTTTTGCATCTTTCCTCTCCGATTCACCCTTTTCAGGTGCAACCTATTAGAAGGGAGGAGGAGGACACAATCGATGACTTAGGATGTTTTTACTTGGTCTGATTCTGATCTAGTCTGATCTAGTCTGGTCAGGTAAATGTCAAGTCTCTGTGTATTCTATGTCAAAGTCTGGTCTGAACTAGTACTAGTCTAGATCTAGTCTGGCCTGATCTGGTTTGGATCTAAAATAAATTCAAGTATAAACATTCTTAAAGGGAGATGTAGATAAAGATTATAGTGGATTTCAAAAGACTAAAAGGAGAAGACACTCAAAGAGTCGGTGTTTCTTTTGTTCTCGAAAACTATCAATTGCCACTGCAATACAATTTAGCTTATCAATGAAAAAAATTGTCCAACCACATTTAGTCATTAATATATAATTCTTTCTGTTAAATTTTTTGAAAACATGGTTGCATATTCTCCATCATGGTTGCATTGGATTATATTTCAATTTATTATTCAAACATACTTTCAGCTTTTGAAAAGACAATTGTCGTACACTTTAGGGAAACACATCTGCTTCTTCTATTTCAGATTCATTAATCCAAACCAACAAAAACAAGTTATTCGCTGTGTATGTGATTAATTACATATGAGAGTATCACAGGCACAACATTATTACTCCCTCTGTCCCATTAGAAGGTTCTCACTTTCCTTTTTTGGACTTCCCGTTAGAAGGTTCCCATTTCCATTTTAGGAAACAATTAACAATCTTAAGTGACAAATTAATCATTAAATATTAAAAATAATGCATTTATAACATCACAGTTATCAATACTAACTACATTATAATATATACCTATTAAAATTATTTCTCAAAATATACTCGAAGTACTTTATTTAATTATTGCCTAAATAACCGTGTTGTTTTGCTATGGGAACCTTCCAACGGGACGGAGGGAGTACATAATTACAGTGCGCAACCATTGCAGTCCAATCCGGATTGCTAATGTTTGACCACATATATGCAGAGATAAAGACAGGTTTTGATCATATCAAACACGACCATAAACAATGCCCTCAACAAATGCCTATAAGGTCTTCACTACAATGCCTATTACACAAAATCTATCTCTGCACTATTGCTATGCACCACCTAACTGTAATTCTTTTAAATAAAAATTTACCATGCCAACTGCTGGAAATGATAAGGATAAACACTTGCATCAGAGTATTTTCAATTCCTTACAGTTTTTCATACAAACGAGTACTATGGATCCCTTTCCTCACCCTTCCTACAAATTTTAATGTATTATCACATTAAAATGCTCTACCTTTGTTAATATATATTACCCTGCCAACAATTTCTCATTTCATACTCCAAGGATAAATATTTACATCACAATATTTTCGGTGCCTTATAATATTTTCATAACAACGAGTTCTATGACTCCTTTTACTCGCCCTTCCTACCATTTACTGCTTCTCGTTACTAAATACAATCTAAAAATTGTACTAGCTACGACCCACTCAACTTTGCCAAGTTGAAGATGGATGGCAAATTAGAATAGAAAAAACTGTGTGGTTGAGGTTTGTGCAGAGGAGAGAGAAATGAATAGAACCACAAATTCATTGTTTTAAAAGGATAGTGACAAAGTTTTTTGGGACAAACAAAAAAGGAAAGTTGGCAAAGTCAAGTGGGACGAATGGATTAATTTCACATTAAAATGCTCTGCATTAGTTAAAGTACATTAATCTGCTAACATTTTTTCATTTCATACTCAACCTTGTACGCTTCAAAAAAAAGTTTGATGCATTACTTTTCAATGGAGTCAAAGATTCATTATTTTTTGGCTTGAGATTATGATGGAAAAAAGCAAAATGGCTCACTAAACTGTCTGCGCTTCTTTGTTATGAAGCAGCAGTTAGTCCATGCAATTTTGGATGAGATTTTCACTATGAGTCATCCGGAAACAGTCTCTTTGTGCTTTAGTACAGGGTAAGACTGTGTACATCCGACCCCCCCTTACCCCACCGTAGGTGGGAGCCTTTGTGGCACTGGGGTAAATGAAAATGATGATGCATTACTTTTCACAACATTTGGTTAATAAGGCTCAACGAATAACTAAATTTTCAAATCAAAATGATTCATTCCTAGGTAGTACTATAGTTAACTGGGTGTGCCCGTGGATTTGGGTTTATCGTGTTTAGTGATCCCACTGTTGCGGACAAAGTCATTAAGGATAAACACAACATTGATGGCAGGATGGTTGAGGCCAAGAAAGCTGTTCCCAGGGATGACCAAATCACAATGAGCTGAAGCAGTAGCTATTCAAGGTTCTCCTGGTCCAAGACGCACAAGAAAGATTTTTGTAGGTGGATTAGCTTCCACAGTCACTGAGAGTGACTTCAAGAAGTATTTTGAGCAGTTTGGGACAAGAGGCTTTTGATTCTGAGGATGCAGTGGACAATGTCTCATTGAAGACTTTCCACGAATTGAATGGCAAATGTGCTGTTCCCAAGGAGTTGTCTCCTGCCCCTACTGCCCGAAGTCCACTAGGGGTGGATATAGCTATGGATCAAGTAGGATTGATAACTTACTGAATGGTTATTCACAAACGTATTCTCCAAGTGCTGTTGGAGGAGGGTATGCAGTGAGGATGAACAGTAGGTTCAGCCCTATGGCTGGGGGTAGAAGCAACTATGCCCCTTTAGGCTCTGGGTATGGAATGGGCCTTAAATTTGAACCTGGATTGAGTCCGGGGTATGGGGTAGGTGCAAATTTCAACACTACTTTGAACTATGGCTGTGGTCCTTATTATGCTAATAATAACAACACAAGTAGGTTCGGCGGTCCTATCGGGCTTGATGGCGGAAATGGAGGAAGCTCTTCCTTTTTCAACTCCACTGAAACTTGTGGGGTAATGGAGGGTTAATTTATGATATTAACACCACAAACTCAAATAATTTGGGTGGGTGGGAGTGTCAACTTTGGAAGGGGAGTGCTTAACAGCTGAGGAGTTTGGGGTTCATCTGGTATTCCTGCCCAAGGGGGCGGAATGTTTCTGGCCAAAGTGGAGGAAGTCTTGGTTAGGGAGGTGGTAATAATAATAGCTCTTATGGCTTGGGTGTAGGAACACCCGGTAGAAATGTGGCAAGCTATGACAGGTCTTTTGCTAAGTTTTATGACAATGAGTTCAAGTACACCGAATCTACATGGGGTGAGAGTGATGGAACATTTGCCTATCTTCCAGGCGGCGGTGCAACCTCTGACCTGCCCCCTCAAACTTCTGCAGGTCCTGTTAGTAGTAATGGTGTTTCAAGTAGACAGAGTTACAGAGAACTTGACAGTTAGGTATATTATGCAATTAGGGTTTAATGCTTGTCAAATCTTCTTGTTGCGGTGAACCATGAATAAATATTGCATTACTTCCATAGCATATTTGAATTTTAGTACACGATGAAATAGTTGGAAAATTCATTCCAAGAGCTGACTAGAGAGAGTAAGTTTCTTTTTTTGGGTGACATTTCAATTTTCAAGTGTGGTCTAAACCAGATTGGCGGTCGCAAATGTATCTTTGCATCTCTGATAACTACTAGCGGTGTACGCACTTAGTGCGATGTGTGCCCGATACAAAAAAAAACTTAGTGACTAGACATGATCAATTGATTTTGTTTCTATAGATATGCAACATTTTATTATGTATTGAATGTGTTGCTACAAAGTAGAACGGTATTTGGTTCAAGGCTAATATGGGGTTTTTGAGTAAAACTCAACGTTAACATATACTCCCTCCGTCCCGTTAAGAATGGGACAAGAGGGAGTGACACGCAAATTAATAAAAAGTAAGTGATTGATATTGAATTGATAAAGTAAGAATAAAGTAAGAAAGATTTAGAGCCACACAAACTTTATCAAATTTGGTATGAGACATTCTTAGTGGGACGGACCGATAAGGTAAAATGGAACAATCATAGCGGGACGAAGATAGTAATTTTATAGGATGAGGTTTTATATTTGATTTGTAATACAAATCAACGTATTAAAATATTTGACTTGTAACATGTTTTTATATATACAAGGTTTTATAGTAGTTTTGATAATTTTTAATGAATAATCTTTATGTGTCAAGAAATATGAACTATCTTGTGTATTGCAAATTTTAGAGCCCGTTTGGTAACACTAAAATTGGCTGAATTGGATGATTCTGCTGAATATTATGAAGTTCTGGTCAAAATGGTTGTATTGGCGGATTCTGCTGATTCATGAAAATATTATATTTAAAGTATTTGTTATTTGACATAAATAAAAAATTATATGAAAAATAGTTAAAATGATTCTTTACAGTAACTTCAGCCAATACAACTAGAAAAGAAACTGCAACCTTACTTTTTCTGCTTATTACAAACTTCAGCGCGCGAATTTGCTGCCTGTTATCTATTAATGTGATAAGAATTTGCAGTAAATTTGAAGTAACTACAGTATAAAATATTTGCCTTTTTACCTTAAAACTTAGGATGTTTTTACTTGGACTGTAATTTGTTGGTCTGGTCTAGTCTGGTCTGGTCTGGTCTGAGCTGGTCTGGTCTGGTCTGATCTGGTCTGGTTTATTTGTATTTTTATAACTATCTAAGTCTGGTCTGGTCTGGTCTGAACTGGTATGGTCTGGTTTCTTTGTATTTTTATAACTATCTAAGTCTGGTCTGGTCTGGTCTGAACTGGTCTGGTCTGGTCTGGTCTGGGACGAATTACAGTCCAAGTAAAAACATCCTTAAAAGAAAAACAAATAAACCGGATTTAACTTGCACCACAGTCAACAGTGCAAGAGATGTTGTTTATGTCCAGGAACCATAGTTGGACCTAGGCATGGCCTCGGTTTGGGCCGGGTTGGGCCTCAGTCCGGTTTCGATCGGTTTTTTTTTTTGAGAAGTGAGGCCTGGAAACTGGCCCAGGTAGCTCTGGGCCTAGGTTAGGCCGGTTCACCCGACGGTTACCGGGCCGGGCTGGTTCACCTTTTTTTTCTAATTACTTCCTACCCCCTCCACCCCCACACCCCAAACCCCTCCAAAACACCCAGTCCAACCCATTTACCTTTTAAAAAAGGAGAAATTTTTTTTGGCCTGAACCGGGCACGAACCGGCCGGTCCGGTTCATCAAAATCAAGGCCCGGGAACCGGCCCTCTACAGTGCCGAGCCGGTTGGCCCGAACCGCTCAAGGAACCGTGGACCGGGCAGGTCCGGGCCGGAACAGTGCTGGTTCGGGCCGGTTCCGGTTCGGTTAAACCGGCCCGAGTCCATCCCTAGCTGGACCAATATACCTACACATCAAAATATTAATGACCTTCCTTTTCCCCTTTTTCTTGAAATATTGGGACCTTTGAAGAGCTTGTTGGGTGCTTATATTTTGTTCTCCCATCACTTGAGCTCTTTCACAACTTATCCTTGTGTAGGGATGGATTCGAGCCGGGTCGGGCCCGGTCGGGCCGCCGGTTCTAGAATAGTGGGCCCGGGACCGGTCCGAGGGTTGGACAGGTCCGGTTCGGGCCGGGCCACCCGCCCGGGTCACGGGTCGGGTCCGGTTCGGGCCGGGCCGGTTAATATTTTTTTTATAATTTATATTTTATAGTTTATAGTTTTATACGAGTATTAAAAACAAACTTCAATTGCATTTATTTGAAATGAAATAGGAACTACATTTGAAAATTAAAACAAACTTTAAGAGATAAACATTTTGAAAATTGTAATCAATCGGAACTTCCTGCACCTCCCGATCCTTTGGCTTTGTCACATGACTTCATATGCTTGATTGTCATCCCGAATCCGCCTGAAGCCCCCATGATACATTTTTTTTCGCACCATTTGCAAATTGCGTACCACATCCCGGTCTTCGGGTCCTTCTGCTTATCAAAATTATACCGTATAATGGCATTTTGATTTTCCATCTTAACTTCTTGGAGAAGAGAATATGAGAGTAGATATATAATATATTGGAGAATAAGAGAATTAGAGAGTAGAGAGATAAGAATAGGATTTAGGAAGAATTGGAGAAGAGATATGAAAAAATGTTTAAGATTAGGAGTATTTATAGGTTTTTTTTACCCCCCACCCCCCCCCCCACCACCCAACCCCCCCGAACCCCCCCTTTACCACACCCAACGGCTATATAGCCATTTGGGTTGTCCCCAGCCCCACCCCCAACGGCTAGTAGGAGCCCAAACCAAAAATTTTTTTTTTTTTAAAAATTGAACCAGACCCGGGCCCGACCCGGCCGGGCCGGGTCACAATAATGCTGAACCGAGCCCGCCCTGCCCCTTCCCACCGGTTCGGGCCCATACCCGGTCCCGGGCCGGTCCCGGACCCGCACAGTACCGGGCCGGGCCGGGCTACGGGCCGGGTGGCCCGAACCGAATCCATCCCTATCCTTGTGTAACCTCCTTTTGAACTTCATCCTTTGCTTAAAGTAACATTGGTTTATTGTGCTAGCCCTTTGGCAATGCTTTGCATATCCACTAATTAAGCACATAGAGATGGATGGATACCATTTTGTGTGTGAAAAGTGGGCTCTTGGCTACTAGGCATTGTTTATTGTTCCACATCCTCGCATCGGTTATCACTATCCTGACATGTTCACAAAAAAGCATTGTCGCAACAATCTTTTTCTAAGAGCAATGGGATTGCATCATTGCATATACTCTACATCAAGCTCTATTCTAGAATTCGCTAGGCGCTAGTCAGACGGCCGAGGGGAGTTTAGCGCCTACGGACTGACTAGGCGCTGGCTAGGCTGATTTGTTGGTTAATTAGACCGATTAGTCCTCCACAATTAAAGGCCGCCTAGCACTTAAACGCTGATTATTCGGACCTATGGATGGACTCAGGCCGGGTGGCCCGACCCGGAACCAGCCCGGGACCGGTACTGTTCCGGCCCGACCCGACCCGGTGGCCTGGTCAGTGACCGGTCCGGGTAGGCCCGGCCCGTGGGTTTTCCGGTCCGGGCTCGGGTCACCCAAAACAAGGCCCGACCCGGCCGAGCCCGGGCCCGGTTCGGGCCAAAAACTAGTTTGGTGGGTTGGGGGTGGGAGGGGGGTTAATTAGGAAGAGGAAAACAAAAAAAAAATATAATGGGCCCGGCCCGGACCCGGGCCGGTCCCGGGTCCACCATCTCTGACCCGCCGGCCCGCCCGGGCCTAGGCCCGACCCGGACCCGGCCCGGACCCGAGTCCATCCATATTCGAACCGACTAGACCAATTTTTAGAACAATAATATTAAGTAATGTTTTGGAGCTGGCACAATTGCACTTCTAAACCTTTGATACAACCAGGTCCTACAGTTGGGGTTTCACTGTACAACGAGACACTCACAGTCAAGTTTAGCAGTGGTAGTTGTTTTGCCTATAGACAAGTTTTAGCTAAATGTTTATTTATTTCAGCCAGACAAATGGTAGTACAACACAACATTATAACAAAGATGGGTGATGACCAATAAACAAACAACTAAACAAAACAATCTTATCTCAAACAGTAATAAAATAAGTCCATGCTTATCTAAACTTGCTGGGGTTAAATGGCTGCTACGTTATTAACCAACAGCAATTTCACTGCTATCCTGGCTGTTCACTGCACCTCTTCAACCCCACCATTTCTCTTAGTCGGAAATCCATTTAGACCACCAATCGTCAACTAAAAAGTCCACCATCTCCTGTAATTAAATAAACCAGCTTACAATTTAGTACTTTTTCTTTTTGTACAACTTGATTTTTTAGCAGCATTAGAATAAAAAAGATCATGATCAAACGGGTAAAACAAAAGTATAGAATTAAGATATCGCATTAACATAATGCATAGTACAAGAATAGATACATGACTAACAGAATATTGCTTTTTTGATTGCTTACATATAAAGGGATTGGCTTCGGGAAAGGCCTAGAAGTTAACAGCACGTCCTCATATCTCAGTGACCACCAACTGCACACAATTTTAGATGAGGTCAGGCCATAAAAAACAATTTTAACAAAAAAAAGTCTAATGAATTATAAAGCTAAGGAACATTCGGGCACCCTTTAATTGCTTCACATTGATAATCATATTCTTGCAAATATAGTTTAACCAACTAAGAGAACCATTTGTTACAAGCTTAATGAGTGCTAATGTTTGGCATCACCACAAATGCTTTGCTTAAAAATACAAACTATAGTAATTAGTAACATGAAAATATACCATTTCTCCAAAAAAAGAAGGTAATTCAATGAGGTTACATGGAAAATGCAGATGCATTGATTTAAAAAAACAGCAAAGGGTTTGGTCACTATTCGGAATTTGAAACCATACAGTTCCTGTAAACAAATGGTTTTTTGAACTTCTAGCATTACTATTTTTAATGATAAAAAAAAGATTACGGCAAGATTGGGTTTTTTGCTTTCTTCTTTGGCTTCTGTGAAGTGTACCCGACCCATTGTCTGCGGCTCTCTTCCCAAGCTTGGGCACCTGGGACACAACCCATGTAACAGGAGATGTGTTTAACATAATATGCAAATACGGAGTATAATTTAGTCAGCTGCATTATTCATAGCTAATGCTGAAACCATAAGCATTAATAGGGGCTCACCATAATTAATAAATACAGGAGGCACATTTGCAACATTTTCTGAATCCTCCTTGTGAGTTTCTGTCTCAGAATTGGATCCTTCCACTTGTCGCTCCTCCTTTGGATTGGGAACATCAGTATTTATCACCATTCCAGTTCTTATAAAACTCATTACCCTTCGCAACCCAAGATGGTCTCTCAACCAATGTGTTCTCAGAGTGATGCAATTAAGGCTGCATTAAGTAATGATACAAAAAAATGATTAACAGTGTAAATCAAAGAAGAAATGAAATAATAAGAAATCTTTTCAAAACTAAGATGCATTTTACCAAATGGGAAACAAAAATAAAGAATGACTAATATTACTATAAAAATCTGAAATTAGATTATCCAAAACCTGTAGACATGTGGAAATTACTGCATGGCTGATGGTTCAAGTAAAGAAAGGTCTATTAGTCACATTTCCCTATTCTTAGCTAAGGCCACTCACTCTTACAACATGTGAAGAAAGATAACTCACTATAAGAAAAAGGGAACAGTGGCCCCGTTCAGTAGTAAGCTCTGTATTATTCTGCTTATCAACAGAACAGTTTTTTTACTTATTCGGCTGAAATAGAGTTACCTAATGTTTTTCCTTTTAGATAATTTAGCAGATCTAATCATTTTCAGCCCAATAACCTCTTACCAAACAGGCTCATTAACTTCTAACTACTATTCTTTCAGGCGGTGGTCCATCCAAGGGATATTGGTTAGTACTTCAAACTGCATTGAGGGCAAACCATTCCTCGGTAAATAGAAGTCTAACCTTCGGAATTATGAACTGGCTCTTAATTCAAAGATAAATTTGTTCCAATTCAGATCTTAAACATAATAGTGCGAAGTTCATTAAAGGAATTGCCAAAGATAACAGAAAAATTGCTACAAAGCAAAAACACACCACGGAAACCCTACATATATATAACATTTTGGCCATTCATCAATTCGAGATGACAAGTGCTGTCTTAATTTCACAGAGTTTCAAAAAGAAGGCCAACATTACTGCTTTCTTGTCCGCTCAATTCACCAGCTCGAAGGCTACTCCACTTTGAGATTGAAAATCATGAAACCAATTGAGCTAACACAACACTCTATGAAACCATATTAAGCTCCAAACCTAAATTAATCTATAACTCCTATAAGATCTAATATAACTACATACATATTTGATGACTGGATTATGCAATATTGCAAGCACTCTTATACATTTGTTTTTTTAGACTGATAGTAGACAACCACTTTTATGTATACCAGTTGATGACTGGATCTTAGCCTGAGATGTTTTACTTATGCATATATGGTTGTTAACTAATTGTGCCTAATGTGCCTCCCACAACACACTATAATCGGTCTTAAAAGATAAAGGATTGTGTTGGATACGAATCTCCAACAATAACCAGCTATTAGCCTTAACAGACGGTGTGTACATTGCTTTGCGGAATGTCACCTTGATAAGACAGTCGACTTTCCTATCATTAGGGGAGAAAATAGAGAATTCTTTAATTGAATGATAGGAATCATTATGGTACATCCCTACCATGTCTTAACAATGATTTCCAAACTTCAAAATGTAATATTGAAGTAAAGGATTAGAATAAGCAACGTAAGTGATCATATCACATACACTAGCTGTAAATATATTTAAAAGGTTTGAATTCAAATTAAAAGACACAATGCTAAAGGAAGAAGCATTGCAACCACAAGCAGTAGGGTTGTGGTTGAGGCCGTGGCTCTCTAAAGGAATAGAGGGAAGTCACGTGGTTCGATTAATTATCTACTCCATGTGGTAAAGGGTAGATAAGACACAAATCAATATAATTGTCATAATATAAATTACTCTCATGAGATTTTCTCTGACTAAATATATGTCCATGAATCAATATTGGGGGACGCCCCGAAGTTCAAATGATTCCAGGAAATTAAAATCTCAATGTTAATGAGAGTGTGTCTGAGTCGAATGATAGACCTTACACCTATATTGACGATATATTTATACGGTTGCTCAAAGAAGTATAGAGCACGATGATATCGAACCATACTCCATTGCAATATGAAAGCAATGAGAATATTGGCCTAAATGTGTAAAAGTAATTCAGGTATAAATTTAATTAATATTTGACAAAGAGACAGGTATTTGGTGTGATAGTTCTAATCAACCAAGTGTAAAGCCTGTAGGTCATAAAATAATTCTTTGTTAGAAAGCGTATTGAGATAATGAGCTCCTAATTATTCTCATAACGCCCTGGATTCAAATAAGAAAAGTTATACTTCTTTATTTTGAACACAAAAATGTTCAACCACTCAATCTCTAAGTAGTCTCCAAAGTAATGGAGACGTAGCTAAAAGAGTGTGGCTATTAAACGTCTCAGTAAAAATTTATTTAAGAGATATATATGAAACATTTGTTATGTTTTCATTATCTCTAATCAAGTAGTTTTTAATTACATTGTATATTTACATTGAAACATTCAAATTTGGATTAAATCAATCCAGACGGGAGTGACATACCCGTCTAAGTGACCACTTGACTGAAAAGGGATGCATGAATATATTATGCCTTGCGCATTTATAATGGAACTAAGTTTCGTTTCCAAATATCACGGTATCTCCATGATATAGACATAATTGAGATAAAGGATCTCGGGAAACTCGGGTCTGTTTTGAAATTAAATACCGAGTTGGATGAATATTAATTCACCAGTTGCATATATCCAATAGAATTCTCAGGCAAATTAACATGGATAAATGTAAACTGTTGGCACTCTCATGATCGGTCGAAATATGGATACTTGAAAAGATCCATTTTATTGGGAGAAGGAATTCCCTATGTAAGTGCAATATGCGCGTGGTTGTACTTTGACAAACACATTCGACCAAATATTACATTCTCAATAACGTGTTAGCTAAAAATAGCTCAGAGACAACCCATTGTATATCGTCATTGGAATGGTATCAAGAATGTAATTTGATATCTGTATGAAACGATTGGTGTAATCTTTAATCATCTCTTATAAATTGAATTAAATGATTGATGATAACAATATTTCTAAAGGAAATGAAAATATCAAAAGTATTACTCTAACACAAAGTAACGTGATTTGAGTTTTACTGATGATCGGATCCCCTTACCTCATTGATATTTTCTTAATGAGTATATATTTATCATGAAAGTAACCATGATGTTATACATAAAATACCTTGATAAAAGTATATATCAAGTATTGATGTGTTTCACTTAGGGGGAGTTCTTACGTACATACTTATTTATCATCAAGTATATTGGTGTGTTGTGCTCTTTTTCTCTTTTGACCAAGGTTTATTTTTTCCCAATGGGTTTTGTTACGTGGCAAAGTTTTTTTAATGAAACAACACACTATGCACTATCCCACATTTTAATTTTGCAAAAGTAAACAATGTTGAAGAAAGAACATAATTACTATCAAAAGTAATTATTGTGGAGTTACAACTGCATCATACTTGCTTTTCCCTTCGGCCGATGTTTATTTTTTCCCATTGGGTTTTGCTCATTGGCAACGGTTTAGCAAGTTATAAATTTTTTACTCTTATCACCTTATACTTGGCACGGGGAGAATTAAAGGAAATAAATTCCTCTATTTGTGTGCCTTCGATGTGGTGATTACCGTAAAAGTATTGAAATGCATGAACTTTCCAAACATCCTTGATTAATGTAATTATTATTATTAAGGATAGGGTAGATTTGAGGGGGAGTTCCCCATCTACACTACGTTACACTCTTTTCCTTTAACCAAGTTTTATTTTTCCCTCTGGGTTTTGTTACTTGGTAAGGTTTTTCATGAGGTAACGATACATATAAGCTTTAATGATCAAAGAAAGGATCAAATAAAGATAGACTTAATGAAAGAAGTCTATCATGAGATTGTACTCTTTTGTCTGGTCAAGGTTATTTTTTCCCACCAGGTTTTTGTTACTTGACAGAGATTAGATGAGGCAACAAGACTGATACCAAATTCTATCTACAACTCAGTACAAGGGGGAGTGTTGAAGGAAATTCTATGTAGTGTGCTATCGTGTATATAGAATATGTATTAGGGCAATATGATGTAAACTATGTATCATGGGTCTATTGACCCGTCCTTGTAAACGCTAATAACTCCCTATTTATAGGGCATTCGTTAATCAAACTCGATGAATCATTCTCCCTACAACAACCTAATGTTTTTCCTTTTAGATAATTTAGCAGATCTAATCATTTTCAGCCCAATAACCTCTTACCAAACAGGCTCATTAACTTCTAACTACTATTCTTTCAGGTGGTGGTCCATCCAAGGGATATTGGTTAGTACTTCAAACTGCATTGAGGGCAAACTGTTCCTCGGTAAATAGAAGTCTAACCTTCGGAATTATGAACTGGCTCTTAATTCAAAGATAAATTTGTTCCAATTCAGATCTTAAGCATAATAGTGCAAAGTTTATTAAAGGAATTGCCAAAAATAACAGAAAAATTGCTACAAAGCAAAAACGCACCACGGAAACCCTACATATATATAACATTTTGGCCATTCATCAATTCGAGATGACAAGTGCTGTCTTAATTTCACAGAGTTTCAAAAAGAAGGCCAACATTACTGCTTTCTTGTCCGCTCAATTCACCAGCTCGAAGGCTACTACACTTTGAGATTGAAAATCATGAAACCAATTGAGCTAACACAACACTCTATGAAACCATATTAAGCTCCACATCTAAATTAATCTATAACTCCTATAAGATCTAATATAACTACATACATGCACCTAAATTTAAGAAATTTACACATTGCAGAGGCAGGGAAAACATATACGGAATACAAAATACAAATTCTACTGGGAATCAATTCTAACTACTATTGACATAACAACAAAGTAAAAAAATAAGAGCAATAAAGAAATATTCAAAAAGAAGGCAGAAAGTGATAGTCGAACCTAGTGGGTGTCCATCAATGAGAAGAGAAGAAAGATAGATAGAGGTGGAGAGTGTAGGAAAGGGGGTATATATATAGTGGGAAATTTCTTGAGGCTGACTTTAACCCCCAATAATACTTAAAGCTATTTTTGCACTTGGTTTGTTTGGTGTTATTGGCAACTTGGATCATAAATGCAAGAGGCTTAGGTAAGTAATGCAGTTATCAAGATAAATTAATTAGAGGCAATGAAGTATGGTCAAGATTAAAACATTAGCAACATACATTCTAAAGTGGCTATCTTTGCAAGACCGACCAAAATATAATTTTGGACTGTCTTTGTGAGACACATGGATCAGTTGGTACTTCTTCGCGTCATTTTAAGTGTCTTGGTATCATTCATTGGTAAAAATACATCTTCATTGTTTTTTATATTAAATTGAATACCATCTCTGTCCATTTCTTAAATACAATATTCTGTTGTTGATGTCATTTCTATCTTCGGAAAAAATCCATACAATTTCAACTTTCTAAAAACTGAGCCAAGTTTAAATGGAAAATACGGAGGAAAGGGGTGTTTTACAAAATCAATTGAACACGTTAAGAAACGTATATCATTACGTGACACGTTAAATGAAGGAAGATAACATCACCATGCACAATTTCGGCATACTTTCTCTCTCTCTCTCTGATATTTCTCTTTCAAGCGGGCGTGGATCTGATGTGGACAAGATACCTTATTTGAAGATAAGCTATTGGATTGACTAAAATGTCATACACCGATGCTGCTGAAAATTTGAAGAAACCCATAATTTGAGAACTCGGGTGTGGACGGGAAGGGTAGTTTTCTCATGTATTTCTAGTTATTTGGGTTGAGTCTCTTACGTGTAGAACGCATTTTTTAACTTACAGTTCATCTTTAGGAATTATATGTATTCTCATGTATTTTAAATTTTCCTTTTTTAACCACTCTAAACCTATTTTTTATCAACATTTTTGCAACAAATCTCATATGAGATCCATGAAAAAAATTGTACACCCATTTCACAAATCTATCTATATCTCTGTTATGGACTCATCCATGGGCTGATAAAGTTATGGAGCATAAGTCTTTCCTATTCTTAGTTTGATTAGTCTTTTATTTTTAGAGTTGTAGAATAGTAAGAATTTTAGGATTTAGACGATATTCTGTTGTCTGATTAGAACTCTGTATCCTTTTATCTTTGGGATTTTTGTCTCAATGGTGCATTAAATGGAAATTGGAATAGTAAGGTTATTTTTTTGTCAATTAATTCATTGTATGCATGGTGGAACTTGTGAACAACTTCATTGTCTAGGGCATGGAGGGAATTAGTTTCGGAAACACCATAGCCGAATTTCCTTCCCTTCCACTTAGCTGCATCCGTCCCTTGGACTAGGTCTGGCACCTCCTGCTTTAGCAGTCTCTCTCCTCTTTATTTTCTTTTACATGTCCCTTCATTCGTAATATATAAAAATAGTCGTGTTCTCTCTATCTCTCTCCTATAGTCCTGTGCGACCTAGGAAGGACCTTACAAAAGCCTCCACCCTTAGATCGGAGTAGCTCTTAGGGTAATGTACACATCTAGAGTTCTTTGAAGGGAAAAGAGTGTGCAACCTATTTGCCTTATCTCGTGTGGGGAAACTAACTCTGTATTAGGTTGGTAACCACTACTCAATACTTATATGCACGACTTGGAAATGGAGAAAAATGTTTGACCCTTCACAATATAACTGAAGTACTACACAACAACAACAACAACAACAACATTACCTCAATGTCGCAAAGGCTCCCATCTACAGTGGGGTAAGGGGGGTCGGATGTATGCAGCCTTACCCCTGTACTGCACAGAGAGACTGTTCCAGGATGACCCATGATGAAAAACATGTCGAAAATTGCATGGACCGACCGTTGTTTCATAGCAAAGAAGCGCAGGCAGTTTAGTGAGTCATTTTGCTTTAATCCATCATATTCCCAAGCCAAAAAATAGTGAGTCTTTGGCTCCACTGGAAATGATGGAAAATGTAATTGAAGTACTACTAGAAAAAAATTGTTAGGCCCCTGAATTGAAGGGAAAAATGTTGGGGCTAATGAAAGATGGAAGTATATGATATTTTTAGTTCTTTATCAAAACTTTCATATTCTACGGATTCGAATAAGGACATTGCGGTAATAACATTTCTCTGAAATTTCATAAAAAAAACAATAAAATAAAAAATACCAAAAACAAGAATTATGAAAATATTGAAAAGGGAAAAATCCACAACAAATTTCTTCAAATAGGACTGTGATTGTTTTTTCTAGAATAAAAGACTCATTCACTCCTAAAGTAAGAATTATTACCTACTTTTTCCTATTTCAGGATTGAACGAGTCCTATTTTTTACACACAACACGTACACTCTAGTTTCTGTATAATTGCATATTACTAACCTGTTACACAGATTTGCTGTAAGCCCAGTAACATCTTTTCCAACAATATATCTAAACTATTGGTCATTTGGTTGTATCATCATTCTTTCTTAGAAACTTACAAAACAAAGTTATTCTCCATAATATTTTTATATATTGAAATATCAATTGGTTTTCAATAAGTTCAAAGTACCACTATTTTCACACATACCAAAATATTTATCATTGGGGATACCTCACGAGATGTAATGTGATAAATTCAATGTCGGGATATCATTAATACATATCATAAGATGCATTTGACATAGATATTCAACCCTTATAAATACAAAATTTGAAAGTGTCTAGTTAATTTTGTAAAGTTAACCAGTTATATAAAGCCAGTTATTCTGGATATGTTGGGGAATATGTTGGGGGAAAAGGAGGAATGGATTTCATATATCCCAAAATGATATATAAAGCCAGTTATTCTGGATATGTTGGGGAATATGTTGGGGGAAAAGGAGGAATGGATTTCATATATCCCAAAATGATATATAAAGCCAGTTATTCTGTACTTATCAAGCATTACCAAACCACTCTTCATTACTTATTAGAAATGAGCTATCATTCCATACTTCCATTCACGTTTTTCCCAACCCCACTTACCAATCACTCCTAAAAGATAAATAAACTTATTAAATTTCAATTAATAGGAATTTGAATTAACACTTAATGGGAATATATCTTAAGGTGTATATACCTATCAGATATATTAGATATTCCCAATTCACTTTTAACAATTGATTAATCAACAACTTATTAAAATGGAATCTACGAGTTGTTTTTATCGCATTCATCTTTTTCAAAATGTTCTTCTTGGTTTGACTTAACATGCTTATTAAGCAAAATGAAGGTAAGTCAATATGAAATCAAAATAAATTGCAAGTCATTGTGAACTATTTAGAAAATTAAGTCACGTGACTCACAGGTATACATTTCCACCAAATTCCATTTTCAACTTCCAGGTGACAGTTAAAAGTTAAAACCTACTATATCAAGCATAAAGTATTTAGAGGAAGGGGAATGTGCACTGCCAGCAAGATTTGCAAGCACTTGGAGGTTGAGAATGGACTGCAAGCAAGATATTTTTGAAAGGAACCAGATTACCTTATCCCAGCCATAATCATTCCATACAAGTGACAAATTATTTGCAATCTTCAAAGGCCCACCATTCTCATAGAAAAGAGTCAGCTTGCTACTGCATCTTGACCGTCCAGTTAACCAGGAGACAACAGGGTCATTCTTGCTTGCGTTTGGTTCAAAGAAAAAGTAGTACATACTACACACATGAAGAAACTGCACTCAGTATTTCACTTGAATCGGGAACAGGTAAGATTTAACATAAATTGAGACCCCAATGAAATGACAAGATAAGGTGAGTACTGGAATAAGTAAAATTCAACTTTAGGTTATTAGTACACCTCCAGAACGTAAAAAATCGACTGAGGCAATGTTGTACAAACTACTGGATGGTTGAACCTTGAAGTATATTAGCAATAAAGAGCATCATTCATTGAAAGAGGGATGTGCTAAACAAAAACATCTACTCCGTGTCAAAGAGACAAAAGGCCAAGCTTTCCTCAATTTTCATCTTAGCGAAAACAAGTAGCAAGTTTGTGGCAGAAATGAACGACGATAGGGAACAAAAGGACACTGTGGGAGCAGCAAATTTGGTGAAACGGTTACCCTTTTGTTACGATTTTTCGAGAAGTCAATGAATATCAGTACAAATAAATGAATATGTAATTAAAAACTACAACTGGCTATAACTAAATTCAATGAAAAACAAACATAAAGTCAACACTAAATCAATTGAAAATGAAGATTGATATTTTCGGATTATTTACTTGGCGGCATAGGAACTCTCCATATTACAGAAACCGGCATGTGACCTAAAACCTCAATGGAAACGCTAGAATCCGCAAGGTTGGGGAACGCAAACTGCTTCTCAACGATCTACGGACTCCGAGATGCAGCGGACGTAGAAATCCTATTGACGATGTCGATAGACTCATTAAGGAACAGATTTAGCTCTCTTATCAGTTTCTCCCATAACTTGGGATGACAGCTCGAACTAGAAGGAAGTTGAATCTTTGTGACGCAAATGAAGGCGGAAGATTCAGAGAATGAAATAACGAATGGCCGTAGGGTGAGTCAATAACGAAAAAGAATAAGGTGCATTGTACTAAGAATTAGGGGTGTCCCAATTCCCAAACTTGTTGAATGGATTTTAGATTTTGAAATGCGAGGATTCTGCAATATCTGTGGTTGAATGTTTTTTGATACAGAAATACATCAAATCGTTGACATGCGAGGATTTTAGATTTTGAAATGCGAGGATTCTACAATATATGTTTTCTGCAATACAAATCTATGAAATATTTGAGTTCACCCTTATTTTCATGGATTCTACGTTCAAATCGGGCACACACGGCAGATTTCTAAACTCCATTAAAATCCTAGAGAATTCAAATCAGGGACACCTTCTTAGAATAAGGTCCAAAATTTTAAAAGTGCAATGGCATTCGATGTTTTAAAAGAATACGTGAATAATGCAAAAAGTACAATGTTACAATTAAAAGAAAAAGAATGTTGTATTACTTCATTTGTAAATGGAGATAAAACTCTTTGCACAACACACACAAGCTCAAGGAATATGACATGCACATGCACACATAGATGTACCTCTCCTTGAATCATCGATAAGATCCTCCAATCACACTATAAATCCTTCAACCTTCAAGAATTGGGAGTCCTAATATCAAATTGGTGTTAATAAAAGCTAACTTTGCAAAGGCATTCTAAAGAAGAAATAGTTCAAAATAACTATTTTAGCCGGTCAGAGAAAAAATTGTTGGGCAACGGTCGAAACTATTGGAAAGGTCTCCGTATTTTTTTTTATATTTTTAAGGTGTTTTTTCTATTTTTATATATATTTTAAAGATTTTATATTTATAAAAAAAGTTTTTTTTTTAAATTTTTATTATTTTTGTATTTTTAAAAATATTTTGGAATTTTAAATATTTTTTACGATTCTTTGTATAAGTCAAATTATTTTTTATTATTTTCTGTGTTTATTACAAATTAAAATATGATTATTCTATGAAATCATGATAAGGGTATAATGGAAAGGTAAAGTATTGGAATTTTGTGAATTCAAAGATTGAAATTATTTTGTAATTTTTATTTGGATTTAGTCGTATTTAGAACTATTATCTTAAACTTTATATATAAAAAAATTAAAATCAAACACAATTGAGAGGTGCCATGGGCATAGCAAAATGACATCACAAAGTTTCAAGGCAATTAGATTACAGTACGGAAATGAAGATAAAAATAGGGCTTTTTTTATAAATATTACCAACAATAGTTCAATAGTATGACTACGTGTTACTCACGTGGGTTTAGCCGTAAATGCATTACCATGTGTGGTTTCACATTCCAAAGACTGCTGGGCAAAAAAATTGGATTTATTATTTCTCATAACTAATTTGGTAACTAAAAGCATATATTTAGGACATTATATATGAACCGTTTTATTCTTTTAACATCGTTTTGTAGTGACTATATACGGAATAGTTACCAGAGGTCTACATTTGTGCAGTCTTGATAGCAAGTACTGAGGTAGTTACTAAAAGTTACTACTTTTACAATTTTTTTTAAGAAATTGACAATCACTAATGAAGTTATTTTTTAAATGGTAACTAAATATAGTATGTTCTTCATTGCAAAGTGTAGTCATTGATTTCATTTTCCGGTGACATGCTCCAACAAAAGTGACTATGGTTCAGTGACCCCCGCTCAATGACTTACTCCGGCCACGATGATCATGGTCCGTGACTTGTTTCGGCCACAGTGACGGTTCAGTGACTGACACCCAGTGACTATCACTCGATGACACCTTATGATCATAACTTTTGTATTATGTGGATGTTCACTGTGCATACCCTGCAAGTCATTCATTGTGTTGCTTTTACTTTTTCAATTCAGCTGTAAGGAAGTTTGATTTGCAGCTTTGCCAGAAGATTCAAACCCTTAATTCAACCCCTCATCCACCAGTCCCGCCTTATCCCCTGCCAGGGGCGGACCCAGGAAAGTCATCTTGGGGGGCGAAAATATTTTTTTGGGGGATTCAAAATAATTTTTGGGAGGACGAAAATTATTTTTCATATATATATATATATATATATATATATATATATATATATATATATATACTATTTTTTTTATTGGGGGGCGGTAGCCCCCTGGGTCTCTACTACGATCCGTCCTTGTCCCCTACCTAATCCCAGCTCCGCCCTACCCCATCTCCATCCCCGGAAAAATTGCTCCACCCCAATCCCTTCCCTAACCTAACAAATCCTGGTACGAATCAAATCCACCCTGCTGCCACACTCGTTCATGTCACAACCCCTAACTAGCCTCATCCTGTCTGATAACAAACAAATATGCATGCCCCGGATCTTGAAATAAAACAGCCCCAAATTCGATCCGGATTGTGAGGCATTGTTACTCATTAAAAATGAGAAAGGTATGTAGAAAAAACCTTGATCGGTTGTGTGGGCATCAGAATTGCGGATAGAAGAAAGGAGAAGAAGATGAGGGAATATGGATGTCGTCAGCGAGTGGTATGCGGCAGTGGCTCCTGTTCTCCATGCGGATGAATGTACTGGGATCGAACCATTAGGTATTAATTAATTAATAATTAATTAAATAAATTAAATGATACAAAGGATTAGAGTTTAATTGGGGCAATAATTAAATAGGGTCACTTTTTCGGAAAAAGAAAAACAAGTAATATTTTTGGAATTGAAAAGTGTAGCAGTAATATTGAGATCATTATTTCATAAAAATATTCTATTTGTAATTAAAGTTTTTAAAAGGGTAATACAATGAAATCAAGGTTACATACTTACATCAAGCAATTTAAAAGGGTGCGCGTAGCAAACACCCTACAAGAGTGATCCAATTTCACTCTCAACCGCCTTGCTACTCCAACTACAAACTCAACATTTGGATTTGGCCTCAAACTTCACAGTTATGAAGTTTCCGATCAAAATGAAACCCTCCATATATTCCCTTCTCGCGTCTCTCATCTGGGTCGTTGTTCTTTTGCCTTCATTTTGCTTCGCCAAAAATCACATTCCTCTTAGTTCCAGTTTGCATTCGTCGTTAGCCGAGAAGCTGATCAGAGAGCTGAACCTGTTCCCGAATGAGTCCATCAACATCGTCGATCGGATCTCTCCGTCCGCAGCCTCTCGGAATCCGAGGATTGTTGAGAAGCGGTTCACTTTTCCCAACCTTGCAGACTCTAGCGTTTCAATTGAGGATTTAGGTCACCATGCCGGCTACTATAAGATCGAGAACTCATTTGCCGCCAAGTAAACACTCCAAAACTGTTCATGTTTAAATTTGTAAAAAATTAATTTTTTTTTTGGTTTGCCATTCAATTTAGTCGGTGGCAGTTTTAAATTAAAAATTCATTTTCTACTGCTAATTTATTTCCAAACATGGAATAGCTTTTACTGCACCTAATAATAACCTAAAGTTGATTTTCTCTTGATCCAGTACTTGCCGTTAGCTGTAATATTTCCATAGGGTCAAAATTATGTTAAATCTTTCATTTTCCGGATACAACTGAAATACTGAGTGCACTTTCTTCATGCGTGTAGCATGTTCTACTTTTTCTTTGAATCACGTGAAAGCAAGAATGACCCTGTTGTTATCTGGTTAACTGGAGGGCCAGGATGCAGCAGCGAGTTGGCACTTTTCTATGAGAATGGGCCTTTCAAAATTGCAAATAACTTGTCACTTATATGGAATGATTATGGCTGGGATAAGGTAATATGGCTCCTTTGAAAATTATGTGCACCCCCCATCCTAAATACTTTATGCTTGATACAGTCGGTCTTAATTTTTGTTTAGAAGTTGACAATGGATTTTTGTGGTGAATGTATACGCGACATAATATGTTTTCTTTAACTTCTAAGAGTTAACTGTATTTTACTTTATTATCCCTGAAAAGAGACCGCTTTTAATAAGGACAAGTTCCTCGCAACTTTATTCTCCAGGTCTCAAACCTTTTATATGTAGATCAACCTACTGGAACTGGCTTCAGTTACAGCTCTGACAGTCGCGATATCCGCCACAGTGAAGATGGTGTTAGCAATGACTTATATGACTTTTTGCAGGTTGGTTTTTTATTTCTTAAAGATCTATGTGAGTATTTGAAAATTTTTAACCTCTAATTTAATGCCATGAAATCAATCAATTACTATGTGATCCTGTGATCCTGTCCATATTCTATATTTGTGGTTTGACTTGGCTAGTTGGCTTAGAGTTTTAGAAAATGATAACTGTCGACTGTCGTTGAGTTTTATTTAGAAAGGAATGGAAGAATATACCCACATATTTGCTTAAAAGGGAAAAGAAGATTATATGAAGACAGGCTAGTTGGCTTAGAGTTTTAGAAAATGATAAATGTCGACTGTCGTTGAGTTTTATTTAGAAAGGAATGGAAGAATATACCCACATATTTAGAAAGGAATGGAAGAATATACGCACATATTTGCTTAAAAGGGAAAAGAAGATTACAAAGGGACTATTAGGTTATTTTGACTTATATTGTGCATATGACTAGTATCAGTATTCCAGGCTTTTTTTACCGAGCATCCTGAGTATGCCAAGAATGACTTCTACATCACTGGAGAATCATATGCTGGGCATTACATACCTGCTTTTGCTGCAAGAGTCCACAAAGGAAACCAAGCCAATGAAGGAGTTCACATAAATCTCAAGGTATCAAAACTCCAAAACTTTTATTGCAACTTTTCTTAACCAATTGATTCGTGTAACTATAAATGACTGTAGTACTCTTCAGGGATTTGCCATAGGTAACGGACTTACTGATCCAGCAATCCAGTACAATGCTTATCCTGATTATGCATTGGACATGGGCATAATTACCGAGTCTTATCATAAAACCTTGGTCAAGGTGCTTCCACTATGTGAGGCCGCGATAAAGCTATGTGGTAAAAATGCTATTATCTTACTGATCACTTTTTTTCTCCCTTTTCCCCAGTCAAGTTTACTTTTTCACCAAGGTCCAAGCTACTTTTCACCATGAATGCTCTTACTTGTTTTATTGATTGATCTGATTCAGGAACTCAGGGTACAGCCTCTTGCGTAGCTGCTTACTATGTTTGCAATGCCGTATTTGATGCAATCCTTGCAAAAGCTGGTGATATCAATGTGAGGAACTTATTATGTCTTTTTATTTTTACACTGGAGTTTTATTGGATGTTGCATATTCATGGAACAGTGATGACAATATATAATTATGAGCCCATGGGGAAAGGATTATATGGCTAAAATGAAATGGCTAAATCTGCTTAATTTGTTGTAGTAAAAGTGTTGATTAACATCTACTTCAGAAGAATAAGTCAATATCTACTAATGCCCAATTTGGTGGCACTAATCCGCATATTTTGCTTATAAGGAGAGAGTAAGTAGGAACCAGGGAGTAGCTTTTGACTTTCTATTTGGATGAAATCAATTTTGCGAACACCTTTTCTTTCAGAAAAATCCTCATCTCGGCCATTTTAGCCGTATAGCACTTACCAGACGGGCCTTATGCTGTTTATCCTGATTATTATTTTTTGATCAGCAGAATAATGCAGAATTGGACACCAAATTAAGCTTACAATTATCAGAGAATGCTATAAATACTGACATGATATGTATAGAATGAAGTACTGTTTATCATCTAAACTTTGCCTAATGAAGTTGAATATCATATCAGAATCTGTGAAATGTTTCAAAGGCTCGAGTTTAAATTTCTGGCATCTGTGAAATGTCTCCCAGGCTCAACCTTAAATTTCTGACACCAACTGAATAAGAAGTTTGTGATCTGGTGGCATCATTTTTGAGGATCTAACTTTGAGGTCCTGTTGTGGAACTGATGTTTTTTGCAATTTTCATGCAGTACTACGACACCAGGAAGAAGTGTGAGGGAAGTCTCTGTTATGACTTCTCAAACATGGAGAAACTGCTGACCCAGAAGTCCGTTAAGGAAGCTCTTGGGGTTGGCGATATAGAGTTTGTATCTTGTAGCACTTCAGTGTACAAGGCCATGCTTGTTGACTGGATGAGAGATCTTGAAGTGGGCATCCCAACATTGCTAGAGGATGGAATACATATGCTCGTGTATGCAGGAGAGTATGACCTCATTTGCAACTGGCTTGGTGAGTTTGATTCTTTATTGGTTAAATTGTTGAAATATCAATATATTTATAAATTGGAATTTTATCATTCCATGACCCGTTATCTATGAATCAATTCATAAGGCATAAAGCACTTTTCGAAGAGGAGTCAATGCTCAATAGTCCTTTTATTAGGCAATGTTTTTCCCAGTATGTGCCCTAATTAATATTTTGATCATGCTTATTCTCTAAAAGATATTCATTTACTATGCATAATAAGGGACAAAATTGGAATATCATAACTCTATTATTTTAAGAACGGAAGAGAGTTAACTATGTTTCTTGGTTTGTGTAACTTATATGCCGTGGACATCCATTTAGGAATTTAAGATTAAAGCTATGAATCTGAGAGTAAACAAAAGTGAAATTCAATGATCAGGTAATTCAAGATGGGTCAATGCTATGGAATGGGCGGGACAGAAGGAGTTTGTAGCGTCCTCAGAAGTACCATTTGAGGTTGATGGCTCAGAAGCAGGGATAGTAAAACGCCATGGGCCTCTCAGTTTCCTCAAGGTCAGTCACTCAGTCCTCTTTACTTTTCCTTTCCTGCCTTCCTACTCCCGTGTGCTTTTATTTTTGATTTTGTTTGTTTAAAAAGGCTTTAGCGTTGAGAATTGGAGGGTTAACTAGTTGTTGTATGTATTTTTGAACCAGGTGCATGATGCTGGACACATGGTTCCAATGGATCAGCCGAAAGCTGCATTGGAGATGCTGAAGAGGTGGATGGCTGGCACTCTCTCTGAGAGTATTGTGACCAATCGTGAAAGCTTAGTCTCCTCAATATGACCTACTTTCTTCAAGTGTTGTACTGTTTTACATCTGCAAATATGTAACCCCCCATCCCTGTCTTTGTTTTCACCACTGAACTCCTAAAACTGAGACACGGCTGTATGAACATTTCTATTCAAGCTGTTGTCGATGCAAATAGTGCAGTAACCGGGTCTGCATGGCATCTGTTGTCATGTAAGCTCTTGTGTTCCTTAGACTCTTCATGTGCATTTTGGTTCGGTTCAGGGCCAAATGGTGTAGGGGGCCGAAGTAGAAAAAATCGAACCAGTGTTGAACTGGGTAGGGTTCTGTATCGGAATTTGGGCACAATACTTGGTTTCAATGTTATGTGGCCATCTTTGTGAATCATCTTTTATTTTTATTCATATCCCACATTCCCACTATTTGTGAATTGTGACTATTGTGGTTAAATTATTGCCATGCTAGAAGCTTAGAACATCTAGCCATTTACCTATTCATATAAAGGCATTTTTTTGTCTAATATTTCTAGAAATAAAAACTCATAAGATATAGTCTAACTTGTCGGTCAAGATTTTTTCAATTAGTTACAATTGTTGTGATGAAACTTATTCTCCGTGAAGTTTTTGATGATCCACTATGTTTTTACTTGGATGGTAATTTGTTGGTCTGGTCTGGACTGGTTTCTTTGTATTTTTATAACTATCCACGTCTGGTCTGAACTGGTCTGGGACGAATTACAGTCCAAGTAAAAACATCCCCAGCACGATTTGGTTCTAGACTTGGAAGTTGGAATAGGGATGGACCGGTTCGGGCCCGGTCGGGCCTCGGTTCATGAAGGGGAGGACCGGAACCGGCCTGGGTAACCCCCGGGTCCGGGCCGGGCCGGGCCTCGGTTCTTTTGTTTTTTTTGGCTTTTCCTAGTTAACCCCCAACCCTCCCCCTCACCCCCAAACCAACCCTAACCACCTCAAATGGCCCAAAATACCCAGCCCAACCCAAAAACTTAAAAAAAATTCAAAAAAAAAAATTGGCCCGGCCCGGGCCCGAACCGGCTGGGCCGGTTCACCTTTTGAAGAGCCCGAGCCCGAACCGCCATCCCACTAGGCCAGGTGCCCCGAACCGGCCAACCAACCGGTTCACCAGGCCGGTCTGGGCCCGCACAGTAGCGGGCCGGTCCGGTTACGGGCCGGTTGGCCCGGTCTGAGTCCACTCCTAAGTTGGAACCATTCGATATCATTTCATTTTAAAATGGTAGAAAATGATAAGGATTAAACTAATGCTAAAAAATTTGGCAAAAAATACCTAGGGCTTATAGCTCAAAATCTTGAGACATAATATTGGAAAAGTCATTATAGGGCCCGGGCCGGGTTGGGATCGTCCCGGGATCGGTACTGTTGGTACTTACTGGCCTAGGCCTGGTACTCGGACCGGTGGTTATAGGGGGCAGGCTTTAGGCTTGATTTTTGAGCCCAGATCGGGCCCAACAACTATTTAAAAAAAATTAATAAAACGGGTGGCGGGGTGGGTGTCGACCTGGGCCCGGTACTGTTTGGTCCCGAATCTTAACCGGTATCGCGTTCCACTTTTCTAGAATTAGTACTGCTCGAGCCCGGGTCCGGGCTCGACCCAGGTCCATCCATAATTACATATGGTAATATGGTATAAAATAACCTTGGCCTGTGTGATATAATCATCTTAGCAAGTACGTAGTATTTAATTAATGAGGGGTATAAATATGATTCTATAAATCCATATATTTTCATTCAACGATTCAATGAGGTCATCATTTGATGATATAAATATCATTGAAATCCCCTTGATAAAATAGAACATATTTTGAGTAGATCATGAAACAATTTGAAATGAAAGACATCGGAGAATAAAATTTTGTCTTGGTATGCAAATGGAGCATTTGAGAAATGAAATTTATACCCATCGATCAACTATACCAGGAAAATCATGAGTAAAGCACAATCACCGAACTCTCTAATGGTGATTTGATCTTTTAATGCGCATGATGACCTTTTTCGTCTTGTGAAGATGATGAAGAGATCATTGATCCTAAAACATCATATTTGACTATTCAACAATTCTTGTTGTACACAAATTACTATGGTACACACTTTTACATGCGTCTGTGAAGAGCTGTTTTTGTCTGTCACATACAAAAATCCCTTCACATACGTGTGCAAAAGTGGTTGTAATTTGTGTACAAAGGGCTTTTTTCTTGACTATTTGAACGTTGTGAAACACTAATATATTAGTGCATTGGACTAATAACATCATTCTAGATTTTTCTTTTTCTATAATTTACTAGCGAGATATATCTCTTCCCCAACAATAAGACATTAGAATGACGTCAAATATATTTTCTGCTATCTCACTGGTACAATTGATCTTGATTATATTGCAAAAATGACGTAAATGCCACATTAGTTGATTACGCCCATGCATGATACTTTAATGATTCCACAAAAGACAAAATCACAAGCAAGATATTTATTCACATATGGTGATACCGCTATATATCCTATGAAAAAACCAATGAAGCAAACATCAACTTCCGCATCATCAAACCTTGTGGAATTGATTTCTCTTTATGGAGCAGGCCGATGACATATTTGGTTGAACTCAATGATCTAGCACAACAAATGAATGCAATATTAAAATATGTGCATGTGATCCTACTGTGATTTATGAAGGCAACACATCATGTGTAGCTCATATCAAATGATGCTACACAAAGTCGTGTGAGAATCCTGTTGATTTATGCACAAAGTCACTACACTCGAAGAAAGTTGAACTTGCACACTAGATTGACACCTACGTGTCAATCTTCGAGATCTGCTAAATTGAGGGAAGAATTATAACCATTGTACTCTTTTTCCCTTGGTTCAATTTTACTTCACTAGATTTTTCGTGATAAAGTTGTTAATGAGTCAGTGCATCATAATGATATGAGATTAAAAGTTTTACTTATTTTTCCTTAATAGTGACTTTTAACTTATTTATTTCACTAGATTTTTTATGATAAACTTGTCAATGAGTCTGTGCATCATAATGATATGAAATTAAAAGTTTTACTTATTTTTCCTTAACAATGACTTTTATCTTATTGTGGTTTTTGACGTGTTAATTCATAACCATGAATAATTAGAGCATGAAAATTGAAGGGGAATGTATTGAATGTTATTGAAATATTTTTCACAATGGTAGATTATTGAGCTACTCCTCTTATCATCTGTAAGACCGTACTTTTAGGAAAGTTAACGCTTGATGGATAGTGTACCCGGGGGTAGTTTATCCGAAGGGTTATTACGGAGAGTAACTTAGAGAGAGGTCAGAGCAAGTAAGAGAGAGAAGGAGTGTATATTCGATACATATCAGTTGTGTTTACAATGGAAGAATTGGCTGCTATTTATAGCAGCCATAAATGCTAGGCAGGGACACGTGTCAAACATCTGACGGTCGAGAGCCACTTCAATCGGGGTGACACCAGCATTTGCATGTGCACCACATTAAATGCGGTGGTTGGACGTGACGCCGCATTAAATGCGGTGGTTGCCTGTCTCTAAAAGGAATCTTCGTCGAGTCTGCTATATATTGAAAGCCTACGTGTGGCCAAAGGCATCGTATAGCTGAAGGCATATGATAGCCGGAGGCATCATATAGTCGAAGGGTAACATTTTAGCCAGAAATTCCCAGAAGCTTTGTAGGTCCATATCAAGTTGTCTCCTAGAATTTGGAGCCCTCGGCCATAGGGCCAAAGACATCCACATGTGCACCGTGGGCTTCTTCATGCTTGGACCGCTACATTTGGGCTTTGTGTGCTCACCGGGCTTGATGGGCCTGCGTAGGTGAAGTATGAGACTGTGGTCCGGGGGTCCCTAGGCCATATACTCCATCAGGAGTCCCTCACTCCTTTTGCCGAAAGGTACTTGAGGGAAAAGGAGTAATTGTGGTTGTTCTGCCGAAGGCATCTTCGTTGTGGGAGTTTCCTTCCGTTGGTTATATGCTCTCTGGTTTTTGCCGAGAGGAGTCCCTCAGTCCCCCATGTGTCAAGGTCGGAGGGCTTCCTGGGGGGAAGTGTTCATGAGTGTACATCTTTTGTTGGTGCGAAGGCTGCTTTGTTCCTATTCGTATATTGGCTGATGTTTTGCAGGAAAAGTTTTATTTTCTACGTATGTGCCGAGGGGTATGTTGGCAATATGTGTCCTTTGTAGCTTTTTGCATGTGTCAATTTTTGTTCAGTGTTTCCCGAGGGGTGCTCCCAGTCCCCCACTCCTTAAGGCACATGTAATGTGGTGAAAAGGAGTAGAAGGACACCTGTATTTATAGAGGACCAAGGGCCGCTTGTCATCTGAGGGCTGTGGTGCTGAGGGGTCGTTCGTTTGCGATCTGAGGGTGTGATCGCTGGAGGCAACCGTTGGAACATGACCGTTGGCATATGACCATTGGAGAAGGGTTCCACGTGGCGCTTGCTGGCTGGTCTGCATTGGGCGGGTGGCACCGGTTGGCTGAGGCCACGGTTAGCAGTGACGGGCTTTTAAACGGAGGCCCAATTCTCGGCGAAAACCCTAGACGGGGAGGCTATAATACCCATGGCTTGGCCTCATATCCCTTGTGCGATATTGTTGAAGCGAAGCTCTGCCAAAAAATTTCTAGAGAGAGAAAGCATTTAGGTCGATCAAACCCTCACTTTCAAGGTCAGTTCTTCACATGTTCTTGAGTTTCCCTGCATTTTTTGCTTTCTCCTTTTAGATCTAGTGTTTAGAGACTTTAGGAAACCTCCTCTTCTCACACCCCTTCACCGTAGATCCGAAGGATGTCCTCAGCAAGTGATTCTCAAGATATTTCCGGGGAGGTCCCGGTCCAGTCATAGAGCTACTCCGATGTAGAGTCCTCGAGCGAGTAACGATTTAGCCATGGTCGAGAGGGTTAAGGACAACCTTCGGACGAAAGCGGAGGCTGAAGAGTTCGAACAAGTGGTTGAGGACGAAGAGTTGGCCCTAGCCCTCCAAGTTGCCGAGGAGGAGGAGGAGAAGGAAAGGTAGAAGGTCACTGTAGCCGTCCTCCCCCCGCGTAATGCCGGTGAGGCGAGTAGCTCCCGGTCTCTCGACCCGGAACCTCTTAGGGTGGCCTCGGGCAAGAAAAAGAAGAAGGTGGGGGGTGCGCCGAAGAAGAAGACAACCGCTGTAGATGCAGGGCAGCCGGTGGGTATCCCCGAAGGCCACTCATATCTGAACACCGCGGCCCTGGATGTGAAAACGAGGGCAACGGGTTCCGAATATCAGGCTACGCAGTTCTTCGTAGGCCCTTCGGCACGTGTGGTGTAACCGGGGCCAGATGACGTATTGTTGCGCGCGCCCGAGGGATGTTTTGCCGTCCACATCTTGTCAGTGGAGTTGGGGATTCGATTTCCGCTCCACCCGTTCATGCTGGAGTATTTGAGGTTCGTGAAGCTGGCCCCCTGTCAGTTGACACCCAACAACCACTCTTACGTGGCTGGTTTCCTTTTCCTATGCCAGAGTCGAAAGTTCGAACCCACTTTAGATCAGTTCTTTCTCTCGTTCAATCTCTGCCGCGGTGGACATTTAAACGCCGGAGGCTTCACCAATTTGCAGCAAGTCCCGGAGTTCAGGCTATTCTCCGAAGTTCCTTCATCCCACAAAGGATGAAGGACATATTTTGTTACATCTACATGGCGGAGAACCTCTTCCCTGCCCCTCTTCGTGTTAACATTTGGAGGCACCCGAAGGTAGCTTGTTGAGAAGCCGGAGGGGTCCAACAAGCAAGTGACGATTAAAGATGCCACCCTTGCGGATGAACTATACGGACTGAACTTTCGCCGATACCGGCTGATGGGGAAGGACGAGAGATACCCCCTAGATTGTGTTTACGAGAGTACCAGAGGTGAATCCCGAAGGCCGCTCTTTTTGTACTTAGCGTTTTTCTTGTGTTTTGTTATTGTAATAGAACACTCATATGTTTTTCCTTGTTTTCGCATGGGAGGCCTTGGATGTGCGATCCTTCACTAATCTGAAGAAGAAATTGGCCGAGGAGCCAAAGAAGAAGGAGACGGGGACCCAAAAACCTGTCGATGAATTCTTCAAGAAGGATGGTGATGTCCTTGCTGATGTCGATGCCGGAGGCACCCAAGCCGCGGCTGCGAAGAGAAAAGCGGCGGGCAAAGCCGTGATACCCGCCGAGAAGAAGCATAAAAAGGGGATGACGGGAAGAAGGCTACCCCCGTTGTGATTCTTGAGGAGCACTCCTATCCGGCTATCCTGAGCCCCCGGTCGTGACGGCGATGACCCCTTCCAACCCCCCTCGGAACAGATGGGTGAGGGAGCCTTGCTCCGGGAGAACATAGAGTTAGTTAAAAAGGGGACTGCCATCATGCATGGCACCCTGGACCCAAGGGAATTCCTGAGGGCTGCTACCCCTCAGTTGGATAAGGCAGCCCTTAGCCGGTATGAGGATGACGCCCTCGATTCTAAGATTCTCCATGCTTCTCTTAATGTAAGATTCCCCACATATTTTTGTTTCCTTAATCAATCGACCTTTAGCGTACTTTGCATAGTAGTCTAACTCTTATCGTTGGCTTGATTGCTTACAGGCTTGCATCGGCCTCGACGAGCAGCTCCAGAGGGTGGAAGATTTACGCCTCTAGAAGGCGCAATCTGACGAGGCTTTAAAGAAGCTGGTCGTAGAAAATGTTGCCGCCGTGAGGAAGATGGCAAGATTGTAGGAAACCCTCCGGGAGGTGACTGGGGGGATGGAGCAGAAGTTGAAGGCCGCCAGACAAGAGGCCAGGGCCGAGGGCAAGGCCGAAGCTGAAAGGGCCGCTGCCGAAGCTGCCAAGACTGGTGCCAAGGAAGCCGAGACATCCAAGAAAGAGGCCATCGCCTAGGCCTTGAAGGATGTTGTTGCCGCCTTTGTCGCTGATGCTTGGAAAGTTGAGGAGCAAAAGCAAGGCTGGCTTCGGTAGTGGAAGCGACCGTTGATGATTGGACTGGTGGCCCCGACGCTGAATGGTTAGCCCGAAAGGGTAAAGCTTACTATGACGGGGGCGAGTTCTTCACCCAATCCCTCGTCTATCGGAGGCTTGCCCGACACTTTGGGGTGGATCCAAAGGAATTCGACCCGACATCCCACGACCTTCCCCCCCTTCAGCCAGACATCCGAATCCCCCTCCCTCTGGATGTCGAGAGGCCAGACCTCGAGGATTCCGAGCTGATGCAAGAGGGGCAGGATGACGAGGAAGAGGCGGGGGAGGATGCTACCTCGAAACCTGCTGAAGAGGGTGCTCAAGAAGCAAACACTTAGGGAATTTTCCTTAGCGTTTATCTTGTATGGACTAGTATCCCCTCGGCTTCGGCCATGCTTGTAGACAATGTAAAACTGTTGCTTATGAATATCTTTGAATGAATGCCTCTGGGCTTTTGATGTTTGAATTCGCTTGTCTATCGTTTTATGAATGGATATGTTGTCGATGCTTTCACTTTTCATTATGCCTTCTTCACAGTTTTATGAATGTATGTTTGTACCATGAGTCGACCGAGGGCCAAATGTTTAGGACTTAGAAAGTTTTCTAAGTTCACCACTGAACTCTCGGTCAACACCTTCCTTTGATCGCGTGAACAGCTAGCCCTTCATCATATACCCGGGGGGGTCTGGTGCTGTGGAATTAAGAAATTTTCTGAGTAACGTCATGAGCTCGCCCTCGGTTTATAGCCGGCTTTAGGCGAATTCCCCTTCGGGTAATGCAAGCTTTGAGGAAAAATTGCCCTCAAGCCTTCGGTGTATACCAACTTCCTTATGTAAACTTAACTTCCCTCCATTGATGTCGGGGGACCTTAAGTCATGGACTTAGAAACATATTCGTTAAATCTGTAAACCAACCAGTAGCCTTCGGTGATGGCTGATCTGCCGGGAGCTTCTAAGCGTGGACTTAGCCATATGTCACTCCTTTGTAGAACAAGAGCCTTGGGTGTTGGCTGATGTGCCGAAGGCTTCCAAAGTGTGGACTTGGTAGAATTTTAGTAACCCTTGTTGAATAAGAGCCTTCAGAATAAGGACCAAAATCAAAGGCGGCGAACTTCCAGAATAAGAGCCTTCAGAGGCCAGAGGTGTCCCCCGGGGGAGCCTTCGATAGTAGCTGGATTGCCTTGCAAGAAGCCTTCTGGTTTGCCGCCGAAGAGTGTTCCGTTGTGGACTGTAAAATTTTTACTCATTGATTGCTCGTTGAGTGTACTCCCCTTCACCTTTTTTTAATGGTGATGGGAGACTTCAAGAAACTTGGGTTCCTGGGAAGGCTTGGTCTGTATGGGAGGCAACGATATAAGTTGTTGGCTCCCCCTGGGTGTTAACCTTCCGGGTTCCAAGGGGTTTGAGAGTCGTTTCTTCGGCCTGAATGATGGATAGTGTACCCGGGGTAGCTTATCCGAAGGGTTATTACGGAGAATAACTTAGAGAGAGGTCAGAGCAAGTAAGAGAGAGAAGGAGTGTATATTCGATATATATCAGTTGTGTTTAGAATGGAAGAATTGGCTGCTATTTATAGCAGCCATAAATGCTAGATGGGGACATGTGTCAAACATCTGATGGCCAAGGGCCACTTCAATTGGGGTGACACCAGCATTTGCATGTGCACCACATTAAATGCGGTGGTTGGACGTGACGCCGCATTAAATGCGGTGGTTGTCTGTCTCTAAAAGGAATCTTCGTCGAGTCTGCTATATACCGAAAGCCTACGTGTGGCCGAAGGCATCGTATAGCTGAAGGCATATGATAGCCGGAGGCATCATATAGCCAGAAATTCTCAGAAGCTTTGCAGGTCCATATCAAGTTGTCTCCTGGAATTTGGAGCCCCGACCATAGGGCCGAAGGCATCCACGTGTGCAGTGTGAGCTTCTTCATGATTGGACCTCTACGTTTGGGCTTTGTGTGCTCACCGGGCTTGATGAGCCTGCGTAGGAGAAGTAGGAATCTGTAGGCCGGGGGTCCCTGAGCCATATACTCCATCAACGCTGTATAAAAGTCAAACCGATCCACTATACAATATAAAGATATCATACAATTTTCCTATGATGATACTCGAATCTTAACAAAAAATGACTGAACTAGAACTTCTAACTATTCAAGATAAAGAAGTCATTATCATGATTATCAAAATAAAATGAAAATCATACTTATAATTTAAAGATAATAATTTTGTGGTTCACGGTAAAATCATAATCCATCGCTATGAACAATTTTATTAAGTATTGTTAATATAAACTCTCCCTAAAGTTGTTTTAATTTTCCTTCTATTTTACGAAAGCAACCGAAGAACACATTACACAATTAGTTTTCTACTCCATATACATATAATTATCTACATGTGTGCGAAATGTGTACAAATTTCGGGCAGATATGGTTTTTTTTGTTATAAATTGACACAACAATTTTATCTTGGTGGATAAAGTGGCTGAGGTATGTGAAGGAGAGTGTTTTCATGGCTTGCGCAGTAATGGCAGTATGGTACAGCTTAGGCTGCCCGAACTCATGCTTGAGATTAAAACACAGTAAAAATGGAGTCTTTTTGTCAAGCACTTACACTAATTCGCATTTTCCTAGAATCTCGCCACCTAAAAATATCCAATCTGTGAAGGTCGAGGACAATAGCTTTAGCCGAGAATCCAGTTCAGAACAAGGTCATTTTTTCTTCTTCTTCTTCCTCCTAATACTCCCCCATTATTCTAAAGTAACTCGATTCTTGAATCTTGTTATTGGTAATGAACTACAGTAATATACTAATATATGGGTTTTAGTTCTTCAGTTCATTATATTACTCCAGTCGTGGCGTTTGCTACTTTCTGAATGTTTGTTTATGGTCTTCGCCGCACTAATGCTGTTGGCTTCTGATGCTCTTCTTCCCTATTCCACTCAAAAGGCTTTCCCGCCAATTTGATAGAAGATAACAAGTTTGTTCCCTTAAATGCCGAAGATCCAAGATTTGGCCCACCTGTAAGTTCTGATCACTTTCTCTATTTACCCATACACACTATATGATTCTTTACTTTTATTCAAGTGTTTCCTAGAAAGTATCAAATTGATCTCATGTGTTACACACAGTATGATTCTTTCTTTACTTCTATTCAAGTATTTCCTAGAAACTGTATCAGATTGATCTCAAGTCTCAGCAAAGATAGGACAGATAGAAAAGGTTACAAGTATGTTATGTTCTGCTCAATGGTGAAGTGAGGAACAGTTTTTAGCATATTACAAAAAGTGTACCAAACACTCTGTATTATTATATTTAATAGGAGTATATTTTTTGTGTGGTTTAAAGTATGGTGAAATTTTGATTTTAAAAAGTGAACAAAAATTGAATTGCGGGAGTTAAATGTGAAGAGTTCGGCCCAGTCTTTAGAGTATAGACCCATACTTTCCTTCTCATCACACTAACTCCCCAACCGAACATTCATATTAAGATGATCTGTTATTGTGAAAAAAGAGTGACTGAGTGACAGACCCATTATATGACTCAGCTTATCATTGCTTTTATCTATCAATGGACATCTCATTAGTTACTGGTGTATTTACTCATCCACTAATTCCCACAATCAACTATGATCACAGGCTCTGTTGCTGCTGGGATTTGAACTGGAGGATGCTATCAAGGTTATTACAGGTTCCATTGCATTAAAGATCATCCTCGCTACTTTTGAAATTGTTATTTGTTGCCGCAGTTTTTTTGGGAGATTTCCCAAAATAGGAGTAAATGGAGTTTGAAATTCCAAAATAGGACTACTATGTTTTTATTCCCGAAATGAGACTAACATGACAATATTTACTGTCATCTTGTAGGCGTGACTGCCAAATAGTTGCAGTACAGTGCATTTAACATGACAATATTTATTATAATTAATGCCAATATTTTTCAATCATGACAGTATTTTTCATACATAACCGTAACAAACTAACAACTCCTATTCCGGGAAGAAAAACGTACTAGTCCTATTTTGGAATTCCAAATATCATTTGCTCCTATTTTGGGCAATTTCCCTTTTTTCCCTCGTCTTTTTCATCAGTTTTGTGATGATTTCATATCATAAACAAGACACGTATTAAGACATGAGTTTCTACTACATACCAAATTTGAGGTTCATATGTTTGTTTTGATGTTTACTAAACTTGAATTGCTTTCGCTTTGATATTATATCAAGACTCAAGATTCTATTCTAAAAGATTAACTACAAGATAGGAATAGTAGCTCAAAATCTTATTTAAGAGTTTGTATCTTTATGTGTGACTGGTGGATGTTGGTTTAACAACATGTCCAGTATGGTCTAATCACTTAGTTTACCTTATAAACAAACTATGGTTCTATCTTCACTTCTATTCAATTGTTTCGTAGAAATATTATCAGATTTCATTTTATCAAAGCTTGCATTTCTTAACAAGAAAATGGTTGTAAATTTTCTATTACTATGGATATTACTTGCCATATGTTCCTCTTAAGTTCTTTCTCAAAGCAATGCTATATGTGACCGGTGCATAATGATTTGAGAGCATGTTCACTATAAATAAATGGAGAACTTGAGAACCTTGAGGTCTCAGGAACATATATCATAGTTTATTTGAGGAGATTCCTTACGGTGGAGAATTTAAAGATTTGATGTAAAACACTTACAGTTGTTCCCGATCTAATATCATGACCACACTTACTGATGCTTAATATCTTATGCAGATAAAACAACTTTTGAAGGAACTGGATGGTGAATTCCTCGAGGTTGTGCTTTCCCACCATTTTTGTAGAGTCCTCTCTCTCTCTGTTTTTTTTCTGCTGATTTAAGGGGTTCATACTGCAGGTCATATTCTGCACTGAAGATATGATATCTAGTTCGCTTTGGGAAGCAGTGAATACGAAACAATCAGATTTGGAAGCTTTGAAGGTTAAACTGGCTTAACATCATTTTAGCAACATGTTCCCTTTTTAACCTCTCTGTCTTGAATTTCCTTTTCCAAGGTATATAGGCTATTGATGACAAGTTTTGAAATGCATGAGTGCCGATGTCTTTGCCAAACACAAGAATTTTATGGCTATACTGTTGTCCCTTCTTTGGATTGAATTTATCAACTCTTCTAGCTGCTACCTATTAGCTCATAATGTGTTACCGTATTTGTTTGTGCAAAAAACTTGTGTGAGAACATCTGAATAGTGAGATGACAACAGTGTTAAAATATCAAGTCATCCGGCATAGGTCAAATATAAAGATACAAACTCATATACAAAGCCCTTAGAGTACTCCTTGTATCAACTTGACATTTTAAGATGAAATCCTAAGTTTTAGTTATTAAGCTTACATGAGTAACCTATCCAACTAAGACTGGAAAGGAATAGAAGGATTTCAAAACTCTTATGCTCTAATGAGTCACTATTACGTCAGACTTTTTACGGTTATGTACAATGTACTAACCACTCATTGACGAGGGGAATTTGAAGACCGAAACTAACCATATGGTTGACCTTTAATGATGTAAATCCATATCTTAATAAATACTCCGTAATTTCAATTAAAAAACACAGTAAGACTTTGTGTTTTCTAACGCAGATCGCAAAGCCACTTCCCAAGATTTGCTTCATGTCTGGCCTTAGCGGGGAGGAGATGATGATGTTTATTGATGCCTTTCAAGAAACTGGTAAATGACATAGTGTAAAATTGTAAATTGACATAGTTTGCTATTCTCACACTTCCAATACACAGAGATCCTAAATAGTTCACTTTGATATAGTGTTGATTGACAGTTTTTCTTCTGATAACAACAGAAGGGGAAGAAAAAACAGTGTTTGCAGCTGTGGTTCCTAATGCAGCTGATAAGCCACTGGAGGAGCTAATCAAGGAGATAATGGGAGACCATGAAATGCTGCTGGTAATAATTAGTTTAATGAATTCCCCTCCCATTAATTCTACTCTCTACTTAACTAACTAGTAACTATCATTCATTTGTTTGTTTTCTTGTAGTCTGCAAGGAGATAACCTTTATAAGTCTGCCTGGGTGGCTGTTTTGGATGATTGCAATATATATGAAGCAGAAGACTAGGCACGGCTTTAAGTCTATGTTTGGCAAAATAAGCTGACTAGGAGGCTAGGAGCTTAGAAGTTATTATCCTATAGCTTAAAACTACTAGTTCATTTAAATATTATTGTTTGTGATGAAGTATAAGCTATTTTTTGGATGAAGAGCTGATGGTATTGTTTTAGTTCGTAAATGAAAATTGAAATTATTTTTGTAAATATATTATTAGCTGAAATCCTTATAAAAATAATGATTATATTATGTTTGCCATATGTTAAATTTGTTTGGGTATCAACTTATACCGTATAAAGTTGAGATATATCTAAGGGTTAATTGTCAAAATAGGACTAAAAGTCACTCACTTTGCACAAATAAGACCAAAAAATAAACTATGTTTTCATAGAACTAATTATGTGTGTCTTGGACAAATATATCCTTATAGCTATTGAAATGTTTTAATTCATAATAAAATAGTAAAAACTAATAAAAATTCATAAAAACTACTAAAAAATTAATAAAAATATGTCGATAATAATAATTTATTTATTTATTTATTTTCAAAGAATATTTTTTTTAAATAAAAAACTCAAAAAAAAAATCAACGCTTCCACTGCCGCCTCTGCATCACCACCTCCAGTCACCAAGGGGGAAAATGCCAAGTTCATTACGAATGCCATATTTATGGCAGAAAACAATGAAAATGTTGGCATTCTCAAAGAGAAATATGCCATGTTTTTGGCATTTTCAGAAAAAAATAGCAGTTTTTAGGAAAAATGGTATTTTTTTCACCGACTGGAGAAGGTGGTGCAGGGAGGTAGTACAGGTGGTGGGAAATACATTCATATATTTTTTAATTTTTTATGGAGTTTTACTATTTTTTATTAATTTTTTAAAAAAATAAAAAATTTAAAAAAATATTTTTTAATATTTTATTTTATAAATATTTTATAAATTTTTTAATTACTTTTCTACGAATTTTTGATTTTTTTTTCAAATTTATTATGAATTAAACATTTAATTAACTCAAATTTAAAAGAAGGGTAAAAATGGAATGAAAAAATAGGTATGTTTCCAATAGGACTAATATGATCCTATTTTGAAAAGACAAAAATAGTAAGTCATATTTTGAGTTTTTGCCGTAGTTTTAATCCTATTTGAAGTAATTTCTATATATCTAAACTATAACAAGTAGCTATTGTCAATTAATCTATAGGAAAATGGTACAACAACATCCAAGCTTTAGTCCCAAAAGATATATAGCAAAATGGTAGCAATAGGAAAATGAACGTTCCTGATGACAGTTGTATTTCACATTGCTATAGAACAAAAACAATACGATAGTATATAAACAGCTAAGAAGAACCCTTTAATCTATTTTTAAAGGGACATCTAATTATAAAAGGCTTTGATACTTGTATATGCACAGTTGATTTAGTTATATTGAAATTGATGAAATGCTAGTTGAAACCGTTGAATTGGTTCTAAATTAGCTAAAATGCACAATGCAACCGGAAACATAATTCACACTTAATTTATTTTGATTCTAAAACAATTCAACGCGTCAAATCAAAAGTTATATGTTCAATAAAAAGAGTTGATTGATAAAATTAATAATATGGTTACCAAAGGGGCTCACATTACTAGAGTGAGATTACAGTTTCCAAATAATGATTCTGAGATGTAATTATTGATGATACATTGATACATACCTAACTTTGTATAAGCTCAATGTTTAATAATATTACTTTCTCTTTTGTGTTCTCTTATTTTTCATTAAATTTAATGAGTTTGTACGACTCAAATTCATATTTTAGATTCTTTGTAATGTGCGTGTCACTTTTTCAAGTGATTTTCAAAATGAGATAATATCATTTAAGAAAAATCACATTTGTATAAAGAAAATGACATTTATATAAATTATGTCTTGCACATTTTGTACATACTGATTATACCAAAGGAAAATTCTACGGTGCACTCCAAAATTTTGAGTGCACCGGTACACATCTTTTCTTATCCAACCACATTTTAGTATTGTGCTACTAAATATGATTAACGACTTGTAATGAGGTGATGGATAGTGTATCCGGGGGGTATATATCCGAGAGGTTATTGTTGATAATAACTTAGATAGAAGTCAGAGCATAAGTAAGTAAGAGAGAGAGTGTATTCAGTATGAATGTCGTGGTTTACAATGGGGGAAAGGGGTGCTATTTATAGTAGTAATAAATGCCGGACAGGGACACGTGTCAAGCGCTTATTGGCCGAGGGGTCACCTCAACTGGTTGGCGCTGGCAACCGCATGTGGCCGCATTTAATGCGGCTGTTGGATGAGACGTCGTACTTGGTATGGTGACCCAGATGCGCGTGGAGGGAGAATCCTGTCGTGTGAGCTGCCTTCGGCCGCATAATAGTTGCTGAAGGCTCCCTGTTGCCGAGGGCGCGCTAATGCCGAGGGCTACTGCCTTTTTTACCGTTTTCTCCCAGTTTCTTAGTTTTGCTTGAAAAACCCGTTCTGTGAGAGATTTGAGCCTTCGGCTAGGGGGCCAAAGGCTCCCTAGTGTGCGCTGTGGGCTGCTAAGTGCTTGGGGGGCCGTAATTTGGGCCTGCTGTGCTTCCTAGGCCGGTTGGGCCTTTATTGGCGTCGTAGGAGTCTGTGGGCCGGGGATTCCCGAGCCATATACTCCATCATGAGGATTGAGTTATTAGCCTAAATATGATTGAATTGTTTCTTAAATTTCTAAATAGGATTATGTATATTTTTATTTTTTAAATAGGACTTTTATACCATATTTGTCCTTCCTAATATAAATAAGGTTTAAATATTTTTTTAGTCTCTGCAAATATAGTATCCCTGCAAAATTATTTTTTTTGTTTTTCATTTCTAAAATGTATGTTAGTTTTTCTTTTAATGTGCCTAATGATGGAATTTAATACGTATTTTAAAAATGTGAGTAAATAGTTTTTATTTTTTTAACTATCATATTTTCCTCAAAAAATTTATAGGGATGATTTTTTAGTGATATACTAAAAACCAAATAATGCATAATACAAGGATGAAAAACAAAAAAATATTTTGCAAGGACTTAAATCATATTTAAACCTATAAACAATTGCCCCCCAGTTCCCTATACCGGTGATCCGGGTCCGCGGCGTCGGCGTCAGTGTAGGCCAAATCTTTAGCGGTAGAGGCCGGATCTTTAACGTTGGCGGCCGACGTGGCCAGATCTGGCCAGATGTACGGTGGTGGTTCATGGCAAGATGTGCAATGTCGGTGGTCAGATCGATGACGCCCAGATCTGACCAGATGTACGAAGACGGCGGCCAAATGTGTAGCGCCGGCCGCCAGCGGTCAACAGCGATGTTCGGCCGCATTAAGTTTTGTCAAGCTTCAAGGGGTACTTTTGTACTCCTGTCCAACTACAAATAATAATTCTTATTATGAATACTTTTAAACTTTGCACATACTTTGACAATTAAATATTTATCTATTTCTATTTAAATAAATCTCCTTTGACGATTTTGTTCAGTTTAACCTTTTTTTCTAAGTCGGTGAAGGACCCAAATGCAAAAATGGCAAATTATTATGTTTAGTTAATGAGGATATTAGGTGGCATAAGATTAAGATATAATGGGATGAGTGATTAAAGAGGATGGTGAGTGGTTAAAAAGGATGTGTACCAAAACACACCAAATTAAGGAGTGCACCGTAGAAGCACCCGATTTGTTTACTTGTTTGTCTAATTTGCAAAGATGTGAATGTTTGGTTCTATGTATATCAATTTTTGTTTCTCTAATTGTACATTTTTTGTCATTATAGGATAATGCATGAAATTGAGTTTTCTTCCTAAGAACATTTTCATACATACCTAAGTTTACAAATAAAACTTGTTCTAAAGGAATAATAAAAAACGTGTAAGACTTTATGAGGCCATTTGGCAACAATGTTTTTCGGCTTATCAGACTTATCAGCCAACTTTTTCACCAAATACGTAATTTTTGCTTTCACATGCTGAATTGTATAATAAGCAGAAAAAGTAAGGTTGAAGTTACTTTTCTGACTGTATTGGCTGAAGTTATCATTTTATTAGATGACCATTTTAGCTATTTTTACATATAATTTTTTCTTTATTTTATTAATAAAATATATTTTAAAAATATATTTTTCGTATATCACCAAAATCAGCCAATGCAGCCACTTCAGCCAGAACTTTATAAATTTCAGCCGAATCAGCTAAATCAGTCGATTTTCGTGCTACCAAATGGGCTCTATCATAAAATAGTGATGTATAGTTTCCACCATTCCACAAATAAATAAATAAATGAATATCATGAATCTAATCCTCAATATGCCCGATCCAGTCGATTGCAGTAGTGTACTGTACACTTCAATGGGGATAGCTTTTTCTGAATAATAATGATAATAAAATGAGCAGGTAGCAGGATAGAGATCACGGAATAGACGGCTGGATTTGTAAGGCAAAAATCGTTTGCGTCCTGGAGCTTAACCAGCAAGGAAGGCCATCGCTGTCTCTATTTCCCCCGGCGGAGGCGGTGCTTCCTCCATTATTGTCTAATTTCGGTCTCTCGGAAAAATAAAATGCCTTTAGTGGTTGAGTCGTTGACTAACCCCAATTTCATCCATATGTGTTCCACCCAACACTATTAAAATATTCTCACCGTATAGCGGCAGACAACTCAGCCTAAGTTCTGAATACATACAATGAGGGGGAAATCAAATAAATATCCGAATCAGCTCAGAATCTGAAGAAAAAAGAAGGGTTTTTATATTTATCTGTAAGTCAATTTATTCTTTCTGCCATTTCCTTTTCTTGATTGATGATGCAATTGAGGTGGGTTTCCTGTGAAGTTCCCAAACTGGTCACTCTCTCATGTTTAAAGAATGGGAATTTATTGCTCTGTTTTTGTTGTGTTTTGGTGTGGCTTAGATATGTGGTTCTTGATTTCTCCCCTAGCAGGTCTTTATTTGAGTATACTTTAGCAAATGAGTTGCATTGAGTGGCACCTCCCTAATGACTGGCTGTAAAATATTTGCAGGTTGTATATCATCTACTATTATTGTTGAATTCATACAGTCCCCATTGTGCATATGATCTATGTTCAAGTAAGTGAGATACTCTTGGCTATCTATATGGTGTGATGTTATGGGTTTAAAGGAAAGTTTCATTCATTCACCCCACTTCTTAAGGTCCATTTGGAATGCGGAAAATGCTAGGGGGAGAAAGAGGATGAAAGTATTTGAGAAAGTGCAAGGAAAATATCAAGGAGAGTAAAATACTGTTCAACCCCAATAAACTTATGTTAACCATAACCTTGAACTGCTGAGTTTTCTGAATGTTTGAATTGGTAACATCCATTTTATCAACAAGTCAAAAACTACATCATCAACTAATAAGCAGATTATGTTGAGTCATCCCATACTGACCAAATATAAAATTACAAACTAATTACTTCTCCTATCAATTTATCTTTTATTGTGAGACCATATCAAAGTAATTAGCTCAGATAGGCAACACATGCTTTTATTGATTGATTACCATCCTGCAAGAATGTTAAATTAAGACTGTTTACTTCAGATAGCCCCACACCAACACAAATTCACATACAAGATTATTCTCATATGAGATTATGGAACACTAAGGGGCTGTTTACTTTTTTTCTAGTAAGTCTTATCCGGATTAAGACGTCTGGATTAAGACTGTTATTCTCAAACTTAATGATTAAGTTAGTTTTTGACTGAATGATTAAGTCATGTTTCTAATTAAGTCGTAAGTAAACATGACATAATGGTTGAATGATTAAGTCCATTAAGTTGAAAGTAAACAGCCCATAAGTGTCTAAGTCTTGGTAACCCCAAGTCTTAACCTAATAACCAACACTGGGCTACCAAACAGAGCCCTCATCTTTTCTAGTCATCTATGTATATCAATAGTCCTCATGAACATCGTCTTGCTGATCTCTTTTTTCCCCTATCAAATATGCATACCAATAACAGTGATGACGAGCCTTTGTATTTCAAGAAGATGCACGAATTCTCTACAGGTGATGGTTTTGTGGAGATGGCCAACAGCTTAGCAGACATGATTAGATTTGTGGGAAATGAACCATCAGTGGGGCTTTTCTACATCCAACAACATGCACATAATGCAGTCCCCAACCTCATCAACCTCAAAACAAAGGTTGCCAGTAGATGTCGTGAGACAAGTTTACGTGCACAGGATTCCGAAGATTCCACAGTCATGGTTAGATCAATGAAGCATTGCGGTTTTCGGATTGCCAAAGAGATGATCAAAGATATTCGACATTGCCTTGCTGTCATTTCTTTCAGTACAAGACAAGAGGAGGAGAAGAGGAAGAAAGGGTTGTCGATAAAAACCGGAAGTTCAAGTTTTCGGGTCAGGAAAACTGATCCTTTCAGTGGGCCGCAACTTGAATTTTTCAGAAGTAGTGGGTATCTCTCAGATGTGTTCAGATCACCTAGAAGTATGAAATGGCCTAAACGTGAGGAGTCCGGAGAAGAACTTAAAATGGTGAAGGTGGGTAATGATGATGAAGCAGACAACGATGATGACTTGCCTGTGTCGACTCAGGTGGTCGATGAGCTGGCGGTGGATATAAGCGTGCCTTGTCATAATCAGATTCACTCCCATTTGAATGACAGCTATGATGAGCTGAACATACAAGCAAGGTTTGAAGATTGGTTGGAAGGAAGAGGCAATCAATAAGGACTCTGTGCATTTTATATGGCTTTGCATGTATGTGGGGTGGATGAGGTTAAGCTTTTCTAGTTTCTTATGAAAGAGCTCTACATCCCTCCATCATTGTTTGTTGGCTAATCTTTGTACCATAATCAATGAAGAAAGTTGTTAGTAAGGGAATGAATAATAATGCTATAATTCGACAGGTTATTACAGTTTCCAGTTATTGATGTTTCCCTAGGGTTCATTCCAATTAGGTATGGACTCGGGCCGGGTGGCCCGACCCGGAACCGGCCCGGGACCGGTACTGTTCCGGCCCGGCCCGACCCGGTGGCCCGGTCAGTGACCGGTCCGGGTAGGCCCGGCCCGTGGGTTTTCCGGTCCGGGCTCGGGTCACCCAAAACAAGGCCCGACCCGGCCGGGCTCGGGCCCGGTTCGGGCCAAAAACAATTTTTTTTTTTTTTTTGCAATTTTTTTTAAAGTTTTGGGTTGGGCTGGGTATTTTGGGCCATTTGGGGTGGTTTGGGGGTTGGGGGTGGGAGGGGGGTTACTTAGGAAGAGGAAAACAAAAAAAAAAAAATTATAATGGGCCCGGCCCGGCCCGGACCCGGACCGGACCCGGTGGTTACCCGGGCCGGTCCCGGGTCCACCATTTCTGACCCGCCGGCCCGCCCGGGCCTAGGCCCGCCCGGGCCTAGGCCCGACCCGGACCCGGCCCGGACCCGAGTCCAACCCTAATTCCAATCACAACTTGCTACAGGACTCCGCAACCCCTACAGAGTCAAAGTAATTTCTCTTAGGACTTGGTTTGGGACTTCAGGTCATCTCAGAAACTGTTTAGATAAAGAAGATAATCAAAATATGGAGGAATATAGGAGAATCTTTGAAAGAAAGAAAAAAGAAATGCCATAATAGAGCATTGTTTAGAATTGAAGAAGATTTTTTTTTAATATTTGTTCAAGCTCATTTTTATCCACTCAATTTCTATTAGCTTTTTGTCACTTTTAAATTTTAATCCTTTGACTATTACGTTAGTGATACTTTTAGTTCTCATCTTTAAATTTTTTCACTTTCATTCTTCCAACTGTTGTGACAGAGAAGCTTTTTGTACAATTGTACTTCCTTGAAGATTTTCATCATTAGTCTTTCGATTGTTATAAAAGTGGCATTTTTAGTAGTTTCCATATCTTTTTTTTCAGAATAAGTGTAGGACAAAAATGTCACTATAATAATAGTTGAATGACTAAAGACCAATTTAACAATATTTAGAGAATTAAAGGTTGAAAACTTTGAAATCGAGATCAAAAGTGCCCCTCACATAATAATTTGAAGAGCTAAAAAGGGTAACACTAAAAGTTGTGTACTAAAAGTGTCATTGACTCAATAGCTAGAGAACTTGAATTGACAATTTTTTCCCTATTATATAAAGGCTAAGAAATCTAATACAGATGTAAAAATTACTTTCCATTATCTTGGTCCAAAAAGGTGGAATCTCCCACCCTAGGAGCCCTCCAACCCTGACCCGACAGGATGGTGGGGAGGTTAATCACGGTGATTCAGTCAGCAAAGCGGTGGTAGGCCTTATACACATGCGCACCAGAGGTCCAGTCTTATTTCAGGTTCTGTAACCTCCACACAATCGCTGCGGGTTTCAAACCTTGGTCACTTGGTCCAATTTTCCCATCACTCGACCAACTGAGCTACCCGTGCGAGTTCCATTATCTTTCTCTACCTAGGGCCTGTTTACTTTGAACTTAATGAGCTTAATTGATATGGTAACTTATTTGCTCAGCCATATGATGTTGTTTACTTAGGACTTAATGCATATTGTGACTTATTCGATTAGGAGCCCGTTTGGTAACATTAAAATTGGCTGAATTGGCTGATTCTGCTGAAATTTATGATGTTCTGGCTGATGTGGTTGTATTGGCTGATTTTGCTGATTTATGAAAAAATTATGTTTAAAATATTTGTTATTAATAAATCAAACAAAAAATTATATGAAAAATAGCAAAAATGATCCTCTACAGTAACTTCAGTCAATACAGCCATAAACGTAACTCTAACCTTACCTTTTCAGCTTATTACAAAATTCAACGCGCGAAATCAAAAGTTAAGTTTTGGTGAAAAAACTGGCTGATAAGCCTGATAAGCCGAAAAAAGGGGTCACCAAACGGGCTCTAGATGTTTCCTGACTTGGTATTGAAGAAATAGATGGGCACCCAAAGCATATAGTATATGACGAATTTACGGGATGAAATTGGTAATAGATTAGTAGGAAATGCTTAAATTAAATATGTTGTCAAAATTTTCTTGAATTTGTTTCTTTGTCTTTTGTGATATGAACATGTTTGATCACTACATTAATATTATGATAAATTTTATGCAATAACAATATTATCCGGAATAGTAAAAGTAAAAAGACAATATATATACATCACTTGGTTACCGAGGATAAATTGGTAATTGAATATCGTTCAGACCATTCATTCAGCACACATAGTAAACAACTTGTTATACTAGTGTCACTTATTCCAGACAGACGTCTTAATCCAGACATACATCTTAATCCAGACAACACTTAATGAAAAAGAAAAGTAAACAGCGCCCTAGAATTCTACCTGCTTCATCTTCACTAGTAGGGAATATGTTAGGTTTCATTGTTAGAAGATGAGTTTTGTTTAATTGTTTTTTAAAGTTGTTGCAAGAAGAGTACATGCTAATCGCATAACAACACATCTCCAGATTTAAACTTTGACAAGTCCTTCCGTGACCCCATCCTTCAAGCATAGCCACACCCCGGATCAGTATACTCCCACTTGCATGGACGGATCCAAGAATTACAGTCAAGAGGACAACTCTTTCCTCCTTACTGTAAGACACTACCTAGTTTTTTTATTTAATAATCCGTATTCTAAATTTACTGGTACAATGAGAAAATCAACTGAGATTTTTAATTGAAATGCTATAAAAAAAGGTAACGGCAAGTTTAAACCTAAGTGGTGTCCCATAATTTACTTCCGTAGTACAAATGACACACGAATTAAGAAAATGAGTTTTGTGTGGTGTTGAGTTGTGCAGAGGAGGGAGAAATGCGTAAGAATTGGCGTGAACCACAAATTCTTTGCCAAAAAGGGAAAGGGAAGTTCTTTTTGGGACGGACGAAAAAGGAAATGATAAAGTATATATCTAGAGAGAAGTGAGAGCTAGAGAGAGAAGTGCAAGTAAATGCTTCAATAGAATGATTTTGTAACCCCTATAACTACCTCCAGAGGAAGTATTTATAGGAAAAATACGGGCTGGACTCTCAGGCCTTGGGCTTGGGAGGCCCATTTACAGCTGGACCGCTATTGGGCCGAATACAAAGTAAATGATGGGATATATAAATGAATAAGTGTAAAATCTAGTTCTGTGAGACTCCCGCGGCCGACGAGGGTCTGGCCGACGAGGGCACGACCGATGAGGGCACGGCCGACGAGGACACCCTGGTTCCTTGGCTTCGGGATCATATTCTGAGTTGGTCCCTCTTCGGCCGACGAGGGTCCTTTGGCCGACGAGGGCACTCTGCAGTGGCTTGTACTTTCTGTTCTTCTGAGTATGTGGGTCCTGGGGTCTAGACCCATATACTCCATCAGGAGTCCCCCACTCTCTAAGCTGAGATGTAGACGAAGTGAAGGAGAGTAGATTTCTGTGCTTGATGCTCTTGGCCGACGTGGGACCACGTTGGCCGTTTCCTGTCGTGGCGTTTGGTGGCCTTGTTCCGAGTTTTGCCGTTACCCGTTCCTTGACGTGGACTAGGAAGGATGTTCCTCCTTTGGTGCGCTTGTTTGTGGACGATGAGTGTTCCGACATGAGCGGGCCGATGAAGACATTCTTTCCTTCTCACGACCTTCGGTGGCTGGATTTTGTTTTTGGGCCGAGGAGGCCACTGCGGTTGCGTTCTTGTTTGAAGACGACGAGCCTCCCTCATCTTGAGTGCCCGTTAAGGGTGCTGTTCACTTCTTCTGACCGTCGGTTATAGTTCGTACTGTTGGCCGAGGAGGCCATTGGGCCTGCCTTTTGGTTGGACAATGAGCGTCCTTGCTTGGTGGGAAAGATGAGCGCCCTTTGTCATGAATGGCCGATGAATGGTCGTGTCCACTCGTGACAGTTGATGGTTGTTCTCCGCTTTTTGGGGCCGAGGAGGCCCTTGTGGTTGTCTCCTGTTCGAGGATGATGAGTGTTCTTTTGTTCCCAGGTAGCCGGTGAGGGTGCGGTTTGCTTCTTGGCCGTTGGCCGTGTTCTGTGTTTTTTGGCCGAAGCGGTGTTGTCCGTAGTCTGGCATTCATGCTTTTGAGGATGATAACGGCACTGATCTGGGAGGGAATTCTTTGTTCGCTAGCTTTGCTGCGGCCGACGGTGCACCACGATGTTATGGACGTTGTGGTGCATGTCTAATGTTGTAGTTGTGGACTTAGTATATTTTTGGATTTCTTTGATTTTGTCCTGATTTGCAAAGGCCGGTGTAGTCCCCCAATCCCCCACTGCTTCAGGCCGAAGAGTAGGTGAGGGGTGAAGGAGTAAAGGATTTAACCCAGGTCGAAGCGGACTCTTGTATACACCTGAATCCAATTCCTCGGCGATTCCTTCGTCAAGGTAACCCTGTGGGAGAACCCTTGGACGCAGGTCGCTTTCAAGAAATTATCATCAGGGTTTTATACAGGGCCGATGGCGTGGGGTTTTCTTGGTGGTTTTACCGCCGTGGCCGTTGAGAAAACCATGCGATTGGCATTCTGTTCAAGCCGATGTGGACGTGCCTTGAGATGTGATCTATCCATTTGAGGTATCTCTGTGTTGAGGTCGATGCGGGCATGCTCTACTGGTGTGGCCATTGAGTGGTTGGCTTATTAGTGGTGAGCTGGTGTTATGGAAGTGGGCGTGACCCGACTTCTAAACCGGTACCCAGCCCAATGGGCCTTGAGGGTGGTGGCCGTTCATGTGGCCAATGGGAGGCTGCCACGTGTAGTGACTGTTGGGGGGAAGGTCTATAAATACCCCCCCCCCCCTTCCGAGGAGGTTTCCCCATTGCGTTCCTGAGATAACGAAGTGCTGCTGAATTTTCTAGAGAGATAAAGTTCATGCAAGTGTTCTTCGTGTTCATCCGAGCTTCAAAGGTTAGTTCATCGAAACTTCCCTCTGTAATTTGCCTATTTCGCTTCCTAGGCCATTGATCCCTTGTTAGTGGAGATAGACTCTTAGATCCAAAGTAGGAATATCTAGGCTCTAGTTAACTGTTATAATGAAGCCTTTGGACGATGAGTACTACCCCTACGACGATGAACCCTCTGCTAGGTCCCTTGATTACCGGGTGGTAGAGGAGTGTTGTGAGGAGATAGAGGAGTGTTGTGAGGAGATAGAGGAGTTGAGCTCCTTCAAGTCAGGGGAGGGTGAAGGTGATGACGAAGAGGCCGCCTCGTCGTCTGATGGTGAAGAAGTAGGGGCTTCACGTGCTGTGGACGGAGCGTCTACATCGGGTGCGATCCCCTGCCCGAAGCCGGTTTCTGCTGTGAAGGGAGCTGCTCCGATGAGAAGGCGGAGGCCGAAGAGGGGTCCAGGTTTCTCTTACATGGATCTCACCAATCTTTATCTGATTAAGCCGGAGAGTAGTGCGGCCGACTACCTGGTGGCCTAGATGTACGTGGGGCCGTACGGGCGGGTTAGAGCGCCTAAGCCGACGGATCACGTGTTGAATCCCCCTCCGGGGTATTTTGGAGTATACCCCATGAGCTTCGCAAAGGGACTTAGGTTTCCCCTTCACCCCTTCATCACGGAGTATCTGGATATGGTGGGTCTCCCTCCGGCCTTGCTGACTCCCAACAGCTATTCGCTCATCGTCGGTTTTCTTCTCCGCTGCGATGAGCTAGATTTTAGGCCGACAACGGTGCTGTTTATGAACTTGTACCAGATTGGCCGAGGAAGCCACAAAAACTGTGCTGGCTACGCCAATCTCCAGCAGTTGCCGAAGAAGAGGAGTTTCACTGACCTCCCTTCGTCTATTCACGGATGGAAGAGCAAGTTCGTCTTCGTGTCCTTGGGTGAGGACGGTACGGAGTTTCCTTCGGTTGGTCACGACGGTAGGTTCACCCTGCATGATGTGCCGAAGAGCAGTATTCTGGATGCCCAGGTAGCGGCGTTTCTTGAAGGGTGGGCCGAGGAGCGTGAAACATTACATCACGGAATACAAAATGACCGCCCTCGGCTTCATGAGGTATCACGTTTATGGTGACAAAGAAAGTGATCTCGAGTTGTGGCCGAAGATGACCACCACCTTTGAGGAGGCTGACGGCCCGGATATGGGCATTCCTGCTGATGCCGATGGTAATACCTTCCCTGGCGTCTTCGTCTATGTTTTCTTTTGTGTTTTGCTAACTGTTTGTTTCCCTTGTTGTGCAGACTTTGCTATGGATCATAGATCTGTCATGGCCCTAGCAAAAGCTAAGGCGAAAGAGGAAATGGCCGCAAAGGAGGCCGCAAAGGTGGCCGCTGCGAGCGGCGCTCAACCCAATTCTGAAACGGAAAAGAAACCGCCAACCCAGCCGAAGAAGCGGCCCGCCGATGATGGCCAGAAAAAGCTTACCGAGGCCGGTATGCAATCCAAGAAGTCGAAGAGGGCTTCCCCTTCGGCCGATGCTGGTGCCGGGGGTGTGGCTATGCCGGATGACGATGCCGGGGGTTCTAGCGCCGTTGCCGTTGTGGACGCGGTTTCGGTTCCTTCATCGGCGATCCTATCTCAGCCGCCGACTACCGGCCAACAGCCCCGGAAGCAAAGGGCCGACAAGGAGTTGGCCGGCGGGACTTACAAGCTTGAGATCGAGTATCCCGTGAAGGGTGGCGTCTTCAATGACGCCGTTGACGGCCATGAAGTCCTGGCCCAGGCTGTCCCGGTCGAGGATCGGGCTTATCTGAAGAAGCTGGGTGCCGTCAGGATTTACGATGGCGGCATGGACCTCATCGTCCAAGTAAGTTCCCCATATTTTACGTCTTTTGTGTCATGGGTTTTGCATCGTTCTAATTTCTTCATTTCTCCTTTTCGTTTTGTTGCAGGGTGCTCTCATGCTGATGGAGAGCCACAAACGGTAGGAGCAGAAGATTGCCCGGCTGAGGGAAGCCGAGAAGAAAGCTGCCTCGGCCGAGGAGGCCATGGCCTGCCTGGACCGGCTTCGGGAGGAGGTGAAGGCCCTTCAGAAGGGTGTTGATGAGGCCGATGTGGCCTACCGGCAGGTAGCGGCTGACCGGGATGATGCTCTGAGGGCCAAGGATGAGGCCTTTCGAAGCCGTGATGAGGCCCTGCTCCGGGCCGAAGACGCCACCAGGGCCCAGACTGATTCTGAGAGGGCCGTTGAGAAGGCCGTTGATGGTGCCATCGAGAGGTTCCTGGCCGAAGGCTGAAAGGCCGATGACCACCGGCCCTGGTGCTACGAAGTCGTGGCGGACCGACTCGAAGATTGGGGCCAGAACTGCCCTGCTGGCCAAGCGTACTTTGCTCGGGAGATGGCCGTTTACTATGATATGGGCCAGCAGAGGATGCAGTGGCTACTATACCGGAGGCTGCACCGGGCGTTCAAGAAGCTGAAGTTCACCAAGAAGTGGGCTAAGAAGAACCTGAAGCTTCCCCAGTTGATGAAGGATCCTGAGGCCGAAGCGAAACTCCCCCATCTGAGAGGCATGATCCAGTGCTCAGTTCTTCTATTGGTTCGCCCGTCTATTCCGACGATGACGCTTTGACCGATACTGTCGTCTCCTCAGCAGGCGAGGCCGGTGAGGGTGCCAGGACAGAGGAGGTCGAAGCGGAGCGGGTGGCCGATGAGACCGTTCCCGAGAGTTGATCGGCTGCATAATCTTTTTGTAATTTAGTTAGGCTGTTGTAACGCCCCTTTTGTAATGGCCGTTGAGCCCTCCTCGTGTAACAACTTATTATTAATGAAGTATGTTTTTCCGGTCTTATCATGTCTTTTCATCGTTTTGTTCTCCCTTTACTTTTGTTCTCGAGTTTTTCAAAATTTGTCTGTGTTCAGGATTGGGACTTAGGAAATTTTCTAAGTACCAAGGCTTCAAATGAGTGGGTGTTGGCGTCGTCTTGGTATTACGCCCCCTTTCACTCTTGCCCGAAACTTTTGGAAAGTATCCTAAGTGTTGAATCAATACCACACGTGGTGATCCCGTCGGCCCGGTGTCTTTTTCGGTAGTCTAAACAGGGAGTCGTATCTGACTTCTGTAATCGTGGCCGATAAGGGTACCTGACCTTTGCCGTCTGAGTGTGATGGCCGAAACGCTCCCCCATGGGACTTGACCTTTGGATTGCATGGACTACTTGTCCCCTTCGGCTTTAAATGTTTTTGTCTCTTGCCTTAGTTATTCCAACTTTGAAAATTGTCTAAGTGTCAAACCAAAACATAGATAACTACCACCTTTTGCTTGGGCCGAGGCGGGCACCTGCAGGTATTTGAGTGCCCACTTCAGCTCAAGGCTGTCCCCTCGTTATTCAATACTTTGGAGATTTCTCTAGGTGTTGAGCCATGTAGTTTTCTTCTGCGTAGTACCGTTGTCGGCCAAGTTGGGCGGTGTGGCCGATGAGGGTGCCCAGGTGTTTGCCTTTTCCTTCGCGTTTGCCTCCCTCAAAAAATCTCTAAGTGTTTGAAGTTCACTTAGGCAACTTTCTTCAGAAATTTTCTAAGTGTTTGGAAATCACTTAGACAACTTTCTTCAAAGATTTTCAGCTTAAGCAACCGCCTAGGTTTTAGCGCCTTTGACGGCCAACTAGAATGTTGTGGCCGGTAGGGGTTGCCACCCGTGTGTTTAACTTTCCCGTGGGTGTTTTAGTGCCCGCTTCGTCCTGGGCCTCCTTTCCGGTGTTCCACCCAGGATTGTGTTTAAGTGTCAAGCTATGTTTCTTGGTTTTTATGCTAAGTGTTGGCACTTCAGGTGGTCATGGCCGATGAAGGTTACCACCCTCGTTTCACCCAACCACTTTGGTTAGGATTTTATGGGCGCGTGCTCTGTGCTTGACACTTTGCTCGTAGCGGGTGGCCGCTTCGTCCGTGTTACCTGTTGGTAGTGTTACCTTTGTATTCAACTGATATGTACTTAGCCGAATGTGTGGCTGATTTGTGGGGATTTATCTTTGCTGCTCGAGGCCGGCAAGTGTGCACAGTCCTCGGCTTCCCTCTTTTTTTGTTTGTTCCCTATTTCAGGGAGTGTCCTTCTTTCAGGCTTCGGCCGAAGGGGTCGATAGTCCTTCGGCCGGTTTGGACTTCGTTTATAATGTCCATGATCTCAAGGGGGGTCCCGTCGCCTATTTATGACGCGGGCTAGACTTTTGGTTGGTTTCCAACGGCTGCCGTTGCCCACCCCTGAGTTTGGGGATTTTGTCACCTCAGCCATGATTTCAGGCCTGTCGTCCTGCGATCAGGCGCGTGGACGACGCGATGAACTTCCCATTTCAAGACGCGGGCCGTTTGCGGGTCCATCGTCCTTGGGACATCGTCGGCCCTGCCTGAGCGATTCGCTCTGAGGGGCCGGTACGACGTGCTCTTTCAGCTGGGCCTAAACCTTCCGCTGATACAAAATACAATGGGGCATACCTGAGCTTTTCGCTCTAAGGCTGCAAATGTGAAACGCCACATCGGCCATGCCTGAGCCTTTCGCTCCTAGGTGGCCGATGAGGGCGCTCGTTAATGTGTCACTCAAATTCCAAGAAATCAAAGGAAACATGATTTTTATTCATAAGTGGCTCAAGGCCGAGGGTGATGTTCAATCAATAACCCGTCAAGGGGTGAGGGCTCTGCCAGCTGCACCTCCTTCGGATTATTGATAAAACTTCACCAAATGGTGTACATTCCACGTTCGTGGTACATCGGTCCCATTTGGGCGTTTAAGCTTGTAGGTGCCGGGTTTCACCACGGCACTGACGATGTAGGGACCTTCATATTTCAAGGCTAGCTTGCCCCCTTCCGTCGGATGACTTGCTTCCCTTCGGCGAAGGACGTAGTCCCCCACTTGGAATTCCCGGGAACGTACCTTGGCGTCATAGTATGATTTTACTTGACGCCGGTAGTTCTCCGCTCGGATGAATGCTTGCACGCGTCTTTCTTCGACCAGGTGGAGGTCGATCTTCATGTTTTCCTCATTGACCTGAGGGTCTTACTGCTCCACCTGTCGGCTGGGAATGGCGACCTCCGTGGGTGCCTTTGCTTCAAAGCCATAGCACAGGGCAAAAGGTGTTTCATCCGTTGCCCTCCTCGGCGTAGTGCGATAGCACCACAGGATGTTGGGGAGCTCGTCAACCCAACTCCTTCCGGCGTCCTGTAGGTTCTTCTTTAGTCCCTCCATTATGGTTCTGTTGGCGATCTCAACCTGCCCGTTGCCTTGAGGGTAGGCAACGGAGGAGAAACGATGCTTTATTCCCCATTCTCGAAGGAGCTCCTGAAAGGGCGCCGCTTCGAACTGGGTTCCGTTGTCGGATATGATCTCTTGGGGGACGCCAAAGCGGGTGAGAATGTTCTTGTGGACGAACTTCTGGCATCTAGCCCCCGTGATGCTGGCCAAAGGTTCTGCTTCGACCCACTTGGTGAAGTAGTCGACTGCGACGATGATGTAGCGGTTGTTGCCAGCAGCCCTGGGTAGTGGGTCGACCAGGTCAATCCGCCACCTTGAGAATGGAATGGCAGTGCTGACGGGGGCGTAGTTGACGGCTGGCCGACCAGGGGCCTTCTGGAGCACCTGGCACGTGGTGCATTTCCTGGCCAGATCTGCACAATCCCGCGCCATCGTCGGCCAGAAATAGCCCTGGACGACGAGACGCCGGGACTGTTAGTATATATGTCCTAGCGACAATCACCTTTTAGAGATATATGTACTTGATCACATTCAGTTTTATATATTTGATATATATGGTATTACACATTGATGATTAAGTATTTCGATTGTCAATATCTTATTCATAATTGTGTTCCCTTGGACTTATGTTGTCAATAAGTAAGTGAGAGCTTATATGATATAACATAAAGTCCTAAAATAGCCCCAATCAATGATAATCAAGAATGGGATATTGATGATATGCGATAAGATTGGTATGTGGACTGCATCATACTTTTAGAAAGTATAGTTGATCTCACAACCATGAGTTCCTGTAATTCATGATGGTCACATAGATATTTTAGAGAATATTGGCATACCCACCGAGAAACCATTTGATAAGTTCTATTCATGTGTCTATGGGATTATCGGCGTATAGAGTGGTGTAATAGTCCTCCGACTTGAGGTCAATACGTACTACATGTGCGGAGTGATGTACTTTGACCATGACCAACGCTTGCACTCCAATCGGGGTAGATACGGCATGCGTTGGGTGCATCACGAAGCATATGGAGTAGTAGTTGAGCCAAGAAAGGATTCATTCCTCATAATAGATTAAGAGAGAACATTCTACTTCTCATATCTAGATGGATCATAAAGTCATTGGCCAATGCAAAGATATATTCGTTTTGGATATCGAATATGATCGTTATGGATCATCTAGAAAGATTGAGAGACAGAGACTAAGTTATTAGAATAGACACAGTATCATGTTCTAGACTTAGTTGAATGTTCGTTGAATGAAAGGACCGTATCACTATGAGCTCTATATTACAGGGAGTTTGAATAGTTCTCACAAACGTCCTTATATATTAAGTTTGTCAAGTAAATCGTCTAGGGATTCTGCCAAGACCTTAATTTGATTAGTGCTTAATATATAAGGCCCTATGGGTCACACAATAAGTGATTATACCTTTCGATTGAATTGTTAGAAGGAATTAAATATTATTAATTGGATTAAATAATATTTAATTCGTAATACTGAAAATGGATTAAATATTAATTAGATTAATATATTTAATTCATTATGTTGAAGGAGAGTTATATTTGATAGAATTAATTAAGTGAAATAAATTAGATTTATTGTACTTAATTAATTAAGATGTATTTATTTATTATTAAATAAATTGATATATTTCTTTTAATTTGGAATTAAAAGGGGAAAGGGAAAATAAATAATAATGGGGATGGAGAGAGTGGCGTGGCCCTCTTCCTCCCTTGTTATTATTTTGTTTTGTTTTTTATCTGTTTATTTAATTAATGATAAGTATTGGTTCTGGTAGGACTAAAACTCATTAATGAGAAAGACTTTCATTGTGATTGGGAAACTAGTTTAGAACTACTATAAATACACTCTCCTCCTTCATAATAAATAGACTAGTTTTAAGATTCAGTATTACCAGTTTATTTCCCTGCGAAGAGATTTCCTAGCCTTTCTCTCAGGGAGATCTAACTGTTCTTTCGGAAAGGAGAAATCACGTGGATACCAAAGGTCAAGGATTATCACCGCTAGGCTGGAATATCTATAAGTTCTAACTCAGATCTGTTATTATTGTTATATTCATTGTTTTGTCATAATCAGGGAAGATCTGTTTGGGAAAATTTTAAACTTCCGCTGCTGTACTTTCGAGGTACGTTACATCTATTTCCTAACAGTGGTATCAGAGACAAACTGATTCTAATGACATCATACGAATTTTGGTAGATATTTTCGTGAGATAAAATTATACTCGGTATAATTTTTTATCTTTATATTCCATATTTTATTTGCGTTAAAATTGGTCCGTGTTCATCGCGATTAATGGAAATCGGATTAGGCAAATTACGACAACCTGGAATTTTTTTTATCATTATTGATAGTCTAGACAAACACTGTCCCGGGAAGAAAACTGCCGCTTAATACCATTAATTAATTTTAGCTTGGAACTGGATCTCTAACTTTGTGGAGTTTAGACCAATTATCAGCGTCCACGTTTTTGAAGAAAATCAGAATTGAATTTGAAGTTACTTGCTGCTTCATGGTGTTAAGGCGGTAGGCATCCCCTTAAAATGATAAATTAAAATCAGTTATTAATTGAGTCACTATTCTACTTGAAGTAAAATACCAACTCCTTGATTATTTAGCTAGTTATTATTACTTATTTACTGGTAGTAGAAGTCTTAGAGACGTAGTCTTTAGTCATCCGGATAAAACCAAATAAAGTTATTTGGTTTAATCATGATTATTATTATTTTAATCATGCTTATAAATAAAGGTGTTTGATAATATGTTTTAGCATCTTGATTAAGCAGTTTAATACCCCGCTAAATGTTCCCCATAAATTAAAATTTAAGTCTTATCTGGGATAACGACATCACCCATCATAATTAAATTAGTAGAAATATTTTTTCGTTGAAGAATATTTCACCCAAGTGTTTATTCCATTCGACAAAATATAGAACTAATTTATAGGTACAATTGTTTGTGATCGTGTGATGGTTTTGACTTACTTAAATTAGCTCGAGTCGCCCAAGCGTCAGTGTTAATTTAAGGATGTCGATCATTTAAAAATTGATCAACCAAAAGTTGCTTGGACGCAATTGGTCTGGGGACCTACCTATTATACTATTGCAGTGATCAGCCCAAGCTGGGACTGTAATAGTATGAATGAGGATTTTGGCCACTATGATTGTAAAACATTCCATGTTCCTTTTATTGGGGTCAAAGAGCATGTAAAAATAGTGGGAGCTAAATAATTAAAAGTCCATATTATTTAGTTAACTAGATGTGATCATAGGAATTAATATATGATTTTAATTCCCGTTATATTTGAACTTCTCTAGACTTTTAGGAATGTCGAATTTATCATTGAGAAGTATCTTGGATACATGCAAGCTCACTGGACCAAACTTTCTGGACTGGGAAAGAAATGTGCGTTTAGTTCTTAGACAAGAAAATATTGAGTATGTGTTAGACACACCGGTACCCAAGATTCCTGATGCTAACTCTCCCGAGTTTGCCACGTTTGACCTGACTGCTCGAGAGAAACACGTTACTGATGCTAAAACTGTGCAATGTGTTATGTTGGCTGCAATGTCTATGGAGTTGCAAAGGCAACACGATAGGATGAGCACCTTCGAGATGCTTGAACACTTGAAAAGTCTGTTTGATTCAGAGAGTCAGACTCTAGAGTATGAACTTCTGACAGACATTTTCAAGTGTAGACTTCAAGAGGGTGGCAACGTGTCTGAGCACGTCCTCAAAATGATTGGCTTAATTGAAAGAGTTGCTACCACCGGAATTAAGTTTGAGGATCGTGTCTCAGCTGCTATCATCCTATATTCGCTTCCGAGTTCATTTACTAACTTCATTGTGAATTATAATTTGAACAAAACGAAAGCGACCATGCCTGAACTCCATAACATGCTCAAGTCTTATGAAGCCTCAACCTCTAAAGGAAAGACTGTTCTTATGGTAAGCTCTAATGCTAAGTCTCGTTCTAAGAACAAGAATAAGCAAAAGAAGAAAAGTAAGGTTGGACCTACTCCTACAGCTCTGAAGCTTAAAGGTAGAGGTCATATGAAGACAAAGGTTGCAAAGGATGTTTGCCTCTACTGCAAAGAGAAGGGGCACTGGAAGAGAGATTGTGAGCTGTATAAGGCTAATCTAGCCAAAGCACCGGGTGCTTCAAGCTCAGGTATTTTTATCATTAAATAAATATGTATATAACTAACTCTCATTGTTAAAGTATTAGATACAACTTATGGCTTACACATTTGTAAAAATGTGCAGAAGTCTGAGAAGCAGTGTAGCAGTTGGACTGGGTAAAATTGACCTACGCGTGAGGCTGGAGCAAAAGTTGCTGCTGAACGTGATAGGATCTTATAGTTTAGATTTGCCCAGTGGTTTTAGATTAGAATTAAATAATTGTTATTTTATTCCTTCTATTACCAAGAAGATTATTTCCATTCATATGTTAGACATTAAAAGATTTCTATTTCCATTTTGCTAATAATAATTGTTATTTTTATAAAATGGTGTTGTTGTGGAAATGCTTTTCTTATGAATGATTAATTATCAATCGACATATTAGATATTAAATGAATAAAATAAAAGGATCTCGATTAAGTAATCAGAAAAATTACTACCTATCTATGACATTGCAAACTCGGTCAAATTAATGAAACAAGAATAGCAACGTTAAATGAATTAGATTATTTAACACCATTTGATTTTGAGTCATATGGAAATTGCGAATCTTGTCTTTCAAGCAACTTGACTAATAATCCTTTTCTAGGAAAAAAGATAGCAAGTCAAAGAGTACTTGAGTAAAATTTATGATTTATTTAAAAGGTCAAAGAATTCGGTCATAATGAACTCCTCCAGAACACCTTAAAAGACTGGCATTTCTGTAAGGAGAAATAGGGCTTTGTTAGACATGGCTAGATCTATGATGAATTCATTTTCTCTTCCAAACATTCTTTTGAGGGTATACGCTATAAATCTCAATATACATTCTGAATAGTTTGATTAGTGCAAAATGTACTATATGAGTTATAGTATAATAAAAGACATTTTCTTCACATATTAAATACGGGTTGCCCTACATATGTAAAGAAATGTGCACTAATCAAATTGAAAGCTGAAGTAACATAGAGAATGAAGATTTGTTAGATGGTCTGACGAAGGATTCAGTGGGAGAATTGACTTGAAGAATGTCTCTAGGAGGATATCCTTCAGCTAGTGGGAGTAATAAAGGAATCACCTCGCACCAGCAAGTGATTCTTATTAAAGATAAGATGACATGGTTGTCATTCCTTCTGCACCCACTTCTCTTTCTCTGGAAACACTTAAAAGTGTAGCACCAGAAAACTCTCTAAGCATTGGATAGTCCAATGAAAGAGAACCTCTTCACGATTAGAATGAACAGCATGAACAAAACGCAAAACATTCAACTCTGCGGGTCTACTAGGATTCATCATGAACTAACTAGGTTAGGCTTCCTCATGGAGGATCATGATGATGTTAAGATTCCTGATACGGATGAACCTGAGAAGCAATATGAGATGTTGATTCATAGAGGTGGCGAGAAGCCATAAAATCTAAAATGGACTCGATGTGAATCAATCAAGTATGGAACTTGGTTGACTTGCCTGTTGGGTTAGACGCATTGGATGCAAAATGATTTTTAAGGAGAAAATTAATGCTGAAGGCAAGGTGAGAACAAACAGAGCTAGGCTAGTGGCTAAAGGTTATAGTCAAAGAAAAGGAATTGACTATAGTGATACCTATTCACCAGTTACAAAAATCAAGTCCATTTTGATTTTGCTTGTTATAGCTGCTCAATATGATTATGAGATTTGACAAATGGATGTCAAAACCCCTTTCCTTAATGGAAACCTCAAGGAGGAGGTGTACATGGTACAGCCTGAAGGTTTTATATCTATATCAAATTCTAATTCAATATGTTAATTAGAGAAATCTATTTATGGGCTAGAACAAGCATCTAGGAGTTGAAATATTAATTTTGATGAAAAAGTCATATCATTTGACCTCATCAAATGAAATGAGGGTGCTTGCGTGTTTAGAGTGCGCAACAAGGATAGCGTGGTCTTTATAATCATATATGTTGATCATAGAGAATGATATCCCCTCATTGAAGTCAGTGAAAGAATGGTCACCAAAAATATTCATGAATATCTTTTGTCTATGATAGACAGAAAGAACTAGTAGAATTTAATTATTCTAGCACTAGTTTCATGTATGATAAGAAAGACTACGAGTCACAACCAGTATATGTTTTTAGTCTCAATGTAATAGTAATACTGCAAGAGTTGCAAGTAAGAAACTATTGTAAATTCGACAACTAGAGGCTAGTAAATTGTTGCATTTGATGCAACATAGGTAAGCGTTTAGATACGTTAGTTCCTTAAGGAAATAGAGGTAGTTCCTAGCGACATTTATCCAATAATTGTTATTGTGACTGTGCCGGTGCATTTGCACAGGCTAAGGAACCAATATGCAAAGTAAGGAACTAGAAAATACCAGTATGCTATCGTGTTTGATAACAAATAGCAAGATGAGAAGTTGCAATAGAATGCCTTCCCGTAGAGGACAATTTGGCTCACCCATTCACCAAACCTTTGAGATGCGAGAAACATACTAGACTTCTAAGAGACTAAGTATTAGACGCATCGGTGATTGGCACTAGGCCAAGTGGGAGATTGTTAGTATATATGTCCTAGCGACAATCACCTTTTAGAGATATATGTACTTGATCACATTCAGTTTTATATATTTGATATATACGGTATTACACATTGATGATTAAGTATTTCGATTGTCAATATTTTATTCATAATTGTGTTCCCTTGGACTTATGTTGTCAATAAGTAAGTGAGAGCTTATATGATATAACATAAAGTCCTAAAATAGCCCCAATCAATGATAATCAAGAATGGGATATTGATGATATGCGATAAGATTGGTATGTGGACTGCATCATACTTTTAGAAAGTATAGTTGATCTCACAACCATGAGTTCCTGTAATTCATGATGGTCACATAGATATTTTAGAGAATATTGGCATACCCACCGAGAAACCATTTGATAAGTTCTATTCATGTGTCTATGGGATTATCGGCGTATAGAGTGGTGTAATAGTCCTCCGACTTGAGGTCAATACGTACTACATGTGCGGAGTGATGTACTTTGACCATGACCAACGCTTGCACTCCAATCGGGGTAGATACGGCATGCGTTGGGTGCATCACGAAGCATATGGAGTAGTAGTTGAGCCAAGAAAGGATTCATTCCTCATAATAGATTAAGAGAGAACATTCTACTTCTCATATCTAGATGGATCATAAAGTCATTGGCCAATGCAAAGATATATTCGTTTTGGATATCGAATATGATCGTTATGGATCATCTAGAAAGATTGAGAGACATAGACTAAGTTATTAGAATAGACACAGTATCATGTTCTAGACTTAGTTGAATGTTCATTGAATGAAAGGACCGTATCACTATGAGCTCTATATTACAGGGAGTTTGAATAGTCCTCGCAAACGTCCTTATATATTAAGTTTGTCAAGTAAATCGTCTAGGGATTCTGCCAAGACCTTAATTTGATTAGTGCTTAATATATAAGGCCCTATGGGTCACACAATAAGTGATTATACCTTTCGATTGAATTGTTAGAAGGAAATAAATATTATTAATTGGATTAAATAATATTTAATTCGTAATACTGAAAATGGATTAAATATTAATTAGATTAATATATTTAATTCATTATGTTGAAGGAGAGTTATATTTGATAGAATTAATTAAGTGAAATAAATTAGATTTATTGTACTTAATTAATTAAGATGTATTTATTTATTATTAAATAAATTGATATATTTCTTTTAATTTGGAATTAAAAGGGAAAAGGGAAAATAAATAATAATGGGGATGGAGAGAGTGGCGTGGCCCTCTTCCTCCCTTGTTATTATTTTGTTTTGTTTTTTATCTGTTTATTTAATTAATGATAAGTATTGGTTCTGGTAGGACTAAAACTCATTAATGAGAAAGACTTTCATTGTGATTGGGAAACTAGTTTAGAACTACTATAAATACACTCTCCTCCTTCATAATAAATAGACTAGTTTTAAGATTCAGTATTACCAGTTTATTTCCCTGCGAAGAGATTTCCTAGCCTTTCTCTCAGGGAGATCTAACTGTTCTTTCGGAAAGGAGAAATCACGTGGATACCAAAGGTCAAGGATTATCACCGCTAGGCTGGAATATCTATAAGTTCTAACTCAGATCTGTTATTATTGTTATATTCGTTGTTTTGTCATAATCAGGGAAGATCTGTTTGGGAAAATTTTAAACTTCCGCTGCTGTACTTTCGAGGTACGTTACATCTATTTCCTAACAGGGACATACTGAAGGGGCCCTGGTGTGAGGAGCAAACACCACAGTGAACTTCCTCCATGGCCACATCGGCCTCGTCCTGGTGCAGGCATCAGAGGAGAGTGCCATTGTTGGATCGTTTGTAGAGTTTGCCATCTTCAACAGTGTAGCTTGGGGCCCTGAGCTTGGCGAGCTTGGCCCTATCCTTGTCCTGGGGTAGCTCCCCCGTCATGATGAAAGTGGCGATGTCGGAGATCCTCGATCTTGGCTAACTTGGAGATGTGCTCCGGAGTATCCGAGCTGAGCTTGGATAGTATGTCGGCCTCGACGTTCTCGGCCCTTGGGATCTGTGTGATCTCGTAGGTTTCGAACGCCTTCAGCAACTCCTCTGCTGCCTGTTTGTATTGCTTCATCCGGCCTTCTTTTGCTTCGTATGTACCCTCAACCTGGCCCACTACCAGCTTGGAGTCGCACCTGATTCTGATGTGCCTGGCTCTGAGGCCAGCGGCAAGTCTGAGGCCGCTGGGGAGGGCCTCATACTCGGCTTCATTGTTGGATACCCTGAAGTTGAAGCGGATGGCATAGTAGGCTCTGAATCCTTCAGGGGATATGAGGACGACGACGCCCCCGCATGATTTCGCGGCCGATGAGCCGTCGGTGAAGAGGATCCATGTGTCATCCGGCTCTGGCCCGGGGGTAGTAGTGGTCGTTTCCCTAGCTGTGCATTCGGTGACGAAGTCGGCCAAGGCTTGCCCTTTGATAGATGGCCTTGGCTTGATCTCAATCTGAAATTGGCTGAGGAAGATCGCCCATTTCACCATCCTTGAGGAGCTAGTGGGGCTCCTGATGAGTGCGCCAAGGGGCTGCTGGGTCAGTACGTGGACGGCATGGGCCTGGAAGTAGTGCCCCAGTTTTTTCACCGTATGGACGATGGCTAGCACCGTCTTCTCAATGGGGGAGTACCTGAGCTCGGCCTCCCTAAGTGTCTTGCTGATGTAGAATATGGCCTTCTGCACCCCTTCGTCCTCGTGGATGAGCACGGAGCTGATGGCCGACGTGCTCACCCCCAAGTACAAGAAGAGGGTTTCGCCGGTTTTGGGCTTGGAGAGCACTGGCGGGGACGAAAGGTACCTCTTCAGCTCTTCAAACGCTTCCTGGCACTCTGTCGTCCATTTGAAGCTGCTTGCTTTGCGCATGATCTCGAAGAAATGGAGTGACCTCTCAGCTGATTTGGAGAGGAAACGGCTCAGGGCCGCCAGGTGCCCCGTCAGCCGTTGTACCTCTTTGACTTTGCGGGGCGGTTCCATGTTGATGATAGCCTGTATCTTCTCCGGATTTATTTCGATGCCTCTCCGGCTGACCATGTAGCCGAGGAACTTTCCGCCTTGGACGCCGAAGGCGCACTTCTTGGGATTGAGGCGTAGCTTGAACTCCTTCATGATTTCAAAAATTTCCCGGAGGTCGTCAGCATGTGTGGTGGCTCGCTTACTCTTGACAATCATGTCATCGACGTATGCCTCCATCGTCCGGCCGAGGACTGCTTTGAAAATCTTGGCCACCATCCTGGTATAGGTGGCGCCGGAGTTTTTGAGCCCGAAGGCCATGACGAGGTAACAAAAAATTCCCTCTGGGGTCATGAAGGCCGTCTTCTCTGCGTCATCTTCATGCATGAAAATCTGGTGGTACCCTCTGAAGGCATCAAGGAACGACATCAACTCGCATCCCGCCGTCTCGTCCACCAACCGATCAATGTTGGGGAGAGGGAACGGGTCCATGGGGCACGCCTTGTTCAGGTCAGTGTGATCAACACACATTCTGAATGTCGGCGGTTTTTGGGCGAGGACGAAGTTGGCTAGCCACGTCGGGTACTTCACCTCCTTGATGTGGTTGATTGAGAGGAGCATGGCGACATCCCCTTTGACGAAGTCCCGCTTGTCGACGGAAAAATAGCGCCGCTTCTGCTTGACAGGCGCGGAGGCTGGATCGACGGTCAGCCGGTGGGTGATCACCTGCCGGCTGATGCCTGGCATGTCGTCTGGGCCCCACGCGAAGATGATGGCGTATAACCGTAGGACGAGGAGGATGGCGTCCCGCTGGTCCTGCGGGAGTTGCTTCCCGATTTTGAGGACCCGCTCCGGCCGGGAGATATCCAGGGGGACCTCCTCGACCTCCTCGGCCAGCTCGGCATGCGGTCTTTCCTCGTCCTTGGCAACGGCTGCCGTGATGGTGTCTATTCTCTGTCCTTCCCGCTCGGCCGGCCTTGTTAGCTTGAGGTAGCATACTCTGGCTATCCTCTGGTTTCCTCTGGCGTAGCCGATGCCGTCGTTGGTGGGGAACTTCAGACACAAGTGTTTCATGGAGATGATGGCCTCCAAGTCTTCCAGTGCTGGCCGCCCCAAGATCAGGTTATGGGCGCACTGAAGGTTGACCACCATGAACTCCATATCAATTTTGGAACAGTGGGAGCCGTCGCCGACCTCCACGGGGAGGACTATCGTGCCCTCGGCGTCGATAGAGTCCCCGGTGAAGTCGGACAACGGTGTCTTGATCGGCTCCAACAGAGCTTTATCCATCTTCAGCTGCTTGAAGGTGTCCAGGTACGTCACGTTGACGGAGCTCCCCGTATCGATGTAAGTGCGGTGGATGATGGAGTCACCGATCTCACACCGGATGACGAGGGCGTCCCTGTGTGATCCCGTACCCGGAGGCAGATCCTTGTCGGTGAAGGTGATCGCCTCCGTTCGCTGCTTCTTCGGCTGGGGGGGAACGTGGGACACCTCCCCAATGTAAAGGGATTGGGCCCATTTCTTCCTCTAGGTGACGGAGTCCCCCCCGGTATTCCCACCTACGATGAGGTGAATGTGGTTCTTCTTTGGCGGAGGCTCTTCAAAGTCCTCGTCGTCGCTGAGTCTACCGATCACCCGCTTCTTCGTAGAGGGTTCGCCCCCAGGTTTGCCGGTGTTTACCCACGTATTTTTGCGTGGGACACCTTTAACAAATTGGGAGAGTTCCCCTTGACGAATAAGTCGCTCGATGGCTTTCTTCAGCGTGATGCAGTCGTCGGTGTTGTGTGAGTGAGGAGTTCTTGTGAAACCGGCAATATGTGCCGCCTTGCTGGATGGCAAGGACCTCCTCGGCCGGCCGAGGAGCTTGTTCAATGAGGCCATGCTTCTCAGCATTGTCGAGGATGGTGCTGACCGGGTGGGTGAGTGGGACCCCCGGCCGTTCCAACCTCAGCCGCCAGTGGTGGTCTTTCTTGCTTTGTCCACCAGAGCCGTGACGGCCCTGGGCACCCTGGCCGGCCGGGGATGCTCCCGGGGCCGGTGAAGGATTTGTCTTCTTGGAGGGATGGCCTCCATCTTTTTTGTGGTTGTGGAGCTCGTCGACGTCGGCGTACAAGCTCCCGCGCTGAAGCGCCTTTGCATACGACCTCGGGGGGTCAGTGATGAGGCTCCTGGCATACGGGGAGCTGCGGAGGGCTCCCTGGTATAGGACGAGGAGGGTGCGCTCATCGGCCCCCTCGACCTCTTCGGTCTCCCTCACCCACCGATCAATGAATGACCGGAGGGGTTCGTCATGTTGCTGCTTGACGGAGAGGAGATGGGTGAAATACTTCTTCGCACGCTTCCTCCCGGCAAAGTGGGTGAGGAAGCGCTAGGCAAGGTCCTGCCATGAGTCAATACTTCCTTCGGGAAGCGCGTTGAACCACTCGTACGCCGGCCCCTCAAGAGTGGAGAGGAACCAACGGCAGAGATATTCATCCGACGCATTCACCATCAACATGTTATTCTGATAGCGGCTGAAATGCTCCTGAGGGTCTGATCGGCCATCGTAGGACTTGATGGCGTTTCCCCTGTACTTCTCCGGGATGGGGGCCGAGAGCACCCTGCTAGTGAAAGGGGTCCTAGTCCTGACCTGGATGACGGGGTCACCTCGCCCTTCAGCCAACTCCCTCTCAAGGGCGCTGACCTTGTTCATGAGAGTGTTGAGGCCAGGATCGTTGGAGGCGCCGGCCGTGGGGATGTTTGCCGATTGCCTGGCCTCCATCTGGGCTAGCCTCCTTTCCAGCTGGGCGATGACCTCGTCCCGGGGATCCCTGGCGGCTGCGGCGGCGCCCTGCTGGTTCTTCATGCGCTCGTCGTGGGCCGCATTGATCCGGTGGCGCACGTCGTCCTCGTGCAACTTTCCCTTGCCCTTGTCCAGGCAGGGCTGGTCCGCTGTCCGGGACACAGACCCCAAGCTTTCTCTTGGCGAGCCAGGCCGACGCTCACCAATCCGCCCTGCCATCCTGTAACACCCCGGGGCCCCACACGGACCCGAGGTAGCTACTCTAGACCAATAGTACTGTCCTCACAAACCACCACGAGCCTTTACCGCGCACTTTGTCCTCACTCATGCGCGCCCTGAGAAACTTCCCAGGGGGTCACCCATCCCAAGACTACTCTCGTGCAAGCACGCTTAACTTTGGAGTTCTTGGGTGATGAGCTCCCTTAAAAGGAGATGCACCTCTGTTGGTATGAGTAGTACTATTAATCCTCTTAAATTAATCTCGGGTATTACAATCACCCCCACTTAGGAACGCAACGTCCTCGTTGCGCCCATAAACCAATCTCAATCATATCCCAGAATCTTTTCCCCTGCTAAGTGCCCGTCCGATATCCAATGGATCATCACACTGTCGCAGGGTTGCTCTGATACCATTTGTAACACCCCGGGGCCCCACACGGACCCGAGGTAGCTACTCTAGACCAATAGTACTGTCCTCACAAACCACCACGAGCCTTTACCGCGCACTTTGTCCTCACTCATGCGCGCCCTGAGAAACTTCCCAGGGGGTCACCCATCCCAAGACTACTCTCGTGCAAGCACGCTTAACTTTGGAGTTCTTGGGTGATGAGCTCCCTTAAAAGGAGATGCACCTCTGTTGGTATGAGTAGTACTATTAATCCTCTTAAATTAATCTCGGGTATTACACATCCTCTCCGAAACTGGACGACTGCGCGTGTCACCTAGCCTATTGAAGGCAGAGGCTTTTCCACGCGCTGGGGTCTGCCCAGGCCGAAGAGGGGAAGCGGGGTGGGAGTGGGACGACGCCGTGTCCTGAGTTATCACCCCCTCATCGTTGCCTAACCTGACGGCCAACGGTTGGGGCCGAGGAGGTGGAGTGACGTTCCCCCCAGTCCTTGGCAAGAGTGCGCTGAGGACGGTGGGGTTCTGAGCCAAGCTGGCGATGATGACCGACAACGCGGCCTGAACCTGTGGATCCACAGACAGAGAAGCTGCGGCCATAGGCTGGGCCGGGGCGTGGTCTGTCTTCTCTGCGCGCTTCTTGTCCAGCCCGATGCGGGCATCAGGGGCGCCGCCGTTGAGCTGGTTGCGTAGGTCCGTCTTGAGGTTGATGGCCTCCTGGAAGACGTCCCCTCCGCCGACCTGGTCGGCCGTGGCGTCCTCCTCATGCTCCCTGGTCTCCCGATCCTCAGGGATGGCCTTGCTGACGAGGTTGCGGTTTGACTTGGTTCTTCCCATGATCAGTGGTTAGCTGTGCTTGGTAGCGACGAAGGGTGCTAACTTGATTGTTCTAGCTCTCAACGAGAGCACCAAATGATAGAGTATATATCTAGAGAGAAGTGAGAGCTAGAGAGAGAAGTGCAAGTAAATGCTTCAATAGAATGATTTTGTAACCCCAATAACTACCTCCAGAGGAAGTATTTATAGAAAAAATACGGGCTGGGCTCCCAGGCCTTGGGCTTGGGAGGCCCATTTACAACTACACCGCTATTGGGCCGAATACAAAGTAAATGATGGGATATATAAATGAATAAGTGTAAAATCTAGTTCCGTGAGACTCCCACGGCCGACGAGGGTCTGGCCGACGAGGGCACGACTGAACCCGACTGAAATGTTCAATTTATCCCCTCAACCCTTAAATTTTTTTTGACATTTTTTGGGTTGAGGGGGTAAATTGAACGATTCGATCGGGTTCAGGGGCTTATTTGACCCTCTAAGTTGCCACGTCACATGCACAGTTGGCACCCTACCGGGTGACGTGGCGATGACCAGATTGAAACCTGCAAAAAGTGAAATTTGAATATTTTTATCGAGTCCAGGGTGCCAATTGGAGCTTTTTTGGGTTGAGGAGGCAAATTGAGCAATCCGAAAGGGTACAAGGACCTATTTGATCCTTTAGCCAAAATATAATAATGAATAAAACTCTTAATAAGTTATGTTTTTTTAACATGAGTGCTTGTAAGTCACAATGAGCCCTTTTAATTATATATATATATATATATAAATATATAAATATATATATACATATATATATATATATATATATATATATTTATATATATATGAGATTATTAATTTTTAGAGTAATGCTGTTTTTTCTTAATAATATGTTGTTAACTCATGAAAAAATTCGATAAATATTACTTTTAAAATGTGATGGACAAAAATATTACTTAGTAACTATTAGTGACTACAATTGTGTTCAAAATTTACATCATAGTGATTGATTGTAAGTTACCGTGATGTAAACTTTGAATATAATTATAGTCTCTAATAATTGCTAAGTCACATTTTTGTCTATGACATTTTTATTAGTAATATTTAAGGAAAAATCCCTTAACTCATAGAGTTTGTGCATAATGTATTTTCATCATTATCCCATAAATTCTTTATAAAAAGTCAAAAACTAAACGAACAGTGTAACTTTAATGTCCACAAGTATTTATATTTTGACTTTCATTTATATTATCTGATAACGATTTAATTAGTGTCTAAGATATTTTTTAATATTGCTTGATATTTTATAAAATTAATTCTTTTTATCAATTAAATATATATTAGAGTTTACAGAAATAAGATTGTATTTTCCTACAACAATTACCCTAAATTTTAACTCAATGTGTTCTTCTATTATTTATTCAAATTAAAAAATTAATTGCATTATTGATCCTCAAAAAGAAAAAAATTGAACTTAAGAAAAATACTCTGTTAAGATTTAACTATTTTAGATTTTTCTCCTTATACAATGCATATTAAGTATTATATTATCTACAAATTTGTCCTAAAATATTACTCCCTTTGTCTCGAAATTAACTTTTGGATTTGATTTCATGGGTTTTGAGATAAGAAAAAAAATTAAAGTTGACTTTCCAAGAGTGTCCTTGTATATTAAAGAGAAGTAGTGGTCCAATCAATTAAAGGATATAAGTGAATAGTTAAAAGGATAAATGAGTAGTTCCAAAGCAAAAACTTACCAAAAGTATAAATAAAGTAAAGTAGGAAGTTAATATATATTGGGACATCCCGAAAATGTGGAAGTTAATTTCGGGACGAAGGAATATTAATAAAAAAGTTAATGGAAAAAAATGTAACTTAGTACTCCGTAATTATTAGTGACTATAATTGTGCTCAAAGTTTATAATTAGTGACATGCATGTAATCACTACGATGTAAACTTTAAACACAATTGTAGTCACCAATAGTTACCAAGTCACATTTTTGTTCACCATTAATCTAGGACTCTAGGAGTAGTATTAGTGGTATTTTTCTATTATCTATAACACTATAAAATAGTTTTGGAAACTAAAATTAAAGGGGAAACAAACATAATAGTTTAAAGTATTTTTTTAATAATATTACTTAAATAAGTACAAAGTTTTGAAAATTCAAGGGGGCGGTTGCCCCAACCTAAATCCATCCCAGACACACCTCTGTAACAACTTCTAATCGAGTAAAAAGTCATTCTCTTCATAAACCCATCACGCCTCGTCTGTTATTTACCTTTTACTAAGCGGCCTTCTAAAAACAACCTTATTCAAGGATTCCCTTTGAAGTGTAAAAACACATTGAATAGATATCTATCGACCAAACAGTTTAGATCTGACTTAAACAGATAAGAAAAAAATATAAATTCATTAAAAAATCCTTAATTGTGGATTTACCTTTCAAGTGGTACAAGTACATTGAACAGACAATTACACCAGTTCAAATCAGACATAAATAAGCTGGGGCCTGCATTTTAGTGGACCAGCCCGGTGAACCGGTTGGTGCCCGGTTCGGGCCACCCGGCCCGGTCTTCTAGCGGTTCGGTCCCGGGCCTGCATTTTAGTGAACCGGCCCGACCGGGCCGGGCCCGGTCTGGGCCGCAACGGTCATATTTAAAAAAAAAATTAAATACTTAAAGGCTCCATAGCCGTTGGGAGAGCTCCCAAACGGCTCTATAGCCGTTGGGAGCATATGAGGGGGGGTCTGGGGGGTTAGGGGGGGTGGGGTGGGGGTGGGGTATACAAAAAAACCTATTTATACTCCTATTTTCTATACATTTTTTACACCTCTTCTTCTACAACTCTTCCTACTCTCTAAATTCTCTATTCTCTCAATCTCTCATATTCAATCATCTTCATTCTTCATCGTCTCCAAATTCTTTCTACATATATATATATATAATTTATATAATTATTATATCTACTTATATATTAATTATCTACTTATAAATATATACTTATACACATTCATATTATAATTCTTTACACATTATATTATATATACTATATATAGTTATACATTATATTATATATTACTTATAATATATTTGCACATTATATATACTATATATACTTATACTCATTGATATAGACTTATACACATTCATACACTTTATAAAAGTAGTTAATTGTTAGACTTCTCGTTTATCTATTAAATTAATTAAGTGTTTCATTTGTCATATTACTATTAGTTAAAGTAGTTAATTGTTTCATTTGTCATATTAATATTAGTTAAAGTAGTTAATTGTTTCATTTGTCATATTAATATTAGTTAAAGTAGTTAAAGTTAATTGTTTCATTTGTCATATAAATATTAGTTAAACTACTTAATTGTTACATTTCTCATATTAATATTAGTTAATTGCTACATTGCTCATTAAAGTTAAAAAAAGTAGTTAATTTTTACATTTCTCATATTAGTTAATTGCTACATTTCTCATTAAAGTAAAAAAAAGTAGTTAATTTTTACATTTCTCATAAAAAAATATAATATATAATAAAAAAAATTAAAAGGCCCGGCCCGGCCCGTGAACCGGGCGGGTGACCCGAACCGAACTGGACCCGGGGTTATCCGGGCCGGTTCCGGGACTGCCTTCCGTGAACCGAGGCCCGGCCGGTTCAAGGCCCGAACCGGGCCCGGCCCAAACCGAGTCCACCACTATTTGTGAGAGCCGCCGCCACCGCCGCTGTTAGAATCGCTGACGCCAACACCTCTTCTCTCAGGTTGTTGAGTTTGTTGCGGTAGAGCCACGATAGCTGCGGCAGAGATGTCAACGCAAGTTGAACGAGTCTTCGTGTCGATCGTCGAATGAAGGGTTTGTGGGGACCGATTGGATTTAGATCCGGATTCCGAATCCGTAGATTTGGATCTATGATTGTTTTAGAGTAATGGAAGGGGTAGTGGCGGCTGAGTGGCGCGGTGGTGGGGGCTGTGACTCCTGGGGCATGGACACAGTTGTGAGCCGGTGGCCGGAGATTGCGTGGCTGTTGGACAATGGCCCGACGATGGTGGACTGGTTGAGACACATGGGTTAAATGATGCGGTCAGCGGTGGACGGTGGACGGTGGCGGCGGGTCACCGGGGGTAGTGGCCGTTGATGGTGGTCAGCGGCGGACAACGGTAGCTACTATAAAACTGGGTGGTGGCGTCGTTGTGGGGGCTGTGGAGGGTACGCTGGGAGCTAGATGAGGGCGAGGTGGCAGTCGGAGTTCGAGGGGGACAACTGCTGTGTTGTTGGAATAATTGCCGGAAAATTTTCCGGCGATCACATTGACATGTCTGGTCACAGTGATATTCAAAAGTGACATACAAATCCGATAGTCACATATTACAGTGACATAAAAATCTGATGATAACATATAATAGTGACATAAAATGTCGAAGTGACATAAAAAATGACAGTGAGATCACAATTTTCAAATATGTGACCTTCTTTGTTAGATTTTTGTCCTTTTGTAAAAACGATCATATTTTTAGAAATTAGTTTCAGTTTGGTAATATTCAAGGAAAAAACCCGTTACCTTTTACCCTCTTTGAAATTAAATTGTACTATTAATAAAATGATATATCATTTTTCATCATTTTCATTTACCCAAGTGCCGCAAAGGCTCCTACCTACGGTGGGGTAAGGGGGTCGGATGTACGCAGTCTTACCCCTGTACTAAAGCACAAAGAGACTGTTTCCAGACGACCCATAATGAAATCGCGTCCAAAATGGCATGGACTGACTGCTGCCCCATAACAAAGAAGCGCAACCAGTTTAGTGAGTCATTTTGTTTTATTCCATCATAATCTCAAGTCAAAAAATAATGAATCTTTGACTCCATTTCAAATGATGGAAAAATTAATAAAATAACGATATATACTTTTTAAAATTTAATTCTACTATTTTAGTAGTTTTGATTTGACCTCTAATAAAGGATAATGTCTATGTTTTATAGAATATATTCTATATATGAGAGGCCAAATCAAAGCTACTATACATATATCAAAGCTACTATACATATATGTACACAATCGTAGGTCACATTGCACATGCATGTGATAGACAATTTGGTGACTTCGAAAGGAATTTATAAATTTACTTATACTTTCTGATATTCACGGTGTGGGAAGGAAGTTATGCCGCACAAGCAAACTGGAAAGAAATTATAGTTTGACTAACCAAATGGCCTACGATCGAGAAGGAATGACTCGTCAACAATTAATTTCCTTGAGTTTAGGATCTCAATGAACTTCAATCTTGCATAATATGACGTAAAAGGGAGCAAAGGACGGCTTGGCGGGATTGCGGGAAGGTTTGGAGTATGAACATAAATTAAGGAAATGTATTCCATAAATTTAAGAAAAGTCAAGATTATTGAAGTCAAGATTTACCACTATTATATTACTCGATACATGCACAACAAATAAAAAAGATAGTACATAGTACACACAAAAATGAAAAAGTATGCATTACAAAAAAATTCGCCTGTAGTCACGGACCGTAGTCACGGATTTGGTCCGTGACTAGTTAGTCACAGTTCTAATCACGGTTTAGTCACGAAACCGTTAAAAAAAAAGTAGTCACGGATTTGTCCGTGACCTAGTCCGTGACTAAAGTGTTCCGGCCAATCCATTTTCGCCTCCCGTGTCCGTGACTAATCCCGTGACAAGTGCAAAATTGATTTTTTCAACGTTCCAAATTTAAAGTGCACCGACAATTCATACAAAAAAAAAATGTAGTCACGGACACATCCGTGACTAAGTCCGTGACTACAAAATTTATATATGCAGCCTCGGCTTCATTCAACAAAATCACACCTTCTACGTACTCCAGATAGAATTCCAGATAGAATTGAAGGATGTAATCTACCCATCTCATATCATTTTTCCTGTTTATGCAGATAAGGTATGTAATTTGAATTACGTATTTTTTTGTAAATTAGTTAAATATGTAAATTTGTTAATAAATACATATGTAAGTATATTATTAAATATAATATTGGTAATACATATGTTATTAATTTTAAAATATAGGATTAAAATTACGTAAATTAGTTAAATACGTATGTAATTAAGTATATATGATTAAATATAATTTAAATGCATATTATTAATATTAGTTAATAAATGTAAGTATTATTTAATTCAAATGACTTTATATATATATATATATATATATATATGATTAAATATAAGTATATGATTTCTTTATATTGGCAATTATTGTTAATTAAGGCGGCCTAATTTAGGATTAATAATGATTTAAATTAGGGTTAGTTAATTTAATTTAAATGTGTTTATTATATATATACTCAAATTATTGGATTTGCTCATATTATTTAATTTAGTACGTAAATTGTTAAATGTGCATTATTAATAAGATTAAGATGTTGATAATTTTAGTATTGTGGATTAAATTAATGTCATTAACGTATTGTGCATGTTTATAGTTTAATAATATTAATTATTGGACGTTAGTTAATTTTAATGGAATTTTAGTGAATTTTAGTGATTTTTAGTGAAATTTTAGGCAATTAGTTAATTTTAAGGGAATTAGTTAATTTTAAGGGGAATTTTAGGGAATTAGTTAATTTTAAGGGAATTTTAGTGAAATTTAGTGAAATTTAAGGAAATTAGTTAATTTTAAAGGAATTAGTTAATTTTAAGGGAATTAGTTAATTTTAAGGGAATTTTAGGAAATTAGTTAATTTTAAGGAAATTTTAGTGAAATTTAAGGGAATTAGTTAATTTTAGGGAATTAGTTAATTTTAAGGGAATTTTAGTGAATTTTAGTGAAATTTAAGGAAACTAGTTAATTTTAAGGGAATTAGTTAATTTTAAGGGAATTAGTTAATTTTAGGGAATTAGTTAATTTTAAGGGAATTTTAGTGAATTTTAGTGAAATTTAAGGAAACTAGTTAATTTTAAGGGAATTAGTTAATTTTAAGGGAATTTTAGGGAATTAGTTAATTTTAAGGGAATTTTAGGGAATTAGTTAATTTTAAGGGAATTTTAGTGAAATTTAGTGAAATTTAAGGAAATTATTTAATTTTAAGGGAATTTTAGGGAATTAGTTAATTTTAAGGAAATTTTAGTGAAATTTAGTGACATTTAAGGGAATTAGTTAATTTTAAGGGAATTAGTGAATTTTAGTGAAATTTAAGTAAACTAGTTAATTTTACGGGAATTAGTTAATTTCAAGGGAATTTTAGGGAATTAGTTAATTTTAAGGGAATTTTAGTGAATTTTAGTGAAATTTAAGTAAACTAGTTAATTTTACGGGAATTAGTTAATTTTAAGGGAATTTTAGGGAATTAGTTAATTTTAAGGGAATTTTAGTGAATTTTAGTGAAATTTAAGGAAACTAGTTAATTTTAAGGGAATTAGTTAATTTTAAGTGAATTTTAGGGAATTAGTTAATTTTAAGGAAATTTTAGTGAAATTTAAGTAAACTAGTTAATTTTACGGGAATTAGTTAATTTTAAGGGAATTAGTTAATTTTAAGGGAATTTTAGTGAATTTTAGTGAAATTTAAGGAAATTAGTTAATTTTAAGGGAATTCGTTAATTTTAAGGGAATTTTAGGGAATTAGTTGATTTTAATATATTAATAATACTCCACATATAATATGTTGGTAATGTTTATAATTTAGAGTTTTTAACCTGTATAATTTTTTTATTATAATATTCAGGCATAATGTATAGACAAAATAGAATTTGGATGTATGATAAACATGCGGTATTGTACGGAATGCAATCAAATTTTCTTGAAGGAGTTGAGGAGTTTATTAAATTCGCACTTGAACATCCGGCTTATATGAGTGGTGATAAAATCAGATGTCCATGTTCAAAGTGTAAAAATCTCAAATTTAAACACCCAGAAGAAGTTGGGTGGGATTTGTACGCGGACGGTTTCCTTCCCAATTATTACAATTGGACTTCTCATGGCGAACCTTTGGATCCATCTGTTTTACCACAAACGGTAGGTTCGTCTCGTAACGTCCCTGCAGAGATGAGTGCGTGGGGAGACCCTGCTGAAATGAGATGGGAGCAACGTATGGTATATGACGCATACGGTGCATCGATGTCTCAGTTCAACCCCCCACAACCATCTAACGATCCTCCTGAAGCTTCGACCTCGTATCAACCACATGAGGATGAAAATCCGATATTTTATGAACCTTATGTGGATGAAGGTTTAGCTGAAAGATTTCAAGATGTTTTAAAAGCAGCTGATCAACCCTTGTATGCTGATTGTGAGGGATACTCTCAGCTATCCACCGTTACAGAGTTTATGAACATAAAAGCTGAATACAGTCTCCCTGAAACTTGCATGACCAGAGTCTTGCAGTCAGTAGGCGGGATGCTACCACGTGATCATAACCTTCCGGATTCATATTATCACATGAAGCAATTAATGTCTAAGTTGGGGCTACCTTATATAGAAATTGATGCGTGCCCGAAAGGATGTATGTTGTTCTGGAAGGATGATGAGACACTTGAATTCTGCAAGTTCTGTGGTGGAAACAGATACAAACCAGTTCCTCAAAGTAGAAAGAAACCACGAAATAAGTCGGCATTGTCTAAATTGTATTACCTCTCAATAGCTCCACGACTTCAGAGGATGTACGCTTCGACTGCTACTGCGAAACACATGACATGGCATGTTGAGCACGAAACAAAAGAGGGTATGATGTCTCACCCTTCGGACTGTGAAGCTTGGAGACACTTTGACCGTTGTCATCCTCAGTTTGCAATGGAGCCACGAAATGTGCGACTGGGATTGTATTCAGACGGATTTGCTCCATTTGGAAAGTTTGGGAAGAACTATTCATGTTGGCCGGTCATGTTAACTCCTTACAATCTCCCTCCCGACATGTGCATGAAAAGTCACTTTATCTTTTTGACTCTAATCTGTCCGGGTCCCAATGATCCAGGGAAAAAAATAGACATTTATCTCCAACCCCTTATCGAGGAGATGAAAGAACTTTGGGCCATTGGGACACCAACATATGATGTTTCAAGGGATCAAAATTTCATAATGAAAGCTGCCATCATTTGGACCATTAGCGACTTCCCTGCCTATGGCATGCTTTCGGGATGGAGCACACATGGTCTTATGGGATGTCCGATATGCATGGAGAAATCAGGTGCCAATTGGCTAACTTTCAGTAAAAAACCAAGCTACTTTGATTGTCACCGCAAGTTTCTCCCGGAAAACCACCGATATCGAAGGGACAAAAAGTCTTTCATTAGAGGTAGAGTGGTAAAAGACACCCCGTCTCCGAGATTGACCGGGGAAGCAATTTTTAACCGGGTTCGACGTATTCCTACGGTTATGCAAGAACCAAATAAGAAGCCATATGGGTTTTGTGATACCCATAAGTGGACAAAGAGGAGTATCTTTTGGGAGTTACCATATTGGAAAGACTTTCTCATTCGTCACAATATAGATGTCATGCACACTGAGAAGAACGTGTTTGACAATATATTTAACACAGTGATGGATTTCAAAGGTAAAACTAAAGACGGTCTTGCATCTCAAAAAGATATTACTATTTGGTGTGATAGGCCTGAACTATCTGTTGATCTAGAATATCAGGGCAACAATATTCCAAAAGCTGTCTACCAAGTCACACAAGCACAAAAAGAATCAATATTACAATGGCTTGTGTCTCTGAAGTTTCCAGATGGCTACTGCTCCAACTTGTCCAGATGCGTGGACATGGACAAACTAGCAACGACGTCGAGCATGAAAACTCACGATTGTCATGTAATCATGCAAAGACTTCTCCTAATTGCACTGAAAGAGATGCTTCCTGAACACGTATGGTCCTGCATTACTGAGATCAGTTTGTTGTTTCAGTCGATATGCTCAAGCGTTTTGGATGCAACATCCCTCCGTAGACTAGAAGAGTCTGTTCCCATGCTGATGTGTAATTTGGAAAAGATAATGCCTCCATCGTTTTTCGATGGAATGGAACATCTTGTAATACATCTTCCGTTTGAGGCTTTAAATGGTGGACCCGTCTTCTATCGCTGGATGTACAGATTTGAAAGGTTAGTCACAATTTCATTTATCTTTGAATATTTATTTCATAACAACATTAATCTGTGTACCACTTTTATTTTACTTTGCAGATTTCTTGGAGAGTGGAAAAAGAAAGTGACCAACAAGGCACACGTTGAGGCTTCAATTTGTGTAACGTCCCTCTCAGGGTTAAAGGAAACGTTACATAAACTTAGTACTAAAAAAAAACTGCAATATAACGGCCGTTTGTTTAAGAAATAACCCTGATAAAAACTCAAATATAACTAAAATATAACTCCAAATAAAAACTCAATAAAATCTAGTTATCATCAGCAAATGTGATAACCACCTGGATCCAGGAATTTATTCAAACTTCAATCCTCAAATAAAATAAAGTAATAATAATCTTTTATTCTAACAACTGAAATACTGGAGTAAAATAAAAATTAGCTAGAATCCGCCAAGGTCGTTCCCGTTAACTCATCTTGGCACGCGTTCCACTCCCTCATCATCTTCCTAGGCCTTGGCCTTACCCTTAGTATCTGTACATGCGAAGAAAGAAAACTGATAAGCTTTACGCTTAGTAAGTCACTATGAATCCACAAAATATCTGAGAAGTCTGTACTAATTTATCAATAGATAAATTTAGGCTATAAGCGTGCACTAAACAAACAACTAACAAATAGCTTCTCAAAATAAATTCTAAGAGAGGTTCTAAAAAATATTTTCTAAAATAATTTCTCAAAACTAATGGAGAGATCTCAAAATTTCTTTCTCAAAACACCTCTGTAAAACTTTCTGAAAGAGATCTCGAAAGCAACTTTCTATAAAACTTTCTGAAAGGGAATCTCATAGACTTTCTGTAAAACTCTTTGTGGCTAATTTTAACTGTGGGCCCATGATATGTACTCAAAGGCGCCAATCCGACAACTCAGGGGAGCGACCCACTAAACATATCGGACTCTCTGAAACTGTTAAACTGATAATCTGAGGGAACTTGTTCCCGAGTACATATCACATGATCTTTCACTTTAAATATTAGTTCTTTTTTATAGTGACGTTTGGGTAAAAACATCATTAAAATCTTGAAATTAAGTACTGACACAATCTTCACTATGCCAGATAATAAACATAACTTAATACAACAATTACAATAACTCATCAAATAATTCACTAAGCTCACATAATAGCAAATAGTCTAAAATCATCTACTAAAAATCAACCAGATTTCTTTCTTTCATTTGGTTGAACAAACATGTACAGGTGGTAGTGAACTTACCTGTCAAAGCTGAACTCAAATCACTTAGATATGAATGGCACCTTGATAACGTCTTCCGGTAAACTCTTCTTTGAAATCTTTAATTAGATAAGTAGTATAACATTACAATTAAAACCCGTTATTACTATAACCCAAAACTTTAACTGTATTATTGTAAGCCAATACTCTAAAATCGAAGTTGTCTTTCTGAAATATCCGACCAACCACTCAATTAAACGGCCTTTGCTAGATATCAACTTTTTTTTTTTTAAAAAAAAGAGTCCCTAAACAGATTGACTTCTTCTGTGACAGATTTAAAGTTAAATTATATGCTAAAAAAACTAATGGGATATAAAATATACTACTGTTGCATACAAGCTTCAAATAAAATTTGGAATGACTGCTAACTATATCTGTGAAATACGCACTTTAAGAAAAATCTTACTAACTAAATATGATACAAAATTTCTGGATATAAAATGAGCTTCTAAATTTTTTTAACTACTAGTTTATTATACTGGTTTTTTTTTTGCTCTGCCCCCTAGAGATCTAACAAAGGATGAGAGCACTCCTCAAAGTAAATAAATAAAATTAAACTAACTGATTATATTAGGGAATTGACTAATCCATAAAGTTGCTAGATACGAATGATTGGAACTTGAACTTACCAGACAAGAGTTTTGCTACAACGGCATGAGAGCTTTTATGATTAAATGGAAAATTTCTCAGAGGAAGGAAAAGGAAAACAAAGATATCAGGGAGATGGGAGGTGGGAGAAACGGTCGCGGCTGCAGAGAGGAGGAAAATAGAGTAGTACTCGGCTCTTATGGAAGAAAGTGGCGTAACTTCTCTAGGGATTTAGTATAAAAGAGACTTATTTGGGCTACATTGATTTGGGCTCCTAATATTCTTTAAAAAATCCAACATTAAAAGTATTCTCTATTTCAAAATAGATTGATTAAGCTTTAAAACATTACTTATTTCCTTCACTTAAAAATTGTTACAGCTTACCGGTCAACGTTACCTGCCAGAACAACACGTGATCACACAATAAATCACATTAGTCATAGAAAAACTTATTTAACTGACTAAAATAAATATTAATATTGATTAATATGACTAGCTCATAAAATCGGGGTGTCACAACCCCTCCCACCTTATAAAAGTTTCGTCCTCGAAACTTAGAACAACTCGGGATAACGACGCCTCATGTCGTCCTCAACCTCCCAAGTAGTTTCTTCAACTTTTTGATTTTGCCACAACACTTTTACTAGAGCTATCTCTTTATTCCGGAGACGTCTAACCTCTCGGTCAAGGATTTGTACCGGCTTCTCATCGTATGACAAATCTTTTTGCACTTCTACTATTGGGGGTATCAAAACATGCTCTGGATCAGCAAAGTATTTTCTCAACATTGAAACATGAAAGACATTATGAATGCCAGAGAACTCTTCTGGTAGCGCGAGCTCATAAGCTACCTTCCCAACTCGTCTAGTGATCTCATATGGTCCGGTGAATCTGGGGCTAAGCTTTCCTTTCTTCCCAAATCGCATCACACCCTTCATCGGGGCTATCTTGACGAAAACAAAATCCCCCACTTCGAATTCTAGAGGTCTCCTTCGAACATCTGCATAACTTTTCTGTCTGCAATGGGCAGACTCTATCCTTTGTCGGATAGTCTTAATAGCTTCTGAAGTCTCATCTATCAACTCAGTCCTTCCTTGTAGTTCCTCTTCTAGAATCTTCTTTTCTCCCGTTTCATGCCATGATATGGGAGATCTACACCTTCTCCCATACAACGCCTCATATGGAGCCATGCCGATGGTTGCTTGATAACTGTTATTATAAGCAAACTCTGCCAAACTAAGGTATTTTGCCCATCCTCCTTGAAAATCTAGAGTGCATGCCCGTAACATATCTTCTAAAATCTGATTTGTTCTCTCTGTCTGGCCATCTGTCTGAGGATGAAAAGCGGTACTAAACTTCAACTTCGTGCCCAATGATTGTTGTACACACTTCCAAAAGTGAGACGTAAATCTGGAATCTCTATCAGAAATGATACTCTTCGGAACACCATGCAATCTAACAATCTCCTGTATATATATTTTTGCCAACTTCTCCAAAGAAATACTTGCTGAAATTGGGATAAAATGAGCAGATTTAGTCAATCTGTCCACTATAACCCATATAGCGTCATAACCTCCAGTTGTCTTCGGCAAACCCATAATAAAGTCCATTGATATCTCATCCCATTTCCACTCCGGAATCTGGATAGGTTGAAGTTCTCCACCTGGCCTTTGATGTTCAGCCTTAACTTGTTGACATGTCAAACATGACTGAACGAACTTTGCAACATCTTTCTTCATCCCTGACCACCAAAAGTTTTTCTTCAGGTCGTGGTACATCTTGGTCGAACCAGGATGCATAGTAAATGATGTCTCATGAGCCTCCTTCATAATCTGCTTCCTCAACCCCTCAATGTCTGGGATGCACAACCTATTATGGAGTAATAATCTTCCAGTTTGATCCACACGGAATTCGGGACATTTTCCCTCCTTGACACACTCTTTCAACTTAACTAACTCAGGATCAAGTTCTTGCTTCATAGCCATGTTCCCAAATATTGATGGAGTCGTTGTCATAGCTGCTACAATCTCCGACTCAAAATCTTCAATTTCTTTCCTCAGCCTTGGATCCATTACCATCATGGACATTACTGTTGCAGAAGACTTCCTACTAAGTGCATCTGCTACCTTGTTAGCTTTCCCCGGATGATAAAGGATCTCACAATCATAGTCTTTCACTAGCTCAAGCCACCTTCTTTGCCTCATGTTGAGGTCCTTCTGTGTGAATATGTATTTCAGGCTTTTGTGATCAGTGAAGATCTTGCACTGGACTCCATACAAGTAATGTCTCCAAATCTTCAACGCATGTATCACCGCTGCCAACTCCAAGTCACGGGTAGGATAATTCGCTTCATAGTCCTTGAGTTGCCGAGACGCATAAGCAATAACTCGTTCATTCTGCATAAGAACTGCTCCAAGTCCCATCTTCGATGCGTCTGTGAAGATAACAAACCCTTCCTTGCCTTCTGGGAGTGCTAAAACGTGTGCAGATGTCAACCTATCTTTCAGCTCTTGGAAACTCTCCTCACAACGACCAGTCCACTCAAATTTCTTACCCTTACGGGTCAAGGTAGTCAATGGAAGAGCTATAGCAGAGAAGCCTTCCACAAACTTCCTATAATACCCCGCAAGGCCTAAGAAACTTCGAACTTCTTTCGCATTCTTCGGCCTGCTCCAATCTCGAACAGCTGCTACTTTTGAGGGATCCACCGAAACCCCCTGCTTTGAAACTACGTGGCCAAGGAATGCTACATGATCAAGCCAGAACTCACACTTTGAAAACTTAGCATATAGCTTATGTTTTCTCAGTGTCTCCAGTACTTCTCTCAAGTGTTTTTCATGCTCCTCCTTGGACTTTGAGTAGATCAAAATATCATCAATGAAAACAATGACAAACTTGTCAAGAAACTCCCTGAACACTCTATTCATCAAATCCATGAACGCCGCTGGAGCATTAGTCAGGCCGAAAGGCATAACCACAAATTCATAGTGTCCATACCACGACCTGAAAGCTGTTTTTGGGATGTCACCTTCCTTGATTCTTAGCTGATGATACCCTGAACGAAGGTCGATCTGGGAGAAAATCACCGCTCCCTTCAACTGGTCAAACAGGTCATCAATTCTAGGCAGGGGATACCTATTCTTGATAGTCACTTTATTGAGCTCTCTATAATCTATGCACAACCTTATTGTGCCATCCTTCTTTTTCACGAACAATACTGGAGCTCCCCACGGTGAGTAACTGGGCCGAATGAAACCCTTCTCTAGTAACTCCTGCAACTGTTTGTGGAGTTCTTGTAACTCCGCTGGGGCCATTCGATATGGTGCTCTAGATATTGGTGCAGTACCGGGCAGCAGCTCAATCTCGAACTCAATCTCTCTACTCGGTGGTAGTCCAGGAAGATCTTCGGGAAAAACATCACTGTAATCCTCCACAATTGGAACTTCAGATAACTGAATGGGTTCTCCAGTGCTCTTGTCTACAATGTGAGCTAAGAAAGCTTCACATCCACTCCGAATAAGTCTCCTTGCTTGCAATGCAGAAATCATCACTTTCCCTGATCCTTTTGGCTCCCCAAGAAACAAGAAAGGATTAGACCCTGCAGGCGCAAAACTAACAATTCTTTTTCGGCATATAATTGAAGCACTATACTTCTGCAGAAAATCCATGCCGAGAATCACGTCATAATCTCTCATATCAAGCACGATCAGATCCACAAATAACTCTCTCCCTGCAATACTCATTGGCACTGCTCGTAACCAATGAGTCGACAACATGATCTCTCCTGACGGAAGTGCTGTGGTGAACTTACAATCTAACTTATCTTGATGTGCTGCTAACGATCTAGCAAACTCAAGAGATACAAAGGAATGTGTGGCTCCAGTGTCAAATAGCACATTAGCGTATCTATTAAGAACAAGTATCTGACCTGTGACAACACCGGGATTTATCGATGCCTCCTCTTTCGAGATTGTGAACACTCTAGCAACCGGAGCCTCTGGTGGTGCCTCAAGACGCCCTTGCTGGATGGATGGTCCTTCTAGATAAGCCTGCATATTATGGACAGCCGCTGAAGGTGTTGGATTTCTTGGCATGTGAGTGATCTGGTAGTTTTGCTGATTCTTTCTTGGACAATCTCTCGACATATGGCCCTCAAGGCCGCAAGTGTAGCAAGCTCTAGAACCCAATCTGCATTGGCCTGGATGATTACGGCCACAATTTGTACACTGTGGAAATTTCATCTGTTTATTTTGGTGTCCCTGATGGTGACCAGCTCCTTTTCCATCATTGCCCGTGAAATTTCTCTTCTTGTTACTCTTCGAATTGTTCATGTGTCGTTGTGACTGATTCTGTGACTGCGAAGGCACAGGCTGCGGCTGAGCGGGTACTGGACCGCTAGAGATGTAGTACTCCTTTTGAGTTGCTATAAAAACACAGTCAGCTAGTGTAGCTGGAGTCTGATTGCCATTCTCCAAGTGAACTGCTATATCCTTCCTAAGAGCCGCCAGGAACATCCTCACCTTATCTCTTTGTGTCGGCGCAGCTGTAGGACAAATACGTAGCAGTCTCTGAAATTTTGCCGCCAAGGTTGTAACATCCATGGTTCACTGGCGTAGACTCTGAAGCTCATCCCGGTACCTACGTGTGACACTAGCGTTGAAATACTGGTTGGTGAACTGCTCTTTGAACTGCTCCCATGTCATCTGCGCGATGTTGTACCTTGTTTCCACAGTCTCCCACCATATTCGAGCATCCATGGTGAGGCTGTAAGATGCACATCGAACCTTGTCATTATCTGCTAGTTCCAACCCATTAGCAATGCCTTCCACAGTCTTCAGCCATCCCTGAGCAGCTAGAGGGTCTGGACCCCCCTCGAAATCTGCGGGCTTGATCTTCCTCCATGTGATCATCAAAGGTTCTTGTCTCGGTGATCCGTGCCCTCTAGCATGATTATTTCCAGCATTTTCCCCTTCACCACCGCCCCTTTGATTGTTCGCGGTCAAACGGTCGATGGTTTGTTGCTGCTCCTGCAACTGCCTCTGAAGTTGCGCTACTAATCCTGCCAAATCCTGCTCGTGATTGTTTCCTTGCTCATTGTTGCTACCAACTGGACGACCACGGGTCCTCCTCATTTTCTTAAGGCACCTAAATATAAACTTTTATTTATGTGCCATACACAATACAAAAGGCAAAACATTCTCACTTCGGTTCTCTATCTAGTAAAACTCTTCTTGCTCAAGCACAAAAATTTAAAACTAACTTTAAATACTTACTTGGAAGATGACAAGCACGTGTACGGTGACAAATGAAGTTACGGGACAACCTGGGCTCTGATACCAAATTTGTAACGCCCCTCTCAGGATTAAAGGAAACGTTACATAAACTTAGTACTAAAAAAAAACTGTAATATAACGGCCGTTTGTTTAAGAAATAATCCTGATAAAAACTCAAATATAACTAAAATATAACTCCAAATAAAAACTCAATAAAATCTAGTTATCATCAGCAAATGTGATAACCACCTGGATCCAGGAATTTATTCAAACTTCAATCCTCAAATAAAATAAAGTAATAATAATCTTTTATTCTAACAACTGAAATACTGGAGTAAAATAAAAATTAGCTAGAATCCGCCAAGGTCGTTCTCGTTAACTCATCTTGGCACGCGTTCCACTCCCTCATCATCTTCCTAGGCCTTGGCCTTACCCTTAGAATCTGTACATGCGAAGAAAGAAAACTGATAAGCTTTACGCTTAGTAAGTCACTATGAATCCACAAAATATCTGAGAAGTTTGTACTAATTTATCAATAGATAAATTTAGGCTATAAGCGTGCACTAAACAAACAACTAACAAATAGCTTCTCAAAATAAATTCTAAGAGAGGTTCTAAAAATATTTTCTAAAATAATTTCTCAAAACTATTGGAGAGATCTCAAAATTTCTTTCTCAAAACACCTCTGTAAAACTTTCTGAAAGAGATCTCGAAAGCAACTTTCTATAAAACTTTCTGAAAGGGAATCTCATAGACTTTCTGTAAAACTCTTTGTGGCTAATTTTAACTGTGGGCCCGTGATATGTACTCAAAGGCGCCAATCCGACAACTCAGGGGAGCGACCCACTAAACATATCGAACTCTCTGAAACTGTTAAACTGATAATCTGAGGGAACTTGTTCCCGAGTACATATCACATGATCTTTCACTTTAAATATTAGTTCTTTTTTATAGTGACGTTTGGGTAAAAACATCATTAAAATCTTGAAATAAAGTACTGACACAATCTTGACTATGCCAGATAATAAACATAACTTAATACAACAATTACAATAACTCATCAAATAATTCACTAAACTCACATAATAGCAAATAGTCTAAAATCATCTACTAAAAATCAACCAGATTTCTTTCTTTCATTTGGTTGAACAAACATGTACAGGTGGTAGTGAACTTACCTGTCAAAGCTGAACTCAAATCACTTAGATATGAATGACACCTTGATAACGTCTTCCGGTAAACTCTTCTTTGAAATCTTTAATTAGATAAGTAGTATAACATTACAATTAAAACCCGTTATTACTATAACCCAAAACTTTAACTGTATTATTGTAAGCCAATACTCTAAAATCGAAGTTGTCTTTCTGAAATATCCGACCAACCACTCAATTAAACGGCCTTTGCTAGATATCAACTTTTTTTTTTTAAAAAAAAGAGTCCCTATACAGATTGACTTCTTCTGGGACAGATTTAAAGTTAAATTATATGCTAAAAAAACTAATGGGATATAAAATATACTACTGCTGCATACAAGCTTCAAATAAAATTTGGAATGACTGCTAACTATATCTGTGAAATACGCACTTTAAGAAAAACCTTACTAACTAAATATGATACAAAATTTCTGGATATAAAATGAGCTTCTAAATTTTTTTAACTACTAGTTTATTATACTGGTTTTTTTTTTGCTCTGCCCCCTAGAGATCTAACAAAGGATGAGAGCACTCCTCAAAGTAAATAAATAAAATTAAACTAACTGATTATATTAGGGAATTGACTAATCCATAAAGTTGCTAGATACGAATGATTGGAACTTGAACTTACCAGACAAGAGTTTTGCTACAACGGCATGAGAGCTTTTATGATTAAATGGAAAATTTCTCAGAGGAAGGAAAAGGAAAACAAAGATATCAGGGAGATGGGAGGTGGGAGAAACGGTCGCGGCTGCAGAGAGGAGGAAAATAGAGTAGTACTCGGCTCTTATGGAAGAAAGTGGCGTAACTTCTCTAGGGATTTAGTATAAAAGAGACTTATTTGGGCTACATTGATTTGGGCTCCTAATATTCTTTAAAAAATCCAACATTAAAAGTATTCTCTATTTCAAAATAGATTGATTAAGCTTTAAAACATTACTTATTTCCTTCACTTAAAAATTGTTACAGCTTACCGGTCAACGTTACCTGCCAGAACAACACGTGATCACACAATAAATCACATTAGTCATAGAAAAACTTATTTAACTGACTAAAATAAATATTAATATTGATTAATATGACTAGCTCATAAAATCGGGGTGTCACAACCCCTCCCACCTTATAAAAGTTTCGTCCTCGAAACTTAGAACAACTCGGGATAACGACGCCTCATGTCGTCCTCAACCTCCCAAGTAGTTTCTTCAACTTTTTGATTTTGCCACAACACTTTTACTAGAGCTATCTCTTTATTCCGGAGACGTCTAACCTCTCGGTCAAGGATTTGTACCGGCTTCTCATCGTATGACAAATCTTTTTGCACTTCTACTATTGGGGGTATCAAAACATGCTCTGGATCAGCAAAGTATTTTCTCAACATTGAAACATGAAAGACATTATGAATGCCAGAGAACTCTTCTGGTAGCGCGAGCTCATAAGCTACCTTCCCAACTCGTCTAGTGATCTCATATGGTCCGGTGAATCTGGGGCTAAGCTTTCCTTTCTTCCCAAATCGCATCACACCCTTCATCGGGGCTATCTTGACGAAAACAAAATCCCCCACTTCGAATTCTAGAGGTCTCCTTCGAACATCTGCATAACTTTTCTGTCTGCAATGGGCAGACTCTATCCTTTGTCGGATAGTCTTAATAGCTTCTGAAGTCTCATCTATCAACTCAGTCCTTCCTTGTAGTTCCTCTTCTAGAATCTTCTTTTCTCCCGTTTCATGCCATGATATGGGAGATCTACACCTTCTCCCATACAACGCCTCATATGGAGCCATGCCGATGGTTGCTTGATAACTGTTATTATAAGCAAACTCTGCCAAACTAAGGTATTTTGCCCATCCTCCTTGAAAATCTAGAGTGCATGCCCGTAACATATCTTCTAAAATCTGATTTGTTCTCTCTGTCTGGCCATCTGTCTGAGGATGAAAAGCGGTACTAAACTTCAACTTCGTGCCCAATGATTGTTGTACACACTTCCAAAAGTGAGACGTAAATCTGGAATCTCTATCAGAAATGATACTCTTCGGAACACCATGCAATCTAACAATCTCCTGTATATATATTTTTGCCAACTTCTCCAAAGAAATACTTGCTGAAATTGGGATAAAATGAGCAGATTTAGTCAATCTGTCCACTATAACCCATATAGCGTCATAACCTCCAGTTGTCTTCGGCAAACCCATAATAAAGTCCATTGATATCTCATCCCATTTCCACTCCGGAATCTGGATAGGTTGAAGTTCTCCACCTGGCCTTTGATGTTCAGCCTTAACTTGTTGACATGTCAAACATGACTGAACGAACTTTGCAACATCTTTCTTCATCCCTGACCACCAAAAGTTTTTCTTCAGGTCGTGGTACATCTTGGTCGAACCAGGATGCATAGTAAATGATGTCTCATGAGCCTCCTTCATAATCTGCTTCCTCAACCCCTCAATGTCTGGGATGCACAACCTATTATGGAGTAATAATCTTCCAGTTTGATCCACACGGAATTCGGGACATTTTCCCTCCTTGACACACTCTTTCAACTTAACTAACTCAGGATCAAGTTCTTGCTTCATAGCCATGTTCCCAAATATTGATGGAGTCGCTGTCATAGCTGCTAGTCGCCCACCTACTACAATCTCCAACTCAAAATCTTCAATTTCCTTCCTCAGCCTTGGATCCATTACCATCATGGACATTACTGTTGCAGAAGACTTCCTACTAAGTGCATCTGCTACCTTGTTAGCTTTCCCCGGATGATAAAGGATCTCACAATCATAGTCTTTCACTAGCTCAAGCCACCTTCTTTGCCTCATGTTGAGGTCCTTCTGTGTGAATATGTATTTCAGGCTTTTGTGATCAGTGAAGATCTTGCACTGGACTCCATACAAGTAATGTCTCCAAATCTTCAACGCTTGTATCACCGCTGCCAACTCCAAGTCACGGGTAGGATAATTCGCTTCATAGTCCTTGAGTTGCCGAGACGCATAAGCAATAACTCGTTCATTCTGCATAAGAACTGCTCCAAGTCCCATCTTCGATGCGTCTGTGAAGATAACAAACCCTTCCTTGCCTTCTGGGAGTGCTAAAACGGGTGCAGATGTCAACCTATCTTTCAGCTCTTGGAAACTCTCCTCACAACGACCAGTCCACTCAAATTTCTTACCCTTACGGGTCAAGGTAGTCAATGGAAGAGCTATAGCAGAGAAGCCTTCCACGAACTTCCTATAATACCCCGCAAGGCCTAAGAAACTTCGAACTTCTTTCGCATTCTTCGGCCTGCTCCAATCTCGAACAGCTGCTACTTTTAAGGGATCCACCGAAACCCCCTGCTTTGAAACTACGTGGCCAAGGAATGATACATGCTCAAGCCAGAACTCACACTTTGAAAGCTTATGTTTTCTCAGTGTCTCCAGTACTTCTCTCAAGTGTTTTTCATGCTCCTCCTTGGACTCTGAGTAGATCAAAATATCATCAATGAAAATAATGACAAATTTGTCAAGAAACTCCCTGAACACTCTATTCATCAAATCCATGAACGCCGCTGGAGCATTAGTCAGGCCGAAAGGCATAACCACAAATTCATAGTGTCCATACCGCGACCTGAAATCTGTTTTTGGGATGTCACCTTCCTTGATTCTTAGCTGATGATACCCTGAACGAAGGTCGATCTTGGAGAAAATCACCGCTCCCTTCAACTGGTCAAACAGGTCATCAATTCTAGGCAGGGGATACCTATTCTTGATAGTCACTTTATTGAGCTCTCTATAATCTATGCACAACCTCATTGTGCCATCCTTCTTTTTCACGAACAATACTGGAGCTCCCCACGGTGAGTAACTGGGTCGAATGAAACCCTTCTCTAGTAACTCCTGCAACTGTTTGTGGAGTTCTTGTAACTCCGCTGGGGCCATTCGATATGGTGCTCTAGATATTGGTGCAGTACCGGGCAGCAGCTCAATCTCGAACTCAATCTCTCTACTCGGTGGTAGTCCAGGAAGATCTTCGGGAAAAACATCACTGTAATCCTCCACAACTGATCTACTCAGAGTCCAAGCAATAACTCGTTCATTCTGCATAAGAACTGCTCCAAGTCCCATCTTCGATGCGTCTGTGAAGATAACAAACCCTTCCTTGCCTTCTGGGAGTGCTAAAACGTGTGCAGATGTCAACCTATCTTTCAGCTCTTGGAAACTCTCCTCACAACGACCAGTCCACTCAAATTTCTTACCCTTACGGGTCAAGATAGTCAATGGAAGAGCTATAGCAGAGAAGCCTTCCACAAACTTCCTATAATACCCCGCAAGGCATAAGAAACTTCGAACTTCTTTCGCATTCTTCGGCCTGCTCCAATCTCGAACAGCTGCTACTTTTGAGGGATCCACCGAAACCCCCTGCTTTGAAACTACGTGGCCAAGGAATGCTACATGATCAAGCCAGAACTCACACTTTGAAAACTTAGCATATAGCTTATGTTTTCTCAGTGTCTCCAGTACTTCTCTCAAGTGTTTTTCATGCTCCTCCTTGGACTCTGAGTAGATCAAAATATCATCAATGAAAACAATGACAAACTTGTCAAGAAACTCCCTGAACACTCTATTCATCAAATCCATGAACGCCGCTGGAGCATTAGTCAGGCCGAAAGGCATAACCACAAATTCATAGTGTCCATACCGCGACCTGAAAGCTGTTTTTGGGATGTCACCTTCCTTGATTCTTAGCTGATGATACCCTGAACGAAGGTCGATCTTGGAGAAAATCACCGCTCCCTTCAACTGGTCAAACAGGTCATCAATTCTAGGCAGGGGATACCTATTCTTGATAGTCACTTTATTGAGCTCTCTATAATCTATGCACAACCTCATTGTGCCATCCTTCTTCTTCACGAACAATACTGGAGCTCCCCACGGTGAGTAACTGGGCCGAATGAAACCCTTCTCTAGTAACTCCTGCAACTGTTTGTGGAGTTCTTGTAACTCCGCTGGGGCCATTCGATATGGTGCTCTAGATATTGGTGCAGTACCGGGCAGCAGCTCAATCTCGAACTCAATCTCTCTACTCGGTGGTAGTCCAGGAAGATCTTCGGGGAAAACATCACTGTAATCCTCCACAATTGAACTTCAGATAACTGAATGGGTTCTCCAGTGCTCTTGTCTACAATGTGAGCTAAGAAAGCTTCACATCCACTCCGAATAAGTCTCCTTGCTTGCAATGCAGAAATCATCACTTTCCCTGATCCTTTTGGCTCCCCAAGAAACAAGAAAGGATTAGACCCTGCAGGCGCAAAACTAACAATTCTTTTTCAGCATATAATTGAAGCACTATACTTCTGCAGAAAATCCATGCCAAGAATCACATCATAATCTCTCATATCACGCACGATCAGATCCACAAATAACTCTCTCCCTGCAATACTCATTGGCACTGCTCGTAACCAATGAGTCGACAACATGATCTCTCCTGACGGAAGTGCTGTGGTGAACTTACAATCTAACTTATCTTGATGTGCTGCTAACGATCTAGCAAACTCAAGAGATACAAAGGAATGTGTGGCTCCAGTGTCAAATAGCACATTAGCGTATCTATTAAGAACAAGTATCTGACCTGTGACAACACCGGGATTTATCGATGCCTCCTCTTTCGAGATTGTGAACACTCTAGCAACCGGAGCCTCTGGTGGTGCCTCAAGACGCCCTTGCTGGATGGATGGTCCTTCTAGATAAGCCTGCATATTATGGACAACCGCTGAAGGTGTTGGATTTCTTGGCATGTGAGTGATCTGGTAGTTTTGCTGATTCTTTCTTGGACAATCTCTCGACATATGGCCCTCAAGGCCGCAAGTGTAGCAAGCTCTAGAACCTAATCTGCATTGGCCTGGATGATTACGGCCACAATTTGTACACTGTGGAAATTTCATCTGTTTATTTTGGTGTCCCTGATGGTGACCAGCTCCTTTTCCATCATTGCCCGTGAAATTTCTCTTCTTGTTACTCTTCGAATTGTTCATGTGTCGTTGTGACTGATTCTGTGACTGTGAAGGCACAGGCTGCGGCTGAGCGGGTACTGGACCGCTAGAGATGTAGTACTCCTTTTGAGTTGCTATAAAAACACAGTCAGCTAGTGTAGCTGGAGTCTGATTGCCATTCTCCAAGTGAACTGCTATATCCTTCCTAAGAGCTGCCAGGAACATCCTCACCTTATCTCTTTCTGTCGGCGCAGCTGTAGGACAAATACGTAGCAGTCTTTGAAATTTTGCCACCAAGGTTGTAACATCCATGGTTCCCTGGCGTAGACTCTGAAGCTCATCCCGGTACCTACGTGTGACACTAGCGTTGAAATACTGGTTGGTGAACTCCTCTTTGAACTGCTCCCATGTCATCTGCGCGATGTTGTACCTTGTTTCCACAGTCTCCCACCATATTCGAGCATCCATGGTGAGGCTGTAAGATGCACATCGAACCTTGTCATTATCTGCTAGTTCCAACCCATTAGCAATGCCTTCCACGGTCTTCAGCCATCCCTGAGCAGCTAGAGGGTCTGGACCCCCCTCGAAATCTGCGGGCTTGATCTTCCTCCATGTGATCATCAAAGGTTCTTGTCTCGGTGCTCCGTGCCCTCTAGCATGATTATTTCCAGCATTTTCCCCTTCACCACCGCCCCTTTGATTGTTCGCGGTCAAACGGTCGATGGTTTGTTGCTGCTCCTGCAACTGCCTCTGAAGTTGCGCTACTAATCCTGCCAAATCCTGCTCGTGATTGTTTCCTTGCTCATTGTTGTTACCAACTGGACGACCACGGGTCCTCCTCATTTTCTTAAGGCACCTAAATATAAACTTTTATTTATGTGTCATACACAATACAAAAGGCAAAACATTCTCACTTCGGTTCTCTATCTAGTAAAACTCTTCTTGCTCAAGCACAAAAATTTAAAACTAACTTTAAATACTTACTTGGAAGATGACGAGCACGTGTACGGTGACAAATGAAGTTACGGGACAACCTGGGCTCTGATACCAAATTTGTAACGCCCCTCTCAGGGTTAAAGGAAACGTTACATAAACTTAGTACTAAAAAAAAACTGCAATATAACGGCCGTTTGTTTAAGAAATAACCCTGATAAAAACTCAAATATAACTAAAATATAACTCCAAATAAAAACTCAATAAAATCTAGTTATCATCAGCAAATGTGATAACCACCTGGATCCAAGAATTTATTCAAACTTCAATCCTCAAATAAAATGAAGTAATAATAATCTTTTATTCTAACAACTGAAATACTGGAGTAAAATAAAAATTAGCTAGAATCCGCCAAGGTCGTTCCCGTTAACTCATCTTGGCACGCGTTCCACTCCCTCTTCATCTTCCTAGGCCTTGGCCTTACCCTTAGTATCTATACATGCGAAGAAAGAAAACTGATAAGCTTTACGCTTAGTAAGACACTATGAATCCACAAAATATCTGAGAAGTCTGTACTAATTTATCAATAGATAAATTTAGGCTATAAGCGTGCACTAAACAAACAACTAACAAATAGCTTCTCAAAATAAATTCTAAGAGAGGTTCTAAAAAATATTTTCTAAAATAATTTCTCAAAACTAATGGAGAGATCTCAAAATTTCTTTCTCAAAACACCTATGTAAAACTTTATGAAAGAGACCTCGAAAGCAACTTTCTGTAAAACTTTCTGAAAGGGAATCTCATAGACTTTTTGTAAAACTCTTTGTGGCTAATTTTAACTGTGGGCCCGTGATATGTACTCAAAGGCGCCAATCCGACAACTCAGGGGAGCGACCCACTAAACATATCGGACTCTCTGAAACTGTTAAACTGATAATCTGAGGGAACTTGTTCCCGAGTACATATCACATGATCTTTCACTTTAAATATTAGTTCTTTTTTATAGTGACGTTTGGGTAAAAACATCATTAAAATCTTTAAATAAAGTACTGACACAATCTTGACTATGCCAGATAATAAACATAACTTAATACAACAATTACAATAACTCATCAAATAATTCACTAAGCTCACATAATAGCAAATAGTCTGAAATCATCTACTAAAAATCAACCAGATTTCTTTCTTTCATTTGGTTGAACAAACATGTACAGGTGGTAGTGAACTTACCTGTCAAAGCTGAACTCAAATCACTTAGATATGAATGGCACCTTGATAACGTCTTCCGGTAAACTCTTCTTTGAAATCTTTAATTAGATAAGTAGTATAACATTACAATTAATACCCGTTATTACTATAACCCAAAACTTTAACTGTATTATTGTAAGCCAATACTCTAAAATCGAAGTTGTCTTTCTGAAATATCCGACCAACCACTCAATTAAACGGCCTTTGCTAGATATCAACTTTTTTTTAAAAAAAAAAAGAGTCCCTATACAGATTGACTTCTTCTGGGACAGATTTAAAGTTAAATTATATGCTAAAAAAACTAATGGGATATAAAATATACTACTGCTGCATACAAGCTTCAAATAAAATTTGGAATGACTGCTAACTATATCTGTGAAATACGCACTTTAAGAAAAACCTTACTAACTAAATATGATACAAAATTTCTGGATATAAAATGAGCTTCTAAATATTTTTAACTACTAGTTTATTATACTGGTTTTTTTTTGCTCTGCCCCCTAGAGATCTAACAAAGGATGAAAGCACTCCTCAAAGTAAATAAATAAAATTAAACTAACTGATTATATTAGGGAATTGACTAATCCATAAAGTTGCTAGATACGAATGATTGGAACTTGAACTTACCAGACAAGAGTTTTGCTACAACGGCATGAGAGCTTTTATGATTAAATGGAAAATTTCTCAGAGGAAGGAAAAGGAAAACAAAGATATCAGGGAGATGGGAGGTGGGAGAAACGGTCGCGGCTGCAGAGAGGAGGAAAATAGAGTAGTACTCTGCTCTTATGGAAGAAAGTGGCGTAACTTCTCTAGGGATTTAGTATAAAAGAGACTTATTTGGGCTACATTGATTTGGGCTCCTAATATTCTTAAAAAAATCCAACATTAAAAGTATTCTCTATTTCAAAATAGACTGATTAAGCTTTAAAACATTACTTATTTCCTTCACTTAAAAATTGTTACAGCTTACCGGTCAACGTTACCTGCCAGAACAACACGTGATCACACAATAAATCACATTAGTCATAGAAAAACTTATTTAACTGACTAAAATAAATATTAATATTGATTAATATGACTAGCTCATAAAATCGGGGTGTCACAATTTGTCAAGCATATCTTCAACAAGAAATCTCAACGTTCTCATCTTTTTATTTTGAGCGTGAAGTAATCACTAGAAGAAAGAGACCTGCCCGAAACGATGACATTGGCGAGGATTTGTATGAAAATGTAGTTTCCATTTTCAATTACCCAGGTAGAGGTAAAGGAGCTTGGACAAACCGATACATCGTGGGAAAAGAATTACAAATTGCGCATACTTATATGCTCATTAATTGTCCAGAAATCTTACCGTTTTATCAGTAAGTTAAATTTGTAGTTATCTTTGTAATATATATACAATTAAGGTAGTTGATTTATAATATTTTCATGTTTGACTTCACAGTGAATTTAGAGCGGAGTACTCAGCATTCCCTGACAATGAAATTGATGCATTGGTGGACTCTCATTTTATACCGTGGTACAAACATCAGGTATATATACATACACACACATTAATTATATATATTATTAATTAATAATATTTAATAATTACCCAATGTTATCGTGTTTTAATTTACAGATCAATAACCGTGGGATTGTGGACCCTTTGTTAGTATCATTATCGTGGGGCCCTGGTGCCTACGCCAAAGTTTGGCGGTCATATGTGATAAACGGTTACACCTATCACACAGTCGCTTACGGATAGGGCCGACCAACAGTGAACAGCGGGTTATGTGTCCCAACAATCGGTTATGATAACTCGGAAACCTGGTTTTTTGGTGTCTTGCACGAGATTCTCGAACTGGAAATGCCTTCTGCTGGGAAAAAGTTGACATGCGTTTTGTTCCGCTGCAAATGGATTGATCCAACACGTGGTGTGCGAAAAAATTCAAAGTATAATATGATTGACGTCAACCACTCTCGCGTGTATACGAAAAATGAGCCTTTTATACTTGCTCAACAAACAGCCTAGATTTATTATACAGAATATCCTTCAACCAGGCGGACACAGAATCCTTGGGTGTGTGCATGTACTGTCCGTCCGAGCAAAATTGTATCACAAACTCAACACAAGGACGTTGATTTAGATGCTTTTCAGCAACATTTTTTCCAACCTCCACCGATTGTTGAGACGGTCAACCAGCACATTCAGCTAAGTAATCCAAATGGGGGAAGTGTTGAAGTCATGCCAGAAACGCACCTTCCGGACCTAACAATTCCATCTGAGCGCGAAATTGTTGAAATGCATGAAGAACAACAAAATGCTTATTATCAGCAAGAAGGAGAATGGATAGACGGTTCTGATACAGAAGAAGATGTTGTATATGTAGAAAATAATGACTCTGATAGTGACTAATTGTATTGTTGTATTACAATTTTTTTGAGTTCGAATATTTGTACTCTTTTCTTCATTATTATTGTAGTCCAACAATATTTGATTTTTTTCTTCATCATTATTACTCCGTAAAAGATAATTTATCATAATTATCACAACCAACTAACGAAACATTAATCATTTATCATAATAACCAAACAAACAAATACAAAATTATTCATCAATATCAAAACTTTCATGAGGCCTAGCCAACAGCTCGTGAATTTTCCTTTAAGCTTCTTCGTTGATCGGATGCATATACTCCGAACATTCTTCTGCACGTTGAAGCATCCGACACAAGTTGTTTGCTTTTGACTTGCCGAGTGAGTCGAATTCCTCATCTTTATAGTCGCCAAAACTTTCAAGGGGTCTAGCCATCAACTCCGTGATTCTCTGGTATGCTTCAACGGTTTTCGGCTCCATAAGCTGTGTAATTAGCTTGAGTCATTTCATAGTTCTGCACATCGAATCCCAGTCAATTGGTTCTCGATTAGCCATTTTTTTCACAAACATTGGACCGGAAATCATCTATTTATACTCAAAAATCGAATATAATAAAGTGGAATTTATTCCACTGTCGCCTGACGCCGGTCTGCGCGAGCTGAACGGATGGAAAGTATTTAGTCACGGACGGTCCGTGACTAAATCCGTGAATAATTCAAAAAACGGACAGGTCCGTGACTAAGGCGGTCAAAGGCGGCCCTGACACCTCGTCTGCCGCGCGTCTAACTTCGTAATTTACGACGGATTATCCGTGACTAGGTCCGTGACTACGCCTTAATATAAAATCAACACTTAGCTGATTTTTCATTCCGCATTCCTTTCAAACCGGCCAAAACCCTAAACCCTACCTCTTTCTCCCTAACTCTTCTACACTCCACCGATCTCAACTCCAACTCTGCCTTCAACCGTTCGCTGCCACCGTTCGCTGCCACCGTTCGCTGCCGCCGTTCGCTGCCACCGTTCGCTGCCGCCTTTCGCCGCCGCCGTTCGCTGCCACCGTCTTCTGCCACTGTCGGCCGCCTCCTTCCTTTTTCATAAAGGTTATGTATTCTAAATTTGATTTACCTTTAATTCTTATTTTTAGTATTTGATTTTTATTTTAAAAATGCATGTTATGATAAGTGTGTTCCCATTATTCTCAAATTGTTTAATATGATTTAGTTAATATGCTCAAATTGATTTATGTATATGTAATTTGATTTTAGTTAGTATCTCAAATTGATGCATGTGGAGTAATATGATTTCAAAATATAATTTCATTTAGTTTATAATATTGCTTTAATTTTAGAATTGAAATGTAATTTAGTTTTCGAAATACTTGTTTTCTGTACATGTTATTAAATTCATTTTTGAATGCATGTTATTAATTAATATTAGAAGCACACATTTTTTTGAAATACATGTTAAGCACACGTTTTTTCGAAATACATGTTAATATGTGCAGTTTATTACATGTTCTATATGCTCAAGATAACATGATTTAGTTTGTATATATGTTTAATTGGCATGCCTTTATTTGTTGTGTATAAGTTTAATTACATGTTTTATATGCTCAATATAATTGGCATGATTCAGTTTATTACATGTTCTATATGCTCAATATAACATGATTTAGTTTGTATATATGTTTAATTGGCATGCCTATATTGGTTGTGTATAAGTTTAATTAATATGTATGTCTACATAAGACTTCCTTATAAGTTAAACATGCATGATTAAACATTATCTTTTTTAATTTCGGACTTATGAATTAAAGAACATGAGTTAGTTTAATTAATATGTATGCCTAATTACATTATATTCCCAAATAATTAAAGAAATACCCCCTCGTGTTAAACCTCCAAAAACGTTTAACATGTTAATTATAAAATATTAAGTTAGACATGAAAAAACATTTTTCTCAAATTTAAAATAGATTATACTATGAAAAAACACTGTTTAATAAATAAACTGTTTTAATTAAAAAGTTTTCCCGAAGTAATTAAAAAAAATACCCCCTCATGTCAAACTTCCAAAAAAGTTTAACATGTTAATAATTATAAAATATTAAGTTAGACATTAAAAAACAGTTTTGTCAAATTTAATATAAAATATACACTATGAAAAAACACTGTTTAATAAATAAAACGTTTTAATTAAAAAGTTTTCCCGAAGTAATTAAAAAAAATACCCCCTCATGTCAAACTTCCAAAAAAGTTTAACATGTTAATAATTATAAAATAATAAGTTAGACATTAAAAAACAGTTTTCTCAAATTTAATATAAAATATAGACTATCAAAAAACACTGTTTAATAAATATAGCCGTTTTAATTAAAAAGTTTCCCGAAGTAATTAAACAAAATACCCCCTCATGTCAAACTTCCAAAAAAGTTTAACATGTTAATAATTGTAAAATGTTGAGGTAGACATAAAAAACTGTTTTATAAAAAACTGTTTTATAAAAAACTGTTTTATAAAAACCTGTTTTATAAAAACCTGTTTTATAAAAACCTGTTTTATAAAAACCTGTTTTATAAAAAACTGTTTTATAAAAAACTGTTTTAAAAAAACTGTTTTTTAAAAACTGCCTTTATTTAAATCAAAATTTGATCTTCTATTATATTTACACAATTATTTGAAAATGTAAATTAATACTCCTCATTAATCAATTATTTTAGATGAGCAATGAACAATCCACATCCCGTGCTCGCCCGAACTATGCGCCCTTAACCCAAGCCGAGCGCAACAATGAAGATTCGGAATGGGTGACACCTCACATGGTTGCTAAGTAAGCAACTATGAACTTTATATAATGTCAAATAATTTTATCTAATGCCAAATAATCTAACTATAAAAAAATATTAATTTTTTGAAGCGATCAAGATGTGCTCAACCAAATCAAAATCATAATTGGTGGACACTTTCTTGGCAACTCGGCGACTTACACGGATGTTGATCCTAAGGTCCGTGACCTTTGGTGGAACTTGTTCAAGGTAAAAAAATCAATTTTTCGTCATTGATGTAACCTAAAATTTGACAAATGATAAGTTAATTTATTTTTTTAATAAAGGCCCGGTTTCGCTGGACTGAAGAACAAGGCCCCGCTATTCTAAGGGCGTACAATGCCAGAGTTTCAAACTGGCTTCGCCCCACTTTTAGGCGTGCCCGAGCCAGTGGGGTAAGGCCTCAATGGTGTTCGGATGAGGTATGGGAAAACCTCGTCCGCCACTGGTCTTCGGATCCGACTTTCTTGGCTAGAAGCGAAGCCGGGAAGAAAAATCGGATGTCCGAGAAGGCATTGACGACACAATGGCACGGAGGCCGCGAACCCCAGAGTAAACATAAAGAAGCTCTTGTAAGTCTTATTCAAATAAACCTACACCATTTTAACCTTTTATTTTTTTACATTTATTTAAACCTTATTCAAATATGTATGTTACTTAATGTTTGACTTCGTTATTGTTTGGAAGGCTACGTAAACTTTACCACTATAAATAAGCAATACTTTATAAGTTATATAGTAGTGAATTGTTTGTGAAGTGCATGCTTATAGTCTAAATTTATCTATTGATAAATTGGCATAGACTTCTAGATACTTTTGTGGATCCATAGTGACTTACTAAGCGTAAAGCTTATCAGGTTTCTTTCTTCGCATGTACAGATACTAAGGGTAAGTCCAAGGCCTAGGAAGATGATGAGGAAGTGGAACGCGTGCAAAGATGAGTTAACGGGAACGACCTTGGCGGCTTCTAGCTAGTTATTATTTTATTTCAGTATTTCAATTGTTACAATAAAGATATTATTATTACTTAATTTATTTGAGGATTTGAAATTGAATAAATTCTTGGATCCAGGTGGTTATCACAATTGCTGATGATAACTAGATTTTTATTGACTTTTTATTTAGAGTTATATTTTAGTTATATTTGAGATTTTATCAGGGTTGTTTCTTAAACAAACGACCGTTATATTGCAATTTTTTAAAGTAATAAGTATATGTAACGTTTCCTTTAACATTGAGAGGGGCGTTACATAAAATAACATAGTAGTATTTTAAATTGTGTTCAACTGCTTGCAACGGTTCCTATATTCAGACATATTTCAGACATAGGGAGGAAGACAATATATCTTCATCATTATGACATTTAAATAAAAGAAAACAATTCATATATTCACTAGTTTATGTTCTTGAATTAATGTCTACATTTTCAAGTGTCTTTAAGGATTACCTTGTATTGAATTCCTTGTAATCCAATTACCCAGGCATAGGGGGACAATATCAATCCAGAAAGTGAACTGACACGATCCTTAAACAATCCAAGTACTCGATAATCACCCCTTCATCAACCTCAACATTTAATTCCTTAAATGATGCAAATGCTTATCTAATATAACAAATAAATCATACTTTTGCGCTACAACATTTAATTAATTCGTAGCATCTGTGTGACATACTTATTGGTTGGGACCTGCATCAAACCGTGTTGTTATTTATGGTTCAAATTCAATACCCAATCATATCCATTAATTACAATGAGTTAAAATTTTATAAAAACATCATACAAAAGTTTCCTATATGTATAATATGAACACTGTCAAAAGCATCACGATAAAAAACTTGTTACATATCCCTTTAATTATTATTTAGTTATACTCGACTCAAGAAATAACAATATACTCCCTCCGTTCCACATATCATTTTGTAAAAAATGATTCACAAGTTTGGCTAAACATAAAGCTAAACCTTGATAAATTTTCTCTGTTAGTGAGAACAACTAACAAAACGATGTGCATATCTAGAATTGGATAAAGTTCTACTGAATTGCAAACATTGATATCAGATCTAATAATGATAATAAGTTGATAGTCAAAATTAGAGAATAAGATGATATTGTTTCAACCAAGAAAAGTAAAATTGAAAATCATTTCGGGGCGTATAAAGTAACAAAAAACAAATCTACTCCAGTTCAATATTATAAGGCTCTAAGTTTAAATCCAATAAAATTACTACAATAATACACATCAAATTTTATAATTTTTTTAAATAAAGGAAGACCCGGCCTTTACACAATTTGCCCCATCATCATCTAAAGAAAACTCCAACTCAATATAATCAAATCAAATCTCTTACCATAAGATCACAACTCCTGTCACTATAAAATATAAAATTATGTATTTACAGTGCCCGTTTGGTGACCCTTTTTTCGGCTTATCAGCCAACTTTTTCACCAAACACATAACTTTTGATTTCGCGCGCTGAATTTTATAATAAGCAGAAAAAGTAAGGTTGGAGTTACATTCTGGCTTTATTGGCTGAAGTTACTGTAGAGGATCATTTTAGCTATTTTTCATATAATTTTTTTATTAATTTATTAATAACAAATATTTTAAATATAATTTTTTCATGATTCAGTAGAATCAGCCAATACAACCACTTCAGCCAGAATTTCATAAATTTGAGCAGAATCCGCCAATTCAGCCACTTTTAGTGTTACCAAACGGGCTCACAGTCAATATATATGAAGTTCGATTTTGTTATTTAAAATTGAGATATTAACTAATTTATCACAATAGTGAACAATAAACACTTGTGCTTTCATAAAGAATGCTTAAAATGAATTTCTAACTTTTTGGAACATATACTCCCTCTTTCCTATAATAAAACAAACATTTGAATTTGATGCGAGAAAATGAATAAATTTATTATTTTACAGTTTTAACATCCAAAGAGTAATTAATATGACTATACAATAAGTGAAATGATAGATAAAATGACGAAGTGAGAAATTAAAATGTCTTTGGAATTTTTATTGAGCACTGTGTGAACTATGCCCAAATATCAACAGTCGAATATTCTAAGAATAATAGGAAGAATTTAAACAGTAAAAGAGAAATCTCACCAATAACGTATACCGTGTATATATAATGATGAATCAATGAAGAATAATTACACGATACTCGAACGAATAAGCTTGAGAAAGAATTTAGGAAAATTTGAATCCCTAATTGAAATTTCAGAAAACTACAAGTTACTACTACGTAATTGAATAGAAATGCTAAGTTAGTAATTGTATCTGAAAGTTTTTCTAATTTAAGTTTACCTACCTGAGTAGTGAGCCAAAAAGAGTGAAACCGCAAATTTTTTCATACTTCCAGGTGCGGCAGACGGTTGACAGCAGCTGGTGGTGGGTTGTGGGGGTGAGGCGGACGCTGGAAGCTGGTGCAGAATAGTTGTTGAAGAAGGTTGGTTGTGTCCATCAATGTCGAAGCCGAACATGAATGCTTAAATCACCAGAGGATAATTCCCTTTTGGTCATATTGGATTGCTACGAGCTTCTGTCTCCATTGGACGAATTTCTTCGTGTATGTATTCAAGCCTGCAGACTAACAGAAGGAGTAGAAATTGTGCTCAATGATGCAAACGCATAACCCTTATTGGAACACCCCTTCCTTATTATCAAAGTGAGAATGAGAAGAGGGGAGCTCTCACGCACATGGGATTTCGGCTTCCAGTTCAAAATCGAAAATTTGTATCCCCTACACGGGCGACCTGCGGACACGAATGCCGAAAAATTTAGCTGGTCTCAAAAGACAATTTTGTCCCTCCTTTTTTTTTATTTCGGCCACGCAAAATTGAAAATTGACTGTTGAATGATCTTAAAGGTGAGAACTGTTCAGTCTGATAAAGAATTCGGTGCTGCTTGATTTCGGGTGATGCTTCGAAATCTTAGATCTCGGTACTGATGGATCTCGGACTACCGAAATTTTAGATTTCGGGTGCTGAGCCAAATTGTAAATCTCGGATCTGATTTCGAAATACCTGATCTCAGGCTGGGCTTCGAGATACTAATTTCGGGTGGCCTTCCCAATGAAGATTTCGGATATGAGAACACTTTAAATCTCGGGTCAATGAAATACAAATCTCGGATGTGCTGTGCAATCTTTACGATTTCGGCAACAAATGATTTCGGGAAACAAGCTATCGAAATTTCTGATTTCGGGTGCACGAAATCTTTTAGACACTCCAAATCTTCAGTTTCTCAAAGTAAGGATTTCGGTACTGCGAGAATTTAGTAACCGAATCTAACTGGGATTCTTCTTCCGTGTGTTTCCTTGTAGCAGCAGCCTTAAAAAATTAGTAAATTACCAAGAACAAGTCCAAAATTAATTCAACCAAAAATTGTGATTTTGATCAAATAAATTCCAGAAAAATTCGAAGAATCTAACGAACAGAATTACGCCGTTGCTCTGATACCAATTGTGTGAACTATGCCCAGATTTCAACAGTCGAATAATCTAAGAATAATAGGAAGAATTTAAACAGTAAAAGAGAAAACTCACCAATAACGTATACCGTGTATATATAATGATGAATCAATGAAGAATAATTACACGAAACTCGAACGAATAAGCTTGAGAGAGAATTTAAGAAATTTTGAATCCCTAACTGAAATTTCAGAAAACTACAAGTTACTACTATGTAATTGAATACAAATGCTAAACTAGTAATTGTATCTTAAAGTTTTTCTAATTTAAGTTTACCTACCTGAGTAGAGAGCCAGAGAGAGTGAAATCACAAATTTTTTCATGCTTCCGGGTGCGACAGACGATTGACAGCAGCTGGTGGTGGGTTGTGGGGGTGAGACGGATGCTGGAAGCTTGTGCAGAATCGCTATTGAAGAAGGTTGGTTGTGTCCATCGATGTCGAAGCCAAACATGAATGCTTAAATCACCGAAGGATAATTCCCTTTTGGTCAAATTGGATTGCTACGAGCTTCTGTCTCCATTGGACGAATTTCTTCGTGTATGTATTCAAGCGAGGGTTACAGCTTACAGGATATGGGACTAATTTTGAAATAAAGAAAAAAGTAAAATATTAAAACTGAAGAGAGGAAAGTCAGAGAATGAAAGACCCATACTTATTGGACATAAATGAAATGCGGTATTAAAAAGGGAATCATTCGGTTAATCACCACAAAATATAAATCCATTGAAAAATCCTTAAATGGGGATCTACCTTTCAAGTGGTACAAATACATTGAATAGATATTTACCAGTTTTCCAGTTCAGATCATACTTAAATAGATCAAAGCAAAAAAATTAAATCAAATTAAAAAATCCTCAATCAAGGAACTACCTTTCAAATAGTAAAAACATATTGAATAAAATACATAACTAACGACGAACCCAATTTATATTAGACTTAAACAGGCTAGACAAAAAATAAGTAGACACAAAAAATCCAATTAAACAGTTATATCTAATTATTTGTGATTTTTACTTATCTTTATCTTGAACTAATTCAATTATAACTGAATTAATTTTTTTCTTTGCCAATTTAATACAAAATTTTATTAATCCACATAAAATAAGTATATTGTATTTCATATTCATACACTATTTTTCAAATGATAAAAATAAAAAATGTAGCAGGGGTTTATTTCATGGTGTAACTCACATACATTAAGATGTAACTCGCGTATATTAAGATGTAACTCGCGTACAATAAGATGTAACTCGCGCAGAAGAAGATGTAACTTCATGATATATTATCAAATGTAACTTCAAAATAATTTGTTGAAATTACATAAGCAATATTAGTCTCATTTGATAGATCATGAAAAATAAAAAAAATTGATATAAAATTTATAAAAATCGGATATCAAATAAAAAAGTTATTATAATTTTTAACAATAAAACAAATAAAAAATAATGGATGCTGCGTCGTTTTGGGATCGAGCGCACCATCCTCATGGTGCGCCGATCCCAGGATATAAATTGCCATTCAAGCGAGGGTTACAGGATGTCGGACTAATTTTGAAATAAAGAAAAAAGTAAAAGATTAAAACTGAAGAGAGGAAAGTCAGAGAATGAAAGACCCATACTTATTGGACATAAATGAAATACGGTATTAAGAAGGAACCATTCGGGTAATTACCACAAAATATAAATCCATTGAAAAATCCTTAAATGGGGATCTACCTTTCAAGTGGTACAAATACATTGAATAGATATTTACCGGTCTACCAGTTCAGATCATACTTAAATAGACCAGAGCAAAAAAATTAAATCAAATTAAAAAATCCTTAATCAAAGAACTACCTTTCAAATAGTAAAAACATATTGAATAAAATACATAACTACCGACCAACCCAATTTATATTAGACTTAAACAGGCTAGACAAAAAATAAGTAGACACAAAAAGACCAATTAATCAATCATTTACCTTTTACCCTCTTTGAAATAAAATTTAACTTTTTATTAAAAAAAGTTCACATACATGTTTATTAGCTTTGATCTTGCCTCTAATAACGGATTATCTTCTATAGTATTTTAGAAAATATTCTATATAAGGGGAAAGATCAAAGCTCATAAACATATATGTACACAATTGTAGGTCAAATTGCACATGCATGTGATAGACAATTTGGTGACTTTGACATTGACTTATAAATTTACTTATAACCTCCGATATTGACGGTGTGGGAAGAAAGTTATGCTACACAAGCAAACGGGAAAGAAATTATAGTTTGACTACCCAAATAGCTTACGTTCGGGAAGGTATGTCTCTTCAACAACTAATTTCCTGGAGTTATAAGGATCTCAATGAACATCAAATCTTGCATAATACGGAGTAAGGAGCCAAGGGCAACTTGGGATTGTGGGAAGGTTTGCGGAATATGAGCATAAATTAAGCAAATGGTATTCCATAAAGAGAAATTGCACTTTTGATCCCTCAACTAATCATTATATTGAAATGTCAAACTCGTGTTTCTGAGATTGTAAATGTTACCGACATATCTGTCCATTAGGATTTAGGAGGAGGGAGCCATACATATATAATGCTGACTTCTCACAACATGAATAGATAACGACAACGTCGACAAGTAAAGTTATAGCTGCTATTACATGGACTGAGTACACACGACGAAACAAAAAATGTTTCAATTGGTTGCTTATTTCTTTCTTTTCCAATTCAGCCTACCTTAGTGCTTCTTTCCAACCCAAAAAAGGGCTGAACAGGTAGGCACCCAAACAAATATAACCTACAATATAATTCATGATCAATAAGCTATACACTATGGTGGTAACTGGTAACCAAACTGTTTAACAGAAGAGTGAAAGCCTGCAGACTAACAGAAGGAGTAGAAATTGTGCTCAATGATGCAAACGCATAACCCTTATTGGAACACCCCTTCCTTATTATCAAAGTGAGAATGAGAAGAGGGGAGCTCTCACGCACATGGGATTTCGGCTTCCAGTTCAAAATCGAAAATTCGTATCCCCTGCACGGGCGACCTGCGGACACGAATGCCGGAAAATTTAGCTGGTCTCAAAAGACAATTTTGTCCCTCCTTTTTTTTATTTCGGCCACGCAAAATTGAAAATTGACTGTTGAATGAACTTAAAGGTGAGAACTGTTCAGTCTGATAAAGAATTCGGTGCTGCTTGATTTCGGGTGATGCTTCGAAATCTTAGATCTCGGTACTGATGGATCTCGGACTACCGAAATTTTAGATTTCGGGTGCTGAGCCAAATTGTAAATCTCGGATCTGATTCCGAAATACCTGATCTCAGGCTGGGCTTCGAGATACTAATTTCGGGTGGCCTTCCCAATGAAGATTTCGGATATGAGAACACTTTAAATCTCGGGTCAATGAAATACAAATCTCGGATGTGTTGTGCAATCTTTACGATTTCGGCAACAAATGATTTCGGGCAACAAGCTATCGAAATTTCTGATTTCGGGTGCACGAAATCTTTTAGACACTCCAAATCTTCAGTTTCTCAAAGTAAGGATTTCGGTACTGCGAGAATTTAGTAACCGAATCTAACTGGGATTCTTCTTCCGTGTGTTTCCTTGTAGCAGCAGCCTTCAAAAATTAGTAAATTACCAAGAACAAGTCCAAAATTAATTCAACCAAAAATTGTGATTTTGATCAAATTAATTCCAGAAAAATTCGAAGAATCTAACGAACAGAATTACGCCGTTGCTCTGATCCCAATTGTGTGAACTATGCCCAGATTTCAACAGTCGAATAATCTAAAAACAATAGGAAGAATTTAAACAGTAAAAGAGAAAACTCACCAATAACGTATACCGTGTATATATAATGATGAATCAATGAACAATAATTACACGAAACTCGAACGAATGAGCTTGAGAGAGAATTTAAGAAATTTTGAATCCCTAACTGAAATTTCAGAAAACTACAAGTTACTACTATGTAATTGAATAGAAATGCTAAATTAGTAATTGTATCTTAAAGTTTTTCTAATTTAAGTTTACCTACCTGAGTAGAGAGCCAGAAAAAGTGAAATCACAAATTTTTTCATGCTTCCGGGTGCGACAGACGATTGACAGCAGCTGGTGGTGGGTTGTGGGGGTGAGGCGGATGCTGGAAGCTTGTGCAGAATCGCTATTGAAGAAGGTTGGTTGTGTCCATCGATGTCGAAGCCAAACATGAATGCTTAAATCACCGAAGGATAATTCCCTTTTGGTCAAATTGGATTGCTACGAGCTTCTGTCTCCATTGGACGAATTTCTTCGTGTATGTATTCAAGTGAGGGTTACAGCTTACAGGATATGGGACTAATTTTGAAATAAAGAAAAAAGTAAAATATTAAAACTGAAGAGAGGAAAGTTAGAGAATGAAAGACCCATACTTATTGGACATAAATGAAATGCGGTATTAAAAAGGGAATCATTCGGTTAATCACCACAAAATATAAATCCATTGAAAAATCCTTAAATGGGGATCTACCTTTCAAGTGGTACAAATACATTGAATAGATATTTACCGGTTTTCCAGTTCAGATCATACTTAAATAGATCAGAGCAAAAAAATTAAATCAAATTAAAAAATCCTCAATCAAGGAACTACCTTTCAAATAGTAAAAACATATTGAATAAAATACATAACTACCGACGAACCCAATTTATATTAGACTTAAATAGGCTAGACAAAAAATAAGTAGACACAAAAAATCCAATTAATTAAGCATTTACCTTTGACCCTCTTTGAAATAAAATTTAATTTTTTATAAAAAAAAGTTCACATACATGTTTATGAGCTTTGATCTTGTCTCTAATAACGGATTATCTTCTATAGTATTTTAGAAAATATTCTATATAAGGGGAAAGATCAAAGCTCATAAACATATATGTACACAATTGTAGGTCAAATTGCACATGCATGTGATAGACAATCAATTGGTATCAGAGCCGATCGAGAGCCGATCAGAAGAACGCCTGCAGAAGACTCTGTTTTTCTTTACGTTGTTCTTTCTGTCGATTTTTCACTCTGTAATCTTGTTTCTTGTTAAAAAGTTGTAAAAGTTACACCCTTAGAATTGTCGTTTCAAAGCGATCAAGGGGTATACTTCAGATTTCGTTTTTCGCAAATTCTGTACTTGAGATATTTCGAATAGGCTTGTCGACATCTAGGTTTTAAGCAGGTTCTGCCAGGTATTTCGAGCTGAAAACTTTACCTGAGGATCTTGACATCCTACTCTACGAGAAACTACATTCAGATTTTGCTTATCTGATTTTTACAGATTGCAGGATTTCGACATTGAGGATTTCGACATCTATATCTCGAGATCAAAGATTTCGAGTTTAAGGTTTCGACATCTGGTCTCGACATTTGATTTCTCGAAATAAGATTTCGAGTTTTAACTTCTCGACATCTCAAATCTCGAGATCTTCTTCTCGAAATTTGAAATCTCGCGATCCTTAATCTCGACATCCCAATCTCGACCTCAAATCTCGAAACCGGGCCTCCTTTATCGAAATCTCAGATCTCGATATTCAGATCTCGACATCTGATTTTTCGACATTCTGCCTCTGAAAATCTTTTGATCAATTATCTCGAACGGTCAGTTTTATACAGCAATGGCCTCAGAATTCAATGCACAAGGGAACAGCAGTACTCCGTCCAATCTCAGGAAAGGAGAATACCAAATGTGGAGGAATCGATTCCTTAATTTCCTTGAGCACAAAGAGAACTCCGCTGCGATGCTTGAATCGTTGCTTGAAGGACCAGCTGAACTCATGATTTCAGTTGGAGGTGATCCAGAAAACAACCCTCCTATTCTTCCAGAAATAAGAAGGAAAGTGGCATCTGAATATACGGAAGCTGACAGGCTCAGGCTTCGAGGGGATCTCATGGCCAAAACGTACCTCCTTCAAGCAATCCCTAACGAAGTATACGTTCTCATCGATAGCATGCAAACAGCTAAGGAAATGTGGGATGAGATAGAGAAACTGCTCCAAGGCACAAGCATTAGACTTAAGACCAAGAAGACTACAATTCTTATTGCTTATGACTCCTTCAAAGCAGGCCCGTGAGAACCTTTGAACGAGACTTACAACAGACTCGTCCAACTGGTCAATGAACTTAGAAAAATCAAAGTATTCAGGTCCAACTTGGAACTGAATATTAGATTTCTATCCAGCCTGCATCCTGCATGGGAAAAGACAGTGAAGGATGTTAGATCTCGCATTGACTTGGATGAAATTGACCTCTGCACTCTATATGAACATCTGAAGCAATTTGTCAATGAGGTTGCTTGTGCCGAGGATCATCACACCACAAATCCCCTAGCTCTTGTGATGGAAGCTCAGCCCAGAAGGACAACCACACCACTGAAGAAGAAAAAGAAGAAGGTGGTGGTTGAATCAGACGATGATGAAAGTGATGATGACAAATCTGATCTGGAGGCTGAGCTTGCAGACTTACAGTAGAAAATGGCACTGCTTGCCAAGAGATTTGCAAAGAAGAACAGCTCCTCCAACAAGCTGAGAACCTCCTCACCTGACTACAAACAGAAGAACCATGAACAAGGATCTTCTAGAAAGGCGCCATCAGCTGAAGATGCTCCAAAATGCTACAATTGTGGAAAGGCTGGCAATGTCATCAAAGACTGTCGCCTCCCAAAGAAGAAGGATGCAAACTTCTACAAGCAGAAGATGCTGTGGAATAAGCAGAAAATGCTGATGGTGCAGAAAGAAGAAGAAACTTCTGCAATGATTGCTGAGAATGATAACTGGGCAGAAGATACTTCTGATGAGGAGGAGGAAGAAGAAAACTATGCCTTGATGGCACGAGTGGAGGAAGATGAAAGAAAGGGTGATGCTGCGATCCCCGAAAGTGAATGCTCAACAAGCTCTGTAAGTACCTCTCAGACTCCTTTAAATAATCAAATATAGTCCTTACTTGAGAAGGACAACCTAATTAAAGAACTAAAGGAGAGACTAGACAATAATCACAAGGTACTGAAACAGAATCTAGCCCAAAAGTCTTCTCTAAGTGTTCAACTTGAAATTGCGAAAGATCAGGTCAAAAAGGTGTCCTCAGATTTTGAAAGTTTTGAACTTAAGATAGCTGAATTAACTAGGAAATTTGAGGATAGTGAACGGGAAAAAAGCACAGCAAAGGCTGAATGCGATTTTTTGCATAATAAGAGAAGAACACTTTTAAACAAAGTAAGAGAACTAGAGGATCTAGCTGCTAAAAGAGGTCAGTCTGAACAGACAATTTTTCTTAATCGAATAAAGGATGACCGATTTTACAATCCTAGAATAGGACTGGGCATAAAAAACCCATGTAATCTAAAGAAAGTTAATTGTCTTCAAATCTATAACAAAGATTACATGGGACTAGGGTTTGGTGAGAAAATGTATTTTTGAAGTGATGAAGAAAACGCTGAAGCAGAAGAAGAGAAGAGAAAGAACCCAAAATCTGCGATTTCTTGTGATTATCCCTCTGTTAATGAAAAACAACTTTCACAAGAAAAATCTACTTCCTGCTTTAGTGAATGCCTTGACCCTTATGCAAAAGATATTCCACACATAGGACATCCTCAAGATCCACCCCCAAGAGTAGGTATCTCTAAAACTGGAGAGGAACCTTGTATTTTTCCTATGGCTCAAAAACTCAAAAACCTCCAGAAAACTCTTGATAACGAGAGAGAGAGAGATTTGAAACTGAAAAGAGAGGTTTTGAAAGCAACTGGCAAGAACTTCTTCAAAAGTTCAATGAATTAAGTGAGCAGTATCATGCTAAAACAGCCCCTTCTACTTCTAAGTCTGACAGTTCACACACCTCACCTGAGAAAACCAAGGTTTTAAAAGGTTCGTCCACACATCTCTCTTCTCCTTTGTTTACAGGAAATGAAGTGAAGAAGGAAGGAGAAGAGAAGAGTGAGTGGAGGAAAAAGAGGAAGGAAATCGCAGAAGGGAAAAAGAAAGTTTTTGAGAATAGTGCCAGTCCTAGATCTAGTTCTATTTTTTATTCTAAAGTTAATTGTAATTCTGTCTCTACAAAACAAACTTCTAGTAGTTCAGTCTTGAGTCCCAAGCTAAATATTTATGAGACTTCTTCTAGACATCGTTCTATTCATAATTCAAGTATTGCTTATGGTTATTCTGTTCCAGACCCCCATAATTATGAATGTGATGTGAATGTTGTTAAAGCAAAGCCTCACAGAAAGCTCAAACCAAAAAGAGAAACCGAGAACAGAATTTCTAAGGGAATATTTTGTATACCTGATATGAAATATGATCTTCGAGTTCATTCAAGGAAACATCTTAATCGACTTTCTAAAGAGGAGATTTTTAAAACCAAACTTAAGAAACAACCATTCAATCACAAAGCGCGTGTCTACTCTCCTCCCAAAGCTAAAACTGAAAGGTGGGTCCCCAAGATAAGACCCACCAAAACTGAAACGAAAAGGTGGGTCCCCAAGATGAGACCTACCAAACTTGAAACGGATAGGTGGGCCCCCAATCGCAGACCCACCAAAACTGAAACAGAAAGGTGGGTCCCCAAATTCAGACCCATCAAAACTAAAACGGAAAGGTGGGTTCACAAAACCAGACCCACCAAAATGGGAACTGCTAAGTGGGCTCCAAAAACCAGACCCACTGCCAAAGTAGATCTGGCTATTGGAGAGTCCACAAGAGAAAGATCGTTTGTTGAAAAAGCTGTTGACCTTGGATCACAGCTAAAAGCAAGATTTAGAAAGGTGTTTTTTGTTAATAAGGAAGGACCCACTCCAAGATGGGTACCTAAACCTGTTTGATTGTTTTGCAGGGCGGTCATGTGTGTCACTTAGACTCAGGATGCTCAACCCACATGACCGGAATAAAACACCTATTGAGCAACTACACCAACTGCTACGGAGGCAATGTCAGATTCGGGAATGACGCCTCATCTCCTATTCTTGGGTATGGGGACGTCATCTGTGCCAGTGTCACTATAAAAGACTTTCATTTGTCAAAGGGCTCAAACACAACTTACTGAGCATAGGGCAATTCTGTGACAGCGGGATGGAAGTGAGGTTCTTTGCAAAACAATGTTGTGTTCTTGACAGCACAGGGAATACATTATTAACGTGTTACAGAACATCAAATCTGTACACTATTGATCTGAAAAGCGTCCAATCCACCACTTCCATCTGTCTGCTGTCCAAAGCTTCAACAGAACAGAACAACCTTTGGCACAGACGTCTCTCCCATCTGAACTTCAAGCACCTCTCAATCCTGTCCTCCAAGAAACTTGTCAAGGGGCTTCCTCTGCTAAAGTCTTCCGCTGAAAATCATTGTAGTGCCTACAAAATGGGCAAAATGACGCGAAGCTCCCACAAGTCGAAAACAGTACCATCATCTACACATCAGCTGCAGTTAATTCACATGGATCTGTGTGGACCTATGAGAGTCCAAAGCATCAACGGTCGCAAATACACTCTGGTGATCGTTGATGACTTCTCTAGGTACACATGGACAAAATTTCTCCGTTCAAAGGACGGGGCTGCAGAAAATATTATGACCTTTATCAGGACCATCCAGAAACTGCTACAGCACAGTGTTCGAATTGTAAGAACTGACAATGCCGAGTTCAAAAATCAAACTCTCACTGAGTTCTATGAATCTCTCGGTATCACTCAGCAATTTGCAACAGCTAAAACTCCCCAACAGAACGGAGTTGTTGAGAGAAAGAACAGAACCCTTGTTGAAGCAGCACGCACCATGTTAATCCAATCCAGACTGCCTCACTTCATGTGGGAAGAGGCAATCAATACTGCGTGCTTCACCCAGAACAGAACATCCATCCATAAACGCTTCGACAAGACTCCATATGAAATTCTCTTCAACAAAACTCCCGACATCTCTTTCTTCAAAGTTTTTGGCTGCAAGTGCTTCATACTAAATGATCGGACAGAGAGAAGTAAGCTGGACCCCAAAGCCAGAGAAGGCGTGTTTATTGGCTACTCACTGCAGTCCAAAGCTTACAGAGTCTATCTCAGAGACAAGCGCACTGTCATCGAGAGTGTAAATGTTACATTCTATGAAATGGCAGACTTCGCGATCGAACATCTACAGGCTGATCCATCACATGTTGTACCAGTAGCTTCTGATAAAGCTGAACCAAACACCGAACACGAAGATGTGATTTTCGATTCTCTTTTCAAAAACTTCTACGAGAACTCACAATCTCCACCTCCTCCATGCACACCAGCTTCAACATCAACTCCAACAGCAGAGATTCCGCTCCTCACAGGTCCAGACGATGTACCATCCACACCCTCAACCCCTCAATCCAATCTCAGAGGTGTGGATGATCACGGCTTTGCTACAAGTCCAGAATCATCTCCATTGCACACCACGGCTGCTTCAGAGCCTTCAAACTCCTATTAGGACTCGGATCAACCAATCATTACTCCAACTCCTCTAGCTCATGAGAGGAAGTGGACGAGAGCACATCCCGTTGATCAGATAATAGGTGACCCGAGTCAAGGTGTGCGCACAAGATCCGCAACGATGAATGAATGCCACTTCAAATGCTTCCTAAGCCAGTCAGAACCATCAAAGGTCTCTGATGCACTACTTGATCCAGATTGGGTGATTGCGATGCAAGATGAACTCAATCAGTTTGACAGACTGGATGTATGGTCACTGGTACCCAAGCCTCAGAGGAAGACTATCATTGGCACGAAGTGGGTATTCAAAAATAAAAGGGATGAAGAAGGAACAGTTGTAAGGAACAAGGCAAGTCTGGTCGCAAAGGGATATAATCAACAGGAAGGCATAGACTACGATGAAACGTTTGCGCCCGTAGCTAGAATTGAAGCAATCCGCCTCTTTCTTGCGTACGCGGTGCACAAGAACTTCACCGTCTTTCAGATGGACGTGAAAACAACTTTTCCAAATGGGACTTTAGAAGAAGAAGTCTATGTTGCTCAACCTGAAGGATTTGTAGATCCAAAATTCCCAGACCATGTATACAAGCTCAAGAAAGCTCTCTATGGGTTGAAACAAGCACCCAGAGCTTGGTACGATGCCTTGACCGAATTTTTGATTGATTTAGGTTTCTCAAAAGGAAAGATTGATACTACTCTGTTTATCAAGCGACAGAAATCTGACATCATTCTGATTCAGATCTATGTTGATGACATCATCTTTGCCTCTTCAAATCCGCGCCTATGCCAACATTTTGAGAAACTGATGAAAACCAAGTTCGAGATGAGCATGATGGGTGAACTTAACTTCTTCTTAGGCCTGCAAGTAAGACAACTCTCTGATGGCATTTTCATCAATCAGTCCAAATACATTCTGGATATGCTAAAGAGATTCAACATTGAAGGCAAATCTTCCATGACGACCCCCATGTCCCCAAACAATAAACTGGATTCAGATCCCTCCGGAAAGCCAGTTGATGCTACGAATTACAGGGCCATCATTAGATCTTTGCTATATCTCACGTCAAGCAGGCCTGACATTGTTTTCTCCACATGCTTATGTGCTCGCTTTCAAGCCAATCCGAAGGAATCTCATCTGACCGTTGTAAGACGAATTTTAAGATACCTTAAAGGCACGGTGAATCTAGGCCTTTGGTATCCCAAGCATTCAGGCTTTGATCTAGTCGGATACTCGGACGCTGATTTTGCTGGTTGCCGGATGGACCGCAAAAGTACATCGGGAGTTGTCCAATTCTTGGGCGAAAAGCTAGTCTGTTGGTCTTCCAAAAAGCAGAACTGTGTGTCAACATCTACAGCTGAGGCCGAATACGTCGCGGCTGCTAGTTGTTGTTCACAAATATTATGGATGAAGACTCAGCTCCAGGACTACGGTTACACATTCCGCCACATCCCAATCTACAGTGACTCTCAAAGCGTCATCGCCATCACAAGCAATCATGTTCACCACTCCCGCACCAAACACATTGATCTGCGCTATCATTTCATCAAGGATCACGTGGAGAAAGGAGACATAGATATGTACTTTGTAAGCTCAGAGCTTCAACTGGCTGACTTGTTTACTAAGGCATTGGATAAAAAAAAGATTCCAGATCCTGGTCTCCAAGTTGGGCATGTTGAACCTCGAGCCTGTTTAATTTTTGTCTCCACTGGTCTGAAAAGTGTGTGTGTGGGACTTGTAAAAAGTGTGTGTGAGTGTGATATGTAAATAGTGTGTGTGTGTTGCATGTGTTGAGGGGGAGAAAATCAGAAAAAGACCAAAAAATAGTGTGTGTGAGTTGCATGTGTTGAGGGGGAGAAAACCAGAAAAAGAACAAAAAATAGTGTGTGTGTGTTGCATTAGTACATATTGTTTGTTGCATCTTTTGGAGGGGAAAGAAAAATTTTCACTGATTGAGGGGGAGCTCTAATTTTTACTGGTATTGGGCCTCGAACATCTTTTTAAATGGGCATTTTTTGCTAGTCCATTCTTTCAGGCTCAACTATTTCGGAACAGGCCCAATATTCTCGCATATATAAGCCTCGCGAAAAACCCTTCCCTTCCCATTCTAATCTTTTCGCAAAAGCACGGACCTTTCGCTTCTCAGAGCTCCTGATCGTTTCTCCCTCATCTTCCTGAAATATTTCTCCTTCTCCCGTTTCTTTTTCACGACTACTTTCGGAGGTAGTTCTTCGTTCGAAATCATAATCATCAACATCAACATCTTCGTTCGAAATCACAACTTCAAATCTCGCAAATCGTTCGAATTTTCTCAAAATCAACAAGAAAAAGGGTTTAAGATAAATTGAAGGTCGAAATTGTATTGTATATCGTTTTTCGCATCTATTGATTATGTTTTTGCAGGTGGAAATCGACATTTCGAGATACATGATCTCGACATTCAAAATCTCCAGATCTCGAGTTCGTCGTTTCATCTTCGAGAGAGATCTCGAGATTTGCATCTCGACATCTTGATCTCGAGATTTGAATCTCGAAATCAAGATCTCGAGATTTGCATCTCGACATCTTGATCTCGAGATTTGAATCTCGAAATCAAGATCTCGAGATTTGAATCTCAAAATCATGATCTCGAGATTTGGATCTCGAGATTTGGACTTAAACTGTTTTTCAAAAATTCCACCTGCATAAATTGTCTGAAACCTGCAAACTCTTTCAATCTAATCTCAGATAAATCAAACCGATGAATTTCATATGCTGACCCCCTGCTTTTACAGTTTATAATGGCAGGAACAACTCAAACACAGATCGACGATGCCATCTACCCCAAGGGGAAATGGATCAAGGTGCTGGACAACAATTTCCAGCTAGACCTTACAGTTTTCAAGTGCCAGAACCCAGTGATTCCAGCAATAATGAAAGGTCACTATCTCTGGCCTGCACTTCACAACGCAAAACCAGTGCCAGAGATATACCTACAACAGTTTTGGGGTCACATGCATACGGAATCACCGAAGGATCGCTCAAAGATAAAGACAAAACTGAACGGCATGCGCGTGATTCTGACACCATCAACTCTACGTACTAAACTAGCGCTGCCAATCCACGACACGTATGATGCGCTGTCATCCATCCCCGATCTACTCAAAGATGTGGCATCTCTCGGCTACACCTCTCTACTGCCACAACTATCAAACTTCAACGGCGCATATCTCCATCATCCGTGGAAGAGCCTATTCGGGCTGGTGAACAAGTGCCTGTCGCCGAAGCATGCCGGATTTGACAAGTGCAACAAGCAGATCCTGCTCATCTTTCATGGCATTGCATTCAACAAGAACTACGACATGGCACAACTTTTCTTCTCAGAGCTAATGGACCCGGTCAAAGCGAAAGAGAAAAACAGACCAGGTACCATCCCATATGCAAGGTGGCTCGGACTGATTATCAGCGACTGCATGACAGAGCACTCTTCTATCCCGAGACGCAGTACTGATCCACACTACACCGCCCCGAAGCTGCAATACTTCAAAGCAGACAAGAACCCTGTCTTCGGTCTGCGGATCCCTGGGTTTCTGCTCCAACTAGTCAAATCATCAAATCCAACAGTTCAACAGTACAAAGAAGCCATTGAGAGAACTGTCCCTATGGTTCAGCAAAACCCAGTTGGACCTACCCCGGGGACAAAGCCGAGTGTAGGTAAGGGTCCAAAGAAAACCCAAAAGCCACAGAAACCAGTGGCCGGTTTTCCCAATGAAGGAAAGTCTGACGACTCTCTCGAGACGAGTCAGACGGCTGAGGGCACCGAAACAGACGCTGAAGAATCTGCCGATGAATCGTCAAGTGATGCCCAACAAAACACTGACGATGAGGCATCCGAGAGCGTGGGTACAGATAGCGAAGAGTCTGGCTCTGATGATGATGACGACAATGACAGTGAAGACGTTGAGCACACCTATGCTCTGATCCGAAAAGGAAAGCTGCCTGTCGAATCTCCAACGAAGAAGAAGATCACTGCTGAAGATGCAGCACCAATAATCGCAGGCAGACCCCAAGTCTTCACTATCAAAGAGCTGACCAAGCCAAGAGCCGATCCCAGCGAAACAAACTGCTCCAAGGATGACTACGATGAAGCATCTCATACTATAAAGAATTCCAAAGACGTCGTCATCCGGGAGAAAAGGGCCAAGATTAAAAATGACAAAGCTGCTAAGTCAAAGCCCCAGCCCCGCGTCAGAAAGAGCCTCATTGATAAGGCGGACGAGCACATATTTGCCGGCTGCGATCCCTTTATCCAGATAAGCCGAGCCGAATCCTTAAGTACAGGAGTCGATCTTTTCGGTTCCCGGGTAGAAGTCGCAGCATCTGGCTCAACTGCGCAAGCACAACCCTCACCTAGCCACTCGATAGCCTCTCAACAGGTTATCGTTTCAAAAACACGGGACTCAACCCCCTCACTGGTTCCTTCCGAATCAGTTGAGCGTACTATTGACCTATCGCCCGAGGTCAAAACCCCTTCTTCAATCACATCGAGTCTAGGTGTCACTTTTCCTACATTTTCTTCTTTTTCTAGGACACCTACACTATTCACTGCACATACAGGTGCACACACCCTTAAAGCAACAACCAGAGCGCAAGCTATGACGGTTGGAAGCCCTGCTACGCCCTCAATGATCCCATCATTGCACGTAGGCCACACATCAGCTATCTTCACTGATGCTGTGACAACAGTTACAACCCCCGTAACTGGACACCCAACCTTTGAAGACATCAACGTTATGCTCAATCGCTTCCTAGATTCCACCATTAAACCATGGGTGCAAGATGCAATGACCGCTCTAGCACAGGAATTTAGGACCACCCAAGCGGTTCAGTCTGAACAACCCCCACCCCAACCCTCACCCGAACCCTTCATCTCCCATACACAACCAGTACCCTCCACCCCTCTATCCCACCAATCCATCAACCAAATACCCATTCCCTCACATTCTCGGGGAACCCAGGATACTGAACTAGTATTCTCCCCACGCCTGACCACACCCTCCATTGATCTCTCCTCCTTACCCTTCGAAACCCTGGCATTGGCTTTGCTGGACAACCTTCTAAACATCCCTGAAGCCAAACTTACCCTCCACCAGCAAGCCATTCTCGAAGCCCTCCTTTCTTCCCCGGAGACCAAAAGCAAATTCAAGGAGAGTTCTCGTGGTCGCAAATGTTCCCATGAGGCCCCCGATGATTCGGATCCTCATGAGGGGGAGAACAAGCGCCCACGATCACTTGAGAAAACTGCTTTACCTAGCCAAAATCCACAGCCCATTCAACCAGAAACCTCTACCAACCAACAGCCACCACCCGCAGCCAAAATCTCTAGCCAGGTCGAGCTAGACTCAACATCCCGAGGCGAATCTCCTAGAGATACCAACCGAGGAGGGGATGGAAGTCCTGATGATGCTACCACTGGTACATCTTTTACATCATGCCATCAGTTAGAACCTAGTTCAAAGCTGATGACAACGGGAACTCCTAGTGAACCCGGTGTTTCGATTAACAGGCCTCTGTCTCCAAAAGGTCAACCTGCCACTACCGTTCTGTCGTCAGATGAAATGCATGATCAGCTAGAAGATATCATTATTCATGACAAATGGCCCAGACAGTGGACGAAGATGGATCAAATCATGCAGGATGAAGAGTGCGAAGATATGCAGATGAACTGGTTTCTACGAGAGCTAATCAACAAATGTGCTGAAGATATCATCAGGCTCGAGGACGATGAACGAAAGGAAGGGGAGAACTACAAGGAATCTCAGAAAACACTTGAATCTGTCGTCAGACAATCAGCGGGAAGACTTCCCAAGACAGAGAAACCTTGGGACAACGTTCGAATCAAAGCCCCCTTCCAAGAGGAAATCAGAGAGCGTATTTGGCGTAGACCAGACAAAGTCAAACCGTTGAATGAACTGAAGCTACGAGGCCTTACCCATCTCAAAGGAAAGCAGGCTGGAGGTCATCTACATATGTTGTTGCAAAGGTCAACCGGTACTCAAAGAGAGTTGATGGAACAAGACTTGAAGTCCAATATTCTCCCTATTCATCAAATTCTACAAGTGAAGGCCGAGGATTATCACGGAGTGACTTTTTATTCTTACAGGCTTCAACGCACTGACGGGAGTGAATTTACTTGCCAAGAAAATGATTTCATCATGCTTAAACCAGACGACATCTATCAAATGTTCATGGCTTATCGATACCTTCCAGTCAGGCAAAGCAAAACATACAGAGAAGGTCTTGCAGCAATCAAGAGATTCATGCTCAGACAAATCAGAGTGCACTCGTCACACGACCTACGGATGGCTATTGAGTGCAACTTGACAAAAACAAACCTTACAAAGCCAAGACTGTATGGTCCAGAATTCGAAGACTTCCCAGCTTACCACATCTTCTTTACACCGCCAGCAGTCACATATCTCAACCACAAGAACGAAAAACGCCTGATGGTGGTTAATGAAATTGAGAAATATTGTGATGGAACGCTGAAGATAATCAAAGAACAACTTCTAAAGATGAAGGCACAGCTAGAGGAAAATCTTCAGGAGGCATCGTCATACGTTCAAAAAGAACACTCTACAGTGGAGACCATTTTAAAAGCCATCGACGATCGCCTAGAAAAGAGAAATATGCTAAGGCAATACGAGCATGCACTGAATATGAGGAAGCACTATTTCAAGTCACAGAAGCAATAACAAAGTGGCACTTGATCACAAAGGGGGAGATTGTTGAAGATATTTTAATTGTGAATCAAGTTTGTCATAGATTAGCTTTATTATTATTCCTTGTATTAAATAAGTGCATGTATTAGATAGAATATGGGCCAAGTGTTAGGCCCATACAAACAGGCTAAAACCCTTTCATGCCTAACTTGAACCCCGCCTATAAAAAGGGAGCCGAGGGTTCAGGATTAGGTTAACTTTCGTACTTGTTCATTATAGCCTTATGCGCATATCTTTCTGTGTACGAGTTCACGGCCTATCAAAGAGGGTTTTACATTGATTCATTTGTGTTCATCTTTACGTTTAATCTTCTTTGCTAGACTGCTATTCATTGCTGTTACAGAAACAGGGACTATCAATATACCTCAAACTTTATATGAAAAGATATTTTAACACCATGGTCATGTATTATTTCTTTGAAAATGTTAATTTTTGGTGTTAATTTCATAATTTAAAATATTTTGGCATTCATCAAGATACAATTAACATTCTAAACCTCCATTGTAAAATAAATAATACTACCCCACTATATATAATTGCAACAAATTTAATTTGCTATTTTAAATTATGCAATTAACACCATATATTTACATTTTGAAAGAAGTAATATATGATCATGGTGATAAAATAACATTTTATATTAAGTTTGTGGTATTTTTATTACATATGAAAGTTTGGGGTATTTTAATATTTTTTCCCTAATATATATTATATATTAAATTATATTGTATGATAATATATTATATATATTAATATAAATATACACACATAAAACTGGCTCGCGAGCTAGCGAGCCTGAAATTAGTAGGCTCGTTTATGGCTCGACCGCTTAACGAGCCAGCTCGAGCTCGAGTTTGAGCGAAATCGATTCGAGCTTTGACCGAGCGGCTCACGAGTGGCTCGGCTATTTGCACCTCTAGGTTGGAGTAGAGGACAGTCAACATATATCCACTAATATTTTGTAGGTATTAATACTTTTCAAATAGAAAAAATTATTTTAAAAAAGGTAGATCCTAATTTAAGAACGTTTTATTTAGATTTATACTTTTTGTTGTAATCTATTTAAATCTGACTTGAATTGGTTTGGTCGACATATGTCTGTTTAATGTGTTTTTTAACGTGAAAGATAAATCCCTTGATTAAAAAATTTTTAATTGGATTTTTTTGACTAGTCTATTTAAGTTTGATCTGCTCTGTGGTTGTCTGTTGAATGTGTTATTACAACTTCAAAGGTAGTTCTTGATTAAAGATGTTTTTGATTGATTTTTTTTCCTAGTTTGTTAAAGTCTGATCTGAATTGGGTTGGACCATGGATGTCTATTCAATGTGTATTTTACGATTGTCAAAACTGGTTTAGTCTTTTATTGTTTAAACTAAACTGCAATTAGCATCATAAAAGCGATTCTATCATTATTTGTAATCCGCATTGAAGTGCTACTATGGAAGTATGTTCTGATTTGAAATTGAAACTAGTCTAATTAAAAAATCTCAAAAGCTACTCTACCATAACTTCTTAGCCATGTTAAAGTGCTCTGGAGTAGGGATGTCAAAAATACTCGGCCCGCAGTGACCCACCCTGGCCCGAGACATTTGGGGCGGGTCTGGCCCACCCCGTCTTGCAAATGGGGTGGGTCCGCCCCGCCCCGCCTATACGATGGGGCGGGTCTGGGTATTAGTATTGACCCTTGCCGCCCCGACCCGCCCGACCCGACCCGCTCAATATATAAGTATATACATACTTTTTCTTTAATTATATTACAAATATACTTCAACATACATATGTGTGTATACAATAAATCATAAATTCTCTGATCTTATAATATATCAATATATGATTGAGATGAACGACATAATATCAATGTCTTCTTTATATATAGCAATACATATATTCAAGTATTAACATAATTAAATAGATTAACTATTCTAATCTAAGTGATTTTTCCTTAACTTTTGAAATTTCTAGCGTATCGTGAATTTGATTTAATATATTAATTTTTAATAATCATTTAAAGATAAACTTTATGTAGATTTAATTGGTAACAACTTCTCACAAATAAAAATACATACTAGCTAATTAGGTTACGACGGGGCGGGTCATGGGTCAACAAGTTTGGACCTGTGCAGGTCATGGGGCGGGGCGGACCCGTCCCGTCAAGTTACAGGGCGAGTCTGGATCTTGCAGTACCCGCCCCGCTCCGACCCATTGCCATGCCTACTCTGGAGTCTTGCCTTTTCTACAGGTAACACTCCGAGTTGTTGATTCCGTGGCACAGCTCAACAAAGGGCACAAGGCTTCCCACACCGTCAATATTAAAGGTTATAAGTAAATTTAAAGTCATTAAATTGTCAATCACTTGTGCATATCTAATGTGAGCTATGAAACTACTATTGACTATATGAAGAACGTGCTCTGCTCCAATGGAACATATAGTAAATTTCTAATTTCTTATAGGATATTTCCTCTATGATCGATTGGAGTAGAGGGCGTTCAACATATATTCATTACTATATTTTTAAAAATAGTAAAAATTAATTTAAAAAAGGTAGATCCTAATTTAAGGATGTTTTGATTGGATTTATACTTTTTGTTCTAATCTACTTAAATTGGACTTGAGTTGATTTCTTCATTGTATTTTTTAACTTGAAAGATAAATTCTTTGATTATGGATTTTATTAATTGGATTTAATATTTTTTGTGTAGTCTATTTAAGTCTGATTTGCTCTCGGTTGAATGTGTTTTTTACAACTTCAAAGATTAAGGATGTTTCTAATCGAATTTATTTTTTTTGTCTGGTTTGTTAATGTCTGGTCTGAATTGGACTGGACAATGTGTATTTCAGTACTCTTAACTTTCAGTACTGTCCAATGTGTATTTTAGGCCTTAACCAAGTAATTCATTCTCTTCATAAGCCCACCAGACCTCGTCTATTATTTGCCTTTTACTAAGCGATATATTTAAAAACAACTTTAATCAATGGTCTACCTTTCAAGTGTAAAAACACATTGAATAGACATATCTACTTACCAAATCAGTTCATATCAAACTTAAATAGACTAGACCAAAAATATGAATCCATTAAAAATCCTTGATTGAGGATCTACCTTTCAAGTGGTACAAATACATTTGAATAGACCTTTACCTACCAATTCAAATCAGACTTAAATAGACTAGACCAAAAAATGAAATCAAATTTAAAAATCCTTAACCATGTATCTACCTTTCAAATAGTAAAAATACATTGAATAAAATACATAACTACCGACCAAACCAATTCAGATTAGACTTAAATAGACTAGATCAAAAAATAAATAGACAAAAAAGTCCAACTAATCAAGGATTCACCTTTTATCATCTTTAATGTATAAATAGGGATAACAAACTTTGAGTGTTTCCTCCGAATAATCTGAATGTTAGTCCAAAGCCAAAAAGGATGGATGTTAATCCAATACATTTAGTAAAACAATGCATAAGTTGCATTGAACCGGAAGTAAAAAGGGAAGAAGTTATATAGTAACTCTATTATTGAGAGAAAAGTAACCTGAACTAAGATCATTTCCTACTTCATTGAGATTTGTTTATTGGTTGCCATGATTACAAACACTGAACAGACTAAAACAATATCATTACTCACATCAAATACTCAAATTTGAGATGTAGAAAAAAATGCATAAAGTTAGTTTGAAAAGGGAGAAAGACATGTGTTCAAATTCATGCATAGCACCTATTCAAAGATATATATAAAAAACTATTTTCATCCTTTAAAAATTAACACAGATTCTCTAATGCAATATTTGGAGTGTTTTTGTTAGGCAGTGTTTCGGTTCCGGTCGTTTTAGGCTTAAAAGTGTCCATTTTGTGTCTAGCGAGTCAAGTTACTTTGTATGAGGTGATTGACTCTATGTCTATTCGTAGGGCTTGCGATTGAATCTGTAATAATTGTATGGAGATTGTCTTGTATATTTTGATATTTTTGAAACTCACATTAATAGGAATTAAATAACATTTATATCTAATAATTTGATTATGTATATTAGTAGAAATTCGTGATCAAAGTAAGATATGTGAACAGTGCAAAAATTACAATGTTGCAACAATTAAAGAACAAATGAAGTATATAGATAGAAGTATATGAAAATAATTTGATAGTGTAGTATTCAGATCAGTTCACTTCTTAAAATCATTTGAGAAAAAGATCAAATAAGATCTTCTATCATTTTCAGTCCATCACTTAAACTCATGTACTAAAAAGTATCATATAAGTATGTTTTTTTTTTGAAAAATTGATCAATTTGACCAATTATTCAGTTTTTTGACCTGTAATGGTAGGTTTTTATATTAAAAACTCTAAAAAATGTTAAAATTTGAAGAAATATAAATAATTTTTTTGAAAATTTTCATATTGTCAAAGTCAATATTTTTGAAATTTTGATGTTACTTGCATATTCTACATCTATTTAAAAGTTTCTTACATTTTATATTTGATATTTTTACATTTTCACTTTGTTTTTCTGATTTTTTATTTTAGCGTTTTGAAATTATTTATCTATTTTTACATGAAACAATGACAAGAATATTACTCCCAGCTTTTAATTAGACAAAAATATGACTCAACTTCTATTTAGGCAAAAAAGAGACCGTATTAAAATGGAATAACTAAAATGCCCTTCATCTAACTGCGCAGCTCTTCTTTCAGACACTGTTGCGATCGTTACCCTTCATATCACTCATATGCCACCACTTCCATTTCACGGTGAATCCGCTACAATTTCCGCTAGATCGACAACTAGCTCCGGTGAATCTTCCACGAGCTTTGCTGGATTGAAAACCATATCTTGAAGGCGATGAACAATTGAATCGGCAGCGCGGCAATTGGAGTTTGATTTCCCTCTTCAACGTACGGCTAGCGGCTAGGGTTTGTTGGGCTGCAGTGATGGTGGCTTGCAGTTGGAGTTTAGCAATGATTCGCAAATGGCGATATCACCAAGCACACACAAGGCCACGAGTCTCTCTCATTAGTTGTTTCCCTTCCTTTATTAGCCTCCTCTGTATTTGATCTCTGTGGTAACATTTGCTGCTAATCAACTGTTGCTTAACACCAAAAAGATCTTTAATTCCACATGATAAAGATTCAAAAGTTGCCCTGTTTAACTGTTTTTCTCTCTTCTCATTAAAATAATGTTGGCCGTTTACTTTTCTGCTAATAACAAATCTTCTTCTTCCTCTTTCTGTTTTGATGTTCAGGCTTGGAGACTGATTTTTTATTGTAAATTGGTGTAATTGGACAAAAAATTGGGATGGTGATCTAGAGCAGTAGTAATTGAGACGGTGGTCACTTGAGCGGTAATAACTGGAACGGTGGTCGCTGGAATGATAGTAACGAGGACGGTGGTCACTAGAGTGATAGTAACTGGGACGGTGGTCACTAGAGTGATAGTAAATGGGATGATGATCATTGGAGCGGAAGTACGTAGGACGACGGTGGTCACTAGAGTGATAGTAACTAAAAACAAGATCGCTGGAGTGGTAGTAACTGGGATGGTGGTCACTGAAACGGTGGTCACTGAAATGGTAGTAACTGAGACGGTGGTCACTGGAGCAGTATTAAATGGAACTGTAGTCACTGGAGCGCGGTAGCAATTAAGTCTATTTTCACACAAATTTTAGTGTAATAATTTAAATATTTAGACCCCTATGGTCACCGGGTCGGTGGTCACTGGAGCGGCAATAACTACTAACTAGGACGATGGTCACTGGAATGGTAATAACTGAGACGTTAGTCATTGGAGCAGTAGTAACTGCAATATTCTCTACACAAATTTTGGTATAATAGTTTAAATATTTAAGACTCTTATGTTTCCATATCCAAATATGTATCTTGAGAAATATGGAGTAATATTAAAATCGAAACATTAATTTTTAGAAATTTGAAATTCGGAATGTTACGTGGTGTATTGATGGTGCACCGATAAGCATTTGCAAATTGCAATGTGACGGCATAAAGAATATCCACTTATCCTGATGCAGACTTACGAAGGGTAATTTAGAGAACTATGTGTTTATTAGTCATACTTTTGGAAACTAAAAAATAAGGTCACTTTTTTGTCTATTATCTCTTTTGAGAAAAGGACAGATAAGGCCTCAAACTTACAAAAAAAATGTCAAATAAGGCCTTATATAGGAGGTTCAGTCCGGTCAACGACATTTGGGACGGTTCCCAGTGGAATTTTTCGATTAAATTTGTGCACATCTTATTCATTAAATCTAGTTTACTCATACCAAATTTCAGCTAAAACTTCAACCGGGAAGGCATTCAAATAAATTCTTGAAGATAACTGCGCTTTTAACTGCGCACTTATCTTCAAGAATTTATTTGAATGCCTTCCCGATTGTAGTTTTAGCTGAAACTTGATATTAGTAAACTAGACTTAATGAATAAGATGCTCAAAAAGTTCCATTGAAAACTTCCACTGGGAACTGCCCCAAATAACGTCGGCCAGACAGAACCTCCTATATAATGCCTTATTTGACATTTTTTTGTAAGTTCGAGATCCTATGTGACTCTTTTCCCTAACTCTTTTTTAGTAATATTCATGTCAAAACCCCTTTTTACATTTATGCTATTTTTATATTATCATTACATTATTATTCAAATTTATATGAATAATAATAATATCATTACGTTTTAAAATTATTTATCTATTTTTCAGATTTATCAATACTTCTAATGAATTTTTTCATAATAACCTGTTATAGCATATCAAAATGGTTTAATTGATTGTATTTAAAATTTAGCGTGTTTATATATGATTCTTTTTTTTAACAGAAGAGCTTTAATGATATATTAACAGAAGTGTCTATTTAACACTTTTCCCAAGTCCCAACTCATTTATCCACTTACAAATTTGCAAGTATCTTTGTCATTTTCCAATGATAAAAAAATATTTATTTCCCAAGACAAATACATCAGGGTTGAATCTGACCCACTCGCACAAGGAAGATCAAGAATAAACCATAAAGAAAACATCAAAACTGCCGGTTTTATAATACAGTAAGATTAACCAATTGTACGACAAATATTTCGTCCCGCCGTGGTAAGTGAAGTCCGGTGGCGTCCAAAGAGTGATTGGTTGACCTCTGCAGCAAACGGAATACCAAATTGGAGTAGGCTGACCAAATAAGGGCTCTAATTCCCTAAAGCAAGCACCCTAATCGGACTCCCTCTATTACTGCTGGAGTGATTTTTTTTTAATCTACACATAGGGATTAGAACGACAGCTGACAGTACAGAAGGAAACGGAAAAATGGCGCAAATTCCAAATCTTGACAATGCTCCCATTAATCTCACTTCCATAAGGTGCATATATCGGTTTGCTTCTCCTACTTGTTTTTTATTCTACTCCTTTTCTGTATATTGGTGATAAATTGTTGGTCTTTTGGTGGTATACAGAGATCAATCGCAGAAGGAGCTCATAACGATTTTGAAGAACGTAAGTAATAACGATTTTTATCATATTGACTCATTTGTGCTGCTTTGCACTGATGCATTGCCTAATTTTTGAGTTCCCTCGCAGTTTATGGTGATGGTAATGATTTTTTGTCACTTTTGGAATGCCCCTTTTAAAATGTAATCTTTGATGGAAAATGACAGATTCGAGGGCAGAAGTGTTTAGTTATTGATCCGAAGCTCAGTGGTTCACTCTCACTTATTGTGCAGAGTTCGATACTCAAGGCAAGATTCTTTAGCTCAGCCTGCCATTCTTGTTTCTAAGTAGTCTGGAGCTATATGTATTATTAACCGGAATATATTTGGTATTTCAGTAATTTGTAGTATGTGGATGGGAGAAAAGTAAAATCTTCTTCTCAAGTTCTGAAGATCCTTTTTTCCGTTGTTGCATTTACCATAAAAAATGGGTTTGTTATATCTTAATTTCAATCTTGATTTTCGGCAACTTTAAACAGGAACTGGGAGCTGAATTGAGGCATCTTACAAGTGAACCAGTCCAAACGGATTGTACTAAAGTTGTTTATCTCATTCGAGCTCAGCTTGACTTAATGAAGAACATTTGCTCTCACATTCATAATGATATTTCTAAGGGCATTCAAAGAGAGTATTTTTTGTATTTTGTTCCTCGCCGTGCAGTTGTATGTGAGAAGGTTTGCCCCCCTGTCCCATGCAGCTTTGGAAGTACTTTATGCTTCTCAAGATGAGATATTGTTCTTCATAGTTTGTTTCTAACTTTGTGTGCGACATAGATACTTGAGGAAGAGAAAGTACATCACTTGTTAACCATAGGCGAGTATCCCTTGTATCTACTCCCACTGGATGATGATGTTTTGTCTTTTGAGATCGATACAGCGTACAGAGTACGTCTGCTCTTTATCTTTTCTTTTGGTTTCACAGTATTTTATGCATTTTAAGGCATGCATATAAATGTGGTTGCATTTTACTTGACAGGAATTCGCAGTTGATGGAGACACTACCTCTCTTTGGCATATAGCAAAAGCCATTCACAAGCTTGAGGTTTTTCTCTAAGAAATTCATCCGCCTTTGGCATATAAACAAGGATGAATATAAAAATAAAGCAGGTTTGGCAAGATCACTTTTTATTCACTTTTTTACTCATTTATCTTAATTGAAAAAATGCAGTGTTCCTTCGGTGTGATACCAAATGTCAGGGCAAAAGGGAAAGCATCTGTTCGTGTTGCTGACATTTTAAATAGGATGCAAGATGAAGAACCAGTGAACATAACTGATGTATTTAGAGCTTGAAGCCTTTTTAAGAACATCGTATCTCAGTGACTCATACACCATAAACTGTGTTTTTAATATATTAATTATTCACATGCAGGCTGTTGCGCCGGATATCAACACTCTCATCCTTATTGATAGAGAGGTATCCTCTTCCTTAACAAAAAGTAATGTGTTCATCTATTGCAATTTCACATACAACCTAACAACCATAACAATTTTAGCATCTTTATGGCAGACTTCCGTTTCTTTTGTAAAAAGTTGTATATACATGTAATATGAAGGAATAATGTGGAACAATGTTTGAGTGTCCTAAAGCACAAAGATGGAATGACAAATCTGTTGTAGTAATAGAAACTGAGCAGATGGAAGAATATTGAGATATCATAAACTTTGGTTAATTGATATTGAAAGAGAGTACAGGGTATTTATAAGCTGACAGCTCAACTAACTAAACCAAAGCCACAACAATTAGAACAAACTTATAACCGACTCTAACAGTCTATCTAACATCCCCCCCTCAAAGTTAGGGTGATTGAGCAGTAAAATCAATCACACTAAGTTTGTTCTTGAGTTCTAGAAATCTGGATGAAGATAGAGGCTTGGTCAATATATCAGCCAGTTGATGATGAGCTGGGACGTGAAAGACGTCAAGCTGCTTCAGATGCACCTTTTCTCTTACAAAAAAGAGATCAATTTCCAAATGCTTAATTCTGGAGAGTAAAACTGGATTATGAGCAAGCTGAACAGTACTCAGATTATCACAGTACACTCTAGGAATAGTGAATGGAACTTGAAGTTCTTTCAGTAGGAATTGAATCCATAAAAGCTCAGCTGTAGTGTCTGCAAGGCTCCTGTACTCTGCTTCTGTTGATGATCTTGCCACACGAACTTGTTTTCTAGACCACCAAGAGATAATGTTTGATCCAAGGAAGATGCAAGACCCAGATGTTGACTTTCTGTCTGTGTGATCTGATGCCCAATCTGCATCACAGAAAGCTGAAATAGGAAGAGGCATGACTGACAAGGGAAGAGGTTTAATAATGATTCCATGAGTAATTGTGCCAGAAAGATAGCGTAGGATGTGTTTTACTGCCTGCCAGTGTTCTTGTAGTGGTGTCCCCATAAATTGACAAACTTTGTTAACAACAAAGCAAATTTTAGGTCTAGTTAGTGTAGCATATTGTAGAACACCAACTATAGATCTATAATATGAGGGATTTGGTAGATAGTCACTTCCTTCATTGGTGAGTTTACAAGTGCTGATCATAGGAGTTTTGACTCCTTTAGACTGAAGCATGCCAGTTTGACTTAAGAGATCTCTTATGTACTTGCCCTGAGAGAGATGTAAACTTCCATCAGGTAGTCTATTGGCTTCTATTCCCAAGAAGAAGTCTAGATCTCCAAGATTTTTAAGAGAAAAGGATGAATCAAGCTTCTGTATGATCTGAGCAATGACAGTAGAGTTATTTCCATTAACTAGGATATCATCAACATATATCAATATATAGATCTGAATACCAGCTGATAGAAAATACAGCAAAGAAGGATCACATTTGCTTTGCTTGAACCCAATATTATAAAGAACTGTGGTGAGTTTAAGAAACCAAGCTCTTGGGGTTTGTTTCAGGCCATAGAGAGACTTATGAAGCTTACAGACCAAGGAGGTGTCATTGACTTGAAAACCTGGAGGCTGCACCATGTATACCTCTTCATCAAGAACTCCATTTAAGAAGGCATTATTGACATCAAGTTGCTGAATAGGCCAGTGATTAGATACAACAATGGTGAGAAGAATTCTGATGGTAATGGGCTTAACCACTGGAGAGAAGGTTTCTCCAAAATCAAAGCCAAATCTTTGATGAAACCCTTTGGCCACCAGTCTGGCCTTATATTTATTCAGAGAGCCATCTGCATTTTCCTTGACTCTGTAGACCCACTTACACCCAATAGCTTGCTTGTCTGGGGGTAAGGGAACAAGGGTCCAAGTGTTGTTGGCTAACAAGGCATCATATTCAGTTTTCATTGCCTCAAACCATTGAGGTGAAGAGAGAGCTTGCTTAACTGACTTGGGCTCAGTATGAGCTAATAGTAGTGTGGGATTAAGTCTAGGTTTAACTATGCCAGACTTGGCTCTAGTTCTCATAGGATGAATGTTGGTCAGAGGAACAAGAGGAATTGTAGAAGGAGAAGATGAAGAGGACTCATTATGAAGTGAGGGTACATCTGGAGAAGAAGGCTGTGAAAAAGAGTCAGGGTTCTCATGATGTAGAGAGGCAGATTGAGATATATCAGGATTATGAAAAACAGGTTGTGATGGATTAGATGAGGCTGAAGAAGATAATTGAGTTGAAGAGGAAGATGATGAGGTGGTTAAAGGAAGTTGATGATGTTGAGGAATAATGGTTAGGGGTGCAGAAATGGAAGTTGGAACAGGTGATTGCTTAGAATCAGTGAAAAGTGTATTGTAAGGAAATTGGGATTCATTAAAGATAACATCTCGAGAGAGATATATCTTTCCAGAGGATGATAGGCATTTATAGCCTTTATGATTTGAGGAGTAGCCTAGAAACACACATTCTTCAGAATGAAAATCCAATTTATGTTTGTTATATGGACGGATGAAAGGAAAACAAGAGCAACCTAACACTTTTAGAAAGGAGTAATCAGGGATAGAGCCATATAGTTTGAAATAGGGGCTGAAATTGGAAATAGATTTAGAGGGTGTTCTGTTGATGAGGTGGACAGAGGTGGCAAATGCAGCATCCCAGAATTTAAGAGGTAGAGAGGAATGAGCAAGAAGAGATAGACCTTTTTCAACAATGGTGCGGTGTTTGCGCTCAACAACACCATTTTGATGGTGTGTGTGTGGGCAAATAATTCTGTGATTGATCCCTTTTTCAGAAAGCATGTGTGTAAAGGCTCTAAATTCACCCCCCCCAATCAGATTGAATAGATTTGATGGAAACAGAGAATTGATTAAGAGTGTATTGATAAAAGTGAGTAAAGGCTTGAAGTGCATCAGATTTTCTTTTGAGAAAGTATATCCATGTGTATCTGGTGTATGCATCTATAAATGAGATATAGTATGTATAGCCATCAAAGGATGTGATAGGGGCAGGTCCCCACAGATCAGTAAACACAAGTTCAAAAGGAGAATTAAAAACAGTAGTAGAAGAGAATGATGGTAATCTGTGAGCTTTACCAAGACAACATGCTGAACAAAACTCAACAGTGTTTTTATTTATATAAGGAATATTACATTGCTGGAGAATAGTTTTCAAGGCCTCAAAATGAGGATGGCCTAACCTTAAATGCCACAGATTACATGCTTGAGAAACATTACAAGATTTGAGATTATTACAAGAAGACAAAACAGAACTAGACATTGGTGAAACAATAGTGGACTGAACTGGTGAAACAGACTGGTGAAGACCAAGAGCTGGAATTGACTCAAACTTGTAAAGACCATCTTCTCCAAGGGAACCATGTAAAAGAACCTGTTTAGAAACCTGAGATTTCACAAAGCAATCATAAGGATGAAATTCAAAGAAGACATTATTGTCTTTGGCAAACTGACTGACACTAAGAAGATTTTTAGTAATAGAAGGAACATGAAGAATATGATTAAGAGACAGATATAGAGATGATTGATAAGGTGAAGGAAAAGTAGAAAAACCTATAGACTTAATGTCCACACCTTGACCATTGCCCATAAAGAGCTTGTCAGTAGTAGCAAGAGTCTCACTGTGTTGAAGGTTGAGGGGATCAGCAGTAACATGATGTGTAGCACCAGAATCAGGAAACCAAGTTTGAGCTTGTGGTGGGGGTCCAAGGACAGAAGGAGTAGCACAGGCCCAAGCAGCACTTGGTGAGGGATTATATGGCTGTTGATTCCAGGTGATTTGGTTTTGTGGATGCAAGTTGGAGTATGGTGAATGTGGATTAGTAGGGCTGGATCTAGGAAAGTTTGAGGCATTAGGATTGAAGTTGTGTGAAGGTGGCCTTTGTGAAGATGAAGTGAATGAAGGATTTGAGTAGTGTGAGTACTGAGATTGCTGGTTCCATTGGTTAGAGGAAGGAGGAGTATTGTAGGCTGGATTATAGCGATGGTATCAGATCAATGCATGATGACCAGTTTTCCCGCAAACTTGGCAAACTATAGAATTTCTTCCACCAGAGCGACCACGACCTCTTCCAAAGTGTCCACGACCTCTACCTCTATAGGAATGATTGTCAGGATTATTAAACTGAGCTACCTGAACAGAAGCATTATCTGAAGAAGTTTGAGAAGCTTGATGAGTGACTTGAGGAGATATTTCCAGGCGAGCAACATTAGCAGAGAATAGAGTTTGTTGCGAGGAATCTCGAAGTTTTTGCAGTCGCATTTCTTTGGCAGACAGTAGGGATTCAACTTCAGATAAAGTTGGAGGATCTAGAACACTTCGCGAAGAGATGGATGATGCAAGAGATTCGTATTCTTCAGGAAGACCTTCAAGGATTACATTAATGTGATCCTTGGAGGAAATAGGCTCTCCAATAGCACTGAGGTTATCTGCGATAGTTTGAATACGAAGAAGATAATCTGAGATTGATCTTTCACCTTTTGTTGTGTTGTATAATTCCGACTTCAGTTGCCTTGCTTTTGCTAAGATATGTGATTGAAAATGTTTGTTGATTTCAGTCCAAAGTTGGTGCGAATGCTTACAATGAATGACGCGAGCGTGAAACGGCTCAGATAATGACGCAAGGAGCCACGAAAACAACAACTGGTCTTGTTGTTCCCAGGTGATGTACGCATCATTCTCGATTCCATTTGTTTCATCATCGCGACTGGCAAAACGATCTGGAATAACAGGTTTGACAAGAAACCGAAATAGTTTGTGTGCTCGTACAACTGATTCGACGTGATGTTTCCAAAAAAGAATGTTGTTAGAATCAAGTTTTACAGGAAGAGGATGCGTGAAGGTGACTGGAGATACAGAAGCTCCAGTTGAGGTAGAAGAATTGGATGAGGTGGTTTCCGTCGTGATCGCCATGAATGGATCGAGCGAAGCTCTGATACCATAATAGAAACTGAGCAGATGGAAGAATATTGAGATATCATAAACTTTGGTTAATTGATATTGAAAGAGAGTACAGGGTATTTATAAGCTGACAGCTCAACTAACTAAACCAAAGCCACAACAATTAGAACAAACTTATAACCGACTCTAACAGTCTATCTAACATGTAGTAATTCTAAAACTCAAACCCTATTGCAGGTGGACATGGTTACTCCTATGTGTTCCCAGCTAACATATGAAGGGCTAATGGATGAGGTAAAAACACTATTTGAAATTACTATGGACTACTATTCTGATAGTGGAATAGTTTAGTACACTTTTAGGGGCATTATAAGCTGTCTCTTATTGGTGTCTTCCAGTTTCTTGGTATCAATAATGGTGCCGTGGAGGTAGATTCTTCTATAATGGGTGTTCAGCAGGAAGGAAAGAAAGTAAAGGTTCCTTTAAATTCTAGGTAGTCCTTCTTTCATATCTTAATGGTTAAAGAACTTTTATATTCAATTGATATCGCTTTACACTTTCCCGGGATGAAACTGGGTTTACTGGATTCACTAACTTCTCTGAGAGCTAGCAAGCATTTTTAGCTCTTAGGACTTCTTTATTGTATTTATGCTGTGAGAATTGTCAATAATCAATGCTGTCTTGCAAGTTTCACTCATGAGTGTGGTCTGCACTGTAAAAAATCATCCGTTCTTACCTCTTTATATGATGCAAGCTATATAGGCATTATACATGTTAAGCTCTTTGACTTGTTGACCTAGTATGCTCTTGCAGTGACAAGCTATTCAAAGAGATACGTGATCAGAACTTTGAAGTTGTCGTCCAGGTTGATCTGTCATTTTCAGCTATGTTTTCAATATTTAGGCCATTTGGACATCCTTTCCTTGTCATCTTCGTTATGTGTTATTTTTCTTTGTTCTGAATTAGCATCATATCTTCCTTCCTTACTTTTTGGTCCTCTAATTGCCATTTACAGTGCAAATGCAGGTTTTACGTCAAAGAGCAACATCCATGAAACAAGATTACAATGAGATGCAGACAACTGTAATTCCATTTTATTTTTAGTTGTGCATCGAATTTGTTCGCTTCTATACTTGATTAGACCTACATAAATGTTGCCAAGACTTCTGTAGTCATTTTTGTTCAAGAAACTATGTTAATTTGTCCACTTAAAATGGATTTAAGAGAGAATGCTTATTTTCATTTTTATGTTAACATGATGTTCGAGGATGCAGCTTTGGTGATATTCTCTTGTTAGGAGCTCCAAGTCGACTAATGCAATATTTTTACATTTTTTGCTTATGTTGCCTGTATTCAACAGTGAAAGAGATTCTAAAACTAAATATATTATATTGTAAAGCATTGCATATTAATTAGTTTTGTATTTTATGCAGAATCAAACTGTTTCAGAATTGAAAGATTTTGTTAAAAAACTCAACTCATTGCCTGAAATGACAGTAAGTTATATATTCTCCGTACGAAGTATTTGTTTTGGAATATTGCAAAAAAAATGATACTGATTTATATATCTCTCCTTTTCAGAGGCATATACATCTTGCTCAGCATTTGAATAAATTTACATCTAAACCTGCATTTCTTGGGCGGCTAGATATGGAACATACTATCGTGGAGTCTGAAAGTTATGATATGTGAGTTAGTTTTACCTTCCATTATGTTATTGGTTGGGAACAGGCCCCATCTGTTCATGACTTCAAACAGTGATGCATATAGTTTTGTAATTCATCATCATCATCATCATCATCATCACCCCAGTGTCACAAAGGCTCTCACCTTCGGTGGGTAGAGGGGGGTCAGATGTACGCAGTCTTACCCTTGTACTAAAGCACAAAGAGACTGTTTCCGGATGACCCATAGTGAATAAATGCATAGTTTTTCTGAGTAAGGTCGCCTAGCGCCTACTTTTTTACAACTATGCTCGCGCATCGTTTGGAATGTTGTGCTTGGCGTAATGGTTAAGTGTACTTATTATTCCCTTAATTACACATTCAATCCTTGGTGAAGCCTAATGCGAATAAGGTTTATGTTGCATACATTGGGATCTTCTTCATACTCTACTCATACCAGGAGTCTTGTGCACTGAATATGACACTTTTGCTTGAAAAAAATATTGGTTGTGAAGCTAGAACTTGTCTTATTATCAAGACTAAGCATATTGAAAGAAAATACCTATCTCCAACCTTACTTAGTTCAACAATTTGATTGTCACGTTGGCCGAAACACTACTTTAAGCACTAGTATATTTAACTATGAATTAATTAAAAAAATTAAAAAGTTGATACTTTGAGACGAAAAATTGCAACACTTTACATAAAATGATATGTTTTTGTACAATAGTAAAAATTATGATCAAAGTAAGATATGTAATAGTGCAAAAGTCAAAGTGTTGCAATTAAAAAATTAGGGAGATATTTTTTTCTACATTCTAATGTAGTTTCGCTTCTCTTATGTAAGTTATTGAATCATGTTCCATTTTTTCTGTCAGTTGATTCATCTTTTTATTTTTTGAAAAAAATTGAAACACATTTTTATTTGCCACTAGAAGCATTTTAGTAACATGGAATATGTGACAGTTAGATGACCAATGTGAGACATCCTTGTGACCTCATTTATATCATTTAACATCCAAGTTCTATACATGTGTCTAAATATTAGTTGAAGATAAAGTGAAAGCTAATGCTGCATGTGGATACAGATGCTTTGAGTACATTGAAGAGATGATCCATAAACAAGAACCTCTTTTGAATGTTCTACGCCTTCTCATATTATTTTCAATAACAAATTCTGGATTGCCAAAGAAGAGTTATGACTACTTGAGGCAAGTGGAATATAAGTGACATATTTTCTGCACTCTAGTTTATAGCTCTTTAACTCTGTTGTTGGATAACATTGAAAAGTTCGCAAATATGTATGAGTCCTGTCTTTGTTTAGGCGCGAGCTTCTTCACAGCTATGGTTTTGAGCATATTGCTACCTTGAACAATTTAGAAAAAGCGGGACTTTTCAGGAAGCAGGTATGTTGCACTACTCTATCTGATATATTACTAGTTGCATCACATAGTGAATTTGACATGCGATCTTCCTTTTAGGAGTCAAAAAGCAACTGGATTACTATTAAACGAGCTCTCCAGCTAGTTGTTGAAGATACCGACACTGCCAAGTATGTATACTTTTCCATGAGGAGTCTACTCTTGCTGATCAACTTCTCTCTGACTTCAGAAACTGTTTTTGCTCTCAGATGTGTTTTGCATCCATTGCAAGTGATTGTTGTTGCTTTTAGCTGTATATTTTATTCTGCTGCTTTACATGCTTAATTAAAATAAATGCTGCCACACACAGTACTTCATAGGTTAACTTATGTAAAGATATTGATCTTCTGAACAACTGTCGAAGTGTACTTTTTGAAGCTTTTAAGGGCTTCTATTTATCCTCACTGCAATTTTGATGCATCTTCTGTCTTCTTATCTAGAAGGTAAAAGGAAATCCGGTGTGTTCGTATTTTGAATGAATTACATGCAGAGAAAAGCTTCCAAACTTTTGAGCCGAATGTTTGTCATCTCATCTGCCAATTAGGATCATAGGATGATTAGTGTTTTGAGCTGAGATTAACGGATGAAAATGATTCTTAATGAGTCATTCGTGTATTTATCTTAACATGTTTTTAATCTGAATATTTTTTATTCATAATATACTCCCATATTTATTTGTTTCTGATCCTTAATTATTATAGTTGAATGATCCTTTTTATCTGATCCTTAATATTGTTTGCATAATGCAGCCCCAGAGATATTTCTTATGTCTTTTCTGGATACGCACCTCTCAGCATTCGCCTGGTTCAGCATGCAATTCGATCTGGATGGTAAACTTTTTTCTCTGAAAAGTACTTGGAGATCGTACACTGTATCCTGTATATAATTGTCGTAATAACTGATGATGAATGAATCCGGGTAGTAAGTGGTTTAAGAATTTTAATCTGCATAGCGATCATACGTATATACAAGTGTTTTTATTTAAAATTGATGGAAGTAGTTTATGGGGTACAAACTTGGGAGTACTTTTGTGCAGTTTTTATTTAAAATTGATGGTAAGTAATTGAGAGACACTCAGACACCTACTCTCTTGAAGTAGATCCGGTTTAATGATACACGGAGTACTTTTGTGCAATATATATATTACAGGCGTCCCATTGAAGAGATATTAAGATTGCTGCCAGGGCCACATTCCGATAGCAAGAGGGTAAGCCTTTTTTACTTTCATATTTTTCATTTATGTTTGACTTTTTTATATCCAGTTATCAGAACTCTGTTCTGGATCTTATCATTTTTATTAGATAGTGTGACCGCAATACAACACAAGTCTAAAATGTGTTTGCATTAACTGTCTTCACAGAGTGGGTTTGCAAGCAGTCCATCCTTCGACAGTCTACCAGGGTCCATACATAGCTCCGACAAGTAAGGCCTATGCAATACTCTGAACTATGTCCACATATGTTTTGGCATATCCTTACTGGATCATCTAGACGCATGAATTTGTATTAATTTTTAACAACTGTGTTTCAATCATTTCCATCATTTGCAATGGAGCCAAAGATTCACTATTTTTTGGCTTGGGAATGTGATGGAATAAAGCAAAATGACTCACTAAATTGTCTGCGCTTCTTTGTTATGAAGCAGCAGTCAGTCCGTGCAATTTTCGACGCGATTTTCAACTTGGGTCATCCGAAAATAGTGTCTCCCTGCTTTTGTACAGGGGTAAGGCTCCGTACATCTGACCCCCCTCCATTATAGGTGGGAGCCTTTACGGCACTGGGGTAATAATGATGGTGATGATGGTGAACAACTATGTTTCAATGTGCTGTTCATCATGGGTACAAACCTTTGTTTAACTTTACAAGGAGAAAAAAAGATGTGAAGTAAATCTAATAGTTGGATATTGTGAAAGTAGCTAGCCGCTCTAGTTTTATTGAAAGGAAATTTTAGTTGACACTTGACATGGGAAATTAACATGATTACCCAATGCAGCATACTGCTTGCTTAAAGAAAGAACATTTTAAGTGGAATGATATCTATGGCAGTCAAAACCTTCTCTTGTCTTTAGTTATTTTGATTATTGTGGAGTGTTTCATACCTTTTTAACTCATATTACCTTTTGATCACTTCTTTCTTTATTTGAGGCATATGATTTAAGACCAGGTTCTCGGTCTTTGGTTTCTACGGTTGTGCAGCAATGGATATTGTTCTCATTCTATTGGTAATAATTTTTGCGACACTTTTTGATATTTCAGAGTTGTCGATGGAAGGCGCTCATTAGTGCTTGTTGTTTTTATTGGTGGGGTGACCTTTGCCGAAATTAATGCTCTTCGATTTTTGAGCTCGCAGGTAGTTTTGTTACTTATTCCATGAATCAACTAAATTCACTTGTGATTTCTTTACCTTTTAATGCATTTCAAATTTAATAGTCCTAGTTATTTTAGGAGTGAGTTCTTAAGCAGGACTAAAAGATAACACATATCTTGACATATGACCATCATTATTGATGTTCATATAATAAGTAGACTCGTTCACTTTGAAAACTCAGGAGAACAAGGGTTGTAGGTTGAGTCAAAGCAAGACTGGGTATGGAGTGCAAGTTTAGTTGAGCTTAGAAATAATGATATCAGTGAGATTACTTTAGATGGTAAGGGGATATTGGTTAGTGTTTCGTTACTTTAGATGTATCCCATAGAACCAGAAAAGGCGGATAAAATGAAAGACTACGTTAAGATTGGGTATATGAAGTGCAAGTTTAGTGGAGGTAAGAAATACTGGAAACAATGAGATTACTTTAGATGGTAAGGGGATATTGGTTAGTGTTTCGTGACATGGGCTTCTTAATTCAGGACGGTGAGCTAGATAGAGATGTATCTCGTAGAATCAAAAAAGGCGGATGAAACGGAAGACTGCATTAAGATTTCTATGTAGTCATGATATGCTGACTAGACTAACAGTAAGTTTTATCAGACAATAATTATGTCTGCATTACTGTATGATGTAGAGTGAAGCAATGTCACATTCAAAAAATGAGTGTGGCTGAGATGCACATATTGCGGTTGATGTGTGGACATATTAGAAAAGGATGTTTGAGGAGTGCAACAATCAGACTAAAGGTGGAAGTAGCACCTATTGAATATAAGATGCGAGAGTTTCGATTGTGGTGGTTTGTGCATGTGCGTGGATGGTCGAGTGATGAACTTTTTAGATGAGTTGTGAGATGGAGAGAAGACACTAGGAGGAGAGGGAGAGGAAGATCCAAACGAATGTGAGTTAGAGGGTAAGGAATGATACGATACTTCTTAAGTTCGATGAGAGCATCACTTTGGAGAGAGCAAAGTGGAGAGAGAAAATACGTGTGGAGGAATGATCTCATTTTTTCCTCTCATCTTTTTTTATGTTTTATCATCTTTATCTTTTTACCCTTTTTATGTTATCTTTTTTAAACTTCACTTAATCTTTTCTTTTTTATCATCAAAACGGTTTTCCATTAAAATAGAGCAAACACGCAACACCAAATCGAGACAGATATTACAGATCCGATCGTAAGCCCTAGAATAGACTTAGAGTCAGTCACCCATACAAAGCAACCTGACTCGCTAGACACAAAACGGGCAAGAAAAAGTCTAAAACGATCGAAAATAAAACACTGCCTATCAAGGTCACATGTATTTGTGTCTCACACTTTTTGGACTTATAATTATGGATATCCTTTACTTCTCGAGTTGTTTGTTACTAGTTTAATTATATCAAGTTTTATGTCTGTATTTTTTTAGGCTTACCCCTCAATACGCCTCGCCTCTTAGGAACAAATCGCCTTGAAACCCGAACCCGCCTTTTTAAACCTTGGATTCGTCTAGGTGATGACATTTTTCGCCTTTTAAAATATTATCATTTTTATATTAAAATATCAATGACTCATTTAATAAAGCGATTACCCGCGGTTATCCCGTTACCCTTTGGGGCGGTTATGGTTTGAGTAAAAATTACCTGTTGGATAATGGGGCGGTTATGAGGCTAGGGAATTACCAAACGAGGTGGGTACGGTTATATGTAAAACCGTCCCCGATCCACCCGTTGCCATCCCTACTTGGATGGTGTTGTTTCTGTAGAATGGGTCTATCATTTATTTTGCTACAATTGTTCTTTCCATCCAATTATCTTTTTGGTTTTTTTCTATCTTTACCTAAAAGGGCTTGATGAATGTGCAGGAGGGGATGTCATATGATTTGATTGTTTTGACTACAAAAATTATCAATGGGCACACGCTGACAGAAACGTTCATAGAGAAATTGGGTTGACTTTTGAAGATCTTGATCCCAGAAAACAATAAAAGAAAAGGCTGCAAAGCAAGGCTTTTTTTTTCTTTTTTTCTTTTTTGTTCTTATATATTTATTTTGTTTGATTTTTGGTGGGATTGTTTTCTGTATGAGTTTTCTTGACATCATGATTGTCTTTTGTGTGGGTTTGGTTGGCCAAAGTAAAGGTGATAAAACTGATAATGTCATCTCTGTTTTTTTTTGCAAAAAATATCATCTCTGTTGTTTTTTACTTGTGTTATTTTATAGGTATTTAAAAGTTTTTTTGGATGTGCATTTGCATGCATTTGTCAACAACGTTAAAACTTCTTTTCATTGTTTTTTATGTATAACAATGAAAAGACAGAATTTCGAATTAAGTGGGATGAAAATTTTCATTAGTGTAAGTGGTAAAAAAAATCACTAGCGTAGTGGGGTGATTGTTTTTGTTTCTAGTATAGCGGGATGAATTTTTTTCACTAGTGTAAGGCTCTGCGGTTATTTATATTCAAAAAAAATCATTAATACATACCAATGACATTTAAATTCATATATTACATTTTAAGTTTAGACAGTGACAAAATAACTTTAATTTTATAATTAAAGTGCTCTACAAAAAAGTATAGATGCATTAAAGTGTAACAAATGTCAAATAAAAAAATAATAATTTGAAAATAAAAAAAGGATATATAACATTTTATTTGAAGATAAAGAGTTTATAAGGTACACATTCATTAATACTTTTAAAATAACTTTTACAATGTTTAACTGCATGAATCTTATAGAAATAAAGATTTAGTTTTTTGAATTACAATTTTTGTCTACCAAGGAGGATGTTCATGAGTCATGATAAGTTTTTTTAATATTACAATAGTATGTATGACATTATTATTTTAGGATAATATTATATTGCTAATTCATATATATATAAAGTTTTTTATAACGTAAGAAGTAAATGAATTGTGTAATTTAATATCAATAAATATTTATATTTTGGATTCACTTCACATGATCTAAAAATTGTGTAACTATTGTGTTTGGTATTTAATATCGTTTGATATATTATTTACAAAATCGAGTACTAGTTATCTAATAAAGAGATGATGGATAGTCTACCCGGGGGTATATATCCGAGGGGTTATCACTGGGAATAACTTAGAGAAAAGTCAGAGCATAAGTAACTAAGTAAGTAAGAGAGAGAGTGTATTCAGTATGAATGTCGTGGTTACAAATGGGGAAATGAGGTGCTATTTATAGTAGCAATAAATGCCGGACAGGGACACGTGTCAAGCGTCCATTGGTCGAGAGGTCACCTCAACTGGTTGGCATTGACAGCCGCATGTGGCCGCATTTAAGCGGCTGTTGGATGGGACGTCTGTACAGGGTACAGTGATCTGTACGCATGTGAGGCGGATATCATGTCGGGAGAGGTGCCCTCGGCTGCAGAGGACTAGCCGAGGGCTCTTAGTGCCGAGGACCCCTGAGTGCCGAGGGCTCCAGGTGCCGAGGGCTACTGTTTTCTGCCGTTTTTCCCCCCAGTTTCTTAGTTTGCTCGAGAAACCCGTTCTGTGAGAGTTTTAGCCTTCGGCCAGGGGGCTGAAGGCACCCCTGACGCGTATTGCGGGCTGCTTGGTACTCTGGGCGCTGTGATTTGGGCCTGTTGGGCCTTCTGGGCCTGTTGGGCCTTTACTGGAGTAGTAGGAGTCTGTGGGCCGGGGTTTCCCGGGCCATATACTCCATCAGGAGTCCCTCACTCCTTTTGCCGAAAGGTACTTGAGGGAAAAAGGAGTAATTATTGTTTGCCCCTTGATGTTGTCCCATTGTAATCTCTGAAGTTGGTGAGGAGCTGTTGCTTTCATGTCCCTGCCGAAGGCAGTCCCTCAGTTACCCACATGTCAGGACTTGAGGGCTTGCTTTGCCGTTTGTTGGAAATTTTCACCATTTTCGTAATTTAATGATTTCTCCGAGGGGGTCCTCCAGTCCCCCACTCCTTGAGGCACTTGTAAAGTGGTGAAAAGGAGTAGAGTAGTTGTGTTGCTGTTGTGGGCCGAAGGCTGACACTTTTCGTTTCATTTTGGGGGGGTGCCTCGTTAAAAACCTCATTAGGAAAAACCCTGTGGGAAAAAATCCTAATGAGGGAAAAAGAGTGCACCGAATTCCCCCAATGATGAATCGAAAATGTGAAACCTTGGTCAAAAATGGAGAATAACGGTAATGCCGAAGGCTCTCTTTTTCTTAGGGCTCATGTGTTGATTAGCCGAAGGCTTGCTGTTGATGTCCTGGGGGTGCCGAAGGGGAGTCCCTCAATCTGGGGATCGAGGACATGATGGATGAGGGCAGTAATTGAATTGTCGCCGGGGGGTCCCCTGCTTGCTGGTTAGTTGGTGATGAGGATACCCGAGGGCTCCCATTACCTGTGTACTGTAGGCTATCCGTCAATGAGGCAACTCCCCGGGGGCTACCCGGTCCTTACAGTGCTGAGGGGGAATCCCCGAGGGGTGGCCTGATATGAAGCTTTGGGTTTCTGAAGGAGTGATGCCGAAGGCGTCTGTTATGTACTGTGTGGGGCACAAACTGGGGGCGTCTCTGGGTAAGTGTACCCGTAGGCTCTCCTTGATGAAGTGGAGTGATGTAAGAAAATCCAGGGGCTCCCAGAATATAGCCGTTGGAAATATAGCCATTGGAATATGTATCGTCAAGTTATAGCCGTTGGGGGAGGAGGACACGTGGCGCGCGACGGTTGGCTGCCCGTGGGCGGCGTCACCGGTTGGGTGAAAACATGGCGCATAATGATGGCGGTCCGTTCGGAGGCCCGGTTTCCGGGCCCAAGCCCGGATTCCATCGCCTATAAATACCTCGGAGCCAGAGTCATTTCTTCTTGCGTGATCACCTGTCTTAGCGAAGCTCTGTCGGAATTTTTCTAGAGAGAGAAAATCACCCTCGATCACAGCAACTTTCAGAGGTCAGTTCTTCCTTCGTTGCTCACCGTTTTTCGTAAGCCTTTGCTCCCTGGCCTTAGGTTAGGTGTTATAGCTTTGTAGAGAACCCTCGATTTAGGAGTCTTAGCCTAAGTACACCAAGGATGTCGTCCCAAAGCGACTCGCAGAATCTCTCGAGGGAGCCCTCGGTTGAGGACGAGGTTGCTTCTGATGTTGAGTCAACTAGCAATGCGCCCTCGGTTGCTAATGACGAAGCCGTAGCCTTGGAGTTGCAGAAGGCCCTTGCTGCTGAAGTGGAAGCCGAGGGCTTCGAACAGGAGTGCGAAGATGAAGAATTAGCCTTCGCGTATCAGGTGGCGGAGGACGAAGCTCAAAAGGAGGCGATGACGGTTACTGTTGCTGTGCCACCCCCTCGGAATGACTGTGGTGAGCCTAGTACCTCCAGGCCGTTGGACCCGACGCCTCTGAGGATGGCCCCCGGCAATAAAAGGAAGATGAAGTCGAAGAGGGCTGCCCCCAAGAAGAAGGGTGTTGCCGCTGGTGCTGGGGGCCGGTTGAAATGCCAAAGGGGTACACCTGGCTAAATACCGAGGCCCTCGATATCAAGTCGAAGGCGGACAAGGCGGATTTGTACGTCACGCAGCTGCACGTTGGGCCCTCGGCCGAAGTGGTGGAGCCAGGCGTCGATGATTTGCTGTCCCGGCCACCCGAGGGATGTATTGCCGTCCACATCCTGTCGGTGTCAATGGGCCTCCGGTTCCCCCTGCACCCATTTCTCCGGGAGTACCTCAGGTTCGTTGGACTCATCCCTTGCCAACTCACCCCCACCAGCCATTCATATATTGCTGGCTTCCTGCACCTGTGCCGGACGAGGGATGTTACCCCAAGCTTGGACCTCTTTTTCCAAAGCTTCAACTTGTGCCGAGGGGGGCACGCGAATGCCGAGGGCTTCGCCAATTTGCAGCAGGTAGCGAAGTTCAAGTTGTTCACCGAGGCGCCCTCGTCCAACAAGGGCTGGAAAGACAGATGGTGCTATGTCCGGTTGGCCGAGAACCCCTTCCCGAGGGAGCTACGGGACCGCTTTCGGCGCCACGAGAAGGTGGGGAGTATTGCCCTAGAGAAGGATGGCCTGAAACAAAGAAGAAGATCGTGACGATCAAAGAATGTACTTTTGAGGATGACTTGCATGCCCTCGGGTTCCAACGGTACCGGTTCATCGGGGAAACAGACGAGAAGTATCCCGTCTTCGCTGAGGCCTTTGGGGGAGCAGGAGGTAGTCTACGAGGGCCCTTAGTCTCGTACTTAGGCATCTTTATTTTGCATCCCGATAGTTGTCTGTTGTATGGATCCTTCGGGTTAATCTTCTCTTTTCATTGTTTAGCAGGTATGGAGGCTCTTTTTGCCATGAAGAAGAAGAAGGAGAGGGCTCAGGCCCAGAAGAAGGAGAAGAAGGAGCCCTCGGGCCAAAAGCCCATTGATGAGATTTTCCCGAAGGAGGCTGCGGAGCCTCCTGTTGATGCTGCTCCTGCTACTGTGGCCGGGGGCCGAAGGCCGAGGTGGCCGCCAAGAAGAAAAAGGGAGGCAAGGGGGTGGAGCCCCCGATCAAGAAACAGAAGGTTGCCGGGGGCGCCGTTGAAAAGGCGCCCCCCCTCATAGTAATTGATGATCAGCCCTCCGCTGACCCCCCGGCCATTGACACTCCGATGGCTCAAACAGACCTTCCCCCGGGGAACCTGCCTCGGGAGATCATTCAGCTCTCCCTCGCTCCGGGGGCATCTGTGTTGCACGGTTCAGCTGAACCGATGTCTTTCCTGAGGGGGATTACCTCGATGATGGATAAGGAAGCCCTCTCCAGCTATGACGACGACGCCCTCGAAGGCAAGGCCCTTCGATCAGCTCTGGCTGTAAGTGTTTTTACTTCGACTTTATCTTAACACTTAGTATAATCCCAATGCCCGTCTGAACCCTTTGTCCGTCATTCAACAGGCGTGTATAACCTTCGGTGAGCAGGCTCGAAGGCGCGAGGAGTGGCGCCGTCATAAGGCCGAGCTAGAGAAGTCCGTGAAGGAGCTGATCCACGACAAGGACGCTGCCCTCCGGGAGGTGTGCAAGCTGGAGGACGCCCTTCGGCAAGCGGAGCTGAGGCTGAAGGAGGCCAGAGATGACGGCAAGGCCGAGGGCAAGGCAGAGGCCGAGAGGGTTGCGGCCGAGGAGAGAAAGCAAGCGGCTGAGGACACCGAAAAGGCCAAGGCCGAAGCTGTTGTCAAAGCCCGAGAAGAGGCCATCACTGGGTTCATCTCCGAGGGTTGGAAGGCCGAGGGCCAGAGTGAGTGGGTGGCCTCTGTGGTGAAGGCCTCGATCGAGGAGTGGGTGAAGGGCCCCGGGCTCGACTGGATGAACGAGAGGGGTGACACCTATTATCAAGCCGGCGAGTTCTTCACCCAGCACCTGTTTTACCGGAGGCTCGCCCGGCATTTTGGCACCTCCCTGGATGAGTTTAACCCCTCAGTGTATGGCCTCCCCCCGTTGCAGCCAGATGTGAGAGTCCCCCTCCCCGAGGGAGAAGAGCGCCCGGTGATTCATGATTCTATGATGATGGGCGGTGATGATGATGCCGAGGACGCCACCGGGGAGGAGGTTACTTCGAAGCCACCGGAGGAGGCGGCCCCCGGGAATGATGTTGTTGATTTGTAATATGTACTTAGTAAACATTTGGGCTTACTTGTAATGGTGACACTATTGATCCTTCGGCTTCGGCCTGTTTGTAACAATTACATTTACCCCTTTTTGTGATGATTGATGGATAAGTGTTAGCCTTCGGGCCTCGTATATATACATGACTTGTTTGCTTTAATCCATTCCTCCTTGAATGTATGCCGTTGTTTTTTCTTGAGTGTATGCCTTCGCCCTTTTTGAATGTATGTCTAGGACTTAGAATATTTTCTAAAGGTTTGAATACGGTTGTAGCCTTCGGTAGTTGGCCACCCTTTGCTGGATATACAACCGAGGGCTCAACAATAGTTAGAACTTAGAAAATTTTTCTAAGTGTTGATTCCTTGTGTACTGTAGCCTTTGATTGATAGGTAGCCTTCGGCTATTAGGTCCCTTGAGATGAGGGTGAAATATGAAGGACTTAGAAAGATTTCTAAGTGTAGATTTTCCCTTGGGAGCCTTCGGGAGATGGCATCCCTTCTTGATGTATGAGTAGTTGACCGGGGGAAAAATATGTAGGACTTAGAAAATTTTCTAAGTGCTGTTGTATCGCATAGCCTTCGGCTATCATATTCCCTTAGCTGTAATATCGCTTGGGCCGGGGGCCCAATCTTTAGGACTTAGAATTTTTTCTAAGTGCCGCTTCCTTTTGTCGCCTTCGGGTGATGGGTGCCCTCTGACTCTGCGTCACTTTTGCGGGATGCCCGGGGGCTACTCATTTAGGACTTAGAATATTTTCCAAGTGTAAATTGATGTTGAGCTTCCGGATGTAGATCCCTCCGGGTATATGAATAGGACCCTTCGGGTGATCGTGAGGCCCTTGTGTTGTATGAGTATTTGACCGAGGGCCAAATATGTGGGACTTAGAAAAATCTCAAACTGTGCTGTAGATGTTGAACCTTCGGTCAGTGAGGAGTCTGTCCGAGGGACAGATATTTTGAAATAAGCCCCCTCGGTTGGCCTTTGATGATTTGTAATAGATGCCTTCAGGTGTCGGATGATATATTAGCCTCCGGTTGTTGTCATTTTCCAAAAGTGTGGACTTAGGAAAAGTGTGGACTTCTGTTGTTGTAAAGGAAGCCGATGAGGAGTATGTGCCCTCGACAATTACTTGAAAAGTTGTAGAGTTTGACTTAGCCAGTTGTGTCCCTTGTCATGGGGTAAGGGCCCTCGGTATTAGTGCATAACAGATGCCCTCGGTATTTGTTTGAATTACCGTTTAGTAGACTTTGGATAGTCCAGTCCCTTCGTATTGTTGAAGCCTTCGGTGTTTGTGTGACCGGAGGTGACCAAGCAGTGGACTTAGCCGTTTCTTGATGATATTTGTTTGAGTAGTATCCTTCAGGAAATAGGAGCCTTCAACTACCGGAGGTGTTCTCGTGGGGAGCCCTCGGCATGTTGTGATCTGTTGGAGTGTACTCTTTGATTTCTCGCTGAGTCTACTCCCCTTCACCCCCTCTTTTTTTTTGGTTGGTGGTGAAGGGAAGGCATCAAGAAACTTGGTTTCTTGGTAAGGCTGGGCCTATCAGGAGACCATCAGAATACACCAATGGCTCTCCTCCCTCGGGTTAACCTTCCGAGTTCCGAGGGGATCGAGGATCGTTTCCTGGGTACAAGATATGATGGTCTGTAACCTGCCTCCCCTTGGGGGATGGCGCGGAAAGCGCCTCATTTTTGAAAGTCGTCCCCTCGGCGCTAGACATAGTCCGTGGCCTGCCAGACCCTTGAGGTGGTGGCGCGGGGAGCGTTTCGGTTTGGAAGTCGAATCCTGAGCATTTCTCGTGCCTGTCATACCCTTGGGGTGATGACGCGGAAAGCGTTCCGTTTTTGAAAGTCGAATCCTGGGCATTTCTCATGTCTGTCATACCTTGGGGGTAGTGACGCGGAAAGCGTTTCAAGGAAGGGTTTTCATTTGCACACTAGTTGCAAATGGCCGGGGACACTACGTGCCACCGGCACCGATGGTGGCGCCTTCGGTATATGCGTCCTCGTGGGGTACGGCTTTAGAAACGACACTTGGTGTCAGTTTCGATATGTAGCCCCCGGTACTTGGTACCGAGGGGTCTTCTGTAGGAACACCTAGTGTTCTTCTTTTATTTGACGTTGATGGGTGAGTTGTGTACCCTCAGGCACTGGGTGCCAAAGGGTCTTCTGTAGGAACACTGGGTGCCGGAGGGCCTTCGAAGGAAACGCTTGGCGTTTTCCAACAGGTGTTTGAAAGTTGACATGAGGGCGTATCCCTGGCACTGGGTGCCGAGGGGTCTTCTTTGAAACATTTGGCGTTTTCTTCGTTTTTGATGTTGATGATGGAGGTGTACCCTCGGCACTGGGTGCCGAAGGGAAATGAAACACTTGGTGTTTCTTGTCGTCGGTGATGGGAGTTCCCTCCCTCGGTACTTGGTACCGAGGGGTCTTGACTGAAAACACATGGCGTTTTCACTGTTGTCGTAGGTGTTGATGGTGTTCGCCCTCAGCACTTGGTGCCGGAGGGGGTTCTCCTCGTGGTGAGGCCTGGGGCCTGTAGTCAGTATGAGGACTTGGCCGCTCATAAGTGTTTTGTTCTTGATGTCTTGAATGTGTCTTCATTCTTCAAAATTGGAGGCCTTGGGCCATAGGATAGTACATTCAATAGTTATGAGGGCTTGGCCGCTCTTACATTATTGATAAAATTTAACTAAGTGGTGTACATTCCAGTGCCTAGGGACCTCTTTCCCGTTGGGGCGTTTGAGCTTGTAAGTCCCAGGTTTGATGATGGCTGCTATGATGTAGGGGCCTTCGAATTTTGGTGCCATTTTTCCTCCCTCGGTTGGTTGGCTGGCTTCCCTCCTCCGGAGGACATAGTCCCCCACTTGAAATTCTCGGGCGCGAACCTTGGCGTCGATGTAGCCTTTGACTTGCCTTCGGTAGTTCTCTGCCCGGATGAAGGCTTGCTCCCGGCGTTCTGAAAGGAGGTGGAGGTCGAGGGCCATGTTGTTGTCGTTGACCTCGGGGTCATATTGGATCACCCTCCGGGTGGGAAGGGTGACTTCCGTAAGAGCTTTGGCTTCAAAACCGTAGCAGAGGGAGAAGGGTGTTTCACCTGTTGCTCGCCGAGGGGTGGTGCGGTAGGCCCAAAGGATGTTGTGGAGTTCTTCTACCCAGCCACCGCCCTCGGCCTCCAGCTTCTTTTTGAGGCCCTCGAGCAAGGTCCGGTTGGCGTTCTCTACTTGCCCGTTGCCTTGAGGGTAGGCAACGGAGGAGAAGGTGTGTTTGATGCCCCATGCCTCCAGAAGGGCACAGAAGGGGGCTGCCTCAAATTGTGTCCCATTGTCGGAAATGATCTGCTGGGGGACGCCAAACCTTGTGAGGATGTTCTTGAGGACGAAGTGACGGCATTTCGCCTCTGTGATGCTGGCGAGGGGCTCAGCCTCCACCCACTTGGTAAAATAGTCGATGGCCACAATGATGTACCTGTTGTTGGAGGTACCCCTCGGCAGAGGGCCCACAAGGTCTATCCCCCACCGAGAAAAGGGGATGGATGTGCTGATGGGGGCATAGTTGACTGCTGGCCTGCCGGGGGCTTTCTGGAAATGTTGGCATGCGGTGCACCTTCGGGCAAGGTCAGCACAATCTCTGGCCATGGTTGGCCAGAAGTAGCCCTGGAGAATGAGCCTTCGGGACATGGAGAAGGGTCCCTGGTGAGCCGAGCAAGTGCCACTGTGCACTTCCTCCATTGCGACCTCGGCTTCATCTTGATGAAGGCACCGAAGTAGCGTGCCATTGTAGGAGCGTTTGTAGAGCCTTCCGTCTTCGATGGTATAGCTAGGAGCCCTCAGCTTTGTTAGTTTGGCGTGGGTCTCGTTCTCGGGTAGCTGCCCTGTGGAGATGAAGGTGATGATATCCGAGATCCAGTCCTTTTGGCGTTGTTGTATGTTCATAACGGGGTTTGCGTGGATACTCGAGAGACTGAGTTCCTCAATTTTGGCAATCTTGGAGATGTGCTCGGGGGAGTCGGCCGAGAGCTTAGATAGTATGTCGGCCTCGGAGTTCTGAGCCCTCGGTATCTGAGTGAGAGAGTGTGCCTCAAATACCTTAAGCAACTCCTTGGCGCCTCTTTGTACTGTTTCATTCTTCCCTCCTTGGCCTCATATTCCTCGGAGATTTGGCCAACGACCAACTTGGAGTCGCATTTGATGTGGATCTGCCGAGCCTTCATGTTGGCAGCCAGCCGAAGGCCACATAGGAGGGCCTCATACTCGGCCTCGTTGTTGGAGACTTTGAAAGAGAAGCGGATTGCATAGTAGGCTCTGAAGCCCTCGGGAGTAATGAGGACTACCCCTCCCCCGCATGCTTTGGTTGCGGAGGAGCCGTCGGTGTAGAGGGTCCACCAGTCATCCGAGGTAGCCGAGGGCTTCCCGTCCGTGGCTGCCCTTGCGGTACATTCCGTCACAAAGTCCGCCAGGGCTTGGCCCTTGATGGGAGGCCTTGAACGGATGTCAATGTTGTACTGGCTCAAGAAGATAGCACATTTCACCATGCGGGAGGAGCTGGTGGGGTTCCTCATGAGGGCGCCAAGGGGTTGATGAGTGAGGACCTGAACCGGGTGAGCCTGAAAGTAGTGGCCCAACTTCTTGACGGTCCAAACGATGGCTAACACCGTTTTTTCCGCAGGAGAGTACCTGAGCTCGGCCTCCCTTAGGGTCTTGCTAACGTAGAAGATGGCATGTTGGATGCCGTCTTCCTCCCGGATGAGCACAGAGCTGATGGCTGCCGGGCTGACCCCAAGGTAGAGGTAGAGGGTCTCCCTTACCTTGGGTTTGGAGAGCACAAGAGGTGAAGATAGATATCGTTTGAGCTCGTCGAAAGCATCCTGGCATTCTGAAGTCCATTGAAAACCAGCCGTCTTCCTCATGATTTGGAAGAAGGGTAAAGACTTCTCCGCTGATTTAGATAGAAAACGGTTGAGGGCTGCCAGGCGGCCCGTCAACCGTTGAATTTCCTTCACATTGCGTGGGGGTTCCATGTCGATGATGGCCTGGATCTTCTCGGGATTGGCCTCAATACCCCTTCGGCTCACCATGTAGCCCAAGAATTTGCCCCCTTGGACGCCGAAGGTGCACTTCTTCGGGTTTAGCCGAAGGTTGAATTTTTGCATGATGGCGAAGATTTCCCGGAGGTCGTCGGCATGGCTGGAAGATTGTTTGCTCTTGACGATCATGTCGTCAACATAGGCCTCCATGGTGCGCCCTAGGACGGCTTGAAAGACCCGGGCCACCATCCGGGTGTAGGTGGCCCCCGAGTTCTTTAGGCCGAAGGCCATTACTAGGTAGCAGAAGATGCCCTCGGGAGTCATGAAGGTAGTTTTTTCGGCGTCTTCCTCGTGCATGAAAATTTGGTGATACCCTCGGAAGGCATCGAGGAAGGACATGATCTCACACCCTGCGGTCTCATCCACCAGTTGATCAATATTTGGTAGAGGGAATGGATCCATAGGGCACGCCTTGTTGAGATCGGTGTAGTCCACGCACATGCGGAAGGTAGGGTGCTTCTGTGCGAGGACTACGTTGGCCAGCCATGAGGGATATTTCACCTCCTTGATGTGCTTAATAGAGAGGAGCATGGCGACCTCCTTCTTCACAAATTCCCTTCTCTCGGCCGAGAGGGCTCTTCTTCGTTGTTGTACTGCTTTTGCCGAGGGGTCCACCGAGAGGCGGTGGGTGATGACCCTTCGGCTGATTCCCGGCATGTCCTCCGGCCCCCATGCAAAGACAGTGGAGTAGGCGCGGAGGGCGTCGGTGATACCGGTCTTCAGATCTTCAGGGAGCTGGGCTCCAATCTTCACGACTCTCTCCGGCTTGGCCGGATCGAGTGTAAAGTCTTCTACGTCCCCGGCTGGTTCAGCCCTCGGCCTCTTTTCTTCTTGGTCGATGGTTCCGGTGATGGTGTCAATACGGAATTCTGTCTTACTTACCTTCTTGGTGACTTGAAGATAGCAGGCGCGGGCGATTTTCTGATTCCCCCAGGAGTAGCCAATGCCCCCCTCGGCGGGGAACTTGAGGCAGAGGTGCCTCATGGAGATGATGGCCTCGAGGTCCTCGAGGGCTGGCCGGCCAAGGATAATGTTGTGGGTGCAGTCGATGTTGACAATGACGAACTCCACTTCGAGCTGGGCTCTATGGAGCCCGTCGCCGAAGATCACCGGGAGGGTTATTACCCCCTCGGAATCAATAGTATCGCCGGTGAAGCCGGCAAGAGGGGTCTTAATGGGCCGAAGGGACCCCCTCTCCAGATGTAGCTCTCTGAAGGTGCTGAGGTACATTACATTGACGGAGCTGCCCGTGTCAATGTAAGTTCGGTGAATGATGGTCTCGTTTATTTCAGTCCGAATCACCAAGGCATCCCTGTGAGGAGAAGAAGTAGGAGGGAGATCTGCGTTGGTGAAGGTGATGGGTTCCTCCCTCAGCCGCTTTACCGGGGGCATATGGGTGACTTCCCCCACGTAAAGAGATTGAGCCCACTTTTTCCGCTGACTGGTGGAATCGCCCCCTGTATTGCTGCCGGTGATCATGAGGATGTGGCGTTTTTTCTCTTGGTAGTGGGGGTACTCCTCCTCTTCCTCCTCCAAGTTTCCGATCTCCCTCTTCTTGCCGAGGGGGATGGTGTTCGGGTTCACCCAAGCATTCACCTTCGTGTGGTGCCCTCGGGGAGGTCCCTGATGAGAAGGTCCCTCCTGCCGAGGGCTCTGAACAAATTGGGACAGGTGCCCCGCTTGTATCAATCTCTCGATGGCCGTTTTTAACTGGTGGCAATCGTCGGTTCTGTGCCCCTGATGCCGATGGAAACGAAAGTAGGGAAACTGAGGGTTGATAGTATGTACCTCCGGGGGTGCGCGAGAGTCGCGCTCAACGAGGCCCCTCTCCTCGGCAAAATCAAGGATGATGCTGACGGGGTGCGTCAATGGTGTCCGGGGGCGGTCCAGGAGAATGGGCTGTGCCCAAGTCTTAGGGTTGCTCTTATAACCTCCCCCGGGCTTGGCTTGGCCTTGCCGAGGGCGATCATTAGAGGGTCCTGAAGACTTGGGGTGATTTGGAGGAGCCCCCGGCCCTCGGTTGTTCTTGTTGTCAGCCCTCGGGGACTGCTGATCCGGATGCCGGTGGTATTTCTCCACCTCCTTGGCCTCAGCATATCGGCCCCCCCGCTGCAAAGCCCTTATGTAGTCGCGGGTGGGTTCAATGATGAGGCTCCTTGAAAAGTTGCCGGTGCGGAGGACGGTCTGTAGGAGGGCTAGGAGGGTCCCGTCATCAGCACCGTCGACTTTGTCGGCCTCCGACCTCCAGCGCTCCAGGAAGTCCCGAAGGGTCTCATCCCTCTTCTGGCGTATGGTTAGGAGGTGGGAGAAGTGCTTCCTCGTGCGACGCCTCCCGGCAAATTGTGTCAAGAATCGCTGGGCGAGTTCTTGCCACGAATCAATGCAGCCCTCGGGCAACCGGTTGAACCATTCGTACGCCGGCCCCTCTAAGGTGGAGAGGAACCAACGACACAAATATTCGTCCGATGCCCCTACCATCATCATGCTGTTCTGATATTTGCTGTAGTGTTCCTGGGGGTCCGTCTTCCCGTTGTAGGGCTGTATGTGTTGCCCTCAGTATTTTTCCGGGATCCGGGCCACCAGCACTCTTGGGGTAAATGGCGTCCGGGTCCGGAGCTGGATGACGGGTTCCTCGGAGCCCTCGGCTACCTTCTTCTGTAATTCCTCCATTTTGGCCATCATGGCCTCGTATTTGAGGTCTGAATGAGGGGTGGAGGTGGTGGCGTGAGCTTTGTTGGCCTCCATTTCGTCAAGCCGGCGTTGGAGGGCCGCAATAATTTCATCCCGGGGATCCTTCGGGAGGGTCTCCGCCCCCTGCGAACGAACCCGGGCCGAATGGGCCTGGTTGATTTAGTGGCGAGCATCATCGGCATGAAGGGGTGCCTTGCCTTTGTCCCGAGGGGGACACTCCTCGTCTACCCTCGAAACAGACCCTCCACTTTCCTGGGGCCTTTGGAGTGCTTTCCCCCCGAGGCGGTCTTGGACCCCTCGGCGGTCTGGCCCTCCTCCGAGCCGGTTGAGGGCGGAAGTGCGGGGCCTTTCTCTGTTGTCATTGTGGCGGTCCCGGGACTGAACTTCCTGGGAGGCCGTATCTTGGGCCGCTACCCCTTCGTCGTTCCTAACCCGAGGGGTGGGGTTTCCGAAGGGGTGTGGCGGAGGGGGAAGTATGATGTTCTCCCCAACCTGGGGCTGAGCCAGAGCCAGGGTGCCGAAGGCACCCGGGTTCTGAGTGAGCGTCTGGATGAAGGCGGAGAGCGCCGAATGAACGTCGATGGTAAGGACCGGAGGGTTGACTTGGTCATCGCTCCGGTTTTTCTTCTTGGCCTCGATGCCGAGGCGGGCATCGGGGGCATTTTGCTGGATCTGAAGGCGTAGGTCGACAGCCGCCTGTTCCAGCCCAGCGATGACACCGCCCTCGGGAGCCCTGTTAGAGGCTTCGGGGGCGTTGACGTCGCCGAGGGCCAGGTTCTTGTCTTCCACGTTTTTGGAGTTGGCACGTGTTGTTCTCACCATTTTGGTAGAGGGCTAGTGTTTGGCGAAGGGGGAGGGTTTCTTACTCGATTGTTCGACCTCTCAACGAGAGCACCAAATGATGGATAGTCTACCCGGGGGGTATATATCCGAGGGGTTATCGCTGGGAATAACTTAGAGAGAAGTCAGAGCATAAGTAAGTAAGAGAGAGAGTGTATTCAGTATGAATGTCGTGGTTACAAATGGGGAAATGGGGTGCTATTTATAGTAGCAATAAATGCCGGACAGGGACACGTGTCAAGCGCCCATTGGCCGAGAGGTCACCTCAACTGGTTGGCGTTGGCAGCCGCATGTGGCCGCATTTAATGCGGCTGTTGGATGGGACGTCTCTACAGGGTACAGTGATCTGTACGCATGTGAGGCGGATATCATGTCGGGAGAGGTGCCCTCGGCTGCAGAGGACTAGCCGAGGGCTCCAGGTGCCGAGGGCTACTGTTTTCTGCCGTTTTTCCCCCAGTTTCTTAGTTTGCTCGAGAAACCCGTTCTGTGAGAGTTTTAGCCTTCGGTTAGGGGGCCGAAGGCACCCCTGGCGCGTATTGCGGGCTGCTTGGTACTCTGGGCGCTGTGATTTGGGCCTGTTGGGCCTTCTGGGCCTGTTGGGCCTTTACTGGAGTAGTAGGAGTCTGTGGGCCGGGGTTTCCCAGGCCATATACTCCATCAAGAGAATTACACATTACAAAACTAAGAATTTTTATATAATAAGTATCCTAAATCTTAAACATTGAGTTGTTCTATTGTTTATTTATTTAAGTTACGTAGATTACTTTAGATGTTCCTTCTTTTAAATCTCCAATTAAGTATTACATTATATAAGACTATATATTAATTTTCAAAACTACAAGTCAGGAGGGCGAATCTAATTAAAGTATGAAAATTTAACGAAAGCATTACATATACGAACGGCCTTTCGACACGTCGTGACTATATTTCTCAAGACTGGTCTTAGCCATTCCTTTATCGGATGGCGACCGTTGCATGCATTTCCGGACCGGCCCCCATTATCGTCGTCCTCATAGGCTCATATCATGATCGGCCCCTCGGCCTCGGTGTGATTATTTATCTTCAGACTGACTCCTCAACGCCGAAGTCTTCACATAGCGACCAGGCTCGCTAATCCCCTCCTGGATAGCGACCATCGCCTCAGCATCACCATCCGCACATAATGACCGGCCCCTCAGCCTCGGGTGATTGTATATCTCAAGATCGGCTCCCAGCGCCGAAGTCTTGTTATAGCGATTGGGCTCCCCGTCCCCTCCTGCACGGTGACCGTCGCCCCTATACGACACATAATGACCGGCCCCTCAGCCTCGGGTGATTGTATATCTCTAGACCGGCTCCCAGCGCCGAAGTCTTGTTATAGCGATTGGACTCCCCGTCCCCTCCTGCACGGTGACCGTCGCCCCTATATGAAGACTGGCTCATCAACGCCTCATCATCATATTCCGGATTGGCTCCTTCTCATTGCCATCCGCAAATCACGACCGTCTCCTCGGCTACGACGTGAGTATCTACATCAAGACTGGCTCCTCAGCGCCGAAGTCTTGGTCTAGCGACCGGGCTCGCCATTCCCTTCCAGGATGGTGACCGTCGCCTTTATATGACGAACGGCTTATCATCGTGTAACACCCCGCCCCGTCTGGCACGAGGTAGTTACTCCAACACACCTTCCAGACCCCTAGTATTGTCCTCACAAACCGCCACTAGCATTTTCCGCACACTTTGTCCTCACTCGTGCGCGCTCTGAGAAACTTCCCAGGGGGTCACCCATCCCAAGACTACTCCCATGCAAGCACGCTTAACTTTGGAGTTCTTAGCTGATAAGCTCCCTTAAAAGTAGATGCATCTTGTTGGTACGAGTAGTACTATTGATCCATTTAAATTAAATCTCAAGTATTACACATCGCCTCATCCTCATGTTAAGACCGGCACTCAGCGCCGAAGTCTTTATCTAGCGACCGGGCTCTCCATCCCTTCTCGGATGGTGTCGCCTTCATATGACGAACGTCCCCATCAGCGCCGTTGTCATCAAAGGACGGGCGTCCTACGCCTTGTCCTTCATCAAAGGACGAGCTTCATCAGCGCCATCGTCCTAAACTCTGGACAGGCGTCCAACACCTTGTCCTACATCAAAGGACTGGTTTCATCAGCGCCGACATCCTCATATCACGACCGGGCTCTTGGCCTCGGCGTGATTTTATATCTCAAGACCGGCCTCCTCAACGTCGAGCATCTTGAATTAGCGATCAGGCTCGCCATTCCCTTCCTGGATGACGACCGTCGCCTTCATATGACAAACGGCTTCATTAGCGCCATCATCATCAAGGGACGAGTGTCACCAGCGTCATCCTTCATCTTCAGACGAACGCCAACGCCTTGTCCATCATCAAAGGACCAGCTTCATCAGCGTCATCATCATCAAAAGACGAGCGTCCAAACTTGGTCCATCATCGGACCGGCTCCACCGTCCCTCATCAAAAGTCGAGCGTCCAAGCGTGGTTCCTCATCATCGGACCGGCTCCGCCGTCCCTCCACTTCAGACGAGCGTCCGAGCCTGGTCCATCATCGACCGGATCCATCGTCCCTCATCAAAAGATGAGCATCCAAGCCTGGTCCCTCATCATCGAACTGGCTCTGCCGTCCCTCCACTTCAGACGAGCATCCGAGCCTGGTCCATCATCAAGCCGGCTACGCCGTCCCTCCACTTCAGACGAGTGTCCAAGCCTGGTGTATCATCGGACCGGCTCCGCCGTCCCTCACCTTCAGACCGGCGTCACAGCTTAGTCCTTTACATAACGATCGGCCCATCACTGTCGTCGTCCTCAGATCACGAACGGCCTCTCGGCCTCGGCGTGATTCTGTAACTCAAGACCGGCTTCCCCAGCGCCGAACGTCTTGAGCTAACGATCGGATTCTCCATTCCTTCCAGGATGGGGACCATCGCCTTTATAGGACAATCAACTCTTCAGCGCCGACGTCCTCAAATCACGGACGGCCTCTCAGCCTCTGCGTGATTCTATACATCAAGACCGGCTTCCCCAGCACCGAACGTCTTGAGCTAGAGATCGGGCTCTCCATCCCTTCCAGGATGGGGACCGTCGCCTTTATACGACGGTCGGCCCATCAGCGCCAACATCCTCAGATCACGGACGGCCCCATGGCCTCGGCGTGATTCTATATCTCAAGACCGACTACCCTAGCGCCGAGTGTCTTGAGCTAACGATTGGGCTCGCCATTCCCTTCCAGGATAGCGACTGTCGCCTTCATATGTTGCACGGCTCATCACCACCGTCAGCCTTAAATACAGACAGGTGTCCACCGCATCGTCCTCATGTTCAGATAGGCGTCCATCGTCTCGTCCTCATATTCGAACCGGCTCATCAGCACCGTCGGCCTCATATTCAGACCGGCGTCCACCACCCCGTCCTCATGTTCAGACAGGCATCCATAGCCTCGAAGGGTTCACCCCTTTTGCTTCATTTTGGGAGCATCCGGTGTACTCTTTTTTCCTCATTAGGATTTTTTCCCACAGGGTTTTTCCTAATGAGGTTTTTAACGAGGCACCTCCCCATTATGGATCAAAAGGCGTCAACCCTCGCCCCCCTGTTAAAGACATGCATTACTCTACTCATTTTCACCTCATTACACGTGCCTTAAGGAGTGGGGGACTGGGGGAACCCCTTGGGGAAACCACGCATATCAAACGTTTTTGAGGACATCAACAGAAGCATACCAACCTTCACCAAAATTGGAGGAACAACCATGATTCCTCTCAAAAACACCTCGGCCGCAGACTGTGGGGGACTGGGGGACTCCCCTCAGCAAAACACGCAAACTTGAAAAATTTTATTATTCCTCAGCTACAGTTAGGGGTGTGCACCGGTCCAAAACCGGACCGGACCGGAATCGGAATCATCATTTTCTATGGACCGAAGACCGGACCTGAATTTTTCAGTCCAGTCCGGTTTTGACCCTAATTGACCCGGTTTTAGAAAAAGACATATTATCTTAGAGTGGTCTTAACCGACCCAAATTTTTTTTAGAAATAAAGCTTGGATGTTGTTGTTTCAAACTATAATTTTATGTGCGGATGTGCTAAATAGGCTAAATAATTGTTTAGCTCATTTAATAATATTGGAATATAGTCATCAAAACTATTCAATCGTAACAATTAGTTTCCCACAGTAATTAAAACTACAATCTTTTGTGCATATTAAAATGACAAAATGTATTGTAGAGTAATAAAAATTAAATTACGTCCAAAAGTATACTACATATAAACTACATGCACACATGCAAATAAAGAAACAAATAAAAAGCAATTTGAAAAAAATCAAACAAATATAAACTACGATCATAGTAGTGCACACCTGCACATAAATAAACAAAACAAAAACAACTTAGGAAATAATTAGACACCAAAATACCAAATATACACTCCATATATATTCGTTTATATAATAAAAGACAAAAAATGCCATAAACATAATGACTAATGATACAGAACGAAGTATATATTTTACGGAACAATAGTTTACCGTTCCATTCCAGTCCGGATCTGTTTTTTCCGGGTTTGACCCGGCTGGACCGGAACCCGGAATCTTGAAAAACTAAGGACCGAAACCCGGACCGGTTAATACCGGTCCGGTCCGGTCCGGTCCAGTTCATTCCGGTCCAGTTCCGGTCTAAAATACCTGTCCGACCCGGTGAATGCACAACCCTAGCTACAGTAAGGAAGCCACCAGCGGGATCACGACAATTACTCCTACTTCCCTCGAAAAGTTCTAGGCAAAAGGAGTGGGGGACTCCTGATGGAGTATATGGCCCAAGAACCCCCGATCCACATACTTCCACTACTACGAACATGCCCAACAGGCTCAAATGGCCCAAACACAGCAAACAAGACTCTGGACAGCCCATACTACAACAAGGTGTTGCCTTCGGCCCCATGCCCGAAGGCTCTATATTCGAGAAACAGTTACACCTGGTCCAGAAACATCATTGGGAACCAAGGCTAAAATTATGAGCCTTCGGCATTTACAGCCTTCAGCACATGAAGGCCCGATACGTACAGCCTTCGGTACATGACCGTCCCCGGGGACGTACGGCCTTCGGCACATGAAGGCCCCCGGGGTACGTACGGCCTTCGACACATGAAGGGCCCCAAGGTACGTATGGCCTTCAGCACATGACGGTCCCCGACTACGTACGGCCTTCGGCACATGAAGGCCTCCAGGGTACTTACGGCCTTCGGCACTACCCCGACAAGATCTCTTCCATGCATGTTCTGGATCGCCGCATTAAACGCGATATCACATCCAACCCCGCATTAAATGCGGTGCCACATGCTATGTCGGCGCCACCCTGGTTGAGTCGACCTTCCACCGTTGATTGCTTGACACGTGTACCCGCATTAATTACACCTAGCATTTATGGTTGTTATAAATAGCAAGCCCATTCTTCAATGTAAGGGATCCCGATCGGACACTTTGAGCTCATTTAATATACACCTACTCTATCTTTCTCTCTTACTTATTCTGATTTCTCTCTAGATACCCTTTCAGCGGTATCCCCCGGATATACTATCCGTCATACTCCCTTCGTCCCATTGGACTTTGCCAACTTTCCTTTTTTGGTTGTCCCAAAAAACTTTGCCACTTTCCTATTAAAACAACTAATTTATGGTTCTGCACATTTCTCTCTCATCTGCACAAATATCAACCACACAATTTTTACTAATCTTATTTCTCACCTACTTAGCACTTGGCAAAGTCCAGCGGAACGGAGGTAGTATAAGACACTATGCTATGACATAGCATTGTGTATACATAGCAATGGTGTCTCTTTTGTAGAATAGTTTAAAGAAACATCAGGCCAGAGAATGATACTTTCAGGATAATTTACCTAGCAATACATTTACGCTGAATAGTGAATACATATTGCATCCAAAAGCGTAAAGAATGGCAGAAAAAAAAATGCTTGGTATACATATTTTGGTGTACACTCATCTAGGAGTGGACTCGGGCCGGGCCAACCGGTCCAGAACCGGACCGGCCCGCTACTGTGCGGGCCCGGACCTGCCCGGTGAACCGGTTGGTGCCCGGTTCGGGCCACCCGGCCCGGTGAGGTAGGCGGTTCGGACCCGGGCCTCCTAAATCGTGAACCAGCCCAACCGGTTCGGGCCCGGTCCGGGCGAATTTATTTTTTTTTCTTTTTCTTTTTTTGATTTTTTTTTTAGTTTTTGGGTTGAGCTGGGTATGATGGGCCATTTGATGTGGTTTGGGGTGGGTTGGGGTGAGGGGGGAGGATTGGGGGTTAATTAGGAAAAGCAAAAAAAAAAATACAAGAACCGAGACCCGGCCCGGACCCGGGGTTACCCGGGCCGGTTCCAAGCCTCCCCTTTCATGAACCGAGGCCCGACCAGGCCCAGGCCCGAACTGGGCCTGAACCGGAACCGGTCCACCCCTACACTCATCTATCTCATGTACACTTTTTTAGTGAGACAGATGAGTGTACGAAAGGTGTACACAAAAATGTGTACAACTAGCACAACTCATGGCAGAATGGAACTTTTGTATTACGGGAGATTTTTTATTGGTTATGACATCTTTTATATGAAATTCCATGGATTTAGAACTATGTCTAGAATGCTAGATTGGAATTACCAATCGAACATATTTATATCATTAAGACGTAATTGGATTTTCTTATCACAATTCACAAATCAACATAGTATGATTTTTTTGAAAGAAAATAGAAATTTCAAATACTCTCCAAAATACACGAGATAATTAGAAAATACATAAATGGGCATTTCAATTTTCAAGTACGCCTCCATCAGAATATTCCAAACTATAGTAGATTAGTGGTGCCTACACCTCAGCACAGTAGAAATTAATCTCACATGTATGAAGATGCTGGGACTCTTATTTACATAATATTACAGACATATCTATCTATAGCAAACTGTTGCCTTTCAAGTGCTTGACAATCAAGAGACAGAAGGGCGTGGCAACCTCTTTGCAATCTCCTGTTACAGAAAATTACCCAGAAATCAGGCATCAGTCCACATTGTTAAAAGGAATGCAAGAGACTTTTTCCATCCATCTACCCATCCATCAATAAGAATTAAGAAACACTTCTATAAGCGGGTTGGGAAGGAACATACCTCAAACAACTGGTTTATATTATCTGCTGTTTTAGCAGAAGTTTCAATGAAGAACATGTTATTCGTTTCAGCGTACTCTTTTGCACTCTTCATGCAGACAAAAAATTAAGTGTTGGTAACTAATCAGTAACTTTAGGAATACAATAATAGACCATTTTTCTTACTTGTTCAGATACTTCTTGTTTTTCTTTGAGGTCAGCTTTGTTACCCACGAGAGCCATGATTATATCTGGGCTTCCGTGCTTCTTTAATTCCTACATTTATCAAAGCTTATGATTACTTTTTACTATTGCATATATAGTTTTCCCTCAAAATGAGAAGCACTGTTCAAATAGTTCATATCATTTCATGAATTTTTATATTCTTCTGGTCTTCTTCAGCAATGTTAGTATCTTCACCTTTTTGACTTCTAAAAATGCTTTTGAACTTTAAAAACCGTTTGCATAATTTTTTCCACTTCAAAATTTGGAGAAAGCTAATACGAGTTGCTGCTGCTGTCTAATACAAGTAGTACTTTTTACTTTTGACAAATTTCAGCCACGTTCATTCTTAATACTGAGTTCAGGTTACTTTTAAACAAATTTGACTTACCAAACTTGTTTTTCCAAACACAAGAATGAATCCGAGCACAAATTCCATTACCATTTAATCGCTAATGCATTTTACTAAACTAACATTTAAAAAAAGAACTTCTGATAAACTGGGTTTTGGCCAACAGCCAACTGAAAGCCAAAACCCACTGAATATGGTACACCATATCTATATGAGAAACCTTCATGACATTATTTATGTACGACTAAATAGAAAAATTAGTAGGCACAATAATCTTAGAGTTGTACCTTGATCCAATATTGTGCTTTAATGAATGAGTCATGATTGGTAATATCATACGCAACAACAGCAACAGCAGCACCCCTGTAGTAAAGTGGTGCTAATGCTGCATACCTAAAAACAAAGCATGCTCTTACATGTACTCCATGTCCAATATTACTAAAAGAGACTACTTTCTCTTGAGAGAGGGAAAGCTGGTCCTTAGAGAGATTAAAGACCATACGCTACCTCTCTTGACCAGCAGTATCCCAAATCTCAAACTTAACTGTTGTTGAATCCTGTAGGGCTATTGTCTGAGAAAGGAAAGAAGCCCCAATAGTAACCTAAAAGCCATCAAAATAAGATTGTTTACAAACATATTACTTATGTTTCCTTATCATTTAAATTTTAGATGGGAGACAACATAAATCACCTAGCCTATTTGGCTGGGAGGTGTTTTCCTATGGTAATATTTAATTATTTATTTTAAAGAAATTGCCCTAAATAGGAGCAAAAACAATGTGGAATTCCAAAATAGGAGCACTATGTTTTTATTCCCTAAATAACTGCCATGCTCGGAAAATAATGTCAACTATGACGTTAGTACTGCGATATTAAAGCCTCGTGATGCCAAAATATGGAAATAAAGTTTCAGGATAGTAGTACGTTACTCCTATACAGGGGAAAATATGGTACTCCTGTTTTGGAATTTTACATTGCTTTTAATCTTATTTCGGGAATTTTCCCTTAATTTATTACTACCTCCGTTCCTATTAAAACTTCCAAATAGTTTTGGCACACAGTTTAAGATATTGGGTATTGTGTGGTGGAGAGTTGTGCAGAGAAGAGAAAAATGTGTAAGAAATGTTGTGAACTACAAATTATTTACTAAAAAGGGAAAGTGGAAGTTTTAATTGAAACAGACGAAAAAGGAAAGTTGGAAGTTTATTTAGGAACGGAGGGAGTAATAATTTACTTTTACATTTAGATGTGAGGGAAGAAACTGAAGACGGAAAATTATATGGAGTAAATACAAATAATTGATTTAAGTAAAACATATACTCCCTCCGTCCCGCTAAGATTGTCAAATCTGTCCGTTTTTATCCGTCCCACTAAGATTTCTCATATCAAATTTGACAAAGTTTGCGTGGTTCTAAATCATCTTTACTTTATTCTTTCTTGATCAATTAAACATCAACCACACCAACTCACTTTTCTTAATAACCGCATCACCTTCTCATGTTCCAATGTTAGTGAGACGGAGGTAGTAGTTATTTCGTAGTCTAATTCTAATTTCTAAATATAACAAACAGAGATAAGTTTGTAAACTAAAAATTGATTCTCCCCTCCAAAACCACCTAACCAAACAAGCCATTCCAAACCCCAAAATAGAGCCAAAGAGGGGCTAATTAATTAAATAAAGCACTATACCATACCCAAAAAGAGAAAGAAAAAGGAATGTTTGGAGAGGCATCCATCACCAAATAATTTTACCTTTGATGTTGGATCAAATTGACCACGAACAAAACGTAGAACAATGCAACTCTTTCCGACACCAGAATCACCCAATAGTACCAGCTGCAATGATCAATTTGAAGATTACTTTTGGCAGTGAGAAAACTGTACAGAAACCACAATCGGATAAAAAGAGCTCCAAAAGACTGTGTTTTGACACTCAGCAGAACATATTTGTTCAAAGACAAAAACTTCAGTAATATTGTATACTTGCATCAATCCCTTACTTTTCATTTCTTACAAACAAAAATAAAACAAAAGTCCTTTAGGATAGGAATTGATGCTACAATGTTGCATGGTTCTGAGTGTTGGGATGGGAAGTATAAACTATCGACGTGTTCACAAACCAGTTCCTCAACATCTTGACTTTCCCTAAAGGCTATGGGCCAATTTGGAACACGGGAAATACCAACGAAAGAAAACAGAAGGAAAGTACAGAAGAAAGCTAGAATGAATAACACTTGGGGGATAATAACAGATAAGTTCAAAGCCTTAAATTTATAAAATTCTTTTAGATATTTGTTGACATCTTGACATTCTTTATGTCTATCATACAAAGAGTAAAGAGCACGAAATCTAACCATATGTAACAAAAGCTAATCATTTTCATATTTATTGGCATTTCCCAAGGTAAAACCAAACATACGATAGTAACTTTCCTTCACGTTTGTTTTACTTTCCCTATAACTTCCTGTGATCCAAACATACCCTACAGTTTTACCATTTTAATCATCTCTTCGTTTATTTCTTTCACCTAAAAGAAAATCTTCTATTTTTTTCAGGCAAGAACAAATCAAACTCCGAAATCAACCTTCACTCGAAGATTCTTAGGGTCATTCGTCGCACCATTGTCAGGATTAAGACTTCCCTTCTGTCCCAAACTCCTATCTGTGTAAAGCAAGACAACATCGAGCAATATAAATCCTTTAAAACTAAAAGCAACTTTACAATAAATGAGAAACAAACCATCTCAGAGAACTAAGTCAGCTGGATCCATTAGAAGGGAATTTAGGATAATACAGTATCAATTGAGCTGAAGAAGAAATGTTACAGTAGGCACGACAATTAGGGTTCCAATTTGGGTATTACCTGGAACCGAAGAGGAGCAACCCATTTCCCACCCTATTCCCTATGTTGATCAATCAAGGACGACCTCGACGATAGGTCGAAAGAGGAGAGGATGTTCTTCCCTTCTTCACTTTGAGCAATTTTTAGGGGTGGGCATAAAATCCGAACCGAACCGATACCGACCCGTCCCGTAATGGTACCGAACCGAATATCGGGTATTTAAACGGTTCTATAGATTTGTATCCCGTACTGAAACCGTACCGTTTGAAACGGGTACATGATCGGTCCTAGATTTTGAGAATCGAAAAATATCGGACCGAACCGTTCGTAAATAATGCATTTGATTTTTTTTTTTATTTTTTCTATATCAATAGTTCTAGACCAACAATTTTATACCCCGAGTATGTATTCATGTGTCCCTAAGATATCTAAAATGTGTTATATATATATATATATATATATATATATATATATATATATATATATATATATATATATATATATATATATATATATATATTGTTAGTTTTTCTTTTTAGATAATTTATGTTATATTTTGGTATGTATTGAAAGAATATCAAAATATAATTTGATACGCCAAGAGTACCACTTGCAAGTCTAATTTATGTCCAAAGACAAGATTAGATGTTGCGTTAGGTATCTTGTGATGGGGATTGCTAATATTTAAATTTAAAATTAATTATCAAATTAATTTCAGTTCCTAGAGCATATTATTTATATTATTTTTGTTCTCTTTCAGTCAACAATTCTGATGCTACAATATCTGCTAATATTAATAGCATTCCAGTGCTTAATGACACGAATTTTAAGGAATGGAAAGAGAACGTTATGATTGTTCTTGGTTGCATGGATCTAGACCTTGCACTTCGGACTGAGAAACCCGCCGCTCTTAAGGACACATCTACCCTTGATGAAAAGAGGGAGATGGAGAGGTGGGAACGCTCAAACCGCATGAGTCTAATGATCATGAAACGTGCAATTCCAGAATCATTCAGGGGCACAATGTCTGATGAGGCTGATGCCAAATCGTTCCTTGCCGAACTTGAAAAGCGTTTTGCTAAAAACGAAAAGGTGGAAACTAGTACTCTTTTGAGCACTCTTGTTTCCATGAAGTATAAAGGCAAAGGGAACATAAGGGAGTACATTTTGGAAATGTCTCACATTGCTTCAAAACTAAGTGCACTAAAGCTTATTTTACCTGATGAATTGCTTGTGTATTTAGTTTTGATCTCTCTTCCTTCTCAATTTAATCAATTTAAAGTCAGTTACAACTGCATTAAGGAGAAATGGTCTCTCAATGAGCTCATTTCTCATTGTGTTCAAGAGGAAGAGAGAATAAAGCAAGATAAGACAGAAAGTGCTCATTTGGCATCTACCTCTAAGGGCAGCAATAAAAGGAAAATTAAGGAAGCTGCAAATTCGGGGCCTCCCAGGAAGCATCACAAGGAAACTAAGGAAGAAACTAAGGAATCTGGATGCTTCTTTTGCAAAGGGACTAATCACAAGAAAAAGAACTGCACTAAGTACCATGCTTGACGTGCGAAAAAGGGTATGTCTCTTGCTCTTGGTTGTTCTGAGGTTAATTTAATTTCGGTACCAAAAGACACTTGGTGGGTAGATTCCGGTGCTACTACTCACATAAGTGTATCTATGCAGGGTTGCCTGAGCTGCCGAGAACCAATTGATGGTGAAAGATACATCTATGTCGGTGATGGCAAACGGGTTGAAGTTGAGGCTATCAATGTTTTTAGATTATTATTAAAGACTGTTTTTTATTTGGATTTGAAAGAGACATTTGTTGTGCCGTCATTTAGGCGGAATTTAATTTCTATTTCCTCATTGGACAAATTTGGTTATTCTTGTTCATTTGGAAATAGTCAGTTCAGTCTATTTCAAGATTCAAAACTTATTGGTACTGGTCTTTTATCAGTTTATGATAATCTATATTCACTTGATATAAATGCCTCATATAATGAAACCTTGCATGTAAGTACTCGTGGTACTAAAAGAAAATTAACCAATGAGAATTCGTTTTCACTTTGGCACAAGCGTTTAGGACATATTTCTAAAGAAAGAATTCAGAGACTTGTGTCAGATGGAATTCTTGATTCTCTTGACTCCTCAAATTCTGATATTTGTGTTGAGTGCGTTAAGGGAAAACAAACGAACAAACGGAGATTAGGTGCCGAGAGAGCTTCAGATCTATTGGAATTGATATATACAGACATTTGTGGACCATTCCCTACACCATGTAGAAATGGCCAAACATATTTTATCACATTCATAGATGATTACTCTCGTTATGGTTACCTTTATCTCATTCATGAAAAGTCCCAATCAATAGACGTGTTCAAATCTTATAAGGCCGAAGCTGAAAACCAATTAGGTAAAAGAATAAAAACCGTTAAATCTGACCGTGGTGGTGAATACTATGGTAGATATGATGGTTCCGGTGAACAACGTCCAGGGCCCTTTGTTAAATTCCTAGAGGAGTGTGGAATTGTTCCTCAATACACCATGCCAGGAACTCCTAGCATGAATGGTGTTGCTGAGAGACGAAACCGTACATTGAAGGACATGGTTAGGAGTATGATTTGTCATACTACTTTACCAGATTCCCTCTGGGGAGAGGCACTGAAAACTGCAGCTTACATACTTAACAGAGTTCCCACTAAAGCTACAACTAAAACCCCTTATCAAATTTGGACTGGAAAGAACCCCAGTATAAATCATTTCCATGTTTGGGGTTGTCCAGCTGAGGCAAGGCCTAATAGGATGGCAGGAAGCTCCTTGGTCTTGAAGGTCATCATGCTTTAGGAATGCCTCTTGTGTGGCTTGGTGAAGGTCAGTGAGGTGTTTGGCAACATCAGTTCGTGTTTGACCAATTGCCTCAGAGTGTTCAACTTGTTTTGTGACCAACTTTTGTGAGAGATGGAGAATGGCAGGAAGCTCCTTGGTCTTGAGGTGTTGGATGAACTCCTCATGTGCCTGTATTGTTAGAAGGGCCTGCTCAAGGTGGGGGGGAAATTAGGAAGAGCAGGTACCTGAGCAGAGACCTCTGTTGTTGGCTGGGAGGCACATGCTTGACCGGAGGCAACTGCTAGCTCTTGTTTTCTTAGTTCTTTGAGGGATTCTACGATTTGATCTTCTAGCTCTTCATTCCTGGCTTTCAAGGCTTCAAGCTCTTTGTGAATCGCCTCCATTTGAGCTGGTTGGTTTGAGAGTTGGATGTTGAGCTGTGCTTTTTGCTCTGAGTTGAATACTTACTGTATCATCAAGTTGCTCTTTAGATGGCAGTGTACTTCAGCGAACCTCATTTCTAGCAGCTCATCAAAATGCTTCTTCATTTTGATTAGTCTCTTGTGCAGGCGAACCTCAGCATTACTTATGAATTTTATGGTTGCTCTTCTTTCGTTGATGAAGACCTCTGCCAGTGTAGGAGTGTCTTCTTCACCATCATGCTGAATTTGATCTTTGATCTCATTTGATGTGGCAGGTTGCTCAGGTGTTGTAATTTGGTGGGGTTCCAAGTTGAGATCTATCAGAGCAGTCCCCTGCTGGATAGTGGCAACTAGCAGCTTCTGGGGAGCTTTGGAGGATTCCCCTCCTCCTTGGGTTTCCATTCTTGATTTCTCCATGACCTTTCTGGTTTCTTTATCACTAGAGGAGGAAGAGTGAATGATATGTTTACCTGTGGAGCGAGGTGGTCCCTTAGGAGCATTATCAGGATTATCGTCATCATTATCCAGATCATCATCACTTGAATCTTCAATTGCATCCTTGGCAGTGAGCTGCTTCCTTTTGATTGTATAAACCTGGTTGATTCTTAGTAACCTTGTTGCGTCTGCCATGTCACCAGTCCCAAGCCACTCCACCACAAACTCTTCTTCGTCGATGAAGTGTGCTATGGTTTCAACTTGATGGAGGATTCTTGAGAGCTTCCATGATCTTCATGCCTTGACTCTGGCAAATTCTGCATCTAATTGCTCTAGAGGAGTCAGGACAGATGAGGCCACTGCTGGTGATTGAGGAGCCTGCTCGTCTAGAGGAGCCATCTGCTCGCTGAAAGGAGGGGCCTGCTCTGTTTCTAGAGGAGGCATCTGCTCTTGTTCAAGGGGAGCCACCTGCTCTGGTTGAGTCCCCTGCTCAGCTTCTTGGGGAGCCATTTGCTCCACTTGTTAACTCCTACTCTCTGGTTGATTTGTTATTCTTGGAATGAGAATGGAGAGAGGAATAGCTGAGCAGTTGCTTGCATTTGAGGAGTTGGATGAGGCCTCTGCTTCTTCTTGGATGACTTGTAGAGGGGAGGCCACTGCTTCGAGGTCATCATTGATATTCCTTGGCAGATTAGGGGTTAGGCTTGTTTTCATCTTCTTTGATTGGATTATGTGGCATCCAGATCGAAGTCTTTTGGCAGTCTTGATGTCCACTTTGAAGGAGACCAAGAGAGGGTCATTTGAGTGGAAGGAGTCCTCTGCTTGTTGAACTTGAGGGGCCCCTGCCTTGGAAGTTTGATAGAGAAACTTCCTCCAAGTTGTCTCTTCTTTAATGGACCCCATTATTCCTTTCTTCTTGAGCAGTTCCCCTATCAAGAAGCCGTATCCTAGTAGTGGTAGAGTACCATCTTGTCCTCTTCCTGTGTGAGCTTTCTTTACGTAATTGAGAAGCTCGTTGTGGACGTACCTTGACCAGTTGAAAGGTACCCCTGAGATGATTGCTGTCAGTGGCTTGCCTCTTTGGGCATTGACTTCGTCCAGGGTTGTAGTCCTTGTGTCGACATATTTGTAGAGAATATCCAGGAGGATGGCGTATTCTGGAACCATCAGCTTCTTTTTGACCTTCAACGTGTTAAGGTGTTGAGCCCTTTGGATGAAAACCTTTTCTTTGAAGTTCTCTTCATTCAAATTGATGTCCTTTACAGTTGGAGCCTCATCTCCAGGTAGGGAGAGCAGTTCCCTGATGTCTTCTTCCGTTATCTCTACCTCAAATCCCATTACAACGGATTTGAGAGTCTCAGGAGTGGAGTACTGGAGTTGGTGTAGAACTCTGCCACTACCTCGGGGTAGAAGCAAGAATATGTGTAGGTTGCCATTCTTAGCAGTCCCGTGGTCTCAAGTTTTGTCAGCAGTTCCCTCATTAGATCCTTGTTGTCATCTCTTTCAAGGACTTTAGGAATGTTGAGGATCGATCCAGCGAAGATGGACTTAGCTATTTGGATGAGTGAGGCCATTTCTGTGTATATGGGGGACAGAAAGGATATGAAGAAGGATTTTTGGTGGTAATGTATAAGAGAGCTTTTTAGAATGTGAAGAGAGATTTTGAGAGTTTAGAATAGGTAGAAAGAGATTGCAAAGTGAAAAGTATGAAGGAGAATGTACGGAGGGAGTATTTATAGGTTATCGGGAACTAGCCGTTGGAATATAGCCGTTGGAGAATACGGCAGGCCTTTTCAGCATTAACTGTGTTCACACTGTTAGCAGGGGGCTCAATTTTGGGTAAAATTTTGAAGGTTTTTGAGAACAAGAGTTGGCTTTTTGGAATCCTTGATATTAGGGGATCAAGATGATGTATGTCACTTGTTGAGATTCCATGAGCATTTGTCAGAAATTGAGCCAACTGCTGGCCTGAAGCAGTGCCCTGCTCCTGAGGCAGTCACCTGCGCGAAATCTTGAGCCAGTGTTTTTACCTCCATTCGACTTCCTTCCTTTTCTAGTTCTTTTCCTCCTTTTTGAGAAAATGTGCTTTTTCTTTCTTTTTACAAGTAGCAGTGGGCTAGTAGCCAGTCGCCTGCTGAGCCCACTGCTTGCTAGGATTCAGTCAACTGTTGAGCCAATTTTGTGAATTTTGACTCCTTTTCATCTTGATATCCTGATAGTGACTTATTTGGACCTTGATGCTTCATTCCTTTGATGTTTTGAGTAGCCTACCTTTAGCAGGTGGCTACTCCTGAGTACTTTACAAAAATTCCCCCTCAACAGGTGGCTAGAAATTCCCCCTTATTTTTTGAATCAAATTCCCCCTGAGTTGATGCATTATTATTCCTTCACTTGATCTAGATCATCTAACATTCCAAGCTCTTACCTTAGTTGGTTGAATCTAGCTTCATTCAATGGCTTGGTAAAGATGTCAGCCAACTGCTTATCTGTGGGGATGTACTCAAGCTTGATGGTTTTCTTCTCAACATGCTCTCTGATAAAGTGATGTCTGATCTCAATATGTTTGGTTCTTGAATGAAATACCGGATTATGAGTGATAGCAATAGCACTAGTGTTATCACACAATATGCTAATATCCTTTGTTTCTTCTCCATAATCCCTCAATTGCTGTTTCATCCATAGTATTTGTGCACAGCAGTTGCCTGCAGCTATGTATTCAGCTTCAGCAGTGCTAGTAGCAATTGAGTTTTGTTTCTTGTTGAACCAAGAGACAAGTCTTCCACCAATTAATTGACAAGTACCTGAGGTACTTTTTCTATCAATTTTGCATCCGGCAAAGTCTAAGTCTGAGTAGCCATAGAGTTCATCTTGACTTAGACCTTGTGATGTATTCATGGGTATCTTGAATGTAGACTTGTTCTCAACTTTGAACTTTTTCATGAGATCTCTTGTATATTTGGCTTGGTTGATGAAGATACCTTGAGGAGTCTGCTTTACTTGTAGTCCAAGAAAATAGTCCAACTCTCCCATCATGCTCATTTCAAATTTGCTTTGCATGAAAGTTGAAAATTTTTCACATAGTGCTTGATTTGAGCTTCCAAAAATTATGTCATCAACATAGATTTGAACAAGCAGTATGCTGGGACCTTCTTCTATTTTAAACAGAGTTTTGTCTACTTTTCCCTTAGTGAATCCATTATTCACTAAGTATTCAGAGAGTGTGTCATACCATGCTCTTGGGGCTTACTTGAGTCCATAAAGAGCCTTGTATAATTTGTAGACTTGATCCTTCTCTCTATTGATTTCAAAACTAGGAGGTTGCTCCACATAGACCTCCTCTTCTAGTAGACCATTTAGGAAGGCACTTTTCACATCCATTTGATAGGCTGTGAATTGCTTATGAGCAGCATAGACCAAGAAGATTCTTATAGCTTCCAGTCTGGCAACAGGAGCAAAGGTTTCATCAAAATCTATACCTTCTTCATGGCAGTAGCCTTTGGCTACCAATCTTGCCTTATTCTTGACTATGGTGCCTTCCTCATCCATTTTGTTCCTGAACACCCATTTAGTTCCTATCACATGTTGATGATAGGGTCTGGGTACAAGCTCCCATACATTGTTTCTCTCAAACTGATTGAGTTCCTCTTGCATGGCTTGTATCCAGTCTGAGTCAAGTAGGACTTCTTCAACTTTCTTGGGTTCAATTTGAGAGATGAAGCATGAGAATAGTGCTTCTCTCTGAATTGCTGATCTGGTACGAACCCCAGTATTAATGTCTCCAATTACTTAGTGAGGAGGATGTTTATTCATCCATCTGATGTCAGATGTTTTTGTTTTGGTTAGAATTTGAGTATCATCCTCTTCCTCTTCTTCTTCACTATCATCTGGTAGAATATGAAGGTTGGGAATGTCATGAGTGCTTGGAAGGTTGTCGTTTGGTGAGTCACCTTCTGGCAGTGGGCTGACAGTTGAGTCAACTGCTGGCAGTAGGCTGCCATTTGAGTCAACTGCTGGTAGTGGGCTGCCGTTTGAGTCAACTGCCTTTCCATCCTTTTTAACACTTTTATTTGGAAGGCAGCTTGGATCCTTTCCAGTGTCCCTTGATTTGGATGACTCACCTTCATCCTTTACTTGAGCAGTGGGGTGGTTTTCAAATACAACATGGATTGATTCTTCTACCACCAGAGTTCTTTTGTTGAGAATCCGGAATGCCTTGCTAGTTGTTGAGTAGCCCAGGAAGATCCTTTCATCAGATTTGGGATCAAATGGTTTGAGATAGTCTTTTCCATTGTTTAGGATAAAGCATTTGGATCCAAACACATGGAAATGACTAACATTAGGCTTCCTTTCTTTCCATAGCTCATATGGTGTCTTCTTGTGAATCTTATGAATAAGACTTCTATTTTGAGTGTAGCAAACCGTGTTGATTGCTTCTGCCCAAAATCTTTTGGGTAATCCAGCTGCTTCTAAAATCGTCCTTCCTGCTTCCTTGAGTGTCCTGTTCCTTCTTTCAGCAACACCATTTTGTTGAGGTGTTCTTGCTGCTGAGGTTTGATGATGGATTCCATTTTCTTCACAGTACTGAATTATGATGGAGTTGAGAAATTCAGTACCTCTATCTGACCTGATCTTCTGGATTGAGAGATTTTTCTCATTTTGAATTAGCCTCATCAATTCAGGCAGTTTCTTCTCTGTTTCATTCTTCTTCTTTAAGAATATGGTCCAAGTGTATCTAGAATAATCATCAACTACAACCAGGGTGTACCTTCTACCACTTAAGCTTGTTGGTTCAACTGGTCCAAACAAGTCAAGGTGTAGTAGGCTTAAGGGCCTGGTTGATGATTCCGCTTCTTTTGATTTGAATGATACCTTGGTTTGTTTCCCTTTTTGACAAGCATCACAGAGGTGGTCCTTTTTGAAGTTGATTTCAGGGAGTCCTTTCACCAAACCTTTTCTGGACAGTTTGTTGATTGTTTTGAAGTTTAGATGACTTAATTTGTTGTGCCATTCCCAACTTAAGTTTGAATCTGCCTTTGTCACTAAGCAGATTCCTTCTTTTGCAGAGCTCCAATCAATAATGTACATGTCCTTCTTCCTTCTACCAGTGAGCATAATTTTGTCATTTTTGACATCTTTAATCAAGCAGATGTCTTTGGAGAATGTAACATTATAGCCATTATCACAGAGCTGGCTTGTGCTTATGAGATTGAACTTTAAACCCTTAACATAGGATATGTTTTGGATTGTAAGTCCATTAATTGATAAGTCTCCAGCTCCTTTGGTTTCTCCTTGTTTTTCCACATTCCCAAATGTTACTTTGGGTCCTTCCCTTGCTGTATAGTTTGACAAGAGCCGCCTGCTGCCCGTCATGTGCATGGAGCAGCCTGAATCTATGTACCATGTTTGTGTTTCAGCGGCTCCAGCACCTTCCTGTATAAATTAATGTTGAGCAGTAGCCCACAAGTTAGTGGGCGATTTCCCTTGTACAAGTTTGGGCATCCATGTCCATCTAGAACCATTGAGTTCTAAGCGGATTGGTCTATAGCCATTTGAGGTGTTGTAATCAAAAGGAATGGCTATGTACTTGTTAATCCTTTTCCTTCTTGAAGTGGGAAGTGGATTATTGATTTGAGGAGTCTGCTTGGTATTTTGGTTATGGTTGGTCTTATTGATTGGTTGCCAACGGGTTCTTTGGTTTAGATGGTGAGGGGATGTTGATTTATACAGGTGTTTGGATTTTGGTTTGGGAGCAGGTTGGTTCCTTCTTTTGGAAACATTTGGGAGATGAGTTTTTTTGTAGGTTAGCTTTCTTGTGTATGATTTGTGGCTTGTAGATGTACAATTTTGAGTGAGTCTTGTGGGGAATGAGTAACCAAGACCTCTTCTCTTCCTATTTAGAGTAACTTCAGCAGTAGGGTGAGAGTTTTTACTATTTGTGCTGGAGTTTCTCAGCTCTTTGTTCTCCTTTTCTAAGACATCATTTTTGCTTAAGGCATCTAGTAATTTAGAATGAATGGCCTTAATGTCTTGTTTCTGTCTATCATTTTCAGTATTCAAGAGAACATGGTGATTTTGGAATTTTTGGAAATCTTGTAATAAAGACTCCAGTGTTATATTGTTTGGTCCAGAATCACTAGAGTTATAGGAGGAGCAGGATGTTACCTCAACATCGTTGTAGTGGTCCTTGGCCATTAAGCATTTGGAGGAGCAGCTTTCATCATCTTTTCTTCCACTGGTGGAAGGCTTGTTGAGCCACCTGCTGCTCTCTTCAGTCCCCTGCCATGATCCTAGGCAGAGAAGTGCTTCTTCTGAGCTATCTGATGAGGAGCTCTCATCACTTGAGCTGCTTTCATCATCAGTTTGGAGTTCCTCTCTTTTCTTCTCACTTACAAAGGCTTGCCTTTTGCCATTGAAGTTTTTGTAACCAGCTTTTTGAGCAGTCCCCTGCTGCCCTTGATATTTTTGGGCTAAGGGCAGAGGGCATTCATTTTTGTAATGTCCTGGCTGTCTACAGTTGTAGCACAGGACATTCTCCTCGCTGGGTTGAGGTCTCCCTTGTCTTCTAGGTGGTTGGTTGTATGCTTTCTTTGGAGCAGTTCCCTCCTTCTTCATAAATCTTTTAAATTTCCTCACAAACATAGCGAACTACTCGTCAGTGAGGAGATTATTGATGGATTTTTCAGCAGATTTTGAAGTGCTTGGCTCAGACATTAGAGCTAGTGTCTTGGACTCATCTTCCTTCTCTTCTTTGATCTCCTTCATTTCAAATTCATAGGCCTTGAGATCACTGAAGAGTTTGTCAGTTGACAAAGTTCTGAGATCTCTGCTATCTCTCATACCGGTTACCTTCATGTCCCACTTAGATGGCAGGCCTCTTAAGACTTTAAGGGAAATGTCCTTTTGGGATAGATCTTTCCCTAGGTCTAAGACCTCTGCTATAATCTTTAGGAACTTGGATTCCATCTCATGAATAGACTCATTTGACAACATTTTGAAGTCCTCAAATTTCTTGAGGGCTATGGTCAGTTTGTTGTCCTTTTCTTGTTCATCACCAGCTCCGATCTTTGTGAGCTCATCCCATACTGCTTTTGCAGTTTCACATTTCCTAATTCTGGGAAATATGGACTCATCAACAGATTTAAAGAGAATATCTTTGGCAATGTTGTCAAGATTATTCCTCTTCCTATCCTCAGATGTCCATTCCAATTTTGGTTTAGGAATGTATATATCCTCCTGGTCATCAACTTTGGATGTGCTGACCTTCATTATTCTGATAGGTCCATCAGTAATTACCTCAAGCATTTCATCATGTAAAGCACTGAGATGTGCTTTCATCCTGATTCTCCAATCATCAAATTTGTTCAAGTTGAACAAGAGATTCTTGGCTAGTTGGCTGTCCATTGTTTAGAAAGTGTTTGGGAGGGGAAGTGGCTTTGGATCTTTAGTTCAAAATAGTCAATAAATGACTCTAGGAACACTCTGCTCTGATACCACTTGATGGTCCCGGATAGGGTAAAAGTCTAGAGCGGGGGTGAATAGACTTTTAAATCTTTTTCGACTTTTAAAAGTTTTCCCTCTAAAAGAGTTAATCTATAAACTTTTGAGAGATTTATAGATGCACAGCGGAAGTCTTTACCCTTTATGTAATGAGTGTTTAGCCACTTTCTAACTTGGAGAGTATTTGGCCTAGAATGCTAGCAGTTGGCTTAGCAGGTGGCTAAGAGCAGGGAACTGCTGAGGCAACTGCTCAGGAAATGCAGAGTGTATGATGAAGGTAAGGATAGTTGATTGATGAGTATGGTAAGGCCTTTTAGTAAGTATGCTTAAGTGAAAAGAAACTATAGTTTTTTACTGAAGCAGTGGACTCGGCAGTTGGGTGAATGTGAGGGAACTGCTGAGGCACCTGCTTGGGTCAAAAGCTTATTGGGTTAAGCAAACGTCTTGATGAAGTAGTGACACTCTGGTGATGTTTGAGATGTTGACAAGAAGCAAGTATATATATGAGCAGAGGGCTCAGTAGTTGGGTGGATTCCAGGGAACTGCTGAGGCACCTACTATGAGTTTCTGGAAATATTAGAATAGGCCTTTTGGTGATATTGGTGCACTTCTCTTGTATGAAAATGATCTCAAAGAAAGTAAGTAATTAAGCAGTAGGATAAGCAGTTGAGTCAGTTAAGACAACTGCTTAGGATTCTGCTGGCAAACTTCAATCTTTTTGTAAGAGGTGCTAAGTGTGTGCTTTGTTGAATGAAAGTAAATCAACACACAGTATATCCTGGTTCAGAGGTGGTGTAATCCTCCTACGTCCAGTCCCACCCTCTTTCAGATGGATTTCACTAAAGTATTAAACCCAATACACTTAGTGCCAATCTAGCCTTTACAACACTTAGGCCTAGATTGAAGGTTTTTCACGATGAGTATAGCACCACTCAAAGTTACTCAGTCAATAGACTTCTCTAATGAACCAGTGGGGATCAAAATGTACTCTATCTATCTACTTACACTGTAGGATCCGAACAACTGTTCTCCTAAGTGTTTACAAAAATATGTGATTTGTTACAAGAAAGTTCTAACCTCCAACTAGGAACTAAACTTCTATGATTTAGCAATGAAAAGCTTGTAAACTGGAAGTTTAGTGAAGCATGAGTTCAAGCAGAGAGTAAAGTTTAGAATAACACTTTCTCTTTTGCTAGATATCTCGTGAATGCTCGTGATAGAATTTCTCTCTTTGGATGCTCAAAGCTTGGTTGGAAACTTTCGTTTCAGCCTATATTTATAGGCTACTCCAGTTGACTAATCTCATCCGTTGGTTAGGATGGATTGATCTTGTTCGTTGAAAATTGACAAGGACAACTTGTATAATTGTCTTCTTGTGCTGGAGCTAATTTCCCGGCGATTTCCTTGTCTTGCATTATTCAGCCGCCCAAACTTCACTTCAGAAGATAGTCCCATGTGGGCGTATACTGCTTAGGACCCCAGTACGTTTTTGGCATTAAATGCCGGTCATATTTTGTCTTCAATCATATACATTCAATGTATATAATTTTCGAGCTTCTTTTCTTTAATAATGTGACATACAGTTAACTTTTGAGCTAAGATCATATATACCGGTAGGATCTAAATATCCTATTAAGGTAAATAAAAATTACCTTATTGCATTTTAATTTTTCCGGTAATATTCAAATTTACTCAAATATTGTACATTTTATTTTGTCACATAATTTTGAATGCTAACATACGAACAATATTGAGATACAATGTACACGTGCTAAGTATAGAGTTATCATCAAAATCTATCAAAATTGGGTACTAACAGTAACTACGTTGGATCCGTTGCGTTCGTGCTAGAGAATGGGATAAGGGGTGAGTTGTGAGCAGCGAGCTAAAGGAGAAGGGGGTGCGCGTTGGCGACAATGAGCTTTGTGCGAAGCCAGATCGAAGAAACAAGCGAGATTGAAGAAGCTTGATGCGAAGCTTGGTGCGAAGCCATATTGAAGAAGTCTTATGTGAAGCCAGAATGAAGAAGTGCATAAGCCAAGAAAAGTCTGGTTGTACCGAGCGCATGGTACAACCGACTGTAAGATATAATTTAAGGCATCTCCAACTCTCCATTCACGGTTTATTTGAAGATTAATCGAATGACGTGTAAGATTATGACGTGAGAAGTACTTCGTATTACGGAGTGTTTTGGAAGATTATTCAGAAAGAGAATCTGGGATGTTGCAAAAAAAGAGACTCTCGGATCGATTTAAACCTAGATAATTATTTTAGATTGTAATAATTAAAATAAATTTAATGGGATGTACATTTAAAACAGTACTTCTTCCATTCTGTATTAATTGTGACATTTCCGTTTTCACACTTGTCAATGCATAACTTTAACAGTCATCATATTTGATTCTCTATTAGTAAAAAATATTTAAAAATTAGATAATGAAATTTTGTAATGAGACGAATTCAACAATATTTTTCACAAAAAATAATTCTTATACATTATTAAATAAAATGTAGTCAAAGTAGAGTATGTGGATAGTGTAAAATTTTCTATGTTACAACTACAAAATTTTCAACTTTGAGATTATTCAAAAGTTATTGAGTGAGTATGATGTGACAATGACGTGAAAGATAAAAGAATATTTATTCACAAGCATGAACGGAGATGCATTAATCGAGTTTTTGTCAAGGCACCAAATTATGTAATGCATAGGCGCATATAGCGGAGAGGAGTAGCTAGGGTTTCCTGGTATGCGAAGAGTTTTGGGTTCGGCGGTCTCCACTGTCTTGCAAACTGCAAGCAGGCAATTGAAGAGGATTTTCCAACCTTTGACGTAAGGAAAGTGCAAAGTAGATCGGTGGTGCTCGTACAACTTCGGCGTGACACGAAAAGTTACAGACGAAGGTCGCAAGAAGCGAGCGGCAAGTAGCGTCTAGCAGAGCGAAGAGGATCCTAGCGACACGGCAACGGTTTCGCCGATCGCAAGAAGCCATGGGAGTTTTCAGTGGGTGGTGGCCGTGGGCTTGCGTCGGCTAGGGTTGCGAGGACTGATTGTCCGATGCTTGGTTTGGTCATTTTGACTTTATTGGCGACTGAGATAGCAGTTGCACCAGTTTTGTTTGATCCGGGTAGAAAACTGGTGGCTTCGGATCCACGGTAAAAGCGGCAAATTTAGGCTCTAGTAGGCTGTTTGGGGATCAACGCGGTTATTTTGACCAACTGAGTGGGTGGCCGCATGGGGTTGCTTGTTGGCCGTGAAAGGCAAAGCTCAAATTGCGAAGAATAGATTGCTGATGTGGTATGAAGAATTTCCGAGTCAGGTGATGGAGGAAGACGAAGAAGGTATGAGGATGATCCATCCCCCTCCAAAACCGCCTCCTGCCATGCAATTGAAGAATGGGCAAGAGGATTAGGAAGGGGTGGAAGCAGGAGAATTCCATCAATTGAGTTTTACTTTTTTTTTTTCAGATTGAACTTGCTTGTTTATTGAGTTGTTATTTTTGCGTACAATAGTAGAGGAGGGTGTGTGTGTTGGTTTTTTTGGTAGGTAGAAATCTTGTTGCAGGCAATCAGACCGACTCAGCTGCTAATAGCCTCTATGCTCTCATTGTTTCAGCGATTAGTCTCACTATTTTCGGGGTGGACTATTCTATGTCTGATGATGACGTGAGGGGGCTCTTCGGCTTTTGGTATAGGTTGGAAAGAGGGAGATTTAGATCTTGGGACATGATTTTTACCTTGTTCGGTTGATTTTAATATAAGCTATTTCCTTTCAAAAATAAGAATTTTTGTCACTTTTAGTCCTATGACTTTATTAGTTAGTGACATATTTGGTACTTATTTTTGACTTTTTTACTTTTAGTCCTTCGATTATTGTCTTTGAAATTATTCATATATATTCCTTTAAATTTCATAAAAGGGATACATTCGGTATTTCAACTATTATTATAGATACATTTATAGTCATCAACATACTAGAAGGACTAAAAGTGGCAATTTAATAATACTCAAGGATCAAATGTGGAGACTTTGAAGTCAGATAACTAAAATTGTCTTTTAAACAATAGTCAAAGGACTAAAACTGAAAAATTAAAAGTCGGGTATCGCAAGTGTCACAGACATAATACTCGGGAGAGTAAAAATGCCAAAAACTCATTTCCACAAGTAATAAGTAAAAATGTGTCTTCGTTGAAATTATTCACATTTATTTTTGATGGATAGTCTACCCGGGGGTATATATCCGAAGGGTTATTACGGGGAATAACTTAGAGAGAAGTCAGAGCAAGTAAGTGAAAGTAGAGAGAGAGAGTGTATTCAGTATGAATGCCGTTTTCAGCGTGGTTACAAATGAGGAAATGGGGTGCTATTTATAGTAGCAATAAATGCCGGGCAGGGACACGTGTCAAGCGCTCATTGGACGAGGGGTCACCTCAACTGGTTGGCGCTGGCAGCCGCATGTGGCCGCATTTAATGCGGCTGTTGGATGGGACGTCTGTGCGGGGTACGGTGATCTGTACGCATGTGAGACGGATATCTTGTCGAGTGAGATGCCTTCGGCTATAGAGCAGTAGCCGAGGGCTCTTCCACCCGATGGCACCCTGGTGTCGAGGGCTCACAGTGCCGAGGGCTACTGTTTTCGCCGTTTTCTCCCAGTTTCTTAATTTGCTTGAGAAACCCGTTCTGTGAGAATTTAGAGCCTTCGGCCAGGGGGCCGAAGGCACCCCTGGCGCGTAGTGCGGGCTGCTTGGTACTCTGGGCGCTGTGATTTGGGCCTGTTGGACCTTCTGGGCCTGTTGGGCCTCTAAAGGAGTAGTAGGAGTCTGTGGGCCGGGTGTTCCCGGGCCATATACTCCATCAGGAGTCCCTCACTCCTTTTGCCGAAAGGTACTTGAGGGAAAAGGAGTAGTTTGTGCTTGCCCTTTGATGTTGTCCCGTCGTGATCTCTGAAGTTGGTGAGGAGTTGTTGCTTTTATGTCCCTGCCGAAGGCAGTCCCTCAGTTACCCACATGTCGGGACTTGAGGGCTTGCCTTGTCGTTTGTTGGAATTTCACTAATTTTGTAATTTAATGATTTTCCCGAGGGGGTCCTCCAGTCCCCCACTCCTTGAGGCACTTGTAAAGTGGTGAAAAGGAGTAGAGTAGTTGCGTTGCTGTTGTGGGGCGAAGGCTGACGTTTTTCGTTTCATTTTGGGGGGATGCCTCGTTAAAAACCTCATTAGGAAAAACCCTTTGGGAAAAAAATCCTAATGAGGGAAAAAGAGTGCACCGAATTCCCCCAATGATGAATCGAAAATGTCAAACCTTGGTAAAAAATGGAGAATGACGGGAATGCCGAAGGCTCTCTCTTCTGAGGGCTCCTGTGTTGATTAGCCGAAGGCTTGCTGTTGATGTCCCGGTGGCGCCGAAGGGGAGCCCCTCAATTCGGGGATCGAGGGCCTGCTGGATGAGGGCGGCAATGGAGTTGTTACTGGGGGGTCCACTGTTTGTTGATTAGTTGGTGATGAAGATACCCGAGGGCTCCCATTACCTGTGTGCCAGGGGTCATCCGTCAATGAGGTAACTCCCCGGGGGCTACCCGGTTTTGCAGTGCTGAGGGGGAATCCCCGAGGGGTGCCCTGATATGAAGCCCTGGGTTTCTGAAGGAGTGATCCCGAAGGCGTCTGTTATGTGCTGTGTGGGGCACAACCCGGGGGCACTTCTGAGTGAGTGTACCCGGAGGCTATCCTTGATGAAGTGGAGTGAAGTAGAAAACCCGGGGGCTTCCAGAATATAGCCGTTGGAAATATAGCCGTTGGAATATGTAACGACAGGATATAGCCGTTGGGGGGGTGGCACACGTGGCGTGTGATGGCTGGGTGTTCGTGGGCGGCGTCACCGGTTGGGTGAAACGACGGTGCGTAATGATGGCTTTGGCTGCTGGGAGCCCGGATCTCGGCCCAAGCCCGGATCTGGGAGCCTATAAATACCCCAAGCCAGGGCCATTCCTCCTTTACGCATCCACATCTGTAGCGAAGCTCTGCAAAAAATTCTAGAGAGAGAAACTCAAGCTTTCGGTCAAAAACTCAGCTTTCAGAGGTCAGTTCTCCTTCCGCCCTTAGCTCCATTTGAGTATTTCTTTTGGCCTTAGGGTTAGTCTTTAGGACCCTTCAGGAACCCCCCCTTCGTACGAGTTTTCCGACCCCTCGCCTTTTAGAAAGATGTCGTCAGCTAGTGATTCCCAAGACATCTCCGGGGAGGCTTTAGTGAACGTTGAAGTGCCGTCTGACGTGGAATCCTCGAGCGAGCAGCTCTCGGCCATTGATGATAGGGCCGTAGCCGAGGCGGTACAGAGTGACCTTCAACTTGAGCTTGAGGCCGAAGACTTCGAGCAGGTGAACGCGGATGAGGAGCTTGCCATCGCCTGTCAAGTGGCCGAGGACGAGGCCCAGAAGGAGGGCCTGAAGGTGACTGTAGCTATCCCTCCCCCTCGGTATGGTACTGAAGCTGGGAGCTCCCGGCCCATAGATGCTGTACCCCTCAGTGTGGCCCCAGGACAGAAGAGAAAGAAGGCGAGGGTGGCTCCGAAGAAGAAGCAAGCTGTCGTCGACGCTGGCCAGCCACTGGGACTCCCCGAGGGCTATTCTTTCCTGAATACGGCCGCCTTGGAGGTCAAGAATAAAGCTACCCGAGGGGAAATGATGGCGGTGCAATTTTTGGTAGGGCCTTCGGCGCAAGTGGTAGAGCCAAAGCCGGATGACGTGCTCTTTCGTGCCCCCGACGGCTGCTTTGCCTTGCATCTGCTTTCGGTGGAGCTGGGTCTCAGGTTTCCCTTTCATCCTTTTGTGTTGGAGTACCTCCGTTTTGTAAAGCTAGCCCCCTGCCAGTTGACCCCGAACAGTCACTCATATATGGCAGGGTTCCTGTCACTGTGCCTAAGCCGAAGGGTCCCCCCTACTCTGGAGCAATTCTTCCTGTCATTCAACTTATGCCGGGGGGGGGCATTCGAACGCCGGGGGCTATGGTAATCTGCAGCAACTCCCGAAGTTCAGGATCTTTGATGAGGCGCCTTCGTCTCACAAGGGGTGGAAAGACAAGTTTTGCTATATCCGGTTGGCCGAGAACCCCTTCTCCGCTCCGCTTGGCGACAGGTTTCGGTGGCACCCAAAGGCAGAAGGGTATGCCCTCGAAAAGAATGGGCAGGTGTTGTCCAAGAAGCCGGAGGGTTCCGATAAACATGTGTCCATCAAAGGCGCAACGCTCTCCAGTGAGTTGTACAAGCTTGGCTTCCGTCGGTACCGGCTGATGGGGGAGAAGGAGGAAGGCTACCCCCTGATTGACCGCGTATATGAGAGTGCTGAAGGTTGTTGTAATGCCGAAGGCTTTATTTCTCATGCTTAGAAAATTTTCTTCCCCCTTTATATTTTTTGCTTTGCTGTAATAGTGAACTAACCCTTGTGTGCCTTCTTGTGTTTCAGGACCAGATATGGACGCTCGGAACCTGGTCAAGCTGAAGCGGCAACTTGCCCGAGAGGAGCAGAAGAAGGAGGCCCCCGCACAGCAGAGGGCGGTCGATGAGATCTTCCCCAAGGCGGGAGCGGCCGAAGAGGCCAAGGAGGCGGGGCCCGTATCGGAGGCCGCCGTCGGGGGCTCCCCCGGTCTGGAGCTGAAGAGAAAAAGGCATGGGAAGGACCCGGCACAACCGGAGGGGAAGAAGAAGAAGAAGAAGAAGGGGGCCCCGGAGTCGAAGGAAGCCCCCGTTGTGGTCGTAGAAGAATCTTCTCCTCCCAAGCCTTCGGGTCAGGCAACTGATCTGACATGGCCCCTGGACAAAGTCCAATTTTCCATTACGAAGGAGACTGCTATCATGCACGGGACCCTGAACCCGAAGGAGTTTTTGAGGGGTGCCACCCCTCCGACCGATAAGTCCGTGCTCTCCCGTCAGGCCGACGATGTCCTCTGCTCCAAGGTTCTGATGGCCTCGGTTACGGTAAGTTTCCTTCCCCCTCTTTTGTAGATAGCTTCATTCTTTACATGAGTAGTGGCTAACCCTCCGGTAATTCATGTCTGCTTTCAGGCGAGCCTTGGCCTTGGCGAGCTGGTCCAGAGGATAGAACAGCATGACTCAGAGAAGAAGAAGGCCGCTGAAGCACTGGCCGAGGCCCGAAGGCAGCTCAAGGAGGTCGAGGACGCTCGCAAAGCTGAGCAAGAGGCTTTCAAAGACATCCTCGAGGGCTCCAAGACGGTGGCCAGGGCCGAAGGTAAAGCAGAGGCGGAGAAGGCTGCGGCAGATGCTGCCAAGAAAGCTGCGGAGGATGCCGAGGAGGCCCGGATCAAAGCTGTCGTCGAAGCCCGGGAGGAGGCTGTTGCTACTTTTTCCGAGGAGGGATGGAAAGCCGAAGGTCGGCAAAAATGGGTGGCTTCGGTGGTGGAAGCTTCGGTGGACGAATGGGTGAAAGGCCCAGGCGCCATGTGGTTGGCCCGAAAGGGGAAGGAATATTATGACAGGAGTGAGTACTTTACTCAGGCCCTCGTATATCGAAGGTTGTCCCGGCATTTTGGGGTGGACCCGAAGGCCTTTGATCCGGCATCCTATGGCCTTCCTCCCCTTCAGCCAGACCCCAGGGTTCCCCTCCCTGAAGGTGTTGCGAGGCCTGACTTGGAAGACTCCCTGCTGATGGCCGAGGGCAGTGACGAAGAGGAGGAGATTGGTGATGATGCCGTGTCCAAGCCTGCAGTAGAGGACGCCTCCGGCAATGCCGTCAAAATTGTTGAGTAATTTTGTACTTAGGAATGTGTGAACATATTTTGTAATGAACAACATTTATCCTTCGGCTTCGGCCTGTTTGTAATTTTACACTCACTCCTGTTTTTGATGAATGCATGCTGCCTCCGGGCTTTTCACCTTTGAATGCGCCCTGTGTTTTGAATGTATGCCTTCTCCTTTTTGAGTGTATGCCTTCTCCTTTGAACGTATGTTTTAGAACTTAGAATTTTTTCTGATTGTAGCCTGCCCTTGGAAGCCTTCAGTAGTTGGGCACCCCCTGCTGGATAGGCAACCGAGGGTTCAGCAGGAATTGGGACTTAGAAAATTTTTCTAAGTGTAGCACACCATAGGGAGCCTTCGGGAGTTGGCATCCCTTCCTGATGTGTGAATATTGGACCGAGGGCCCAATGTACAGGACTTAGATTTTTTTTTTTGCAAGTGTAGTATGTCACGTAGCCTTCGGCTACTGTGGAGCCTCCACTGAAATATTGAGTAGGCCGGGGGCCAATTCTTTAGGACTTAGGAAATTTTCTTGAGTGTTGATTCCTTGTGTACTGTAGCCTTCGATTGATAGGCAGCCTTCAGCAATTAGGTCCCTTGAGATGAGGGTGAAATATGTAGGACTTAGAAAATCTTCTAAGTGTAGAGTTTCCCTTGGGAGCCTTCGGGAGATGGCATCCCTCCATGATGTATGAGTAGCTGACCGGGGGGAAATATGCAGGACTTAGAAAATATTCTAAGTGTAGATTTTCCCTTGGGAGCCTTCGGGAGATGGCCTCCCTCCTTGATGTATGAGTAGTTGACCGGGGAAAAACATGTAGGACTTTAGAAAATATTCTAAATGTAGATTTTCCCTTGGGAGCCTTCGGGAGATGGCATCCCTTCTTGATGTATGAGTAGTTGACCGGGGGAAAAATATGTAGGACTTAGAAGATATTCTAAGTGTAGATTTTTCCTTGGGAGCCTTCGGGTGATAGGTGCCCTCTGACTCCACATCACTTTGCCAGATGCCCGGGGGCTGCTCATTTAGGACAGAATATATTTTTTCAAGTGTTGTTGTATTGCATGACCTTCGGCTACCATATTCCCTTGGCTGTAATGCTGATTGGGCCGGGGGCCCAATCTTTAGGACTTAGAATTTTTTCAAGTGCTGCTTCCTTGTGTAGCCTTCGGGTGATAGGTGCCCTCTGACTCTGCATTACTTTACGAGATGCCTGGGGGCTACTCCTTTAGGACTTAGAATATTTTCTAAGCGTAAATTGGTGTTGAGCTTCCGGATGTAGATCCCTTGTGTTGTATGAGTCTCTGGCCGAGGGCCAAATATGTGTGGAATCCTGTTGTTGTAAAGAATGCCAATGATGAGTGTGTGCCCTCGGCATACACTTTAAAAGTTGTAGATTTCGACCCTTGCTGGAGCCTTCGGTGCTTGTGTGATCGGAGGTGACCAGGCAGTGGACTTAGCCGTTTCCTGATGATATTTGTTTGAGTGGTATCCTTCGGGAAATAGGAGCCTTCAATTACCGGAGGTGTCCCCGTGGGGAGCCCTCGGCTTGTTGTGATCTGTTGGAGTGTACTCTTTGATTTCTCGCTGAGTCTACTCCCCTTCACCCCCTCTTTTTTTTTCTTCTTTTTTTTTTTTTTTTTTTGGTTGGTGGTGAAGGGAAGGCATCAAGAAACTTGGTTTCTTGGTAAGGCTGGGCCTATCAGGAGACCATCAGAATACACCAATGGCTCTCCTCCCTCGGGTTAACCTTCCGAGTTCCGAGGGGATCGAGGGACGTTTCCTGGGCACAAGATATGGTGGTCCGTAACCTGCCTCCCCTTGGGGGATGGCGCGGAAAGCGCCTCATTTTTGAAAGTCGTCCCCTCGGCGCTAGACATAGTCCGTGGCCTGCCACACCCTTGGGGTGGTGGCGCGGGGAGCGTTTCGGTTTGGAAGTCGAATCCTGGGCATTTCTCGTGCCTGTCACACCCTTGGGGTGATGACGCGGATAGCGTTCCATTTTTGAAAGTCGAATCCTGGGCATTTCTCATGCCTGTCATACCCTGGGGGTAATGACGCGGAAAGCGTTTCAAGGAAGGGTTTTCATTTGCACACTAGTTGCAAATGGTCGGGGGCACTACGTGCCGCCGGCACCGATGGTGGCGCCTTCGGTATATGCGTCCTCGTGGGGTACGGCTTTTAGAAACAACACTTGGTGTTAGTTTTGATGTGTAGCCCCCGGTACTTGGTACCGAGGGGTCTTCTGTAGGAACACTTGGTGTTCTCTTTTGTTGTAGTTGATGTAGGCGTCTACCCTCGTTACTTGGTACCGAAGGGTCTTCAAATGAAACACTTGGTGTTTCCCAATAGATGTTTGGAAGTTGATAGGAGAGCATATCCCTGGCACTGAGTGCCGAGGGGTCTTCTTTGAAACATTTGGTGTTTTTCCTTCGTTTCGATGTTTGATGATGGAGGTGTACCCTCGGCACTGGGTGCCAAAGGGTTTTCTGTAGGAACACTTGGTGTTCTCATCTTTTCTTTTTTTTGATGTTGAAGGTGGGAATGTACCCTCGGCACTGGGTGCCGAAGGGAAATGAAACACATGGCGTTCCTTGTTGTTGGTGATAGGAGTTCCCTCCCTCGATACTTGGTACCGAGGGGTCTTGACGTAAAATACGTGGTGTTTTCACTGTTTGTTGTAGGTGTTGATGATGTCCGCCCTCGGCACTTGGTGCCGGAGGGGGTTCTTCTCGTGGTGAGGCCTGGGGCCTGTAGTCAGTATGAGGGCTTGATGTCTTGAATGTATCTTCATTCTTCGAAATTGGAGGCCTTGGGCCATAGGATAGTACATTCACTAGTTATGAGGGCTTGGCCGCTCTTACATTATTGATAAAATTTAACTAAATGGTGTACATTCCAGTGCCTAGGGACTTCTTTCCCATTGGGGCGTTTGAGCTTGTAGGTCCCAGGTTTGATGATGGCTGCTATGATGTAGGGGCCTTCGAATTTTGGTGCCATTTTTCCTCCCTCGGTTGGTTGGCTGGCTTCCCTCCTCCGGAGGACATAATCCCCCACTTGAAATTCTCGGGTGCGAACTTTGGCGTCGATGTAGCTTTTAACTTGCCTTCGGTAGTTTTCTGCCCGGATGAAGGCCTGCTCCCGGCGTTCTGAAATGAGGTGGAGGTCGAGGGCCATGTTGCTGTCGTTGACCTCGGGGTCATATTGGATCACCCTTCGGGTGGGAAGGGTGACTTCCGTAGGAGCTTTGGCTTCAAAACCGTAGGAGAGGGAGAAGGGTGTTTCACCTGTTGCTCGCCGAGGGGTGGTGCAATAGGCCCAAAGGATGTTGTGGAGTTCTTCCACCCAGCCACCTCCCTCGGCCTCTAGCTTCTTTTTTAGGCCTTCGAGCAAGGTCTGGTTGGCATTCTCTACTTGCCCGTTGCCTTGAGGGTAGGCAACGGAGGAGAAGGTGTGTTTGATGCCCCATGCCTCCAGAAGGGCACAGAAGGGGGCTGCCTCAAATTGTGTCCCATTGTCGGAGATGATCTGGTGGGGGACGCCAAACCTTGTGAGGATGTTCTTGAGGACGAAGTGACGGCACTTCGCCTCTGTGATGCTGGCGAGGGGTTCAGCCTCCACCCACTTGGTAAAGTAGTCGACGGCCACGATGATGTATCTGTTGTTGGAGGTACCCCTCGGCAGAGGGCCCACAAGGTCTATCCCCCATCGAGAAAAGGGGACAGAGGTGCTGATGGGGGCATAGTTGACCGCTGGCCTGCCGGGAGCTTTCTGGAAATGTTGACATGCGGTGCACCTCCGGGCAAGGTCAGCACAATCCCTGGCCATGGTTGGCCAGAAGTAGCCCTGGAGAATGAGCCTTCGGGACATGGAGAAGGGTCCCTGGTGAGCTGAGCAAGTGCCACTGTGCACTTCCTCCATTGCGACCTCGGCTTCATCTGGATGAAGGCACCGAAGTAGCGTGCCATTGTAAGATCGTTTGTAGAGCCTTCCATCTTCGATGGTGTAGCTGGGAGCCCTCAGCTTTGCTAGTTTAGCGCGGGCCTCATTTTCGGATAGCTGCCCTGTGGAGATGAAGGCGGTGATATCTGAGATCCAATCCTCCTGACGTTGTTGTATGTTCATAACGGGGCTTGCATGGATGCTTGAGAGGCCGAGTTCCTCGATTTTGGCAATTTTGGAGATGTGCTCGGGGGAGTCGGCCGAGAGCTTAGATAATATGTCGGCCTCGGAGTTCTGAGCCCTCGGTATTTGAGTGAGAGAGTGTGCCTCAAATACCTTAAGCAACTCCTTGGTCGCTTCCTTGTACTGTTTCATTCTCCCCTCCTTGGCCTCATATTCTTCGGAGATTTGGCCAACGACCAACTTGGAGTCGCATTTGATGTGGATCTGCCGAGCCCTCATGTTGGCAGCCAGCCGAAGGCCACATAGGAGGGCCTCATATTCGGCCTCATTGTTGGAGACCTTGAAGGAGAAGCGGATTGCATAGTAGGCCCTGAAGCCCTCGGGAGTAATGAGGACTACCCCTCCCCCGCATGCTTTGGTCGCGGAGGAGCCGTCAGTGTAGAGGGTCCACCAGTCGTCCGAGGTAGCCGAGGGCTCCCCGTCCGTGGCTGCCCTTGCGGTACACTCCGTCACAAAGTCCGCCAGGGCTTGGCCCTTGATGGCAGGCCTTGGGCGGATGTCAATGTTGTACTGGCTCAAGAAGATAGCCCATTTCACCATGCGGGAGGAGCTGGTGGGGCTCCTCATGAGGGCGCCGAGGGGTTGATGAGTGAGGACCTGAACCGGGTGAGCCTGAAAGTAGTGGCCCAACTTCTTGACGGTCCAAACGATGGCCAACACCGTTTTTTCCACAGGGGAGTACCTGAGCTCGGCCTCCCTTAGGGTCTTCCTAACGTAGAAGATGGCATGTTGGGTGCCGTCTTCCTCCCGAATGAGCACAGAGCTGATGGCCGCCGGGCTAACCCCAAGGTAGAGGTAGAGGGTCTCCCCTACCTTGGGTTTGGAGAGCACAGGAGGTGAAGATAGATACCGTTTGAGCTCGTCGAAAGCCCCCTGGCATTCTGGAGTCCATAGAAAGCCAGCCGTCTTCCTCATGATCTGGAAGAAGGGTAGAGACTTCTCCGCTGATTTAGATAGAAAGCGGTTGAGGGCTGCCAGGCGACCCGTCAACCGTTGGACTTCCTTCACATTGCGTGGGGGCTCCATGTTGATGATGGCCTGGATCTTCTCGGGATTGGCCTCAATACCCCTTCGGCTCACCATGTAGCCCAAGAATTTGCCCCCTTGGACGCCGAAGGTGCACTTCTTCGGGTTTAGCCGAAGGTTGAATTTTTGCATGATGGCGAAGATCTCCCGGAGGTCGTCAGCATGGCTGGAAGATTGTTTGCTCTTGACGATCATGTCGTCAACATAGGCCTCCATGGTGCGCCCTAGGACGGCTTGAAAGACCCGGGCCACCATCCGGGTGTATGTGGCCCCCGAGTTCTTTAGGCCGAAGGCCATCACTAGGTAGCAGAAGATGCCCTCGGGAGTCATGAAGGCAGTTTTTTCGGCGTCCTCCTCGTGCATGAAAATTTGGTGGTACCCCCGGAAGGCATCGAGGAAGGACATGATCTCACACCCTGCGGTCTCATCCATTAGTTGGTCAATGTTTGGTAGAGGGAATGGATCCATAGGGCATGCTTTGTTGAGATCGGTGTAGTCCACGCACATGCGGAAGGTAGGGGGCTTCTGTGCGAGGACTACATTTGCCAGCCATGAGGGGTATTTCACCTCCTTGATGTGCTTAATTGAGAGAAGCATGGCGACCTCCTTCTTCACGAATTCCCTCCTCTCGGCGGAGAGGGGTCTCCTTCGTTGTTGTACTGCTTTTGCCGAGGGGTCCACCGAGAGGCGGTGGGTGATGACCCTTCGGCTGATTCCCGGCATGTCCTCCGGCCCCCATGCAAAGACAGTGGAGTAGGCGCGGAGGGCGTCGGTGATACCGGTCTTCAGATCTTCAGGGAGCTGGGCTCCAATCTTCACGACTCTCTCCGGCTGGGCCGGATCGAGCGCAAAGTCTTCTACGTCCTCGGCCGGTTCAGCCCTCGGCCTTCTTTCCTCTTGGTCGATGGTTCCGGTGATGGTGTCAACACGGAATTCTGTCTTGCTCACCTTCTTAGTGACCTGAAGATAGCAGGCGCGGGCAATTTTCTGGTTCCCCCGGGAGTAGCCAATGCCCCCCTCGGCGGGAAACTTGAGGCAGAGGTGCCTCATGGAGATGATGGCTTCGAGGTCCTCGAGGGCTGGCCGGCCGAGGATGATGTTGTGGGCGCAGTCAATGTTGACGACGACGAACTCCACTTCGAGCTGGGCTCTATGGAGCCCGTCGCCGAAGATCACCGGGAGGGTTATTACCCCCTCGGAATCAATAGTATCGCCGGTGAAGCCGACAAGAGGGGTCTTAATGGGCCGAAGGGACCCCCTCTCCAGATGCAGCTCTCTGAAGGTGCTGAGGTACATTACATTGACGGAGCTGCCCGTGTCAATGTAAGTTCGGTGAATGATGGTGTCGTTTATCTCCGTCCGAATCACCAAGGCATCCCTGTGAGGAGAAGAAGTAGGAGGGAGATCTGCGTTGGTGAAGGTGATGGGTTCCTCCCTCAGTCTTTTTACCGGGGGCATATGAGTGACTTCCCCTACGTAAAGCGATTGAGCCCACTTCTTTCGCTGGCTGGTGGAATCGCCCCCTGTATTGCCACCGGTGATCATGAGGATGTGGCGTTTTTTCTCCTGGTAGTGGGGGTATTCCTCCTCCTCTTCTTCCAAATTCCCAATCTCCCTCTTCTTGCCGAGGGGGATGGTATTCGGGTTTACCCAAGCGTTCACCTTCGTGTGGTGCCCTCGGGGAGGCCCGTGATGAGAAGGTCCCTCCTGTCGAGGGCTCTGAACAAATTGGGACAGGTGCCCTGCTTGTATTAACCTCTCGATGGCTGTCTTCAGCTGATGGCAGTCATCGGTTCTGTGCCCCTGGTGCCGGTGGAAGCGACAGTAGAGGAACTGAGGGTTGATAGCGTGTACCTTCGGGGGTGCGCGAGAGTCGCGTTCAACGAGGCCCCTCTCCTCGGCAAAATCGAGGATGATGCTGACGGGGTGCGTCAATGGTGTCCGAGGGCGGTCCAGGAGAATGGGCTGTGCCCAAGTCTTAGGGTTGCTCTTATAACTTCCCTCGGGCTTGGCTTGGCCTTGCCGAGGGCGGTCATCAGAGGGTCCCGAAGTCTTGGGGTAACTTGGAGGAGCCCCCGGTCCTCGGTTATGTTTATTGTCAGCCCTCGGGGGCTGCTGGTCCGGATGCTGGTGATACTTCTCCACCTCCTCGGCTTCAGCATATCGGTCCCCCCGCTGCAAAGCCCTTATGTAGTCGCGGGGGGGTTCAATGATGAGGCTCCTTGAAAAGTTGCCGGTGCGGAGGACGGTTTGTAGGAGGGCCAGGAGGGTCCCGTCATCAGCACCGTCGACCTTGTCAGCCTCCGTCCTCCAGCGCTCTAGGAAATCCCGAAGGATCTCATCCTTCTTCTGGCGTATTGTTAGGAGGTGGGAGAAGTGCTTCCTTGTGCGACGCCTCCCGGCAAATTGTGTCAAGAATCGCTGGGCGAGTTCTTGCCATGAATCAATGCAGCCCTCGGGTAGCCTGTTGAACCACTCGTACGCCGGCCCCTCTAAGGTGCAGAGGAACCAACGACACAAATATTCGTCTGACGCCCCCACCATCATCATGATGTTCTGGTATTTGCTGTAGTGTTCCTGGGGGTCCGTTTTCCCGTTGTAGGGCTGGATGTGTTGCCCTCGGTATTTCTCCGGGATCCGGGCCGCCAATACCCTTGGGGTAAATGGGGTCCGAGTCCGGAGCTGGATGACGGGTTCCCCGGAGCCCTCGGCCACCTTCTTCTGTAATTCCTCCATTTTGGCCATCATGGCCTCGTATTTGAGGTCCGAGTGAGGGGCGGAGGTGGTGGCGTGAGCTTTGTTGGACTCCATCTCGTCAAGCCGGCGTTGGAGGGCCGCGATAATCTCGTCCCGGGGATCCTTCGGGAGGGTCTCCGCCCCCTGCGAACGAACCCGGGCTGAGTGGGCCTGGTTGATTTGGTGGCGAGCATCATTGGCATGAAGGGGTGCCTTGCCTTTGTCCCGAGGGGGACGCTCCTCGTCTGCCCTCGAAACAGATCCCCCGCTTTCCTGGGGCCTTTGGAGTGCTTTCCCCCCGAGGCGGTCTTGGACCCCTCGGCGGTCTGGCCCTCCTCCGAGCCGGTTGAGGGTGGAAGTACGGGGTCTTTCCCTGTTGTCATTATGGCGGTCCCGGGACTGAACTTCCTGGGAGGACGTATCTTGGGCCACCACCCCTTCGTCGTTCCTCACCCGAGGGGTGAGATTTCCGAAGGGGTGTGGCAGAGGGGGAAGTATGATGTTTTCCCCAACCTGAGGGTGAGCTGGAGCTAGGGTGCCGAAGGCACCCGGGTTCTGGGTGAGCGTTTGGATGAAGGCGGAGAGCACCGATTGCACGTCGATGGTGAGAACCGGAGGGCTGACTTGGTCATCGCTCCGGTTTTTCTTCTTGGCCTCGATGCCGAGGCGGGCATCGGGGGCATTTTGTTGGATCTGAAGGCGTAGGTCGACAGCCGCCTGTTCCAGCCCAGCGATGACACCGCTCTCGGGAGCCCTGTGAGAGGCTTCGGGGGCGTTGACGTCGCCGAGGGCCAGGTTCTTGTCTTCTACGTTTTTGGAGTTGGCACGTGTTGTTCTCACCATTTTGATAGAGGGCTAGTGTTTTGTGTTTGGTCGAGGGGGGGGGGGGGGTTCTTACTTGATTGTTCGACCTCTCAACGAGAGCACCAAATGATGGATAGTCTACCCGGGGGTATATATCCGAAGGGTTATTACGGGGAACAACTTAGAGAGAAGTCAGAGCAAGTAAGTGAAAGTAGAGAGAGAGAGAGAGTATTGAGTATGAATGCCGTTTTCAGCGTGGTTACAAATGAGGAAATGGGGTGCTATTTATAGTAGCAATAAATGCCGGGCAGGGACACGTGTCAAGCGCTCATTGACCGAGGGGTCACCTCAACTGGTTGGCGCTGGCAGCCGCATGTGGCCGCATTTAATGCGGCTGTTGGATGGGACGTCTGTGCGGGGTACGGTGATCTGTACGCATGTGAGGCGGATATCTTGTCGAGTGAGATGCCTTCGGCTATAGAGCAGTAGCCGAGGGCTCGTCCACCCGATGGCACCCTGGTGCCGAGGGCTCACAGTGCCGAGGGCTACTGTTTTCGCCGTTTTCTCCCAGTTTCTTAATTTGCTTGAGAAACCCGTTCTGTGAGAATTTAGAGCCTTCGGCCAGGGGGCCGAAGGCACCCCTGGCGCGTAGTGCGGGCTGCTTGGTACTCTGGGCGCTGTGATTTGGGCCTGTTGGACCTTCTGGGCCTGTTGGGCCTCTAAAGGAGTAGTAGGAGTCTGTGGGCCGGGTGTTCCCGGGCCATATACTCCATCAATTTTCATTTTGTACTCGGTAAAGATAAGTAATACGTAGTACTACGTACCATCCTCCGTTCCATAAAAGTTGCAACAATTTGACTTTCATGTTTTCCAACGCGCAACTTTGACTGTAATTATATTTATTTACGTATTAGTAAACATTAAAAAAAATTAATATATTGGAAATTTACAATAATACAAATTTATTAATATTTTATACATAATATTTTTATTATATACTCCCTTCGGTCCTTAATGAAGTTTATACTTTGACTTCAGACATAATAAAGAAATAAAATTGACTTTACTGTAGAGTACACTATTTGACACTGTTTGACACTGTTTGGTATAGATTTGTTTGCCAAATAAGACAAATAAGGAAGTGTAATGTTTAATATGGGACGACCCAAAATGGAAAGTGTAAAGTTAATTAAGGATCGAAGGGAGTATATTATTGGAAAATCGTAGGTAAAGTAAGATGTGTGAATAGTGCATAAATTCCAATATTGCAACTTTTATGGAACAATTCTAAGAAATTCTCTAAAAATTGCACTAAAAATAGAAGTATTAAATTAAATGCATTAAATGCGCCTGAATCCCAAATGGCAAATTCTTATTCACCTTTGCGATTCACCTCTCTGCTTCCCCTTCCTACTTCAACGGGAGCACCAGCGGAGACAACACTGACGGCGTCCACCTCCTACAACGACGGTGAGTCGGTGATGAAGCTCTTTGATGATGAAGGTGTTTGTTCTCGATGACAACTCTATCAGGAGCTTTTGCATCGACGTCGATATGGAAACGATTTTCGTCGTTCAATTCTGGGACATTCTTCTTTGATCCAGCGAATATGAGCTCCAATTTGGCAGGTTGCAATGATCTGGATTTTTTGCTACGGGGGAGCAGGGCAGAGGTTGGTGCAATGGATGGCGGTAGGGGGCAAGAGTTGGGGAGTTGCAGGAAAAGGGGGTGGGGAGTGGCGGGTTGCGAGGGGCATGGGTTGGTATGCGAGATGCAAGAGTAAAATTTTAATAAAAAATTTTGTATTATTATTATCTTACAATTATGATACATGATACTTTTGAAACCTATGTAGCACCGATACCGGTACGCGGAATCGCGGAAACGCGAACACGGGTACGGGGATACGGCAAAACAAAAAAAGTAGGATACGGATACGAGGTCATATTCATAAATATTAAAAGTTATGGGGGTGTATTTACAAATATCAAAAGTTACAGGGGTGTATTTATAAATATTAAAAATATATTTTTTTTGGAAATATATACATATAATATCCTATGAAATATACAAAAAAAAATAATTTTTTGGATATATATATCCTATATATACATATATACCCATTCATTACATATATATCATATTATTTCTAATATACACTAGTGCATCTCGAAATATAAATGTAGACATGTAGTCGATAAGTCATTAATTTAAAATGAGAAATAAGTCAAACAACTACAATCTTGAAATTAAAAGTGCAAGTACCAAAGTTCTAGAATAATTAAGATAGAAAACAATATTTTAAAAGCACTAACTTCTACTCCCTCCGTCCCCCTATTATTGTCTCATTTCTTATTCACTTGTTCAAAACAAATCACTCTTAATCTCTTACTTTATTTATCAAATTTTTATCAAATTTGATTCTGGTTTTTGCGACTTTGTAAACCTTTTAATGTAGTAATATATATTTTTACCGGAAGTATTAATTTCCAGGAATAATATCATCTTCCAAAAAAACGGATTCCAATACTGGGTTAGAGATAGGCTTCTGGACTTGCTCAGTAAATTAGATACGGAGTATGAGTTGATGACTTGATTGAGTTGATTCAGATATACCATATAAGCCCATTATTTGATTACCAAGTAAAATTTTGTTTTAGATTTTCATTTTTTTTAGAATTTTATTAAGTAAATTTTGGGTTTTTTTTATTCAAAAAAGTTGATACGGATATCCGTCAGGATATGAGTATCGGAAACTTTCAAAAAATTACAAAAAAATGGAAACTTTTAAAAATTACAGATACGGCCCGGGAACGTACGGTACGAGTATCCTAGAGTATCGGATACGGGAACGTATCCGATACGCTGATACGCGACCCTAGGGAAGTATCCGTGCTTCATAGTTTGAAACAAATGCAATGTGAAAATGCATTTGTAATAAATACTAAAAACTCCAAAATTAGAAGTGTCTAATCGCAATTTATCATAGCATAAGGATGGTAAATAATATTACAATGGAACTGTATTACCCCCAAATACTTGTATATCTTAGATAGAAAATTTTCCACTTTTGGTCCCTCGAGTATTATACCACTTCCGCATTACGTACCTGACTTTCAACTTGTCCACATTTAGTCCCGACGTTTTCTTCCTTTACCATCCGTCGTCCTTCCGACCAAAACTCCGGCCGGTTGAATCATTTATTAAAAAAGGGAAGGTTAGTCTAGTAATTTCATAGACTGGTCTTCACTTCTTCCTCGCCAACTCCATCTGTATCGTAACCACCCCTTCTTTAATACCTCTTACATTATCCATCATTTAAACCTAAATCTCCAACGACAACCTCTGTGAGCTCCCTGTTCACTCCAACGACAACTCCATCTATAGTCCGTTGTTTTCCTCCTTCGTAGGCACTCCTCCCTGTTCACTCCAACGACAACCTCTGTAAGCTCGAAGGCCACCATGTATAGCAGCAGTTCAACTACCTCGAAATCAACAAGCCGGTATGAATATGGAGAGTGGATTCCGATCAAACATTGTCAATGTGGGAAAGAATTGAAGCTTTTGACTACATGGAAACCAGAAAACTGTGGGAGAAGATTTTGGAAATGCGTTGGAAATGAGGTATTAGTAGCATGGTGCAGCTTTAAAATTTTCCATATTTTTTGAGATGATTGATTTTGTAAGTATTTGTATTATGTGATTGCAGTGGTCTGAAGGGTGTGGTTTGATGGACTGGTTTGACCCTCCAATGTGTAAAAGATCCAAGAAAATCATTCCAGGGTTGTTAAGAAAACTGAATGGATATGAAAACCACATTCACACATTGGAGATGAAGCTGGAAGCAGCTGAGAAACCAGAAAACGAAAAAGATAAGATGGAGAAGATAGAGCACAAAAGATACTCTTGCAGCAGACTGGGCGTGTGCATTATAACATTTTTTGTGGTTTTTGCATCCATGTATGCACATAGAAAATAGTCTTGTAGCATGGTTTTTATGTATTCCGAACAATTTTGAGGAATGTTAGTAATATCTTTGAAATGTATTGATGCCAAATGTTCATGTTGATGACATGTATATATGAAGTTCTTTTGCATATTCAATGTTACAACTGTTGTGTTACATTATAATCTGGAAAACATGGTTCACTACAAACACACTTAACTTGAAACATATACTATGGTCACTAAAAGAACTGAATTACAAACATAATCACACTGGTATATCATCCCATTGAAAATAAACATAAACAACATGTCATATCTCCTGGTGGGCAAACAGAATTACAAACATAGACACACTAAAATTACAGTCATAGCAAATGTTTTGTACTTCCAAAACAACCACCATTTACACATAGCAACCTGTAACATCTCCTGGTGGGCAGAAAACATAGTGATAACTACACTGAAGTTCATGGTACAACGAACACTACAATAAAACCTACAGCAAAATGGAAGCCCCTACAGTCCTTTCCAAATGATTGACATCAAACACTAGCCAAGGTCAATTGGGTCTGCATCATTCCCAAAAAAACAGACTTGAAGGTCGTTTTGGATCTGGTAGAATAGGTTGGTCCTTTTTTTATGTCAAGTTTTTTGAGTTTTGGTTTTCCATGTCCTGAGTTCACCCCTTGTGGTTGTGCACCTTTTGAACTGAAAGTCTTAGAAGGAGGGGCTGGTCCAAAGCTTATCCTGACCCCATGAGTATTTCTTTGCTCAAACCCATGGGTGTTGTCTTTGTCAACATCATCAATCTTGTTTTCATCAATAGCATCACTCTGGTTTGCAGCACTATCCTGACTTTGGGTTTCAGTCCCTTCTCCAGTCTCTCTTTCATCTTCTTGGCCACTTAGTTTTTCAGCTTCTTGGTCACTCACTTGAGTGAACATTGAAGTATCTTCCACTGAAACAACAATAGGAAACTCAAGTCCTAAAGATGGGAAGTCTTCATATTGCATATTGATATCCATAAGGTTGTCCTCATCTAAAGCAGAAACCTTGGGTGCTCCCACATCCTCATTACCAGCACTTTCACCAACACTTCCTCCACTATGCCTTGGTGCAGATTTTGGTTTTCTTTTTCTAGGTTGAAGCTGTGTGTAGAAAAAATATAATGGTTAAAGAAAAATAAGATGAAGTACATATAAGTCCTAAATAAGTAAATGACATAAATAACATAAATCATGAGTGTATTTACCAGTTTCTCTTTGTTATTTGGATCTTCAGGACACCTCCTTGCATTATGGCCTTCTTTTCTACACTTTGAACAATGCATCTTGATGTGTGTCCTTGCTACTCTCACTCCATCATTGCTTAGATCCACAACTGATTTCCTCCTCAGTTTTTTTGGCCTTCCGGGCTTGGCTGAATACACAGGAGGAAGTGGGGGAATTTTATCAGAAATAGGCCACTCATCTTTGCCTGCCATTGGCTTTATACTGCCAGCATATATCTTCAAATATGATTCTTTTGTGTAACATGGGTGTACGTAAGCATCGACTGGACCTCTTCCATACTTCAACCAAATAGCACACACAGCATGCTTGCATGGTATACCAGTTAAGTCCCACAGCTTGCATGTGCATATTTTCCTCTCTAAATCAACCCCATGTTGTGTACCACTCATTTCAGTAATCTCAAAGTCATTCTCACCACACTGATACCCTATTAAACCTGCAGCTAACTTCTCAATTTCTTGTGACTTTTTCACAATTCTAGGGCACAAATTAGTAGTCCATTTCTCTGCCTTTTGTCTACTAGTAAAAAATTTTGTGACCAGTAGCTTCCTAATACTTTCAGAACATACTAAAATAGCCTCTTGCCTTGCCTCTAAAATGACCCCATTCAAACACTCACATATATTATTAGTTAACATATCTGTTTTGGAGTGTGTAGAGAAATGAGACTTGGACCATTCTGTAGGATTTTTATCTGCCAGCCAATCAAAAGCCTTTTCATCAATTTCCTTTAACTTGGTCAGACTTGTTTTGAAAGAATTCACTGTACAATCCCTGGCACAGTCCCAAAGTGCATCTTTCACAGCTTTTCCATGAAATCCAGCCACCTTCATGTTCCCATGTAGATGCCTAACACAGAACCTATGTTCAACCATGGGAAATAATTCATTAACAGCTCCACTATCATCAACTTCTTCTAGGTCCTTCTCACTATAAGCAAAATCACTATCTGAGAGGTCCTCATCTGTATCTCCATTATCATCAACTTCTTCTAATTCTATCCACAACTCCACAATTTTACCCACACTGCCATTACTCACAAAGGACCAGATTTCAGAGTCACCTTTCAGTTCATTTAGTGAAGAATTTGAATAGCAAAAGACTCTTCTTAACTTCTTTGTGCAACCAACTTCTTCTAGTTTCTCTTTCAACACAATTAAGCCAAACTCATCCACATCTACATCAGAAAACAAATGTGTAGTACCTCCTGTTGTATATGTTGTTTTGTTGATGACTAACCATGTAGGTGGAATGGCGGACAGAACTACTCTCAGGTCCATTAGGAACGAGAATTGGAACTATACTTAGTTCTGATCTATATGAATGATTGTTGTGCATAATGAATAACAAAATATGAGCCTGCATGATAATACCTCATCTACATGCTTAGATTGATCATGCATATTCTTAATATACGTGGCACAAGTTAAATATCTTTCCGTATATGACTAAGCACTCACCTCTATGAGTTGGCCTATATATCTTATGGAAAGAATCATTATTAATGCTACATAAAAATCCACTATGTTAAGAATCCTGCACAAATCGACCGTAGCATATTTAGATCCACTAAGTAAACATTTCCTTATCACTTAATGCTACTAAGTCATTATATTATGGAAAGTATCTTGGGTTGCATGTTCTGTAGCACCTTATTTGAATACCTTACTTATATGATCGTTACATATTCTTGAGAACTAATCATTAATTATATAAATATGTTGATTGCTACATAATGTCCGTTTGATGCTTATATTAGGAGAACAAAATATTCTCCTTATATGTGATACGTAATATTCTCCATATCTGTTTTATTATTGAATGATTTACTCATAATATACTTCCATATTTATATGGTTGACCGAGGATCACCATAATTGTGAGCCGGAAGATCTTTGAATAAAAGGAAAGACGAGGCTACGGATGCTATATATATTGGACAAAGGACCGGACGAAATGTGTGCTTGACCGAGCTTATATTGAGAAATATACACGAGAATATTCACTAAGTCCAAGGCACCTGAACCTGCTCACGGAGTTCCAGACAGAGTTTCTTTTTCCCTTCTTCATATTGTAATTGGGTTTTTTGAGGATTGACTAAGTGTAGCATCCTCGGGTTGATTAGTGTGTTGTGAGAGCTTTGTTGTAAAGCTGAGAGGCTCTCTACCCGCAAGGTAGAGATGCATAACTCTTTCTAGAGAGGATAGAGTTGGGGTGGCTCAAGGGTAGACTAGGAGAGTTTCCCTTGTAATCATTCAAAGGCTTTTTAGTGGAGTTGTTCAAATTCCTCCGAGGGAGGTCGAGGTTTTTTAATCCCGTTGAGCCAAGGGATTTTTCCTCGTTAAATCCTTGTGCACTTTACTATTTCGTAATTCCCTGGACCCCACACTAGAACTGTGCGAAAAACTGCCACGGTTCCACACACACACACAATTCACCCCCCCCCCCCCCCCCCCTCTTGTGTTGCTAACCGTTTCATCAATTGGTATCAGAGCCGGTCTTCGCCACATAAAGGTTAATACCTTGGGAAGAGATCCAGCAGCATGAATACGGTTGAAAGATTAGAGGAAGGGTACTCGACTCAACGACCACCGTTGTTCAACGGCAAATTTTACCAATTCTGGAAGAGTCGAATGGAGAACTTCATCAAGGCTGAGAACTACCAGGTATGGAACGTAATTGAAGTAGGCGATAACATCATTACAAAAGAAGATGCCGAAGGTATGGTTATCCCTAAACCCAAATCTGAATATACCTCTGATGATTATTGTAAACTCGAGCATAATGCTCAAGCATTGAAATATTTGATTTGTGAACTTGGTCCGGCTGAGCACAACCGTGTTCTTGGATGCAAATCCGCAAAACAAATGTGGGATCTACTTGAGATTACGCATGAGGGTACCTCGCGTGTAAAAAGATCCAAAATTGACATATTTATGCGTAATTACGAATTATTCGTGATGAAGCCTAAAGAATCAATTAGGGATATGATTACACGTTTTACTAATATTATCAATGAGCTCTCAGCACTTGGAAAAGATATTACTGTAGAAGATCAAGTGAGAAAAGTTATGAGAAGCCTACCATCCGCATGGAAGCCTAAAACTACAGCAATAGAAGAAGAACAAGATGCTAGAAGACTTGACTGGCTCACTCATGACCTATGAGCTAGGCCTACAAGAAGAACAAGATGCCGAAAATGTGAGAAAGGAGCGAGGAATAGCTCTCAAGGCTCGAGAAGAAGAAGAAGAATCCGAAAGTGAATCGGAAGACGAAATGAGCATGTTCGCCAAGCAATTCGGGAAGATGTAGCGGAAATTCAAAGGCAACCGAAATAAGCAAGGTAAAAAGGGTTTTCAATCGTTTAATAACCAAGGTTGTTTCGTTTGCGGTTCCTTTGAGCACAGGGCAAAAGATTGTCCCCAAAAGAAAAATGATAGAACCTACGACAAGAACAAGACCAGTTCCCATCGGAAGTCCAGTGAAGATAAAGGGTTCAACAGAGACCTCAAGATGGCAATGATGGCAGCCTGGGGAGACTCATCCGATGATGATGAGGAATAAGGTGAAAAGAGTTCCAATCATGCAGGATTGTGTCTTATGGCTAATTCCGACGAGGAATCCGACCAAGAGAGTTTCGAGGTAAATTTGGAAAACTTTCTATCTAAGTTTGATTCTTTGCCTAAAACCAAAGTTCGGAAAATTTTTAAGAGGCTAACTATCGAGCTTAACCAAAACCTTTCTGAAAATGAAAATCTAAAATCACAAATCACTGAGCTAGAATCTAAACTCGAGGAAACCACACGAGCAAAGCTAAGGCTTGAAACTAGAGTGGGAGAGTTAATAGATGAGAAGCTAAAATACAGTGAAGTGGTTTTAGAACAAGACAATATTATCTGTTCTTTAAAGCTCGATAGCATGAACCAACAAGTTGATCAAAGTGAGAAACTTCTTTCGAAAATTCCGAACATTGGTGTGATGATTGAACACCTTAATCGCCTTGAGGCTGAGAGACAGGATTTCAAAAATAAGCCGGAATACCAGCCGTATAGTACTAAAGAAAGAACCAGGTCTAGACCCTATTCTAGAACTGAACCTTCTCGGTACAAAAGAAAGGAAAACGAGATTGCGGGTCTCGGATATGTTCCAAGGAAAACTCAAATAAATCAAAAATCTGGTTTTCAGAACCAATCCTTTAATGGTAACAGAACTAGAGGACAAACCAGTTCCAGGCCATACCAAAGGCAATCTAGAACTGGACCAACCTGGTTCGATAAATTGGTTCAAAGGCACAAAACTGATTATGGACAAACACCTAACCGAGAGTTTCATAAAAGGGACAAAGATTTTTATGGAAATTGGAAAACCAAATACGTTGATACATATGATAGTCGAATTTGCGGGCATTGTGGCAAAGTCGGTCATCTTAGGTATCAATGTCACTCTCGGCAACAGGCCTTAGAAAGGAACTTTAATTATAGTAATTATTCTTCAAACAATTACAAAATGGAACCCAAGCAGGTCTGGGTTCCACGCACTAAACCTTAATCCTGGAACAGCGCCGAGTGAGGGGGAACAACCACTGGTTCCTTGACAGTGGGTGTTCTAAGCACATGACGGGAGATAAATCATTATTCCTCTCACTTCGGCCATTTAGCGGTGGAAGGGTGACATTTGGAGACAACGGTAAAGGAGAAATAATTGCCGTGGGAAAAGTTGGAAAGTCACCTAACCATGCAATTGACAATGTCTTTCTAGTCAAGGGTTTAAAGTTCAATTTGCTAAGTATTTCTCAATTTTGTGACCGAGGTAACAGTGTAGTTTTTGATCATAATGTATGTCGCATTGTTAATAACGAATCACAACAAGTTATACTAGAGGGCAAGAGACTAGAAAATACTTATAAGGTTGATCTTGATTTATTGCCAAATATAAGTTTAACTTGCCTGAGCGTTATTGACAATGATCCCCTGCTATGGCATAAAAGACTTGGACACGCTAGTTTTTCTTTAATAAATAAACTCAAAAATAATGATTTGGTAATTGGGCTACCTAATATAAAATATTCACTTGATCATGTTTGCTCTGCTTGTGCCACCGGAAAACAATCACAATCATCTTTTAAAACAAAGAATTTGGTGAGCACAAGCAAGCCCATAGAACTAATTCACATGGATTTGTGTGGTCCAATGTCAGTCCGTAGCCGAGGAAATAAAGAATATGTTTTAGTTATTGTTGATGACTTTTCAAGATATACTTGGACTATCTTTCTTGCAAGCAAGAAAGATACTTTTAATGAGTTTGTTGTTTTTGTGAGGAAAGTTGAACATCAAACAGGGCTACAATTAATCAAGATCAGATCGGATCATGGAACTGAGTTTGACAACTCACTATTTGATACATTCTGCAAGGAACGAGGCATAGACCACAACTTCTCTGCCCCTAGAACTCCTCAACAAAATGGGGTAGTAGAACGGAAGAATAGAACTCTGGAGGACATGACTAGAACAATGCTGATTTCCAGTGGTCTAGCAAGAAACTTTTGGGCAGAAGCACTAAACACGGCATGCTATATAATTAACCGTGCTATGATCCGCCCACTCCTAGGGAAGACACCCTACGAACTACTCAAAGGGAGAAAGCCCAACATTAGTCATCTAAGAACTTTTGGATGCAAATGCTTTGTTCATAACAATGGGAAAGACAACATTGGCAAGTTTGATGCAAGAAGTGATGAAGCAGTCTTCCTCGGATACTCAACTCATAGCAAAGCTTACAAAGTTCTAAACAAACGCACACAATGTATGGAAGAAAGTATCCATATAATCTTTGATGAAGCCCTTTCATTAAAACCGAGGCAAGATGATGAAGGAGACATAGGAATTCTTCGCAAGGGAAATCATTCTTATAAAAACATTGAGACAAGCCATAACCAAACTGAGGAATCACTGGACAATGAACAAAACGAACCTAGAACTGAAGAAGGACCCGGACTGACCACGACTAATCCAAGTGAAGAACCAGCTGGTCCAGGTCCAGATACCTTATACGAGTTAGTGGATCAACCCAACGCTCCAAGAGGATGGAGACATCATCGATCACATCCCCTGGATAACCTCTTAACAGATCTAAATCAGGGAGTAACAACAAGATCCAAATTAAGAAACTTCTGTTCTTTCTTTGCTTACTTATCACTTATAGAACCGGAGAACCATGAAGTGGCTCTCTCCGATATTGACTGGGTTCTAGCTATGCAGGAAGAACTAAATCAATTTGAAAGAAACAAGGTATGGCATCTAGAACCAAGACCCGAGAATAAAACCGTGATTGGTCTCAAATGGGTATTTAAAAATAAGCTTGATGAGCATGGACAGATCACCAGAAATAAGGCAAGACTAGTCGTCAAGGGCTATAATCAACAAGAAGGAATAGATTTCAATGAAACATTCGCACCGGTGGCAAGGCTAGAAGCAATCCGGATGCTCATAGCGTTTGCGGCTCATATGGGTTTCACCCTCCACCAAATGGATGTCAAGACAGCATTTTTGAATGGTTATCTTAAGGAAGAGGTATACGTTGAACAACCACCGGGATTTGAAAATCCAGATTTACCTAATCACGTTTTCAAACTAGATAAAGCACTATATGGGCTCAAGCAAGCACCACGTGCTTGGTATGAACGTCTATCTAAATTTCTTTTGGAAAATGGTTTTGAAAGAGGAAAAATCGATAAAATACTTTTTCTAAAAATAAAAGATCAATCCCTCTTGGTTGTTCAAATTTATGTAGATGATATTATATTTGGTGTTACTAACGACTCACTTTGTGATGAATTTTCCTCTCTTATGAGCTCCGAGTTCGAGATGAGTATGATGGGTGAATTAAATTATTTCCTTGGTCTCCAAATCAAACAATCAAGTAAAGGAACTCAAATATCTCAACAAAAGTATCTCAAGGAGCTTCTCAAGAAGTATGGAGCAAGTGAAGGCAAAACAATGACAACACCAATGGGAACAAATGACAGACTGGATGCAGACGAAGCAGGAACCAGCATAGACCAAAAGAAATACCGAGGAATGATTGGATCTCTACTATACCTAACTGCCAGTAGACCCGACATAGTTTTCAGCGTAGGTCTATGTGCCCGGTTCCAGGCAAATCCCAAGGAATCTCACCTCAAAGCAGTCAAGAGGATACTCAAATATCTCAAAGGAACTATGAATCTGTGTTTATGGTATCCATGAAATGAGGATTTTAATCTTATTGCATATTCAGATTCTGATTTTGCAGGTGATTTATTAAATAGGAAAAGCACATCTGGAACGGCTCACTTCCTAGGTCCCTGCCTGGTTTCATGGAGCTCTAAAAAACAGAACTCAGTTGCTCTTTCAACAGCTGAAGCCGAATACGTAGCAGCCGCATCGTGTTGCTCACAATCCTTGTGGATCATGCAACAAGTAAGCGACTACGGGATCATCCTAAATTGCACACCAATTCTATGTGACAATACTAGCGCAATTAGCATCTCAAAGGATCCAGTCATGCACTCACGAACAAAACACATCCACATCCGACATCACTTTCTGAGAGATTGCGTGGAAAAGGGGCTAATCAAGGTAGAATATTGCAACACTGACAAGCAAATTGCCGACATCTTTACAAAACCCTTGGGAAGAGAAAGGTTTGAATTAATTCGATTTGAACTTGGTCTCATCAATGCTTAAAACTATTTCATAAAATTTCTTTTTAAGGAAATCTTTATTTAAAACTGAGATCCTTCAGCTTTTAAACTGTCAGTTTTTTTGGGGGGGACGTAACTACCACACAACCGGCCACTTCCTATTTGGAAGGAAATCATTAAAAAAAAATTGGGAAGTGGGAAAGTATCCCGTATACCAACACGCCGCCCACTTCCTTATTACACACCTTCCATAACCGCCTCCCTCTTCTCCTTCTTAAAACCACCATGGTCAAAATCAGAGGCTACGCCCCTCCGACTGCTCCTCGTCGTTCTAACCGGAAAAAGAGCGTAAAACCACCCCCACCTTCATCACCTACCCCGATTGAACTCGACGCCTCTCCTCCTTCGACCATGCACTCCGAATCTGGTGACTCCCTACCACGATTCCCGGCGTCCTCTCAGGGGGAACCAGATAAAAACTCTCCATCACAAATCAAACCTCTCAAACGAAAACCAACCACTCGCGACGGAAAGATACTGCCCCAAAAATACACCCGGAAAAGGGCAATCGCTGAGGGAATCATCTCCGACAAGGACTCCAACCAAAAATATCCAAGAATGGGGAGGGTAGCCGAGGAAGACGCCGCACGACTCAAGGAGGAATATCTCTCCCGGGGAATAGTTAAGGTACTTTCCATCTCCTATGGTGATATTACTCAAAAAACTTCTGATTTTACTGAGCCTATTTCGTTTCAAAAATGGGAGACCTTGTTTGATTCCAAGAATTGCCCCTCTGTGTTTCCTGAACTCATCTCTGAGTTTTTGGCTAATCTTATTATCAAAGACAGTTTCTTATCTTCTAAGGTACAAGGCACAAAAATTCTATTAAGTGTGAATGATCTAGGTCAAATATTGGGTGTTCCATGTACTGGTGTATGCCAATATAACAAAACAGAGTGGCCCCTAACCAACACCTCTCAAACAGTTGCACTGGAATACTTTAACCCCACCATTTCCGAGTCCTCTTTTCATGTTGCGAGCCTTGCCCCAATTCCCAAACTGCTGTTTTACTTTGTTCATCACAACCTGACTCCTAGGCTAGAAGGGCGATTCACACCCTCTAGAATGGAACTAGCATATATGTACCTTTTAGCCAACAAAGTTCCTATCAACCTTCCTGGATTGATGATGGCCCATCTCAGTTCTATCATCAATTCCTCATCCCGAAGGATTGGGATTCCATATGCCCCGCTACTTACCAAAATATTTCTCGCTAAAGGCATTACTCTGGACAAATTCTCCTCTGAAGAAGCTTACAAAATCCTGGATAAGAGATGTCTCAGCAATCTAGGCTTAATCATATCCAATTCTCACCTTCTTCCTAAACCAACAGATCCTTCTTCTTCAGAGCAAAAACCCAGACCAAAACCAACTCCAGTTCCTTCCATCGACCCAATGATGGTGGTACCCCCAATCACAGATCGCATAGATCTCCTGGAACGCTACCTTCAACACCAATTCGCTTCCATTTCAGACTCCATCTCTGCATTGGCAAAAAAGGTGGACACACTGGCTGATACAACCAATGCTATTCGGAATGATTTCCAGTCTTTCAAACAGGAAGTGGCAGAGCGGTTCTGTGAATCTGGCTCGACAAATCGCAGGATAATTTATTCCTCTGAGGATGATTAAACATTTCTTTTATGGGGGAGGGTTCTTACTACATTAACATCTAAACAAGCTGTCCTACTTTGAAATTTTACTTTGCACTGTTTTGGTTATTTTCCGTTTCCTTTTGGTTGATGCCAAAAGGGGGAAATAATCAGGTGCCTGCTTATTTTGCTACGAACAAACACCGACTGGTACTAATCTGCAGGGACACCTTTATTATGGAACCTAATGTTTGTCATCAACAAAAAGGGGGAATTTGTTGTATATGTTGTTTTGTTGATGACTAACCATGTAGGTGGAATGGCGGACAGAACTACTCTCAGGTCCATTAGGAACGAGAATCGGAACTATACTTAGTTCTGATCTATATGAATGATTGTTGTGCATAATGAATAACAAAATATGAGCCTGCATGATAATACCTCATCTACATGCTTAGATTGATCATGCATATTCTTAATATACGTGGCACAAGTTAAATATCTTTCCGTATATGACTAAGCACTCACCTCTATGAGTTGGCCTATATAGCTTATGGAAAGAATCATTATTAATGCTACATAAAAATCCACTATGTTAAGAATCCTGCACAAATCGACTGTAGCATATTTAGATCCACTAAGTAAACATTTCCTTATCACTTAATGCTACTAAGTCATTATATTATGGAAAGTATCTTGGGTTGCATGTTCTGTAGCACCTTATTTGAATACCTTACTTATATGATCGTTACATATTCTTGAGAACTAATCATTAATTATATAAATATGTTGATTGCTACATAATGTCCGTTGGATGCTTATATTAGGAGAACAAAATGTTCTCCTTATATGTGATACGTAATATTCTCCATATCTGTTTTATTATTGAATGATTTACTCATAATATACTTCCATATTTATATGGTTGACCGAGGATCACCATAATTGTGAGCCGGAAGATCTTTGAATAAAAGGAAAGACGAGGCTACGGATGCTATATATATTGGACAAAGGACCAGACGAAATGTGTGCTTGACCGAGCTTATATTGAGAAATATACACGAGAATATTCACTAAGTCCAAGGCACCTGAACCTGCTCACGGAGTTCCAGACAGAGTTTCTTTTTCCCTTCTTCATATTGTAATTGGGTTTTTTGAGGATTGACTAAGTGTAGCATCCTCGGGTTGATTAGTGTGTTGTGAGAGCTTTGTTGTAAAGCTGAGAGGCTCTCTACCCGCAAGGTAGAGATGCATAACTCTTCCTAGAGAGGATAGAGTTGGGGTGGCTCAAGGGTAGACTAGGAGAGTTTCCCTTGTAATCATTCAAAGGCTTTTTAGTGGAGTTGTTCAAATTCCTCCGAGGGAGGTCGGGGTTTTTTAATCCCGTTGAGCCAAGGGATTTTTCCTCGTTAAATCCTTGTGCACTTTACTATTTCGTAATTCCCTGGACCCCACACTAGAACTGTGCGAAAAACTGCCACGGTTCCACACACACACAATTCACCCCCCCCCCCCCCCCCCCTCTTGTGTTGCTAACCGTTTCATCACCTCCCCTGTAAAATGGTCTGCTAGTCTCACTCACTCTTCCTCCGTACCTCAACTTTAGAGTAAACGTGGTATCACATGGGGCTGCATAAAAAACATTTAATGTGGTAGTTCAATCATTGTAAGTAAAGGGAAAAGGAAAAAGAATTGGTCTCATTGTAATGCCCCTCTCAGGGTTAAAGAAAACGTTACATAAACTTACTATTTTTTTTTTAAAAAAAATCTGCAATATAACGGCCGTTTGTTTGAGAAATAACCCTGATAAAATCTCAAATATAACTAAAATATAACTCCAAATAAAACTCAATAAAATCTAGTTATCACTAGCAAATGTGATAACCACCTGGATCCAGGAATTTACTAAAACTTCAAATCCTCAAATAAAATAAAGAAATAATAATCACTTTATTATATAACATCTGAAATACTGAAATAAAACAATAACTAGCTAGAAGCCGCCAAGGTCGTTCCCGTTAACTCATTTCAGCACGCATTCCACTCTCTTATCATCTTCCTAGGCCTTGGCCTTACCTTTAGTATCTGTACATGCGAAGAAAGAAAACGGATAAGCTTTACGCTTAGTAAGTCACTATGGATCCACAAAAATATTTGACAAGTCTATGCTAATTTATCAATAGATAAATTTAGGCTATAAGCATGCACTAAACATACAACGAACAAATAGCTTCTCAAATAAATTCTGAGAGAGATCCCAAAAGAAAATATTTTCTAAAATAATTTCTCAAAGCTACTGGAGAGATCTCAAAATTTTCTTTCTCAAAACATCTCTGTCAAACTTTCTGAAAGAGATCTCAAAAACAACTTTCTGTAAAACATTCTGAAAGAGATCTCATAAACAACTTTCTGTAAAACTTTCTGAAAGAGATCTCATAAACTTTACTGTAAAACTCTTTGTGGCTAATTTTAACTGTGGGCCCGTGATATGTACTCAAAGGCGCCAATCCGACAGCTCAGGGGAGCGACCCACTAAACATATCGGACTCTCTGAAACTGATAAACTGATAATCTGAGGGAACTTGTTCCCGAGTACATATCACCTGATCTTTCACTTTAAGTATTAGTTCTTTTTATGGTGACGTTTGAATAAAGAACATCATTAAAATCTTGAAATAAAAGTACTGACATAATCTTGACTATGCCAGAATGATAAATATAACTAAATATGACAAATAAATAACTCATCAAATAATTCACCAAATTCACATAATAGCAAATAGTCTAAAAATCATCTATTAAAAATCAACCAGACTTCTTTCTTTCATTTGGTTGAACAAACATGTACATGTGATAGTGAACTTACATGTTAAAAGCTGAACTCAAAATACTCGATCAAGTGTGGCACCTTGATAACGTCTTCCAATAAGCTCTTCACTTAAATCATTATTTACAAGAATAAAAATTAGAAATGTTTTGTCTAAATAAGCCTAGGTAATCTTTCGATATATGTGTGTTAACTAAACAATGGGTGACATACACTTACTAATAAATACGTAGTATAACAGATTTTACTCATTGAAATAGTAGCAGTCTTGCCTTTTAACTTTCCAGATTAGTTTCATACTTTAAAATAACAATTAAACCAATAAAAACAAAAGTTGAGCCTTCTGCAAAATCTCAGGACTGACCTCACGGAAGGACCTACTAATTGACTATATGTCCAAGATAAGTTAGATTAAAGGAACCTAAAAATATTTTTAAACTTGTATGACTTCAGTGGGGGTGAAGAGAAATACGTATTCAATATGCTTTTTAGAAGGTTAGCAACTCAAGAAAAGATTTAAAGTTAAATTATGGCTGCTCCACCGTAATGGTAAAACAATTTGAAAAAAAATGGATTAAATTGAAAGAATAAAATAGTGGCAAAATAATCAATTTATAAGAAAACCTATAATAAACTCTTAACTGTCTGCGAAACCTGCCAAAATTTCAGTTTGAAACCAAAAGAATCGGGTTGGTCAAATTAAACGACCTAATCTTAGATTCTTAGAAAATTTGGAGATTAAAACTTTAAGAACTTTAGTTACCCAACTTTAAAAAAAAAAACAACCTAAAAGGAATTTAAGAACTTTAGTTACCCAGCTTTAGGAACTTAAAAAAAAAACATTTAACCAAAGCAATTCTGTCATGCCCATGACTAGCAACCAACTAATTTACAATCAATACTCACGAATGACATAAAGAAAGCAGTTTGTGGGAGTAAACTTTTGACATACCAGGTATTCGTAGAGACAGGGAAGAAGAGAACCGACTGCATGCTTACGGAAGGAACCAACAAAAGGTTTCAAAGGCGGAGAAGAAAAGAGCGGACCAAGGTTTACGAGTGATAGTATATAAATAATTATCTCTTCTTAGGGTTTTTAAACCAAATACTGATTCGGGCCAAGATAATTGATTTGGGTTTCTAATGTTAAAAATAAAATCCAACTTTAAAAGTATTCTCTATTTCAAAATAATCTGATTAAGCTTTAAAACATTACTTATTTCTTCACTTAAAATTATTAGAGCTTACCGGTCAACGTTACCTGCCAGAACAACACGTGATCAAACAATAAATCACATTAGTCATAGAAGAAACTTGTTTAACTAACTAAAATAAATAATATTGATTAATATAACTAGTTCATAAAATCGGGGTGTTACACCCATTTGTCAAATCCCAAAAAGTAAAGAGAAAAAAGATTCTCAACAACAAAACCCTACCCTACCGAGCACAAAACCATACCCTACCGAGCACCATTTGTACATCAATTCAACAAACTTACCATTACCAGCAACATTTGATGAAGAACTTTGATGACAACTTCTTCCTTCTCCATTCGATCTGCGCCCCATTCTGATTGCAAAAACTCCAGCCGGAAGCGTCCTCATTCACCGGTATGGTTTTAGGGTTCGCAGAGTAATCGTCCTCATTCAGCTGGAAGTTTCATAGAGTAAGTGCAGGTATGCAGAGAATGGACTTCTACCCGTTTTAAGCCTAAGAAATTACTAGACTAACCTTCCCTTTTTTAATAAATGATTCAACCGGCCGGAGTTTTGGTCGGAAGGACGACGGATGGTAAAGGAAGAAAACGTTGGGACTAAATGTGGACAAGTTGAAAGTCAGGTACGTAATGCGGAAGTGGTATAATACTCGAGGGACCAAAAGTGGAAAATTTTCAACTTAGATATTATGAATGTCCATTGTTGTCTTATGTACACAAATATTCCTGTCTCGAAATTCCTGACAGGTCTGTCGTCCGACCACGTCATTTTGAGGTGGCTACGGATTTAACTTTTTATGAAAATTTATGAACATGTTCTTTATGATGTGTAAATTATGCATACTAAGTAGGTGTTATTTACTCTTAAACTTTAGTTTTATTTGGCAGAGACTTCAAGCTCCATCCATAAATCAAGTAATAATAATTTTATATTTATATCATATGATTTCTTAATATTATTAATTAATGTGCAATTGAATCTAAAGAGTATAGATGTTATACCCAATTTTCCATTAAAAACAAATAGAGAAATAGAGAGAAGAGGGAAAAGTCGTTTATTACTTTCAACGTAAAGAAAATGAATATAAGATAGGCTTATATAGCCGTTTAACTACATGCCACGTAATATTATTGTTATCTAACTAACTAACTGCCTAACTCCTGTATCAATGCTTCTCCCTTTTTAATCGACTTGCCCTCAAGTCAGACTCTTATAAAACTCCGGAAAAGACTGCTTAATAAAATCAACCCACTCCCATGTTGCACTCTCAGGTTTCTGGCCCTCCCACTGAATTAACCACTGCACCCTTGCTACATTTCCATGTTTGAGCATTTTCCTCTCCAACACATCTATAGGCTGAATTGTGTCCTTTGCAGATACTCCTTGCAACCACTGGGGAATGTGTGCTTTGGAAGGTAAATCTCCTCTAAACTCCTTAAGTAAGGACACATGGAAGGTATGATGTACTTTGGCCTCTACTGATAGCCTCAGTTTATAAGCAACCGCCCCTACCTTCTGCTCAACTTGAAAAGGGCCATAATATTTGGGTGCCAGCTTCTCATTTCCCCTATGCTCCACCGTATACTGTCTATATGCTTGAAGCTTCAGCCACACCCAATCTCCTACCTCAAAACTCCTCTCAAACCTATGCTTATCAGCCTGAACTTTCATCCGGTTTTGAGCCTTCTGTAGATTAAGTGGGACCACGGAGCTACTGAATAGGTGACCGAGTGAACCGTCTGTCAAGCTAGGAAGAGTGATAGTGGATTTGGTTTGACCCATGACTCTTGTGACGCCACTTATGCTCATCCGTTATGAAACTATTGACACGTAAGCCCTAGGAAGAGTCCGATCTCCAAGGGATTTCCACTGAGCCCGACGCCTGCTGTCCATGTCGGCTCAGGCGTGGCCAACCTCGTAGTGGATTTGGATCTCCCTGTTCAGGCTTTTATGGCTTCCTCATTAATCCTTTGTCTGGGTTGGACCGGAATTAAGTATTCATTTCTGTATCTGGGCTATGGGTCAGGCCCATAGTACCATCACGAGCCCCCTACTCTCTTGAGCTGACCAGGCTCAACGAAAGAGAGTAATTTGATTCCTTTCTCATTCTTGAAATTATTCATTCTTTGAGGCAGGCGCAGTGAGATGGGGAGGAGTGGAGTAGTGAATGCCTTGTAATGACTCATCTAGGGGTTGAGGGTCATCACTTTTTGTCCACAATGGGGGAGGTGCCTCGTTAAAAACCTCACTAGGAAAAACTCAGTGGGAAAAAATTCTAGTGAGGGAAAAAGAGTACACCGAATGCCCCCAAAATGAAGCAAAAGGGTGAAGCCTTTGGCCGATGTATTTAGCTGCAATGACCGCCTGATGCATTTGGTCTGTTCTGTCTGTGGCATCATCTTCGTTTGATAGGTAACCGAGACAAGCTTGAGAGATCAATATGATAGTCCTTATCCAGATGTACCTATGCATTTAAATAACATTGTGATAATTTCTGGAGTTTTATATTGGATTTGAGCCTAAGTACATGGCCTCAAATTTCCAATATAAATTTATGTGCTTAGTAGAGCGTGTCCCATATCTAGGACTCAACCAGAGGAGACTTGAGCATTTTGGAGGCCCCAGACGAAAAATATTTAATATGTACAAATCACTTTTAAAATGAGATAAATTGAATAAAAATCGCCTTATGAAAAAAAGCATATTCAAAGTCCACGATATAATGTTTGTAATATTCAAAAGGATAAATTTTAAAATGCAAACTTATTCAAAACACAAGGAAAACTTGTACTTGTAAAAGTATTAAGAGACTTCAAGAACGAGACTCACAGAGAAGAGCTGAAGAGTCTTAGTTGATTCACTAACCAAGGACCCATGTCGACGGCGGGCAGTGAGGCATATATACAGTAGCCGATTAGGGGTCTGTGTTGGACGTTGATGCGTGTTGAGATCGGCTTTTGATAGTTTTTTCCTAACTTTAAGGTGTCATAAGTCTCAATTTTAAGCTCAAGTCATATTTACCGGCCGTTGGTTCGAGTTTTGGTATTTTTGGAGTCAAAATCAGGGAATTTGAGCCTGACACCGGTGTTTGAGAAGCAATAGGAACGAGTTGAGAAGCATTTTAGAGTTGATTAGGAGCATTGGAGATCAGTGAGGTGTTAAAGACAAAGTTTTGAAGACAAAAGAGCTCTAGAATTGGCTACGGGATCAAAAGAAGACGAATAGAGCTTGAAAACAATGGGCAGGATGACATTCTGTCAATCGTTCAAGCATATCTTTTCTTAAGAACATCCAAAAACTATGATTCAAGTTTCATATGAAAGCCAACTTCAAGGACTACAAATCATACGAAGACACCATTGTGAGAATCTGAGAGAAACAAGGTGAAAACAGACGATGAAGTCAGACAACCTCTGTTGAGATTTCAGAATGCGACCTTCCACCATTTTATTCATATATTTTTATTGGATGATTCAAATCCAGTTTTGCAAGTTGTGTTGGATAGAAGACTTCATTAGCTACAACTTCGATGAAGGAAGAATAGTCAAAAGTGAACTATAAAGCTGATTTCTGCTTGCAGTTGCCGCTTGGTGTATTGGCGGTCTGCGAATAACACCTAATACTAATACCGGAGTAGAATTTTTTGGAGGCCCCCTTGGTAGTTGAGTCCCAAGGCAGTTGCCTGGCCCAACTGCCCTCAAAGCCGCCCCTGGACTCAACTCGCCACTCGAGGTTCATAGTTGAATTTGATATTCGGGATGACTAGCCTCCCAAGGTCAGAGCGTGATGTCTAAAGAGAGAAGCACACATGACTCATACAAAACACATGAACGAGAGTATGCCGTATGTGACATTTAGACCGTGAACTTATAAATCACACTCGTATGATGTGACCCGATAGTGCGAGTGTTTGTACTCGGTCGGGTGTATTTGAGTGTTCATAAGTCCATTCTTCAACGTCAAAAAATGCACACTACTCAATAAAAAATAATGATGACATAGTTCAACTTGTCGCTCGGGATGTGTAGTTTGAATTTGATATTCGGATGAATAGCCCCCGAGGTCAGAGTGATACTATATCAATTATATTATTTTTTATGATTTTTTATATAAAATTTATTTATATATATTATACTTTAATAATTAAAATAAGCATGAACTAATTAGCTTTTTGGACTTCATCACTCTCGGGCTCTCGGCTAGGAATTAACAACATTAGACTTGTTGACTAAGTCAACACCTCTTGCAAGGTAGCGATGTACCCTGTAACTCTGTAAGCTTATTGTCCCAAAATTGACAGGAGCTTGACTCGTCCTCAACCGTTGTTCTGGACTCCTGGGATGTCAATTTTTATTTGAAATCCCGCTCTTCAACCCAAGCGTGAGCCGTACGCGCTGGTTGTTTAATGACGACCGTATGGCGGCCACGGCTGAGCGACGACGATAACCATTGATTCGGATTTGATGTGGCCGTCGTCACGACGCGGAAAGCAGCAATAGCTCCGAATTTGTATCCCCTGGACGTCAAGCGGCCATTAACGGCAGAAAAATGAACGAATTTCAAGTAATGGAACTCTCGATTTTGGATCCCATCTGAATTCTGATTGGCTGGGGAACACGGCTGGGATCTGGTTTGCTGATTTTTGGTAGAGAAACTAGTTGCGGGATTTTTTGCCGAAGTTTTGAATGATTTTGGGCGAATTTTTGAATGTTTTTGGGAGGATCTCACTTATTTTGATCAAACTCTCGATGAAAGCACCAAATGATGAAGTTTAATTCAATTACGAGAGTTATATCTACAATAGCAGATGAAAATATGGCAACGTAAGACAATATTCTTTATTCTGGAGTTCGATCCCTTGATAGAAAGTATATAGGAAGTATATAGGAAGTATTTATAGACTATAGGAACTAGTATCCTAGGAGGAAAATGATACAATAAATGATACTTCCTCCTTCCCAAAAGGTTTGCCAAATTGACTTTTCTTGGTCAATGACAAACCACTTTGACCAATGATATTTTTTAATATAAAATTATTTAGAATATGAAAATTATATGAAAATGTTCCTTATTCAAAATATTTTCATAAAAGTATAAATTTTATAAATTATAAATAAATATAATACTTAAAATCATTGTCCAAAGTTTACCATCATTGACCAAGAAAAGTCAAATTGGCGAACCTTTTTGGAACGGAGGTAGTATTAATTACATGTTTAATCGAATTAGACTCTTGTAACGTCTTGGACGTTGGACAATGATTGTTCTTTTAAATCTACGTTCTTGTCGTTGGTTCCTGCTTGCTGCCAGATAACTATGCATGAACGAATGATAACCTGCCACATAAGCCCTAGGAATATCTCGACCTCACTAGAACTCACACAGGCTCGAGGTCTACTGTCCAACCTGACCTGGTTGTGAGTTCCTGTCGTAGGTCTGATTCTTGGTTAGGGCCAACAGCTAATATACTAATCCCGTTAAGGGCTGAATCCCGTTGAGGGCTTGATCCTGTTATGAGTTGGATCCCGTTATGGACTTGATCCCGTTATGAGTTTTATCTATAATCCCGTAATCGGGCCATGGTTGAAGTTCGTGGTATGCAAGGTAAGTGGTGGGAGTAGGGTTGCAGCAATGGTGGGTGATAGGGAACCAAGGGCAGTAGTGTAAGCGGGTGCCAAAGGACATTGAGGGCTTCGATGAACATGGCATCAAGTAGGGCAATAGGTTCTCCGGGCAGCACGTGAGTGAGGTCCCTGAGTGTTGGCAGCAATAGGTGATTGAGGTTACTGGAGCACTAGGGTAGTCACTAGGGTCATTGAGGGCATCGGTGACTAGCTCAACGGGTCACTGCTCATCAAAGCAGCAAGTGACATGGATGACTAAGGTGCCGAAGTGGGGGTTCACTGAATTGGCGCGAGTTCACTAGGGCGTCAAAGGTCATTGTCGCAAGATGTCACTGAAACACCGGAGTTTGTCAATGAAGCTTGAGAAGGGTAATTCTATATCATTTTGAATTTTTCATGTGTGAGGACTTATTTAGTTGGTCATTTTTATGACTCTCATTATCAACATTAATACTTCTTTGAATGGCGTGAACTAGACATTCCAAAGTTACGTATGTAATACGCATACCCTGAATTTTGCATAAAAGATAATGTTAGTACCACAAAATTTACTCTATAAAATCATGCTTAACACAATAAGAGGCCGTTTGGTAACATTTTTTTTCGGCTTATCAGTCTTATACGCCAACTTTTTCACCAAACATGTAACTTTTACTTTCGCGCGCTGAATTGTGTAATAAGCAGAAAAAGTAAGGTTGGAGTTACTTTTCTGGCTGTATTGACTGAAATTACTGTAGATGACCATTTTAGCTATTTTTCCATTTAATTTTTTCTTTATTTTATTAATAAAATATATTTTAAAAATAATTTTTACTTAAATCAGCAGAAACAACCAAAGCAGCCACTTCAGCTAGAACTTGATAAATTTCAACAGAATCAGCCAAAACAGCCAATTTTCGTGCTACCAAACGGGCTCTAAAATTACATTTGATCATGCAAAAATACATAGTTATGATGCTCAAATAACTTTTTATGTAAAATTCAGAGTATATATATTACATATGCAAATTTAGAGCTCACTTCACACCCCTTAAAATTTTAGGGTATTTAAATTAGGGAAATTACCTTAAATAGGACTAAGAATGTTTTCAAATTCCAAAATAGGACTATCATATTTTTATTCCCAAAATGAGACTAATTACTACCATGTTTTGGCAATATCAAACTTTAAACATGGCACTATTTTCTAAATTTGGGAATAATTACTTCTATTTTGGAAATAAAAACATGACAATCCTATTTTGAAATTTTCAAACTTTTTTACACCTATTTCAGGAATTTTCCCTTTAGATTATTTTTCCCTAAAATATTTATGTCATATTTTTCGATTTCAAAATGTCATTTTGACAAGTAATCCTACTTTTATTGGAAGGGCAATTTCAGCAGCACCTAGGGGGCTGTGGGCTTTGATGGGGAGGTGTACATTAGGCATGGACCGGTTCCGGTTCGGGCCCGGCCGGGCGTCGGTTTAAGAAGGGGAGGCCCGGAACCAGCCCGGGTAACCCCGAGTCCGGGTCGGGTTGGGCCTCGGTTGTTTTTTTTTTGGCTTTTCCTAGCTAACCCCCCCCCCCCCCCTCACCCCCAAACCAACCCTAACCACCTTAAATGACCCAAAATAGCCCAACCCAAAAACTTAAAAAAAAATTCAAAAAAAAAAATTGGCCCGGCCCAAGCCCGAACCGGCTGGTTCACCTTTTGAAGGGCCCAAGCCCGAACCGCCATTCCACCGAGCCAGTTGGCCCAAACCAGGCCCAGAACCGGTTCACCGGGCTAGGCCGGGCCGGCACAGTAGCGGGCCGGTCCGGTTCCGGGCCGGTTGGCCCGGCCCGAGTCCACCCCTAGTGTACATCAGAACTTCTAATTTGTTTATTTTAAAAGTAAACCTAGAACTTCATCAAGGGAAAATTTATCAAATGACTACATATTAAAGAGTATGAGGACTCTAATTTGTGCACATTTTTAATGTTTCTCTTATGGTAATATTCTCTTGCTTCTAGTACTACAACAACAACAACATTAACTCAGTTCCACAAGGGGTCTCACCTATGGTAGGGTAAGGGAATAAGATGTTCACACTCTTATCCCTCTACTAAAGAGGCGAGAGACGGTTTCCGTTTCCAGATACTCATCATGAAAATCGCATCTAAAATTGAATGGACTAACTGCCGTTACATAACAAAAAACGCGAACAGTTTAGTGAACTACTTGCTTTATTCCATCATATTCTAAAGCCAAAAAATAATGACTCTTTGGCTCCATTGGAAGTGATGGAAAATTCTCTTGTTTCTAGTCATTAACAAAATTAGGAGCACTTGAACAAGTATGCCTTCGGCTCGATTGCTTACTACTACTGAAAAATTCAAATCGTGTAGTAACATTAGTTTCTAACAAACTGACGTTGAAAGCCCAAAATATTTTCATGCGAATTCGCCTCAACCCAACCAAGCTTCTTTGAATCTTTGGCCCTGCACTACTGCAAACAGAAATAATTAATCAAATTGAATGCTTATTGCAATATTGGCTAATGTCATACAGAACCGGACAAGTAATTAGACTGCTTGGGGAATCAAATCCTGCCTTGACTATGATGATGAAGGCCTTATTTGGTTGCACTGGTCGGGTTATTTCAATTTGTGGCTGAAATAGTTTTTACCAAACATTTTTTCTTATAATTCAGTCTGGCTGCTTAAAATCACAGGCTTTGAACTTTTCACTATGACGAGTCTAACAAATTGGCTAATCTCATGCAAAATTCAACAAGTAATCTCCAATGACTTGTAGTATCAAAACCTTGGCTTATCAATGATGATGATGGCCCTGTTTGATAGCATTAACTGTCTTATTTGACTCACTTATCTGGTTTACCAAACGTGGTATTAGGAGAAGAGAGGAAACACTCGAAGAGGCAATTTACGAGTTTGCTGAAGTGGAGGAGGTATTGGAGAAGAGAGGAAAGGGGGAGCAGGTGGAGTATATGGTGAAATGGAAGGACGGAGAAGCGAACGAGTGGGTGAAATGTGAGCTGATAGCTGAGGATTTGGTGAGGGATTTCGAGGCCTTTATGGTGTGATACATTTCTTCTATGGTTTAAACCATCTTCAGCCATATACTCCACCTGCTCCCCATTTCCTCTCTTCACCATAAAAGGTTTACCAAACTCGTAAAGATGGTTTAAACCTACTTTACCAAACGTGTTTTCTTGAAAAGATTCAGTCATGTCAGCCAAATGAGTTTTACCATATGTATTCTAAGTTATTTGAATGTATCAAGACTAACCTATAAAAGAAACATGAAACAGAATCGCATAATTCATTTCAAACTAGTACAATCAAACTTCAAAATACACAACAATTCTTGGTTCCTCAATTCAAGGTCTCTCTCACCACCCCTTACAATAAGGTCTCTCTCCTACAATTCTAGTTATTCCATAAAGGCATCTCATAATTTTCTGAATGAATGAATCTCATACCGAGTTTGCATAATTGCATCGGGGGCACACATCAAGGTTAAGTATGGGGTTGATTCTAATACCATATTTAAATGTGAGATTTTAAAAGGTAAACCTGATACAAGTAGCCTAATATCTTATATAGAGTATGTTTGTTTCATATTTTACATATAGCATGTTTGAGATAAACACTACAACATGCATACATGCAAATGGAGACATGATCTAGCATAACAGTTGTTATTTGCAAGGCTTGTTAGGACAGTGGATTCACTTACATGTTTACAAATTACAATTGATCCTTTTCAAACTGGTGTATCAAAGCGGGATCAACATTTTCTTCAGGCTCCCATGTCGCCTCTTCAATGTCTGACCACTTCACCAAATACTCCTTTTTCCCACCCTCCCCTCCTTCCCTTCTTTCTAAAACTCTCTCTGCTACGGCATACTCCAGCCCGGCCTCGAAATCCCTCACCAAATCCTCAGCTATTAGCCCACATTTCACCCACTCATTCGCTTCTCCGTCCTTCCATTTCACCATATACTCCACCTGCTCCCCCTTTCCTCTCTTCTCCAATACCTCCTCCACTTCAGCAAACTCGTAAATCGCCTCTTCGAGTGCTGCGATTACTTCCCCTAACCCTAACCTTCTATCCAATTGCATAGGGCTTTGCTTCTTCATGATCGTCCTTGCCAGGTCCAGAGGCGTCTGCCCTCGGTCGTCCTCAGCCTCAGGATCTGCTCCGAGCCTGATTAGCATCTTCACCGCTCCAGGCCGGACGTAGCCTGCAGCCATGTGCAGAGGCGTCAAGCCGCCACCGCGCTTGTCCCTGTAATTGACGTCCGCCCCCGCTTCTGCCAGTAGTTTGATGCAGTCCTCAGATCCAAGCCCGGAAACGAAAAGTAGAGCCGTACGACCGTTCTCGTCAACGGCGTCCACGTCCCTCCCGTCATCGCTGGCTTCCACGAGCTTCTTCAGAGAAGATTCGTCGGCCTTTTTGACGGCTGTCCACCACGGAGTCTCGTACTCGGCCACGACGTCATTGGCGATGTAGTCAGAAGGGACCCATGTCGGGGCATGTTCGTCTTTCCACTCTATCAAGTATTCCATCCCTGTTCCAGCTTCAGTTGCCCGGCTACCGATGATTTTGTTAACCTCGCCGTAGGTTTCCTCCTCCACATAGTCGTCAAATTGCTGCTGCGGCGGCGCTAACTCTGCTTCTGTTTGTTTCTGGGTCTCAATAGCGGTGGAAATTGGAAGATTTCGGCTGACTACGCGAAGTAGCGGTAAAGTGATAGGTCGAGGCGTTATGAAGAGAGTGGGAAATTGGGCTTTGGAAGTGAAATGAGAGATGTAAGAAGCAGCGAACATGGCGGAGTTCATGGTGACAAATATTGTGATGGATTGGGTCTTGGGTGGCAGTTGCTAAACCGGGTGAGTAGTCCTACCCCTCAAAAAACGCTTGTTCCTTTAAAGAAATGTAACTCTAAAAAATTCATTTTTTTTGCCAAAAGGTTAGTTTTTTGCAATTCAATGATTCTTTTATTTCAATAGCAATGCTTTATGTTATGATGTAATCCGTGTGATGGAGTATATAGGTCTAGGTCCCAGGATCCACATACTCAGAAGAACAGAAAGCACAAGCCACTACGCGGCGCCCTCGTCGGCCAAAGGACCCTCGTCGGCCGAAGAGGGACCGACTCAGAATATGCCCCTGGAGCCAGGGAACCTGGGTGTCCTCATCGGCCGCGCCCTCATCGGCCGTGCCCTCGTCGGCCAGACCCTCGTCGGCCACGGAGGACTCGCAGAACTAGATTTTACACTTATTCATTTATATAGCCCATCAGTTACTTTGTATTGATCCCAATAGCGGTCCAGTTGTAAATGGGCCTCCCAAGCCTAAGGCTTGGGAGCCCAGCCCGTATTTTTCCTATAAATACTTCCTCTGGATGTAGTTATAGGGGTGACAAAATCATTTTATTGAAGCATTTACTTGCACTTCTCTCTCTAGCTCTCGCTTCTCTCTAGATATATACTCTATCATTTGGTGCTCTCGTTGAGAACTAGAACAATCAAGTTAGCACCTTCGTCGCTACCAAGCACAGCTAACCACTGATCATGGGAAGAACTAAGTCAAACCGCAACCTCATCAGCAAGGCCATCCCTGAGGATCAGGAGACCAGGGAGCATGAGGAGGACGCCACGGCCGACCAGGTCGGCGGAGGGGACGTCTTCCAGGAGGCCATCAACCTCACTACGGACCTCCGCAACCAGCTCAACGGCGGCGCCCCTGACGCCCGCATCGGCCTGGACAAGAAGCGCGCGGAGAAGACAGACCACGCCCCGGCCCGGCCTATGGCCGCGGCTTCTTCGTCCGTGGATCCACAGGTCCAGGCCGCTTTGTCGGTCATCATCGCCATCTTGGCTCAGAACCCCACCGTCCTCAGCGCACTCTTGCCAAGGACCGGGGGGAACGTCACTCCACCTCCTCAGCCCCAACCGTTGGTCGTCAGGTTAGGCAATGATGAGGGGGTGATGGCCCAGGACACGGCGTCATCCCACTCCCACCCCGCTTCCCCTCTTCGGCCTGGGCAGACCCCAGCGCGTGGAAAAGCCTCTGCCTTCAATAGACTAGGTGACACGCGCCGTCGTCCGGTTTCAGAGAGGATGGCAGGGCGGATTGGGGAGCGTCGGCCTGGCTCGCCAAGAGAAAGCTTGGGGTATATGTCCCGGACAGCGGACCAGCCCCGCCTGGACAAGGGCAATGGAAAGTTGCACGAGGACGACGTGCGCCACCAGATCAATGCGGCCCACGATTAGCGCATGAAGAACCAGCAGGGTGCCGCTGCGGCCGCCAGGGATCCCCGGGACGAGGTTATCGCCCAGCTGGAAAGGAGGCTGGCCCAGATGGAAGCCAGGCAATCGGCAAACGTCCCTACGGCCGGCGCCTCCAACGATCCTGGACTCAACGCTCTCATGAACAAGGTCAGCGCCCTTGAGAGGGAGTTGGCCGAAGGGTGAGGTGACCCCGTCATGCAGGTCAGGACCAGGACCCCCTTCACCAACAGGGTGCTCTCGGCCCCCATCCCGGAGAAGTACAGGGGAAACGCCATCAAGTCCTACGACGGCCGATCAGACCCCCAGGAGCATTTCAGCCGCTACCAGAATAACATGCCGATTGTGAACGCGTCAGACGAATATCTCTGTCGTTGGTTCCTCTCCACTCTTGAGGGGTCGGCGTACGAGTGGTTCAACGCGCTTCCCGAAGGAAGTATTGACTCATGGCAAGACCTTGCCCAGCGCTTCCTCACCTACTTCGCCGGGAGGAAGCGTGCGAAGAAGTATTTCACCCATCTCCTCTCCGTCAAGCAGCAACATGACGAACCCCTCCGGTCATTCATTGATCGGTGAACGAGGGAGACCGAAGAGGTCGAGGGGGCCGATGAGCGCACCCTCCTCGTCCTATACCAGGGAGCCCTCCGCAGCTCCCCGTACACCAGGAGCCTCATCACCGACCCTCCGAGGTCGTATGCAAAGGCGCTTCAGCGCGGGAGCTTGTACGCCGACGCCGACGAGCTCCATAATCACAAAAAAGAGGGAGGCCATCCCTCCAAGAAGACAAATCCTTCGCCGGCCCCGGGACCATCCTCGGCCGGCCAGGGTGCCCAGGGCCGTCACGGCTCTGGTGGACAAAGCAAGAAAGACCGCCACTGGCGGCCGAGGTTGGAACGGTCGGGGGTCCCCTTCACCCACCCGGTCAGCACCATCCTCGACTACGCCGAGAAGCATGGCCTCATTGAGCAAGCTCCTCGGCCGGCCGAGAAGGTCCTTGCCATCCAGCAAGGCGGCACATACTGCCGATTTCACAAGAACTCCTCACACAACACCGACGACTGCATCACACTGAAGAAAGCCATCGAGCGCCTTATTCATCAGGGGGAACTCTCCCAATTTGTTAAAGGTGGCCCGCGCAAAAATACGTGGGTAAACACCGGCAAACCTGGGGGCGAACCCTCTACGAAGAAACGGGAGATCGGCAGGCTTAGCGACGACTAGGACTTTGAAGAGCCTCCGCCAAAGAAGAACCATATTCACCTCATCGTAGGTGGGAATACCGGGGGAGACTCCGTCACCCAGAGGAAGAAATGGGCCCAATCCCTTTACATTGGGGAGGTGTCCCACGTCCCCCCCCCCCCCAGCCGAAGAAGCAGCGAACGGAGTCGATCACCTTCACCGACAAAGATCTGCCTCCGGGTACAGAATCACACAGGGACGCCCTCGTCATCCGGTGTGAGATCGGTGACTCCATCATCCACCGCACTTACATCGATACGGGGAGCTCCGTCAACGTGATGTACTTGGACACCTTCAGGCAGCTGAAGCTGGACAAAGCTCTGCTGAAGCCGATCAAGACACCGTTGTCCGGCTTCACCGGGGACTCTATCGATGCCGAGGGCACGATAGTCCTCCCCGTGGAGGTCGGCGACGGCCCCCACCGCGCCAAAATTGTCATGGAGTTCATGGTGGTCAACCTCCAGTGCGCCCACAACCTGATCTTGGGGCGGCCAGCACTGGAGGACTTGGAGGCCATCATCTCCATGAAACACTTGTGTCTGAAGTTCCCCACCAATGGTGGCATCGGCTACGCCACAGGAAACCAGAGGATAGCCAAAGCATGCTACCTCAAGCTAACGAGACCGGCCGAGAGGGAAGGACATAGGATAGACACCATCACGGCAGCCGCTGCCAAGGATGAGGAGAGACCGCATGCCGAACCGGCCGAGGAGGTCGAGGAAGTCCCTCTAGATACCTCCCGGCCGGAGCGGGTCCTCAAAATCGGGAAGCAACTCCCACAGGACCAGCGGGACGCCATCCTCCTCGTCCTACGGTCATACGCCGTCATCTTCGCGTGGGGCCCGGACGAATGCTAGGCATCAGCCGGCAGGTGATCACCCACCGGCTGACCGTCGATCCAGCCTCCGCGCCTATCAAACAGAAGCGACACTACTTATCCGCCGATAGGCGGGACTTCGTCAAAGGGGAGGTCGCCATGCTCCTCTCAATCAACCACATCAAGGAGGTGAAGTACCCGACGTGGCTAGCCAACGTCGTCCTCGCCCAAAAACCGCCGACATTCAGAATGTGTGTTGTTTACACTGACCTGAACAAGGCGTGCCCCATGGACCCATTCCCTCTCCCCAACATTTATCAGTTGGTGGACGAGACGGCGGGATGCGAGTTGATGTCGTTCCTTGATGCTTTCAGAGGGTACCACCAAATTTTCATGCATGAAGATGACGCTGAGAAGACGTCATTCATGACCCCGGAGGGAATTTTTTGCTACCTCGTCATGGCTTTCGGACTCAAAAACTCTGGCGCCACCTATACCAGGATGGTGGCCAAGATCTTTAGAGCAGTCCTCGGCCGGACGATGGAGGCATACGTCGACGACATGATCGTCAAGAGCAGGCAAGCCACCACACATGCTGACGACCTCCGGGAAATTTTTGAAATCATGAAGGAGTTCAAGCTACGCCTCAACCCCAAGAAGTGCGCCTTTGGCGTCCAAGGCGGCAAGTTCCTCGGCTACATGGTCAGCCGGAGAGGCATCGAAATAAATCCGGAGAAGATACAGGCTATCATCGACATGGAGCCGCCCCGCAACGTCAAAGAGGTACAACGGCTGACAGGGCGACTGGCGGCCCTGAGCCGTTTCCTCTCCAAGTCAGCCGAGAGGTCACTCCCTTTCTTCCAGATCATGCGCAAAGCAAACAGCTTCAAATGGACGACGGAGTGCCAGGAAGCGTTCGAAGAGCTGAAGAGGTACCTTTCGTCCCCACCCGTGCTCTCCAAATCCAAAACCGGCGAAACCCTCTTCTTGTACTTGGGGGTGAGCACGTCGGCCATCAGCTCCGTGCTCATCCGTGAGGACGAAGGGGTGCAGAAGGCTATTTTCTACATCAACAAGACACTTAGGGAGGCCGAGCTCAGGTACTCCCCCATTGAGAAGACAGTGCTAGCCATCGTCCATACGGTGAAAAAGCTGGGGCACTACTTCCAGGCCCATGTCGTCCAAATACTGACCCAGCAGCCCCTTGGCGCACTCATGAGGAGCCCCACTAGCTCCTCAAGGATGGTGAAATGGGCGATCTTTCTCAGCCAATTTCAAATTGAGATCAAACCAAGGCCATCTATCAAAGGGCAAGCCTTGGTCGACTTTGTCACCGAATGCACGACAAGGGAGACAACCGTTACCACCCCCGGGCCAGAGCCAGATGACACATGGATCCTCTTCACTGACGGCTCATCGGCCGCGAAATCATGCGGGGGCGTCGTCGTCCTCATATCCCCTGAAGGATTCAGAGCCTACTACGCCATCCGCTTCAACTTCAGGGTATCTAACAATGAAGCCGAGTATGAGGCCCTCCTCAGCGGCCTCAGACTCGCCGCCGGCCTCAGAGCCCGTCACATCAAAATCAGGTGCGACTCCAAGCTGGTAGTGGGCCAGGCTGAGGGTACGTACGAAGCAAAGGAAGGCCGAATGAAGCAATACAAATAGGCGGCAGAGGAGTTGCTTAAGGCGTTCGAAACCTACGAGATCACACAGATCCCAAGGGTCGAGAACGCCGAGGCCGACATCCTCTCCAAGCTCAGCTCGGATACTCTGACATCGCCACTTTCATCATGACGGGGGAGCTACCCCAGGACGAGGAGAGGGCCAAGCTCGCCAAGCTCAGGGCCCCAAGCTACACTATTGAAGATGGCAAACTCTACAAATGATCCTACAATGGCACTCTCCTCCGATGCCTGCACCAAGACAAGGCCGATGTGGCCATGGAAGAAGTTCAATGTGGTGTTTGCTCCTCACACCAGGGCCCTTTCAGTATGTCCCGGCGTCTCGTCATCCAGGGCTTTTTCTGGCCGACGATGGCGCGAGATTGTGCAGACCTGGCCAGGAAATGCACCACGTGCCAAGTGCTCCAGAAGGCCCCTGGTCGGCCAGCCGTCAACTACGCCCCCGTCAACACTGCCATTCCATTTTCGAGATGGGGGATTGACCTGGTCGGCCCTCTACCCAGAACTGATGGCAACAACCGCTACATCATCGTCGCAGTCGACTACTTCACCAAGTGGGTCGAAGCGGAACCTTTGGCCAGCATCACGGGGGCCAGGTGTCAGAAATTCGTCCACAAGAACATCCTCACCCGTTTTGGTGTCCCCCAAGAGATCATATCCGACAATGGCACCCAGTTCGAAGCGGCGCCCTTCCAAGAGCTCCTTCGAGAATGGGGAATAAAGCACCGTTTCTCCTCCGTTGCCTACCCTCAAGGCAACGGGCAGGTTGAGAACGCCAACAGAACCATAATGGAGGGGCTGAAGAAGAAGCTACAGGATGCAGGAGGAAGTTGGGCCGACGAGCTCCCCAACATCCTGTGGTGCTATCGTACTACGCCGAGGAGGGAAACGGGTGAAACACCTTTCGCCCTATGCTACGGCTTTGAAGCAAAGGCACCCACAGAAGTCACTATTCCCAGCCGACGGGTGGAGCAATATGACCCAGAGGTCAACGAGGAAAACATGAAAATCGACCTCTACCTGGTCGACGAAAGACATGAACATGCATTCATCCGAGCAGAGAACTACCGGCGTCAAGTGAAATCATACTATGACGCCAAGGTACGTTCCAGAGAATTCCAAGTGGGGGACTACGTCCTCCGCCGAAGGGAAGCAAGTCAGCCGACAGAAGGAGGCAAGCTAGCCTTAAAGTATGAAGGTCCCTACATCGTCAGTGCCGTGCTGAAACCCGGCACCTACAAGCTTAAACGCCCCAACGGGACCAATGTACCACGAACGTGGAATGTACACCATTTGGTGAAATTTTATCAATAATCCGAAGGAGGTGCAGCCGGCGAAGCCCTCACCCTTTGACGGATTATTGATTGAACGCCACCCTCGGCCTTGAGCCACTTTTGAATAAAAATCATGTTTCCTTTGATTTATAAGAGTTCGAGTAGCACATTAACAGGCACCCTCATCGGCCACCTTAGAGCGAAAGGCTCAGGCATGGTCGATGTGGCGCTTCGCATCTGCAGCCTTATAGCGAAAAGCTCAGGTATGCCCCATTGTATTTTGTATCAGCGAAAGGTTTAGGCCCAGCTGAAAGAGCACGTCGTACCGGCCCCTCAGAGCAAATCACTCAGGTAGGGCCGACGATGTCCCCAGGACGATGGGCCCGCAACCGGCCCGCGTCTTGAAACAGGAAGTTCACCGCGTCGTCCACGCGCCTGATCACAGGACGACATGCCTGAAATCATGGCCGAGGTGACAAAATCCCCAAACTCAGGGATGGGCAACGACAGCCGTTGGAAACCAACCGAAAGTCTAGCTCGCGTCATAAATAGGCGACGGGACCCCCCCCCCGAGATCATGGACGTTATAAACGAAGTCCAAACCGGCCGGAGGACTATCGACCCCTTCGGCCGAAGCCTGAAAGAAGGACACTCCCCGAAATAGGGAACGAAACAAAAAAAAATAAAAAAGAGGGAAGCCAAGGACTGCGCGCACTTGCCGGCCTCGAGCAGTAAAAATAAATCCCCACAAATCAGCCACACATTTGGCTAAGTACATATCAGTTGAATACAAAGGTAACACTACCAACAGGTAACGCGGACGAAGCGTCCACTCACTACAAGGAAAGTGTCAAGGACGGAACATGCACCCATAAAATCCTATCCAAAGTGGTTGGGCGAAACGAGGGTGGTAACCTTCATCGGCCATAACCACCTGAAGCGCCAACACTTAGCATGAAAAACAAGGAATCATAACTTCACACTTAAACACAATCCTGAAGTTGACCACCGGAAAGGAGGCCCAGGACGAAGCGGGCAGTAAAACACCCGCGGGAAAGTTAAACACATGAGTAGGCAACCCCTACCGGCCACAACATTCTTGCTGGCCGTTACAGGCACTAAAACCTAGGCGGTTGTTTAAACTGAAAATTTGTCTAAGTGATTCCCAAACAGTTGGAGAAAATTTCTAAGGAAAAAAGTTCCCTGAGTGAATTCCAACACTTAGAGAATCCTAAAGAAAGCAAATGCGAAGGAAGAGGCAAAACACCCGGGTACCTTCATCGGCCATACCGCCAAACTTGGCCGACGACAATACTAAGCAGAGAAAACTACATGGCCTAGCACTTGGGCAATCTCCTCAACGAAGGGACAACCTCAAGACGAAGCGGGCATTCAGACATTTGTAGGTGCCCGTCTCGGCCCTCGCCAACGAAGGGACATTACCTATGTTCTGGTTTGGCACTTAGACAAATTTCGAGGTTGAAATAACCAAAGCAAGAAACATGAACATTTAAAGGCGATGGGGACGACCAATCCATGCAATCCAAAGGTTAAGTCCCATAGGGGAGCACTTCAGCCATCGCACCCAGACGACAAAAGTCAGGTACCCTTATCGGCCACAACTACAGAAATCAGATACGACTCCCTGTCTAGACTACCGAAAAGGGCACCGGGCCGACGGGATCACCACGTATGGTACTTGGTTCAACACTTAGGAAAATTTCCAAAGTTTTGGGCAAAAGCGAAAGGGGGCGTAGTACCAGGACGACGCCAACATCCACTCATTCGAGGCCTTGGCACTTAGAAAATTTTCTAAGTTCCAATTCCAACACTTAGTAAAGATTCTGAAAAGACCTGAAAACAGGAGTAAAGAAAGAAAGACGAGAAAAGACATGATAAGGCCGCAAAAACAAACTTCATTAATAAAAGTTGTTACATGAGGAGGGCTCAACGGCCATTACAAAAGGGGCACCACAACGGCCTAGCTAAAATAAAAAAAAAAGATTATGCAGCCGATCAACTCTCGGGAATGGCCTCATCGGCCACCCGCTCCGCTGGGACCTCCTCCGTCCTGGTACCCCCGCTGACCTCGGTTGCCGAAGAGACGACAGTATCGACCTCATCATCAGAATATAAAGGCGAACCAATAGAAGAGCTAAGCACCGGATCCTGCCTCTCGAAAGGGGGGAGTTTCGCTTCGGCCTCAGGATCCTTCATCAGCCGGGGAAGCTTCAGGTTCTTCTTGGCCCACTTCTTGGTGAACTTCAGCTTCTTGAACGCCCGGTGCAGCCTCCGGTATAATAGCCGTTGCATCCTCTGTTGGCCCATATCATAATAGACGGCCATCTCCCGAGCAAAGTATGCTTGGCCAGCAGGGCAGTTCTGGCCCCAATCTTCAAGCCGGTCCGCCACGACTTCGTAGCACCAGGGACGGTGGTCATCGGCCTTCCAGCCATCGGCCAGGAACCTCTCGATGGTGCCATCAACGGCCTTCTCAGCGGCCCTCTCAGACTCAGCCTGAGCCCTGGCGGCATCTTCGGCCTGAAGCAGGGCCTCATCACGGCTTCGAAGGGCTTCGTCCCTAACCCTCAAAGCGTCATCCTAGTCAGCCGCTACCTGCCGGTAGGTCACATCGGCCTCATCAACGCATTTCTGGAGGGCCTTCACCTCCTCCCTAAGCCGGTCTAGGCAGGCCATGACCTCCTCGGCTGAGGCAGCTTTCTTCTCAGCCTCCCGTAGGCGAGCAATCTCCTGCTCTTGCCTTTTGTGGCTCTCCATCAGCATGAGAGCGCCCTACAACAAAACAAAAAAGGAAATGAGAAAATGAGGACGATGCAAAACCCATGGCATAAAAAACGTAAAGTACGAGGAACTTACTTGGACGATGAGGTCCATGCCGCCATCGTAAATCCTGACGGCACCCAGCTTCTTCAGATAAGCTCGATCCTCAACCGGGACAGCCTGGGCCAGGACTTCATGGCCGTCAACGGCGTCATTGAAGACGCCACCCTTCATGGGATACTCGATCTCGAGTTTGTAAGTCCTGCCGGCTAGCTCCTTGCCAGCCCTTTGCTTCCGGGGCTCCTGGCCGGCAGCGAAAGGATCGCCGAGGAAGGAACCAAAACCGCGTCCACAACGGCAACGACGCTAGAACCCCCGACATCGTCTTCCGGCATGGACACACCCCCGGCACCAGCATCGGCCGAAGGGGAAGCCCTCCTCGACTTCTTGGCTTGCATACCGGCCTCAGTAAGCTTTTTCTGGCCGTCATCAGCAGGCCGCTTCTTCTTCGGCTGGGTTGGCGGCTTCTTCGCCGCATCAGCATTTGATGTAACGCCGCTCCAGCAGCCGCCTTCGCGGCCTCCTTTGCGGCCATTTCTTCTTTTGCCTTAGATTTTGCTAAGGCCATGACGGATCTGCGATCCATAGCAAAGTCTGCACAAGGAAAACAAACAGTTAGCAAAACATAAAAGAAAACATAGACGAAGACGCCGGGGAAGGTATTACCATCGGCACCAGCAGGAATGCCCATATCCGGGCCGTCGGCTTCCTCAAAGGTGGTGGTCATCTTCGGCCATAACTCAAGATCACCTTCCTTGTCACCATAAACATGGTACTTCATGAAGCCGAGGGCGGTCATTTTATACTCCGTGATGTAATGTTTCACGCTCCTCGGTCCACCCTTCAGAAACGCCGCCACCTGGGCATCCAGAATACTGCTCTTCGGCACGTCATGCAGGGTGAACTTACCGTCATGACCAACCGAAGGGAACTCCGTGCCGTTCTCACCCAAGGACACGAAGATGAACTTGCTCTTCCATCCGTGAATAGACGAAGGGAGATCAGTGAAACTCCTCTTCTTCGGCAGCTGCTGGAGATTGGCGTAGCCAACACAGTTCTTGTGGCTCCCTCGGCCAATCTGGTACAGGTTTATAAATAGCGCTGGCGTCAGCCTAAAATAAAGCTCATCGCAGCGGAGAAGAAAGCCAACTATGAGCGAATAGCTGTTGGGAGTCAGCAAGGCCGGAGGGAGCCCCACCATATCCAGATATTCCGTGATGAAGGGGTGAAGGGGAAACCTAAGTCCCTTTGCGAAGCTCATGGGGTATACTCCAAAATACCCCGGAGGTGGATTCAACACGTGATCCGTCGGCTTGGGCGCCCTAACCCGCCCATACAGCCCCACGTACATCTGGGCCACCAGGTAGTCGGCCGCACTACTCTCTGGCTTAATCATATAAAGATTGCTGAGATCCAGGTAAGAGAAACCTGGACCCCTCTTCGGCCGCCGCCTTCTTATCAGAGCAGCTCCCTTCACAGCAGAAACCGGGTTCGGGCAGGGGATCGCAACCGATGTAGACGCTCCGTCCACAGCACGTGAAGCCCCTATTTCTCCACCATCAGACGAGGAGGCAGCCTCTTCGTCCTCACCCTCACCCTCCCCGGACTTGAAGGAGCTCAACTCCTCTATCTCCTCACAACACTCTTCTACCACCCGGTAATCAAGGGACCTAGCAGAGGGCTCATCGTCGTACGGGTAGTACTCATCGTCCAAGGGCTTCATTATAACAGTTAACTAGAGCCTAGATGTTTCTACTTTGGATCTAAACGTCTATCTCCACTAACAAGGGATCAATGGCCTAGGAAGCGAAATAGGCAAATTACAGAGGGAAGTTTCGATGAACTAACCTTTGAAGCTTGATGAACACGAAGAACACTGGCAAGAACTTTATCTCTCTAGAAAATTCAGTAGCACTTCGTTATCTCAGGAATGCAATGAGGAAACCTCTTCGGAGGGGGGGGGGGTATTTATAGGCCTCCCCCCCAAACGGTCACTACACGTGGCAACTTCCCATTGGCCACATGAGCGGCCACCACCCTCAAAGCCCATTGGGCTGGGCACCGATTCAGAAGTCGGGTCAGGCCCACTTCCACAACACCATCTCACCACTAACGAGCCAACCACTCAACGGCCACACTAATAAAGCGTGCCCGTATCGGCCTCAACACAGAGATGCTTCAAAGGGATAGATCACATTTCAAGGCAACTCGACATCGGCTTGAACAGAATACCAATCGCATGGCTTTCTTAACGGCCACACCAGCAAAACCACCAAGAAAACCCCACGCCATCGACCCTGTATAAAACCCTGATGATAATTTCTTGAAAGCGACCTGCGTCCAAGGGTTCTCCCATAGGGTTACCTTGACCAGGAAATCGTCAAGGAATTGGATTCAGGTGTATACAAGAGTCCGCTTCGGCCTGGGTACCTCCTTTACTCCTTCACCCCTCACCTACTCTTCGGCCTGAAGCAGTGGGGGACTGGGGGACTACACCGGCCTTTGCAAACCAGGACAAAATCAAAGAAATCCAAAAATACACTAAGTCCACAACTACAACATTAGACATGCATCACAACGTCCATAACATCGTGGTGCACCATCGGCCGCAGCAAAGCTAGCAAACAAAGAATTCCCTCCCAGATCACTGATCAGTGCCGTTATCGTCCTCAAAAGCGTGAACACCAGACTACGGACAACACCGCTTCGGCCAAAAAACACAGAACACGGCCAACGACCAAGAAGCAAACCGCACCCTCATCGGCTACCTGGGAACAAAAGAATACTCATCATCCTCAAACAGGAGACAACCACAAGGGCCTCCTCGGCCCCAAAGAGCCCAGAGCAGCCACCAACTGTCCCGAGTGGGCACAACCATTCATCGACCGTTCGTGACAAATGGTGCTCATCCTTCCCACCAAGCAAGGACGCTCATCGTCCAATCAAATGACAGCCCCAATGGCCTCCTCGGCCAACAGTACAAACTTTAAACTAACGGTCAGAAGGAGTGAATAACACCCTTAACGGACACTCAAGATGAGGGAGGCTCGTCGTCTTCAAGCAAGAACGCAACCGCAGTGGCATCCTCGGCCCAAAAACGAAATCCAGCCACCGAAGATCGTGAGAAGGAAAGAATGTCTTCATCGCCCCCATAACTGGAACGCTCATCGTCCACGTCAAGGGGAAGGTAACGGCCAAACTCAGAACAGTGCCACCAAACGCCACGACAGGGAACGGCCAACGTGGTCCCGCATCGGCCAAGAGCATCAAGCACAGAAATCTACTCTCCTTCACTTCGTCTACATCTCAGATTAGAGAGTGGGGGACTCCTGATGGAGGATATGGGTCTAGGCCCCAGGACCCACATACTCAGAAGAACAGAAAGCACAAGCCACTACGCGACGCCCTCGTCAGCCAAAGGACCCTCGTCGGCCGAAGAGGGACCGACTCAGAATATGCCCCTGGAGCCAGGGAACCAGGGTGTCCTCATCGGCCGTGCCCTCATCGGCCGTGCCCTCGTCGGCCAGATCCTCGTCGGCCACGGAGGACTCACAGAACTAGATTTTACACTTATTCATTTATATAGCCCATCAGTTACTTTGTATTCGGCCCAATAGCGGTCCGGTTGTAAATGGGCCTCCCAAGCCCAAGGCTTGGGAGCCCAGCCCGTATTTTTGCTATAAATACTTCCTCTGGAGGTAGTTATAGAGGTGACAAAATCATTCTATTTAACCATTTACTTGCACTTCTCTCTCTAGCTCTCACTTCTCTCTAGATATATACTCTATCACCGTGTTATGAAAAATGTAACTCACGTTGATGGAAAGTCTAACTTAGATGTATGCAAAATGTAACTTGTTGAGCCAAACTTAAATGTAAATGGCGCATAAGATTGATGTAATTCAAGTATAGAAGGATGTAATTTACGCACGAGAAGATGTAACCCGCACATAAGAAGATGTAACTACCACTAGTGGAAAAACGTCAAATAGAGGCGCTTCGTTTGAGGCGCTTTTCAGCACAAACGCCTCTATTTGGCGTTAAAATTATTATTTTAAAATTTTTTAAAACCGTGTGGCGCTTATTGGAAAAAAGCGCCTCCAATCATTTTTTTTAAATATTTTTTTAACTCGTGCGGCGCTTTCTTTTAAGAAGCGCCTCCGATTTGATTCCCGGTTTTTTTTTTAATTCCGTCCACTCGTGCGGCGCTTAGGAAAAGAAGCGCCTCTAATTTCCCCGGGTTTTTTTGGAGTTGGGCCACGCGTGCGGCGCTTGGGCTAGAAGCGCCTCTAAGTTCCCCGGTTTTAAATGGAATTGGGCCACGCGTGCGGCGCTTGGGCTAGAAGCGCCTCTAAATATTTCGTATTTTTAAAAACAAAAATACCCTGCGTGCGGCGCTTTTTGTGTAAGAAACGCCTCCAATTTTAACCCAAATATTTGGCCGGGTCGTCGTCCAAACCTAGCTGGTCTTCAACAGCTGGGAAACGGAAATAGCAGCTGGGAAACGGAAATAGCAGCCGCACCGCGCGCGACCAAAGCGACCTTTCGACCGCACCGCCGCCGGCTGTTCCTCTTTGCCGCCGTACGCCTGCCATCAGGTTATTCGACTTCTCCAGCACGCTCGCCGCCGTCGTACGCCTGCCGTAGGCTCGCTCGCCGCCGCTACACGCCTGCAACTACTCTGGCACGCCGTCGACTTCTCCGGCTCCCCGTCGACTTCTCCGGCCCGCATCGCAGGTCAGTTTATTTTTTAATTAAGTTTTTGGTATATTTTGGTTGATTTCACTTTTATTTGATTTTAGTTTAAATTTTAGTTTAAATGTTTTCAGATTAATGTATATTACATATGATATCCATTGTTCCAATGTTTAGGATTCCTTAATTTTTAATCAAGTGGGAATTATACTTACATTGATAAAAGTGAGTTTATTTGTTATTTTTTTGGCATATATATTATGTTTTTCATTTTTATTTGATTGTACTTTGATTTTTTTGGACCGCTTCGGCTCACAGTTAATTATAATTTATTAATTGTTTATTTGACAGCGTTATCAATGTATTTTATTTAATTATAGTATGTGTAATTATTGAAGTAATAATTATTTGATTATACCCGAATGAATAATGGCCACCACTGAGATGAAAGATTGGTTGGTTTTAGTTCGTGTTAGTTCAGTAGTGTTGAATACATTTCACTCGTTCTCAAATACACACACTCAAAATTCAAAAACATATATATACACATACTCCTAAACACAAGTGCATGTGTAGGAGTTGTAAATGTATCATTATTATAAGCGACGGCGACGGAGATGAGCCTGGTCATAATCAAGATCCTCATGGCGGCGGTGGCGGTCAAAGAGACAGCGAGGGGCGAAAAATAATTGAATTTGCTGATACCGATGTTGTCATCGGTGAGTGGGCTGAAGAGTTTAAATCATTTTTGGGGAAGATGGTACGTTCCCGAGTGAGTATAAACATTGATAGTTGGAAGAAAGTTTCAAAAGCGAATAAAGATCAAATCTTTAAAGAGATACAGGTACCTACAAAATCTCCAATTTTGTTAGCCGAAATATTTATATTCATTTCACTATATAATATACGCTAACACTTTATTTTTGATGTTATCATGCAGCATGACTATGCTGTGGAGGATAATATGAAAAAACCATTATTGAAAAAGTTGGGCAAAATGCACCGAGATTGGAGAAATCGATTGCGATCAGGTTTCATAAATAAGACTCGTCAAGTGGGAAAGGATTGTGGGGAAGCTTTTGAGAAGTATAAAGACCAACTTACCAAAGAAGAGTGGGATAGTTTCGTGGCAAAGACTATGACTCCTGAGTTTGTGGTATGTCATAGAATTAAAAATTTTCAATATTTTAATTAAGTAGTTGTTTAATATTTATGAAACATTGAATAGGCTTTGAGCGAGAAGAATAAACAAGCTGCACTTCAGAATATCTATCCTCATCATATGGGTCGTTCAGGATATGTTCTTTCCATACCGAAATGGAAAGAGCAAGGATTATTAGATCAGTTTCTTACCGGTTCAGAAGTAGATTCAACGAACTCTAGCACAACCACTTCTGGTGATATTCCAAGACATGTCACTTGGTTTTGTGCAAGGTCTGGATTAACAGCGGATGGTCACATCGTGTTTCCTGGTAATACTGAGAGCATGCGCGAGAAAAAAGAGAAGTTGGTAAGTTATAGTTAGTATATGTATGATCATATTATTAAATCATGTTTATTTTTTAACATTAAATTCTATTTCTTCTGTACTAGGATAAACTTCAAGAAGATGTAGCAGCAGGAACGTGGAAGCCAAGTGGTCGACATGATATATTGACGGAGGTTGTTGGGAAGCCTGATTACCCTGGACGTGCACGTGGCGTCGGTGGTGGTGTGGGTTATACACATGTCTTTGATCGAGAGTCGAGAAGCACACATCGAGATAAGGTTGGTAATTTGAGTGATGTTGACCTAAAGCAGTTGCAAGAGCGTTTGATGAAAGACATGCAACATTACTTTGTTCCAAGAAGTGAAGTGCCTATCGGGGATTCAATGCCTGCTTCCGAGGCGGCCCACGTGGATACTATGAACTCTGTTGCACCCCATTTTAAAAAAACATTCATTGTAAGTAACATTTTATTAATTATTTATGTAGAAAATGTTTTATTTTTCATTTGTATGTGTACATACATACATGCAGGATGATGCATCTTGTAGGCTTGCTGTTGAGTCACACACTTATCCTGATGATAAGAGTTTGGACTTTGTGGCCATGGCTGTAGCCTACAACACGCCTGTTAGGTCGTTAATCCATAATGTACCGATGTGTGAAAACACAATCAAAGTGAACATATGTATGACATATCGAGAGTTTGAAGACTGTCCATTGCTTTATCCTAATGAAGCCGCTGATATGAATGTTGTAGCAGACGATGTAGGTTCATATGTTCAATGGCCATCTCATTTGGTTTTTTTGAGGGAGAGGTAATGAAGTTATTGTTTCATATTTTTTACTTTTGTTGCTTATTTCGATATGAAATTCTTTCATACATTTTTATGTAATAATTATTTTAGGAACCACCGTCTAAGTCAAAAAAGAAGGATGGAGCTAAGAAAAAAGTACCCTTTATCGTGAGAGATTCACCAAAAGTAACGGTTGAACCCAGCTCACATTCATTGGTCAGTGAAACTGTTCTTCATTCACTTACAGATGATCTTTTAAGATTGCATGAAAATCTTGAGTGGTATGAGCCCGATCTTTGTAAGTTTTCTATTCCTCTTCCTGCGGAGTTGTTCTGTTATATTGATGATAACCCATTTGGGACCGTTGTTGACCGTGAAGACTTGAGTCAATTTCTTGAGAGTGGTTCTGTTGATCTTTCAATTATTCAGACCTTTATGTGGTAAGTATAATAATAAGTTTACAAGCACTCTTGAATATTTGTTAGACTTAATTACTATTGACTAATTATTAATATTATAATTTCACATGCATGTAGTTGTGTAAATGCAAAACTGATTGAGTTTGGTCGTGATGATGTGGGTCTTTTGTGTCCTTGGATTTGTTCTTTTAAGTATTATCAATTGGATAAAAAGGGCACACTGACTTACATGAAGCATGCTCTCATTGAAATGTTTGAAAAGAATATAATTCTCTTGGCATATAATGAAGGGTATGATTCATATATTACATTCACTTTTACATATTATATTTATTGATCGTGACATAAGAAATATTAACCCATTTTCTATTCTCTTTGGAAATATAGGTATCATTGGATTTTGTTTGTAATTTGTCCAAAGGTTGATAAGGGCTACATTTTCAATTCATTGCCAAGTTATTCCAATATTGCTATTCAAAAAGATCTTACGATGTATGTAATTTTAATGATTTAGTTGTGATATTTAACATTTATATTTAACATTTATACTTGTATGTCAACATTGAACATATATATATATATATATATATATATATATATATATATATATATATATATATATATATATATATATATATATACACATTGAGCTTAATTATCATTATAGGATGTATAGAGTTGCGTCTACACAAAAGGGTCGTGGCAAGCCGATCAAATGGCATAATATGAAGGTACTTTCATCATATATCTTCTCTTATTTACATAAGTTATGCTTTTATGTAAAAAAATCATATTATAAAATAATAATGTATATTTGTCATCTAATATATAGTGTGCAAGACAAACGGGCAACACAGAATGTGGATATTATGTGATGAAGTTTATTTGGGAAATAATAACTTGTGTTGGAAGTTCAGATATTGCATATGTATTTAAATTATATATACTTCAATAGGTGGATTTCATTAAATCATTTAACTTATATACGATAGTATAATTTAGTTTGTCATTACTTATTTTATCTATATTTTTATGATTACTTTCAGGTTTGGAATTCAAGAACTGAGCTATATACAACGGAGGAGTTTGATGACATTAGAAAAGTATGGGCTAGGTTTTTTGTAGATGAAGTGTTATGACATTAGAACTAAGCCAAACTTGAATGCAGTTTTATTATATTGTGATACAAATTTGTACCTTTTGAATTGTATTTGTGCGAAACGATTTTATCGTTATTCTGGTTTTATGAATGAATGAATGTGTTTTTTTGAGTTGACAATGGATCTGTAAATAAAACAGGTTATATAGTATTTTTAAAAATATATAAAAAATAATAATAAAATTTGGAGGCGCTTTTGTGAAAAAAGCGTCTCTAAAACAGAATACGGAGCCAAGTTTGGAGGCGTTTTTAAGGTTAGAAGCGTCTCTAATTCATTTTACGTAGCATATTTTGGAGGCGCTTTTTTCGTCAGAAGCGCCTCTAAATAAAAAAACTCATCAGAAGCGCCTCTGTTTCACTCACGCGTGCGGCGCTTTTTCTGTAAGAAGCGCCGCAAAATTCCGATTTTTTTTTTTTTAAAATATTAGAGGCGCTTCCAGTCTAAAAAGCGCCTCCAATTGAGATTTGCGGCACATTTTTTAGAGGCGCTTCAAAGCGCCGCACGTGAGCCATTTGAAGCGCCTCTGATTAACGATTTTGCACTAGTGTACATATAGATGTAACTCCCGCATAATTAGATGTAATTAACTTACGCATAAGTAGATATAACTCCATGTATTATCAAATATAACTCAAGGAATTATACATATAATTCACACATACAAAATATTTAAATCAGACACATGAAAATGTACGTAATTACATGTTTTATTAAATGTTAATGAAAATAAATAATCTCAGTGTCTTAAAAACACTAAAAGCCTATAAAAGAGAGAAAATATATATTATAGGAAAAAGTGTATGAATATAAAAAGATATTACAAAAAAGTGTATGAATATAAAAACGATTACAAAAAGAAAAGTAGTGCATGTAATATAAAATGTAAGTTGAAATGTAATATAATTTGTTTATTTGAATTAATAAATTTCTTTTTATGAATTGAATAAAAAAGATTGAGTTATAATTTAAGTTGAAGATAAAGAAAAGTAAAATTACAATTAAATTTTTAGTATTTGATGGAGACGAAGAAAAGAATTGAAGAAAAGAAAAAAAAAGCAAAGGAAAAATGAGATAGATGCTCCTAGAAAAAGAAAGTGATGTTCAAATAACTAATAGTGGGATCCGAACACCATGCACATGGTGGGCCGATCCTATGGTATAATTTTCCCTTGGGTGGCCATGAGGTGCTTTGAATTTCTGCTGTATCTGAGTGGTGCAAATATATCATTTTCTTTTGAGATATTACCCGAAATATGACTAAAATAGTTTGAAAATTCCAAAATAGGACTCTCATGTTTTTATTCCCAAAATAGAACTAATTACTGTCATGTTTTGACAGTACCAAACTTCAAACATAGCAGTATTTTCTAAACATGACAGTAATTAGTCCTATTTTAAGAATAAAAAACATGACAGTCATATTTTAGAATTTTGAAAGTGTTTTGATCCTATTTCGGGAACTTTTGCTTTTCTTTTTGAAAGGATGTGCAAATGTATCATTGAACTTCTAAAAAGCGGTGCAAGGATATGCATAATGTTCCCCCCAAAAAAGGTAAATTAGTCCTTATTGAATTTAAATAAGCATGATAAATGGTAGACTGATCCGGACATCCAGAAAACCCTAATCAGACTAACATCCATCTCCTTCCCCTCATCCTCCGGCCTTTCCTCGCCAAACCCATAGGTTATAACACATCTCCGTCGTTATTTGTAAAGAATGCTTGGCCATATAACGGTGTTGGTGCCACCAGTAAAGCTACTCGAATATGATTTTTCGAAGGTCTGTCCCTGCAACGAATGTTTGGAGAAGACAAAGGCGATTGTGGAATTTCAGAAAAGAAATTATATTAAATGAGACTAAAACATGGTTAAAACTCTAAAATAGGACTTCAAGTTTTAAATTGCCTAAATAGGACTAAAGATTACATTTTTACCCCTCATTAACCTAACCCTCTACAATCAATCGCCAATTTCATCTTCATCTAAGCCATTCATCTTCCGCGATTCTTTACTCCACCATGGCCGCACTCCGCCATCGATCGTAGCCTCATAACACCATAGCTCCGCCGTCGACGACCTCTGCTGCAATAGCCAAGACAGGTATGTACTCTTCTTCTTCTTCTTCTTCTTCTTCCTCCCCCTCTTCCTCCTCCTCCTCCTCCTCCTCCTCCTCCTCCTCCTCCTCTTCTTCTTCTTCCTAGTTTTCTGCTTTTTTTTTAGTTTTTTATCAATCAAATTTTAAATAAAATTTTGAATTTTGAAAGTTCCAAATGAAGATATATCTGAACTTGAATTTCTTGTTATCAATTTTGATTAATTTGATTCTCAAAATGCTATGACTAATGATTCCAGAAAATGCCACTTTTGAATAGTAGAATGTCATTATTATTGGGTATTTTTAAAAAATGTCACTTTTATGTCATTACGGTATTTGAAAATGTCATATTGAGAATGTCATTTCTCTATACGAAATTGTCATTATTGTGTCATTGTGCATATGAAGTGACATTCTCGCATATGAAGTGTCATTCCTCATGGAGGTATGCATTGACTCACTTCAGGGCAAATCTTTGTTGGAGAGTGATGGCAGCGTACTAGTTGAGTGGTGGCGGTGGTGGCAGACTTCATGGATGGTGGCAGAGGTGCCAATGGTGGAGGCGTCGACTCCAAACATGCACATACGGCACACCTGCGCAACAAGGGGAAGGGGAAACCTGCGCAGAAAGGGGAAGGGGAAACATGCGCAGCAGAGACCTGGTGTGCGTAATTTTTTCATGAGGGGTATTTTCGTCAGTTTAGCTCTTTTTAGTCCTATTTTTGTCCAATAAAACATAGTAGTCCTGTTTTTACAATTATACATTCTTTTAGTCTTATTTAGGAAAATCTCTCATTTCAGAACGATCTACAGTCTAAATTTGAACAACTCCGGGCACCTTATACATAATAGAGTAGAATTAATTATGTATTAATTATTAGGCAGTATCCTAATTGTATTTGGAAACTTATTTCATTATAAATATACAGTCAGGTCTACCAGTCTGGTTAAGCTTGTTTATTACTTTCACATGGTATCAAGAGTCTTAGGGTTTCTTTAAGTTTTTTTCCGATCCTATGGCATCCACGTCCGCCACTACCGCCGCAGTCGCGCCACCGTCCACGACAGCGCCAACGGTCCTCTTACCGGCATCATCCGCCACGATGATGGCTCCACTCATTCTCTCTTTTGGCGCCAGTTCATCTGTTGCGCAGACTATATCAGCAGCCTCGTTACCTTCAACCTTTGACTGGTCGGCTCCACCGGTTTTCGACTGGTCGTCTCCGGCAGGCCGTTCCCGTCCTAGCCCAGATGCCGTTCTCCAGACAGAGCGTTTTGAATCCCGTCCACAGTATGCTGGCCCTACGTTTTCCGGCTCACCAGGTGTCACACTGCCACCAGCGGTTCGGCCGACTGCTCCTCGACAGCCTATTGCTCCGGTGTCTAGATCGATACTTGAGGCTATTGTTCAATCCATGGGATTTTCTACTCCAAATATTACAAATATTGTTACCACAAGGCTTGATGCGGTTGAAGACTATCTACCCTGTAGAACTCAGTTTGAATCTTTTTTGGTTTCTCATGGATTATTGGGCTTCCTAGATGGTACAATTCCTCCTCCTCCTCCTTATATACTTGATGCTCTTCGTAGGGAGGTAACAAATAATGAGTATTTTTACTGGCTAAAGTTAGATCAAACAGTCCGTTCTTGGTTGTTTGCTACTTTATCTCGTGATATACTTGTTGAAGTTCATACCTTAAAAAATTCTTTTACCATCTTGGAACGTCTGGAATCACGATTTATGGCTGCTAGTTTAGCGCGTTCCATGGAATTAAAACGATTAAAGAGTAATTGCAAAAAGAAAGAAAATCAAACCATGGAACAATACATGTGTGAGATCCAAAAGATTGCAGAAGCTCTCACCGCCATTAATTCTCCGGTGCCTATGAAAGATCTTCTTGAGCAGGCTCTACTAGATCTTGGTCCTGAATATGAATCCATGATGACCACTCTGACCACCTTCCCGGAGGGACTCACGTTTGAGAAATTACGCATTAGATTGATTGAACAGGAGCATCGCATTCAATACCTCCGTTCTCAGGACACTGTCCCTTCGCCCACTGCGTTTGCGGCTCAGCAGCCGCCTCCAGCTGGGAACGGGCAGGATAATCGCGGTCAACAAGCTCAGGGCCGTGGTGGTCGGGGGAACCGTGGTCAGCGAGGTCGGGGCAACCGCGGCAGAGGCCGTGGCTAAGGCCAGCAGCCGGGTTATGCAGCCCATCCGCCATACCATTATCAGCCGAGGCTTGGATCCGCAGCACAGGGCGGCTACTTTCAGCCGGGATATTTCCCCTTTCCACCGGCAGGTGCACCTCCACAGGGACAATCAGGTACAACACTTTGTAATTCAGTTTTTTCATCGTCCAATACGCGTCCCTATTTTGTTATTGGTACTAATCACAGATCTGCAGGCTCGCCCTTAGCTGATTGACAGTTTGGTTCTATTCCCCCTCCAGTTGTATGTCAAATTTGTTATTCTCCAGGTCATTCTGCTGTCTCCTGTCCGTCCCGTTTTAATCAGCCGGCTGCCCCTGCTCTTGCTGCACCTATGAGTGACCAAAATGACGCTGTCTGGTTTCTAGACTCCGGTGCTTCTGCGCATATGACTCATCAGGAAGGTATTTTAGCTAATAAATCTATTTATTCTGGGCCACTTGCTGTTACTGTTGCTAATGGAACTAATCTACCAATTAAAAATATTGGTGATATCTCTTTTAATTCCTTGTCAAAGCCTCTTCATTTAAGATTTGTTTATCATGTCCCTCAAATTAAATATAATTTGCTTTCTATTCGCATGCTGTGTTCTGACAATAATTGCATGGTAATTTTTGATAAAAAATTCTGTTTTGATTAAGGACAAAATCACGGGGGCGGTTCTACTTCAGGCTTCCAGTAGCGGCAATCTTTATCCCATTCATTTTTCTCCATCACCACCGTTGGCTTTGTCCTCTAGCGCAGCACCTGGACCACTCTGGCATCGTCGGTTGGGACATTGTGGCACTAGAGTTTTAGATGGTCTTAGAAAGTCAGGTCAACTTAGCAGTCTTACTTCTTTTAATCGTGACTGTACTTCGTGTCGTTTGGGTAAATCTCAAAGATTACCTTTTCAAGATGTTTTTCATACTACTAATAAACCATTGTTTTTAATACATTCTGATGTTTGGCAATCTCCTGTGCTTTCCTCTTCTGGTTTCAAGTATTATGTTGCCTTTATTGATGATTATTCTCGTTTTACGTGGATTTATCCTATGCGTCGTAAAAGTGAAGTCTTCACACATTTTCAATCTTTTAAACGTCTGGTGGAAAATTTATTGGATCATAAAATTAAAATTTTTCAAAGTGATGGAGGGGGTGAATTTGATAATTCAAGTATGCGGTCATTTTTTAATACTCATGACATTCTTTTTCAAAAATCATGCCCAGACACCCCTCAACAGAATGGTCTAGCTGAACGAAAACATAGGCATCTTCTTGAGTTAGCTAGAACCATGTTGATTGATGCAGGTCTACCAGCAACTTTTTGGGTAGAGGCTATTTTAGTTGCTACTTTTATTATTAATCGTCTACCCTCTACTAAATTTACTGGTTTTTCGCCGTACCAAAAATTATTTCACCGGACTCCAGACTTCTCTTTTATGCGTGTTTTTGGATGTGCTTGTTATCCCAATTTTTCTGCTATTTCGGCCAACAAGCTCTCTCCACGTTCCACTCAGTGTGTCTCCAGGATATGCATATGAATACAAGGTCTATCGTTGTTTAGATCCCAAGACAAATAGGATTTATGTCAGTCGTCATGTTCGTTTTCATGAAAATATTTTTCCGTATGCTAACTTGGTGTCCCAACAGTCTTCTCAGTCCACCACATTGCCATCGTACCCTCTGTCTTCCTCTACCTCTCCATTATCCTCCACTGCTACCGGACAACCGCTGCCTCTTCCATCTTTCTTACCGGTCTCACGCATCTCGTCCTCGGTATCTGCTTCCCAGACAGTATCTCCGGCCCGGTTGTCCCAGATACGGCGCCGGTTGGTTCCAGCAGTACACCGACAGCTGGGGATGCCTCGGTAACCAGCTCGCCGGCGGTACCTAGCTCACCGGTGCATACTGCCCAGTCAGATATCTCCTCGTCTGGCCTCGATGATGATAGTGCGAGTCCGGTGTCCCATCCGTCCTTGATCCAAAATATTCATCCCATGCAAACATGATCTAAATGAGGAATTTTTAAACCAAAAATGATTTTTAATTTAAACACTGAGGTTTTGGTTCCTGATCCTACTTGTTTTTCTGTTGCTAATAAAGATCTTAAATGGAGAGCGGCAATGGCTGATGAATTTAATGCACTTATTGCTAATAAAACATGGGAGTTAGTGTCGTTTGATTCTAGTAAAAATGTGGTTGGGTCTAAATGGATTTATAAAACTAAATATCGGTCTGATGGATCTATTGAACGTCATAAAGCTCGTCTGGTTGCTCAAGGGTTTAAGCAGCAGGCAGGGATTGATTTTTCGGAAACCTTTAGTCCTGTTGTTAAACCCACCACTGTTCAAATTGTTCTCACACTAGTTGTTTCCTATAATTGGCCTATCCGTCAGTTGGATGTTAAAAATGCTTTTCTTCATGGTAACTTGACTGAAGAGGTGTATATGCGTTAACCACCCGGGTTTATTCATCCCAACTTCCCTCATCACATATGTCGCCTGCGCAAGGCCATTTATGGTCTTAAACAGGCTCCCCGGGCCTAGTTCTATCATTTCAGTAGCTTTCTCTTAACTCATGATTTTGTATGCAGTCGTGCTGATAATTCTCTGTTCATTTTTCGTCATGGTACACACAATCTTTATCTACTTTTATATGTGGATGATATCATTGTTATTGGTAATTCCTCATCTTTTATCAGTCAGTTTATTTCTATTCTAGGGAAATACTTTGCTATGAAAGATCTTGGTGATCTCCATTTTTTCTTGCGAGTTCAGGCTGTGCGCAATTCTAATGGTTTATTTTTATCCCAAGCCAAATATGTGTCAGATCTTTTACACCGTTTTCACCTTCACACTCTTAAATCTGTACGCACGCCATTCCCTAATAGAACTATGTTGTCTCTCACTGATGGTGAGTTACTTGCTGATCCTACAAAGTATCGTAGCATGGCAGGTGCATTGCAGTATTTGACTATGACTAGACCTGATATTACATATGATGTTCACTTGGTTTCTCAATTTATGCATGCACCCCGTACTTCACATATGTTGGCTGTGAAGAGAATTTTCAGGTATGTGCAGGGCACTCTCAAGCATGGGCTTCTTCTTCGGCCGGCAGAACGCCCATTTTTCAGTTCTTGCGTACTCTGATGCTGATTGGATTGGTTGCTCTGATAGTAGTCGGTCCACTACTGGCTATGCTGTTTTTCTGGGTCCAAATTTGATCTCTTGGCGCTCTAAGAAGCAACCCACTGTCTCCAGATCCTCTACTGAAGCTGAGTATCGAGCTATTGCATACACGGTGCAAGACACGCTACATATCCGGTCTATACTTTTTGAGCTCGGATTTCCTCTGCATCGACCGGTTCGCCTTTTATGTGATAATATTTCTGCCTCATATTTATTTGCTAATCCCATTCAGCATGCTCGCACTAAGCACATTGATATTGATTATCATTTCGTTCGAGAACGAGTAGCTCATGGTGATCTCCTGGTTCAGTATGTTCCTACGAAGTTTCAGTTAGCAGATATTTTTACCAAGTGTTTGGCTCCTCAACAGTTTTTATTTTTACGAGACAATCTACACGTAGTTCCTCCTGCATAGATTGAGGGGGTGTTATAGAGTAGAATTAATTATGTATTAATTATTAGGCAGTATCCTAATTGTATTTGGAGACTTATTTCATTATAAATATACAGTCAGGTCTACCAGTCTGGTTAAGCCTGTTTATTACTTTTACAATACACAACTATTTTTAGATATCGAAAGCATTATTGCTCTTGCACCTGCCTTTCTTAGGACAACAAAGACATGGACTTGTCTTCAACATAGCCTTAAAAGTCTACGCGAGAAGTCCGGGGTCCCACTCACAAGAAGTAATTCTGAAGAGGATATAAGAGATTTATTCAATCGAATTGGTACTATCCTAGTAAATAAAGGGGAACTGTATAATTTTGTGCTTCAAGATGAATGCGAGGGTCATGATGATAAACCCCATCATCTTTATGAGAAAATAGATGCTATGTTTTTCTATTTCAAATCCACCAAATTTCAGGATGTTGTGCATAACATCCTCAGGAAGATGAAAGAGCCTGAAAATCAAGATGATCAAGATGGGAGGTCTTCTGAAGGAGAAATGTCTCTGAACCTTTCAATCTGTAAGAGGCACTTGGACAACCAAATCAAGCTTTTTAAAGAGTTGCCATTTGAAGATATGTGCCTAGAGATTAAAACGATTCTAGAGAGAGGAGTAAATGATTTGTAAAGTTTAAAAGTAACATGTGAGTAGATATATATTTTGTGGAGAATAATGTAGCATTACTAGTTGTTTCAAATGTACGAAAAATAACTTGGATCGGTTGTGTGAAAATTAAATATCAATTAGAAATTAATTTGAAATGTTTGTGATTTAAAGTTTAGTAATTTTATATCTCAAGGAGATGAAAAGTACACATTATTATTCATAAAAGGTTTAATTATTGAGAGTATTTACTAATTACTATTGAAGTAGTAATCTGGGACACTTATTGTGCCCGGTTTGCTATTAGAAAGAGGTTTCACAAAAAATCTGAAATGATCTCTCGCCGCTACCCGTGCAATATGGATAGAGAGAAACACCTGCCGAGTGAATTGGGAGAACTTCTTGATTCTTTACTCAATCAGGGTGAATCATTTAGAAAAGTGTGGGCCAGTATCGAGAAAAGACTTTTTGCTCCATCTGAAGAACCAGATTCTAAGAAACAAATGTCAAAGCACTGAGAGCAAACTTGCTCTAATGTTTAAACTAGAGCTTACTAACTGCATCCATTGTCCGAAAGATCGATAGAGAGAAGACGTGATTTGTGCTTCCTCTGGTTCTATTTCTCTAAATAATTAAATAATGCTCGTGGAACTATTTTTTACTTTTAAACTAATTGAGCCTGCGAGCTCTTGTTTTACCCTTGTGTCGGTTCTTATTAACCACTTATATTCCGTTATGTGTTTAATTGTAAAAAAAAAGCATGATAAGTTTTAAAAACATTAAAAATAAATTATATATTGAATTTTGAAATTAAAATTTTTAAAATTTTAAAGAACATCTATTTTGTGTCTAATGCTTCCTCTTATTATTTTTATATCAAAATTTAATATTGTTCCCATAAAAATTGTTTCAAAACTTTACTACTCCCTCCATCCCTTACGACTTGACCAAGTTTGACCGTCATGAAAATTAATAAAGTAAAAACTGTGTGGTTCGGACCGCAGCAAATAGTATTTTTCCCCTTTTGCTGCTCCCGCTGTTGTTGCGGTTCATAACCGCAACAAATACTTCAAAATAACCGCAGCAATTAGTGTTTCTTCTAGTAGTGATTGGGAGAAGTAAAAAGAGAAAGTTGACAATGTTTAAATGGACAGATGAAGTATATATTTATGGCGGAAAAGTGTTAATTTATGTGTGACAATGAAAAAACTCATTAATTTTTAGTATTGTTTGCACTAAAATTACTATTTATGAATTTGAAGTGCTTCTTTACAAGGAAAAAATAATAATTTTGCAATTTAAAATTAAAGGTTAATATTTTAACATTAAATAATTCTTTCTTTTTTTGCAGTTTAATAACGAAATTAATTTGTTTATATAGGTTTTTCTAATCCTTTCTTATTTGCTATAGTCATGGATGAACTTACGAAGTCAAATCTAGAAGATATACCGTGGTGCCTGATGTTTGCCGACGATATTGTATTGATTGATGAGACGCAATCCGGTGTTAAAGCAAAGTTGGAAGTATGGTGACAAACATTGGAGATCAAGGGTTTCAGACTGAGCCGAAGCAAGACTGAGTATATGTAGTGCAAGTTTGGTGGAGGTAGAAGTAGTAGCAACAGTGAGATTACACTTAATGGTAAGGAGATATCGGTCTGTGATATGTTCCGTTACTTGGACCCTACAATTCAGAAGGATAGTGAATTAGATGGAGATTTACCATGTATGTCATAGAATCAGAGTTGGGTGGATAAAATGGAAGTGTGCATCAGGATTTCTATGCGATCGAGGTATGCTGACTAGGCTGAAAGGTAAATTTTATCGAATAACAATTAGGTCTGCATTAATGTATGGCGACTATGCAGGAGTCTCGTTTGGTGTGGTTTGGGCATATGCGTAGAAGACCGAGTGATGCACCTGTTAGACGACTTGAAGGGCGGGGAGAAGAGGCAGAGAAGAGAGGGAGGGGAAGACCCAAATAGATTTGGATTAGAGGAATCAGAACTGATATGCGTCTTCTTGGGTTGGATGCGAGTATGGCTTTGGAGAGAGCAAAGTGGAGGGCGCACATCCGTGTGAACGATTGATGTGTTTTCTACATTTCCTCTCTTTTTTCTTTTATCGTTTATCTTCTTTATCTTTAATTTTTATATTTTTATGCTATTTTTATCTTCTAGCTTTTTTATGCTCTTCTATTTTTTTTTATCTTTTATCTTTCTTATATTCTTGTGTTATTGTTATCTTATGATTATTTATCTTTATTTTATTCATTTTATCTTACTTTTTTTCTTCCCTTTCTTGTCCGTTTCCTCTGTTTGGTGTCGATAACATATATCGATTCATGTTAGATGACCCCAAATTCTTTTGGGATTAAAACTTGGATGTTGTTGTTGTAGGTTTTTCTAGTTTTCAAAAAAACTAAGTTTTTCATGTTAAATACTTCCATTATCTAAACCCAATACACTTTCATTCTTTAGTTTTTTTTTATATTTAAAATCACGAAGGTTTAAATTGCTCTTTTATAAGAACATTAAGGGTAGATTGCACCTTTAGGAATTTGAGGGGAATATACGCACTTACACATATACTTCAAGGGTACATTTTCACTTTTTTCCATCTACAATAGGACATATCCAATTGAAAAGATTTCTACTTCGTGTTTAGGATTATTCTCTCGTGTAATTTTTTTGGACATTCAATTTATTATCTGCTCTAGAAATATAGGAATATTGAATAAATGACTCCTAAAAATCTATCAAAATCTAATTGTATTAAATTGAGACTTTTTAAAGTCAATAATAGTGTACGTGTATTTAATTTTTTTTTTTTGGGAAAAGACGGTTTAAATTGATATCAAAGCATTCAACAAGGGAACAAAAAGATAAAAGGACAAACTCCAATCATCGATCCTCAAACCAGACTTAGAGCCAATCACCCTGGAAAGTAATATGGCTCGTTGATCCTATAGTGGGTCTAAATGAGCCTAACGTGGTTAGAAAAAATCTTTCATCACCCCAACCTAATGCAAGAGTCTGATTATTTAAATAAGAAAAACAGAAAACAACAACGATAGTCTGATCAAAACAAAAAATAATAGCGAAAATAAAGTAGTGGGAATTCAGCTGCATCCTCAAACAGCTGACGAAAATCCTCAGAACTCTCGGCAGGTCTAGTGTCCGAGACCCGCCCCTTCTTCGTTGTTTGAAAAGTCCAATGCCATATTGTCCCTTTCGTGATCCTCCTGCTTCTCTGCCTCCAACATTCTTCTACGCTTCTGCTCCCCTGAAAAACCCTCCATAGCCACTATTTCGTTCTTTTGTGCATCCGTTGTGCTAGCATCTACCACAGAGCGTGTTCCATGCTGCCTCTCTAAGCCAGTTGCCTCATCTCTGGTACTAGTAATTTCTTCTTGCTTGCCCTGCTTGCTCGGTCCGCTCCTGCTTAAGGAGCCTTATGTGACTAGCCATTTGTCACCCCTCATCGGTTGAGTGTTCCCTCCCCCACCCGCTCGAAGACTAACCCCAAACGGTTTTGTCAAAACTTTATTTTCACAGTCGTATGCCAAGGGACAGAACCTGTCTGCGTGACCAATAATGCCACAAACAAAACAAAAGCTAGGCATTTTTTTATATTTGAACTCCACCCTATGGCCTACACCCCCCCTTTTCTCAACGTTGTTCCCACTTTCAGGGCTTTCCCCACATCCATACAGACTCTAATTCTCATGTAGGAGTTCCAACGGTCTTCAAACTATTTTTCGTCAAAACCGATAAATTTACCGATAAAATTACCAACCCTCCTAGCCACCCCTAAATTCATATAATCATAAGGCACGTTATGTACTTGTACCCAAAATTCAGCCTCATTTAGGGGAACCCGAAGAGGGATGTCTCCCGGTTTCAGCGCCTTCAAAACCAGCAAGTTTTGTTCATACAACCACGGCCCACCTGCTAAAACTCGTTCCATATCAACAATATGGTAAAAAGTAAACAAATACCTCTTCTCTCCAGTTTCCTTGATGGATATTCGTTTTCCCGGGCGCCAAATAGAAGCCATGAGATCCTTGAACACCAAAAATTTTACCATTCTGTCTGTGAGAACAGTACCAACAACCGGGAAGGCGACGCTTCGGATTGAAGAATCCTCCCCGCTGTCCAGCTTCTCGTCCAGAACCAGTTCTTCCTCATCCCCTCCGAGCACCATATTATTATCGCATTTGCTGATCATTTCGTCCATCTCCACCATAGTCACTCGCTGACCTTTCGATATCACCCCTTCGAGAAACTGCTGCGAAAAACCTGCTGCCTTATCCCAACCCCAGAACACCCTCGCGCGAGGCAAGAGTAGCATCGAGACGCGACGGCCCTTCCGCTTGTTTGCCAAAGACGACGGCGCACAAGAAGCGCCGAGTTACTCAAACCCTATGTGAGGGAGTCGACCGTTTTTTATTAAAATCTTAGTAAATATCACGGAATTAAAAACTAGTAGATTTTTTTGGATTTTGAAACCATCCATATAAATACCGCCTTATCTCCAAACTCCAATTAACTCATTCTACTCTAAGAGAATTCACGAGACTTTACGCAAAACTTTTTTTTTGCCTATCCCTCTTGTGTCATAAGAACTCATCATGAAAGTTCATTTTTTGGATTTCTTCTCCACAAATTGAATTAGGAACTTGTATTGACGAACAAGATTAGTACTCTTGTTGATTTTGTAGGATGGATTCACCCATTTTGATAAACTTTCTAGTGGGTCACTCATTCTTCGACTTCCTACCCCGGGCTCGTTTAACTACAGAGTTCTAAGGTTATAAAGCAGTCATATCCTTCTTCTTAAAACCAATTGGTGATAAGGGGGTGAACACCCTTATTTAACACATTACTCTGTAGTCCCCAAGTCAAGGTAGATTCCTGTAAGGCATCATCCACAGTTCATACAGCAGTATAGAGTCCCATTACTGACATGTGACAGGTTGGGCCTAATCAAAGGGTCAAGCCTAGAATCAAAGGACACCGTTGATCCCAATAAGACCAACAATCACCCCTAGCACCGGTCGAGAGATTCACCTGCGACCTCGCTTTGATATCAAATGTGAATTCCCAAGCTCAACGTATGGATGCCGAATGATACATAATAGGATAGCACACACAAGATTCAGTAAAATATACATAGAGAAACGATAATGCACTGATGAAACAATGTATTTTCCATATATCGCTCTCACATAGATTTCTCTAGTGCGGCTAGTCTATTCAAGAATTAAAACATTAAAGAATCAAAGAGTTAAAAAATAAATATATCATGTACTATTACATTTTATCATATTCTGATTACATAAAAATAAATTAAAATCAAAAGTGGAAGTCCAATTTAATACTATAATCTGATTTTGAATATTTCCTGCTCTAGCTGCATTATGTCAAATTATTCAGAATATTTTTTTGAATAATTTGATATGAAGCAATTAGAGCAAGAAATAGGCCGAATTAGATTGCATTATTATATTTAAATATTATTACAACATGAGACTCCATTCAAGTGAATCATTTTATTGTGATTAAGAGAAAATCGCATATATGGTCCCTAAGTTATTCACAAAATTAAAATTAAATGGCACCCCTCAATTGTCCAAATTGTTGTAAATGTGGTCCTTTAAGTGGTGAAATGTACTCTCGCCCACATTGTATATTTCACCCCTCAAAAGGACCACATTTACAACATTTTGGATAATTGAGGGGTGACATTTACAATCTCAAAAATACAGGTATGAGATTTTAATTTCGTGGATAAATGAGGGACCATTTATGTGATTTTCCCTAGTATTAATATATAAAGCTATAAAGCATCTTTGATTTTCTGTGTGGGAAGATTGTGTGGAAATGAAAAAATTCTTCCTTTCCTCCCTACTACTCTCCTTTTTGTTTACTCTCACAGTCTCTCACATACCCCTCCCTTTTTTCATTATCTTCATTCACCATCTCCTTTTGTTTCTCTCCAATTCCATGAAATAAAATCTAAAAGGTAAAAAAAAAGGAAAATCACATATATGGTCCCTCATTTATACACGAAATTGAAATCTTAGACCTGTATTTCTGAGATTGTAAATGACACCCCTCAATTGTCCAAAATGTTGTAAATGTGCTCCTTTTGAGGGGTGAAATATACAATGTGGGCGAGGTAAGATTGAGCTAAAATAATTGATCTAAACTAGAAGTATCTCATTCTTTGCATTTCTAAATACATTTTCCACTTTCCGTTTCTAAGATTGAGCTAAAATAATTGATCTAAACATGAAGAAATGCATCCGAACTCAAAAAGAACGAAAGCCGCCCGGCTTTCCTAAATTCCATGTTGCAACAATCTCTACACGGACACCTGAATGATCTACGATTATCTGAGTTAACAATAGCAAATTGTATGAACTCATCAACTCCATTTACGTATGCTTCAGACAGTCGGTTACCTTCCGTTATCCATGATCTATCCATGTCTAGATTCCTGATAATTTTTATAAGTCAACTACATTAAAAAGTCATGTTTCTTACAAATAAAGTCATGCTTCACCAAAATAAAGTCACGACTAACCAAAATAAAGTCACAACAAATAAGTTTTCTAGCCCAATTGCCCATACTAACTGATAAACATGCTGAAATATACTAATTGCTAGACATGCTAAAAATACTAACTGTAAAAAATTGAACTGACTAGTTGAAACATGCACGCTGAAACATACTGATTAACTGAAACATACTAACTGATAAACATGCTGAAACATGCTAACTGATAAACATGTTGAAACATACTAAATGTAAAAAAAAAATTGAAGTGACTAATTGAAACATACATGCTGAAACATACTGATTAACAGAAATAAGTTTATTTACTAACTGCTGTAGAGTACAAGAAAGTTGTTAGTTTACTTACTGAAACATACAAAATAAGTTGTAGAAGAAGAAACTTACTGAAAAAATAGATGTAAGAGTTTACTACACATGTAGAGTAGAGCAAACCGTATATTTTTTCACATGTATTTTTATACATGTTTAAGCGTATAGACTGTAGAGCAAGAGTTCTATAGAGACATAGAGTACAAGAAGGGTACTTTACACTTTACACATACACACACAAAAAATCATACTGGTAGTACCAAATGTACCAATTCACCATATTGAAGCAACTCCATTAAAAAGTCATGTTTCTTACAAATAAAGTCATGCTTCACCAAAATAAAGTCACGACTAACCAAAATAAAGTCATGATTAAGTGATTAACAACAATAAAGTCATGACTCGTGATTCAATTAAAGTCTTAAACATTAAAACTAGAAAATAAAACATGTGAATACTCTGATAAACATGCTAAAACATGTTGAAATATACTAAGTGATAAACATGCTGAAACATACTAACTTCAATAACATGTGAATACCTTGGTATGACATGTGAATACTCTAGCCATCAATAACTCACACTTTAGTATTATTATAACTCCACAAGGCTGAGAGTATACGGCTCATGTCATGTTCGGTAAGTATTAACAACTACAACAACAAGGATATAAAACAAATAGGGATATCAAATGCCAAAAAAATCCATATGAAGAGAATTAGGGAAAATAAATAGGTGTTAAAAAAATTAAAAAATTAAAAAATTAATTCTGAGAAAAACGAACACTTATAAATTAAAAAATTACTATCAGATGAATTTAATTAAAAAAATAGTGAAGTACAGTGAGAAGAATGACATACATAGGTGTTTGAACAAGTTCCCTAGCTGAAATTTGGAGAAGAAGGAGCGCAAACTCAGTAAAGTTCCAAACACAGGTCTGTGGCTGATTCCAGTTGTAAGGAGAGAAGACAGAGTAAGGCGCCCGGTCGTAGTAAAGCGTCGGAGTGCGGAGACGGAATTATGTGACGGACAATCGATCGATCTCTTGTTAGAGATCTGGACGAAGAATCAAAACTCCACTATTGGCGACGGAGTTCGGTGATGGAGTATTGCAACGATGGAGTAAATCGTATCATCTCTGCTATGGAAGAAGATAGAGAAGACGATCGATCTAGGGTTATGTTAGGTTAGTGTTTGCGTAAGAGAGTGTTTGCATAAGCGGATAAGAAAATGGTTTTTAATTTGCGTAAGTGTTAAGTCCGCACACCGTACCAGGTCATTAAGTATGTGGAATAATAGTTCCCGGCCCGTATTGAATAAAAAAGTGTCACTATTCGGTTGTAAATTTTTTTGTTAGAAATCAGTGATACTTATGTGTCATTAATAGTATTTTATTAGAAAGTGTCACTATAAAAGTGTCACTGTAAGCCTGTTTTTTAGTAGTGACAATTGAAGCGGCAAAACTGTAGCGCTTAAAGGCAGGACGGTAGAAAACCCTAAATGAAAATCTAAACGCCTGCTCCTGTAAACACTTTTGTACATATTTTTTAAATCTTCTGCACCTACATTTGGTTGTTAGCAGTTATCCAAAAAATAATAATACAACCCAATAGTACAATTGTTGTGGATGATCGTCTATCAAAGTGAGTGTCTAAATTTTAACCATTATTTGATTTTCCTTTTAGCTAATTATATGTGTTACTACCTCCGTCCCGTTGGAAGGTTCACATAGCAAAACGACATGGATATTTAGGCAATAATTAAATAAACTACTTCGAGTATATTTTGAGAAATAATTTTAAGAGCTATATATTATAATGTAATTAGTATTGATAATTGTGATGTTATAAATGTATTATTTTTAATATTTAATGATTAATTTGTCACTTAAGATTGTTAATTGTTTCCTAAAATGGAAATGGGAATCTTCTAACGTGACGTCCAAAAAAGGAAAGTGGGAACCTTCTAATGGGACGGAGGGAGTAATAATTTGGGCTCTTTGTTTTATAGAGAATGATAGACATGAAACTGAGGAGGATGGAATAGATTGAAATAATGAAAGACCGTACGACATGTTAAATCTCCAACCTTTTTATGGGTTGTTAATGCCGAATACACTCAATTTCAGGTCAAATTTGATTCTCCTGGTCTCGTCTCACTGCTAGGCTTATTAGCATTATACTTTGTAGCTTAGATGTGAATATGAGTTGTCATACTCAGTTGCTCAAATATATATAATTGCAGTATAATATATATTGATTTCTTTTTCAAAACAATATTTAGATGAGTCTTATTTTAAAAAACAAATGAATTGAATATATATAAATATATAACATGGGTGCCTAATTGTTTGAAATGTTTGTTTACAGGTGAGGGATTCACATGAAGATAAAGATGGAATGGAATCAAATGACGAATGATGCATACCCATGATTTGTCACTTGAGATTCTCCTAGTAGCAGTGATAAACAATCTTTTGCTTTGTGAACATGATGTTCAACATTTTGCTACTTATCAAACTCACGTCTCTGTCAAAGAGCTTTTAACATAGCTATTTTGCATACTTTTGAATGCTTTTGTACAACTTAAGTTGCTTGGTTTGTAATGTAATGGATTTTATGTTGAGGCCAACATTTGTTTCACTTTTGTATGTAATTATAATTAAATGAGCAGCTAGTTACATTGATTGGTATAGGTGTGTAAAAACATCCTGACTGCATGTGTGCAAATATATATATACCGTTACATTACATAATTCATCAGGGTCAATGCATTTTCAAAACCGTTACATTACATAATTAATCAGTTGGGCCAACATATTTTTAAAACCGTTACCTCTGTGCATGTTACATACTGTTACATTTGTACTCGGTCTGTTGTAACATTTATGGCATCTCGTGAGGACCATTACAGTTGGTCATAAATTCCGTTACAAGCCGTTACATTAGAGCAAATGCAACGCGAACGAATGTAACGACGAGAAACGTAGTAGTAGTGAATTCTGCTATTACAAAAGACTCGAAAATGTAGTAGTGCATATTAAGATAGATATTATGGAGGTCTCAAATGACATTTTGAGACGAGTTATTATGGTTGCCTCCAATGACATTTTGAGACAAGTTATTCTACTTGCCTCCAAATGTATATATTTTTGCATCAAGCCTTTGGTTGCTTCTAAATTTGATTTTAGAGGCAACCATCATTTAGCGATGGATCATTTAGAGGCACCTTAGGGGGAACCAATAAATTACGTACTCTTAAAAATCATTAAAGGCTACATTTATATTTTTAGAGGCAATAATGACATGCCTCTATGTATTTATTTTAATTTCTTGTAGTGAAATATTGCCATGTTACTCCTATTTTAGGAAGAATAACATAACACTCCTATTTCTGGATTTCAATACCTCTTACTTTTATTTCGGGAAATCTCCTCAGTCCTTACTATACTAGTTAAAATAGATTTCTATTTAAATTAGTAGTAATAAGCATTCATAATTTATTAATAACTAAATTATTTTAAAGATAGGTTTAACTATCTGATTATTGTAACATAAATCAAGGCAACCGCCGGTTTAAATATCTGATTATATATTAACCTATCTTATAAAGGATAGTTTTTCATATTAAATGCTCTTTCATGCATGCTTTATCATATTGTACACTTTGTCACTAGGGTTGTACTGCTACTATCCAGTTGTGTTATATCACTTACGGTGTTATACTGTTTGTACGATGTTATATTGTTTGTATAACGGTGTTGAGTTATACACCTTGAGCAAATTAATACACAATAGCACACTTCTGAACTTTGGCTTCTACACTAAACCGTTGGTGAAGCTAGCTAATAGGTCTGCATTTCATGAGTGTGGATCATCTTCCAAAGTCCTTAATTAATATGGCGACTTCTGGAGTTCTCTTTATTTGATTCACATACATTTAAGATGTTAAAATCCTTCTTATATGGCCTTAGAAGACAAGATGATGAGGTTTCCACCTTTAAACATTCATCTTTCATACTAGTTTAGTTTTGGGAGTAATTTTATCATGTCTTTCTATAAGTTGCTAATGATTAAATGCCGGATTCAGGGCCCGTTTGGTAACATCTACATCGGCTATATCGGCTATATCGGCTGATTCTGCTGAAATTTTTGAAGTTCTGGCTGAAGCGGTTGTATTGGCCGATTCTGCTGATTTGTGATAAAATATATTTTAGAAATAAAATAAATGAAAAATTATATGATAAAATAGCTAAACCAAAAGTTACGTTTTGGTGAAAAAGTTCGCTGATAAGCTTGAAAAGCCAAAAATTATGGTTACCAAATGGGCTCTCATTCAACTTCATGTAAATGTTTGTTGGCGGATGGATTGAACACATCTCATCAATTTGGTACAAATTGCTCACCTGAAAGTAGTTTGTTTTCTTCGATTTGAAAACAAAATAAAAAACATTAGAGGTTTTTTAAATAAAAATCAAACCCACTACATGTTTGTCTATACGCTCGAATAGAATAGTTCTACATGTGAGATCGCAGATCAAATAATTTAAATTGAATAATTTTGTCAAGAACTATGACGTATGTATATGTCTTATATATTTAAGAATTTAATCATATTAGGTGTTTGTTACTCCAATTTGTAGAGACAGAACTTTCCAAACTTTTTATGTATTTGCTGGTCTATTGTGTATGAATTGTATGTATTATGTTCATTTTAACTACAAAGACTAAAAATCAACATGAATCTCCAAAGCAAATCATATAGATTCTGCAATTTTAAGCAAAATGTTAAACATGAGCTACAAATAATACCTTCAGTAGTTACTTATATTCATGATACTCCCTTCTTATTCATAAATAAACTTATACATAATACACACATTTTGCTCTCAAAATAACTGTATATTTAAAAACCCAATAAAATAAAAATTATGTAGAGTTTGTGCTCTAGAATTTGCGCGTTGCTTTTAGAATTTGTGCTCTAAAAGCACGCGCAACGCACGATCAATTTGTTCTCAAAATACTATTGCTGAAAACATTTTAAAAATTCAAAAAAAATGTGTTGGGCATATAATATTCGTGCAACGCGTGATCAATTTCCTAGTATGTTACAATATAACCAAGATTTTATGTTAGTTACTTATTAATAACCAAGGCAAAACCAAGGGATTTATGTTACTTATTAATAATAACTTCAAAGCATTTTAAAGATTTGTTTAACTATCTCATTATGTTACAATCCAATTTATAACTACTTAGCTATTAATTATCCGATTATTGTACTTAATTAGTTTTAACAATACAACAACATCCAAGTCTTCGTCCCAAAAGATTTTGGGATCGACTAACACTAATGGATGCATGATATCGCAACCAAAAGGAAAATAAAGATAAAAAGATAAGATATGATAAAAAGGATAATATAAAAAGTGATAGCTTTATGTACTTAATTTTAACAATGAGAGATATTTTTTCTTGTAATAATTTTCTTGGAACTCTTTTATTAATTTATTTTAAAATACTAACCTTTGATTCCTAAAAAAATTGAAAACGGAAAACCAGATCGGATTGAATTGGAACCGTCGATTTTATAAATTAGAACGTGCAATGTACGTTTCCGATTTACATTTGGAACCACGAATCAGAAGTTCGGTTCCGGTACCGCCGACACCTCTAGGTGGATGACAGAACTGTAGTGTGCGCAGTTGACAATTGATTTCACTTTTACAGCTAATTTATTCGTTTGCCGATCGATGGAAAAAAAGGATGACACCCCATTAATCCCGAGCCTCCCAATCCCGATCGAACGGTATATCGGGAGAATGTAAATTGGATTATAATCACAATTATCTGACAGATAGAGAGTATGGTTCTGTCCCTGGTACTTGCAGAGGCCCTATGCATTTTTTAGCATAGTAACCTCTCATCGTAGTTGCCGGGATTCGAATCCGGGACCTAACCCTTAGCTTGTGGCACTCCCTCACTACCATTTGAGCTACGCCCACCGGTTTTTACCGATCTATGGAGTTTTTGTAGGAAAGTCATGCATTCCTAATTTCAGATTGTTATCCCTAATTTAAAGTTATTATTAAGTAACATAAATCGCATATCCCTTGGCTTTTAATTAATTTGATTATGAGTAGCTTTTTAATATGAGCTAATAACTTACCATGTAGAGTTCAAGAAGCATTATTAATTAATTAAGATAGGTTTAAAGATATACTTTAAAGTTTAAACCTTTTTGGCGGCGGTATCTGTCAAAGAAAACTCGATCATACAAAACAACTACTACTACGTACAAAATATTTTTTGGTATTCATCTGTAATGTTTAATTGTCTTTGCATTTTACTATATTGTTTCAATTTATGTTATTATTATACGGAGTACGTAGTACTGGTGTATATTACTACCGTCATACTAGTATATACACACCGTCATACTATACGTAGTACTGGTGTATATTACTACCTCCTCCGTCCCACCAACATTAGGACAAGAGCAGCTGAGCAGGTGACACAATTATTAAGAAAAGTGGGTTTATGTGGTTAATATTGAATTGATAAAATAAGAATAAAGTAATAATGATATAAAGTCACACAAACTTTATCAAATTTGGTATGAGACAATATTAGTGAGATTTCTGAAAAGTAAAAATGAAACAATCTTAGTGGGACGAAGCAACCGGTTTAAAATTAGCAGTATTAAATGAGTGGAAGTAAAAAAACAGTCCCCCCGACCTTTTAGGTGGGATTGATTGAGAATAGTGTTTGATCGAGTCTGATGCCCCAAAAGGTGGTGCCAATAAGAAAATTCAAACCCTAACGAAAATAGGTGTGGTGTAAATATTTTAGGGATTTCAACAGCTATACATATACGGAGTAGTATACTACTATATATAGGGCAGTAAGTTTATGTATCGATCGATATACAAACCTATTGAATAATCTAGAGGCTCAGAATGTATGTGCCTTAGTAAACGTCTTCTCTTCGGCTAGCTATTTTCCCTGTTGAGCTATCCAAACATACACACACACACACACACACACATACATATATATACACATTCTCATATCCTCCCCATTAATTATTCATTCTCATCGACATCATTCTTTTCTGGCCCGGTCTGGCCCCCTCATATTATATTGCTCAAGGGTTATATATGAGACAATCCCCGCTAAAGTCGTTGCTTAGCAGTGGCGGCATCCTCCGGATTCTCACAACCATCCAACGGTCGCAAGGACTTCTGTGAGTGCTAAGTATGTGTGAATCCTGATGATGCTGCAACAGCAAACAATGGCTCTAAATTACAGAATTGCATGCGTTAACCGGCCGGTGATGGGTCAGGCAGTAAGATGGAAGTTTGAACATGCCTAGACTTTTTTTTTAGAAGTATATATTTAATGTTTCTACACATTTTTATACTTTTAAAAGTCCACATTTGATACACCTTTGAAAATGGATAAACCTAAACTTTTATAATCCATGAACTTTTAAAATTTTGCCAATAATTCCTAATTCAATACACCCCCTTTCATTTCATACAACTGGGATTGAAATAGTCGTGTTTGTTTGAAAGGCTAAACTCTCGAGTAAGCTTGAGCTGAATTTTTTGATCTGAACTAGAAGTACCTCATGTATTCATATTGTGCGTTAAATTTTTCACTTTCATTTTTTGAATGTCTCTTAATAAAGTCTAATTTCCTTCTTTTCTAATTAAACAAAATAGTGCTACCATTCGAGATGAGCAAATTATATCCTGGGATCGGCGCACTATGAGGATGGTGTGCTCGATCCCAAAACGTCGTCATTCACTTTATTAATTGATCGGCTGAAAGAGAGAAGACGCATTGATGCAAAATGACGGAGCATGGCCTGGTTTCTTTTTTTTTGCTTTTGTTGTTAAAAAATGGTAATAACTTTTTTATTTTTTGATCTGATTTTTATAAAATTTATATCAACATTTTCTATTTTTCACGATCTTTCAAATGAGACCAATATTGCTTATGTATGTAATTTTAACAAATTATGGAACTATTATATAAATGATTGTTGGATTATAAGGAAAACCGAACTAAATTTAATACAAAAAAATAATTGTGTAAATCACAATTTATCTTAAAATTATGTATATAAAAAATCATTGAGTTACATGTGAGTTACATATTTTTATATGTGAAGTTACATATTTTTACGCGTAAGTTACATATTTCTACATGCGAGTTACATTTGTATCATCATCAAGTTACATTTTGATTAACATGATTTACATTTTCGATTTCCCTGAATTAAGTTTTTAATTAACGCACCTTACAATTTCAAAATTTCTCAAGTTACATTTTGGATACACTCGAGTTACATATCTATTTGATAAAAGTTACATCTTGTAACACGCGGTTTACATTTCGTATAAAAGGTGAGAGAATAACTAGAGGGTGTAATATGAGTTACATTCCAGCTAGCGAGTTACATTTGTAGTTAACTGAGATTACATTTTATAACAACACGAGTTACATTTCAATACATAGGATTTACATCACATAAAACATTGAGACAAAAATTAAATTACATATTTTTACACACAAATGTTAATATGTTAAAATTACATAGACAATATTGGTCTCATTTGAAAGATCATGGAAAATAAAAAAAATTGATATAAATTTTATAAAAATTGGATCAAAAATAAAAAAAATTATTAACAATTTTAAGAAAAGGAGATATAAAAAATAACAAGGGTGCATGGTGTTCACCATGCACCGGTTCCACCGTATAACTACTGTTCGGGATGACCTCAGAAACTATTTGGGGCATATGACGTACATTTTAACCAATCATGACATGACCATAGCATCCTACGATGCTATAATTGATACTATTCTCCGGAATACTAATGTCATTGATTTCATTCTTGAAGTTGATAATAAGAATACTTATACAGGCATGACGGGGCAGTATGCCCAGCACGGGAAGTATTGGCCTCCAATACAAGAAATTACAAACTACAGGTGTTTATTACTTAGAAACACTTCTACAAACACTAAGGCACATCACTTTAATCATTTTGTTGGTATTTTAAATTTTGATGCAACTAGTTTTCCTTATGTTCTTTATTCTAAGTAGGCTTTGATCTAATCCTCATACTCTTTGTTAAAATGGGAACATTAAATAGAGACAGAGGGATGTAATTTAAATCTACCTCATTCAACTAGAAATTCAAATTCAACACTATAAAACTCAGCTTCCAACAATACTATTTGATTCAGATAACAGAGACATTGTGAAATCACATCATATCACTTATACCACAATAAAGTACACATAATAACAGACTTTAAAGATTATGTCAAACCAAATCAGACTTATATAAATTAGACTAGACTTATATAGATCACATTAATACAAGTGAAAATATTCACTGAAATTATTAGGCATGTAATAATTTTCTAAATCTTACTAGCTAGGTAACAATTTTCCTCTCCCCGTTCATTTTGGCTCTTAAAGTCCTTAAGAATCTTTCCACTTTCCAGCTTGCACGGGTAAACAATTTGATACGTAGTATGAGTAAAAAAATTGACATTTCATATAGAATAAACCAAAAGGCTTGTGAAACAACTACTCTGTATAAAGCTATGAATTTTATGCTATAATTGACTATTATTGATTTGGTAATGTTGGAATTGTTTTGATTCAATTTATTTAGGTATAGTATGTTGGAATAGTCTATTTAATTAAGTCTAGTATGTTCTACTCTAATAAATAATGTTAAGTTGGATCTATTCTGGTAAGACAAGTCTATCATATTACTTTACCATCAAGATGTTACCTAAGAATATTACTTGATCCAACGATTGAAGAAATATAACTTTTTAACAACAAAAATTAGCAAATGGGATACAAAACTAAATAATTACGTAAAAGTACAATATCTAAATAATTACATCAATTCAATACATGTATTTTTGCATATAATTTCCAAAATATTGGGTGTTCACATGAACACCTTTAAACAAAGAAGATCCGCCATTGTCTAGTATGTTGGGGTGGGTTCGGTTCTTGCGGTTTGGTTTTGACCTAAAACCAAATATAGAATCCAAGTAAAAAGTTCGGTTCGGTTTCGATTCGGAATTGATATAATACTTAGAGGGATGAAACATTTTACATAAATAATGCAAGCACAATACAACAAATAAAATAAAAATGAGAAGAAATAAATACGTCATGAATTATATGAGATATATGCGAGAGAGATAAAAGTGTATATATTATTAATTTACATTGTTTGTGACTAGTTCGAAAAAAGTTCATGAATATATACGTTCTATGTTATATAGTTGAGATGAATATATATTGTTTTATCAATATAAAATATTTAAGTTATCTAAAGACAAAAGTTAATTACTACTAATAACTAGTAATTAAAACCATATTATCATCATTCAATATAACTACATTATTACGGCTTACATGCAATGAATGTGTAAATGAATTTATAAACTAAACTAAACTAAACATAACACAAACAATATTTCTCTAGCACAAGAAAACCAAAGACTATTGATGATATTAGGATTAATTAAAATTAATGCTTAAAAATTAACAAATAAATTTCATATTTAATTAGTTCGGTTTGTTTGGTTTGATTCAGTTTGGAAGGGTAAAAACCAAAACCGAACCAAACAACTACGGTTTGGTTCGGTTTTTTACATACGGTTTCAGTTTGTTAGCGGTTCGGTTTTATTTGGCTGCGATTCAGTTCAATTTGATTCGGTTTTCGGTTTTCGGACCCAGCCCTACTAGTATGTGTATTTTGTTATTATTATTTTCTAAATCTATCGGCTCACATCATGTTAGGGCTAGTCTTGTTTGCTTTCTTCTACGTAGTACGTATTTTATAATTATTCAATAAACACACATATACTCCGTATAAGATACAAACATTATCTCGGGGCAATCTTAGGAGTAAACATTAGTGTAACTTTACATATTTAGCTCATAATGTGTCTATATTAAGGATTTTCCCACGAAAATGTCATGTTTTCGATACAAAAGCAGACTTCAACAATAATTTTACATTCACTTATTTAATTATTTATGCCATTTAAGTAGTTTTAGGATGTTTTTAATGGAACCAATTTCATTCTTAGATTAGATCAGGCTAGACCATAACATACTTCAACAATATTGATAAACATATAAAGTATAGAACAAATATCTATCAGACTAAAAAGATCAGAACAAATCAATTAGACTTTAAAAATACTTAAATACATAAAAATTATTAAAAAACATCTAGCAGATCAGACTAGATTTAAACGGATCAAATCAGACTTTAACAAAGCAAACGGGATTAGAAACATCCCGTACAATTTGAAACATCCTCACATTCCCCATATCCCAACTTACTTTCTTGAAATTAACCAAATGAATTACTACGTAGTTAACTAATTAAAAAACCAGTTGCATGTTTAAGCCTTTAAGGCAATCTTAGCTTATATGAACGTAACGTGACACCCGTGAAATTAAAGAAGAAAAAGACAAGAGTACATATATGTATGTAATAATGGAAAGAATCAAATTATATTATGAAAAAATTTATAAATATCATGAAAAATAAAAAAAAAATTGATATAAATTTTATAAAAATTGGATCAAAAATAAAAAAATTATTAACAATTTTAAGAAAAGGAGATATAAAAAATTAACAAGGGTGCATGGTGCTCACCATGCACCGGTTCCACCGTATAACTACTGTTCGGGATGACCTCAAAAACTATTTGGGCATATGACGTACATTTTAACCAATCATGACATGACCATAGCATCCTACGATGCTATAATTGATACTATTCTCCGGAATACTAATGTCATTGATTTCATTCTTGAAGTTGATAATAAGAATACTTATACAGGCATGACGGGGCAGTATGCCCAGCACGGGAAGTATTGGCCTCCAATACAAGAAATTACAAACTACAGGTGTTTATTACTTAGAAACACTTCTACAAACACTAAGGCACATCACTTTAATCATTTTGTTGGTATTTTAAATTTTGATGCAACTAGTTTTCCTTATGTTCTTTATTCTAAGTAGGCTTTGATCTAATCCTCATACTCTTTGTTAAAATGGGAACATTAAATAGAGACAGAGGGATGTAATTTAAATCTACCTCATTCAACTAGAAATTCAAATTCAACACTATAAAACTCAGCTTCCAACAATACTATTTGATTCAGATAACAGAGACATTGTGAAATCACATCATATCACTTATACCACAATAAAGTACACATAATAACAGACTTTAAAGATTATGTCAAACCAAATCAGACTTATATAAATTAGACTAGACTTATATAGATCACATTAATACAAGTGAAAATATTCACTGAAATTATTAGGCATGTAATAATTTTCTAAATCTTATTAGTAAAAATTTTCCTCTCCCCGTTCTTTTTGGCTCTTAAAGTCCTTAAGAATCTTTCCACTTTCCAGCTTGCACGGGTAAACAATTTGATACGTAGCATGAGTAAAAAAATTGACACTTCATATAGAATAAACCAAAAGGCTTGTGAAACAACTACTCTATATAAAGCTATGAATTTTATGCTATAATTGACTATTATTGATTTGGTAAGGTTGGAATTGTTTTGATTCAATTTGTTTAGGTATAGTATGTTGGAATAGTCTATTTAATTAAGTCTAGTATGTTCTACTCTAATAAATAATGTTAAGTTGGAACTATTCTGGTAAGACAAGTCTATCATATTACTTTACCATCAAGATGTTACTTAAGAATATTACTTGATCCAACAATTGAAGAAATATAAATTTTTAACAACAAAAATTAGTAAATGGGATACAAAACTAAATAATTACGTAAAAGTACAATATCTAAATAATTACATCAATTCAATACATGTATTTTTGCATATAATTTCCAAAATATTGGGTGTTCACATGAACACCTTTAAACAAAGAAGATCCGCCATTGTCTAGTATGTCGGGGTGGGTTCGGTTCTTGCGGTTTGGTTTTGACCTAAAACCAAATATAGAATCCAAGTAAAAAGTTCGGTTCGGTTTCGATTCGGAATTGATATAATACTTAGAGGGATGAAACATTTTACATAAATAATGCAAGCACAATACAACAAATAAAATAAAAATGAGAAGAAATAAATATGTCATGAATTATATGAGATATATGCGAGAGAGATAAAATTGTATATATTATTAATTTACATTGTTTGTGACTAGTTCGAAAAAAGTTCATGAATATATACATTCTATGTTATATAGTTGAGATGAATATATATTATTTTATCAATATAAAATATTTAAGTTATCTAAAGACAAAACTTAATTACTACTAATAACTAGTAATTAAAACCATATTATCATCATTCAATATAACTACATTATTACGGCTTACATGCAATGAATGTGTAAATGAATTTATAAACTAAACTAAACTAAACATAACACAAACAATATTTCTCTAGCACAAGAAAACCAAAGACTATTGATGATATTAGGATTAATTAAAATTAATGCTTAACAATTAACAAATAAATTTCATATTTAATTAGTTCGGTTTGTTTGGTTCGATTCAGTTTTGAAGGGTAAAAACCAAAACCGAACCAAACAACTACGGTTTGGTTCGGTTTTTCACATTCGGTTTCAGTTTGTTAGCGGTTCGGTTTTATTTGGCTGCGATTCAGTTCAATTTGATTCGGTTTTCGGTTTTCGGACCCAGCCCTACTAGTATGTAAATTTTGTTATTATTATTTTCTAATTCTATCGGCTCACATCATGTTAGGGCTAGTCTTGTTTGCTTTCTTCTACGTAGTACGTATTTTATATTTATACAATAAACACACATATACTCCGTATAAGATACAAACATTATCTCGGGGCAATCTTAGGAGTAAACATTAGTGTAACTTTACATATTTAACTCATAATGTGTCTGATGGAGTATATGGCCCGGGAACCCCCGGCCCACAGACTCCTACTACTCCAGTAAAGGCCCAACAGGCCCAAATCACAGCGCCCAGAGTACCAAGCAGCCCGCACTACGCGCCAGGGGTGCCTTCGATCCCCTGGCCGAAGGCTCTAAACTCTCACAGAACGGGTTTCTCGAGCAAACTAAGAAACTGGGAGAAAACGGCAAAAACAGTAGCCCTCGGCACCAAGGTGCCATCGGTTTGAGGAGCCCTCGGCTGCTGCTCTATAGCCGAAGGCACCTCTCCCGACATGATATCCGCCTCACATGCGTACAGATCGCCGTACCCTGTACAGACGTCCCATCCAACAGCCGCATTAAATGCGGCCACATGCGGCTGCCAACGCCAACCAGTTGAGGTGACCCCTCGGCCAATGGGCACTTGACACGTGTCCCTGTCCGGCATTTATTGCTACTATAAATAGCACCCCATTTCCCCATTTGTAACCACAGCATTCATACTGAATACACTCTCTCTCTTACTTACTTATGCTCTGACTTCTCTCTAGTTATTCTCCGCAATAACCCCTCGGATAAGCTACCCCCCGGGTACACTATCCATCATTTGGTGCTCTCGTTGAGAGGTCGAACAATCGAGTAAGAAACCCTCCCCCTTCGCCAAACAGTAGCCCTCTACCAAAATGGTGAGAACAACACGTGCCAACTCCAAAAACGTAGAAGACAAGAACCTGGCCCTCGACGACGTCAACGCCCCCGAAGCCTCTCACAGGGCTCCCGAGGGCGGTGTCATCGCTGGGCTGGAACAGGCGGCTGTCGACCTACGCCTTCAGATCAAACAGAATGCCCCCGATGCCCGCCTCGGCATCGAGGCCAAGAAGAAAAACCGGAGCGATGACCAAGTCAGCCCTCCGGTTCTCACCATCGACGTGCAATCGGCGCTCTCCGCCTTCATCCAAATGCTCACTCAGAACCTGGGTGCCTTCGGCACCCTAGCTCCGGCGCAACCCTAGGTTGGGGAGAACATCATACTTCCCCCTCTGCCACACCCCTTCGGAAACCCCACCCCTCGGGTTAGGAACGACGAAGGGGTAGTGGCCCAAGATACGTCCTCCCAGGAAGTTCAATCCCGGGACCGCCACAATGACAACAGAGAGAGGCCCCACACTTCCGCCCTCAACCGGCTCGGAGGAGGGCCAGACCGCCGAGGGGTCCAAGACCGCCTCGGAGGGAAAGCACTCCAGAGGCCCCAGGAAAGCGGAGGGTCTGTCTCGAGGGCAGACGAGGAGCGTCCCCCTCGGGACAAAGGCAAGGCACCCCTTCATGCCGACTATGCTCGCCACCAGATCAACCAGGCCCACTCGGCCCGGGTTCGTTCGCAGGGGGCGGAGACCCTCCCGAAGGATCCCCGGGACGAAATTATTGCAGCCCTCCAACGCAGGCTTGACGAAATGGAGGCCAACAAAGCTCACGCCACCACCTCCACCCCTCATTCAGACCTCAAATACGAGGCCATGATGGCCAAGATGGAGGAATTACAGAAGAAGGTGGCCGAGGGCTCCGGGGAACCCGTCATCCAGCTCCGGACCCGGACGCCATTTACCCCAAGAGTGCTGGCGGCCCGGATCCCGGAAAAGTACAGAGGGCAACACATACAGCCCTACAACGGGAAGACGGACCCCCAGGAACACTACAACAAATATCAGAACAACATGATGATGGTGGGGGCATCGGACGAATATTTGTGTCGTTGGTTCCTCTCCACCTTAGAGGGGCCGGCGTACGAATGGTTCAACCGGTTGCCCGAGGGCTGCATTGATTCGTGGCAAGAACTCGCCCAGCGATTCTTGACACAATTTGCCGGGAGGCGTCGCACGAGGAAGCACTTCTCCCACCTCCTAACCATACGCCAGAAGAGGGATGAGACCCTTCGGGACTTCCTGGAGCGCTGGAGGACGGAGGCTGACAAAGTCGACGGGGCTGATGACGGGACCCTCCTGGCCCTCCTACAGACCGTCCTCCGCACCGGCAACTTTTCAAGGAGCCTCATCAATTTGAACCCCCCCGCGACTACATAAGGGCTTTGCAGCGGGGGGACCGATATGCTGAGGCCGAGGAGGTGGAGAAATATCACCAGCATCCGGATCAGCAGCCCCCGAGGGCTGACAACAAGAACAACCGAGGGCCGGGGGCTCCTCCAAATCATCCCAAGGCTTCAGGACCCTCTGATGACCGCCCTCGGCAAGGCCAAGCCAAGCCCGGGGGAGGCTATCAGGGCAGCCCTAAGACTTGGGCACATGCCATTCTCCTGGACCGCCCTCGGACACCATTGACGCACCCCGTCAGCATCATCCTTGATTTTGCCGAGGAGAGGGGCCTCGTTGAGCGCGATTCCCGCGCACCCCCGGAGGTACATGCTATCAACCCCCAGTTCCCATACTGTCGCTTCCATCGGCACCAGGGGCACAGAACCGATGACTGCCATCAGCTAAAGACGGCCATCGAGAGGTTGATACAAGCGGGGCACCTGTCCCAATTTATTCAGAGGCCTCGGCAGGAGGGACCTTCTCATCAGGGACCTCCCCGAGGGCACCACACGAAGGTAAACGCTTGGGTAAACCCGAACACCATCCCCCTCGGCAAGAAGAGGGAGATCGGAAACTTGGAAGAAGAAGAGGAGGAGTACCCCCACTACCAGGAGAAAAAACGCCACATCCTCATGATCACCGGTGGCAATACAGGGGGCGATTCCACCAGCCAGCGAAAGAAGTGGGCTCAATCGCTTTACGTGGGGGAAGTCACTCATATGCCCCCGGTAAAGCGACTGAGGGAGGAACCCATCACCTTCACCAACGCAGATCTCCCTCCTACTTCTTCTCCTCACAGGGATGCCTTGGTGATTCGGACTGAAATAAACGACACCATCATTCACCGAACTTACATTGACACGGGCAGCTCCGTCAATGTAATGTACCTCAGCGGCGAGGGGGTCTCTTCGGCCCATTAAGACCCCTCTTGCCGGCTTCACCGGCGATACTATTGATTCCGAGGGGGTAATAACCCTCCCGGTGATCTTCGGCGACGAGCTCCATAGAGCCCAGCTCGAAGTGGAGTTCGTCGTCGTCAACATCGACTGCGCCCACAACATCATCCTCGGCCGGCCAGCCCTCGAGGACCTCGAGGCCGTCATCTCCATGAGGCACCTCTGCCTCAAGTTTCCCGCCGAGGGGGGCATTGGCTACTCCCGGGGGAATCAGAAAATCGCCCGCACCTGCTATCTTCAAGTCACTAAGAAGGTAAGTAAGACGGAATTCCGTGTTGACACTATCACCGGAACCATCGACCAGGAAGAAAAAAGGCCGAGGGCTGAACCAGCCGAGGACGTAGAAGACTTTGCGCTCGATCCGGCCCAGCCGGAGAGAGTCGTGAAGATTGGAGCCCAGCTCCCTGAAGATCTGAAGACCGGTATCACCGACGCCCTCCGCGCCTACTCCACTGTCTTTGCATGGGGGCCGGAGGACATGCCGGGAATAAGCCGAAGGGTCATCACCCACCGCCTCTCGGTGGACCCCTCGGCAAAAGCAGTACAACAAAGAAGAAGACCCCTATCCGCCGAAAGGAGGGAATTTGTGAAGAGGGAGGTCTCCATGCTCCTCTCCATTAAGCACATCAAGGAGGTAAAATATCCCTCATGGCTGGCGAACGTAGTCCTCGCACAGAAGCCCCCTACCTTCCGCATGTGCGTGGACTACACCGATCTCAACAAGGCGTGCCCTATGGATCCATTCCCCCTACCAAATATTGATCAACTGGTGGATGAGACCGTAGGGTGTGAGATCATGTCCTTCCTCGATGCCTTCCGAGGGTATCACCAAATTTTCATGCACGAGGAAGACGCCGAAAAAACTGCCTTCATGACTCCCGAGGGCATATTCTGCTACCTAGTGATGGCCTTCGGCCTAAAGAACTCAGGGGCCACTTACACCCGGATGGTGGCCCGAGTCTTTCAAGCCGTCCTAGGGCGCACCATGGAGGCCTATGTCGACGACATGATCGTCAAGAGCAAACAATCTTCCAGCCATGCTGACGACCTCCGGGAAATCTTCGCCATCATGCAGAAGTTCAACCTTCGGCTAAACCCGAAGAAGTGCACCTTCGGCGTCCAAGGGGGCAAATTCTTAGGCTACATGGTGAGCCGAAGGGGTATTGAGGCCAACCCCGAAGAGATCCAGGCCATCATCAACATGGAGCCCCCACGCAACGTGAAGGAAGTTCAACGGTTGACGGGCCGCCTGGCAGCCCTCAACCGCTTTCTATCTAAATCAGCGGAGAAGTCTCTACCCTTCTTCCAGATCATGAGGAAGACGGCAGGCTTTCTATGGACTCCAGAATGCCAGGGGGCTTTCGACGAGCTAAAACGGTATCTATCTTCACCCCCTGTGCTCTCAAAGCCCAAGGTAGGGGAGACCCTCTATCTCTATCTTGGGGTCAGCCCGACGGCCATCAGCTCCGTTCTCATCCGGGAGGAAGACGGCATCCAACATGCCATCTTCTATGTAAGCAAAACCCTAAGGGAGGCCGAGCTCAGGTACTCTCCTGTGGAAAAAACGGTGTTAGCCATCGTTTGGACCGTCAAGAAGTTGGGCCACTACTTTCAGGCTCACCCAGTTCAGGTCCTCACTCATCAACCCCTCGGCGCCCTCATGAGGAGCCCCACCAGCTCCTCCCGCATGGTGAAATGGGCTATCTTCTTGAGCCAGTACAACATTGACATCCGTCCAAGGCCTGCCATCAAGGGCCAAGCCCTGGCGGACTTTGTGACGGAATGTACCGCAAGGGCAGCCACGGACGGGGAGCCCTCGGCTACCTCGGACGACTGGTGGACCCTCTATACCGACGGCTCCTCCGCGACCAAAGCATGCGGGGGAGGGGTAGTCCTCATTACTCCCGAGGGCTTCAGAGCCTACTATGCAATCCGCTTCTCCTTCAAAGTCTCCAACAACGAGGCCGAATATGAGGCCCTCCTATGTGGCCTTCGGCTGGCTGCCAACATGAGGGCTCGGCAGATCCACATCAAATGCGACTCCAAGTTGGTCGTTGGCCAAATCTCCGAGGAATATGAGGCCAAGGAGGGAAGAATGAAACAGTACAAGGAAGCGGCCAAGGAGTTGCTTAAGGTATTTGAGGCACACTCTCTCACTCAAATACCGAGGGCTCAGAACTCCGAGGCCGACATATTATCTAAGCTCTCGGCCGACTCCCCCGAGCACATCTCCAAAATCGCCAAAATTGAGGAACTCAGCCTCTCAAGTATCCATGCAAGCCCCGTTATGAACATACAACAACGCCAAGAGGATTGGATCTCAGATATCACCACCTTCATCTCCACAGGGCAGCTACCCGAGAATGAGACCCGCGCTAAACTGGCAAAGCTGAGGGCTCCTAGCTACACCATCGAAGATGGAAGGCTCTACAAACGATCTTACAACGGCACGCTACTTCGGTGCCTTCATCAACATGAAGCCGAGGTCGCAATGGAGGAAGTGCACAGTGGCACTTGCTCAGCTCACCAGGGACCCTTCTCCATGTCTCGAAGGCTCATTCTCCAGAGCTACTTCTGGCCAACCATGGCCAGAGATTGTGCTGACCTGGCCCGGAGGTCAACATTTCCAGAAAGCCCCCGGCAGGCCAGCGGTCAACTATGCCCCCATCAGCACATCTGTCCCCTTTTCTCGATGGGGGATAGACCTTGTAGGCCCTCTGCCGAGGGGTACCTCCAACAACAGATACATCATTGTGGCCATCGACTACTTTACCAAGTGGGTGGAGGCTGAACCCCTCGCCAGCATCACAGAGGCGAAGTGCCGTCACTTCATCCTCAAAAACATCCTCACAAGATTTGGCGTCCCCCAGCAGATCATCTCCGACAATGGGACACAATTTGAGGCAGCCCCCTTCTGTGCCCTTCTGGAGGCATGGGGCATCAAACACATCTTCTCCTCCGTTGTCTACCCTCAAGGCAACGGGCAAGTAGAGAACGCCAACCGGACCTTGCTCGAAGGCCTCAAGAAGAAGCTGGAGGCCGAGGGCAGTGGCTGGGTAGAAGAACTCCACAACATCCTTTGGGCCTACCGCACCACCCCTCGGCGAGCAACAGGTGAAACACCCTTCTCCCTCTGCTACGGTTTTGAAGCCAAAGCTCCTACGGAAGTCACCCTTCCCACCCAGAGGGTGATCCAATATGACCCCGAGGTCAACGACAGCAAAATGGCCCTCGACCTCCACCTCATTTCAGAACGCCGGGAGCAGGCCTTCATCCGGGCAGAAAATTACCGAAGGCAAGTCAAAAGCTACATCGACGCCAAAGTTCGCACCAGAGAATTCCAAGTGGGGGACTATGTCCTCCGGAGGAGGGAAGCCAGCCAACCGACCGAGGGAGGCAAAATGGCACCAAAATTCGAGGGTCCCTACATCATAGCAGCCATCGTCAAACCTAGAACTTACAAGCTCAAACGTCCCAACGGGAAAAAAGTCCCTAGGCACTGGAATGTACACCACTTAGTTAAGTTTTATCAATAATGTAAGAGCGGCCAAGCCCTCATAACTAGTGAATGTACTATCCTATGGCCCAAGGCCTCCAATTTCGAAGAATGAAGATACATTCAAGACACAAAGAACAAAACACTTATGAGCGGCCAAGCCCTCATACCAACTACAGACCCCCAGGCCTCACCTCGAGAAGAACCCCCTCCGGCGTCAAGCGCCGAGGGCGGACACCATCAACACCTACGACAACAGTGAAAACACCATGTGTTTTCAGTCAAGACCCCTCGGTACCAAGTACCGAGGGAGGGAACTCCTATCACCAACGACAAGGAACGCCATGTGTTTTATTTTCCTTCGGCACCCAATGCCGAGGGTACATCCCCACCTTTAACATCAAAAAAGAAAAGATAAGAACACCAAGTGTTCCTACAGAAGACCCTTCGGCACCCAGTGCCGAGGGTACACCTCCACCATCAACATCAAAACGAAGAAAAACACCAAATGTTTCAAAGAAGACCCCTCGGCACCCAGTGCCAGGGATATGCTCTCCTATCAACTTCCAAACATCTATTGGGAAACACCAAGTGTCTCATTTGAAGACCCTTCGGTACCAAGTACCGAGGGTAGGCACCTCCATCAACTACAACAAAAAAGAACACCAAGTGTTCCTACAAAAGACCCCTCGGTACCAAGTACCGAACGCTACACATCGAGACTAACACCAAGTGTTGTTTCTAAAAGCCATACCCCACGAGGACGCATATACCGAAGGCGCCACCATCGGTGCCGGCGGCACGTAGTGCCCCCAGCCATTTGCAACTAGTGTGCAAATGAAAACCCTTCCTTGAAACGCTTTCCGCGTCACTACCCCCAGGGTATGACACGCATGAAAAATGCCCAGGATTCGACTTTCAAAAACGGAACACTATCCGCGTCATCACCCCAAGGGTATGACAGGCACGAGAAATGCCCAGGATTCGACTTCCAAACCGAAACGCTCCCCGCGCCACCACCCCAAGGGTGTGGCAGGCCACGGACTATGTCTAGCGCCGAGGGGGCGACTTTCAAAAATGAGGCGCTTTCCGCGCCATCCCCCAAGGGGAGGCAGGTTACAGACCACCATATCTTGTGCCCAGGAAACGACCCTCGATCCCCTCGGAACTCGGAAGGTTAACCCGAGGGAGGAGAGCCATTGGTGTATTCTGATGGTCTCCTGATAGGCCCAGCCTTACCAAGAAACCAAGTTTCTTGATGCCTTCCCTTCACCACCAACCAAAGAAAAAAAGGGGGGGGGGGGTGAAGGGGAGTAGACTCGGCGAGAAATCAAAGAGTACACTCCAACAGATCACAACATGCCGAGGGCTCCCCGCGGGAACACCTCCGGTAATTGAAGGCTCCTATTTCCCGAAGGATACTACTCAAACAAATATCATCAAGAAACGACTAAGTCCACTGCTTGGTCACCTCCGGTCACGCAAACACCGAAGGCTTCAACAATACGAAGGGACTGGACTATCCAAAGTCTACTAAACTGTAATTCAGAAAAATACCGAGGGCATCTGTTACGCACTAATACCGAGGGCCCCTACCCCATTACAAGGGACACAACTGCCTAAGTCAGACTCTACAACTTTTCAAAGTGTATGCCGAGGGCACACACTCCTCATTGGCTTTCTTCACAACAACAGGATTCCACACTTTTCCTAAGTTCACACTTTTGGAAAATGACAGCAACCGGAGGTTAATATGTCACCAGACAACCGAAGGCATCTATTACAAATCATTAAAAGCCAACCGAGGGGGACTATTCCAGAATATTTGCCCCTCGGACAGACTCCTCACTGACCGAAGGTTCAACATCTACGACACACTGTGAAATTTTGCTAAGTTCCACATATTTGGCCCTCGGTCAAATACTCATACAACACAAGGGCCCCACGATCACCCGAAGGGTCCTATTCATATACCCGGAGGGCTCTACATCCGGAAGCTCAACATCACTTTACGCTTAAAAAATATTCTAAGTCCTAAATGAGTAGCCCCCGGGCACCTCGCAAAGTGATGCAGAGTCAGAGGGCACCTATCACCCGAAGGAGACACAAGGAAGCAGCACTTGGAAAAAATTCTAAGTCCTAAAGATTGGGCCCCCGACCCAATCAATATTACAGCCAAGGGAATATGATAGCAGAAGGCTATGCGATACAATAGCACTTAGAAAATTTTCTAAGTCCTACATATTTTTCCTCCGGTCAACTACTCATACATCAAGAAGGGATGCCATTTCCCGAAGGCTCCCAAGGGAAAATCTACACTTAGAAATCTTTCTGAGTCCTACATATTTCACCCTCATCTCAAGGAACCTAATAGCCGAAGGCTACCTATCAATCAAAGGCTACAGTACACAAGGAATCAACACTTGGAAAAATTTTCTAAGCCCTAACTATTGCTGAGCCCTCGGTTGCATATCTAGCAAAGGGTGCCCAACTACCGAAGGCCACAACTGTATTCAAACACTTAGAAGAATTTTCTAAGTCCTAATAACTCCTGAGCCCTCGGGTGCCTAACTACCGAAGGCTACAACCGTATTCAAACATTTAGAAAATATTCTAAGTCCTAGACGTACATTCAAAAAGGGCGAAGGCATACACTCAAGAAAAAACGAAGGCATACATTCAAGAAGAAAGGAATTAGAGAAAACAAGCCATATATACAAAGCCCGACGGCAATCATTCATCGACCAAAAAGAAGGGATTCAAATGTATTTGTTACAGAGCATGGCCAAAGCCGAGGGGTGACAAATGTTCATTACAAAGATTTTTCAAAAATTGACTAAGTACAGATCTTCTCTGTAACTTCAGCATCATTATCTCCGGGGGCATCTTCTACGGCGGCTTTGGAGGAGACTTCTTCCCCAGCAGCATCACCTCCGACGGCTCCGCCCCCATCACCCCCCATCATCACAGAGTCGTATATCGTCGGCCGCTCTTCGCCCGGGGGGAGGGGAACTCTCACATCTGGTTGCAATGGAGGGAGGCCGTATGCTGAGGGGTCAAATTGGTCGAGGGATACGCCAAAGTGCCTGGCGAGCCTCCGGTAAATCAGATGCTGGGTGAAGAATTCACCCCCCTGGTAGTAGGCGTCGCCCCTATCTGTCAGCCAGTCAACCCCGGGGCCTTCTACCCAAGCATCCACCGAGGCCGCCACCACGGAGGCCACCCACTCCTTGTGGTCCTCGATCCTCCAGCCCTCGGCAAGGAACTCAGCAACTGCCTCCCCTCGGGCCTTGGCCACAGCTCCCTCCTTGGCGGTTTGGGCCTCATCGGCAGCTTTCTTCGCCGCCTCGGCAACAACCCTCTCGGCCTCTGCCTTGCCCTCGGCTATGCCATCGGCCTTGGCATTCTCCGCCGCCGCCTTCGCCTCCCGGAGGGCCTCCTCCAGCTGCGCGGCGTGCTTCATCGCTTCAGAGTTCTTGCGAATCAGCCCCTCCATCTTCTTGTCTTGCTCGGCCTCGTGAAGGCGCCTTTCCTCACGCCTCCGGGCCTGTTCCCCGAGGGCTATGCAGGCCTGCAAACAATGATCAAAGGAGTTAGATTATTCCCCAGAAAAAAATACTAAATGGATAAGAGAAGGAAACAGGAAGCAGATACTTACAGTGAGAGAGGACCGGAGGATCCTGTTCTCGAGGGCATCATCGTCGTATGTCTCGAAGACCTCTCTATCCATCTTCGAGGTGATGCCCCGCAGGAAGGCCCTCGGCTCGGCAGTACCGTGCATCAGTGAAGCACCGGGGGCAAAGGAGAGTTGACGGATCTCCTGGGGTAATCCCTTCGGGGTGACCGAGGCCAGAGGCCCATCAGTGGAGGGCGTGTCATCAACAATTATGAGGGGGGCCGCCCCCTCAACAGCGCCCCCGGCGGCTTTCTTCTTCTTGGTAGGGGGCTCCACCCCCTTATCACTCCTCTTCTTCTTCACGGCCGCCTCGGCCTTCGACCCCCCGGTCCCCACAGCAGCATGGACATCCCTAGCAGAAGGCTCTACGACCTTCGGGAAAAACGCATCAGCTGGCTTCTGGCCCGAGGGCCCCTTCTCCTTGGCCTGTGTTTTGCCCTTCCTCTTGGCAAACAGAGCATTGGCATTCATCTTGCTACCTGCAAAGAACGACAACAACAAGCTAAAAGATTAGAACCGAGGGGTCAGAGACACAACGACAAACATGACAAAAGAATTTTTTTTTCTAAGTACAAAAATCTAAAGCCCTCAGCTACTACCTCCTGCTCCCCCGAAGGCTTTATCATAGAGGGGATACTTCTCATCGGTCTCCCCAATGAACCGATACCTCAGGAATCCGAGGGCATACAGGTCTTCCTCGAGGATGCACTCCTTGATGGTTATGTTCTTTTCCCGACCCTCTGGAATCTTGGCAATCTTCAGGCCATCCTCCTCGAGGGCGGCACTCTTGACCTTCACGTGGCGCCGAAAGCGATTCCGTAACTCCCTCGGGAAAGGGCTGTCGGTCAGTCTGATATAGCACCATCGCTCTCTCCACCCTTTGTTGGAAGAACGGGCCTCGGTGAACAGTTTGAACTGGGCTATCTGCTGTAAGTTTGCATAGCCCTCGGCATTAGTATGCCCCCCCGGCATAGGTTAAAACTTTGGAAGAATAACTCCAAGCTCGGTGTAACCCCCCGGAGTTTGCACAGGTTCACGAACCCAGCTATGTATGAGTGGCTATTGGGGGTCAATTGACAGGGAACCAGGCCAGTGTACCTCAGGTACTCCCGGAGGAACGGATGGAGAGGGAACCGGAGGCCCATTGAAACCGAGAGCACATGCACGGCTATACATCCCTCGGGGGCCCGGGACAACACGTCATCAGGACCCGGCTCGACTACTACGGCTGAGGGCCCTACATGCAACTGGGTGATGTAGAAGTCCGCCTTGTCAGCTTGGGACTTAATCTCCAAAGCGGCGGTGTCCAGGAAAGAGTGACCCTCCGGCAGATCAACTGGCCCCCCTTGATCGACGGCCCTTACTTTCTTCTGGCGGCCAGCCTTCGTCTTCCTCCTCTTCTTCCCGGGGGCTACACTTAACGGCGTCGGGTCCAGCGGCCTCGAGCTACTTGCTTCCCAGGAACCCCGGGGGGGAAGAACAACGACAGTAACCTTCGCCCTCTCCTTTTCCTCTTCCTCCTCAGCAACTTGGATGGCGAGGGCCAACTCCTCATCTTCGGCGGTTCGCTCAAACTCCTCCGCCTCGGCCTCGGCCACCAGATCCTTCTGTACCTCGGTGGCGAGAGCTGCATCACCACCACCCGAGGGCTGACTGCTACTGGACTCCACGTCGGAGATGCTTTCGTCCTGAACCGAGGGGGTCCTCGAGATGTCCTGGGAATCGCTCTCGGACGACATTTTTTTTTGTGCCTAAGATTTCGAAGGCTTTCTACAGGACTCTAACCCTAATCTAAGGCCAGAGGGCGGAACTTACTAAAAGTTTTGAGAGGAAAGCAGGACACTGACCTTGAAAGCTGAGTTTTGACCGAAGGCTTGAGTTTCTCTCTCTAGAATTTTTGGCAGAGCTTCGCTAAGGATGTTGGATGCGTAAAGAAGGAAGGGCATTGGCTTGGGGTATTTATAGGCGCTGGGATCCGGGCTTGGGCCTGGAAACCGGGCCTCCGGTTGGATCGCCATCATTACAAACCGCGGTATCGCCCAATCGGTGACGCCGCCCACGGACAGCCAACCATCACTCGCCACGTGTACCCCCCCCAACGACTATAAACCTGACGTTACATATTCCAACGGCTATATTTCCAACGGCTATATTCTGGAAGCCCCCGAGTTTTCTACTTCACTCCACTTCATCAAGGAGAGCCTCCGGGCACACTTACCCAGAGACGCCCCCCGGGTTGTGCCCCACACAGCACATAACAGACGCCTTCGGTATCACTCCTTCAGAAACCCAAGGCTTCATATCAGGGCACCCCTCGGGGATTCCCCCTCAGCACTGTAAGAACCGGATAGCCCCCGGGGAGTTGCCTCATTGACGGATAGCCTACGGCACACAGGTAATGGGAGCCCCCGGGTATCCCCATCGCCAACTAACCAGCAAGCAGGGGACCCCCCGACGACAATTCAATCACTGCCCTCATCCATCATGCCCTCGATGCCCAGATTGAGGGGCTCCCCTTCGGCCCCCCGAGGACATCAACAGCAAGCCTTCGGCTAATCAACACATGAGCCCTCAGAAAAAAGAGAGCCTTCGGCATTACCGTTGTTCTCCATTTTTGACCAAGGTTTCACATTTTCGATTCATCGTTGGGGGAATTCGGTGCACTCTTTTTCCCTCATTAGGATTTTTTCCCACAGGGTTTTTCCTAATGAGGTTTTTAACGAGGTATCCCCCCAAAATGAAATGAAAAGCGTCAGCCTTCGGCCCACAACAGCAACGCAACTACTCTACTCCTTTTCACCACTTTACAAGTGCCTCAAGGAGTGGGGGACTGGAGGACCCCCTCGGGAAAATCACTAAAATTACAAAATTGGTGAAAAATTCCAACAAACGGCAAAGCAAGCCCTCAAGTCCCGACATGTGGGTAACTGAGGGACTGCCTTCGGCAGGGACATGAAAGCAACAACCCCTCACCAACTTCAGAGGTTACGACAGGACAACATGAAAGGGCAAGCACAAATTACTCCTTTCCCTCAAATACCTTTCGGCAAAAGGAGTGAGGGACTCCTGATGGAGTATATGGCCCGGGAACCCCCGGCCCACAGACTCCTACTACTCCAGTAAAGGCCCAACAGGCCCAGAAGGCCCAACAGGCCCAAATCACAGCGCCCAGAGTACCAAGCAGCCCGCACTACGCGCCAGGGGTGCCTTCGATCCCCTGGCCGAAGGCTCTAAACTCTCACAGAACGGGTTTCTCGAGCAAACTAAGAAACTGGGAGAAAACGGCAAAAACAGTAGCCCTCGGCACCAGGAGCCCTCGGCACTAAGGTGCCATCGGTTTGAGGAGCCCTCGGCTGCTGCTCTATAGCCGAAGGCACCTCTCCCGACATGATATCCGCCTCACATGCGTACAGATCGCCGTACCCTGTACAAACGTCCCATCCAACAGCCGCATTAAATGCGGCCACATGCGGCTGCCAACGCCAACACGTTGAGGTGACCCCTCGACCAATGGGCACTTGACACGTGTCCCTGTCCGGCATTTATTGCTACTATAAATAGCACCCCATTTCCCCATTTGTAACCACGGCATTCATACTGAATACACTCTCTCTCTTACTTACTTATGCTCTGACTTCTCTCTAGTTATTCTCCGCAATAACCCCTCGGATAAGCTACCCCCCGGGTACACTATCCATCAGTGTCTATATTAAGGATTTTCCCACGAAAATGCCATCTTTTCGATACAAAAGCAGACTTCAACAATAATTTTTTATGTCTACTTTTTGCCGGATAATTTGGTTTCTATTGGAATATTAATTTGTTATATTTAATTGTTTTTGTATTTTACTTCATTGTTCCAATTTATGTTATTATTGTATGGAGTATATACACACCGTCATAAGTAGTATATATTCCGACCTCCGCCCCACCGACGTTAATTAGGAAAAGCGGATTTATGTGGTTGATATGAATTGATAAAATAAGAATAAAGTAAGAATGACATAGAGTCACACAAACTTACCAAATTTAGTGTGAGACAATATTAGTAGATTTCTCACAAAGATAAAATAAAACAATTTTAGCGGAACGGAAGGAGCAACATTAAATGAGTGGAAGTAAAAAAACGGTCCCGGCCTTTTGGTGGAATTGATTGAGTATAGTGTTGGTGGATCGAGTCTGATGCCCCAAAAGGTGGAGCCAATAAGAAAATTCTAACCTTAAGGACAATAGGTGTGGTGTAAATATTTTAGAGATTTCAGCAACTATACATATATACGGAGTACTATATATAGGCGAATAAGTTTATGTATCGATCGATGTACAAACCCATTGAATAAAACATACATCTTCTCTTCAGATATCTTTTTCTCTCTTGACTTGTCTATATATAGCTATATATATACATATATTATCATCGTCACCCATTATTCATTCTCATCATCATTATTTTCCGGCCTAGCCCCCTCATATTATATTGCTCAAGAGTTATGAGACAACCTGCGCTAAAGTCATTGCTTAGCAGTGGCGGCATCCTCGGGATTCTCACAACCATCCAACGGTCGCACGGATTTGTGTGTGTGCTATGTGTGAATGCAACATCAAACAATGGCTCTGAATTATATAACTATGCCAACAAGCCGGTGACGGGTGACACAGTGAGATGATATATATATATATATATATATATATATATATATATATATATATATATATATATATATATATATATATATATATATAGAAAAGATCATGTGAGAAGTCCCCCTTACGCTGAGAAGCTGCGAAGTCTAACTTATAAGCTCAAAACACAAACTTTTAACCAATAAATCATAACTTATAGACCCCCTCCAAAAAAATTACGAAAATGCCACCACGTCAAAATAACTCCAGAAACCTGGAAATGTTTTTTGCAGAAAGTTTGTGTTTTGAGGGGGTATATATATACAGAAAAATTCTCATGTCCAACACCTCCCGGTCCGAACACCGCCGTTTGGGGCGGTTCCCAGGGGAATTTTTTGAGACAGACACACGGCCAAGCATTCCAGCCCAGCTGGTTGTGAGGTTACCGTTCCTAGTGGGAGGTCTCGAGTTCAAAACCCGCTAGGAACACAAGAGCTTGAAACTCAATGGAGTGAGTTTCAGCCCTGATTTCTCCATGCCCCCAGCCCCCCTCCCCCAGACCCCCGGGAGAAAAAGAATACACACACACACACGATGAAATTTTACGTTATTTGTATTGTATATTAATGTTCAAAAAAGTTTGGCATATGATTTTCCGATGAAATAAGTAGTTGTATATTAACGCTTAAGGTGTTGCATCAGGAAAAAATTTGATTTTATTACCAAAATGGCACCATGCATCTATAACCTTTAGATCAATCCATTGAATCAACTTTAATCTACGTGTTCTAGCGGAAACTCTTGACACTAACACCAAATCTTCACCTGTACAAAATCAAGTACAAAAAGAAAACACATAGAAACAAAAAATAGCTTGAAATCCTAAGTAAGGTCCACTCAACCCTTCAAAATTATATGACTTGAAATATATTTGCTTTGCCAAAGTATAGGTCAAAATATTTTCAAAATATTTTAGTGTTCTCAAAAATTATATATATATATATATATATATGTATGTATGTATGTATGTATGTATGTATGTATGTATGTATGTATGTATGTATGTATGTATGTATGTATGTATGTATGTATGTATGTATGTATGTATGTATGTATGTATGTATGTATGTATGTATGTATGTATGTATGTATGTATGTATGTATGTATGTATGTATGTATGTATGTATGTATAGGCAGCGATTCCGGTAAAAACATACTTCCAGGAGAGAAATGAGAATGAATATGTCTCGACCGTTGGATGGTATTATTTAGAACTGAATTGTGTATTTGGTGAAACTGAATGTGCACTAGATGTATTTGTTGCGTACTTGGTGAAACTCAAGTGTGCATTAGGTGAAACTGAAATGTGCGAAATAAAAGGTACAAAAATAACATCACATTGTACCTTTTATTTTGCAAATTTAAGATTCACCTAGTGCACATTTCAATTTCACCTAATACACAATTCAGCTTCACTTAATGCCACTATATCGTACCTGTTGTGCTGCACATTTCAATTTCACCTAATGAACATTACAGTTTCATCTAATGCACAATGAATTTCACTTAAAGCAAATCTAATGGTCCAGATTCATTCTCATTTCTCTTCTAAGATCATGTTCTTAACAGGAGAACGTGAGAACACCACATTTAGCTTAACGTGTTGCACAATGAAGCTTGCATATTGCACTTTTTCGCGTTTTCATAATATTTACCTAAATGCCACTGTGTTTATTTAATAGAGGCTTAACTCGAGAAAATTGAAAATGTGCAACAGAAGAGCTCATTTGTGCACTACATTGGGGTGAGATCACATACAAACCATGCTTAACTTACTAACCTACAAACTCAATAATATGCAACACTTTGAACTTTAATATGCAGTACAAATAATGTAAAGATGCACTCTTTGAATTTCAATATGTAATACAAATAATGTAAACATGAAATTGCTATTTTATGGCTTGAATAATATGAAACACTTTGAACTTCAATGTGCAATACAAATAATGCAAAGATGATTTGAATGGGAGGACTAGTTTGTATGTGATCTCACCCCTGCATCTTTACATTATTTTTACTGCATATTGAAGTTCAAAGTTATGCATATTATGGAGTTTGTAGGTTAGTATTTTTAGCATGGTTTGTATTTGATCTCTGATCTATATATATATATATATATATATATATATATATATATATATATATATATATATATATATATATATATATATATATATAAACAACACGGTTTTCTTCAACAATTTACTTGACTGGCATCCCGATTTAAATTTTGTATGGATGAACTAGAACTTATGAGGGACATGCTCATAACATTTCATCAAAACATTCCACCGGGAAAGGCCTCTGATGGCCTCGGACGGACGACGAATCTTGTCATGTCGGCCTAATAGGATCCCTACTCTCTCTCTCTCTCTTCCTGTATATATATATATATATATATATATATATATATATATATATATATATATTCTAGTTAACTATATCATTTTTATGGCCCTAATTTAAAAAAGAAAACCTATTCGCTATTTACAAAAACAAATTGGGTAATTCGGATCAAATTTTTATTGTTTACATTGAAATCAATGTAGTTTTTCTTATATTTCGTTAAAGAAAACTTACATTTCAACTTGAGTCAAGTTACATTGTCTATCAACGTAAGTTACATTTTTTTAAACGGGAGTTACATCACTGATGCACACTAATTAGTAGTGCATAATTGTATGTTTTTATGTTTCATTGATGGTGATTGTTTGACGTTTTATTTGGTTTGTAAACATTTGTGTGATTTTAGTTGTAATTGTATTTTAGTTCTCATTTGTAAGTTTTAAAGTAGAATTAGGAATTAGGATGTTGGAAAGGAGGATGTTGAAGTGAAGAAAAAGGAATTTTAACTGTCCAGGAGCAAATACCCGACCGGGTAGGAAATTGCACCCGGTCGGGTCTGATTTGAAAACCGAAGCACTGAGGAAACAGCTGGGCCCGGTCGGGCCCCATACCTCACCCGGTCGGGCGAGAAGTGACCAGGGACAATCCGGTGTGCAAAGATCACCAGAACGTGGGGAAATATCTGATTTTGACCGGACCCGGTCGGGTGAGTACTTGACCCGGTCGGGTACCCGGCCAAAGGTGTTGAAAAACACCTATAAATAGCACTCTTTTTCTCCTCTAAAAATCATCCCTTCTTCCATACTCTTTAGCTCAGTTTAGAATAGCATTTCTTTATATTTTTCTAGCTATGTTTAGTCTCCAAATGAGGAGCTAAACTTCCATTCTTGGTGCTCTTGAAGCTTGTTGATTAGCTATGTTTGCTCTTGAAGCTTGTTGATTATTAAAGTTGTGAGTTATTTTCTTAACTTCTTTCCTTGAATATTAATTAATGGTTTTTTCATTAATACCATCTCTATATTAATGTTGGGGAGTGTTGCTAAGATGACAATTAGTTAACATCTCGACATTAGTTAGAATGGTATTTTCTTCCTCTATATTAATATTGAGGAATGTTGCTAAGATGACAATTAGTTAACATCTTGATATTAATTATAGTAGGATTCATCTTCTTTAATAATATTCTTCCTTGAATATTAATTAATCCCTACTCATATTTCATATTAATATTTTGAACATTACTTAAAGGATCAACTAGTTTTGTTTCATATATTAATTATTACTAGAAACGATCAACGAACCGATGGTTAATCGTTGATGGTTTCACAAGTAAGTAACTTCGGTTTATTAATGCACGGTCGTGGTTAATAAACTTAAGAGGGATTAATTTTGTTGGTTAAACCGAAACCGTTGTGTTGAGGTTATCAATCTCAATTGATTTCATCAAGGAGTTAGAAAGATTAAATGCTACTATTAAATCGATATAAGGCGTTGTTCTATATTTGATTAATAGTAAGGGTTATTAATGAACGGTCGTTGTTAATAACTACCCTCGATGAAGTGGATATACTCCCCGATTGAGTATTCGAGAGGGAATAAGTTATAGATATAACAATGATCGACTAAAATATATCAACAAGTGGAAAGTAGCAATGCCAAGTCCTTTTTATCTTTGAATTGAATCTCATATAGGTTGTTCATCTTAGTTCTTAATTAAATTAAATCACTCAATCCAAATCCCCCCTTTATTTACTAAGTATCATACAAAGAGAAATATTCCTTTCCCTGTGGATACGAACTCTACTACGCTATACTACGTATAAGTATTTAGTATTGAATTTATTTTGACGCACCTTGACAAAGTGCTCGTCAAATTTGGCGCCGTTGCCGGGGAAAGGCAATTATTTTTCTTTTTATTTTATTTCAAGAAAATTCAAAAAAAAAAAACATTTAAAAGATTTCTATTTTTGGCTGAGCTTTGTTTGAGTATATGGTTAAACACCGATCTATAAACCAAATCACCTACCAAACAAAGCCCGAAACAGAACAAGCCTTCGAGAGGTTCAGGAATCTATTTCAGAATACTTCTTCGGAGGAATCATCAAGTGCTAGTTCTCATTCTAGCGAATCTGAAGAGTCCTTCCACATGGCTCTTGAAACAAGAACGTTGAGGGAGCTCACAGCTCCGAATCTAAATCAACAACCCTTATGTATCACTTTTCCAACTCTTGATACGGGGGTCACATTCGAGCTAAAATGTGGGCTCATTCACCTACTTCCCTCTTTCCATGGCCTACGAGGGGAAGATCCAAATAAACACTTGTCAGAATTCCATATTGTGTGCACAAGTATGTGCCCCAATGGCGTGTCCGAGGAGCAAATCAAGCTGAGAGTCTTCCCATTCTCCCTCAAAGACACCGCCAAAGATTGGCCATTCTATCTTCCCTCGGGGAGCATCAACACATGGGCTCAAATGAAAAAGAGCTTCCTTGACAGGTACTATCCCGCATCTATCTCTTCAAGTCTCAAGAAGCAAATCAGCAACATTGAGCAAGCAGATAATGAGACCTTGTATGAATATTGGGAGCGCTTTAAAAAATTATGTGCTAGTTGCCCATATCATGGGTATTCGGAACAAGATCTCATCCTCTACTTCTATGATGGACTTGTTGATCAAGATAGACGCATGATGAATGCGGCATGCGGAGGGGGTATTGTTAACAAAACCCCTTCTCAAGCAAGAGACCTCATTTCGGAGTTGGCTGAAAACTCGAGACATTACAACGGAAGGTCATCATCGAAACGAGTCATGGCAGCGGAATCCAACAACTCGTTGGAGAGTCAAGTAGCCGGCTTGACTTCTTTGGTTAAAGATTTCCTTTTAAATCCAAAAACCCAAGAAGTCAAGGTCTGCGGCATCTGTTCAACGCAAGGGCATCCCACAGATTCTTGCCCAACGCTACAAGAAGAGAACTCCGAGCAAGTCAATGCTTTGGGGTTCCAAGGTCAAAGGAGGTACGACCCTCAAGGCAATACTTACAACCCGGGATGGAGGGATCATCCGAATTTAAGGTACGGAAATTCTCAAACAAATCCTCCTCCTCAACAATACAAACCACAAGGCCAAACATCGAACTCGAGTATGTCCACCGAAGACATGATTAGAGCGCTGGCCGTCAATATGGGAACAATGCAGCAAAGTATGGGGCAATTCCAACAAACCATGATGCAATTCCAACATGAAACCAAGTCGAGCATTCAAAATTTGGAAACTCAAGTTAGCCAAATTTCAAATGCCGTAAGTCGACTTGAAGCAAAAGATTCGTGTAGGCTCCCCTCCCAAACTGAGCAAAACCCAAGACAACATGTCAATGCAATCATGTTGAGGAACGGTAAAGAATTGCAACCACGGGAAGTTGAGGAGGAGAAGCAAGAGGTTGATCTTGAAGAAGGCTTTCAACAAGAAGAGGAGAAGCCAACGAAGACTAAATTCCCTCCACTGTCATCATATGAACCACTCCCTCCATTCCCTGAGGCATTGAAAGACACGAGGAAGCTGAAGAATGATCGGGACATCTACGAAACATTCGTCAATTCTGAGGTAAACATCCCACTCTTCAAACTGATCAAAAGTGTTCCCCGTTATGCAAAGTTCTTAAAGGAACTATGCACAATGAAAAAGAAAAATAAACTGGAAGGGAAACAAAAAGTTGAAGTGAGTGAACGTGTCTCGGCCATCTTTAAAAAGAAACTTCCTGAGAAATGTAGCGATCCAGGCATGTTCACTATTCCTTGCAAAATAGGGGATACCTTATTTTCTAAGGCCTTGTTGGATTTAGGAGCGTCAATAAATGTCATTCCTTATTCCTTATATAAATCCTTACAACTCAGCCCACTACATCAAACTGGTGTAGTGATTCAACTAGCGGATCGGTCTAATACTTACCCGAAGGGTGTAGTAGAAGATGTGCTAGTAGAAGTAGAAAATTTGATTTTCCCTGTTGATTTTTATGTTCTGGAAATGGGAGATGATAACCAAACTACACCCATCCTCTTGGGTAGGCCTTTTCTAAAAACTGCAAAAACAAAAATAGACCTGTCTAATGGTTCATTAACTTTAGAGTTTGATGATCAAAAGGTAGAATTCAACATTTTTGATTCTACGAAAAAACAGATTGAGGACCAATCTCTTTGTTCTCAAAAAGTTTGTGAACCACAAACCCTGAATATTTTTGTTGAGAAAAAATATGAGAAAATCAAACTTTTTGAAAAAGAAGAATTTTTCAAATTTTCAAAAGGAGAATGGATCCCACCTGGGATTGAAGTGATACCAGAGAAGAAATCCCGGCCTTACTCGAGAAGGCCGAAAAAGAAAAATGAAACAAGGGACGTTCACGATCCCACATAAAAGAAAATATATATATATATATATATATATATATATATATATATATATATATATATATATATATATATATATATATATATATATATATATAACGTCGTGCCGCGACATTAAATCAAGCGCTTCTTGGGAGGCAACCCAATTTCTTCATTTTTATTTTTAAATTTTTTCAGTAGTGTGTGTTAAAAAAACAAAAAAAAAATGAACTGGGATTGGACCCGGCCGGGTATAAATCCTAACCCGGTCGGGTTACTTCTAAAAACTAAACACCCGGGCAACCACCCGGGCGAGGCGAGAGAAAAACAAAAAATTAATTTTGCGCCCGACCGGGTAGACTTTTACACCCGGCCGGGCAACCTAGCTACACCTTTCTGCCTCGGGTGAACAGTTTACACCCGACCGGGTAGACCACTTTACCCGGTCGGGCCACCCAACAAAAAACATTCTGCCTCGGGTAAATAAGGTACACCCGACCGGGTAAACTATCCCACCCGACCGGGCGAACGGGAAAACACAGTATACCAGGTCGGGCTCACCCCCTTCCCCTCCCACTTCTTCTTCCTCCCAACACCAAAATTCCCAAATTCCACCATTTTCAAACATCCCAACCTTCGAATCCCCCCATTTTCTTAACCAAATCCACTAAAAAACCTCACTTTCTTCATCTCCTCACTTCCCTCTTCAACCCTATACCCATAAAATCCCCCAAAACTTTCCAAATCAACCAAACCCAAAAACCCTACCCCAAATCCGAAAACCCCCATTTTTGGACATTCAAGGTCCGAAATCTTCCCAAAAATCCTCAACCAATACCATATTCTTACTCTCCTCATCATCCTCTTCTACCCCATACCCATAAAAGCCATCCAAATCCCACCCTACCCCAAAGTCCGAAAATCCCCTTAAAAAAACAAAAAAACAAATCAATTCCAATGGCTCCAAAAAATCCAAAGCTTCTTCTTCAAGGGCAATCCCACCGGTAGCGGACTATGAAAGCGTGGAATTTGCAACGGAGGCACAAAAGCGACTATTCGAGGGACAAGCACAAAGGGAGGTAAAACAATCCCGATTCATGTGCATTACTACTCTAGCCCTCCTTTGGATTGATGTGATCATGCGTGATATATTTGCAAGAATTGGAATGTCTAGGTTGCTAGAAATGCAATATGTGACTTATCCTCATTTGGTTTATGAATTCTTTTGTTCATATGTGTATACAAAGGATTATGATGATCATGCAAATGACACCATCACCTTTCGTTTACTCAATGAAAATCGTTCATTGACCAAAAGAGAATTTGCACATCATTTTGGCCTCCCTCTGTTTGATGAAGCTCGTGCTTATGATACGCTTGTGGGGTACGAGTTATGGAAAAGAATGACAGGACAAGGTGTGGTGGACCTCTCTAAATTGAGTGTGAACTGTGTTCAACACCCGGTCTTCTGTATTTTCCTAAAATTCTGTTCAAATTGTTTCCTCGGAAGACCGAACAATCACCACACAAGAATGTGGGATGTGTGCGTTCTGGCACAAGCTGTTTTACCTGAACCAGAACCAGTTGACGTTACCTCTATCTTATGGACCCATTTCAAAAATGTGGCAACGTCATCCGGACAAATTGTGATCGGGGGCCTAATCACACGTCTAGTCACTTTATATGGTTTTGTAGACCCAGGCCCCATTACCCCGAAACAGCTCATTTGCACGTCATGGCTTGTGCAAAAGACCAAAGATTTGGCTCTATCTCACATGACACCTACTGGGACACCAATCTACAACTGGTTTATCATCCCACGTCAAAACATAACTATCCATATCCCGTCCCCTAACGTCCCCCTAGATATCGTGGGCCATGAAATCGGTGATGGTCATCACTACTGTCTCCCCGGGGCAATCCCGGCACACTATGCACAAGATGAACCGGATCAAGAACATGCTGAAGAAAACCCACCCTTGATACCTAACCCACCACAACAACAACCTGATGCCCCAGCCTACCAATACTCACCATTCGAGCAACAGATGCTCAATAACATGAACATGATCAACAACAACTACATCCAGCTTCAAGAGCGAGTTGATTAGTATAGAACTGAACAGAGGCATAGCTTTGAGAGGTTGGAGGAACAACGGCAGGAAGACTGGCGGAGATATGAAGAGGACCAACGGCGAACCTTTGGTCCGATATACTCCTATGTAGCACACCAGGGCTCCTTTTCCTCTATGACCACTCCACCTCCTGCACCATCATGGTATGACCCCTCTCAGTGGGGTTTCTTTGGAGGATCGAGCTCCGGTGGTGGAGGTTACGATGGTGGTTATGGCGGGTACCACATGGATGAGGACAGACACCAAGGTGGAGGTCTAGGCGGACACTAGGGACAGTGTCAGATCCTAAGTGTGGGGGTGCAGAGATTGTTCTGGTATGCTCACAATCCTACTTGTTTTATTTTATTTTCTTAAAAAAAAAGCTTGTTGAGTTGAAAACCCACAAAGGGCAACTCAAGCAAAAATTAAAGCAATAAAATAAAGAGTGAGGTTGTGAGAAATAAAAAAAATGTGGGAAGCTGGGATGAAAACCTGAAAGGGCACCTAGGCAAAACGAGAGAATGAGAGAAATGTCTATTTTGCAGGATCCTAAAGGTGATAAGTTCAAAAGAGAAATGGAGATAAAGATGAAGTTGAAGACCCCAATTTACTTTAATTATTATTGGGGATGCTTTGTATTGTGGTAAAAACACTCTTGGATGTTTTGTATTGATATTCTTGTCATTTAGGACTTCTTGGATTTGATTTGATTTACTCGAGACGAGTAAAGGTTTAAGTGTGGGGGTGTTTGATGCACACTAATTAGTAGTGCATAATTGTATGTTTTTATGTTTCATTGATGGTGATTGTTTGACGTTTTATTTGGTTTGTAAACATTTGTGTGATTTTAGTTGTAATTGTATTTTAGTTCTCATTTGTAAGTTTTAAAGTAGAATTAGGAATTAGGATGTTGGAAAGGAGGATGTTGAAGTGAAGAAAAAGGAATTTTAACTGTCCAGGAGCAAATACCCGACCGGGTAGGAAATTGCACCCGGTCGGGTCTGATTTGAAAACCGAAGCACTGAGGAAACAGCTGGGCCTGGTCGGGCCCCATACCTCACCCGGTCGGGCGAGAAGTGACCGGGGACAACCCGGTGTGCAAATATTACCAGAACGTGGGGAAATATCTGATTTTGACCGGACCCGGTCGGGTGAGTACTTGACCCGGTCGGGTACCCGGCCAAAGGTGTTGAAAAACACCTATAAATAGCACTCTTTTTCTCCTCTAAAAATCATCCCTTCTTCCATAGTCTTTAGCTCAATTTAGAATAGCATTTCTTTATATTTTCTAGCTATGTTTAGTCTCCAAATGAGGAGCTAAACTTCCATTCTTGGTGTTGCTCTTGATGCTTGTTGATTATTAAAGTTGTGAGTTATTTTCTTAACTTAGTTCCTTGAATATTAATTAATAGCTCTTGATTGCTCTTGATGGTCCCGGATAGAGGTAAAATTCTACAGGAGGGTGAATAGACTTTTCAAGCTTTGTCAACTTTAAAAAACTTTTCCCTTCTAGATAGGAAGATATATAATCTTTTGGGAGATTATAAATGCACATCGGAAGTCTTGACCTCTTGTATGAAGTAACTTTCTATATAGGTGGAGTTTTGGACATTTTTAAGTGAGCAGGTTTCTGGGCAGTTTGGTGAACAATAGGGAACTGCTAAGTCAACTGCTATAGAGAATATGACTGTAGGAGAAATCTGATTGTGGGATCTTGCTAGGAGTGATGAAAGCTTTCTGGATATATTCTGAGATGGGTTGAAATTCGAACCTTATGAGAGCAGTGGTCTCAGCAGTTGGGTGGGATTGATTGAGAATAGTGTTTGATCGAGTCTTATGCCCCAAAAGGTGGAGCCAATAAGAAAATTCAAACCCTAACGAAAATAAGTGTGGTGTAAATATTTTAGGGATTTCAACAGCTATACATATACGGAGTACTATACTACTATATATAGGGCAGTAAGTTTATGTATCGATCGATAGAGTTTTTGCCACTTTTAGTCCCTTGACTATTGTGTCAGTGACACTTTTGGTACTCGACTTTTAATTTTTCCACTTTTAGTCCTCGACTATTGTGCGAGAGACACTTTTGGTATCCGTCTTTGAAAATTCCCGTATTTAGTCCTTCGACTTTTGTAGAAGTGACACTTTTGGTCCTTCAACTATTGTTATAGAGTCATTTTTAGTCCTCCACTTATTGTATCAAAATCATAGTAGAAGGACTAAAAATGTCAATTTGATAAAACTCAAAGGACTAAATGTGGGAAACTTGAAAGTAGAGGACTAAAAGTGTCTCACGAACAATAGTCGAGGACTAAAAATGGAAAAATTAAAAGTCATCTACCAAAAGTGTCACTGACACAATACTCGGGGGACCAAAAGTGGCAAAAACTCTCGATCGATATACAAACCCATTGAATAAACTGCAGGCTCAGAATGTGTGTGCCTTAGTAAACGTCTTCTGTTCAGCTAGCTATTTTCCCTGTTGAGCTATCCATACGTACATACATACGTACATATATATATATACACACATGTTCTCATCCTCCCCATTAATTATTCATTCTCATCGACATCATTCTTTTCTAACCCGGCCTGGCCCCCTCATATTATATTGCTCAAGGGTTATATATGAGACAATCCCCGCTAAAGTCGTTGCTTAGCAGTGGCGGCATCCTCCGGATTCTCACAACCATCCAACGGTCGCACGGACTTCTGTGAGTGCTAATTATGTGTGAATCCTGATGATGCTGCAACATCAAACAATGGCTCTAAATTACAGAACTGCATGCGTCAACCGGCTGGTGACGGGTGAGGCAGTAAGATGATATATATACACGATGCATCTTTATGTTATTTGTATTGCATTTTAACGTTCAAAAAAGTTTTGCATGTGACTTTCCAATGAAATAAGCAGGTGTATGTTAACGTTCAAAGTGTTGCATTCGAAAAAAGTTTGATTTGATTACCAAAATGACACCGTGCATTTATAACCTTGAGATCAATTCATCGGATCAACTTTAATATATGTGTTCTAACAAAAGCTCTTGAAATCACCACCAAATCTTCACTTGTACAAAATCAACTTAATCAAGTAAAAATGAAAACACAAAGAAACAAAAATTAGCTTGGAATCCTAAATAAGGTCTACTCAACCTAGCAAAATAATATGGTTTGATATATACAAGTATTTAATTTGTTAAAGTACAGGTCAGAATCTTCTCAAAATATTTTTTAGTGTTCTCAAATATTATATATGTGTGTGTATAATATATATCCTTACATGGGTTTGTAAAAATTATTCCATCTCATAGCATATCACACATGTGCAAGTGAAATAATGTCTTATATCTCATAATTCTTTAGAATAGTTCTCAAAACAGTATACTTTCCAACATAGTAAATAATAGTTTAGAATTGCATTTATAGCTCAAAATAATGTTTATACTTAAAATTTGAATAGTTTACATAGTAAGAGTAGGATAGTACTTTCCAAAATACATAGCCTCCAAAAATGGCTTTTGAATTTCAATCAATATATACTACGTATTTTATATAAATATATATGTATGTGGCATGATTTTCAGCATTATTCATCTTCCATTTGATCTGGTTTCTAAACATTGACTAAGCCTGACCAATGGCTGCTAAAGCTTTCTGATCTACCTTTGGGCATGTTGAATATGTAGTTTTGTTGATGACTAACCATGCGGGTAGAACAACGGATAGAACCGCCCTCTGTTCCATATGGAACAGAAGACAGAACTAACCTTAGTTCTGTTCTGTGCGAACGGTTGACTTACGTATTAATTGATAAAGTGCTTTCATGATAATTTTGCTTATATGACTATCGGTGTTGTGATCATTATTTTAAGTTAAAAGATTGTCATGCATATTTTAAATATACGTAACACAAGTTAAATATCCTTCCATGCATGATTAAACACACACTTAAATGACCTGGGCTATTCAACTTAAATTATTATGGAAAGGGTCCTTGCATGCTAATATATAATTGCATGACTTATATTTAATTGGAAGTTGACCGTAGCATATTTAGATTTGTTAAGAGAATAACTTATTCCCTTGCTATACAGTTTGAAAATATGTATTTGATCGTAGCATTATATTTGGAAGTAGTCCGTAGCATATTTATAATTGTTAAGTGAATAATTTATATTTGACCCATTTGGGTATTGATGAAACGGTTAGCAACACAAGAGGGGGGGGGGGGGTGAATTGTGTGTGTGTGGAACTGTGACAGTTTTTCGCACAGTTCTAGTGTGGGGTCCAGGGAATTACGAAATAGTAAAGTGCACAAGGATTTAACGAGGAAAAATCCCTTGGCTCAAAGGGATTAAAAAACCTCGACCTCCCTCGGAGGAATTTGAACAACTCCACTAAAAAGCCTTTGAATGATTACAAGGGAAACTCTCCTAGTCTACCCTTGAGCCACCCCAACTCTATCCTCTCTAGGAAGAGTTATGCATCTCTACCTTGTGGGTAGAGAGCCTCTCAGCTTTACAACAAAGCTCTACAACACACTAACCAACTCGAGGATGCTACACTTAGCCAATCCTCAAAAACCCAATTACAATATGAAGAAGGGAAAAAGAAACTCTGTCTGGAACTCCGTGAGCAGGTTCAGGTGCCTTGGACTTAGTGAATATTCTCGTGTATATTTCTCAATAGAAGCTCGGTCAAGCACACCACCTTCGTCTGGTCTTCAGTCCAATATATATAGCATCCGTAGCCTCTCCTTTCCTTTTATTCAAAAGATCTTCCGGCTCTCAATTATGGTGATCCTCGGTCAACCATATATATGGAAGTATATTATGAGTAATTCACTTAATAACAAACAGATATGGAGAATATTACGTATCACATATAAGGAGAATATTTGATTCTCCTAATATAAGCAGCCAACGAACATTATGTAGCAACAACATATTTATATAATCAATGATTAGTCCTTTTTAACATGTTTGAATATGTAACGATCATATAAGTAAGATATTCAAATAAGATGCTACAGATCATGCAACCCAAGATACTTTCCAAAATTTATGACTTTTTAACATTAAGTGATGAGGAAATATTTACTCAGTGGATCTAAATATGCTACGGTCAATTTGTGCAGGATATTTACGTAGCATAAATAATGATTCTTTCCATAAGCTATATAGGCCAACTCATAGAGGTGAGTGCTTAGTCGTATACGGAAAGATATATAAATTGTGCCACGTATACTAGGAATATGCATGATCAATCTAGGCATGTAGATGAGGTATTATCATGCAGATACATATTAATTTATTCATTATGCACAGCAATCAGTCATATAGATCAGAACTAAGTATAATTCCAATTCTCGTTCCTAATGGAACTGAGAGCAGTTCTGTCCGCCATTCCACCTACATGGTTAGTCATCAACAAAACAACATATTCAACAAATTCCCCCTTTTTGTTGATGACAAACATTAGGTGCCATAATAAAGGTGTCCCTGCGGATTAGGAACAGTCGATGTTTTTATGTAGCAAAATAAGCAGGCACCTGATTATTTCCCTCTTTTGGCATCAACCAAAAGGAAACAGAAAATAACCAAAACAGTGCAAAGCAAAACTCCAAAGTAGGACAGCTTGTTAAGATGTTAATGTAGCAAGAACCCTCCCCCAGAAAAGAAATGTTAAATCATCCTCAGAAGAATAAATTATTCTGCGATTTGTCGAGCCAGATTCACAGAACCGCTCTGCCACTTCCTGTTTGAAGGACTGGAAATCATTCCGAATAGCATTGGTTGGATCAGCCAGTGTGTCCACCTTTTTTGCCAATGCAGAGATGGAGTCTGAAAGGGAAGCGAATTAGTGATGAAGGTAACGTTCCAGGAGATCTATGCGGTCTGTGATTGGGGGTACCACCATCATTGGGTCGATGGAAGGAACTGGAGTTGGTTTTGGTCTGGGTTTTTGTTCTGAAGAAGAGGGATCTGTTGGTTTAGGAAGAAGGTGAGAATTGGATATGATTAGGCCTAGATTGCTGAGACATCTCTTATCCAGGATTTTGTAAGCTTCTTCAGAGGAGAATTTGTCTAGAGTAATGCCCTTAGAGAGAAATATTTTGGTAAGTAGTGGGGCATATGGAATCCCAATCCTTCGGGATGAGGAACTGATGATAGAACTGAGATGGGCCATCATCAATCCAGGAAGGTTGATAGGAACTTTGTTGGCTAAAAGGTACATATATGCTAGTTCAATTCTAGAGGGTGTGAATCGCCCTTCTAGCCTAGGAGTCAAGTTGTGATGAACAAAGTAAAACAGTAGTTTGGGAATTGGGGCAAGGCTCGCAACATGAAGAGAGGATTCGGAAATGGTTGGGTTAAAGTATTCCAGTGCAACTGTTTGAGAGGTGTTGGTTATGGGCCACTCGGTTTTGTTATATTGGCATACACCAGTACATGGAACACCCAATATTTGACCTAGATCACTCAAACTTAATAGAATTTTTGTGCCTTGTACCTTAGAAGATAAGAAACTGTCTTTGATAATAAGATTAGCCAAAAACTCAGAGATGAGTTCAGGAAACACAGAGGGGCAATTCTTGGAATCAAACAAGGTCTCCCATTTTTGGAACGAAATAAGCTCAGTAAAATCAGAGGTTTTTTGAGTAATATCACCATAGGAGATGGAAAGTACCTTAACTATTCCCCGGGAGAGATATTCCTCCTTGAGTCGTGCGGCGTCTTCCTCGGCTACCCTCCCCATTCTTGGATATTTTTGGGTGGAGTCCTTGTCGGAGATGATTCCCTCAGCGATTGCTCTTTTCCGGGTGTATTTTTGGGGCAGTACCTTTCCGTCGCGAGTGGTTGGTTTTCGTTTCAGAGGTTTAATTGGTGATGGAGAGTTTTTATCTGGTTCCCCCTGAGAGGACGCCGGGAATCGTGGTAGGGAGTCACCAGATTCGGAGTGCATGGTCGAAGGAGGTGAGGCGTCGAGTTCAATCGGGGTAGGTGATGAAGGTGGGGGTGGTTTTACGCCCTTTTTCCGGTTAGAACGACGAGGAGCAGTGGGAGGGGCGTAGCCTCTGGTTTTGACCATGGTGGTTTTAAGAAGGAAAAGAGGGAGGCGGTTATGGAAGGTTTGTAATATGGAAGTGGGCGGCGTGTTGGTATACGGGATACTTTCCCACTTCCCAAAAAAAATTTAATGATTTCCTTCCAAATAGGAAGTGGCCGGTTGTGTGGCAGTTATGTCCCCCAAAGAAAACTGACAGTTTAAAAAAAATAAAAATAAAGATTTCCTTCTTAAGTTGTTAAAAAGAAATTTTATGAAATAGTTTTAAGCATTGATGAGACCAAGTTCAAGTCGAATTAATTCAAACCTTTCTCTTCCCAAGGGTTTTGTAAAGATGTCGGCAATTTGCTTGTCAGTGTTGCAATATTCTACCTTGATTAGCCCCTTTTCCACGCAATCTCTCAGAAAGTGATGCCGGATGTGGATGTGTTTTGTTCGTGAGTGCATGACTGGATCCTTTGAGATGCTAATTGCGCTAGTATTGTCACATAGAATTGGTGTGCAATTTAGGATGATCCCGTAGTCGCTTACTTGTTGCATGATCCACAAGGATTGTGAGCAACACGATGCGGCTGCTACGTATTCGGCTTCGGCTGTTGAAAGAGCAACTGAGTTCTGTTTTTTAGAGCTCCATGAAACCAGGCAGGGACCTAGGAAGTGAGCCGTTCCAGATGTGCTTTTTCTGTTTAATAAATCACCTGCAAAATCAGAATCTGAATATGCAATAAGGTTAAAATCCTCATTTCGTGGATACCATATACACAGATTCATAGTTCCTTTGAGATATTTGAGTATCCTCTTGACTGCTTTGAGGTGAGATTCCTTGGGATTTGCCTGGAACCGGGCACATAGACCTATGCTGAAAACTATGTCGGGTCTACTGGCAGTTAGGTATAGTAGAGATCCAATCATTCCTCGGTATTTCTTTTGGTCTATGCTGGTTCCTGCTTCGTCTGCATCCAGTCTGTCATTTGTTCCCATTGGTGTTGTCATTGTTTTGCCTTCACTTGCTCCATACTTCTTGAGAAGCTCCTTGAGATACTTTTGTTGAGATATTTGAGTTCCTTTACTTGATTGTTTGATTTGGAGACCAAGGAAATAATTTAATTCACCCATCATACTCATCTCGAACTCGGAGCTCATAAGAGAGGAAAATTCATCACAAAGTGAGTCGTTAGTAGCACCAAATATAATGTCATCTACATAAATTTGAACAACCAAGAGGGATTGATCTTTTATTTTTAGAAAAAGTGTTTTATCGATTTTTCCTCTTTCAAAACCATTTTCCAAAAGAAATTTAGATAGACGTTCATACCAAGCACGTGGTGCTTGCTTGAGCCCATATAGTGCTTTATCTAGTTTGAAAACGTGATTAGGTAAATCTGGATTTTCAAACCCCGGTGGTTGTTCAACGTATACCTCTTCCTTAAGATAACCATTCAAAAATGCTGTCTTGACATCCATTTGGTGGAGGGTGAAACCCATATGAGCTGCAAACGCTATGAGCATCCGGATTGCTTCTAGCCTTGCCACCGGTGCGAATGTTTCATTGAAATCTATTCCTTCTTGTTGATTATAGCCCTTGACGACTAGCCTTGCCTTATTTCTGGTGATCTGTCCATGCTCATCAAGCTTATTTTTAAATACCCATTTGAGACCAATCACGGTTTTATTCTCGGGTCTTGGTTCTAGATGCCATACCTTGTTTCTTTCAAATTGATTTAGTTCTTCCTGCATAGCTAGAACCCAGTCCATATCGAAGAGAGCCACTTCATGGTTCTCCGTTTCTATAAGTGATAAGTAAGCAAAGAAAGTACAGAAGTTTCTTAATTTGGATCTTGTTGTTACTCCCTGATTTAGATCTGTTAGGAGGTTATCCAGGGGATGTGATCGATGATGTTTCCATCCTCTTGGAGCGTTGGGTTGATCCACAAACTCGTATAAGGTATCTGGACCTGGACCAGCTGGTTGTTCACTTGGATTAGTCGTGGTCAGTCCGGGTCCTTCTTCAGTTCTAGGTTCGTTTTGTTCATTGTCCAATGATTTCCCTTGCGAAGAATTCCTATGTCTCCTTCATCATCTTGCCTCGGTTTTAATGAAAGGGCTTCATCAAAGATTATATGGATGCTTTCTTCCACACATTGAGTTCGTTTATTTAGAACTTTGTAAGATTTGCTGTGAGTGGAATATCCGAGAAAGATTGCCTCGTCACTTCTTGCATCGAATTTGCCAATATTGTCCTTCCCATTATTGTGGACGAAACATTTGCATCCAAATGTTCTTAGATGACTGATGTTTGGTTTTCTTCCTTTGAGTAGTTCGTAGGGTGTCTTTCCTAGGAGTGGCCGAATCATAGCTCGGTTAATTATGTAGCACGCTGTGTTAAGTGCTTCTGCCCAGAAGTTTCTTGCCAGACCACTAGAAATCAGCATTGTTCTAGTCATATCCTCCAGTGTCCTATTCTTCCGTTCTACTACCCCATTTTGTTGAGGAGTTCTAGGAGCGGAGAAGTTGTGGTCTATCCCTCGTTCTTTGCAGAATTCCTCAAATAGTGAGTTGTCAAACTCGGTTCCATGATCGGATCGAATTTTGATTAGGTGCAACCCTGTTTGATGCTCAATTTTCCTTACAAAAACAACAAACTCATTAAACGTATCTTTCTTACTTGCAAGAAAGATAGTCCATGTAAATCGTGAAAAGTCATCAACAATAACTAACACATATTCTTTGTTTCCCCGACTTCGGACTGACATTGGGCCACACAAATCCATATGAATTAGTTCAATGGGCTTGCTTGTGCTCACAAAATTCTTTGTCTTAAAGGATGATCGAGATTGTTTTCCAGTGGCACAGGCAGAGCAAATATGATCAAGGGAATATTTGATTTTAGGTAGCCCGACTACCAATTCATTATTTTTGAGTTTATTGATTAACGAAAAGCTAGCGTGGCCCAATCTTTTATGCCAGAGTAGGGGATCATTGTCAATAACGCTTAGGCAGGTCAAACTTATACTTGGCAATAAATCGAGATCAACTTTGTATGTATTTTCAAGTCTCTTGCCTTCTAGTATGACTTGCTGAGATTCGTTATTGACAATGCGGCATACATTATGATCAAAAACTACACTGTTACCTCGATCGCAAAACTGAGAAATGCTAAGTAGATTAAACTTTAGACCTTTGACTAGGAAAACATTGTCTATTGCATGGTCGGGTGACTTTCCAATTTTTCCCACAGCAATGATTTCTCCTTTGCTGTTGTCTCCAAATGTCACCTTTCCACCACTAAATGGCCGCAGTGAGAGGAACAAAGATTTATCTCCGGTCATGTGTTTAGAACAACCACTGTCAAGGAACCAGTGATTGTTCCCCCTCACTCGGCGCTGTTCCAGGATTAAGGTTTAGTGCGTGGAACCCAGACCTCGAAATTCTCTTGGTCGGATTCTACATCGGAATTAGCCATGAGGCACAATCCAGCATGATTTAGGCCCTTTTCTTCTTCTTCTTCTTCTTCATCATCGGATGAGTCTCCCCAGGCTGCCATCATTGCCTTTTTGAGGTCTCTGTTGAATCCTTTATCTTCACCGGACCTCCGATGGGAACTGGTCTTGTTCTTGTCGTAGGTTCTATCATTTTTCTTTTGAGGACAATCTCTTGCCCTGTGCTCAAAGGAACCACAAACGAAACAACCTTGGTTATTAAAAGATTGGAAACCCTTTTTACCTTGTTTATTTCGGTTGCCTTTGAATTTACGGTACATCTTTCCGAATTGCTTGGCGAACATGCTCATCTCATCTTCCGATTCACTTCCGGATTCTTCTTCTTCTTCTCGAGCCTTGAGAGCTATTCCTCGCTCTTTTCTCACATTTTCTGCATCTTGTTCTTCTTGTAGGCCTAGCTCATATGTCATGAGTGAGCCGGTCAAGTCTTCTAGCGTCATGGTAGAGAGATCTTTAGCTTCTTCTATTGCTGTAGTTTTAGGCTTCCATGCGGATGGTAGGCTTCTCATAACTTTTCTCACCTGATCTTCTACAGTAATATCTTTTCCAAGTGCTGAGAGCTCATTGATAATATTAGTAAAACGTGTAATCATATCCCTAATTGATTCTTTAGGCTTCATCACGAATAATTCGTAATTACGCATAAATATGTCAATTTTGGATCTTTTTACACGCGAGGTACCCTCATGCGTAATCTCAAGTAGATCCCACATTTGTTTTGCGGATTTGCATCCAAGAACACGGTTGTGCTCAGCCGGACCAAGTCCACAAATCAAATATTTCAATGCTTGAGCATTATGCTCGAGTTTACAATAATCATCAGAGGTATATTCAGATTTGGGTTTAGGGATAACCATACCTTCGGCATCTTCTTTTGTAATGATGTTATCGCCTACTTCAATTACGTTCCATACCTGGTAGTTCTCAGCCTTGATGAAGTTCTCCATTCGACTCTTCCAGAATTGATAAAATTTGTCGTTGAACAACAGTGGTCGTTGAGTCGAGTATCCTTCCTCCAATCGTTCAACCGTATTCATGCTGCCGGATCTCTTCCCAAGGTTTTAACCTTTCTGTGGTGAAGACCGGCTCTGATACCAATTGATAAAACGGTTAGCAACACAAGAGGGGGGGGGTGAATTGTGTGTGTGTGGAACCGTGACAGTTTTTTCGCACAGTTCTAGTGTGGGGTCCAGGAAATTACGAAATAGTAAAGTGCACAAGGATTTAACGAGGAAAAATCCCTTGGCTCAAAGGGATTAAAAAACCTCGACCTCCCTCGGAGGAATTTGAACAACTCCACTAAAAAGCCTTTGAATGATTACAAGGGAAACTCTCCTAGTCTACCCTTGAGCCACCCCAACTCTATCCTCTCTAGGAAGAGTTATGCATCTCTACCTTGTGGGTAGAGAGCCTCTCAGCTTTACAACAAAGCTCTCACAACACACTAACCAACTCGAGGATGCTACACTTAGCCAATCCTCAAAAACCCAATTACAATATGAAGAAGGGAAAAAGAAACTCTGTCTGGAACTCCGTGAGCAGGTTCAGGTGCCTTGGACTTAGTGAATATTCTCGTGTATATTTCTCAATAGAAGCTCGGTCAAGCACACCACCTTCGTCTGGTCTTCAGTCCAATATATATAGCATCCGTAGCCTCTCCTTTCCTTTTATTCAAAAGATCTTCCGGCTCTCAATTATGGTGATCCTCGGTCAACCATATATATGGAAGTATATTATGAGTAATTCACTTAATAACAAACAGATATGGAGAATATTACGTATCACATATAAGGAGAATATTTGATTCTCCTAATATAAGCAGCCAACGAACATTATGTAGCAACAACATATTTATATAATCAATGATTAGTCCTTTTTAACAAGTTTGAATATGTAACGATCATATAAGTAAGATATTCAAATAAGATGCTACAGATCATGCAACCCAAGATACTTTCCAAAATTTATGACTTTTTAACATTAAGTGATGAGGAAATATTTACTCAGTGGATCTAAATATGCTACGGTCAATTTGTGCAGGATATTTATGTAGCATAAATAATGATTCTTTCCATAAGCTATATAGGCCAACTCATAGAGGTGAGTGCTTAGTCGTATACGGAAAGATATATAAATTGTGCCACGTATACTAGGAATATGCATGATCAATCTAGGCATGTAGATGAGGTATTATCATGCAGATACATATTAATTTATTCATTATGCACAACAATCAGTCATATAGATCAGAACTAAGTATAGTTCCAATTCTCGTTCCTAATGGAACTGAGAGCAGTTCTGTCCGCCATTCCACCTACATGGTTAGTCATCAACAAAACAACATATTCAACAAATTCCCCCTTTTTGTTGATGACAAACATTAGGTGCCATAATAAAGGTGTCCCTGCGGATTAGGAACAGTCGATGTTTTTATGTAGCAAAATAAGCAGGCACCTGATTATTTCCCTCTTTTGGCATCAACCAAAAGGAAACAGAAAATAACCAAAACAGTGCAAAGCAAAACTCCAAAGTAGGACAGCTTGTTAAGATGTTAATGTAGCAAGAACCCTCCCCCAGAAAAGAAATGTTAAATCATCCTCAGAAGAATAAATTATTCTGCGATTTGTCGAGCCAGATTCACAGAACCGCTCTGCCACTTCCTGTTTGAAGGACTGGAAATCATTCCGAATAGCATTGGTTGGATCAGCCAGTGTGTCCACCTTTTTTGCCAATGCAGAGATGGAGTCTGAAAGGGAAGCGAATTAGTGATGAAGGTAACGTTCCAGGAGATCTATGCGGTCTGTGATTGGGGGTACCACCATCATTGGGTCGATGGAAGGAACTGGAGTTGGTTTTGGTCTGGGTTTTTGTTCTGAAGAAGAGGGATCTGTTGGTTTAGGAAGAAGGTGAGAATTGGATATGATTAGGCCTAGATTGCTGAGACATCTCTTATCCAGGATTTTGTAAGCTTCTTCAGAGGAGAATTTGTCTAGAGTAATGCCCTTAGAGAGAAATATTTTGGTAAGTAGTGGGGCATATGGAATCCCAATCCTTCGGGATGAGGAACTGATGATAGAACTGAGATGGGCCATCATCAATCCAGGAAGGTTGATAGGAACTTTGTTGGCTAAAAGGTACATATATGCTAGTTCAATTCTAGAGGGTGTGAATCGCCCTTCTAGCCTAGGAGTCAAGTTGTGATGAACAAAGTAAAACAGTAGTTTGGGAATTGGGGCAAGGCTCGCAACATGAAGAGAGGATTCGGAAATGGTTGGGTTAAAGTATTCCAGTGCAACTGTTTGAGAGGTGTTGGTTATGGGCCACTCGGTTTTGTTATATTGGCATACACCAGTACATGGAACACCCAATATTTGACCTAGATCACTCAAACTTAATAGAATTTTTGTGCCTTGTACCTTAGAAGATAAGAAACTGTCTTTGATAATAAGATTAGCCAAAAACTCAGAGATGAGTTCAGGAAACACAGAGGGGCAATTCTTGGAATCAAACAAGGTCTCCCATTTTTGGAACGAAATAAGCTCAGTAAAATCAGAGGTTTTTTGAGTAATATCACCATAGGAGATGGAAAGTACCTTTACTATTCCCCGGGAGAGATATTCCTCCTTGAGTCGTGCGGCGTCTTCCTCAGCTACCCTCCCCATTCTTGGATATTTTTGGGTGGAGTCCTTGTCGGAGATGATTCCCTCAGCGATTGCTCTTTTCCGGGTGTTTTTTTGGGGCAGTACCTTTCCGTCGCGAGTGGTTGGTTTTCGTTTGAGAGGTTTAATTGGTGATGGAGAGTTTTTATCTGGTTCCCCCTGAGAGGACGCCGGGAATCGTGGTAGGGAGTCACCAGATTCGGAGTGCATGGTCGAAGGAGGTGAGGCGTCGAGTTCAATCGGGGTAGGTGATGAAGGTGGGGGTGGTTTTACGCCCTTTTTCCGGTTAGAACGACGAGGAGCAGTGGGAGGGGCGTAGCCTCTGGTTTTGACCATGGTGGTTTTAAGAAGGAAAAGAGGGAGGCGGTTATGGAAGGTTTGTAATATGGAAGTGGGCGGCGTGTTGGTATACGGGATACTTTCCCACTTCCCAAAAAATATTTAATGATTTCCTTCCAAATAGGAAGTGGCCGGTTGTGTGGCAGTTATGTCCCCCAAAGAAAACTGACAGTTTAAAAAAAATAAAAATAAAGATTTCCTTCTTAAGTTGTTAAAAAGAAATTTTATGAAATAGTTTTAAGCATTGATGAGACCAAGTTCAAGTCGAATTAATTCAAACCTTTCTCTTCCCAAGGGTTTTGTAAAGATGTCGGCAATTTGCTTGTCAGTGTTGCAATATTCTACCTTGATTAGCCCCTTTTCCACGCAATCTCTCAGAAAGTGATGCCGGATGTGGATGTGTTTTGTTCGTGAGTGCATGACTGGATCCTTTGAGATGCTAATTGCGCTAGTATTGTCACATAGAATTGGTGTGCAATTTAGGATGATCCCGTAGTCGCTTACTTGTTGCATGATCCACAAGGATTGTGAGCAACACGATGCGGCTGCTACTTATTCGGCTTCGGCTGTTGAAAGAGCAACTGAGTTCTGTTTTTTAGAGCTCCATGAAACCAGGCAGGGACCTAGGAAGTGAGCCGTTCCAGATGTGCTTTTTCTGTTTAATAAATCACCTGCAAAATCAGAATCTGAATATGCAATAAGGTTAAAATCCTCATTTCGTGGATACCATAAACACATATTCATAGTTCCTTTGAGATATTTGAGTATCCTCTTGACTGCTTTGAGGTGAGATTCCTTGGGATTTGCCTGGAACCGGGCACATAGACCTATGCTGAAAACTATGTCGGGTCTACTGGCAGTTAGGTATAGTAGAGATCCAATCATTCCTCGGTATTTCTTTTGGTCTATGCTGGTTCCTGCTTCGTCTGCATCCAGTCTGTCATTTGTTCCCATTGGTGTTGTCATTGTTTTGCCTTCACTTGCTCCATACTTCTTGAGAAGCTCCTTGAGATACTTTTGTTGAGATATTTGAGTTCCTTTACTTGATTGTTTGATTTGGAGACCAAGGAAATAATTTAATTCACCCATCATACTCATCTCGAACTCGGAGCTCATAAGAGAGGAAAATTCATCACAAAGTGAGTCGTTAGTAGCACCAAATATAATGTCATCTACATAAATTTGAACAACCAAGAGGGATTGATCTTTTATTTTTAGAAAAAGTGTTTTATCGATTTTTCCTCTTTCAAAACCATTTTCCAAAAGAAATTTAGATAGACGTTCATACCAAGCACGTGGTGCTTGCTTGAGCCCATATAGTGCTTTATCTAGTTTGAAAACGTGATTAGGTAAATCTGGATTTTCAAACCCCGGTGGTTGTTCAACGTATACCTCTTCCTTAAGATAACCATTCAAAAATGCTGTCTTGACATCCATTTGGTGGAGGGTGAAACCCATATGAGCTGCAAACGCTATGAGCATCCGGATTGCTTCTAGCCTTGCCACCGGTGCGAATGTTTCATTGAAATCTATTCCTTCTTGTTGATTAAAGCCCTTGACGACTAGCCTTGCCTTATTTCTGGTGATCTGTCCATGCTCATCAAGCTTATTTTTAAATACCCATTTGAGACCAATCACGGTTTTATTCTCGGGTCTTGGTTCTAGATGCCATACCTTGTTTCTTTCAAATTGATTTAGTTCTTCCTGCATAGCTAGAACCCAGTCCATATCGGAGAGAGCCACTTCATGGTTCTCCGTTTCTATAAGTGATAAGTAAGCAAAGAAAGTACAGAAGTTTCTTAATTTGGATCTTGTTGTTACTCCCTGATTTAGATCTGTTAGGAGGTTATCCAGGGGATGTGATCGATGATGTTTCCATCCTCTTGGAGCGTTGGGTTGATCCACAAACTCGTATAAGGTATCTGGACCTGGACCAGCTGGTTCTTCACTTGGATTAGTCGTGGTCAGTCCGGGTCCTTCTTCAGTTCTAGGTTCGTTTTGTTCATTGTCCAATGATTTCCCTTGCGAAGAATTCCTATGTCTCCTTCATCATCTTGCCTCGGTTTTAATGAAAGGGCTTCATCAAAGATTATATGGATGCTTTCTTCCACACATTGAGTTCGTTTATTTAGAACTTTGTAAGATTTGCTGTGAGTGGAATATCCGAGAAAGATTGCCTCGTCACTTCTTGCATCGAATTTGCCAATATTGTCCTTCCCATTATTGTGGACGAAACATTTGCATCCAAATGTTCTTAGATGACTGATGTTTGGTTTTCTTCCTTTGAGTAGTTCGTAGGGTGTCTTTCCTAGGAGTGGCCGAATCATAGCTCGGTTAATTATGTAGCACGCTGTGTTAAGTGCTTCTGCCCAGAAGTTTCTTGCCAGACCACTAGAAATCAGCATTGTTCTAGTCATATCCTCCAGTGTCCTATTCTTCCGTTCTACTACCCCATTTTGTTGAGGAGTTCTAGGAGCGGAGAAGTTGTGGTCTATCCCTCGTTCTTTGCAGAATTCCTCAAATAGTGAGTTGTCAAACTCGGTTCCATGATCGGATCGAATTTTGATTAGGTGCAACCCTGTTTGATGCTCAATTTTCCTTACAAAAACAACAAACTCATTAAACGTATCTTTCTTACTTGCAAGAAAGATAGTCCATGTAAATCGTGAAAAGTCATCAACAATAACTAACACATATTCTTTGTTTCCCCGACTTCGGACTGACATTGGGCCACACAAATCCATATGAATTAGTTCAATGGGCTTGCTTGTGCTCACAAAATTCTTTGTCTTAAAGGATGATCGAGATTGTTTTCCAGTGGCACAGGCAGAGCAAATATGATCAAGGGAATATTTGATTTTAGGTAGCCCGACTACCAATTCATTATTTTTGAGTTTATTGATTAACGAAAAGCTAGCGTGGCCCAATCTTTTATGCCAGAGTAGGGGATCATTGTCAATAACGCTTAGGCAGGTCAAACTTATACTTGGCAATAAATCGAGATCAACTTTGTATGTATTTTCAAGTCTCTTGCCTTCTAGTATGACTTGCTGAGATTCGTTATTGACAATGCGGCATACATTATGATCAAAAACTACACTGTTACCTCGATCGCAAAACTGAGAAATGCTAAGTAGATTAAACTTTAGACCTTTGACTAGGAAAACATTGTCTATTGCATGGTCGGGTGACTTTCCAATTTTTCCCACAGCAATGATTTCTCCTTTGCTGTTGTCTCCAAATGTCACCTTTCCACCACTAAATGGCCGCAGTGAGAGGAACAAAGATTTATCTCCGGTCATGTGTTTAGAACAACCACTGTCAAGGAACCAGTGATTGTTCCCCCTCACTCGGCGCTGTTCCAGGATTAAGGTTTAGTGCGTGGAACCCAGACCTCGAAATTCTCTTGGTCGGATTCTACATCGGAATTAGCCATGAGGCACAATCCAGCATGATTTAGGCCCTTTTCTTCTTCTTCTTCTTCATCATCGGATGAGTCTCCCCAGGCTGCCATCATTGCCTTTTTGAGGTCTCTGTTGAATCCTTTATCTTCACCGGACCTCCGATGGGAACTGGTCTTGTTCTTGTCGTAGGTTCTATCATTTTTCTTTTGAGGACAATCTCTTGCCCTGTGCTCAAAGGAACCACAAACGAAACAACCTTGGTTATTAAAAGATTGGAAACCCTTTTTACCTTGTTTATTTCGGTTGCCTTTGAATTTACGGTACATCTTTCCGAATTGCTTGGCGAACATGCTCATCTCATCTTCCGATTCACTTCCGGATTCTTCTTCTTCTTCTCGAGCCTTGAGAGCTATTCCTCGCTCTTTTCTCACATTTTCTGCATCTTGTTCTTCTTGTAGGCCTAGCTCATATGTCATGAGTGAGCCGGTCAAGTCTTCTAGCGTCATGGTAGAGAGATCTTTAGCTTCTTCTATTGCTGTAGTTTTAGGCTTCCATGCGGATGGTAGGCTTCTCATAACTTTTCTCACCTGATCTTCTACAGTAATATCTTTTCCAAGTGCTAAGAGCTCATTGATAATATTAGTAAAACGTGTAATCATATCCCTAATTGATTCTTTAGGCTTCATCACGAATAATTCGTAATTACGCATAAATATGTCAATTTTGGATCTTTTTACACGCGAGGTACCCTCATGCGTAATCTCAAGTAGATCCCACATTTGTTTTGCGGATTTGCATCCAAGAACACGGTTGTGCTCAGCCGGACCAAGTCCACAAATCAAATATTTCAATTCTTGAGCATTATGCTCGAGTTTACAATAATCATCAGAGGTATATTCAGATTTGGGTTTAGGGATAACCATACCTTCGGCATCTTCTTTTGTAATGATGTTATCGCCTACTTCAATTACGTTCCATACCTGGTAGTTCTCAGCCTTGATGAAGTTCTCCATTCGACTCTTCCAGAATTGATAAAATTTGCCGTTGAACAACGGTGGTCGTTGAGTCGAGTATCCTTCCTCCAATCGTTCAACCGTATTCATGCTGCCGGATCTCTTCCCAAGGTTTTAACCTTTCTGTGGTGAAGACCGGCTCTGATACCATATGATGAAACGGTTAGCAACACAAGAGGGGGGGGGGTGAATTGTGTGTGTGTGGAACCGTGACAGTTTTTCGCACAGTTCTAGTGTGGGGTCCAGGGAATTACGAAATAGTAAAGTGCACAAGGATTTAACGAGGAAAAATCCCTTGGCTCAAAGGGATTAAAAAACCTCGACCTCCCTCGGAGGAATTTGAACAACTCCACTAAAAAGCCTTTGAATGATTACAAGGGAAACTCTCCTAGTCTACCCTTGAGCCACCCCAACTCTATCCTCTCTAGGAAGAGTTATGCATCTCTACCTTGTGGGTAGAGAGCCTCTCAGCTTTACAACAAAGCTCTCACAACACACTAACCAACTCGAGGATGCTACACTTAGCCAATCCTCAAAAACCCAATTACAATATGAAGAAGGGAAAAAGAAACTCTGTCTGGAACTCCGTGAGCAGGTTCAGGTGCCTTGGACTTAGTGAATATTCTCGTGTATATTTCTCAATAGAAGCTCGGTCAAGCACACCACCTTCGTCTGGTCTTCAGTCCAATATATATAGCATCCGTAGCCTCTCCTTTCCTTTTATTCAAAAGATCTTCCGGCTCTCAATTATGGTGATCCTCGGTCAACCATATATATGGAAGTATATTATGAGTAATTCACTTAATAACAAACAGATATGGAGAATATTACGTATCACATATAAGGAGAATATTTGATTCTCCTAATATAAGCAGCCAACGAACATTATGTAGCAACAACATATTTATATAATCAATGATTAGTCCTTTTTAACAAGTTTGAATATGTAACGATCATATAAGTAAGATATTCAAATAAGATGCTACAGATCATGCAACCCAAGATACTTTCCAAAATTTATGACTTTTTAACATTAAGTGATGAGGAAATATTTACTCAGTGGATCTAAATATGCTACGGTCAATTTGTGCAGGATATTTATGTAGCATAAATAATGATTCTTTCCATAAGCTATATAGGCCAACTCATAGAGGTGAGTGCTTAGTCGTATACGGAAAGATATATAAATTGTGCCACGTATACTAGGAATATGCATGATCAATCTAGGCATGTAGATGAGGTATTATCATGCAGATACATATTAATTTATTCATTATGCACAACAATCAGTCATATAGATCAGAACTAAGTATAGTTCCAATTCTCGTTCCTAATGGAACTGAGAGCAGTTCTGTCCGCCATTCCACCTACATGGTTAGTCATCAACAAAACAACATATTCAACAAATTCCCCCTTTTTGTTGATGACAAACATTAGGTGCCATAATAAAGGTGTCCCTGCGGATTAGGAACAGTCGATGTTTTTATGTAGCAAAATAAGCAGGCACCTGATTATTTCCCTCTTTTGGCATCAACCAAAAGGAAACAGAAAATAACCAAAACAGTGCAAAGCAAAACTCCAAAGTAGGACAGCTTGTTAAGATGTTAATGTAGCAAGAACCCTCCCCCAGAAAAGAAATGTTAAATCATCCTCAGAAGAATAAATTATTCTGCGATTTGTCGAGCCAGATTCACAGAACCGCTCTGCCACTTCCTGTTTGAAGGACTGGAAATCATTCCGAATAGCATTGGTTGGATCAGCCAGTGTGTCCACCTTTTTTGCCAATGCAGAGATGGAGTCTGAAAGGGAAGCGAATTAGTGATGAAGGTAACGTTCCAGGAGATCTATGCGGTCTGTGATTGGGGGTACCACCATCATTGGGTCGATGGAAGGAACTGGAGTTGGTTTTGGTCTGGGTTTTTGTTCTGAAGAAGAGGGATCTGTTGGTTTAGGAAGAAGGTGAGAATTGGATATGATTAGGCCTAGATTGCTGAGACATCTCTTATCCAGGATTTTGTAAGCTTCTTCAGAGGAGAATTTGTCTAGAGTAATGCCCTTAGAGAGAAATATTTTGGTAAGTAGTGGGGCATATGGAATCCCAATCCTTCGGGATGAGGAACTGATGATAGAACTGAGATGGGCCATCATCAATCCAGGAAGGTTGATAGGAACTTTGTTGGCTAAAAGGTACATATATGCTAGTTCAATTCTAGAGGGTGTGAATCGCCCTTCTAGCCTAGGAGTCAAGTTGTGATGAACAAAGTAAAACAGTAGTTTGGGAATTGGGGCAAGGCTCGCAACATGAAGAGAGGATTCGGAAATGGTTGGGTTAAAGTATTCCAGTGCAACTGTTTGAGAGGTGTTGGTTATGGGCCACTCGGTTTTGTTATATTGGCATACACCAGTACATGGAACACCCAATATTTGACCTAGATCACTCAAACTTAATAGAATTTTTGTGCCTTGTACCTTAGAAGATAAGAAACTGTCTTTGATAATAAGATTAGCCAAAAACTCAGAGATGAGTTCAGGAAACACAGAGGGGCAATTCTTGGAATCAAACAAGGTCTCCCATTTTTGGAACGAAATAAGCTCAGTAAAATCAGAGGTTTTTTGAGTAATATCACCATAGGAGATGGAAAGTACCTTTACTATTCCCCGGGAGAGATATTCCTCCTTGAGTCGTGCGGCGTCTTCCTCAGCTACCCTCCCCATTCTTGGATATTTTTGGGTGGAGTCCTTGTCGGAGATGATTCCCTCAGCGATTGCTCTTTTCCGGGTGTTTTTTTGGGGCAGTACCTTTCCGTCGCGAGTGGTTGGTTTTCGTTTGAGAGGTTTAATTGGTGATGGAGAGTTTTTATCTGGTTCCCCCTGAGAGGACGCCGGGAATCGTGGTAGGGAGTCACCAGATTCGGAGTGCATGGTCGAAGGAGGTGAGGCGTCGAGTTCAATCGGGGTAGGTGATGAAGGTGGGGGTGGTTTTACGCCCTTTTTCCGGTTAGAACGACGAGGAGCAGTGGGAGGGGCGTAGCCTCTGGTTTTGACCATGGTGGTTTTAAGAAGGAAAAGAGGGAGGCGGTTATGGAAGGTTTGTAATATGGAAGTGGGCGGCGTGTTGGTATACGGGATACTTTCCCACTTCCCAAAAAATATTTAATGATTTCCTTCCAAATAGGAAGTGGCCGGTTGTGTGGCAGTTATGTCCCCCAAAGAAAACTGACAGTTTAAAAAAAATAAAAATAAAGATTTCCTTCTTAAGTTGTTAAAAAGAAATTTTATGAAATAGTTTTAAGCATTGATGAGACCAAGTTCAAGTCGAATTAATTCAAACCTTTCTCTTCCCAAGGGTTTTGTAAAGATGTCGGAAATTTGCTTGTCAGTGTTGCAATATTCTACCTTGATTAGCCCCTTTTCCACGCAATCTCTCAGAAAGTGATGCCGGATGTGGATGTGTTTTGTTCGTGAGTGCATGACTGGATCCTTTGAGATGCTAATTGCGCTAGTATTGTCACATAGAATTGGTGTGCAATTTAGGATGATCCCGTAGTCGCTTACTTGTTGCATGATCCACAAGGATTGTGAGCAACACGATGCGGCTGCTACTTATTCGGCTTCGGCTGTTGAAAGAGCAACTGAGTTCTGTTTTTTAGAGCTCCATGAAACCAGGCAGGGACCTAGGAAGTGAGCCGTTCCAGATGTGCTTTTTCTGTTTAATAAATCACCTGCAAAATCAGAATCTGAATATGCAATAAGGTTAAAATCCTCATTTCGTGGATACCATAAACACATATTCATAGTTCCTTTGAGATATTTGAGTATCCTCTTGACTGCTTTGAGGTGAGATTCCTTGGGATTTGCCTGGAACCGGGCACATAGACCTATGCTGAAAACTATGTCGGGTCTACTGGCAGTTAGGTATAGTAGAGATCCAATCATTCCTCGGTATTTCTTTTGGTCTATGCTGGTTCCTGCTTCGTCTGCATCCAGTCTGTCATTTGTTCCCATTGGTGTTGTCATTGTTTTGCCTTCACTTGCTCCATACTTCTTGAGAAGCTCCTTGAGATACTTTTGTTGAGATATTTGAGTTCCTTTACTTGATTGTTTGATTTGGAGACCAAGGAAATAATTTAATTCACCCATCATACTCATCTCGAACTCGGAGCTCATAAGAGAGGAAAATTCATCACAAAGTGAGTCGTTAGTAGCACCAAATATAATGTCATCTACATAAATTTGAACAACCAAGAGGGATTGATCTTTTATTTTTAGAAAAAGTGTTTTATCGATTTTTCCTCTTTCAAAACCATTTTCCAAAAGAAATTTAGATAGACGTTCATACCAAGCACGTGGTGCTTGCTTGAGCCCATATAGTGCTTTATCTAGTTTGAAAACGTGATTAGGTAAATCTGGATTTTCAAACCCCGGTGGTTGTTCAACGTATACCTCTTCCTTAAGATAACCATTCAAAAATGCTGTCTTGACATCCATTTGGTGGAGGGTGAAACCCATATGAGCTGCAAACGCTATGAGCATCCGGATTGCTTCTAGCCTTGCCACCGGTGCGAATGTTTCATTGAAATCTATTCCTTCTTGTTGATTAAAGCCCTTGACGACTAGCCTTGCCTTATTTCTGGTGATCTGTCCATGCTCATCAAGCTTATTTTTAAATACCCATTTGAGACCAATCACGGTTTTATTCTCGGGTCTTGGTTCTAGATGCCATACCTTGTTTCTTTCAAATTGATTTAGTTCTTCCTGCATAGCTAGAACCCAGTCCATATCGGAGAGAGCCACTTCATGGTTCTCCGTTTCTATAAGTGATAAGTAAGCAAAGAAAGTACAGAAGTTTCTTAATTTGGATCTTGTTGTTACTCCCTGATTTAGATCTGTTAGGAGGTTATCCAGGGGATGTGATCGATGATGTTTCCATCCTCTTGGAGCGTTGGGTTGATCCACAAACTCGTATAAGGTATCTGGACCTGGACCAGCTGGTTCTTCACTTGGATTAGTCGTGGTCAGTCCGGGTCCTTCTTCAGTTCTAGGTTCGTTTTGTTCATTGTCCAATGATTTCCCTTGCGAAGAATTCCTATGTCTCCTTCATCATCTTGCCTCGGTTTTAATGAAAGGGCTTCATCAAAGATTATATGGATGCTTTCTTCCACACATTGAGTTCGTTTATTTAGAACTTTGTAAGATTTGCTGTGAGTGGAATATCCGAGAAAGATTGCCTCGTCACTTCTTGCATCGAATTTGCCAATATTGTCCTTCCCATTATTGTGGACGAAACATTTGCATCCAAATGTTCTTAGATGACTGATGTTTGGTTTTCTTCCTTTGAGTAGTTCGTAGGGTGTCTTTCCTAGGAGTGGCCGAATCATAGCTCGGTTAATTATGTAGCACGCTGTGTTAAGTGCTTCTGCCCAGAAGTTTCTTGCCAGACCACTAGAAATCAGCATTGTTCTAGTCATATCCTCCAGTGTCCTATTCTTCCGTTCTACTACCCCATTTTGTTGAGGAGTTCTAGGAGCGGAGAAGTTGTGGTCTATCCCTCGTTCTTTGCAGAATTCCTCAAATAGTGAGTTGTCAAACTCGGTTCCATGATCGGATCGAATTTTGATTAGGTGCAACCCTGTTTGATGCTCAATTTTCCTTACAAAAACAACAAACTCATTAAACGTATCTTTCTTACTTGCAAGAAAGATAGTCCATGTAAATCGTGAAAAGTCATCAACAATAACTAACACATATTCTTTGTTTCCCCGACTTCGGACTGACATTGGGCCACACAAATCCATATGAATTAGTTCAATGGGCTTGCTTGTGCTCACAAAATTCTTTGTCTTAAAGGATGATCGAGATTGTTTTCCAGTGGCACAGGCAGAGCAAATATGATCAAGGGAATATTTGATTTTAGGTAGCCCGACTACCAATTCATTATTTTTGAGTTTATTGATTAACGAAAAGCTAGCGTGGCCCAATCTTTTATGCCAGAGTAGGGGATCATTGTCAATAACGCTTAGGCAGGTCAAACTTATACTTGGCAATAAATCGAGATCAACTTTGTATGTATTTTCAAGTCTCTTGCCTTCTAGTATGACTTGCTGAGATTCGTTATTGACAATGCGGCATACATTATGATCAAAAACTACACTGTTACCTCGATCGCAAAACTGAGAAATGCTAAGTAGATTAAACTTTAGACCTTTGACTAGGAAAACATTGTCTATTGCATGGTCGGGTGACTTTCCAATTTTTCCCACAGCAATGATTTCTCCTTTGCTGTTGTCTCCAAATGTCACCTTTCCACCACTAAATGGCCGCAGTGAGAGGAACAAAGATTTATCTCCGGTCATGTGTTTAGAACAACCACTGTCAAGGAACCAGTGATTGTTCCCCCTCACTCGGCGCTGTTCCAGGATTAAGGTTTAGTGCGTGGAACCCAGACCTCGAAATTCTCTTGGTCGGATTCTACATCGGAATTAGCCATGAGGCACAATCCAGCATGATTTAGGCCCTTTTCTTCTTCTTCTTCTTCATCATCGGATGAGTCTCCCCAGGCTGCCATCATTGCCTTTTTGAGGTCTCTGTTGAATCCTTTATCTTCACCGGACCTCCGATGGGAACTGGTCTTGTTCTTGTCGTAGGTTCTATCATTTTTCTTTTGAGGACAATCTCTTGCCCTGTGCTCAAAGGAACCACAAACGAAACAACCTTGGTTATTAAAAGATTGGAAACCCTTTTTACCTTGTTTATTTCGGTTGCCTTTGAATTTACGGTACATCTTTCCGAATTGCTTGGCGAACATGCTCATCTCATCTTCCGATTCACTTCCGGATTCTTCTTCTTCTTCTCGAGCCTTGAGAGCTATTCCTCGCTCTTTTCTCACATTTTCTGCATCTTGTTCTTCTTGTAGGCCTAGCTCATATGTCATGAGTGAGCCGGTCAAGTCTTCTAGCGTCATGGTAGAGAGATCTTTAGCTTCTTCTATTGCTGTAGTTTTAGGCTTCCATGCGGATGGTAGGCTTCTCATAACTTTTCTCACCTGATCTTCTACAGTAATATCTTTTCCAAGTGCTAAGAGCTCATTGATAATATTAGTAAAACGTGTAATCATATCCCTAATTGATTCTTTAGGCTTCATCACGAATAATTCGTAATTACGCATAAATATGTCAATTTTGGATCTTTTTACACGCGAGGTACCCTCATGCGTAATCTCAAGTAGATCCCACATTTGTTTTGCGGATTTGCATCCAAGAACACGGTTGTGCTCAGCCGGACCAAGTCCACAAATCAAATATTTCAATTCTTGAGCATTATGCTCGAGTTTACAATAATCATCAGAGGTATATTCAGATTTGGGTTTAGGGATAACCATACCTTCGGCATCTTCTTTTGTAATGATGTTATCGCCTACTTCAATTACGTTCCATACCTGGTAGTTCTCAGCCTTGATGAAGTTCTCCATTCGACTCTTCCAGAATTGATAAAATTTGCCGTTGAACAACGGTGGTCGTTGAGTCGAGTATCCTTCCTCCAATCGTTCAACCGTATTCATGCTGCCGGATCTCTTCCCAAGGTTTTAACCTTTCTGTGGTGAAGACCGGCTCTGATACCATATGATGAAACGGTTAGCAACACAAGAGGGGGGGGGGGTGAATTGTGTGTGTGTGGAACCGTGACAGTTTTTCGCACAGTTCTAGTGTGGGGTCCAGGGAATTACGAAATAGTAAAGTGCACAAGGATTTAACGAGGAAAAATCCCTTGGCTCAAAGGGATTAAAAAACCTCGACCTCCCTCGGAGGAATTTGAACAACTCCACTAAAAAGCCTTTGAATGATTACAAGGGAAACTCTCCTAGTCTACCCTTGAGCCACCCCAACTCTATCCTCTCTAGGAAGAGTTATGCATCTCTACCTTGTGGGTAGAGAGCCTCTCAGCTTTACAACAAAGCTCTACAACACACTAACCAACTCGAGGATGCTACACTTAGCCAATCCTCAAAAACCCAATTACAATATGAAGAAGGGAAAAAGAAACTCTGTCTGGAACTCCGTGAGCAGGTTCAGGTGCCTTGGACTTAGTGAATATTCTCGTGTATATTTCTCAATAGAAGCTCGGTCAAGCACACCACCTTCGTCTGGTCTTCAGTCCAATATATATAGCATCCGTAGCCTCTCCTTTCCTTTTATTCAAAAGATCTTCCGGCTCTCAATTATGGTGATCCTCGGTCAACCATATATATGGAAGTATATTATGAGTAATTCACTTAATAACAAACAGATATGGAGAATATTACGTATCACATATAAGGAGAATATTTGATTCTCCTAATATAAGCAGCCAACGAACATTATGTAGCAACAACATATTTATATAATCAATGATTAGTCCTTTTTAACATGTTTGAATATGTAACGATCATATAAGTAAGATATTCAAATAAGATGCTACAGATCATGCAACCCAAGATACTTTCCAAAATTTATGACTTTTTAACATTAAGTGATGAGGAAATATTTACTCAGTGGATCTAAATATGCTACGGTCAATTTGTGCAGGATATTTACGTAGCATAAATAATGATTCTTTCCATAAGCTATATAGGCCAACTCATAGAGGTGAGTGCTTAGTCGTATACGGAAAGATATATAAATTGTGCCACGTATACTAGGAATATGCATGATCAATCTAGGCATGTAGATGAGGTATTATCATGCAGATACATATTAATTTATTCATTATGCACAGCAATCAGTCATATAGATCAGAACTAAGTATAGTTCCAATTCTCGTTCCTAATGGAACTGAGAGCAGTTCTGTCCGCCATTCCACCTACATGGTTAGTCATCAACAAAACAACATATTCAACAGGTATGGTCTGTTGCATGCTTATATATGTTAAGTAAATAAATTCCTTTCCTCTATACGATAGTATCTTGTCATGTGAATCATAGTTGATTAGCTTCTGAGTAGATTTTGGTGTAGTCCTCCTACTCTTTGTAAAAGTGGGAACATTAAATTAATAGAGATGGAGGGATGTAGTTTAGATTCTATTCAAAAATTAAATTATATGGAGTACTCTTTTAATGTAATTTCATATTATCCGAACACTTTTTCAATTCTTTTGGCCAAATAAATCTACTTCATTCAACTAGAAATTCAAATTTAACACTTCAGAACTCAGCTTTCGACAATATTATTTGAATCAAATATTAGCTCCTAATTGAGGCATTGTGAAATCACATCATATCACTTATACCACTATAAAATACACATATTAACGGACTTTCAAGATAATGTCAAACCAGATTAGACATATATAAAGCGTATTAGCCCTAAATGGGATTAAGAATAGCCCAAGATTCCACATTAGGACTATACTTCTTTTATTCTCAAAATAGGAGTAATATATCTCTTTTTTCTATTCTATCCTCAACCTATAATTTCTAATAGATTTATTTATTAATAACAAAAATCATAGTTTTATTAATAATAAAACATAAAAAATCGTAAAATCTTTATAAATTTCAAAAAATCAAGAAAGAATATAATAAAACTTAAAAAAAATTAAAACCTTAAAAAATCTAAAAGAATATAATAAAATACCTAAAAATGTAGAAAATTTCATATCTTGTGTAAAAAATGCCACCTTCCGGTACCACCACCTCAGATCGCCGATAAAAAATGCCATCTTGTGTAAAAAATGCCATATTTCTCTAAAATTGCCATGAATATGGCATTTTTACTCTTTGAAAATATCCAGCTTTCTTTTCAAAATTTCCATCACGATGACATTTTTTCTCAACCAGACAATCTTTTCCGTCGACCGGAGGTGGCGGTGATGGAAGGTGGTTGAGGTGGTGGTTGAGGTATGTATATTTTTTATTATTTTATACGATTTTTTATTTTTTTTGATTTGATTTTTTTATGTTTTAAAATGATTATGTAAAAATCCTATTAGGAAGGACAAGGGAAAGAGTATAATAGGAAAAGTTGGCAAATTATACCGTGGTACCGGTATACCATGTGCATGGTATACCCATACGGCCATACCACATACCGACATGCGGTGCCGTTTTCCCCTTTTTGAAGCACTACGTACGCTTCTTTTCGTTTCCCTCATGCCCTCCAGGTTTGTTTGAAGCATTATTTCCTCTCTTTATTTTTCTTTTTTGTTTTCTCCAATTATTTTTACCTCTCCATCAAAATACTAAAAACTATTTGTGATTCAACTTATCTTTATATTTAACTGATTAAATTAAAATTGAATTAACTTTTTTCTTTACTAGTTTATTACTAAATTTTCTTAATCCACATAAAATAAGTACTACCAAATTTATTTTTGGTGTAATATTTTTTTCATTTATATACTTTCTTTTGTAAAATATTTTTCATATTCATACACTTCTATCTAAAATATGGAGTATATTTTTTTTACCTCTTTTATATGTTTGTAGTTTTTTTAAGACATTAAGTTTATTTATTTTGATTTAAATCTGATAAAACATGAAATTACATTTTTCATATGTTTGAGTTATGTTACAATTTCTTGAGTTATATTTAATAGTATATGGAGTTACATCTTCTTGTGCGCAAGTTACATCTTTTTATGAGTGAGTTAAATCTTTTTATGCGTGAATTTCATTTGGATTTGCCTCAACAATTTACATTTTACATACATCCAAGTTAAATTTTCCATTAACGGGAGTTATATTTTCCGTCTGGAATTCCGGACCAGAACTGCCTTCTGGCCCGGATGTTCAATTTGTGTTTTCAATTTGTGTGTATATATTTTGCTTTTATATATTTTTTTGTTCAAAAAAATATATACACACAAATATTTGTGTTAAAAAATATTTGTGGCAAAACAATATTTTTTTCTGGCCCGGAATTCAACAAATGTTTTCAATTTGTGTGTATATATTTTGCTTTTATATATTTGATGTAACTCCTGTTAATGGAAAATATAACTCCCGTTAATGGAAAATTTAACAATACAATACAAATTTATATATTTGATTTAAAATTTCTATTATGATTTTCCATTATTTAGTGAAGAATTGAATAAAATAATTGATGAATATGAAATTAATTTGGCTAACAATACACATGATCAACATGTTTATTTTGAATCTTTAGAAGCTTATCATGGTTTGAGAAAAAAGATTGTTAATTTACATCCTAATGTTCAAGACGAGGTGCACCGTAGTAGGGACTATGATACGTTGTACTACTTTAATATTTGGAATTTTATCAATTCAAAACTTGAAAGGTAGATGAATTATTAATTCGAGACCTGAAAGATGAAATTTATAGATATAAGACTCAAATGATGAAAATTGTCAATTTAGGACTTGAATGATTGATGACTATCAATCTCGGACCTATATTGTCATGAATTTTCATTATTTTTATGTTCAAATTTTTAAATATTACTCCGTATTTAGTTTTATTAAACATATAAACTTTTGTGGAAAAAAGTTTATAAAAAATTAGCAAAGGAATTAATAAAAAATAAATCAATCAAAATCTATGAAATCTTAGATCCTAGATTGATAATTTTCATCTTTCGGGTATCGAATTTATAATTTATCTATCTTTAAGGTTCTGAATTAATAAAATTTCTTAATAGTTTGATGATGTACATTAACTATGAAATGTTATGCTACTTTAATATTATATACTTACATTTTTTTAATTTTTTATTGGTTAGAGTTACATTAAAGTAGGGATCCCGTGACTCCGATTTTCTGGGTCCGCCACTGATACCGGTACCACGGTATAATTTGCCAACTTTTCCTATTATACTCTTTCCCTTGTCCTTCCTAATAGGATTTTTACATAATCATTTTAAAACATAAAAAAATCAAATTAAAAAAAATAAAAAATCGTATAAAATAATAAAAAATATACATACGTCAACCACCACCTCAACCACCTTCCATCACCGCCACCTCCGGTCGACGGAAAAGATTGCCTGGTTGAGAAAAAATGTCATCGTGATGGAAATTTTGAAAAGAAAGCTGGATATTTTCAAAGAGTAAAAATGCCATATTCATGGCATTTTTAGAGAAATATGGCATTTTTTACACAAGATGGCATTTTTTATCGGCGATCTGAGGTGGTGGTACCGGAAGGTGGCATTTTTTACACAAGATATGAAATTTTCTACATTTTTAGGTATTTTATTATATTCTTTTAGATTTTTTAAGGTTTTAATTTTTTTTAAGTTTTATTATATTCTTTCCTGATTTTTTTTAATTTATAAAGATTTTACGATTTTTTATGTTTTTATTATTAATAAAACTATGATTTTTATTATTAATAAATAAATCTATTAGAAATTATAGGTTGAGGATAGAATAGAAAAAAGAGATATATTACTCCTATTTTGAGAATAAAAGAAGTATAGTCCTAATGTGGAATCTTGGGCTATTCTTAATCCCATTTAGGGCTAATACGCTTTATATATGTCTAATCTGGTTTGACATGATCTTTAAAGTCCGTTAATATGTGTATTTTATTGTGGTATAAGTGATATGATGTGATTTCACAATGCCTCAATTAGGAGCTAATATTTGATTCAAATAATATTGTCGAAAGCTGAGTTCTGAAGTGTTAAATTTGAATTTGTGGGACGGAAGCTGTAATTGCTCAGACATTCCTTGACTCATTCAGATGTTAGTTTACCGTTTCAATTCTAGTTGCGATAATGTCAAAGCATCACTTAATATGTGGTGATTTTAAATAAAAGTCAAAGACAAAAAGTTGTCGCATATCATGTTGTTTTATTGTTGAAAAAATCTATATGGCCTGGTAAATTTTACCATTATATTATGAAGAGTACATATTTATATATTTATATAATTAATTTCTTAGACATTTTTATGGAATAGTCACTGACTGTGCATCGCACAGGTGTTTTACTATATTAGATTGTAAATAGGTTTGGGTTGTAACGGAGTATGATTAGACTGTAAATAGGTTTGGATTGTAAAAAATGGGGTTGATGTAGATTATATTACTAATTTGGGGTTTAGTAAAATGTTTTGTTTGAAGTTAAATAGTCGTGAATTCCTATTTTATATTTGTTGAGTTGCAAATTATATTATTTTAAGAAGTACTACCTCCATCCCACTAACATTGGGACGGAAGAAGGTGACACGGTTATTAAGATACGTGAGTTTATGTGGTTGATATTGAATTGATAAACTAAGAATGATTAAGAGTCACACAAACTTTACCAAATATGCTATGGGACACTCTTAGTGGCATTTCTCGAAAAAGTAAAACGAGACAATCTTAATAGGACAGACGGAGTAGTTTTTTGTGAATTATAGTTACCAAAATAAGCTTAGGGATAAGAAAGTACCATCATATAGGTATGATGGATAGTGTACCCGGGGGGTAGCTTATCCGAGGGGTTATTGCGGAGAATAACTAGAGAGAAGTCAGAGCAAATAAGTAAGAGAGAGAGAGTGTATATTCGATATGTATTAAGCGTTTATGACTTGGTTACAAATGGGGAAAAGGGGTGTTATTTATAGTAGCAATAAATGCCGGACAGGGACACGTGTCAAGCGTCCATTGGCCGAGAGGTCACCTCATCTGGTTGGCGCTGGCAACCGCATGTGGCCGCATTTAATGCGGCTGTTGGAAGGGACGTCGTACTTGGTACGGTGATTCAGGCGCAAGTGGAGAAGAGATCCTGTCGTTTGAGGTGCCTCCGGCTGAAAGTGACAGGCCGAAGGCTTCATAACCCGAGGGCACCCCTAATACCGAGGGCTCCAGATGTCGAGGGCTACTATTTTCGCCGTTTTCTCCCAGTTCCTCTGTTTGTTCGAAATATCCATGCTGTGATAGTTTGGTGCCCTCGGTCAGGGGGCCGAGGGCACCCCAGTGTGCCTTGAGGGTTGATTTGTGCTTGGGGCGTTATAATTTTGGGCCTGCAATGCTTCTTGGGCTTGTTGGGCCTTTGTTGGAGTAGTGGGAGTCTGTGGGCCGGGGGTTCCCGGGCCATATACTCCATCAAGGTACAAATATTTTAAAAACTAATTAGTTCAACTTTGTAATATGTTTTTGACCTGTTATGACAGTTTACTTTTCAAGAGTCAATGAGAATTGTTAAAATTAAAAAAATTAAAAAGAAAAAGAAAAAAATTAGGAATGTAAAATCTATTTTTTTATTTGTGTTTTTCTAATTATTTGTATAATATGCTTTTTTCAGAATTCTACATTGTAGTTCTATATTTTTTACATTTTCATGTATTTTATTTATTTCAAAAGTTTTGTTGTATTTATTCATTTTAACATTTTGAGTATTTTATACTTATATATATGTATATGTATATGTATATGTATATGTATATGTATATGTATATGTATATGTATATGTATATGTATATGTACACACACACACACACACACACACACACACACACACACATATATATATATATATATATATATATATATATATATATATATGTTTTAAATTTATATATTTTTTAAAAGAAAACATATAATTCTCTTAACTTGATTTTTTTTAAAAACTACTATAACAATTCAAGTTGGTTAGGTTGAAGGTATTCTGAAAATAAATGTATTTAAATGACACCATTATTTTTCCGTAATGGGACTCAACTCATATGTTTGATACAATTGAAGGGCAACACATTTTCCCATAAATTTATCTTCAAGTATTGTTTAACAATGACATAACACACTTTCACATATTTGCATATGCAATTCATCTAAAAATGCAATTCGTATATTGTATGGTCACCCTATTACTTACTCATTATAAATATATTACCTTCAATAGAGAGAAATTATCAGGTCCAGCAGTCCCCGGTCCGAATGCCGTCCGAACACCGCCGTTTGGGGCACTTCCCAGTCGAATTTTTTGATGAAATTTTTATGGTATGTTTTTCATCAAGTCTAGTTTATCCAAAAAAAATCAGCTCAAAATTCGTTCGGGATGGCATTCAAATCATTTTTTGAAGTTGACTGCGTTTTTCTATGTACAATTTTGCGCAGTTAACTTCAACAAATTATTTGACTGTTTTTCCGATCGAACTTTAAGCTGAAATTTGGTATGGATAAACTAGACTTGATGAGGAACATGCTCAAAACATTTCTACAAAAAATTCCACCTAGAACCGTCTCAGATAGCGGTGTTCGGACGGCATTTGGATAGAAAAGTGCTGGACAGGAGAATGACTATATATATATATATAGTCATTCTCCTGTCCATGACATATATATATATATATATATATATGGGAAAATCGCACTTTTCGTCCCTGAAATAGTCGCCATATTGAAATGTCAGACCCGTATTTCGAAAGTTGTAATTGTCACCCCTTAATTGTCCAAATTGTTGTAAATGTGGTCCTTTGAGGGTGAAATGTACACTGTGGGCGAGAAGTACACTGTGGGCGAGCAGTACATTTCACCCCTCAAAGGACCACATTTACAACAATTTGGACAATTAAGGGGTGACAATTACAACTTTGGAAATACGGGTCTGACATTTCAATATGGCGACTATTTCAGGGACGATAAGTGCGATTTTCCCTATATATATATATATATATATATATATATATATATATGTGTATATATATAAACCTTTCAAATTGGAAAACAAACTTTGCCAAAAACATTTGTTCATCGCACGGGTGAATTATAGTAAAGCATTTTACTAGAAGGAAGTATTTTAGTGGGCGTTTAGTGTGGGACAAAGGTTGTAATTCCTCAGGCATTCCTTAACAAAATCAGATATTAGCTTACCATTTCAATTTTAGATGCGACAATACCAAAATATAACTTAGCATATCACGATTCTAGACAAAGTTGTTGATTTGTTGTTGAAAAAAACTATGTTTAGTCATGGTCAATTTTACGTGATTATGTGAAGAATACGTATTTATATAATTAATTTCTTAGCCATTTTTAGGGAACATTCATTGATTGTATCATCGCATAGGTGTTCTACTAGAGTAACCAATCGTTGTGCATTAAAACTCACATTGAAAATGATGATAGAGGAACAAACACCGAAACTGATAATATTGTGTATAAAGAAGTTTTTTAATAACATTTAGCATGTAATCGAACATATTTTCAAATTATATTTATACTGCGTGTTATTTATTATTTTGTGGGGCTATAAAAATTTGCATACTACTTTATAATCATTGGTATGTCATATTGGATATATTTCAAAATATATCAAACTTTAATATTGTATGGAGTATAATGTTAAATGATTCAATTTTTTGTTATTCTAAATGATTCAATGAAAATTATATTTTTTTCAAATTTGAATAAAAGTAACTACACCTGTGAAAATTCATAAGTCGTGCATCGCACGGGTGTTCTACTAGTACTTTTAAAAGTCCACATTGGATACACCTTTGAAAATGGATAAACCTAAACTTTTAAAATCCATGGACTTTTAAAATTTTGCCAATAATTCCTAATTCAATACGCCCCCTTTAATTTCATACAACTGGGATTGAAATAGTCGTGTTTGTTTGAAAGGCTAAACTCTCGAGTAAGCTTGAGTTGAATTTTTTGATCTGAACTAGAAGTACCTCATGTATTCATATTGTGCGTTAAATTTTTCACATTCATTTTTTGGATGTCTCTTAATAAAGTCTAATTTCCTTCTTTTCTAATTAAACAAAATAGTGCTACCATTCGGGATGACCTCAGAAACTATTTGGGGCATATGACGTACATTTTAACCAATCATGACATGACCATAGCATCCTACGATGCTATAATTGATACTATTCTCCGGAATACTAATGTCATTGATTTCATTCTTGAAGTTGATAATAAGAATACTTATACAGGCATGACGGGGCAGTATGCCCAGCACGGGAAGTATTGGCCTCCAATACAAGAAATTACAAACTACAGGTGTTTATTACTTAGAAACACTTCTACAAACACTAAGGCACATCACTTTAATCATTTTGTTGGTATTTTAAATTTTGATGCAACTAGTTTTCCTTATGTTCTTTATTCTAAGTAGGCTTTGATCTAATCCTCATACTCTTTGTTAAAATGGGAACATTAAATAGAGACAGAGGGATGTAATTTAAATCTACCTCATTCAACTAGAAATTCAAATTCAACACTATAAAACTCAGCTTCCAACAATACTATTTGATTCAGATAACAGAGACATTGTGAAATCACATCATATCACTTATACCACAATAAAGTACACATAATAACAGACTTTAAAGATTATGTCAAACCAAATCAGACTTATATAAATTAGACTAGACTTATATAGATCACATTAATACAAGTGAAAATATTCACTGAAATTATTAGGCATGTAATAATTTTCTAAATCTTACTAGCTAGGTAACAATTTTCCTCTCCCCGTTCATTTTGGCTCTTAAAGTCCTTAAGAATCTTTCCACTTTCCAGCTTGCACGGGTAAACAATTTGATACGTAGTATGAGTAAAAAAATTGACATTTCATATAGAATAAACCAAAAGGCTTGTGAAACAACTACTCTGTATAAAGCTATGAATTTTATGCTATAATTGACTATTATTGATTTGGTAAGGTTGGAATTGTTTTGATTCAATTTATTTAGGTATAGTATGTTGGAATAGTCTATTTAATTAAGTCTAGTATGTTCTACTCTAATAAATAATGTTAAGTTGGATCTATTCTGGTAAGACAAGTCTATCATATTACTTTACCATCAAGATGTTACCTAAGAATATTACTTGATCCAACAATTGAAGAAATATAACTTTTTAACAACAAAAATTAGCAAATGGGATACAAAACTAAATAATTACGTAAAAGTACAATATCTAAATAATTACATCAATTCAATACATGTATTTTTGCATATAATTTCCAAAATATTGGGTGTTCACATGAACACCTTTAAACAAAGAAGATCCGCCATTGTCTAGTATGTTGGGGTGGGTTCGGTTCTTGCGGTTTGGTTTTGACCTAAAACCAAATATAGAATCCAAGTAAAAAGTTCGGTTCGGTTTCGATTCGGAATTGATATAATACTTAGAGGGATGAAACATTTTACATAAATAATGCAAGCACAATACAACAAATAAAATAAAAATGAGAAGAAATAAATATGTCATGAATTATATGAGTATGCGAGAGAGATAAAAGTGTATATATTATTAATTTACATTGTTTGTGACTAGTTCGAAAAAAATTCATGAATATATACGTTCTATGTTATATAGTTGAGATGAATATATATTGTTTTATTAATATAAAATATTTAAGTTATCTAAAGACAAAAGTTAATTACTACTAATAACTAGTAATTAAAATCATATTATCATCATTCAATATAACTACATTATTACGGCTTACATGCAATGAATGTGTAAATGAATTTATAAACTAAACTAAACTAAACATAACACAAACATTATTTCTCTAGCACAAGAAAACCAAAGACTATTGATGATATTAGGATTAATTAGAATTAATGTTTAACAATTAACAAATAAATTTCATATTTAATTAGTTCGGTTTGTTTGGTTCGATTCGGTTTTGAAGGGTAAAAACCAAAACCGAACCAAACAACTACGGTTTGGTTCGGTTTTTTACATTCGGTTTCAGTTTTTTAGCGATTCGGTTTTATTTGGCTGCAATTCAGTTCAATTTGATTCGGTTTTTGGTTTTCGGACCCAGCCCTACTAGTATGTGTATTTTGTTATTATTATTTTCTAAATCTATCGGCTCACATCATGTTACGGCTAGTCTTGTTTGCTTTCTTCTACGTAGTACGTATTTTATAATTATACAATAAACACACATATACTCCGTATAAGATACAAACATTATCTCGGGGCAATCTTAGGAGTAAACATTAGTGTAACATTACATATTTAACTCATAATGTGTCTATATTAAGGATTTTCCCACGAAAATGTCGTGTTTTCGATACAAAAGAAGACTTCAACAATAATTTTTCATGTCTACTTTTTGCCGGATAATTTGGTTTCTATTGGAATATTAATTTGTTATGTTTAATTGTCTTTGTATTTTACTTTATTGTTCCAATTTATGTTATTATTGTATGGAGTATATACACACCGTCATAAGTAGTATATATTACTACCTCCGCCCCACCGACGTTAATTAGGAAAAGTGGATTTATGTGGTTGATATGAATTGATAAAATAAGAATAAAGTAAGAATGACATAGAGTCACACAAACTTACCAAATTTAGTGTTAGACAATATTAGTGAGATTTCTCGAAAAGATAAAATAGAACAATTTTAGCGGAACGGAAGGAGCAACATTAAATGAGTGGAAGTAAAAAAAATGGTCCCAGCATTTTGGTGGGATTGATTGAGTATAGTGTTGGTGGATCGAGTCTGATGCCCCAAAAGGTGGAGCCAATAAGAAAATTCAAACCTTAAGGACAATAGGTGTGGTGTTAATATTTTAGAGATTTCAGCAACTATACATATATACTGTTGAAACTAAAGTAATTTGGCTAGAGAAAACATGAAAGTAACGCAGGTAGTTTGTGCTGCAAACTCACAGCTTTTTCTGATGTTTCATTAAGCATATAAATAACTGAACAATAGCAACGTAATACTCCTATCCACTAGACCACTACTGCGTATTTCTAGGAACAAACCACTACTGCATATTTCTAGAAACAGAGTAACAAATTGAGACCAAGTCTCTTATTTACAAACTGAAATTAAAATACCAAAAAAAATAAATAAATATCAGCAACTCTCTGCATAATCCACGCCAGCAGCCAACTAGATTACTCAGCAATCCCCCCCTTAATCTAGTTATCTGGAATAAATTTAATTACTCCAAGCTTAGCTCTTAATTCAAGAAACCTGATTCTTCCAAGTGACTTAGTCAGAATATCAGCCAATTGATTATTTGTTCCAATGTGATTAACTTCCACTGAACCATTTTGAATATGCTTACTCCGATCATGATGCACTGGATTCACGAATAAAGTGAAAAAGGATATCAATATGCTTGCTTCGATCATGATGCACTGGATTCTTGCTTAACTCAATGACTGATTTGTTGTCCACCAATAGCTGCACCTTCTTACGCTCAGAATTCGTTAGTTCACCATACAAACGACTTAGCCAAACTCCTTGGCAAGCTGCAGTAGCACTGGCCATATATTCTGCCTCACAAGATGAAAGAGCAACTACCTTTTGCTTTTGAGATAACCAGGAAATCAGACTTGATCCAAGGAAGAATGCAACTCCTGTAGTACTCTTGCAATCATCAACATCACCTCCATGATCACTATCACTATAACCGATTAAAATAGGCTCAGATCGATTTATTTTCTTGTAACAGAAACCATACCCAGTTGTTCCTCTAATGTATCGCAGGATCCTCTACAAAGCTGCCCAATGTGAGGCTTTTGGGGCTTCCATGAACCTGCTCAGCAGCCCGACTGAGAAGAGAATATCAGGCCTTGAGTTACAAAGATAACTAAGGCTCCCAACCAAACTCCGATATTGCATTGCGTTCACAATGTTTCCAGCACCGTTCTTGCTCAATCTCAAACGACTTTCCATTGGTGTGTGGCATGGATTACACTCAGTCATGCCCGACATGGAAAGAATTCTTTCAGCATAAACACTTTGACAGATGGTGATCTCCCCGTTTCTTTGCCTTACTTCAATGCCAAGATAGTAACTTAATAAACCAAGGTCACTCATATCAAACAACCTCTTCATTTCATTCTTGAATGCTGCAATGTTACTGTCAGAGCTCCCGGTGATGATTAGATCATCCACGTATACTCCCACCAACAAGCAAGTAGAACCATTTGATCTCCGATACACAGCATGTTCATGTGAACTTCTTTTAAAATCGAGAGAAACAAGTGAGGAGTCTAACTTGGTGTTCCAAGCTCGCGGTGCTTGTCGCAAACCATACAAAGCCTTTCACAGCTTCAGTACCTTCTCCTCATTACGATCATCAATGAAACCAGGTGGCTGATGAACAAACACATTTTCTTCAAGATCTCCATTCAGGAAAGCTGACTTAACATCCATATGATGTATTTTCCAAGCATTATGAGCAGAAAGAGCTAATAAAAGACGTATCGTTTCCATTCTAGCCACAGGTGCAAAAGCTTCATCAAAGTCAACACTTTGTCTTTGAACGTACCCTTTTGCGACCAAGCGAGCTTTATGTTTCACAATATTTCCTGCTGGATCCTTTTTTACTTTAAACACCCACTTTAGGCCTATAGCCTTACACCCTGCTGGAAGAGTAGTAAATTCCTATGTTTCATTCTTTTGAATGGAAGACAATTCCTCCTCTATAGCTTGCCTCCAACATTTTTCTTTGAGTGCCTCTTCCAGATTCATAGTTTCATCAGCAGCAAGTAAACACAGTCCACTCAAGCTTGGATGAAGTTCCTCAGTTGCTTCATAAAGTTCAGTAATAGTGCGGTACCTAGGTTCACGCTCCTCTGACTCTGGTGTGGTTCCATTTCGGTTTCCAGTATGTACAGACAAAGGTGTTGTGTTAGGTTTTGTGGGATTTGGGCCTTGCACATGATCATTCAAGACTTCAACTGTAAAACTCCTCACAGGTTGATCTTGTTCCTCCATTAACCAATTCCATCCCTTGTTCTCTTCAAATAACACATCTCAGGTTACATGAAGAGTCTCTGCCGTTGGATCATACGCCCGGTATGCTTTAGAGCCTTCTTCGTAACCAATGAAGACCATTGGTGTTGATCGATCCACCAGTTTTGTCACACTAGGTCCAATCCTTTTCACATGAGCAAGGCAGCCAAAGGTTCTGAAATGATGCACCTTTGGTTTTCTATGGAACCACGCCTCATAAGGTGTTTTTCCTTCTAGGCATCATGTTGGTGATCGATTCAGGATATACACCGCCGTCTTCACTGCCTCTCCCCAAAACATAGTTGGCATTCCCATCCCTTTCAGCACACACCTTGCCATTTCAAGTATTGTTTGATTACGACGCTCAACGACTCCATTTTGCTGTGGAGAGTAAGGAGCAGTGGTGCAATGCTTGATCCCATGTTCATCACAGAATTCTCTAAACTCATTAGAGTTGAACTCACCACCACGATCTGATCGAAATGCCATAAGTCTCCCTTGAGATTCTACTTCAGCTCGTGTCTTAAACTTCTTGAAATGCTTAAAAGCCTCATCCTTTGTCTTTAACATTTCTAACCACATATATCTACTATAGTCATCAACTATAAGTAAAAAGTAGTGATTACCTCCGGGTGTGACTGGTGCAATAGGACCGCATAAATCAACGTGAACAAGCTCTTGGCCACTACTTGCGCGGTAGGTTGATGCTTGTGGAAATGAACTTCGGTGTTGTTTTCCAAGTGCACAACTATCACAGAATTGATCAATATGATCAATCAGTGGGATCCCCTCCACTAAACTTTCTTGTGCCAGACATCGTAAGGAACGGAAGTTCAAATGACTATAACGAGCACGCCATAACCATGCAATATCATTTAATTTGGATAATAAACATACTGGAGAAACTAACTCTAAAGTCACAGTATACAACCTGTTCTTGGCTCGAGGCACTTGTGCTAATAGAACCCTTTTCAGATCAAACAGACACAATGTACAATTTTCAATCACTGTTTTGCATTCATTCTCATCAAGTTGCCCAATACTAATGATGTTACTGCGCAATCTCGGCATGAAATATACTTCGGTAAGCACCTTGTGTTCTTTGGTTTTACACAAAAACATTTCAGACCCGCAGCCCCAGATTTCTACCACCGAGCCATCACCTAACTTGACTGAGCCTTTTACTCCTTCGTCTAGCATCATGAAAATTTCACGACATCCTGACATATGGTTACTAGCTCCAGTGTCAAAGTACCATACATCCTTCCCTGTATAAACTGGATGGACATGCTCCTCACTCAAGTACACATAATGAGAGTCACCTGAGGTTTGTGTATGAGCTGGACTACAGATGTTTGTTGTTGATGCCATGAGTAAAGCAGGCTGATCATCTTCAAACATGCTTAAATGTGCCTCCTGCTTCCATTCCCGTCGTGGTTTTCGACATTCTCTAGCAAAATGACCTGAAATTCCACAATAATAACACTTCCCTTTTCCAAAGCCTTTGTCACGACCGTTCCCACGAATGTAACCTTTTGGATTTCCACTACTTGATGACCATCCAGTATTCTCACGTTCCCTTTCTCGTGCTCGCCATTCCTCTTCCGTAAGAAGGAGTTGAGCACCCGGGTTGATGTCTGGCTCACCAATCCCATAACACTCCTCTGCCGATCGTAATCTTCCAGCAAGTTCATCACTTGACAGAGTGCTTAGATCAAGCAACGTTTCAATCGCAATTGCTACCTGTGTGTACCGTGGTGGTACTACACGTAGGAATTTCTTCACAACCCGTTTCTCTTCCACCGTGTCCCCGGGAACTTGCATGTTGTTCACGAGACTGGTGATCCTCATGGAGAAATCATCAACGGTTTCACCATCCTTGAACCTGATTGATTCAAATTCCATTTGAAGCCTCTGTGCGTTGGCTTCCCGAACACGATCAACTCCCATTCGTTGTGTTTTAATCGTATCCCATGCTTGCTTTGCAGTGTCCTTCACAGCTAATGTTGAGAGCATTTCGGGTGGTACTGCCCGTAAGATTGCAGACAAGGCTTGCCTATCCTCCCGATAATTGACATTTTCATCTTCAACCGCTCACCACAGCCCTTGTGCTTGCAGGTTGACCCTCATCACCAAGGACCACTCAGCATAGTTCGTACGAGTCAGGATAGAATAAACCATACTGCTTGTTTCTCTCACCACTTGATGAACAGCACCATCACGATCACGTGCCCTAGATTGACTGCGTCCACGAGTTCGTGGTGGTAATAATTGTTTCCGAAAATGGAAAGTGGATCTGGAAAGTGCACTTGTCATCCTTGAAACCGAAAATATTCGCTGAAATTATTAGGCATGTAATACATTGATACATAGTATTAGTAAAAAATTGACACTTCATAAAATAAATCATAAGGCTTGTGAAACAACTACTTTCTGTAAAGCTATGAATTTTAAGCTTTAATTGACTATTATTGATTTTGTAATGTTGGAATTATTTTGATTCAATTTGTTTAGGTATAGTATGTTGGAATAGTCTATTTAATTAAGTCTAGAATGTTCTATTGTAATATATAGTGTTAAGTTGGATCTATTCTGGTAAGATTGGTCTAGTATGAGTGGTGGATTTTGCAACTCAATGTTGGATGTTCGAAATTACTTTACCATCAAGATGTTACCTAAAAAATATTACTTGATCCAACAATTGAAGAAATATAACTTTTCAACAACAAAAATTAGCAAATGGGGTACAAAAAAATTACTTAAAAGTACAATATATAAATAATTACATCAATTCTATAAATGTATAAAGACCAAGCACGAAGCATCACGACAAGTGCCCTAGATTGACTACATCAATTCTAATGTCTTGTTTCATGTGAGATTCATTGCTTGATCACTGTCAGGGATGTTATTGCTAAAAACTTGGCGTTTTTCATAAGGTTATATGCCTTTTTTGTTATACTGTTTTTTTGACCAAGTTCACAATCTGAATCATTGTGATTTTGGTTAATTCTGTTTCTTTATTATTGCCATAAACTTGGCATTTTGCTATAGGTTTATGACGTTTTTTGCTATACGTTAATTCTGTTTCTTTGTTATTGCCATAAACTTGCCATTGTGAACTTGGTTAATTCTGTTTCTTTGTTATACTGTTTTTTTGACCAAGTTCACAATCTGAATCATTGTGAATTATTGGCGTTTTTCATAAGGTTGTATGCCTTTGTTGTTATACTGTTTTATTTAATTCTGTTTCTTTGTTATTGCCATAAATTTGGCATTTTGCTATATGATTATGACGTTTTTTAGTTCTGTTTCTTATTCTTTTTCTCCTTAGTTGTCAATATGGATCATGTTCTTCTGCTTATGGTGAAAGTTGATGGTACTTGGACAATGACTACAACTTCAATTGCAGATCCACCTTTGCTATGCAAGTTCTTTTCTCTGCTAACTACACAGCATTCATGGAACAATTATCTTCCATATTTTCTCCTTACAAATCAAATAACCACTTTAATCTTTCTTACATTGTTGATGGTTGTCCTCCACCTGTTTCTATCCATGATGACGAAACGTTTCGTTTTTACCTTTATCTTAAGTCTCTTCAAACTGATTTTCAAAAATCTCCCTTGTGTGTGGAATTCTTGGTTGATCAACCTGTTGCACAACCTGTTTTATCTTGTCCCACAAATTCTGTTGCACAAACTGTTCTACCAGAAATTCCATGTTTCTTAAATCAATCTTCTGGTCATATTCGTTCTTCTTTCAACAGTATTGAAGAACATTACGTCCAAGTTAATAATGAGGTCAATGTTACAGACACTTCCCAAACTCATATGACCAATACAGATGTGCTCTCTCGTAGTCCTACCCCAGAAGTTAGCTCTACTCCGTCACCTTCTTCAATGTGTAATGACAATTTTTCTGTTCATCATAATCTCGATGTCATCACTCACTATCACCCCACTCAGATTGTATTGCATGCTATTTACAATTCTAAAGCAGATCTTCTTCACCATTTGAAGCTGTACGCAATAGATAATGTGTTCCAATTCAGGACACTAACATCAAAGAAGACATGTTTACACGTTATCTGCTTGGATAAAAATTGTAAATGGGCTGTGAGGGCTGTAAGACTATGTGGTGTCCAAATGTTTCAGATACGAAGGTATTTCTCCATTACCTGTATATTTAGTGAACCATCTTGTCTGTCTTTTATTCCATTATGTTGGCATATTTTCCATATTCTTTTCATATTCACATTTTTAGTACTTTGTTTTCTGCAGATTTACATCATCACATATGTGCTCTTTTGATTTTCGTCAAGGCAAACATCGCCAAACGACCTACCGCACTGTTGGAGAGCTTGTATCGCATAAATTTTTAGATGCGTCAAAAAAGCCTTATAGGCCAAATGAAATAAGGGAAGACATGCTTCTGAATCATGGTATTTCCATTTCTTACGCGCAGGCTTGGAAAGCTCAGAAGATAGCTATGCAGAAACAGTTTGGAACAGATTCTGACTCATACCAATTGCTACCGTCTTTGGCCTATGCTCTTGAAAAAGCTAATCCAAATTCTCTAATTTCTCTTATAACTTCAGAAGATAATACCTTCCGTTATTTTTTCATATCCCTCTTACCTTGGATGGAGGCGTGGAAATATTGCAGACCAGTTCTCATTGCAGACGGGTCATTTTTGAAGGCGTATTACAAGGGTACCCTTCTCACAGCTTGTGCTCAAGATGCAAATGGCCAAATTGTCCCACTAGCATTTGGCATATGTGATTCAGAATCTAAAGAGTCTTGGATATGGTTTTTTTCTAAAGTTCGTGAAGCATTGATGTTCCGCGAGGACATGTACATTGTATCAGATAGACATAAGGGCTTGCTTAGTGCAGTTAAAAAGATTTTTCCACATGCTGGTCATGGATATTGTGTTGAGCATTTGCGTCGTAACATGATTTCTAAATTCAAGGACTCCGCGGTTGATTTAGGTTGGAAGTTCAAAGCTGCTTATATGGCTTCAACTGTGAAGGAGTATGAAGAGTACATGGCATTGTTGGATTCCGAAGATACCCGTATACGACCATGGCTAGAAAAAATTGGCAGTCATAAATGGGCAAAGTGCATGTGTGGTCCTCGTAGGTATGATATAATGACATCAAATTGTGCAGAGTCAATGAACAATGTAGATGTTTCAGCAAGGGAGTATTCTGTCGCTAAACTCATTGACTTTTTGAGAGTAAGAATGCAACAATGGTTCACTGAGAGAAAGGAAAAGGCTGAGAAGACAACCTCTTTTTTGACAAAAAAACGTGAAAAGCTACTGGTTTCACTTCAAAGTCAAGCTAGGAAACTCAGGGTTAGTTGTTTTTTCTTCTGCAATATTTCTGTCCATTTATATTAATGCCTAATCTTTGGAAGTTTCCTACAACATATGGTACATTCTGCCACCTTCGGATTTTTCATACAGTTTCTTATATGTTTTTGCATTGTCCTTTTCCATTGTCAAGTTACATATTATTGTTCACTTTTTCATTATTCTAGGTAAAGCCGTGCTCATATTTGGAATTTGAAGTGGTTGATAGACATTCCCGTTCTTTTGTTGTTGATCTCAATGCCAAGGCATGTACATGTGGGGAGTTTCAATTGTCTCATTTTGTTTGCATTCATGCTGTTGCTGTTATTGGTGTTCGACCTCACCTGTCGTGCTATGATTTTATTTCTCCATATTACACACGCCACTATTGGTATTCTACTTGGAGTGCTGTTATGCATCCAATTACAGACCCGTCATCTTGGGTGGTTCCTTCCAATGTTTTGAGCATTCGCTGCAAGCCTCCCCTTTGTGAGAAAAGGCCAGCTGGTCGTCCGAGAAAGTCAAGGATACCATCTATTGGTGAGCATCGTGGGACAAAACGGCAAAAATGTTCTCGGTGCCATGTTGTTGGTCACAATAAGAAGACTTGTCGCAATGTGATACCATTACCTACTTCACTATGATTCCATTGAATTCAATACTTGTTATTTTTGTATTGGATCATTTTCTTAGGGCATATTATACTACAGTGCCTTTCTTTTAATACATGTAAACTACTTAACATTTGTGTTACTTTTTGTTTTTTTAATGTCAAATGTTTGCCATTGATTTTAATTTGTAGGTAATATGTTTTTTTTGTGGCACAATTTTTACAATTGCTATGTACTTCTTTGGCTCTATTCATTTTTCCTCTAAAATGCCAATATTTCTGAATTTTGGAACGTTGTACAATGTATTCTGCCACATATATTTGCAGTCCAGGCATTCATTTCAAAGTAAATGGATGTGTGATTCTAATTCAGTTGTCTACCTGTTATCCTTTTTCATTCTGAGTGTAATACTTCTCTCATTAATAGAAAAACCAAAATGTATATGCAAATGTCTATATAATAAATCTAATCTATTTATCTCACAAAACTGCCAATATTTAGTTATTCTCAAACAAAATATGCGACCTTTTGCCACTATTGACTTATGATTATAATCGAGTGTTCTGCCTGTTAACCTTTTTCATATTTTAATGTAATACTTGTGTCATTAATAACACACCCAATGTATATCCAACTCACAATATAAAACATTTATCTTACAAAACGGCCAACATTGTGGCATTTTCAACCAAATTATAGAACATTTTGCCACTATGGACATGATTAGTATCCAGCCGTGTATGTGTTACCCTTTCCAGATGTTATTTTAATACTTGTCTCATTACTAAAAAAACCAATTTATATCCATGTGACTACATAATGAACCAAATATAATGTCATATATAATGTTCTCCCAACTATGCCAATATTTAGGCATTTAAAAACATAGTATACTACATTCTGCCACTTATATTTCAGCATATTGTGCTTCACAATATCATCAGTTTACTTCCACAGTTTGCAAAAACATTCAACACCATTACATAAAATTCAAATACTAAAAACATAACATCCGTAAAGCATCATCAGACTAGATTTGTAATTTTTCATCCTTTTTCTGCCATGTTTCTCGAAGCTGCCTCCTTCATTTTACATTCCCTTGTTCTCTTTGCGTTATACAAAACCAACTATGTTGCCATTTTCTCCCGATACATGCACATGTCCATCGAGCTTACCTCCTTTATGTCCATGCCCATCATAAGAAACTCAGCGAACTTCAAAACGTACATGCCACAGTTCCCCCTGTGATGATGGCACACCGTTAAAAAAACCAGAAATAAGTTTTGAATGAAATATTATAAATTATGATATACTCCAGCTCTAAAACTCATATTTTACCCGTCATCTTGTTGTGGGCAGTCCTCCACAGTTTGCAACTCAATCTTTTTGTCATTCATTGGTTCCAGCCCAATTTCTTCTTACACTCCATGGATGTCCATTATTTTTGGAAGAAAGCACTCAATGCTCGGCACATAAGGTCTGATTTCTCTTAAGGAATCTGCCCTTCTGCTGTTGGAGTTGTAAATCCTTATTTTTCTTTCTTTTACTTCCAGAACTAGCAGTATCCAGTGGTTTCCGGTATTCAGAGGTATGTACACGAAATCTGACTGTGCCCAACTTCGATCAAAAGGATATGCAATCCCTAATATATCGTCTGCAATTACCGGATTGTCTGCTGCACTTTGGATTGAAGACTCACTCTTCTTAATTTCTTCACTTTCACGCCTCAGCACTTGCATAAAAAATGGGCCACATGTGGTGTATTTGGGGCCCTTGATGTTGTAGTGCACTTGTTTCATATTCAAGTAAAACATTGCCACATCAATATGCTGCAAACAAATTTAAAACCAAAATCAAATGTTATAAATCTAATACAATACATATTTTAACGCTATATTTTACATTGAGATCTACAACATACTGTTTTAGTAGTAAATGTAAATCATTACCGTATCATCTAGCCATTCTGGATTCACAAACAACTTATACAGCCACGTTTTGGACTCTATTTTGTGCATATCCAGAAGAAACGGGACATTGTGCATGTTTTCCTCTTCAATCCTGTACTTTCTATCACATCCCTTTTTCTTCAATTTCTTCAAGAGACCAACTTTTAGATATTCTTCCACCTTTTTTATTTCTTCTTCTGGTGGTCTCTCAGTCGGGTCTTCCACAAAAGGTCCATACTCTCTTGGAGGAAAATAACTTCCCTCTACATCTCTCTTAGCTATTTGCTTCCTTCTTCTCTTAGCCTGAACTTTAGTTTCTCCAGGTGTATATCGGTCTGGGGTCCTTACATTGCGCTTTTTTCTTTGCATTTGTGAGCATATGGTCTTCACCTGTAATTTAGTAATATGTTATAGTTTACTTTTTCCAAATATTTGGAATTTTGTTTCAAATATTTGGAACTTTTTCCAAAATATACTTACATCCTTTTCCACTTCTTTATGCTTTGTTCTGCTTTCCCTCATCTCACTCTCTTCAACTCCTTTTTCCATATGCTGCTAGTAAAACCAACACAAGAAAAAAATAAAAAATAAACATAACTACTCATATAACATAAAGTTCTTCATTTATTTAATTTTCTTTTTGTTTAAGGTTTGTAAAACAAAAATCTTACCGCTTTCGCATTGATGTCAGCAGTTGTGCTCGCTTTAGCTAGCATTTGTTTTTCTATTTCATCCACACTTGTGATCGTTTCATTCACAAATTGGGTGTTCACATCTCCCCAAGCATCATTATCAGTCTTCTCATTATTTTTGCCTTTCCGACTTGCTTCTTCTACTCTTGCACCCTCACCTTCTTCATCCACTCTTCCATCGTCGTCTACTGCATCTTTAACATTCTTGTCATGACTTCTTCCTTTCTCACTTACATCTTCTTCTTCCATTGTTCCACCGTCATCTGCTTCCTTAAATTTTTCCTGTGTTTCTGGCCCAAAAATATTAAAGTTTGGCAAACTGCAACCCACCTGATCATTATCTTCTGGAGCTCCACCAGTATCTTTAGCATTATCTTCAACATTTTCTTCTGGAGCAGCAACAACATCTTTATGATTATCTTCTGGAGCTGTACCATCATCTTCAGCATTATCTTCTTCAAATGTAGCATCATCTTTGGTATTATCTTCTGTAGTTGCACCATCGTCTTCAATATTATGTTTTGTCTCATCTCCACTCTCTGATTTTTCATTTGCACCATCGCTGCTTTCATCTACACTCTCCTCACTTACTGTCTCCTTCGCCTTCTCTTGGTTGTCTAACTTGTCCAATATTTGCTTAAGAAATCTCTCATTCCTCTTCTGTGCTTTCTTTATTAGTTTCATTTCTGCCATTAACTTGGCATTTTCTTTGCTTAGCTTCCTGACTTGTCTCAAAACAACAGTCACTTTCCTCTCATATCCAAAACCCACTACCCCTTCATCATCATCCTCTACCTCAACATCATCTGCATTTTTTCCTTTTTTTCCCAGTTCTCTTTGAAATCCTTGCTTTCTGATCCTTCCCTTTCTTCTTCTTTTTTTGAAATACCTCCACACCTTCAATTCTTTTTCCAACTATAAGACCACTATTGGCCCTTAAATTTGGAAATTTTTTAATTTCCAATCTTGTAGCATGCATCCTTTCCCATTCAAACTGCATGTAAAAGATCCAAATATACAGTTTAAATGTATTAATTGTCACTTCACATGTTATTTAAATAATAAGTAACGAAGCGAATTTACCTGTTTGTTCTTGAAGATTATCTTGCAGAAAACTTCCATATGTGGCTTTTTTTTGAACTCCCACTTCACTGCTCTTGGAATTCCTGTTTCTCTTCCTTCAATGACCTTGCATATATTTGCCTTTGTCAACCCTGTAAACGTTTCAAAAGCCCATACTTGTAATGCTATTAGACAACCTGGTAGAGTCACACGTTCCCCCTTGCACTTCTTAAGGCTCTTGCAATTTGTTCTCATGTTGGTCACCAAATCTGCCCAGACATCATCAGCCCATGGATATGTGTTGAATGCCTCTAAATCTTCGACCAGATTCACATAACAGTTTGGTAAATCCCTAGCCACTTGGTTTCCAAATAATCCATGTGATAGCACATGGAGTAGAGCAAGCTTCACACCATCATTTTCTTCACTTCCTTCATCTTCACTATTATATTTCATCAATGCATTTTGTACCTCACTTCTTTTCACACCTGTTTTTCCAAAATATTTTCTCCAAAAAGGTCCTTTCATCTCCTCTTCTAAAGTTGGTTTCACACCTCCCATTTTCAATCCCAATGCAATGCATAAATCTATTTTTGTAAAACTAATTAGACTGTTTTGGATGTGGAAGCGAATGACTTCTGTCTCTTTTATGTGGTTAACCTTTTTGACATAGTTGCATAGAAAACCAAGCTGAAGTTGACCACTGACAGTTCGCATTTCTTCCACATCCAACACCCATCCGAACACTGTCTTTCTGAACTCCTCTATCTCATTTGGTTTCAGTTGCTTCAATATTCTCTTCACGACTTCACTCAGACTACAGTAACAGTTAATTCGCATGCTCTCAACATTGTCCAATTCATTTTCGTTGAAAGATCTCTGAATCAACTATTTTAGCAAAAAAAAACAATTCAAATAAAGTGTCAACTGCTATGAAACACACAATCTGGATAAACATGACATCATTATTCTATAACACCAAGAAATCAAATAAAATGTCATCATATTCACAATAGAGGATATTTTTTCCAAAACTATGACTATTCTATTTGTGATTTACATAACTTATGCTTCACATTATTAGGATTTCTTCCAACATTTTGTCATTATGTATTCTTTAAATGCATCTATCTCCAACTATTCAACAAACAATATGGAAAAACATGACATCTTTATGGCATAATATCAACAATTCAAATAAAGTGTCATTACATTCACAATACATTCACACTCCATAGCAATAAGCGCATATACATTCACACTCCATGGCAATAAACAAATAAAAGTTGTATTACTATTTACATCATCATAAACAATTATTATTTGTTTGAAAATGTAATACAACTTTTAGTTGTTTATGCCATAAATCAAACAACAACTTCGAATAATGCCACAAATCAAACAACAACTACATTCAAACAATAACAACTACGAATTATGCCATTGTTTTGGCATTTCCTTATTTACTTTACCCCAACATACAGAATTAAATTTAGAGTTAAATTTATTTGAAAATATAATTACACTTTCACTTGTTTATGACATAAATCACACAGAAACTGCCAACTTAACCACATTTATTTCAAACTACTTCCATACTGTTCTGATAAATAGTCACACCAGCAAATTAAATCCTCACTGTTCTACGTTTTTACCAATTCATCCACTATTTTGACATTTTCGCAATTGCTATTTATGTGATTACAAACGATTACTCTTTCTTCCAAAATGTAATACAACTTTTATTTGTTTATGCCATAAATCAAACAACAACTCCGAATAATGCCACAAATCAAACAAAGACATTCGAACAACAACAACTTCGAATAATGCCATTGTTTTCTGTAAAATACTCACACTATTGATTTTACTTCCATTTTGATTTTCGATTACATTCATTAACATGCATGTCCAAAAAAACTTACCATGTTTCGATTCAGCCGATTGCTTGATCTTCTCGTGCTCTGTTTTTGAAAATCATCTTCTTCCATCTTAACTCCACTTCTCCTTCGTTCTTCGTCGTTTTGCGCCAGAAAAATGGAAAGTAGAAACACTTCCAATACGGCGAGACGGGAGTAGTTTAGGAAGATATGCGCCGGAAAATAAGATTGTATAATAAATGCGGTAACCGCTATATTTTCGGCTCTCAACTCCCTGTGCTTTACTTGGCGCTTCAAATACATCAGGCGTGCGGAAGTTTTAATTTGGAGGTTAAAATTGGAAACTTACCTTCTTTTGAGTCCCACGGATGCCAATTTCGTTTTTAGGTCCTATTTTTGCAAATGGCAAGGCTTTTAGTCCTATATTATAAATTAACTCTACTATAATAGATTGGTATCAGTCTCACTTTCCGATCTAATCAAACCAAACCAAATCATATCAGATGGTGCCTGACCAGGTTTAGATAATAGTAAAGACACATAGAGCACATATCTAGCCTATCAAATCAAATAAATTCAGTTCAATTAAACACATTTTTAGTAAAACTTTAATAAAGAGGCCCTATTTTAATCCTACATGTTATATTTAATTTTTTCCACAACTAAATTAAACAAGAGACTTTTTAAAGAATTCTTACTAAAAAAGTATCACCCAATTTCATCTTATAATCTCAATAAAACTACAATAAATATGTGTAAACAATTAAAGAATGTAAGACTTCCTTTTATAGCTTATGGGCTTATGGCTTCTTGTTTCTTTTGTAATCACTTTTGTTTCTCTACAGTTCGCATGCGGCGCAACTGGTGCACCTTGAGCATCATGCTCCACTCCTAAAAACGATGTAGTTTTGCACAATTTAAAAAAAAACGCGTGAACAGTACACACGTGTACAGTGGCTGTTTTTTTTCTTTTTGTCCCAGTAACATGAATGATGTAACTCGTGTGTAAAGATATGTAACTCGCGTTATTGATCAATGTAACTCAAGTCCGTTCGAAATGTAACTTGTTGGAAAAATGAACAATGATTTTTTTTTGTTTGAGATATTATAAACATTGATTTCAATGTAAACAATGAAAAATTGATCCTAATGGCTTAATTATTTTTTTATAAATAGTGAATATGTTTTATTTTTAATATTAGAGCAATAAAAATGATATAACTGGAATCTATTCTGTGGTGTAACTCGCGTATATTAAGATGTAACTGTACTGCAAGATGTAACTAAGGAAAGTTTAAATGTAATTCTATGTAACTTTAAATAAAACCAAACGGGGAACATATGTCATGTGCTCTTCTTTCGTCTTTAATTTGTTGTGCCACACAAATCAACCAAGCATCCACGCACAACTCAAATCATCATACCAATCCTTACGAATGGTTGTCAAAGTTCCCATTATAAAGATATTTCAAAAATTGAAGTTCAAGAATAGACCTTCAAATTAGATAAGAAAAAAATCCCTTCAACCGAACCCATCAAAACCCCCAATTTCTTCACCATCTCAATTTTGATTTTCACCAATCGTCTTTGCCAACTGGCATCAACACAAACAAAAGACGGAAACTCAGGATCAGAATCCAAGGAAAATGACGGCAGGCTTTGACGGCCATCTGCGATCTGGTAGAGGAAGATGAGCAGATGCGGAGTAAAAGAAATTAGGTAGAGCAGATGCGGATCGAGATGCGCAGATCCTGAGTTTTTTTATACAAAAATGGTACCGTTTTGGGATCGGTGCACCTTGAGCACGGTATGCCGATGCCACGGTATAATTTGCGGTTTCTCTATTTCTATCTATTGCTTATACGCTTCTCCCTATTACTCCCTCCAGGCAAATTATATGGTGCAACCGGCGCCATATAATAACTTTGTTTTTTTATATGGTGCGCCCGGTTGCAAAAACGACGCAACATTTGTTTTTTTTGTTTTGCTTTTGATGTTAAAAATGATAATAACTTTTTTATTTTTGATCCGATTTTTATAAAATTTATATCAATATTTTTTATTTGTCATGATCTTTCAAATGAGACCAATATTGTGTATGTAATTTTAAGAAATTATCGAACTATTATATTAATGAGTATTGGATTATAAGAAAAATCGAATCTGTTTGGGAGATGATAGGTTTGTGAAATAGAAGATCGAATTTGTTTGGGAATGGATCAGTGGCCTCAGTTACATTTGATAATACATTGAGTTACATCTTTTTATGAGTGAGTTACATCTTTTTATAAGCAAGTTACATCTTTTTATAAGCGAGTTACGTCTTTTTATAAGCAAGTTACATCTTTTTATAAGCGAGTTACATATATATATATACACACGAGTTGCATTTGACATGTCTGAACGCGACTTACATATATTTACACGTAAAGTTACATATTTTTACACGTAAAGTTACATATTTATACACGCGAGTTACATATTTATACACACGAGTTGCATGTGACCTGTCTGAATGCGAGTTACATTTTTTTTACGTAAAGTTACATATTGTTACACGTAGAGATACATATTTATACACACGAGTTGCATTTGACTTGACTGAACGTGAGTTACATATTTTAACACTTAAAGTTACATATTTCACACACAAATGTTAATATGTTAAAATTACATAGGCAATATTGGTCTCATTTGAAAGATCATGAAAAATAAAAAATGTTGATATAAATTTTATAAAAATCGGATCAAAAATAAAAAAGTTATTACCATTTTTTAAAAGCAAAAGGAAAAAAAATATATAAATCCGTCCCGGTATACGGTGTTCACCGTATACCGGTTGCACGGTATACGCACTCCTCCCTCCATCACATTTTACTTGTCCTACTTTCCTTTTTGGGTTGTCTCAAAATAAATGTCTCCTTTCCCTTTTTAGAAAGAAATATGTGACTACACTATTCACTTTAATATACTCAAATATCAACCACAATTTTTACTTTTTCAACCACTTTATTAATAATCGTGTCAAGTCAAAGTGAGACACATAAAATGGGAGGAGGTAGAATCTCTTCCTTGCAATGCTTTGTTTAATTTCTACGGACAATGGCTCTTCAAGAGAGAAAAGGCTACTAAAATCAACATGGAAAGCAAATATTGAGCATAAAACTATACCGGCGGGCGTAGCTCAACTGGTAGCAAGAGAGTGTCATAAGGGTTAGGTCCCGGGTTCGAATCCCGGCAACTGCGATGAGGGTTACTATGCTAAAATACATAGGGTCTCTGCAAGTACCGGGGACAGAGCCTCACTCTCTATCTGTCAGATTGTGATTATAGTCTAATTTACATCCTTCCAACGTACCATCCGGTCAGGGTTGGGGGGCCCTCAAGGATGGAGTGTCATCCTTTTTTTAGCGTAAAAGTATCATTTTGGCGGGCCTAATTGTTTGTTTCTTTTTCATTATTTAAGGAATGTGATTATGTGGTGTTAATATACTCCCTTGGATGAGTTCAATCCCAAAAGAACTTCGTAGTTTGACTTTACGGTTTTTAAGAAAGTGGAATTTTTTTTTGACTTTCTCGTTATGCCCCCTAAAAATTAGATAAGTGTAGTGGAAGAGAGAAAGTGAGTGTAAAGTAAGTAATAAAGTAAGGATATAAGGGTAGTTTATATTAAAAGTTTGCCAAAAATAGAAGTGAGAAGTTTATTTTGGATTAACCAAAAAGGAAAGTGTGAAGTTGTTTTGGGACTGGAGGGAGTATATGTATAAATAGAAATATATTTTGAAAATATATGGGAACATGTTACACCGACTTAAGAAAGAAAGTAAGAGCATTTCCGGACATATAGAGAGTAATACTTTGTGATATGGAACCAAGCATTCCAGTTCAGTTGGTCGTGAGGTCTCGAGTTCGAAACTCGCTAGGCACATAAAAGGTTTGAAACTCAATAGAGTGAGTTTCAACTCTGATTACTCCAAGCCACCCATTCCCCCTCCCCCAGACCCCCCTGCAGTAAAAAAACAATAAAAAAACTTTGTGATACGAAAAAACACTTGATTAATTTGTTCTGGTCTATACCATTAAAATGTTAGTCTAGTGTACACATTATCTTGGACAATACAGATCAAGAAAAGTATCTAATGGGAGTTGTGAAATAGTAATGTCTTGTGTCAAATTCACCGTTGGTAGACCTTGTAGAGGAAAAACTTCTTAGACTCATCGACGAACTTGTGGAAGCTCTATTATCCGTTCTAATGTTGCATTTTACACTTCCTACAAGAATCTGACAAGGGTACGAATGGGAGAAAGACATAAATAAGATAAAACATACACATGGAACCCAAATGGGATCGGAGTGGAAGTATTTTAAACCACAAATAGAACTACTTTTTTCGTGTAGGACAAAAACAACAAACATAGCATCGGGCCTTGACTGCAATTTAATTAGATTGGTGCAATTTAGTGTAAACAAAGAATAGCTACCAAACTTCTTTGTTGCCAAAGACAAACCAAATAATTGAGTATTGGAGTCATTCAATGCGTTTATTTTCATGGTGATTTTGGAAGCGGCAGGAAGAGAAGAGAGAGGCGCAAAGTAGATGAGCATCCAAATTTATTTTAATTTTATAAATACGAAAAAATCAAATTTTCGAGAATATTGAAGGGATGATTCGTAGTTCCATTCATACCCTTGTCAGATTCGTAAAGAAGTGTAAAATACAGCATTAGAAAGGATGATAGAGCTTCCACAAGTTCATCGATGAGTCTAAGTAGTTTTTCCTCTACAATGTCTACCAATGGTGAATTTGACACAAGACATTATCATTTCACAATCTCATATTAGTTACCCATATGTAATTATTTCCAAGTAGTCTTTGGTTCGATTCTCCTAGGGGTGTGCACAATTCGGTAAACCGACCGAACCAAACCGATATCGAAATTTCGGTACGTGCCAAATACCGAACCGAAATTTCGGTTCGGTAATCGGTATGTATAATTTTGAAAATTCGGTATTCGGTTCGGTATATATATAAATATTTTGGTTTTCGGTATGTACCGAATACCAAAATTAATAAAATAATAAATATTAAATATATAATATATTTATATTATATAGCAAAATGGCTCACTAAACTGTCTGCGCTTCTTTGTTATGGAGCAGCGCCAGTCCATGCAATTTTGGACGTGATTTTCACTATGGGTCATCTGGAAACAATCTCTCTGTGCTTTAGTACAGGGTTAAGATTGCGTACATCCGACCCCCCCCCCCTTACCCCACCGTAGGTGGGAGCCTTTGCAGCACTGGGGTAAATGAAAAAAAAAACATAAATATATAAATATATATAAGCCATAAATATATAAATATTAATATATTTATATATTTTAGCCATAAATATATAAATATTTATATATTTATGTATATATATATCATTATTTATAATATACATATATATATATATATATATATTTCATTATGTATTTATATACTATATATAATATATTTAAATATTTATTTATAAATTATTACATAAATATTGTTGAATGCATATTTGGTAATTCGGTTTTACCGATAACCGAACTGAATTTTTTTCGGTTTTTACTGTTCCAAACTGATTTAGTTCGGTTCAGTATTCGATATGTGAATATGCATAACCGAAATTTCGGTTCGGTTCGGTTCGGTTCGGTTCGGTTCAGTATTACCGAATGAACACCCCTAGATTCTCCTACCCATTGTACTTTCCTTTTCTCAAATAAATAGGTAGGGTGTTCCTTGACCCTTACCCAAATGCCTTTATGGTTTTTGGTTTAACACCAAGTAAAACAAAAAAGAGTAAACGTTATTAGATTCAACAATGAACCTATGGAAGCACTCTCACTTCTTCTAATTAGGGATGGATTCGGTTCGGGCCATCCGGCCCGTGACCCGGCCCGGCCCGGTACTGTGCGGGCCCGGGACCGGCTCGGTCGGGCGGTCCGGGACCGGGTATGGACCCGAACCGGTGGGAAGGGGCAGGGCGGGCTCGGTGCTTGATTATTGTGACCCGGCCCGGCCGGGTCGGGCCCGGGCCCGGGTCCGGTCTAATTTTAAAAAAAAAATGGTTTGGGCTACTAACCGTTGGGGGTGGGGCTGGGGACAACCCAAACGGCTATATAGCCGTTGGGTGGGGTAAAGGGGGGGTCCGGGGGGTTGGCTGGTGGGGGGGGGGTGGTGGGGGGTGGGGGGTAAAAAAAACCTATAAATACTCCTAATCTTAAACATTTTTTCATATCTCTTCTCCAATTCTTCCTAAATCCTATTCTTAACTCTCTACTCTCTAATTCTCTTATTCTCCAATATATTATATTTATTATTTATATATCTACTTTATAGTTAATACTTAAGAAGTTAAGATGGAAAATCAAGATGCCATTATACGGTATAATTTTGATAAGCAGAAGGACCCGAAGACCGGGATGTGGTACGCAATTTGCAAATGGTGCGAGAAAAAATGTAGCATGGGGGTTTCTGGCGGATTCGGAATGACAATCAAGCATATGAAGTCATGTGACAAAGTCAAAGGATCGGGAGGTGCGAGAAGTTCCGATTGATTACAATTTTCAAAATGTTTATCTGTTAAAGTTTGTTTTAATTTTCAAATGTAGTTCCTATTTCATTTCAAATAAATGCAATTGAAGTTTGTTTTTAATACTCGTATAAAACTATAAACTATAAAATATAAATTATAAAAAAAAAAATTAACCGGCCCAGCCCGAACCGGACCCGACCCGTGACCCGGGCGGGTGGCCCAGCCTGGACCGGACCCGTCCAACCCTCGGGCCGGTCCCGGGCCCATGTCATACTACCCGGCGGCCCGACCGGGCCCGACCCGGCCCGAGTCCATCAATACTTCTAATGCTGCATTTTACACTTCCTTCACGAGATTGACGAGGATATGAATGAGAGAAAAAGATAAATAAGACTAAAACATACACAACACATGGAACCCAAATAGGAGTTGGAGTATTTTAAACCCCAAATAGAACTACTTTTCCGTGTAGGACAAAAAAAATGTCTGGGGCCTTAACTACAAAACGTTGGCTGCCGCTAGCCTTTTCAGATGCAGCGGACCTCCCATATGACCTTACGGGAACTACAACATTGGACTTCGTTGCCGCCACATGTAACACCGCCATCGCACATTGCCACCGCCACTTGCCACAACATCTTGCCACTGCTGCCGCCGCAACAAGTAAAGCACCAAGAGGTAGATAAGTAAGTTCAGAACAAAATAGAAAACCAAAAGCCCGACGAGCACAATTTAGATCGGTGCAATGACCCGGACCAAACTAGACTTAAACATATCATCCCAGACTTAAACAGACCAGATAAGATCAAACTTGGACAATTATAAATTACGCAAAGACCAGACATTTATCATAATAGATAGGACCAGTTCAGACTTCAGATAAGACCAACAAATTTCAATCCCAAAGAAAACATTCTCAAGGTAAAGAAAGAATAAGCAGCAAACGAGTAATTGAGTATTGGAGTCATTCAATGCGTTTATTTTCATCGTGATTATATGTCCGCAATCTTATATTAATACCAACCAATCAACCATACGTATAATATAGCTTCATATTGCAAAATTTCATTTACATTGCATTTATAGATTAAAAGTTAAAATTATGAACACATTTTTACTACACACCAAAAGTAACTCATGCAATCCTCAAACCCTCACATGATCACCCTTCAACACCCATAAATACATTTATATCCTCTAACAGGAGACACCTGTCTCCAAAGACAACTCAGGATTCATCTTGAGACCCAGCAGAAAGCAACCACGCCAAGTATTCTGGACCATGTTCAAGAATAGGATCAGTATCTCTTGGCGAGACAATTCTTTTACTCATTAAAGTCTCCAAAACAGGAAGCTTCCTTTTCCTACCACCTCTTTCCTTTGAACGGAATTGCTCATCAGACTCTACAAAGTCTCCCTGTTGATGAAGTAAATTCCCATGGGATATTCAGTGTACTATTCAACAATCACATTTAGCTTTTCTATGAAGAGAACTTACTTCAGTGTAAACGTGGCATCCAGACTTTTCATGGTTATCTCTCACATGCTTGAATGAAAATCTCGCACCACAGCCAGAAATACTGCAGACAAATGGCTTCAGTGATTGGTGAAAAGCTTTCACGTGCTGATTTAGATTTGATCTCTGCATGGAAAATCATGAAAAACAATTATGTGTGTGTAACACAAAGATACAAAGCATTATCAAGATGGATAAGGCAAATGGAAATGCAGTTCCCGGGTATTAGGAATAGACTACTTACTGTTGCAAATGTACGTTCACAGTCCTCAAAGTCACACTTGATTCTCTCCGACGAAGGCTGTGCTTCATGCGTTCGAAGATGGCGCTTTATATTCTTCTTTAGTTGCTTTGTTCCACATGTCTCACAGACAATATGTTGGTGGGAGGACTGAATGTGTTCTTTAAGGCACTGTTGATTAGTGAAATGCTTTAAGCACCCAGGTTCCGCACAAAATGCTTCAACTGTCTCTAACTTCACTGTAACAAGTAATAACCATGAACATATTTTAGTTACATCCTTAAAATTTTTAAACATAGATCCCTTTTGGTGAGGAATAAAATGGCGGGATTGGCTGAATTAACTAAAAGCTGTTGAATTACAATAAAAGTATAAATTTAAATATAAACAATAATATCTATAAAAAGCAATAGTATCAATTCCAGCCAAACCAGTAACTCATGCAATGTTTTTCCATTATCAGTGATTCAGACAGCATAGTGAAATAAGTTAAAATTGGTAAAACGACTGGCTAATGAAGCCTGGGTGCTTAAAGCATTTCACTAATCACACATTGAAGAGTTCAAGAATCAAGCACTTAGAAACTTTAGCATTATTTGATAGTAATATTCTTTAGTAGCGAGGCTCACCATGAGAATCTTCATGTTTCCTTAATTGGGATGGATACTTGAAAGACTTTCCACAACCAACTTCGGTACACACCTGCTGCTGCTTTGGTGCTTCAGCATCATCACTTGCAGAACACTGGTCATGCATCTCCAGTACATGACGCTTAGCATTACTATTATAACTAAATTTCCGGCCACAACCAACAACCGGACAATCAAATAGCTTGCCTTTATGCTGAAGAAGATGTCTAGTCAAGTGATCCTTCCTTCTGTAGCTAGACTTGCAATCAACTACCGAGCATGTGAATGGCCTCTATTTGAGAGAAAAGGAAAAAATAACTTAAACTATTGAAAACTCAGTCTACAAAAGTGGAAATGGAGAAAAATATAGAATGGGAAAGGGTATGATCTCTAAGCACACCAGAAGAAGACAGCGTGATTCAGGCCTACTTGATGGAGCTTCTCAGGAGGTCCCCCTGCCTGGTACTATTCCATTCAAGATCATATGAATGCCATGCGCATTTTGGAGTTCATTGTATGGGATCCAATGCTTCACACTTCTGATAATGGATAATCAATTGAACCTTTAAATCTCAATCTGCAAGACCACACAAGATTCTGAAACCCAGGTTGTACGCGGTCAAAAACTAAAGCAGAACCGATAACAAATCTCTCGTTAAAAGTACAAATATATACATGTGTACCCAGGTCTGAATAAATATAGAGATAAACATGCATATCAAAAACTAAATTTTGAAACACAAAATACGTTAATCAAATAGGATATTGACCTAGCCGCATATAAACTACTCTACAGGCTCAAATCTCTATACAATACCTCAAGGGAATGACTTTGCATATGCTGCTTCAAATAAGCATATTTCCTAAACTTGACGCTGCACTCTTCACATGTGTGAATTTTTGGCAACTTTTCATCTGAATCTTCAGATTCGCTTTTCGATGTGAGCTCATCCTAGTCAATTTATATATAAAAATCAATTCTCGCATATTTTGATAGTTTGATAAACCAATAATGCAGGCTGATAGACGTACCTGGTGATGGGAAAGGATATGGGAAGAGATGAGTGTTTTCTTGGAACGGATGATACCACAGAACTCACAGCAGTATCTCCTCGTGTCTTTGAAAATAACTGGCCTCTTCTGCTCGACCTCTTCCATTGATTGATTGTTCACTGTCTATCTGTCCACACAAAAATGTAATCATGTTATTGGTTGAAAAATACAGGTTCTTAAAAAGGTATCAGGATTTCCACCTCTGCTAAATTTTTGGAATGAGCCCATCCATTACAGATTATTAGCATATTTATGCACCTCACTTCAAATTATTACTCCTTACTAATGTTACATAGTTCAGAGCATTAAAAATTATTGTTAAGCTTAACATCTGATTGATAAGCTTAATAAGAAAAAACACTGCCATATGGACACTTCATAAATATTTGGTGTTTATTTAATAGAGTGCTACCAACTTCATTTTGTGTTTATTAAATAAAAAAAAAGTATGATCTACCTACTAATCTACTCATTAAATTCAAACTATCTAAGACAAGAATATATTTGTAAGCACAAATTTCACATAGACGTCAAAGGCTGTATCCAAATTTTCCCAAAAACAGATTGAATATTGTTTTAAAAGATGTGTTTGTTAAGAACCTGTGTTAATGATGTGTTAATGAGTGTTTCTGTAATTCAGAGGGAAGGTAATTGTTGACTGGGAAGGAATATATGATTTCTGAAGAATTGAAATCTTAAGTAGGAATTAAATTGAAGTCTGACCTAGTCAAGACACACAAAATTAATCCTTCCAAAAGTTCCTTTATTGATAATAATAATAATAATAATGACCCTTATATAGAGGCTGATACAAGAGTCCTAAAGGCAATTAATAATTAGGCAGTTGCCTAAACTGAAATAGGAATACTAGAATAATTAGGCAGTTGCCTAAAACAGAAATAGGAATACTAGAATAATTAGGCAGTTGCCTAAAACTGAAATAGGAAGAATAGTATAATTAGGAAGTTGCCTAAAAATGAAATAGGAATAATAGTAATAACTAATTAATAGTTTTCTTTCAGCCACTTTGTTTCTCGGTATAGTTGGGCCCACTGCCCGAGTATGAATCTGCAACGTTCTGGGCTCGTTCTTGGCCCTCTCACCTGCTGTATTGTTTGCCCCAGAATGCATCCATAACAGTGTTACATCCAAAAGATTGAAATATTCAATGTCCTACGGTCCTACCCAACTAAATTTTCTTTAAAGAACTTCATTAACAGTTTTTCCTGTTACTTTTAACCTGACTACAGCATATCATTTTAATCAATAATCTCCATAAAAGACATATAATTATTAATTATGTCTTAGAATAGAGATATCTGTGTTTTACAAAAAAATCTAGAGTATTAGACATTATAACACTTAACATGCTCGCATATTACATACTTCGATATATACTACACATGAAGTACATGAATATTGTTACAGATATTTACTATAGTAGTTAATAGTCTGCATATACTCCGTAATTCATTATTGAGAACATGATTGTAATTAATTACTATGGTTAGTACCTTTCATTATTTGTAAGCAGAGCAGCAAACAGATTGAATATTGTTTTAAAAGATGGTTATATCCAAAAGCTTGAATTATTCAATGTCCTAACCAACTAATTTTATTTAAAGAACTACATTAACAGTTTTTCCTATTGCTTTTAACCTGACTACAACACATCATTTTAATCTCCGTAAAAGACATATAATTATAAACTACAACAGTATGTCTTAGAATAGAGATATCTATGCTTTACAAAAAAATCTTCACATGCTCTCATATTACATACTCCCTCCGTCCCTATTTAAAAGATCCCCTTTGACCTACACACAATTTAAGAAAATGGCACTGTTTGGCACTGTTTAGGACACTATTTGGCACTACCTGTTTGGCACTGTTTTGTTTACCAAATAAGGAAAGGGGAAATTTTTAGGGAGGACTGAAAAGGAAAGTGGGATGTTTATTTAGGGACGGAGGAAGTGTATACTACGCATGAAGTACATAAATATCGTTATAGATATATACTATAGTACTCTCTCTTTCCCGCAAAATAATTCCCGGTTTTCTTTTTGGGTCGTTCCAAAAAATAGTTCACATTTCCCTTTTTTGAAAGTTTTGTGAGGCTACCATTCATTTACTTTTTTCTTAATCAAACACAACCGTACATTTCCACTTTATTCCCACTTTATTAAACTCTGATCCAAATCCTAGTGGGAACAATTTTATGGGAGGGAGGGAGTAGTTAAAAGTCTGCATATACTCTGTCATGCATTATTGAGAACACAATTGTAATTAAGTACTGGGGTTAGTACCTTTCATTATTTGTAAGAGAGTAGTAAACGTGTGTCAGTGTAAACCCTCCATTTAGAACCTTTGATTTTGAAAAGATTGTTCACGCATGGCTATAAATTAAAATTAAAATAATAGAGATCTTCCGATGTCGATTATTTTGAATTCAAGACACAAGTTTTAACCGTGTTTAAGCCATCGTACAGAGCAACTGAAATAGATGTGCGCCTAGGTCTAAAAGTGAATGGAATAGATGATTGGCATAAATTAGGAGTATCACTAGGAAAAATACAGGAAATAATCAATAAAAGAGAAGAGGACTGGAGGAATACTGGAACTATGGAAGGTCGGAAGGTGAATATTGAGATGGCCCGGTTTGCCGAACCGCCTAAGGGTGACTGGTTGAGTGCGGGAGACCGGGCGACGGGCGTGTAGCGAGTAGGCGACGACTAAGAAGGCGTGCTACGGTGCTGGCTCCTGGCGGAGTGGCGGTGCTGCCTTGCTGGCACCTGCCGGAGGACGAAGCCGCGAAGGGTGTCGGCGACTTGACGGTTTGATCCAGAGATGTCTGCTCGGCTTCCTCTTTTAAAGTCACGATTCTGTATATTCTAGGGATAGGAAATTGCCCAATGTAGCCATGTAGAGCAAATGAAATTTTCTATTCCAAAATAAGATTAGTATGTTTTTATTCTAGAAATAGATGTTGCCATTATCATGTATGATACTAGCATTAATTATAAAAAATACAGTCATGTTAAATGCACTGTACTGCAACTATTTTGCAGTCACGCGTATAAGATAACAGTAAATACAATCATGTTAGTCTCATTTCAGAAATAAAAACATAATAGTACTATTTTGAAATTTCAAAATCCATTTACTCCTATTTTTGGAAATCTTCCTATTTTCTATGTGTGTGTAACATAGAGTATCCTAAAATACCAGACTGTTGTTTTCTTTTTTTGGCACTTTGTTTTTGACAAACCATTACAACCAATGTGAACATTAAGAGATCAATTATTTTTATTTATCTTCATACAGGATATGAAGTAAAGAGAACATTACTTTACACAATCCATAATGCTACTCGGAAAAATTGGTTCAAGGTGCAAAATTAGTTAGCTCTGAAAATTAGAGAGAGAAAATTGTCATTTTTTCATTTCTATATATTACTTGAGTATCGTAATGGTAAAAAATGAAAATAATATTCTTTTTTAGTTATTCCTTTAATTATGATAAGTAATGATAACTAATAGTTTAATTTGAGGGGGGATACATGGTTATACCGTTTATATATTTTAGGAAATGAGAAAAGATTCTCATTTCTATTTTAGGAAAGAATTAGCAATCTTAAATGATAATATGATCATTAGATATTAAAAACAATACATTTAAAACATCATAATTATGTTCCTACGGTATGTAGGTTTTGAGCTTCCGCGCCATATTCCAATTGTGCGGGTCGTATGTTAGTTTTGTTTTCTTCTTTCTATAGATAGCGTTCTTTCGAAGGTGTGTAGGTCTTCTTCAGCGGTTTGTTCTCGGAAGATCCAAACAGATGCAGGTAGCGGGCGATACCTTAGAGAAGGCGGCTTCAATGGAGGATTTGGTGCAGACGTGACAAGGATTGGTCCTTAAGGAATAGAAGGAGGGGATTGCTATCGATCTTGAAGAGGATTCAGGTGAAGCAGTCAATAAAGGACTAGGGGTTGCGGTTGTCGGTCGATTGGTTAATGACAAATCAATCAAATTTCCATATTTCAGAGATTTGATGGCATCAATATTGAGGCCAGCTATGAGAGTTTTCATAAAAGAGATTGGGGAAAAATGTATCTTTATACTTTTTCATGAAGTTGATATGAAACGTGTTTTTGAGAATGACCCGTGGCTTTTTTAGCAGAATTTGTTAGTTGTGCATGCTTTACAGGATGGTGAATTGCCGCTGTCAGCCCCGCTTAATAAGGCTAATTTTTGTATTCAAGTGTTTAATTTACCTATGGGGTCCTTTACTCTGAAATTTGCAAAAAAAATTGGGAACTCAATAGGTAAATTAATAGATGCTAAGGAAAAACAGTTTGAGGAGATCAGGAGGCCATATATCCCATTGAAGGTTTGTTTGGATGTAAATAAGTCTTTGTGCAGGAAATTAAAACTAGATAAAGATGAGAGGAATTGCTTTTGGCCGGGTAGATATGAGATATGAGAAAGTTCCAATTTCTTGCTTTGTGCGTGGTCTTATTGGACATGCAGATCATTATTGTCCATTGGAGTTCACGGTCCATGGCTGCGGGTGTCAGAGGTATGGGAACGAGAGGAAATAAATGGTTGGTCCAGCTAGACACACAAGGTGGGAAGGGGTCAAGTAGAAGTGAGAGGTCTGTGGATGATTTGATGGTGAGTTCTCATGAAGAAAAATTAGCAATGATCCTGGTGCAAGATGAAACTTCAAAGAGCTTAGAGGTGGTTATAGCTGTTAATCAGGTTGGGGAGCCTAAGAGGAGAAGAATGTTGGATCTCCATGAGCAGGATGGTCAGGAAGCGGGTGCAATGATGACTTGATGGGGCAAAAACCATGGAGGAGGCAGGTCTAGGTTTCTAGAATCGCCTAACATCTGCTCTTTTATAACTTGTTTGCTATTATTTTAGTTTATTGCTTTGGTAAGAGTCAGGATAAATGATACATAATATAGATCGGTCATAATTGGATTACAATTGTCCAAGTGGGTAAGAGGTGACTAATTTTAAGTTTGATCCAAATGCGTATGATCGAGTTATGGTTTCTAATCTTTATAGGTTGTATGTTTTCTACGGGGTGGATGATAGTTGTGATTTTGATAATATTTTAATATAAGCCGATTATTCTTAAAAAACATCACAATTATCAATACATACCTATTAAAATTATTTATGTAAATATACTCAAATTATCTTATTTAATTATTTAATTATCCTGAATCGCCCATTTTGCAAGGCAGTCTTTTAACCCGGAGCAGTAATAATGAAAACTGATCCAAGTTTTGCCTTTCCTCGCGTTTCCGTAGCTGATAGCTCTGGTGCTGCAGCCATGAAACTCAGAAGATTTCTATCGATTCCCATTATATCAGTGCTTATCTTAAAGGGCGTTTTGTACTATGTGACGGTTTTCATCTTTATAGAGGACTGGATGAGCCTGCAGAGTTCTGCTGGCTCGTTGAACGCTCTCATCTTCACTTTCTTCGCTTCTCTGTGCGTATTCTGCTATTTTGTCTGTGTTGTTAAAGACCCAGGTTCTGTTCCCTCATCATATGTGCCCGACGTTGAAGAACCCCAACTTTCTGACCAAGAATCCGGCAGAATTGTATGTTTTCCATCTTTTTCTGCACTTCATTTTAAGCTATCATCACTAATTTTTCCTTCGATTGTTGAATGCACTTTTACAAAATGTTGCGTTTTCATATTTCAATTTGTTTGTATGACAGTTGGAAGATGGATTTTAGTGTTTTGTGATGATATCATGGTTATGACTTATGAGAGTTTGGTAGATCATTTATAGGTAATGAATTTCTGCTTAGGATTCTATGAGGCAACGGGTTACGTTGTTGTAGAGACCACAGTGCTATTTCTATTAACTGCTAGAAGATTTCAAGTAGAGGGGTTATATCTTATAAGACTGTAACACTTCAAGCAGAGATGAGCAATTGATCCAATCTCTCATCCACCTCTCCAAATGCTTCAATCATATTGCTCTCCCAATTCCCAAACATAATAGTATGTGTTAAGTGCCTAATCATAATAGTGTAATAGACTAATAGATTAAGACTCTATCAGTCTATTGTGTAGTTTAACTCATACTATTACAAATCTAGGATAAATGATATTGTTAATTTCGGAACTAATTCACATGCATCTCCAGTACAATGAAATACTGATTTTTCTCTCTCACACAGGTAAGACGTTTTAATTCTTCACAGCTTTTCATTAATCTTCTTCTTTCAGTCACACCTGTAAATATATGTAGGAAGCTTCTTACATGCATATATATTGTGAAAGTTTCATATTCTGTAACACTTATGATTGCTTAGATCATTCTTGTAACTTTCATATGCGAATTTAATACACTCTCAGGGTATACTACAAGCAAGGAAATGTGAAAAGTGTTCGGCATACAAGCCTCCCCGGGCTCATCATTGCCGCATCTGCAAAACATGTATTTTGAGGATGGTAATTGTTCATAACTTATAATGCACTTATCTTTGCGGTTGATAGTGCATCTTATAACATAATGATCTGGTACAAAATATCTATTTCAGGATCATCACTGTCTCTGGATAAATAATTGTGTGGGCCATAGGAATTACAAGCCCTTTGTGCTTCTAGTCTTTTATTCCACCATCGCTTCAACTTATTCTTCGGTTAGCTGACCTAATCCTTTTTAATGAATCTTCTTGTTGGTACCTGTGATTCTTTAACGTGTTTCATATAATTTGATATTCTTAACGATATCAGATTATGTTGATAAGCAGCATAGTTAATAAAGATTGGAGTTCTGCTGATGTCAGTGGATGGAGTCCTCTCTGGATATTTTATGTAAGTTTGTTCTAAATAAAGATATACTATAAGAATTTGATTCCTGGTGCATTGGCTGTTAACTGGCATCATTTCACTACTTATCCATAAAAAAATGCTGCTACAAATGTATTTATCTCAATGATCCTTGCACACTAAGGATGTTTTTACTTGGACTGTTTTCAGTCCCAAATCAAACCAGACCACACTTAGATAGTTAGAAAATACACAGAGACCAGACACTTATCAAAACGGTTCAGACCAGATCAGACCAGATCAGAAAATATAAGCCCAAGTAAAAACATCATAAAAGCCTGTTTGTTAAGACTCTAAATGCTTGAAGTGGCTAAATCTTCTGAACTATTGGTTGAAATGACCAGTTTTCTTAATCATTTGAACAATTTTATTTTAACATTTAAGGAATCAAAATCTAAAAATGAAGCTATAAGTACCAATTTCTGCCATTTCAGCCAAAAAGATACTTTGATTACTTTTTTACAAATTGGCTGAGGCTTACAATGGTATTTTAACTTGGCCTGAATTTTTCTGGTTTGCTCAATTTAAGCCTGCTATGGTCTATTTAATTATGCTATTATTTGTTTAAGTCTGCTCTAGTCTATTTCAGTCCAAGTGAAAACTAGCCCAAGTCGAAACTTAAAAATTTACCAAATGGGCTTTATGTTCTCGTAGATTCATAAGGCTTTGATAGATTTGCCTATACAAGGCTTGTGTAGACTAAAATGTCTTTATAATAACTCTGTTCTCTTAGCCCTGTTATGGTTGGGGACTTGGGGATTGTTATGGGAAAGGTGCTGCTTAATTTATTGAAATAATAATTATATATGAATAAAATAAAACCGATGGGCAAAAAATGTGATTTTTTATACACCGACTATGTTATTAACTTTTAGTGACTATGTTTACGTTCAATTTTATACTGTATTGACCAATGACCATGCCATCAGGAGCGGAGTCAGGGTACTGGGCCGGTACAAAGATTTTTTTTTGAAAAAAATTTACCCGAAATTTTTACACTAAAAATAAAGGCATTTTTTTAATTTGGGGCGGGCCAGGGCCTAGGTTGGCCCTCCCCTAGCTCTGCCCCTGCATGGCTGCATGCCATTATAGTCAATAGTATATTTAGTCATATTTTTCTCCATAAGTTTTATTTATAAATATTTAGGATACCCCAATTTTTTAAGCTATTCTTTCGTTTGGCGGTTGGTAAGAATAATTATTTATGTTTTAAAACTAACAAAATAGATATAAATTGCTTCTTTTTATTAAAAAAGAGTTGAAACAAATTCTCCTCTGAAATCTCCTAAGCAAGCAACTCCTTATCTGAGTACCTTCCTAGCTCATATCAAATTGTATGATTATATCTACATAGACTATTTGGTCTCGGTGCAGAGAACTAGAGAAGTCCAGCTTAAGATTTCTGAACTCATGGTAAGGTAACATGTATAATTAAAAATGTTTTTGACTTATATACAGCTGATACAGAGAGTTTTGTGATATAATAAGATAGGATTATCAGTGAGCATATTTTTTGCATCTCAAGGTGGGGGTAGCAGCGGCTAGTGAAATGTGAAAATTCTGATGGAAGGTGTAATATATTCAGGTAACTTGTGGAGTTATGATTGTTGTCTTAACTGTGACTCTGGCAACTCTCCTTGGCTGGCATATCTATCTCACTGTTCATAACATGACAACCATAGAGGTAATTGATTAGTTAGGTAATTGATTACAAGGTGCATCGGAAAGTATATGATATTAATCGTGTGATAGCAGTTGTATATTTTTGTCTCAATATGTTGAATCATGATGGGATATTAATAATTATAGTACTATGAGGCAAGTAGAGCAGCTTGGTTGGCTAGAAAATCAGGGGTGGCCTATCGTCATGCCTTTGATGTTGGAACTCATAGAAACATAGCTCTGGTATGAGATCTCTCCCTCACATGATTGGCAAATGTATATAAACTAGTTAATTATAAGAACTGTTCTTCGGCAATTTTATTTTATTTTGTATTTTTTTAAAAATATAGGTTTTAGGTCCAAATATGCTGAAGTGGTTGTGCCCAACAGCAATCAACCATGTCAAAGATGGTCTTGACTTTCCAGCATCACGTGATAATAACTCTTGAACTGAATCTGCAACCAACACCAAAGGTTTGGGCTTCATGAACTGATCTCTGGCAATGTCATCAGACAATTTTTTAGCAACTGAGAGGATGAATGAGCTAAAGACTCAAATACTATCATATATTCGCTGGCCTATTCACAAGAACAGCTGGGGTGGTGGTTTATTTTTCTGTATATGTGCATAACCAATCAAAAAAGGCCTCCAGAGTTTTGGTAACTTAAATATACTCCCTCCGTCCCTTAAAACTTTGACAAATTTCCTTTTTTGCATGTCCCATTAACTTTGTCACTTTCCTTTTCAACTAAAGAATTTGTGGTTCCAGTTAACTCTCTCTCCTATGCACAAACTGCAACCACACAATTTTTACTTTATTAATCCCCGTGTCGGTCAAACGTGTCAAAGTTTTAAGGGACGGGGGAGTATATGATAACATGTAACACAATATTGCGTATATATATTGATTACTGATTTAACCAACTTGTGCTCAACTGCTCATCTATGGGTTGGGTATTCACTTGTCAAGCCAGTTTCATTGGGCGTAATGCAGAAGTAATTTTCATGAAAGATTTTGATTTCTTTCTGTATTTTGTACTCTGTGTGTTAATCCTCGATTCCGCGAAGAGTGTTTTGCAATTTATGTTCATTCATTTATGCATCAGATACTAATACTCTTATGTAGTAACAGTTCGAGTTATAATCAGACATCATGGCGCATTCACAAGCGGGGATCTGGGGCTCTGGGCTGGTTGAGGGTAATGGAGGATTCCTGGAGGAACCATAACCTTAACTGGATAAACCTATTTTCCCCAAACCAAACGAATCCAATCAGTTTCAATCCTATTTTTGCTCGGTATTTGTAGAGTAAATGTAAATTAAGTTTATCTTATGCACGATATTTTGATTGTAATCTTTGTTATTTAATGGAAAAAGTTTATCCTTTGGTAGACAATGTGTACTTGACTTTCATAAAGAAATGAAAAGTCGTGCCAAATATTAGTAGTGCATTTTCATGAGTTTATAAAGAGTTGTATCTTTTCCTACAATAAACAACATCTAAGACAATAGATTTTGAGGTCAGCTAACATGAGTTTGTATCTTTTCATAATCGCCATTTATGCATGTTGGAAATTTGGAATGTAATACTCCCTCCGTCCTGCAATGAACTTCCCACTTTCCTTTTTTGGATGTCCCAGAAACAAGTTCTCATTTCCTTAAATGACAAATTAATTTACATCAAAACAATGCCAAACAATGTCGAAACAATGCAAAACAGTGTCAAATAGTGTCAAAACAGTAAAATTTATCTCATGGCAGTGATGGACTCGGGTCGGGTGGCCCGACCCGGAACCGGCCCGGGACCGGTACTGTTCCGGCCCGACCCGACCCGGTGGCCTGGTCAATGACCGGCCGGGTAGGCTCGACTCGTGGGTTTTCCGGTCCGGGCTCGGGTCACCCAAAACAAGGCCCGACCTGGTCGGGCCCAAATTTTTTTATTTTCAATTTTTTTTTAAATTTTCGGGTTGGGCTGGGTATTTTGGGCCATTTGGGGTGGTTTGGGGGTTGGGGGGTGGGAGGGGTTAATTAGGAAGAGGGGAAAATTGATAATAGGCCCGGCCCGGACCCGGTGGGTACCCGGGCCAGTCCCGGGCCCATCTATTCAGAACCGGCGGCCCGGACCGGGCCCGACCCGCCCTGAGTCCAACTCTACATCATGGTAAGTTTATTTCCTTAATATGTGTGTAGGTCAAACTGTGAAGTTATGCATGGACTCGGGCCGGGTCGGGTCCGGTCGGGCTGCCGGTTTGTAACTCATGGACCCAGAATCGGCCCGAGGTTTGGACGGGTCTGGTTCGGGCCGGGCCACCCGCCTGGGTCACGGGTTCGGGCCACCCACCGGGCCGAGCCGGGCCGGTTAAAACTAATTTTTTATATATAATTTATACTTTATAGTTTTATACAAGTATTAAAAACAAACTTCAAGTGCATTTATTTGAAATGAAATAGGAACTACATTTGAAAATTAAGAGAAACATACAATATGAAATACATTTTGTAAATTGTAATCAATCGGAAGTTCCCGCACCTCTCGATCCTTTGGCTTTGTCGCATGACTTAATATGCTTCATTGTCATCCCGTATCCGCCTGAAACCCTCATGCTACATTTTTTCCCGCACCATTTGCAAGTTGTGTACCACATCCCGGTCCTCGGGTCCTTCTGCTTATCAAAATTATACTGTACAACGGCACATTGACTTTCCATCTTAAAAAATGGTAGATATAATAATTCTACAATAGATGGAGATGAAGATGGAGAACGGAGATTAGAGATTGGATGTTGGAGAAAATGTGTATAAAAATGTTAGAAAATAAGAGTATTTATAGAATTTTTTGTATCCCCACCCCCCACCCACCCCGACCCCCAACGGCTCTATGCCTCTATTGATTCAAATTTCAAACAACCAAACTACCAAAGTGGCTATATAGCCGTTTGGGGCTTTTGATTTCAAATTTTTTGTATGTTTTAGTTTGAATAATAAATTACATAATGTAGAATTAATTAATTAATTTTATGAATTCAGTAAAAAATGCTCCATATAAAAAAATGAACGTATATTTATTTGAAATATGAACTACAAGTTTACAAGTTACAATTGAGAATTGAAGGTAAAATTAAAACATGAAATACTAATCAATCATTCAATCGGAATCTCCGACATAGGTAGAGCCACCCTAGGTTTTAGATTCATCCATAAAGTGTTGGGATGGTGTGATGTCAATTTCTTGAGCTTTACGGACCGCTTTCAACCAATCGTGGTAGCATATAAGCATCTCAAGAGATTCTGCGCTCAACCTCGTTCTACATTGCGTTAGGACATTGCCAGCCGAACTAAATTCTTGTTCCACGGCAACTGTTGAAACCGACATTGATAGCACTTGCTTAGCAATCTTTGCTAAAACCGGGAACATTCTTTCTTTTCCCTTCCACCAGTTTAGTACGTCAAAATCATCATCTTCTTCAAAATCAACATCATATGTTAAATACAAAGAAATCTCATTAATTGTGCTTTGTTGCGTAGCGGGAGTTGATTTCGTTTTTTAATAAGATTGACAAATGTAGATTTGAAAATTGATTTTTCCTTTAGATGATGTTTGTGTCGGGGGAGGGGGCGCATTGCCATATTGTGCATGAAACTCAATAAATAATGCATAAAATATATCACTAACCTCGTTGTATTCGTTTTTCGGATCAATTGAGTTGTCCTCATACATTTGCAATGGACCAAAAAAATCAGCATAATAATAATTCAAACATTCTTCTAAAGAACCAAGTCTAAAACGAGAATCGAGAACAAATGCAATACCATAAATATGCGGAATATGTGAATAATATTTTAAAAAATTTTCCTTCATAAAACTAGCAAAATAACTCATATAATCAGCACTCAAAATTTGAAAAAGCACCGACGAGATTAACAGCTTCACGAATAAATTGGTTTGAGGTAGGTTTATAAACATGACTAAAAGTTTCAGTTGCATTATTAAAATATATCAAAGCATTACAAATTTTTTCACATGTGTCGATCTCAGCCGAATTTATAATATAGTTATCATATTGTTTCATAAAAGCAGGAAAATGTTGTTTATATCCAAGAAGAACTCCAATTAACTTATAGGTACTATTCCAACGAATAGACAAATCTTTAGGAAAAGCCACATATTTCTCACCTCTTTCTATCAAATAATCATGTCATTTTTTTCTAAGTTATCCATTACCCCAAATACGTCTAATTCTCCCCTTGACTACCTCCAAAGATGCTCCCAACGCTTTTAGACCATCTTGCACACATAAATTTAGAACATGACATGCACATCGTTGATGAAAAAATCTACCCATCAAAGAAGTAGAACCACATAATTCACGCAATCTAGGAATAGCAGCAATATTATTAGTAGCATTATCAAAACCAATAACAAACACTTTATCAATTAAATTATACTCAATTAAAATACGCTCAATCAAAATATAAATATGTTCAGCGGTGTGACGATCATTAAATTCACGGAAAGCAAGAACACGTTTATGCATATGCCAATCATTATCAATATAATGTACAGTCAGACCCAAATAATGTAAATTATGATAAGTATCCTCCCATATGTCAGAACATACAATAACACACCCATCAAAGTTTGCAAAATAATTTTGTAACCTTACCTTTTCCGCACCATAAAGCCTTGAAATTTCTTTCTTAACCGTTTTGCGACTATAACCTCTATATTGCGGATTTAAACAAGTTTGTGCATAATCACGAAAAGCAAGACTTTCAGAAAACAAATAAGGCAAATTTTTTTCAACAAGTGAGTTAGCCATACCAGTCAAATTTTGTGCATCATTGTATGAGAAATTACCAAAAGCTTGTTGGTTATTTGCAAACCTCGATATTTGAGTTTGCTTCCCCGTTCCGCCGCCTAATTTTGCATACTCCACCGGGTGTTTGGACTTAAGATGTCTTGTGGCGGATCCGTATCTGCCGAAAATCCCCAAGCTATAGTTTTTCTTGCACCAATTGCAAGTTGCGGTCCAATTCCCGGTGTTCGGATCCTTCCACTTAGAAAAATTATTAGCCATTAGTTTAGATTTACTTTTTTTCGTACCGGTTTGGGATGAGGCAGGCTCGTCGGCGTCGTGGCTGCCGCCACCCTCCTCCTCCTCCTCCTCGTCGTGGCTCTCCGGAATTACTTCCTACACATCGTCGTCCTCGAGCTCTTCTTCGTCAATGGTCCTCGGCTGGTCTTGAAAAAAGCGGGAATTATGTCGGTGCAATTCTTGTTCTAGTTGTTCGTCGGTCATCGCATCCCCATCCCTCCTTGCTTAACCCGTATCAAAATCATCTCGACTTTGAGATGAAGAGCCGATATGTGATTTACCTTTGCGGGATCTCTTCCTCGCAAGCTCTTTCGTTCGGTTGCGCTCGAGGTTACCCATATCAACCGAATATCTAGAACGATCCATCTAAAAAATGTAACAAATATTAAATTGCAACAAATATATCAATAAAAATATATTAATAAAAAATTGGAGTTATAGCAAATTAGTATTTTAAAGTTTACTTTACTCAAATTAACTAGTGAATTAACTAGTTTTGTGTACAACCTATTTTTTTACTAACAATGAAATTAATATACTTTAACTTTAACTATAATGAGAATTAACTACTTTTTAAAACTAGAGTCAAAGGTAGCAATTAATAAAAAATTGTAATAAAGTAATTAACTATTAATCCAACTATTAATTCGAGTTATAGCAAATTAGTATTTTAAAGTTTACTTTAATCAAATTAACTAGTGAATTAACTAATTTTGTGTACAACCTATTTTTTTTACTAACAATGAAATTAATACACTTTAACTTTAACTATAATGAGAATTACAACTAGTTTTTTGTACAGCCTATTTTTTTTACTAACAATCAAATTATTATAGTTTAACTTTAACTATTATGAGAATTAACTAGTTTTTTTCAAGTAACGTTAATACAAAATTAAACAAGTGTAAATAATAGAATGATTTCGTACCTCTTTCGGACTTTCGGTCTTTCGAATGGGAGTAATAGAATGACTTCAAATTAATTAGATATAATTCCAACTATATTAATAGATATAATAAATGTATAAGTAATATATAATTAGATAAGAAATATAAGTAATATAATGTATGTATTTATAAATTATAAGTAGATATATAAATATAATATATTGGAGAATAAGAGAATTAGAGAGTAGAGAGTTAAGAATAGGATTTAAGAAGAATTGGAGAAGAGATATGAAAAAATGTTTTAGATTAGGAATATTTATAGGTTTTTTTACCCCACCCCCACCCCCCAAGCCCCCCGGACCCCCCTACATCCCACCCAACGGCTATATAGCTGTTTGGGTTGTCCCCAGCCCACCCCCCAACGGCTAGTTTGGCCCAAAAGTCCAAAACAATTTTTTTTTAAATTGTGACCGTTGGATCCAGACTCGGGCCCGACCCTGCCGGGCCGGGTCAACTATTTCCCGAACCGAGCCTGCCCCCCCCCCCCCCTCCCCGTTCGGGTCTACACCCGATCCCGGATCGCCAGACCGGGCCGGTCCCGGGCCCGCACAATAGCGGACCGGGCCGGATGACGGGCCGGGTGGCCCGAACCGAATCCACCCCTATGTGAAATTCATTGTGGGATAGAGGGAGTACTTCGTAGTAGTGGGACAAAGGAAGTACTTCGTAGTAGTGTATAAGGAATTCATTTCCGATGTGTAAAACAAAGTACTCCATAGTATATAAGGAATTCAATTCAAAGAGATGCATTTAGGAAACGAAAGCAAATATCTCTCTACCTATGTCACCCACGTGCAATCATGAAAAGAAAACAAATATCTATATAACTATATTTCTCCCCCACAGGTCCGTGCAACAAAAATAATTGAGTCTTCTTTTCAAAGTTTCAACGCAAGTTAAAAAACCGAATCGAAACCGCACCGACTCAAACTTGACCCGAAAGTCGGGACTCGAATATAAAATGGTTTAATGAAGGTTGTTTGAGTTATAAAATCGGTTCAAACCGAACCGAACCGATTTTTATTAAGAGGTATTTTTAATTATTTATTTTGTAGAACAAATAGGTAATATAAAGCTTGTACGTTCTTATTTCAACAATTAGTTGATTCGATCTAGTGGTTGATGTTTAGAAATCAGCATGCATGCTTTTATTTTCACTTGGGTTCGAATCTCGCATGCCTCGCTTCTTCTTTTTTTGTTTCTAAAGCTTAAGATTCCCACACTGGTAGAAACGGAGGATTTACTACTCCTTCGTTCCTATATATACGCTCCTCCTTTGCAGATGAGGAATACGCGAAGTGGTGAACCAGACCTGCTTCAAAGTCTTGCCTTAGTCCGTTTTTTTTGTAATTCATTTGGTTTTATATCAAAACTGAACCGAAACCACCTCTAAGTAATACTAGTATACTACTAGAAAAAAAATTGGACCCTTCCAATTTTTTGGGCCCTTCCAATTTTTTGGACCATGTGCAATCATGAATAGGAAGGATTGACTAAATCCAGAATGACAAATCCTCCTAGTCCGGCTAGATTCAGTCATGTGCAATCATGAATAGGAAGGATTGACTAAATCCAGAATGACAAATCCTCAGTCTTTTTGTACTCCGTTAATACTTGTTTTCAAATAAAATTACTCATAAACACAAATCACATAAGACCACAAATAATAGTTAGTAAAATCGCCGACAATTTAAATTCACACAACCTAATTTATATTAATATTGATCAGGTTATCGTTTTGGGTTTTATCGATCTGAATTGAGTTATGGATTTTAACGATCATTAATGAGCCTGAGTTTTCGGGTCCGATTAGGGTACTTTTAAGTAGACTACTCAAAGGGAAACATTATAGACTATAACATATTTCAGGCCAGTTTTGGTCTCTTGGATTAATTTTTGGGTTTGGATTCTGTTCTTCTAAACCCTACTTTAATGTTCCTTTTTTATAATTCATCAATAAAAAATTCTTTGCATTGGTACTCATCGAAAGAAAATGAAAGTATAGCATGAAGATTCAAAAAGAGTTTTTGACACTTTTGGTACTCAACTTTGATATTTACACTTTTAATATTTGACTATTCCGCTAGAGACACTTTTGATACCCATCTTTGAAAATATCCATATTTAATCTTCCGACTTTCACAAAAGTGACACTTTTGGTCCTTCAACTATTATAATAGTGATATTTTTAGTTTTCCACTTATTGTGTCAAAATCATAGTGGAAGGACTAAAAGTGTCAATTTGATAAATACTCAGAGGATTAAATGTGGAAAACTATGAAGTCAAGGGCTAAAAGTGTCCCTAGCACAATAGTCAAGGACTAAAATTGAAATAATTAAAAGTCGAGTATCAAAAGTGTCAATGACACAATACTCGGGGATCTAAAATGGCAAAAACTCAGATTCAAAATAAATTTTTAGAATTACTCCGTATGAAAATCGAAACCAGTAAGAAAGAAAATGTTTTGGGAATATAGTATTATATGCGTCCAGGTTCACTTTGCGTAATGTGCTTGCAATTTATTTACTACTACCTCCGTAACACAAAGATCTTCCCATTTTGACTTTTCTCGGTCTTCTAAGTTGAACTTTGACTCTAAATATCTACATATCTATATTTATAAAATTAATAATAAATTAACATTCAAATAATATGTTTTACAATGAGGTATATGAAATAAATTTTTAACCATAACATAATGTGAGTTTTGAATAATTAATGGTCAAAGTTTATAAAGTTTGACCCAAAAGAGTCAAACTCGGAAGATTCTAGGGTTACGGAGGTAGTGGTATTTATTTTGAAGAATTTGATAGTGGCGGATCTATTATTCAAACTATGGTTGTTCATTTATTTTCTATAATAAAAATATTTGAAAAGACAATATATAATAAAACTAAATTTATACAGGTATATTAACACATTTTTCAAATTCTAGATGTTCATATGAACACACCTTGGAACTAGTGTGGCTCCGCCACTGGAATTTGATTGGATATGAACATAGAACCCGTTTGATAATCTTGTTTTTCGGCTTATAAACCAACGCTTTCACCGAACATGTAATTTTTGATTTTGCACGCTGAATTGTGTAATAATAAGAAAAAGTATGATTGAAGTTACTTGATGGATCGTCGACCATGGGGGTAGCCGGAATCCGGGAAATGTGAGAGATGAAAAGTGCTAAGTAAGATCGAGTACAAAATTGGGCGGAGTAACAACAAGTTTGCACAAAGAATTTTGGATCCCCTCTCCACAGATTGGAAGGTGATATTTATACAAAGTGGGAAATACTTGGCCAACAAGTAAAAAAGATGATATTCTATTGTGATGAGGACACGTGTCACACCTGTCTAACAGAACAAACAGACTAGTCTAATAACATAGTGACACGTGTAAAAGTAATTGGAGAGATAACTGGGACAGCTGACTGATTGACGATGTGTCTAACTAATTTCGACCTTTATGTACCAGAACAAACGTGTGTGTCATGCGTATATTTATCCGGAATACTCTTCACTCAATCTGCTGGAGTGACATGGCGTTCGCGTAGCACTAGTGACATGGCAACGACTTGCGTAGTGTATGAGTGTCGAAAATGTCTAAATCCATACCCGATCAATGAGGCTTCGAACTCCGTGAGGCCAAAGCTCGGGTACAGATAACTCATATTGGGAACTCATTCCTGGTCCTTAGTTTGATGGTAGCTGTTATTTCCTCGTTCCTGTTGACTTTTGTTGACTTCAGTGATCGTGTCCAAGGTCGGACCTGGTACCGACCTCGGTGTGCTCGAGGTCAGTCTCATATTTAGCCTTTCTTGGTGATCTGGGAGCTCGATGTTGTGCCGACCTCGGGGGGTCGAGGTCTGCCTCGGCTAAGGTCTTTATACTTTTGTCAAATGGTTGTCTTGTGTCGCGACCCGTCCTCAAGCGTCGAGGTCGGCCTAGGTTGGAGCTTCGTACTAAGTGTTGATTATATCTTGGAGTCTCTGTACGTCAATTATGATACACCTGTGGTATATGAGAATATACTCCATCATTACTTTTCTGGTTGTAGTAACTGAGTAGAGTATCATTTTAACCGTTTTTCATATAATTTTTTCTTTGTATTATTAATAAAATATATTTTAAATATTCCTTTCATTCTCCAATACGTGTCCCTTTAGGCTTTAACACAAGTTTTAAGAGGAAAATAATAGGCGTAATGTAAAAGATGTAGTTGATTGTATTTAAATGAAAAAGTAGGAAAAAGAATGAAAAAGTATGAAAGAAAATGAAGGTATATAAGTATATTTATTGAAAACACTTTAAAAATGGAACAAAGAACAACTATTTAAGAATAACCCAAAATAGAATAAGAGACAAGTATTTGAGAACGGAAAGAATAAATAAGGAGAAGCAACAATAGAGTTGATTTGAGCATATGGAGGAATATAAACACGAGTATTACGTACTCCCTCCGTCCCTTAAAACTTTGTCAATTTTCCTTTTTTGGATGTCCCACTAACTTTGCCACTTTCATTTTGAAGTAAGGAATTTGTGGTTCCAATTAATTCTCTCTCCTCTGCACAAACATTTACCACACAGTTTTTACTTTATTAATCTCGTGCCGGTCAAACATGACAAAGTTTTAAGGGACGGAGGTAGTATATTACTATATTATTGCAGGCTTGCAGCTTACTAGCTTAGTTGCTATTTTTTTTGGATGAAATGTAAATTTATATTAACACCCAAAGAAAACTATACATCATGAGTTCTAGATCTCCTAAAACCCCCCCACCCCTACATAGTGTAGGGGTAAGAAGAGGTTTTTATTCGATCTAATCAAAGGTCAAAAACTCAAAAAGGACCTAAGTATACAATACTAAATGCCCAAAAATCACAAAAAAACGCTGCTGCGATGATGCACGCACACAGAACATAACAATACATCAAAAAACAGATACGAACATCCCAGCCAAGAGGAGGTTATAGTGAAGTCTCCCCTTAGCCTCAACCAGAAGTCCGATGTGTTGCAAGGTGCACACACAAGTCCAAGGAGGTTATGCCGCGGCTTCGGCATCCATCATCAAAAGTTGATCAGTTCATGCGGGTATAAGTTGTATAGGACCTTATACACCACATGCTTGATCTTAGCAATAATATCTGCCTCCGTCTTTGATCCCCCCTCAAATCGTATCTCATTACGCCCATGCCAGATATAATAAACCGTGGCGCAAAAAGCTAGGCGGGCTGCCTTTGCCTTCAACGTCGATCCTCTATGCGTCTTCATAATCCACTTCACGGCACTTAGCAAGGTGGTCATGTCACGCCCAAGTCTCATCCAGTTCCTTATGTGCTGCCACACCCTACAAGTAAAGGGGCAAAGGAAAAAAAGGTGTGGTATTGTCTCCAAACCACCCTTGCACAGGTCACACCTATTCACAATGTGTAGATAACCGAGGCTATCCTGGGTAGGAAGCCGGTTTCTTAAAGCCAACCATACATTAAAAGATAGTTTGGGGGGGGGGGGGGGTAGGATTTCCATATGAAACTCATAGGAGTCCTAACATTACCCTTAACTCTAAGTAATTCATAAATTTTGGCAGAGATTAATTTCCCATTTGTGGAACGGGAATCAAGACCAAGAATCGTATCATTTAAGTTATTAAAACAACCCCGGATTTTATCTCGAATGAGACTAAGTCGCTTCATGAGCTGGGAGTCTCGGGTGTGTGGGACAAAATCCCACACGGTTCTACCCTTGAGGTATACACCGTTCACCCAACGAACCCAGAGCGTGTCTTTCTTTAGATGTACATCCCAGAGGGTGCGCGCAAGGAGGGCGTGATTCCATATCTTAGCATTGTGAAGGCCAAGGCCGCCTTCCTCTTTGGGGAGGCAAATATCGTCCCAAGCCACCTTTGTGAATTTGCCACCCCATAAAAAAATACGGCATATCGAAACAATACTAGCTTAGCTGTCGTTTGTACACGTGTTGTTGACTTGTCGGCGGCGATCAAACTCAGCATGAGATAACAACAGTATCCAACATTCTAATTATTGGTGGACTGGTTCTCAGCCCTTTACATAAAGGCACTTATACGATCTTTTTGTTTTCATATGGATGGTTAAGATTATTTGGAATACTACTCCCTCCTTTCTTTATTACCCGTCCTTGTAGTCTTGGTCACATGTTTTAAGAGAAAAATTGTACTCCCTCCGTTCCGAATTGAATTGCAAACTTTGACCGGCACAAGGATTAAGGAATTGCAATAAATGATGCTTGCTTTTTACACTTTTGTCCATCTTCCTAAAAGTAGATGTATTTAAGTTAATGAGAAAAAAGTAAAAGTAAGGGTAAATTTGTCACTTTATTCTTATTTACATACCTAAAATAGAAAGTGGAAAACCATTTTGGGACAACCAAAATAGGAAATTTTGCAAAACAAATTGGGACGGAGGGAGTAGGTAAGTAGAGAGTGTGTAAGGTAAATGATAAAGTAGGAAATAGAGTATATTAAAAAGAGTAAAGTGATGATAAAGTATGAAAAAAGTATATTAAGTAAAGTAAAGTGATGATAAAGTTATGAAAGAGAAAATAGTTTGTAAAAAGTAAGAGGGGTAAAAGTAATAAAAATGAGAGTATTTTATCAAAAAATTTCCTAAAATAGAAAAAGGACATTTATGAAAAAAATAGACGAAAATGGAATAATATACATATAATAAAGAACAGAGGGAGTATTTAAAAGTTTGCTATAATATTCTATGTTGAAACGGTCAACGTTCTGAAGAGAAACCACGCCATCAACATCGTCCACCGACCTCACCAGGCTAACTATGTGGCGCACCATCTTGCTAGAACAGGTCTCGGAAACCCTACCATCTCCCCAATCTTCTACACTGCAGATACGCTCCCCACAAGAGCGAGAAAGTCCTACATGGAAGACAAAAGAGGAGCTAGTTTGTTCAGAGACACAGGCTGATTTAGCCAAAACAAAGAAATCAAAGCAGAAGATCTAAACGCAGGAGAATACCTGAGGTGCGACGGATTTCTTGAGACCCTCTCTCTACCCTCTGTTTGGTGCGTAACCCGACTGAACGACCAACATTCCCTTGGACGCATTAGCTTTGTTCTGACCTATTCTCTTGGGCCGCAGACAAACATATGAGCGGAGGGCCCAAAAAAAGCACATTTTTCATTTGCTCCTTTGGTTTTTTTTTAACCCATTTGCTTTCCCGTCATTTTCTGTTTTCGGATTATGTTCCTTTGTAATCAGTTCCTTTTTTTGCTTAATAAAATTCTTCTTTCAAAAAAAAAAATCTATGTTGGATTTATTTAAGAATATGCTACACTTTCTCTTTTTTGTAAACTTTTTACTTTAAAAGCACCTAATTACAATTACTTTTTTTAACTTTTTATCTTCTCTTTTCTACTTTTTCACATTCTCTCGTATTTTTTTACATTATTCATTATCTCTAATTCGATACTATTTTTCTCTTAAATATTGTGCCAAGATCAAATGTACTGATCTTTTGTACGATACAATTTCCTTTTTGGATTGTCCCTGTTGAGATTCCGGACCGGGTCAGACCTCAATCACCATAGCCCAAATGTTTGTTCACATTCACCACCAAGGTTGCAATAGGTAAACTGAAGGGCAACGATCAACTACCCTCTCTCACAGAACCCAATCCCCAACCTAGAAGCCCCACCGGAGAAGTAACCCACCAAACAACCAGACGAGAGTGAAGACCCTCCAAAGGAACCCCAAAGTGTCACCGGAGTATAGCCGAAGCTAAAGCTCGGATGAGACTGGTACTCTCCTATCCTAGGTCTAGGGATATTGACTGAGAGACTCATCGTTTAGAGAGAAGAAGGAACGGAAGAAATAGGGGGTTCGAGAAGCAACCAGACAAATATATCAAAAGGGCCACAAGGTCACGGGCTGGGCATAAAACAAGGAAAGGGAATGGGCTTGGTCGCTGGACAAACCATAAATGGGCCAGGGCAGTTGATAGGAGACCAACTCCTTAAATGAGGTGGATCAAGAAAAATAATGGGATGACCTAGGTGTATGAGGTGGACCAATACCAACAACAATCTCCACCTTCTTGGTCCCCCCTGGTGGTGTAGAGCACAACGTGAAAGGGAGTATCATCATCGCCGGTGTTTTCTTGTTTTATCTGTTCTTATCTAGCCACAATCTAAATTTAGAATACGTTTACAGGACAACAGTTGTTCAAAAGTGAGACATTTAGTCCCCATATCAGCATGGTTAAATTCAGAAACTATCTTTGACAGCCTTATCCATCCTGCATCAACAATATTCCTGATAAAAATGAAACCTGACATCAATGTGCTTGGTCCTGTCATGAAATACAGGATTTTTGCACAATTGGATAGCAGACTAGCTATCAGAGTAAGCTGTCACAACCTGCTTAAGAAAACCAATTTCAGTTAGCATACGTTTCAGCCAAATGGCCTCCTTAAAGGCTTCAATGACTACCACGTATTCAGATTCAGTAGTGGACAGTGCAACAATAGGTTGTAGTTGGGATTTCCAACTTATGCAGGAACCACACAGAGTAAAAATATAGGAAGTAGTAGACTTTCTATTGTCCCTATCATTTGCATAATTGGAGTCAACATAGCCAGTAAGCAAGATACCAGAAGGAGTTTTAGAAAACACAAGGCCATGGGAGGGTGTACCCTTAAGGTATCTAAGAAGCCGTTTTAGTGCAGTCCAGTGAGACATATCAGGGTTTGCCATATATCTACTTAAGCAACTAACAACATAAGCTATATCAGGTCTTGTGCTTACCATGAGATACATGACTGACCCTATAGCACTGGAATAGGGTACAAATTTCATCATATCTATCTCAGGAACAGACCTTGGGGACTGATCCTTACTTAGCACAAAATGAGGTGCTAAAGGGACATCTACAGGCTGGGCAGAGTCAAGATTGAACTTTTTCAAGACCTTATCTAAATAGGAGGTTTGGTTTAGGGTAAAGGTACATCTACTCCTATCCCTAATTATATTAATCCCTAGGGTTCTCTTAGCATCTCCAAGGTCTTTCATAGCAAAGTTTTCACAAAGGCACTTTTGAACAGTCTTAATAGCATTCACAGAGGGGCTAATGATAAGCATGTCATCAACATAAATCAACAAGAAAATAGGTACAGAAGCAGTATTCTTAAAATACAAGCAGTGATCAGAATCAGACCTTTTGAAACTCAGGGAAGTCATGCATTGGTCAAATTTTATGTTCCACTGTCTGGGTGATTGTTTCAGGCCATAGAGGGCCTTCCTAAGTAGACAAACATGTCCAGGATACTTAGGATCCAAAAAACCCTCAGGTTGGGTCATGTAGATCTGTTTATCTAATTCACCATGTAGAAAGGTAGTGGTAACATCCATTTGTTTCATCTCCCAATTATTATGAGCAACTAGGGCAAGCATCATCCTAATTGTGGTAAATTTTACTACTCGAGCAAAAATTTCAGCATAGTCTACCCCTTCCTTTTGAGTGAAACCCTTAGCTACCAATCTATCCTTAAACCTAATGTCATTAGGTTCCTCTTTAACTTTGAAAAGCCATTTGCACTCAACAATAGAACAATTAGGAGTCATAGGAACTAGGGTCCAAGTTTTATTCAACTTAAGGGAATCTATTTCACTCTGCATAACACTAAGCCAATTTTTAGATTCTCTAGAGGCAAGGGCTTCCTAGTAGGTTTTAGGTTCATTTAATTCAAGAGTTTCAAAAACAGAGAAAGCAAACAAGGAAGTATCATACAGATGAAAAGCATAGTCAGTCATGCTATCAGAAATTTTCCCTATATTTCTCCTAACCCTGTCTCTAGCTAACTGGTAGTTATCTAGATTCTGATTCTCAGTATTCATTTCATGAAAATCATTGTTATCAGTAGAATCATCTCCAGCAAACACATCATGCACATTTTCATCATGATTATTAAACCCAGTAGGCTGCTTCACCTCACTGGAGGTGGAGGGTGTGTCATGCAAAGTGTTGGTCAGGTCAGGAGCATCAGAATATTCAAACTCATCAAACAGAGGGGCAGCAGTAGTCTGGATTGGCTCCACCTCACTGGGAGTGGTGCCATCAGAGCTCAATTCAGGGTCAGTCACATTTTCAATAAGCAAGGAAAATCAACTTCATTGAACACAACATTTCTACTTATTATGACTTTAAAACCAATCTGACTCCTATCCCAGATCCTATACCCTTTTACCCCTTCAGGATAACCTAAGAAAATACACTTTTTAGACCTAGGATCCAGCTTGTCAGATTGTTGGTGTACATAGGCAGCACATCCAAACACCTTTAAGTTTAACAGGTCAAGGGGTTTCTTAGAGAAGACAGACTCAGGGCATTTACCCTCTAAGGGTACAGAAGGAGACCTATTGATCAAGTAGGTGGCAGTGTTAACAGCTTCTCCCCAAAACTTCTTGGGGAGGCCAGAAGTAGCAAGCATACTTCTGACTTTGTCAAGGAGGGTCATATTCATTCTTTTAGCCAAACCATTTTGTTGGGGAGTATAGGGCACATTTTTGTGTTTCCTAATCCCACACTCAGTACACAACCTATCCATATCCTTATTGCAGAATTCTAATCCATTGTCAGTTCTAAGGGTTTTAACCTTACATCCAGTTTGATTTTCTACCATAATTTTCCATTCTTTAAACCTAACATACACATCAGATTTATGTTCTAACAAACAGACCCAGACTTTTCTAGAAAAGTCATCAATTATGGATAGAAAGTACCTCCTACCACCATGGGTAGGGACACTGGAGGGGACCCCACGCATCAGCATGTATGTAGTCAAGGACAACTTTGGACTTAGGCTCACTAGGATAGCTAGAGGTAGGAAACTGAACCCTATGTTGTTTACCTAAGACACAACCCTCACAGAATGGTATAAGTAACACCAAGTCATTTCCAAAACACCTAGATTTTTGTAAAATGTTCAAACCTTTATTACTCATATGACCAAGTCTTTGGTGCCAAAGCACACATTTATCAGTGAGTACAACATTAGCATTTTCAGAAAAAAGGTTTAGCATGAACAACATACAAGTTATTTTGTTTCAAAGCCTTGAATAAAATAAGCGAGTTTTTCAAAATTTTCATACACCCATTCCCCCAGTTACCCTCAAGACCACATTCTTCAAAAGCAGAAACAAAAAGCAGGTTGTGCCTAGATCAGGGACATGTCTAACATTTTTTAATTTGACAACAGTCCCATTCTCAAGTTTTAGACAGATGTCACCAATACCATGGACCTTACACCTTTTACTATCAGCTAGGGAAACAAAACCAGTTTCAGTCAAGTGATAGAAAGAAAACAGATTTCTAAAAGGGGTCATATGGTAGGTACAACCTGAGTCAATTAACCATTCAGTTTCAGTCAAACTACTGAGCACAGAATTAGCTTGATCACAGACCATGAACACTTCTTCACTAATTTATTTATTGGTCACAGAGTTGGCCTGTTCATTTCTTTTGGGTTGGGTACAATCCTTTATGAAATGACCTGGGTTCCCACAGTTATAACACACTCTTTTCTGAGACTTATACCTTTTCTTACCAGGTTGTCTACTGTTTTTATCTTGGTTATCCTTCCTAGGATGCCTAGACCTACTCTTAGATTTGCCCCTGACAAAGAAGGCTTCACCAGATTCCTTAGAGTGATTGCTATGACCCCTAGAGTGTTTTAAGTCTAGCTCTTTGCTTTTCAAACCATTAATTACAATATCTAGGGTTATCTCATCCCTCCCATATTTAATGGCAGACTTAACATCATTGTAGGAATCTGGAATGTCATTAAGAAGGACAAGGAGTATAGTCATCTATATGTTTATCCCCAGTCTGCTTAATATTTTGAATCAACTTATGAAAAATATCAAGATTTTCCTCAATGTCTTTAGTTAGGTCAAGCCTAAATCTAAAGAATTTTTCCAGTAAAAACAATTTCCCAGGTAAGGAGGTATCAGTGTAAAGAGTTTCAAGTTTACCCCACAGACCCTTACCGGACTCTAAGATTCCAATTTTTCTAAGAACAGAGTCAGACAAGTTAAGGTATATAGTTACACAGGCTGTTTCATTCATTTCAACTTGTTTAGGTTTATCCTCAGATTCTAGAAACTGACCAGTAACTGCCCTATAAACTTTCTATTGGATTAACACACATCTTATCTTCTGTTTCCATATATCGAAGTCAGTCTTACCATTAAAAGGCATCATACCATATAGGGTTGAAGCCATGATAACAGTCAACACCCAAACAACCGAATGACAGGTAATATAAAAGCTTAACCCTAGAGGTTCAGGCAGCAAACTAAGAGACCAGGCACTTCCGGAGCCTCTAAAGAGGCTGGCAGGGTATCCCTTAGCCCTAACCTCAGGTGCCTTAGCCAACTAGGGGGTCAAAGTTACACTATTACCAGAATTCAGACAAGAGGGTAGGACAAGACAGACTTGAGCAGAGAAATAATAATTAACACAACACTAATAAGGCAAGCTACAACAATGCCGAGGGATGTTCAGAGGAAAATAGCACAAGAGGGGGTGGCAAATTAAAGATACACACAAGAAGATAATTCAATCAAAGTTCACATATAACCGGTGGCCAAGTTCGACACAGATTGGACCACTCATGCACAATCGAACCACACCTAGGGTTTATACAGATCTGTACTAACATATACTGTACATGCAAGGTTTTCTAGGGTTTCTACTCGGTAGATTGTTGCTCAGAGAGAGCAAATCTACCCATGCAGCACAGAATCCGGTGGCACTCCGTCAGCCCAAAGGTTAGGGTTTAAGCTATTATACCTGAGCGGGTGTCTAGGAGAGACCACCCGACTTACCAACTTCGACGAGGCTTCAGTCGTTGTCGGTGTGGGAGTTTTCCGGCGAGCTTCCGGTGTCAGCGAGAGGCAGCAACATCCAGGCTCTGATACCACTGTTGAGATTCCGGACCGGCTCAGACCTCGATCACCATAGCCCAAGGGCTTGCTCACATTCACCACCAAGGTTGCAATAGGGAAACTGAAGGGCAACGATCAACTACCCCTCTCACAGAACCCAAGTCCCAACCCAGAAGCCCCACCAGAGAAGTAACCCACCACACAACCAGACCAGAGTGAAGACCCCCCAAAGGAACCGCAAAGTGTCACCGGAGTATAGCCGGAGCTAAAGCTCAGATAAGACTGGTACTCTCCCACTCTAGGTCTAGGGAAACTGACTGAGAGACTCATCGTTTAGAGAGAAGGAGGAACGAAAGAAATAGGGGGTTCGAGAAGCAACCACACAAATATATCAAAAGGGCCACAAGGTCACGGGATGGGCATAAAACAAGGAAAGGGGAATGAGTTTGGTTGCTGGACAGCCCATAAATGGGCCAGGGCATTTAATAGGAGACCAACTCCTTAAATGAGGTGGACCAAGAATAATAATGGGATGGCCTAGGTGTATGAGGTGGACCAATACCAACAACAGTCCCAAAAATATGAAAATTTTCTTAAATTGAATTTCATTAACTTTTTTTTTCTCACTTTATTTCTTTATGTATCATTTCATTCTTTACTTTTTGTGGATCCATTTTTCTCTTTCGTGCGTACTTTTTGTAGGTTAGAATTGTAAAACAACCACTTTATCCTTTATTTTCTTAAATCTTGCACCAAACTCACATGCAACTTACATAATGGGACGAAGGTAGTACTATATAAATTTGTGTCATAGTCACTTACGTCTAAAAACGAACATAAGTTATTGTTGCTAAAATTATTATTGTTGTCACGTTTTTGTAAACAGTCTTGTTTAGTCATAAAAATGTAATTATTTCTATTTTAATTACACAACTTTTGTAATCTTGTTTGTAACTTTTTATTTTCTCACTTTATTTCTTTATGTATCATTTCATCCTTTACTTTTTGTGGATCCATTTTTCTCTTTCGTGCGTACTTTTTGTAGGTTAGAATTGTAAAATAACCACTTTATCCTTTATTTTCTTAAATCTTGCACCAAACTCACATGAAACTTACATAATGGGATGAAGGTAGTACTATATAAATTTGTGTCATAGTCACTTACGTCTAAAAACGAACATAAGTTATTGTTGCTAAAATTATTGTTGTCGTCACATTTTTGTAAACAATCTTTTTTAGTCATAAAAATGTAATTATTTCTATTTTAATTACACAAATACATCATATTAATTTCACTATACGCAATTTAAAGTTGTATATGCAACCAAATATTTCAAGTATTATTTACCAAGATTTTTTTTTCTAAAACACCTTCTTACCAATATAATTACAAGTCTATTTTTGCTGGTCTGTTATACCAAGTATATGAACTTATTAAATTAACAAGGCAGGCATTAATGATTTAATGAAATGGACGCCATTATAGAATACCATTAAACCTTAATTATATCCAATCCTGATATACAATTAGCCGCGTAATTGTGGGTACATGCATTAAATGGCATGACAATTCTTATAAGGTGTAATGTTAAAACCATTGGCAACTCCTTACACCATCATCTTCATCATAATCACATTGTGTCATTACTATATATTGCAACCTATCCATTTCTTGAGGCTCCCAGCAGAAAATGCATTCAAAGCTTTTCACCAAATCCATGATTTTCAAAAAGTGAACTACCTGCTGGAGCTTTTGAAAGCAAAGGATAAGCAAAAAGATTAGTGCTTTAACACCCATTCCTCCAATTCTTCTTTTAAAAGTGAGATTTTCACCCCTTCCTCCTTTATTTTTTTATCCATGCAGGTGTTTATATCTTGTTCTTTTTGTTTTTTTGGATACCTGTCCTAAACTTGGAATTACTTTTTCAAGAATTCAACTTGCTAATCAAATTTGGCTTTGATACAACCCTTATTCTGACTTTCTTGAATACTTGTTTATTTTGTAATGTTAAAGAAAGTGTGTTTTTACTTTTTTTATCTTGTCAAAAGCTTCAACTTAAAATGATGAAGAAATCAGTGTCAGACAACAACTTCTACATAGACAATGAGGAAGAGGTGAGAGAGGAGGGGAAATGTGAAGATGGCAATGAATCTGATGTTTCTTCAAATTACTCCAATGACAATGAGGTTTATGAGCACCACCATAGCAAACCCAATTCCTTCAACAATGCTTGGCCTCAAAGTTACAGGTCAGATTTTCCACATCATCTTTGGGCTTTGGCTATGTTTGGATCCTAAGGAAAACTGTAGGGAAATGGAAAAAGATGTCAACCTAACTGTTTTCTGAGTTTGGACTTATCATAGTAAATGCGGAGAAAGATAAAACATGATTACTGTTTTTAATTTTTTGCATGTTTAGATTTCTTAGTCATTATAATAAGAGAAATAACAATTAAAAATGAATTTCAATAAATATTTAAAAAAATGAGTTTGAAGCAATGTTTTAATTTCCTTAACAGTTTTTTCTTCCAAATTGCTCTAATATTTTCCTTTCTACTTTGATATTTTCTATTCCTATCATTTTCCCATTCCAAATGGATCTTGATTATTTTAATTTTCAAAATTTTCAAGAACATTGATAGAATTCATAATTGTGTTGGAATCACTAAAATGTGACATAATGCCACCATAACAGATTATATTAAATCTAACTAGTACAGTGTATAAAGGCCTTTTATAAGTTCATTTGTCTCCTTTTAATATATTGAAATGGAAATCTTGCAGGCAATCAATGGATCTTTACAGCAGTATACCATCTCCAAGTCTTAACCTTCTGGGGACACCCATTAGGAGCATAACAAGCTCATTTCTTCTTTCTTCTTCATCACTCTCAAGGAGGCACACACCTGAGACATTGCCTTCATCAGTTCATAAACAACCACTTTTACCATCAAAAGAACATCGTCATCATCATAATCATGACCAGAAGCCAGGGCACAGTTCTTCACAAGCTTTCCTCCCCCCTCTTACACCATCCGAGGCTTCTTCTTTCCTACAGAGGGGCGCATCAGAAGCCAAACACTCTACAGAAGTTCCCATTTCTCTGCAGAAGAGCACGTATGGACAAGCAGTACTCAACGGTATCGTTCTTCATTGGCTTTATGTGACTATTTATAACTATATTAGAGCAAGCATTTCAATGCAATAACTCAAAGTAACTAAGTCATCACATATTTCTTAAAGTATAAGAAAACCAATATGTTTAACTACTTCTACTATCAAATCTATCATGTTTGGTTGATACAAATCAAATCTTAAGAATCTCCAGACATTGGTTTTCAGAATGTGGTTACAGATTTCATTTTAGAAGTTCATTCTAATATGAGAACTAGCATAAGGTCTTAAATGAGCCCTGCTAATATTTTTTTTTTGTTCTCACGTCATACACCCCTTACAATTCGATATCTCATTTGGATCTCACGGTTTTTTTCAAATGGTGCATTCCCCACAAACCGAGACATCATATGAACTGTGCATCTTTTTCATGGGGCCCACACCATATGGATCGGGGTTCGATCCTACTAAAAGATCAATCTCATATGAGGAGTAACCACATTCAGATTTAAATGTATCAAACAAGATTTTTGAATTGAACTGACATACATGTTACTCATATGTTTGTGTTGTTCCATAACAGGTATGAATGTTTTATGTGGAGTAGGAATCCTTTCGACTCCTTATGCTGTTAGACAAGGCGGGTGGAGTGGGCTTTCTGTACTATTTCTCTTTGCTGTAATTTCGTACTATACTGGCATTCTTCTTCGTCACTGCTTGGACAGCCAACCGGGACTGGAGACTTATCCTGATATTGGACACGCTGCATTTGGTCCCACCGGACGGATACTTCTTTCTGTAAGTATCTTTCACTTCAATCAAAAGAGTTAATGAAGGTGTTAAGCATACTAGTAGCATAGACAAGAGATTATTACTCCCTGCTGACTTTGGTTTGTTTGGCTTTCATGTTTTGCTGATGCAGATTTTTTTGTATGTAGAGTTATATGTAAGTACAACCATCACCTTTTTCAAGTCTTCACACATATATTGTTTTTGTTAAGCTGTCTCACATCAATATAATTTATAGATTAATACCAACATTCAAGGGGTTGTCAACTTGTCGGGCTATTCCTTCTAATTGTATTTGTGCTCTCTACTCACAGGCATGTTGTATCGAATATATAATATTGGAAGCCGATAACTTGTCATCTTTATTTCCAAATGCATATTTGAGTTTAGGAGGAGTACGTTTAGATGCACACCACCTTTTCGCGTTGATAACAGCGGTTGTAGTTCTCCCTACTATGTTTCTCCGGGATCTCACCCTCCTTAGTTATATCTCAGGTGAGTGTCTCCATTCTTCCATTCGGATTAAACAGGAAAAGTGATTGTTCAATACTTAATTAGAGGTTTACTTATCAGCATTGAAAATTCGTTTAGTGACGCTAAAATTGGCTGCTGAAACTGCTGAAGTTAGTAATTGAATTGGCGTAATCTGCTCAATTATAACAAGAAAACATATTTAGAATAGTTTATTATAGAATATTTAGAATAGTTTATTATAGAATAAAGAAAAATTATATGATCAAAAGTTATAATGACCCGCTTCAACAAAACCAACCGATTGCGCCAACAATATAAAATGCACCCTCAACATACTTTTTTCACTGTTGATCACCTCAACGCGTAAAATTGTGATATAAGTGTTTGGTAGAAAGCTGATGAGACAAGAAACAAAGTTACCAAATCTTTGTGATTTTCCAGCCGGGGGAGTGGTGGCATCTGTGTTGGTAGTTTCATGCCTGTATTGGGTTGGTTTGGTGGATCATGTCGGCTTTGAAAGCAAACCAACATCAATGAATCTCTCCACATTTCCAGTTGCCATAGGTCTGTATGGTTATTGTTACCAAGGGCATGCTGTTCTTCCCAACATATATGCATCTATGCAAAAACGGAACCAATTTCCCGCTGTCCTCTTAACCAGGTTTCCTTAATCCTAATATGCAGACACTTAGATCATGTTAACCATTGTAAAAACATTGTTATAATGAAAAAAAAAACAAATTTCATTATGTGTATATGCAGCTTTGGCATAGTGACCTTGATGTACATTGCAACGGCTGTGATGGGCTATATGATGTTTGGAGATTCAGCAGAATCACAGTTCACTCTAAACATGCCTACTGAATTAGTTGCCTCCAAAGTAGCTGTTTGGGCAACGGTAAACCTACTACTAAACACAAACTAGTTTTCCTCTTAAAGAAATGATTTGTAATAAAGTACATGGTTATAACCGAGTAACCGACTCTTCTTTGGTTTCTTGCAGGTTGTTAATCCATTAACAAAATATCCTTTATCACGATATTCTAGATAAATTATTAAGTCATCGCACATCAAGCAAATAGAAAATACAAAACAATGTATATGGTCTTGGTTTCTCCTTCTATAAGGTGGACACAATTACTTAATTAACCAAATGACTAACTTTATGGGCATAATTACATTGAACAAGTGGAATGGATCAAATAATTTATGTTGGGCATAGCTGATGAGTTAATAAACTCAAGGAAATGGTAAGGTTGTCATGGACTTCAACACGCTTGTATAAAACCGCCCCTCATACAGCTGTCAAGAGCTTTGCTTATGCTTATCAATAAACCCAAGTTCTTTCCTTAATGAGATATACATATGCACTGACCATGTTGCCAGTGGCTATGAGTCTAGAGGAACTGACCCCATCTGGCCAAACCAAATCCCATTTGTATTCAATCTTTATTAGAACGGCGTTGGTGATATCTACCTTGATCATCGGTCTATTGATCCCGTTTTTCGGTAAGACTAACATTGTTATTGCAGTAGTTTTGAAGATATTTTTCATATTAAGATGTGATGTGCTTTGACTTTTATTATTTTTCACATTTACTGCAAATGTATTGCTTAGACATTAGTAAATTAATTGCCTTTATTTTTACCTACATGCAGGCCTAGTCATGTCCCTCATTGGATCTTTACTTACAATGCTAGTTGTAAGTCCCTTAGCTTACCTTTTCCAATTCAAACATTTCTTTTTTATTTTGTTACCCTAAACCATATAATATTGATATTTTTTTTGTAAAATTTACAGACTTTAATATTTCCTTGTGCTTGCTATATGAGTATTGCCAAGGGGAAAATTGGCTATGTTCAGGTATTGACAATATATAGCACTAACAAGTAACACACTAGTTTGCTTCTCTTTATGGAGGTTAACTTTTCCTGTTTTCTTTTTCAGGCATCAGCTTGTGTATTTATAATTGGAGTAGGTGTTGTATTTGCAGTTTTTGGAACCTATTCTGCCATTTCTGGAATCAATCAGAGTTTGAGAAGTTGAGCTGATGACTGTATGGTCAATGTTTTAATATATTCTAATGGATTCCTATTTTTCGTTTTAATTTAAGTTATTCTGTTAATGTTTACTTCAAATCTTTTCCAACCGTTGTTGCACTTTTTGCCCAAGAGTCCTCAGTGATTTCTTGTTTTTTTTCTCCCATTAAATGTTTGTAAAAGTAATCTCCCTAAGTAACATTTTAACCTTTTTACTAATCGGGGCCTAGCTCACCCGTATGAAGGGATGCCACAAAGAAGAGATCTCGGGTTCAATTTCAAGCAAAGACTTGGAATTAAATTCAACTCTCTTTCAATTAATGTATGATCAAAGCTCAATTTACATTCTCCCAATAACTATCCAATCGATTCTGGAGCCTCAGGATAGGGTGTCATCCTTTTTAACCTATTTAACCCTTTTACTTGCAGTTTTTTAACCCTTTTACTAGGAGTTTGTACATACAATGGATAGGCAAATTAGGTGCAAATATTAAAACATTGTGAAATGGAGTTTTTTTAAGCCTTTTTTTAACCTATGTTTATGTCTACAAAATCATTATATACTCACACTTTGCATTCCATTTTTTAGTGACATTTGATTTTACAATCTATTTTCAAAACCATTAATGTATACTCCTGATTTCACCATATACTCATTTGACTCTGCAATCCACTTTTTCACAAATTTTGAACAAATTAGGTGCAAATATTAATGATTGTGAAATGAGATTCAAAATTGAATATATAGCTCAAAACATTGTGAAAGTGCAGTTGTGTTTAAGAGTAACCACAATTACTTCAAAAATAATTGACTTAAATAGGAGTAAGAATAGAACTTTTCCCTAAATAGATGTTCAGTTGTTCACTACTAATCTTCTCCAAATATCAGTGAACATACATTTTCTTCCCCTAATATCTATATTCTTATTAATTAATTACCCCTACTTGCCTTGGGCAACCAGGGAAGTCCATTCATGGCGAGGCAGTCCGGTGGTGACGGGGCAGACCAATGGCGGTGGAGATGGCGGCAGTTGGCGGTGGTGGCAATGGGCATGGCTAAATGCTAATCACAAGAAACTCTTTTTTTGGGAATTTTTAAACTTCTACTCCTATTTTTGTAATTTTTAACATGTTTTATTCCTAAATGGGAAATTATCTTACTCTCTCTGTCCCGCTAAGATTGTACCATTTTACCTTTTGATCCGTCCCACTAAAATTATCATATATCAAATTTGATAAAGTTTGTGTGACTCTAAGGGGTACGGTGTCCCCAATATGGATTCTGGATGAAGAATTCTGTCACAATTTGGGTGTCGCCGATTTGGATTTATGTGGAATCTATGAAGATCAGAGTGTCCTCAAACATTCCATTTTTATTACTCCGTATTACTTATTTAGATGGATTTTAATGAATTTTGGTGGATCTCTGTATACAAAAACATTTCACCACAATCTTGTAGACTCCCATCGGATTTCAAAATAAATGATCCTTTAAAATCCATCAAAATCATAATTGGAGACACCCCCTCAATCATTTTGGCAGTGTTCTTACTTTATCAATTCAAAATCAACCACATAAACCACTTGTTATTAATTTGTGTGTCACTCTCTTCTGTCCCGTTATTACCGAGAAGAAGGGAGTAGTATTTTTATTATTGAAAAAGAAACTCCACTTCCAATCTTCCATGTTCCACCGGCCTTCGATGCATCGTTGCCGCTGCATCTACTCACTCGACCACCACCATCATACAATGGCCGCCCCAAACCGAATTCAACCACCACCGTCATACAATGGCCGTCCAAACCGAATTCGACCACCACTGGCATTATATTGATGTAAATGGCAAATAGTTAATCCAAGATATAAGGAGTGTTTGGATCTTATTCTTAAAATCGATTCTCCTCCTTCAGGGAGTAGATCCAGAAGTTGGAGTGTTTGGGTGAAAGTGCAGAAGTACTTCTGGTACTCTAAGGATGTTTTTATTTGGACCGTAATTCGTTCCAGACCAGATCAGACCAGACCAGATCAGACCAGATCAGACCAGATCAGACCAGATCAGACCAGACCAGACTTGAATAGTTATAAAAATACAAAGAAACCAGACCAGACCAGACTAGTTTAGACCAGACCAGACCAGCAAATTATAGTCCAAGTAAACACATTTCTCAAAACTGATTGATTCTACTTTTGTGAAAGAAAAAAAGCAGAAGCAGAAAATCAAACGATTCCCACTCAAAATAGAATCTTCCCGAATTTTTGCATCGACTGAGCCATTCGAAAACAGTAGTAGTACCACACAAAATCACTGAAAATTCTCCAACATGTCTGATTCTTTACAAACATCTCCGGCCAGCAGCATAAGCTATTTATTACGCGCAAAACCCCCTTCCTGTTTCCCCAATCCCAAGCTGATTGGAGCGAATTATTGGTCCGCAAATGTTGTTTCTATTTTTTCTATTAAAACCCATTCTGGAGGAGAAAAATTCGAAGCTTTAGCCAAGTATGACGAAGAAGGGTCCGTTTATAGCTTCCACGATTCGCCGGCGTCGATAGATTTGCTGCCTATTTCCACTGAAGATCAGTTCGACCTGGTCGTCTCCCATGAAGCAGTAATCGTTCTATGGTACGTTTTATACGGACTTAAGTTTTAGATCATGTAAATCTCCTTAGCTGCAAACTTAAATCTCTCCCCCCTACAGTAAAGTTTGGATTTTTACCTTATGTGTTTTTAATTCTTATGGAGGAGGGTTTCGAATTGCAAAATGGTTTTCCAATGGCTGTTCAGATGAAGAAAGTGGAAGTAGAGATTTTGCAGTCTGTGGTTTAGGAAATCTTTTAGGTCCGTTTGGGTGTTTGGAACCTTGAGAATACTAGGGAAAGAAATCAGGGAGGAAACCATAGGTAAGAAGTAGATTGTGGAGAAAATAATACTCTTCATTACATCCAAATTCAATAGGTTTGTTTTATATATCTGCTCAGACTCATTGTATTCTATATTTACATAAAAATTAATCTTTTTAATTTTCCTTTGCATTTACAAAAGCTAAAACGAAAGTTAAGAAACTAACCTTCCTTTGCAATTTATTTTCCTTTCCCTCTCATTTTCCAGGACTCAATCATAACCTTAGGCTATAATAGCTTGTTGACTTGAAATGTGTAGATTTCTTTTAACATTGTTTTTTAGGTATATGAGAAGTTGCAGTTCTAGCTTGATGTTTTGTATTTACTCTGTTGATTAATGTCATTTTCCCATTGTATTATGTAAGAATTTAAAAGTGGATTGTCATTATAAAGAAGCCGTTTGGGTTTCCAGGATGGCAAGTTGGTGCAGGAAATGTATATTTTTGAAACCAAAATTGGAGAAATTAGCTGCCGAGTATAACCCAAGGTTAGGAATCTCTCTTTACTGAATCAGTAAATTTCCTCCAGCATTAACCTTATCTCTTCCTCAATCATCATTTCAAGTTGCTTCATAAGGACTTATGTTTCATTTCATCCCAGCCCTTTTCTCCTTATGGAGTTATGGCTCGAATTAGTGCCTGTTTGCTTAGTGTAATTTCACACAATCGGCAAATTTGCTAAATTCTCTGAAAGTAAAAGTGTCTCATAACAGTGATTTCAGTTAAATGTTTCAAGTAAAAAACTAAGGAGTACTTATTATGCCTTAGTCTCCTGCTAATCAAAATAAGCCGAATGAAGCTACCAAACGGGGTCTACTATTTGAGCTGAATCTTCTGTTCCATATTGTGTTGCAGTCTACGATTTTACAGTGTTGACGTTAATAATGTTCCACACAAGCTTGTTGTTCGTGCTGAAGTCACTGTAAGCTTCTCCCCTTCTTTATGTCCTAGTGTAGCTCTTACATTCAGTGTTTGGGAAATCTGATTAGTGTTTTGTGTTATTTACATTTCCATGTAAATCTATGAAAACCAATGTGCTTGGGAAAAATGCAGAAAATGCCGACAATCCAGGTAATATATTTTTGAAAGGAAATTGATCGATCTTGAACGGTATATATGTGATACAAGATGGTTTTATCAATTGAGACATCGTATTGTATGCAACAGCTGTGGAAGGATGGGAAGAAGCAAGGTGAGGTGATCGGTGGGCACAAAGCACATTTGGTTGTTAATGAAGTTAGGGAAATGATTGAAAGTGAAAGTAGTTCTTGGTAATCTTTGAAGCATTATAACTCCATAAAGCTCACATTTCGCCGTTTCAGAACTCAAAAGCTTCAAATCCTCCCTTCGGTGTCGTTTCCTTATCCATAATTGTAAAGAACTGGGTAATACGTTTCCCTATTTAAGTTTCCCTATTTAATTAACATTTTACTTGGGTCTCCATTTTTAATGCGATTTTTTAATGGAACTTAGGCTATGTTTGACACAACTAGCTGAAAAGATATTTTTGAGAGCTTTTTAATAACTGTTAGCTTTTAGTGACTGAAAGATCTTAAAGAGAAAAGATGATAGCTGTTTGGTAAAAAGGTGATTGTTTGATTTAGTTCGGTTTGGTATACAAGCTGTTAAGACTGATTAACACTAAAAGTCACGAGTTTTTTTCAGATGCTACTCCCTGTAGCATCTCAAAAAAGATCTTTTAATTTTTGAAAACCTCATAAAAATTGTCATGCCAAACATATAACATGAAGCTTTTAGAGACTTTTTGAACAGTACAAAAGCTAAAAAGTAGAGACTTATGTCTACCAAATATAGCCTTAGTCTCTTTCTATGAGGTTCATTATGTACTTTTGATGGACTTTTTTATGTAAAATTTTCATAGTAACAAAATCTTTGTGATCTTTCGTAGCTGGATGCCCAGAAACATGTTGCGTGTTACTTTTGATCTCTGTTCTAAAAATCGTTCTAGGCGTCCGATCAGTCCCCGCCTAGGTGCTATGCAGTGGTCTGGCGCCCCGATTTTTGTCTAGGCGCTCCGACTAATTGGTTAGCCGTTTGGATGAATTAGTCAGCCGCCTATGGCACCTAGTTGCCTGCCTAATCGGTCGCGCGTCTAGGTCGTCTAGATTCGCCGAACATTACTTTACTTTTTAATTTTAAATTTCTAAGCGCTATACGTACTTTAACGTTAGCCATGAATATAAAGATATGAAGTTGTAAATTAAGATAAACCTATATATGCTTGTACATATATCCAAATTTTATCATTATTTATATTTATAACATAATAAAGTTAACTGGTTAGTTATCATATATTACCTATGATTAAATGCGATAATTTTATCATTCATGTTTGTTAATGTATATGTATATATATTTTTATACACACAAAAATACAATATTACTTATAATATTTATGCAAAAATATAGATAAAAATGCAATTTCTATGTTCCGACTAGTTCCAATAATTAGTTACTTACAAAGAAAAAAAATTTAGATTTTAAACAAATAAATTGAAAAGTGGAAGTTGTAAACGTAACTTAGCTTGTATTCTCTTCTCTCTAGAGAGAAACCTAGTGGCTGTGAAGCCGTCTCCCCTCTTTGTAGGGGTTGAGATTTTCTGCCGCCCCTATCAATATGGGGTTGGAGTGGCAAATTATACTGATTTTAAATGTTCTAACGCTTGGGATTGCAATTACGTCGAAGGAGATAGCGTTGGCGGATGAACGAAGTACGACTGAGAGGTTGTATCGAGATTGGATCGTGAAGCCTTGGTCAGTCATTTCGGCGGTGGTGGAGTTGGTATTCACCCATATTGCAAGAAATCATCCTCCTCCGGAACTACCTCCATACCAGGGAATGCTTTGTGAAAAGATTTTATTTCAATATTATTCTCTTTACTTGCAATTGTTATCGTTTCAGTCCGAGTAGATTTGGTTTGAATGTTTGGATTTTTGGAGTTCTTTTGATAGACAAAGTTTCGGTTCCATTCGCTTTAGGCTTATGTTTGCCCGTTTCCGGTTTGCGAGTCATGTTGCTTTGTATGAGGTGACTGACTCTAAGTCTACTCCTAGAGTTCACGATTGGATCTGTAATTTCTGTCTGAAGATTGTCTTGTATGTGTTTTTTAATTTAATATAACGGTCGCTCTTTTATGATCAAAAAAAATGTTCCGACTAGTCCCCGACTAGGCCCCCGCCTAGACACTAGGCGCTAGGCTGTCGCCTGACTAGCGCCTAACGCCTTTTAGAACATTGCTTTTGATCAAGTACTTATATAGTAGTATGTGAATAGCTTCTATATTTGAACACGTAAACTATTTTTATCTTTGGTTATGTTGCAAAGTTTTATGAAGATTTTATGTACTCTAAAATATATGAAAACAATATGTACAAATATGTATATGAATACCTATTTATAAACATATCCCTATATTTTCTTATTTATGTGTTTTCCCCACCTTTGGTATTGTTTTCTCAAATATTGTGTCCTGTTTTATGTTCTACTCACAAAATATTACTCTGCATATAATAATGTCCATGGTCAATTACACCCCTCCCCCAGCCCTCTCAATGCTTTGATAGAGACATTGGAGATACGTCTATTAAATATTGTAATAAGGTGTATAAAAGAAGGAATAAAAAGGGGTAGCGAGTTAGTTAATTAGCCCATTAACTAATTAGTATTCTATCCCTGCGGGAATATTGATATAAATAGAAAGTGAGCAGCTAAATAAGGCAGATTGTTATTTCTGTTGGCTTCGGCTTTGGAGATTTGGGCTTCTCGAACAGTCCTGAGATTACGCATCTACCATTGGTATCAGAGAGAAGATCCTGTGCCGCGAAATTGAGTTACAGTTGACGTTTCTCGTGGTGAATGGTTCGTACGAGAGCAAAAATGGATATACGTATGGATACTGTGGAACGCAAGTTAATGGAGGTTCAAGCGGAAATGAAGGAGGAGTTACAATCCGCTGTGAATGACCAGCGATCAGCGCTGGAAAATTTGGCGGCAACATTGACGTCATCCATGGCTGCGTTGAGTGAGCAGTTTCGATCCAGAGAGAGATCACGCTCACCACAACAACAGCCGGCGAGACTTGATAACATTCCAATTAATTCCGGAGGTAATCCGAATCCTTATCACCTTCAGCCGCACAGAATACATGAAGATTTGAATAGATTTACTGTTCAAAATGGGAGAAAGATTGATTTACCTGTTTTTACGGGAGATGATGCTTATAATTGGATTGTACGCATGGAGAGATATTTTCGTATGAATCGTATCACTGAGGAAGAACAGGTGGAGGCAGCCGTAGTGGCGATGGAGGGTAGAGCTATTAATTGGTTCATATGGTGGGAACACCAAACTGACAGGAGAAACTGGGACACTTTAAAAGCAGCTTTGATCCGTAGGTTCCAACCAGATCTGATACAGAACCCATATGGCCCAATGTTGAGTTTAAAACAACTTGGAACAATGAGGGAGTTCAAAGATGAGTTTGAGTTGGTGATAGCACCTCAGATAAATGTGGACATGGGTATCCTAAGAGGAATTTTCATCAATGGGTTGAAGGAAGAGATTAAGGCTGAGCTGAAATTACATAACTCTAATTCTCTTGTTGAGGTGATGGACAGGGCTCTACTGATGGAGAGTAGAAATGAAGCTATTTACTTGAGAAGAAAAGAAGAGGACAAACTTTCATGGAAGGAGAAGGGTCCTATAACTTCAAAATCTCAGGCATGGTTTGATGGGTTTAAATCCAAACCGGGAAACTCAGGACCCTCCAACACAGGGAAAACTGCAGTTGATAGCAAAAGTAACCCAACATGGAGTAATACAGTAGGGACTAAGATAACAGAAATCCATCCTTCTGGAATCAAGAGAGTGGGACCTCAGTTATCAGAAGATGAATACCAGGAAAGGAGCATAAAAAGGTTATGTTTCAAATGTGGGGAGAGGTGGAACAGAGAGCATACTTGCAAACTTAAAAATTACAAGCTCATTTTGGTTGAAGATTCAAAGGGGAAAATGAACCTGAAGAACCAGAGGTGGAAATCCAGGAGGAAGAGGAGACTGTCATGGAATCAAAATCCATGCAACTCTCACTCATGAGCAAGGAAGGTATACCTTCAATGAGGACTTTTAAAGTAAGAGGTTATCTGAACTGGGGTCAGAAGAACCAGCCTGTGGAAGTACTCATTGACAGTGGGGCATCACATAACTTCATATCTCACAGATTAGTGGATCAATTATCCATACCTTATAACATTATTTCTGCTTATAAGGTCCAAATTGGCAATGGAGAACTGATATATAACAATGGGAGGTGTGAAAAACTGAACCTGCAATTACAAGACACAGAAATTCAGCAAGATTTCTACATATTAGACCTGGGAGGTACTGATCTAGTATTGGGCATGGAGTGGCTGACTGGTTTGGGTGATGTGGAGATCAATTTTCTTAAGCAGAGTATCAAATGGGAGGAGAAGAAGAAGCAGCAAAGGATTCAAGGAAACCCTCATTTAAACTCCCTTGAAATCTCTTTGAAAACTCTAACAAAAATCTTACAAGATGCTGGGGATGGTTATTTGATGTACTGTGTGGGACAGGCAGAGACAATCAAAGAAAATCAGAAGAATGAAGCAATATGGGAATAGGGTTGGACTCGGGCCGGGTGGCCCGACCCGGAACCGGCCCGGGACCGGCACTGTTCCGGCCCGGCCCGAACCGGTGGCCTGGTCAGTGACCGGTCCGGGTAGGCCCGACCCGGTGGGTTTCCGGTCCGGGCTCGAGTCACCCATAACAAGGCTCGGCCCGGCCGGGCCCGGTTCGGGCCATTTTTTTTTTGGTTTTTTTCATTTGTTTGGGCTCCACCGGGTTGGGCTTGATGTTTAGGAGGGGTTTGGGGGGTGGGGGGGTGAGGGGGGGGGGGTCAGGGATGGGTAGCTAAGCAAAAAAAAAAAAATTAACCAAACCCGAGGCCCGGCCCGAGTCCAACACTATATGGGAAGAAATTTTGGCTGAGTTTCCTGAAGTCTGTCAGCCTTTGAAGCAGCTACCTCCCAGTAGAAGTTGTGACCATACCATCAACATTCAAGAATGAGCTTGCATTCCAAATATAAGGCCTTATAGATACCCTCAATATCAGAAGAATGAGATTGAAAGAATTATCAAGGAGATGTTGGCAGAAGGGATAATTCAGAACAGTAACAGTCCATACAGCAGCCCTATTCTTCTAGCTAAGAAGAAAGATGGGGGATGGCGGTTTTGTGGAGATTATAGAGCCTTAAACAAAATCACTATCCCAGACAAGTTTCCTATACCAATAATAGAAGAATTATTGGATGAGTTGGGTGAAGCCAGAGTTTTTTCTAAGCTGGATCTTAAATCTGGATACCATCAGATCAAAATGAAGGAAGAGGATAGACACAAGACAGCTTTCAGGACCCATGAAGGGCATTACGAATATCTGGTGATGCCATTTGGGCTCACAAATGCACCATCTACCTTTGAGGCTTTAATGAACCAGGTACTGAGGCCATTTCTAAGAAAGTCCGCACTTGTATTTTTTGATGACATTCTGATCTACAGCAATTCCTTGGAAGAGCACCAAGTACACTTGAGGAGGGTACTCACAGCTTTAAAGGAAAATCAGTTGGTGATAAACTTAAAAAAATGTTCATTTGGACAATCTGAATTGGTTTATTTGGGTCATATAATATCAGAAAAAGGGGTATCAGCTGATCCTACCAAGATTGAAGCTATGATGAAGTGGCCTGTACCTAAAGATTTGAAAGGAGTGAGAGGATTTCTGGGGTTGACCCGGGTATTACAGGAAATTTGTAAGAGGTTATAGTAGGATTGCTTTTCCTCTTACACAGTTGTTGAAGAATGATGTATTTTCATGGAATCTGGAAGCAGATCAAGCTTTTAATGAATTGAAGAAGATCATGACTACGTGTTGGCTACTCCAGATTTCAATAAAACATTTGTGGTAGAGACTGATGCATCAGGAACAGGTCTGGGGACAATTTTGATGCAAGAAGGGAGGCCAGTTGCTTATATGAGTAAGCAATTATCATCCAGAAATCAGCAGAGGTCTGTATATGAAAGGGAGCTTCTGGCTATTGTTCTAGCAATACAGAAGTGGAGACCTTATTTACTGGGCAGGCATTTTGAAGTTCATACTGATCAGAAAAGTTTGAAATTCCTTACTGAACAAAAGCTTATGGGAGAAGAACAACAGAAATGGACCTCCAAGTTATTGGGCTTTAATTTTTCCATTAAATATAAGCCTGGTGTAGAAAACAAGGCTGCATATGCTTTATCCAGAAGACCAGTTTTACATTCATTGTCAATTGTTAATTGCCAAGAATGGGAGGGACTAGAAGAAGAATTAAGCAAAGATCCAAAAAGTAAGGAACTCATTAAGAAAATTATTTCTTATCCAGACAGACACAAAGAATTTCAGATCATTAAGGGCTTATTATATTACAAAAGAAGGTTGGTGTTACCAAAAGGATCAACAAGGGTTTTTAAAATACTGAAAGAATACCATGATTCAGCTGTGGGAGGACACTCGGGATATTTCAGGACAATGAAGAGGGTTGAAAGTTTGTTTTATTGGCCAGGCATGAGGAATGATATCAAAAAATATGTGGCAGTGTGCCATCTGCCAAACCAACAAGTATCAAACTCTTAAACCTAGTGGTTTATTACAACCACTGCCCATTCCAAACAATATCTGGACAGATATTAGTATGGATTTCATTGGAGGGTTGCCAAAATCTCAAGGGAAGGACACTATATTGGTAGTTGTTGACAAGTTTACTAAGCTTGCTCACTTTATAGCCCTATCTCATCCATTCAATGCGAAGGAGGTGGCTGAAGTATTCACCAAAGAAGTAGTCAAACTGCATGGTTTCTGTTGAAGATCATTTAATTGTGAATCAAGTTTGTCATCTATCTTGTAATAGATTAGCTTTATTATTATTCCTTGTATTAAATATGTGCATTTATTAGATTGAATATGGGCCAAGTGTTAGGCCCATACAACAGGCTAAAAGCCTTACATGCCTACCTGAACCTCGCCTATAAAAAGGGAGCCGAGGATTCAGGATTAGGTTAACTTTCGTACTTATTCATAATAGCCTTAGCGCAAATCATTCTGTGTACGAGTTCACAGTATATCAAAGAGGGTTTACATCATTTCATCTGTGTTCATCTTTACTGTTAATCTTCTTTGTTATACTGCTATTCATTGCTGTTACAGAAACAGGGACTATCAATTTCCCCATAACCATTGTCAGTGACAGAGACAATATATTCTTGAGCTCTTTTTGGTCAGAATTATTTAACCTGGCAGGAACTCAACTTAAATATAGTACAACTTACCATCCTCAGACTGATGGTCAGACTGAGGTGGTTAACAGGTGCTTAGAGACCTACCTTAGGTGCTTAACTGGAAGGAAACCTAAGCAATGGAATCAGTGGTTACATTGGGCATAATTCTGGTATAATACTAATTATCATATTTCTTTGAAGCAGACTCCTTATAAAGCATTGTTTGGTTTAGATCCACCTGCTGTGATAAGAGGAGATGTGACTCTCACTGCAGTGGAGGAAGTCTCTAGAGTAACTGCGCAAAGAAATGCTATGATAGATGAGTTGAAGGAAAACCTTGCGAAATCTCAAAACCTTATGAAGCAGCAGACTGATAAACATAGAAGAAAGGTACAACTGGAAGTGGGGGATCAAGTATACTTGAAGATACAACCTTACAAACTCAAGAGTTTGGCTAAGAGAATCAACCAGAAGCTGAGTCCTAGGTTTTATGGGCCATTTCAAATCCTAGAAAAGGTTGGATCAGTAGCCTTCAAGCTTCAGTTACCTGAGGACAGCAAGATACACCCAGTTTTCCATGCCTCACTATTGAAGAAAGTAATTGCTCCTACCACATCATTTCAACCTCTTCCTAAATGCCTAAATGAGGACATGGAATTGCAAGTGATGCCAGAAGAAGTGTTGAACACCAGGATGAATGCAGAAGGAAAAGTTGAGGTCTTGATAAGATGGAAGAACCTCCCAAGTATTGAAGATTCATGGGAACTCCTACAGAAGCTGAAAGAACATTTCCCAAATTTTCACCTTGAGGACAAGGTGAATCTTAAGGGGGGAGTAGTGATAGAGACATTGGAGATACGCCTATTAAATATTGTAATAAGGTGTATAAAAGAAGGAATAAAAAGGGGTTGTGAGTTAGTTAATTAGCCCATTAACTAATTAGTATTCTATCCCTGTGGGAATATTGATATAAATAGAAGGTGAGCAGCTAAATAAGACAGGTTGTTATTTCTATTGGCTTCGGCTTTGGAGATTTGGGCTTCTCGAACAGTCCTGAGATTACGCATCTACCATGCTTCCTTGTATTTGGGCGAGCGGCCTAAGAAGGAAAATTGTATTGAAAAATGTATTAACATGTTATACAGTAGTGTGCTGAATTGGCATGTTCATAAAGGGATATCTGGTGGTTGGATGGCTTTGCAGTTTTATTTGGCTTTCCATTTTGTTGAAATGACTCCTATGTTTGGCATCTTTATTAAGAACACTAAAACTGTGTATTTATGCACAAGAGCAAAAAATGAAAAAAAGTCTTGACAAATTCTAAACCATTCTTGTATTGGCATAGAGTTTTTGAATTCCCTCCACGTGATTTGTACTACTTCGGTCCCACTTATAAGTTCTCTTTTGCAAAATGATATGGCACGAATACTAAAGTAATATTTAAATAAGAAATTCAAATATATTTTGAGAAATAATTTTGATGGGTATATAATATAATTGGGTAATTGATGATAATTATAATGTTAGAGATGTATTACTCCGTATTTTTTATAATTGATGATAATATAATTTTGTAATTGATGATAATATGATTTCGGTGGGGCTAGGCAGTGGTCATTGGATGAAGCGGTGCGGTGGCGGTAATTGGGCGTGTTGGTGGTAGTGTCATTGTGGCCTGAGATGGTGGTCAACAACGCAGTGGTGGCCAATGACAGCGGTGGTTATAGTGACAGGGGTGGTGGCTACAGTGACACAGACGTTGGCTACAATGACACGGGCATTGGGTACAGTGACACGGACGGTGGCTACGTTGACACGAACGGTGGCTACAGTGACATGGGTGGTGATGGATCTGGTTTCGAAGAATGTTAGTATGATCCGAGTGAGAACGCGGATGCGTCTACAAAAGAATTTAAGCTAGTGGTTGTTGCTCGAGTGGTTTCGGACAAACTTGTTCGTGCTGTCTCCTTTTTCCAAACTATGGCTATGGTTTGGCGACCAGTCAAGGGAGTTTCAATTGATGAAATTGGGGATTCTAAATTCCTATTACAGTTCTATCACGAAGGAGATCTGAACAGAGTTGTGATGAGGGCCTTGGTCATTTGAGCAGAATCTTGTGGTAATTAAACGATTGGGGCGTACTGATAAACCTCTGGAGGTTCCATTGGATCATGCGGACTTCTGGGTCTAGGTCCACAATCTACCGTTAAGCTACATGACAGTCAGAGCAGCTTGTGGAATTGCTAACAGTATTGGAGCGTTTGTGCAGGTGGATGAGTGTTCTGTCACGCCCCAGACCGAAATCTAAGCGCGTGTACAACCGACGTATAATCGAGTGACATCACCTGCGGGTCAACCTCACTAAATCATACAAGGCGTTCGAGAAAACAATCCATCCATACTAAGTAGTAAACATACATAACAACATCACAAAATAAACCATTGAATAGCAGAAATATTCAGCGGTAATTCATAGGCCACATTCGGCCAATAACATGGGCATGCAAGCCCAAGAGTAGTTTGAAACAAATAGAAATATCCATGAGCAATGTTTAGAAATTTGAAAGAACATGAGAAAGCACGAACCACGTCTTCCTTGAATTTGATATCACCCGTAGAAAAGTATCGGTAGCAAACACTAGCTTCAACCTGAAAATGGTGCCCCCCCGAATGGGTCAGTACAAGTACCGAGCGAGTAGCAGGCTAAATATAGAATAACTAGCGTTTCAAGTATAAGACTGATAAGTTTGTATTTAGACACGCATTTGATGCATGTTTAGATCGAGTTTTGATGGTTTCCCTAATTATTTTGTGTCACAAGTCTCAATTTTAGCTCAAGTCGTGTTTACCGGGCGTTGGTTCGAGTTTTGTGTTGTTTGGAGTCAAAATCAGGAATTTAGAGTCCGACACCGGCACTTGAGGAGCAAATAAGATGACTCGAGAAGCATTATAGAGTTTATTGAGAGCTTTGGAGGTCACCGGGAGGTTCACATTGAAGATTTGATAACAAAAGAGCTCTAGGATTGGCTACGAGATAAAATGAAGACGAATAGAGCTTGAAAATGAAGTTCAGGATGATCTTCTATCAATCGTTCAAGCATATCTCTTCGTAGAAGCATCCAAAGGACACGACTCAAGTTGCATATGAAATCCAATTTCAAGAGCTACAAATCATATGAAGACACTATTGCAAGAATCCGACAGGAAAAAGATGAAAACAGATGATGAAATCAGATGATCCCTGTTGCGATTTCAGAATGAGACCTTCCACCATTTTATTCATATCTCTTGATTGGATGATTCAAATCCAATTAGGCAAGTTGTGGTGGATAAATGACTTCATTATCTACAACTTTCACGAAGGAAGTTTTGTCAAATTCGGACTAGAGAATCCGTAAAACTCACTGGAAGCCACGCACGCGTGCGTGGGGGACGCAAGTGTGCGTCCAACGTTTTTACGCGCAAGCCTGTCGGACGCACGGACGCCACGCACGCGTGCGTGGGCACCGTGCGTGCCCCGTTTCAGTCCCAATTCAACCCGAATTACTCCATTTTTACTATTTAAACAGCCTGTAAACCCCTGTTTTGAGGGGGAGCTTAGAGAGAATGCCTACCACGAAATTTAGAGAGGTTTAAAGCCTTGTTCATCAATCTTTTGGGATTCTTTGTAAGTTCCATCTTTTTAATTAATGACAATTAATTCTATTCAGCCCAATTATGTTGATTCTTCAATTATGAATTGTGAGTAGTTTAATTAGGGATTTGGGATTGATGAAGGGGTTAATCATGATGTATGGCTAGATTCTTGATGGATTAATTGCATGAATGTCGTTTAATTTGTGTTTGAATAATTTAACCGATATCTCTTGTAACCTAGAACGCGCGTTAGAATTACAATTGCTTGTAGAATAAGTTAAGAGAGGTCTAATTTATTCTAGGACACATTCACACACACTTAATCACTCGCTAAGAGATTAGTAGCGATTAAGGGGCCGTAAGCTCGCTCGTCTTGCCAATAATTTAGGATCCTGTCGCATGAGAGATCAGCATGGTCCCCTATATTATTGTACTCTACGCCGCGAGAGCAGTAAGAACTTAATATTGATTAGCTAGGTTCAATTAAATTAATTTCATGTAATTAAGTCTGATCTGCCAGAGATCTGATTACCCCGGAATCAATCCATGTCCCCTTCGTCATTAATTAAGAAGAACCCAACCTTTTATTTTAATCGCTCATTCACTTTAGTTTAATTTCAATTAAACCAAATAATCTCGCACGACACATTTATTTTATTTATTTTTAATCGTTGAATTTAGTTAATATTTAATTCCCTTTTGTCCGTCCCTGTGGAGACGATACTCGTACTTACACCACTATATTATGATCTATTTTAAGTGCGAGAAAACTCACATCAAAGACCCAAACATAGGGTGATACTTATGTAAATAGTCTCTATCTGATTCTTATTGTTTACTATATCTTTTATTATGCTTGTTTCTTTGTTTGATTTACTGTGTTTTATCTTGATTGTATAGTATATATACACTTGGAAAATACTCGATGCGTAGATCACCGTTTCATTTTGGGAAAATAGTAATAGTCAATATTCTTGACTAAAAACCCAACCCACCCATATACTTATGAGTGTATAGGACTCCTCCTTATCCTTATTTCAATATCATCATCTATGAGTTTTGAGGATAACATAATCCTTGGGTACTCCACCAATATATATATTTGAGTGTTAAGGACTTCAAGTCCTAGGGTCCTCCACCAATTTATAATTCGAGTGTTAAGGACTTCCAGTCCTAGGGTCCTCCACCAATTTGTAATATGAGTGTTAAGGGCTTCAAGTCCTAGGGTCCTCCACCAATTTATAATATGAGTGTTAAGGACTTCAAGTCCTAGGGTCCTCCACCAAGTTTAATATATGAGTGTTAAGGACTTCAAGTCTTAGGGTCCTCCACCAAGTTTAATATATGAGTGTTAAGGACTTCAAGTCCTAGTGTCCTCCACCAAGTTTAATATACGAGTGTTAAGGACTTCAAGTCCTAGGGTCCCCGCTCCCGATGTGGGCCCCACGTGTGATTCACTAATCACGCAAAAGAATTAACAAGAAATTTTACAACCTCGTAAATTCATAAATCCTTATTCAAGGTTTATTACATGATTTACTAAAAAGTAAATATACTTGGGGACGGTGTTACATGCTCTCTTGGTGGAAAGAAAAGATTGGTCCTGCGCATTAGAGTCACTATTAATATTACTATGGCTTTGATTAGGCGCCTAGAGGTCAGACAGGAGGGGGACAATTGGATTTGGGTGAACTTTCAATATGAAAGACTCCCGAACTTTTGATTTCTGTGTGGGATTCTTGGTCACGCGGATCAGTTATGTCCTTCTAATCCGCATAGTGGTGTAGGGCTCGGGGAGAAGCCTTATGGTACATGGCTACGAGCTGATACGAGGTGGGGAGGATCGCATCCGGGTAACAGGTGGTTTACTCCTAGCAACAACAAGCTAGAAGATAGAAGGGATGACAAGGTAGTTTCTGATAGTGTGACGAAGGACCAGGAAAGCTACATGGTGGAAGGACTCCTGTCAATGGGTAAGGAGATGGCTACAACCCAGGACACACCAAGCAAGCGTAGGATCACAGAGACATATAGTGGAGTGGGGGCACAAGCAAGTATGGATGTGGATGAAGAAACTCCAAAAAACTTGGAAGTGGCGGTGCTGTCTGGGCAGCATCGCCAGTAACAGACGTTTGCAAGGATAAGGTTGAGGTTCCTTTAGCGGAGGCTAGTCAAACCATTGTTTCCTTGCCAGTGGCCGGAAAAACTGGATTATGTTCCTCGTTTGATTCTTTATTTTCTCAGAACATTGTTGTGTTTATTGGTTTCCATTTTAGTAGCAGGTGTAACATTGCTGTCTACCAATTTGCAGGGTTAGCGATAGGGCTGAGCATCGGGCGGGTTCGGGTCGGGCGGGCGGGTGAACCCAATACCCTTTCGGGTTTCGGATGTGTAATATGGATATCCTACCCTATGTTTTTTACTTAGATATTTTCGGGTTTTATTGTATTTCAGGTAGGGCGGGTTCGGATCGGGTATCGGGTTTAGTCGGTTTCAAGTTGGACAATATAAAATTACAATTGCAAAACATAATTTGATTCTCATACATAATGTGAATATTACAAAGTAAAGAGTATGAGGGATCAAAATTGTAACAAAGAGTTTTAGCATATTACAAAATACAGATTACTGAATTACACAATTCATTAATCATTAACATCCAAAGTTCCAACTAGTCAAGTACGCAAAAATGCAAAAATGCTTGAAGACTTTGAAGTTCCACAACTATCTTCCACAGTTTGAAGTTTCCACCTGCATAACAAAGTTAATGAACACATGGAAAGCGATAGACATGTAGTAGAGTAGTACAATATGTCAATACCAACTTAACAAGGATAAGTTAATGAAACAAATCAGAGAAATCACTGACTCGAAATGCTTGTTATCCTTCACAAGGAATATAGGGGCAACTGCTACAATTTCAGTTACAACTTACATGTTATGAACTGAAAGAGATATACCAACCTTAAACCATACATTCAGTAATGTGTGGAAGCTTCATCATAGCCAATGAAAATTAATAGAAATGATAGAGTAAAGGATTAATGGGATTATGAGATACTTACGCAAAACCTGCAAATAGAGCAAGGTACAAGGGTCCAGGGACAGTTGGCACTTGGCAGCATGTGCATGCTTTCCAGAATGACAGAATCATGCTCATTCAAATGTAACGAGCACATAATAGTATAATACATTATACTCATATTGGCAGCAGGTCCAGCACCAAATCATATAGCCATGTACTCATGTTCATACACATTCAAATGAAAAAACAAGCACATAATGGCACAAATCACACATTTCATAGAGCTCAGAATGCTTATTATCATCACAAGGGAAATAAGGGGCATTTGCTACAACCTACCATTTCAGTTACAACTTATAAGTTACCATTCATGAACTAAAGAGCAATACCAACCCAAAACCCTATATGCAGTAATGAGTGGAAGCTTCATCATAGCCAATGCCAAATCATAGAGTAATGTATTCATGTTCATACACATTCAAATGGGAAAAAAAGCACATAATGAAACAAACCAGACATTTCACAGAGCTCAGAATGCTTTTTATCATTCACAAGCGAAATAGGGGGCATCTGCTACAATTTAAGTTACAACTTACCATTTCATGAACTAAAAGAGCAATACCTGTAACACCCCGATTTTTATGAGCTAGTTATATTAATCAATATGAATATTTATTCTAGTCAATTAAATAAGTTCTTCTGTGACTAATGTGATTTATTGTGTGATCACGTGTTGTTCTGGCAGGTAATGTTGACCGGTAAGCTCTAATAATATCATGTGAGGAAATAAGTAATGTTTTAGAGTATAATTAGTTTTTGTTGGGCCGGAAACATATTTATAAAATGATCCAGATGAGTATTTTAGCCAAATAAGCATTTTATTTACAAGCCCCAAAGTCCACTAGAGGAATGCGTATGTATAGCAACCCTAAGAAAAATTTCAGAGCACATGTGCATTCTTTCTTCCGCAAAGTCTACTGTTTTTCTTCCGTTCTCTGAAAGTTTATCCCACTGCTCCAAATTTAAATCGGGATATCCGGTCTTACCGTTTGTTCTCTCCTCACACCAGGTAAAGTTTGATTTTTTTTACTGTAGCCGTGTTTATGTATATAAATCTTTTGATTATAGATTGAGTGTAAAATTCCTGATATGAAACTTCTACTTGAGCAGTCTTCTTCTACAAAAATAATTGAACCGTGTGTCAATTCAAGATATGGGAGTGCTGTGTAAAAAAAACGTGCTAAGGTGCGGCTGCTAGTTCACTCCGATTTGGGGAGGTTATTTTCAATTCATAGAGCAGTCACCTTATTTTCCTTCTCCGAAAATTTAAACTGAATAATAGCAAGTTCAATTAATTTTGGTTGGCTATGGCACTGCCGTATCTTCTTCATTTGGAACTTGGATATATTGATTCAAAATGAATTGTTTAGTATAGGCCAAGGAGGGGCTGTCTAGATCATTCTTTTACAATTGACTTCAAATTTGATTATAATAGTTAAATAACATGTAATCGATCTTTCAGTAAGTACATTTCAATTACAGAGTCTTGGTTATAGTACAATCGATTTCATCTTTGGTTATAGTATAATGAGATTTAATCGGGAGTTCAATAACTGGTCACTAAGAGATTTAGTAACTAAAGAAGAATATTTTCTGGTTGGATTTGGATGATAAATGATTTTACTTTTGTGATGTTAAATTTTCGTTGAAACGGGAGACTAATTCGACCGGACAAGTATTGTTGCTATGATTTGGCTCTTAGTTATATATTTTGGGAGTAAAGGATTTGAGTTTCAAACTTGACAGAGTTCAAATTTTGTTTAATCTTTGGTTTTGATGTTGAAACCATTGGCTAGAATCTCATGAGTTTTCTTTAATAGGAACTGTTAAACCTTTCGTTCTTCTTGTATCAAATTGTAAGTGTAACCTTTGTTTGAAAGAATTGAGTTAAATTTGAATGTTAAAGTTTTACAGAAACACTGAACTGAAAAGTTGTTTTCTTTTTAGTTTAAAAGCTACGCAAATACCAAATTTGAACTGCTATGAAAAGAATTTCATTGGTTTGTCAAAATATTTGTACACTCAGTACGTAATTTGGTTTGATAAGCCAATCCATCTTCAATTTTTAGTTATTCATAGTAGCAAGAGAAATTAAGTCCTAAGGTTTAGTATGCTCACTAGACACATACATTTCAGTAATATGGCCATGTTTCTTACTTAGCACATTTATAATTCATAATTACATTTAATTAAAGATATAAGAGAAGAGCTGACCGGAAGACGTTATCAAGGTGTCACATTTATTTGCGTATTTCGAGTTCAGCTCCTTACAGGTAAGTTCACTACCACCTGTACATGTTTGTTCAACCAAATAAAAGGAAGAAGTCTGGTTGATTTTTAATAGGTGATTTTAGTCTATTCGCTATTATGTGAACTTGGTGAACTATTTGATGAGTTATTTTATTTGTCGTGTCAAATTATTCTTATTATCTGGCATAGTCAGGATTATGTCAGTACCTTTATTTCAAAATTTTAATGATGTTTTTATTCAAACGTCACCATAAAAAGAACTAATATTTAAAGTGAAAGATCAGGTGATATGTACTCGGGAACAAGTTCCCTCAGATTATCAGTTTATCAGTTTCAGAGAGTCCGATATGTTTAGTGGGTCGCTCCCCTGAGCTATCGGATTGGCGCCTTTGAGTACATATCACGGGTCCACAATTAAAATTAGTCACAAAGAGTTTTACAGTAAAGTTATGAGATCTCTTTCAGAAAGTTTTACAGAAAGTTGTTTTTGAGATCTCTTTCAGAAAGTTTTACTGAAAGTCATTTTTGAGATCTCTTTCAGAAAGTTTTACAGAGATGTTTTGAGAAAGAAAATTTTGAGATCTCTCCAGTAGTTTTGAGAAATTATTTTAGAAATTATTTTCTTTTGGTATCTCTCTCAGAATTTATTTGAGAAGCTATTTGTTAGTCATTTGTTTAGTGCATGCTTATAGCCTAAATTTATCTATTGATAAATTAGCATAGACTTCTCAGATATTTTGTGGATCCATAGTGACTTACTAAGCGTAAAACTTATCAGTTTTCTTTCTTCGCATGTACAGATACTAAAGGTAAGGCCAAGACCTAGGAAGATGATGAGAGAGTGAACGCGTGCCGAAATGAGTTAACAGGAACGACCTTGGCGGCTTCTAGCTAGTTATTATTTTTTTAAGTATTTCAGATGTTATATTAAATTGATTATTATTACTTTATTTTATTTGAAGATTTGAAGTTTTAGTAAATTCTCGGATCCATGTGGTTATCACATTTTGCTGGTGATAACTAGATTTTATTGAGTTTTTATTTGGAGCTATATTTTTGTTATATTTGATATTTTATCAGGGTTATTTCGTAAACAAACGGCCGTTATATTGCAGTTTTTTTTAAAGTAGTAAGTTTATGTAACGTTTTCTTTAACCCTGAGAGGGGCGTTACAAATTTGGTATCAGAGCCCAGGTTGTCCCGTAACTTCATTTGTCACCCTACACGTGCTCATCATCTTCCAAGTAAGTATTTAAAGTTAGTTTTAAATTTCTGTGCTTGAGCAAGAAGAGTTTTATTAGATAGAGAACAGAAGTGAGAATGTTTTGCCTTTTGTATTGTGTATGGCACATAAATAAAAGTTTATATTTAGGTGCCTTAAGAAAATGAGGAGAACCCGTGGTCGTCCAGTTGGTAGCAACAATGAGCAAGGAAACAATCACGAGCAGGATTTGGCAGGATTAGTAGCGCAACTTCAGAGACAGTTGCAGGAGCAGCAACAAACCATCGACCGTTTGACCGTGAACAATCAAAGGGGCGGTGGTGAAGGGGGAAATGCTGGAAATAATCATGCTAGAGGGCACGGAGCACCGAGACAAGAACCTTTGATGATCACATGGAGGAAGATCAAGCCCGCGGATTTCGAGGGGGGTCCAGACCCTCTAGCTGCTCAGGGATGGCTAAAGACCGTGGAAGGCATTGCTAATGGGTTGGAACTAGCAGATAATGACAAGGTTCGATGTGCATCTTACAGCCTCACCATGGATGCTCGAATATGGTGGGAGACTGTGGAAACAAGGTACAACATCGCGCAGATGACATGGGAGCAGTTCAAAGAGGAGTTCACCAACCAGTATTTCAACGCTAGTGTCACACGTAGGTATCGGGACGAGCTTCAGAGTCTACGCCAGGGAACCATGGATGTTACAACCTTGGCGGCAAAATTTCAGAGGTTGCTACGTATTTGTCCTACAGCTACCCCGACGGAAAGAGATAAGGTGAGGATGTTCCTGACAGCTCTTAGGAAGGATATAGCAGTTCACTTGGAGAATGGCAATCAGACTCCAGCTACACTAGCTGATTGTGTTTTTATAGCAACTCAAAAGGAGTACTACATCTCTAGCGATCCAGTACCCGCTCAACCGCAACATGTGCCTTCGCAGTCACAGAATCAGTCACAACGGCACATGAACAATTCGAAGAGTAATAAGAAGAGAAACTTCACGGGTAATGATGGCAAAGGAGCTGGTCACTATCAGGGACACCAGAATAAACGGATGAATTTTCCATAGTGTGCAAATTGTGGCCGTAATCATCCAGGCCGATGCAGATTGGGTTCTAGAGCTTGCTACACTTGCGGCCTTGAGGGCCATATGTCGAGAGATTGTCCAAGAAAGAATCAACAAAACTACCAGATCACTCATATGCCGAGAAATCCAACACCTTCAGCGGCTGTCCATAATATGCAGGCTTATCTAGAAGGACCATCCATCCAGCAAGGGCGTCTTGAGGCACCAGCAGAGGCCCCAGTTGCTAGAGTGTTCACCATCTCAAAAGAAGAGGCATCGATAAATCCCGGTGTTGTCACATGTCAGATACTTGTTCTTAATAGATATGCTAATGTGCTATTTGACACTGGAGCCACGCATTCCTTTGTATCTCTTGAGTTTGCTAGATCCCTAGCAGCACATCAAGATAAGTTAGATTATAAGTTCACCACAACACTTCCGTCAGGAGAGATCATGTTGTCGACTCATTGGTTGCGAGCAGTTCCAATGAGTATTGCAGGAAGAGAGTTATTTGTGGATCTGATCGTACTCGATATGAGAGATTATGACGTGATTCTCGGCATGGATTTTCTGCAGAAGTATAGTGCTTCAATTATATGCCGAAAAAGAATTGTTAGTTTTGCGCCTGCAGGGTCTGATCCTTTCTTGTTTCTTGGGGAGCCAAAAGGATCAGGGAAGGTGATGATTTCTGCATTGCAAGCAAGGAGACTTATTCGGAGTGGATGTGAAGCTTTCTTAGCTCACATTGTAGACAGGAGCACTGGAGAACCCATTCAGTTATCTGAAGTTCCAATTGTGGAGGATTACAGTGATGTTTTTCCCGAAGATCTTCTTGGACTACCACCGAGTAGAGAGATTGAGTTCGAGATTGAGCTGCTGCCCGGTACTGCACCAATATCTAGAGCACCATATCGAATGGCCCCAGTGGAGTTACAAGAACTCCACAAACAGTTGTAGGAGTTGCTAGAGAAGGGTTTCATTCAGCCTAGTTACTCACCGTGGGGAGCTCCAGTATTGTTCGTGAAGAAGAAAGATGGCACAATGAGGTTGTGCATAGATTATAGAGAGCTCAATAAAGTGACTATCAAGAATAGGTATCCCTGCCTAGAATTGATGACCTGTTTGACCAGTTGAAGGGAGCGGTGATTTTCTCCAAGATTGACCTTCGTTCAGGGTATCATCAGCTAAGAATCAAAGGAGGAGACATCCCAAAAACAACTTTCAGGTCGCGGTATGGACACTATGAATTTGTGGTTATGCCTTTCGGCCTGACTAATGCTCCCGCAACGTTCATGGATTTGATGAATAGAGTGTTCAGGGAGTTTCTCGACAAGTTTGTCATTGTTTTCATTGATGATATTTTGATCTACTCAGAGTCCAAGGAGGAGCATGAAAAACACTTGAGAGAAGTACTGGAGACACTGAGAAAACATAAACTATATGCTAAGTTTTCAAAGTGTGAGTTCTGGCTTGATCATGTAGCATTCCTTGGCCATGTAGTTTCAAAGCAGGGAGTTTCGGTGGATCCCTCAAAAGTAGCAGCTGTCCGAGATTGGAGCAGGCCGAAGAATGCGAAAGAAGTTCGAAGTTTCTTAGGCCTTGCGGGGTATTATAGGAAGTTTGTGGAAGGCTTCTCTGCCATAGCTCTTCCATTGACTACCTTGACCCGTAAGGGTAAGAAATTTGATTGGACTGATCGTTGTGAGAAGAGTTTCCAAGAGCTGAAAGATAGGTTGACATCTGCACCCGTTTTAGCACTCCCAGAAGGCAAGGAAGAGTTTGTTATCTACACAGACGCATCGAAGATGGGACTTGGAGCAGTTCTTATGCAGAATGAACGAGTTATTGCTTACGCGTCTCGACAACTCAAAGACTATGAGGCGAATTATCCTACCCATGACTTGGAGTTGGCAGCAGTGATACATGCATTGAAGATTTGGAGACATTACTTGTATGGAGTCCAGTGCAAGATCTTCACTGATCATAAAAGTCTGAAATACATATTCACACAGAAAGACCTCAACATGAGGCAAAGAAGGTGGCTTGAGTTAGTGAAAGACTACGATTGTGAGATCCTCTATCATCCGGGGAAAGCCAACAAAGTAGCAGATGCACTTAGTAGGAAATCTTCTGCAACATTAACGTCCATGATGGTAATGGATCCAAGGCTGAGGAAGGAAATTGAAGATTTTGAGTTGGAGATTGTAGGTGGGCCACAAGCAGCTATGACAGTGACTCCATCAATATTTGAGAACATAGCTATGAAGCAAGAACTTGATCCCGAGTTAGTTAAGTTGAAGGAGTGCGTCAAGGAGGAAAAATGACTCGAATTCCATGTGGATCAAACTGGAAGATTATTACTCCATAATAGGTTGTGCATCCCAGACATTGAAGGGTTGAGGAAGCAGATTATGAAGGAGGCTCAAGAGACACCATTTACTATGCATCCTGGTTCAACCAAAATGTACCACGACCTGAAGAAAAACTTTTGGTGGTCAGGGATGAAGAAAGATGTTGCAAAGTTCGTTCAGTCATGTTTGACATGTCAACAAGTTAAGGCTGAACATCAAAGACCAGGTGGAGAACTTCAGCCTATCCAGATTCCGGAGTGGAAATGGGATGAGATATCAATGGACTTTATTATGGGTTTGCCGAAGACAACTGGAGGTTATGACGCTATATGAGTTATAGTGGACAGATTGACTAAATCTGCTCATTTTATCCCAATTTCAGCAAATATTTCTTTGGAGAAGTTGGGAAAAATATATATACAGGAGATTGTTAGATTGCATGGTGTTCCGAAGAGTATCATTTCTGATAGAGATTCCAGATTTACGTCTCACTTTTGGAGGTGTGTACAACAATCATTGGGCACGAAGTTGAAGTTTAGTACCGCTTTTCATCCTCAGACAGATGGCCAGACAGAGAAAACAAATCAGATTTTAGAAGATATGTTACGGGCATGCGCTCTACATTTTCAAGGAGGATGGGCAAAATACCTTAGTTTGGCAGAGTTTGCTTATAATAATAGTTATCAAGCAACCATCGGCATGGCTCCATATGAGGCGTTGTATGGGAGAAGGTGTAGATCTCCCATATCATGGTATGAAACGGGAGAAAAGATGATTCTAGAAGAGGAGTTACAAGGAAGGACTGAGTTGATAGATGAGACCTCATAAGCTATTAAGACAATCACACAAAGGATAGAATCTGCCCAATGTAGACATAAAAGTTATGCAGATGTTCGGAGGAGACCTCTGGAATTCGAAGTGGGGGATTTTGTTTTTGTTAAGATAGCCCCGATGAAGGGTGTGATGCGGTTTGGAAAGAAAGGAAAGCTTAGCCCCAGATTCACCAGACCATATGAGATCACTAGACAAGTTGGGAAGGTAGCTTATGAGCTCGCGCTACCAGAAGAGTTCTCTGGCATTCATAATGCCTTTCATGTTTTGATGTTGAGGAAATACTTTTCTGATCCGGAGCATGTTTTAGTACCCCCCACAATAGAAGTGCAAAATGATTTGTCTTACGAGGAGAAGCCAGTACAAATTCTTGATCGTGAGGTTAGACGTCTCCAGAATAAAGAGATAGCTCTAGTAAAGGTGTTGTGGCGGAATCACAAAGTTGAAGAAGCTACTTGGGAAGTGGAAGACGACATGAGACGTCGTTATCCGGAGTTGTTCTAAGTTTCGAGGATGAAACTTTTTTAAGGTGGGAGGGGTTGTAACACCCCGATTTTTATGAGCTAGTTATATTAATCAATATTAATATTTATTCTAGTCGATTAAATAAGTTCTTTTGTGACTAATGTGATTTATTGTGTGATCACGTGTTGTTCTGGCAGGTAACGTTGACCGGTAAGCTCTAATAATATCATGTGAGGAAATAAGTAATGTTTTAGAGTATAATTAGTTTTTGTTGGGCCGGAAACATATTTATAAAATGATCCAGATGAGTATTTTAGCCAAATAAGCATTTTATTTACAAGCCCCAAAGTCCACTAGAGGAATACGTATGTATAGCAACCCTAAGAAAAATTTCAGAGCACATGTGCATTCTTTCTTCCGCAAAGTCTACTGTTTTTCTTCCGTTCTCTGAAAGTTTATCCCACTGCTCCAAATTTAAATCGGGATATCCGGTCTTACCGTTTGTTCTCTCCTCACATCAGGTAAAGTTTGATTTTTTTTTACTCTAGCCGTGTTTATGTATATAAATCTTTTGATTATAGATTGAGTGTAAAATTCCTGATATGAAACTTCTACTTGAGCAGTCTTCTTCTACAAAAATAATTGAACCGTGTGTCAATTCAAGATATGGGATTGGTGTGTAAAAAAAACGTGCTAAGGTGCGGCTGCTAGTTCACTCCGATTTGGGGAGGTTATTTTCAATTCATAGAGCAGCCACCTTATTTTCCTTCTCCGAAAATTTAAACTGAATAATAGCAAGTTCAATTAATTTTGGTTGGCTATGGCACTGCCGTATCTTCTTCATTTGGAACTTGGATATATTGATTCAAAATGAATTGTTTAGTATAGGCCAAGGAGGGGCTGTCTAGATCATTCTTTTACAATTGACTTCAAATTTGATTATAATAGTTAAATAACATTTAATCGATCTTTCAGTAAGTACGTTTCAATTACAGAGTCTTGGTTATAGTACAATCGATTTCATCTTTGGTTATAGTATAATGAGATTTAATCGGGAGTTCAATAACTGGTCACTGAGAGATTTAGTAACTAAAGAAGAATATTTTCTGGTTGGATTTGGATGATAAATGATTTTACTTTTGTGATGTTAAATTTTCGTTGAAACGGGAGACTAATTCGACCGGACAAGTATTGTTGCTATGATAAATTTATTTGAGAAGCTATTTGTTAGTCATTTGTTTAGTGCATGTTTATAGCCTAAATTTATCTATTGATAAATTAGCATAGACTTCTCAGATATTTTGTGGATCCATAGTGACTTACTAAGCGTAAAGCTTATCAGTTTTCTTTCTTCGCATGTACAGATACTAAAGGTAAGGCCAAGGCCTAGGAAGACGATGAGAGAGTGAACGCGTGCCGAAATGAGTTAACAGGAACGACCTTGTCGGCTTCTAGCTAGTTATTATTTTTTTAAGTATTTCAGATGTTATATTAAAGTGATTATTATTACTTTATTTTATTTGAAGATTTGAAGTTTTAGTAAATTCCCGGATTCAGGTGGTTATCACATTTTGTTGGTGATAACTAGATTTTATTGAGTTTTTATTTGGAGCTATATTTTTGTTATATTTGATATTTTATCAGGGTTATTTCGTAAACAAACGGCCGTTATATTGCAGTTTTTTTTAAAGTAGTAAGTTGATGTAACGTTTTCTTTAACCCTGAGAGGGGCGTTACAACACCAACCCAAAACCCTATATGCAATAATGAGTGGAAGCTTCATCATAGCCAATGCCAAATCATAGAGTCATGTATTCATGTTCATACACATTCAAATGGAAAAACAAGCACATAATGAAACAAACCAGACATTTCATAGAGCTCAAAATGTTTTTTATCATTCACAAGGGAAATAGGGGGGCATCTGCTACAATTTCAGTTACAACTTACCATTTTATGAACTGAAAGAGCAATACCAACCCTAAACCCTATATGCAGTAATGAGTGGAAGCTTCATCATAGCCAATGTCAAATCATAGAGTCATGTACTCATGTTCATACACATTCAAATGGAAAACCAAGCACATAATGGCACAAATGCACAATATAAATATAGAAATTGTACACTTAATGGCACAACAGAGGATCCAGTAGGAGCAACATCTCCACCACCAACATTTCCATCCATTATTTCTATAACAAACAAACAGAATTGTTAGAATTTTGAAATTTAAACAATAAGTTTCGGAGTAAGCAAATAATACATGAAAATACATAGAACTTATACCTTTTTCCAGCCTCTCTACTTCATCAATGTTTTCTTCAACTGAGATAGGCTGGTGAGCCATTCTCAACCAATCTTGTGCACATATAAGGGCTTCCACAATTTTACAACTTAATGAACTCCTAAAACAGTCCAAAACCCTACCACTTGTACTGAAAGTGGACTCAGAAGCAACTATGGAAATAGGAACACCAAGTACATCCATAGCCATCTTGGAAAGTATAGGAAACCTTTCACTATTTAACTTCCACCATCTTAGAATATCAAAGTCCCCATCTTCCTCAATTATGGACTCAGCTAAATATATATCAAGGGTTGAGATCCAGATGTAGGCTCAGGATTTTGACCTTCCACCACTGTTTCTTGACTCAGAGGAGGTTGAGATCCAGATGTAGAAAAGGTCACACATTCTTCAGGGTCCATCTAATGTAAGCAAGTAAGCAACACATGATATATTGATAGGTGTATAACTAAGCTTCCACATTGTTAATTAATACTTAATACCTCACAGATAATATGTAAATAGTGTAAGTCTGGAACAATCAGCAAGCTGATTTACAGAAGGATAAAAGCACTTTGCTTTTTCACTTCCCTACAGACTCTGAAGAACCCATTTCACTCTTTTTTTTGAATCATAAGAGTTGAAATTTTGAATCATAAGAGTTCAAAAAAAAAAAGAACCCATTTCACTCTTTGTACTCCTTTGAGTACTAGAGTACAAAAAGGGTTGTTCAAATTAATCAGAAGGCAATTATGTAAGCAAGTAAGCAACACATGATATATTGATAGGTGTATACTAAACTTCCACATAATTTATGTACATGACAACCTGTATAGGTGTATAGGTGCATATAAATACATCACAACCACATCTCCACACTAGCCAGTACTCAGTAGGCAAGTAGGCAACACATGAATGAGAGTTGTACATATGCACTCAGTAAGAGCTTCCACTGAGTTCATATCTCACAAATAATAACCATAATATGTAAGTCTGGAACAATCAGCAAGCTGATTTACAGAAGGATAAAAGCACTTATAGGTGAATACATAGTAACAGAGGTGGACTTATAGGTGTATACAAATACAACACAAAATGTACAGATCTGGACTCATATAAAAAGTCACAACCACATCTCCACAGTAGTCAATAGGCAACACATGAATATAGAATATATAGCTTCCACACTTCATTCATATTTCAAATAAACAGATTTGAAATTTTGAATGCATCATAAGAGTTGTACATATATACAAATATACTAATATACATCAACAATAAACAGGGACAACTGGATAACCAAACATTCGAACAGATCTGTACATGACTGAACTCAGAAATCAAGTGTGACGAACTTAACATGCAACTTTCACAAATATACGAACATCACACGACTAATCAAAACTCAGAACATCCATGCATCATCAAGGACTAAACTTACCATAATACGAACATGTTTAACAGTTTAAGTACTTTATACCTCAACGGCTCGTGAAGAAGGAGATGAAGGCTTCCACTTGGTTAGAGAGTAGAGACGGTAAACCCTACAAGGAGATGAAGGCTTCCACTAGGTTGAGGACTACAACCCTACAACGACGGCAACGGCGGCTGACGAAGTGAGAAGTCAGACCAAATTAGGGTTAGCCGCTTAGAGAGTTAGAGAGAGTGTAACTGTGTAAGTTAGGGTTAACCGGCGAAGGGAAATAGGGATACGGGAAAGGGAGTGGGGTTATTTTGAGTGTTGGGTTATGGGTAATGGCCTAATGGGCTTGGGGAGTTGGGGCCTTGGGGGAACTGGGGAAGTGGGCTACTGGGCTTAGACTTGGTCGGGTTTTCGGGCGGTTTGGGTAGGGATTAGGAGGACCCTACCCGCTGGGTGTCGGTCCAAAAAATAACGGGTTGGTGGGTCGGTTCGAGGGTTCGGGTCGAGTCAACCGACCCAATAACAAAAAACCGGGTTCACCCGGTCGGGTTCTTCGGGTAGGGTCGGTTTTGCTCAGCCCTAGTTAGCGAGATGGTCCACTAGCAAGCGTGTTTCCACCTCTGAGTCTCACCCCAGTGTAGCCTTTGTTATGGCGAACTTGTATCTGGTTCTCAGTTTTAATATTAATTAAGTTATCTTTTGCAAAAAAGTATAAACTATGAAGTATATTGATCCAAAAAAGGTGGAATCTCCCACCCCAGGAGCCCCCACCCCAACCCGACAGGATGGTGGGGAGGTTAGTCACGGTGACTCAGTCAGTAGAGTGGCAGTAGGCCCATACACCCGTGCGCACTAGAGGCCCAACCTTTTTTGAGGTTCAGGTTGAGCCTATAAACTATGAAGTATTCCCTCCGTCCCGCTAGAAGGTTCCCATTGACGGTTTACGATACTTGACTGACGATAAAGCAACACCCTGTTCACATTCTGATTATTTTAGTAAATAAATTAACATATTCAGAAACTACATTAAAACCGCTACAAAGCCTGATAAAGAAAATGTAAATTTGATAAAAAAAAATTGATTTATAAAGTAAAAGATTAACAATGATTTAAGTTGACCATATGAATAGTGAGCGGGAACCTTCTAATGAGACGGAGGTAGTATTCCCTCAGTCCCAAATTGTAAGATACATTTACTATTCACTGGTCAACATAAATCACTCTTAATCTTTTACTTTATGTATCAAAAGTTATGAAATTGGAACTATTTTTTAAAGGTTTTGTAGCAGTTTTAATGTAGTTTCTGAATATGTAAATTTTATTTTCTAAAATTAATTTGACTGTTGATATGGATCAATTTACTTTATCGTCGATCAAACATCGTAAACCGTAAAATGTTTTACAAATTGGGATATATACTAGTCTTAAATCTAAATAGGTCCTCGTACTATAAAGAAAACGTCAATTGAGTCCTTGTACTATTAATTTAACCAATCAGATCCCCGTACTTCTAAAAATGAGTCAATTTTCGTTTTCAATCAGTGACTAACCGATTACTTCTGGTTGGGGCTGACGTGACTGCTCACTTGGCTTTAATTAAAGTATTAAACTGATATGTTTAATGACATGTCATACACCACAGGTTAAAACAGGGTTCTTTCTATTCCCCAACCTGCGATCTGCGAACCTGCGAACGACAATGGAGAAACAAGGCTTCTTTCTATTCTTTCTGAAGGTTGAGTGGAACAGATCAACCGAAGAGGAAGAGGCGGCGGTGCTGAGGTAATTGAAATTCTGCGTATTTGTTCTCTCTCGAAAGGAAATAGTAGAAATGTCTGCATCTTCTACATCTACTGGCAGAAAAATTCTGAATTTTACATTCGATTATGATCCGGCCGTGTATGGTCATTGTGGGATGAAAGCACCGTTGTGTACTGGAAGAGAGAGTGGAAAAATGTTTTATGGGTGTCCAAATTGGAAGGTAAATGTTGTATTTTGTTTAATTATTTTGTTGTAAATTAAATTAGTTAATGTAGTATGTTTTAACGTAATTAAGTGTATTAAGTTTAATAACGTCATACCCCCCTCTTCCAAAGAAAAAGTGTAATAACGTAATAAGAATTCGGTGTGTTTTAATGTGTAATGTACAACCAACTAAAGTTTACATATTCTACCACAATATGCTGTTTAGGTTAGTGACATCTAACTGAACTAACATCAGGAAAACAATTTACCAAATGTGAGTATGGCCAACAAGAGTTAGTTCTAGAGAAATTTCTGGAAAAATGCATTTATAATGTGTAGGACTCATTATACAAGTGGAAGATTAAAGACTGACAATGGAATGACTGCTGTATTAGTTTCTATTGTATTTTGGAATGACTGTTGGGTACTGTTTTTTTATGATAGGTGGAAGGATGTGGTTATTTTGTATGGAAGGATGTCATGGACGCAAAGAGGAATAGGATTCATGATGAAGGAGTGTACCGAAATACTAATGAAATGCACAAGAATATTTCCGATCTTGCTCAACAGATGGCTATTGTCCAGAAGGATGTTACATGTGTTAGAGACCTACTTCTAAACAGTCATGTGCTTGCTGAACAGAAGATTGAAAAGAAGAAGAAAAAGAACAAGTATAGGTCATTAGGACAATTTGGTCTTGGTTTCACCTTAGGTTGTATTGCTATGGTGTATTTCAATGCCAATAATGGTTTCTGCTCTTATTAAAAGTTTCTTTTGTAAACAATAGTTCATGTCTATGTGAACATGCCTTGATGGGCTCTTATTTCAGATTTGTTATTTAAGCTTTAATACTTTGCTGCAAGTTTAATGGGCTGTTATTCCTTTTATGAGTGTATTAAAGCTTTATACCTTTGCATTTTGTAACATGTTATGAAAGGTCATCTGCATTTTGTAATTCAATTTCACATGTGAATTATAGCTACCTAAAATATATTCCAACATTGCATGATACATCCAGGAGGCAATAAAAACTAAATTTAAACACCCTGTGACATTTCCAGGAGCCATTGAGTTTACAAAACTAGTAGCCAAAACTAGAACAAAGTTTGCAAAACCAGTAGGCATGACAAAAGCACTCATACAGAGTTTAACAAAATCAAGGCCATAACAAAAGCAATCATGATAATTTAACAAAAACCAGGAACATGCTACAAAGTGTTCTAGTTGCCTATCATTCTATCCTAATAGTATTTCTCCCACTTAACAGCATGCCATCCATTCATGTAGTATTCAACCTCTTCTCCCTTTTACCCTGATAGAAGCATTTCACCCCGCTCTCCTGGCTGCAAAAATGTATATACTTCAATTACTACAAGTATATATGCACTTGTAGGACATCACACACTTACAAATAAACATTTTTACACTTACATTAAACGTAGTCTCGCCCGTTTCAGAGTTTGTGAATATACCAAAACCTCTTGTGTATATACTTCAATTACTACAAGTATATATGCACTTGTAGAATTGCACATATGTTTGTCGTTCAACACCTTCACTTGGAAGCACTTGAACGTATTCTCCCAAGAGGCGGTACAACTATAAGTGCAAATAGGTGCACACTTCACTCTAACTCTCGTCAAGTCATTCTTTACAAAATGCACGTCCTTTTTCTCATGAATAGCGTATCTAATAATAGCATTCTTGAATTGTCGAGCATCTTCAAAAAGCATTCGAAGTTCAATCAAAGGAGGTTCAGATTTAGGATTATTGGAGGGCACATTGAAGTTTCTCCTTTTGGACTGACCATCGTCTGACTCGTGCTCTGAAGTGTAGTTAGGTGGATTCGAAGAGTCATACTCCACACTATCTGCTTCTTCACTCTCATTTTGTCCATTCCCTTCACTGCCTGCACCCGAACTATGCTCCTGCTCTTCCACTTTTGAGCCACTCTAATCTGGAATTAAGTCCACATCAATAAGGCCCCCATCATCATTACCTCCCTCAAACACAACATCTGTGTCATGTGTTTGATCATGGCCTTCAACATTACCTGCCTCATTTGACTCATTAAAGTAACCTTGTTCATGAAAGGGGGTTTCTTCAATCGGAATGCTCCTGATGTTCACACCATTATATGTTCTGGTCATCTCATTTTGTTCCTCAAGTGCCACAGTTGGAGAAGGAAAAGGGAGAATATCAACTAATTCATATTCATCGAAACCATGCTCAACAAATATATCACATTCCCCACAGCTTGTAGCCAAATCTATCAACACTAATGTTGATTCATCATTGAAGAGCTCACGTAAACTGTCCATAGGTTCACTTGTTTTTTTAAAATAGAGCCCTTTAATGTTGCCATAATTTCCAGAATTAAGAAACTTCACCAAATGTGGATAACATATGTGATATGGATCAATTTCCACACTTTCAGTTTGACCACCCACATACATATTCTTAGGAGTACAAGCAAAATTCCCCCCATGATGAAAAATTAGATGTACAAACTCAACCATCCTGTTAATATTTTTCAGAAGTGTTAGTTACCCACAAGTTATGAAAGTAAACAATTTTAGGGTTAACTACGTACAATAAAAAGCCACAAATTTTCGAGAAATTACCTGGTGCACGAGTCTTGGATAATTCTAGTAATAGCTCGTCTTCCTCCTTCCTAGACTATGTGTGACTCTCTTTCAGTGGCGGAGGTAGTTCGCGTTCGCAGGTTCAACATCTTCTCCATTGTCGTTCGCAGGTTCGCAGATGGGAATAGAAAGAAGCCCTGTTTTAACCTGTGGTGTATGACATGTCATTAAACATATCAGTTTAATACTTTAATTAAAGGCAAGTAAGCAGCCACGTCAGCCCCAACCGGAAGTAACCGGTTAGTCACCGGCTAAAAACAAAAATTGACTCATTTTTGGAAGTACGAGGATCTGATTAGTTAAATTAATAGTACAAGGACTCAATTGACGTTTTCATTATAGTACGAGGACCTATTTGACACTTTCTCTTAAACTAATGTAAGTATAATTAATGTTAGTATGAACCATAAAGTACGTCGTATATACTGCGTATATACGTAGTATATACGTAATACTACCTTTCTTCACCAATTATGAAAGCTCTCCTACTCCAACATATCGCCATCTTCAACCTCCAATCTGCAAATCAAATGAAATATTTCGTTCACCTAACAATCGTTTCCTTATTTATAGAATAGGGAAGATCCGGCTGGTTGGCTTAGTTAGATGGGTTATCTTTCATGTACAGCCGATTCAGCAGTTTCGATCTCAGATTCCAAAAAGAAGAAGACCACTCTTCACAAGAAGAACAAAATCAACAGTCACGAAGATTCACAGAAGCCCCTCAATTTCATTCAGCAATTCAGCTACAGCGATCTCGAAGCCGCCACCAATGGCTTTTCCGAAAAGAAGCTCCTTGGTAGGGGCAGCCATGGCCTCGTCTACAAAGGTGTCCTCCCCGGCGGCCGTTTAGTAGCCGTCAAGAAATCTTCCAGGCCTTCCACTCCGAGGAGGCTTTCTTCGTCTTCTTCATCATCCTCAAACACCAACGAAGTAGAGAACGAAATCGACATCCTGTCCAGATTACAAAGCCCAAGATTGGTAAATCTCCTTGGTTTCACCACTGGTGACACTCAGGAACGCCTTCTGGTTGTGGAGTTTATGTCCAATGGGACTCTATATGATGCCCTACACACCTACCCTCGCCAGCCAAGTTGGGGTCGAAGGGTCAAGATGGCTCTGCAAACAGCAAAAGCCATCCACACCCTTCATACCTTGACCCCTCCGGTTATCCATCGCGATATTAAGTCCGCGAACGTGTTGATAGACCGAAACTCCAATGCCCGATTGGGCGATTTCGGGTTGGCCCTGAGATGCCACAATGATGACTATAGGCTTAGGTCTACCCCGCCAGCAGGCACAATGGGTTATCTTGATCCGGGCTATGTGACCCCTGATAATTTAAGCACAAAGACTGATGTTTTCAGCTTCGGGATATTGCTGTTGGAGATGATTAGTGGGAGGAAGGCGATCGATGTGGCTTACTCCCCCCCTTCTATTGTTGAATGGGCCGTCCCTTTGGTTAGGAGAGGGAAGCTGTTGGCACTGTATGACCCTAGGATCCAACCTCCCAAAGATCTAATGGTAAGGAAGCAATTGGCGGTCGTGGCTACAAAATGTGTTAGGTCTTGTAGGGAAAGGAGGCCAAGTATGGAGGAGGTTGTGGAATGTTTGAGCGAGTTGAGTAAGTCAGTCCCACTTCATTCGTGGAATGGTCTTACCAATCCGTGTTTGTTGGCTGAAACTGTAGGGGAGAGGCTGCCCGTTGAGGGGTCAAGAAATGGATCGCCTGCGTCTGGTGAAGATTGGAGCTTTAATGCTAAGAAAGTCACATATAAGCCGTTGTGGGGTTCACGGAGAGTTTATTCCGATTTGGGATCTCGGAGCAATTTGATGGATTTAATGGCAGGAAGTGAAACTGGCCAGCCCGGTGATCAATGACCTAACTTCTTGTGGCTATTTATTTGTAGTGATCATATTGTTCTAGTTAGATTGGTATTGCAACAATTTGAACTTTTGTTTGCTCACTTTCAGATTGTATTATCTGTTTGTTGGGCTACATTAATAAACATAAATTGTGTTTTGTGTTAAAAAGAGTATATACTATAGTTATAATAAGTTAATGTAATTATATATAGTTAATGTAAGTAATAGGATACACACACATGGGAGGGTTCAAATACAAAGAGGTCTTCCCATGCAAAGTGAGAATAGATCTTGTGCATTCATTTCCAGATCTAATGACTCTAAAAGAGCCATCGATGCACTAGATTTGATCTTTTGGAGCTTTTGAAAGCAAAGGATAAGCAAAAAGATTAGTGCTTTAACACCCATTCCTTCAATTTTGCTTGGAGATGCTCTAAGTATATGATCTTTTTCTTTTGAAAGCAAAGGATAAGCACCCATTCTCTGCCAAGCTATAATAGACTCTTGAGGCTCCCAGCAGAAAATGCATTCTAAAAATTTCACCAAATTCATGGTTTTCAAATAGAGAACTACCTGCTGGAGCTTTTGAGCAAAGGATAAGCAAAAAGATTAGTGATTTAACACCCATTCCTTCAATTCTTCTTTTAAAAGTGAGACTTTCATCCCTTCCCCCTTTATTTTTTTATCCATGCAGGTGTTTATATCTTGTTCTTTTTGTTTTTTGGCTACCTGTCCTAAACTTGGAATTACTTCTTCAAGAATTCAACTTGCTTAGCAAATTTGGCTTTGATATAGCAAATATAAAAAAAAAGAAAAAAAAAAGAAAAAAAGAAGAAAAAAGCTATGTATCTGACCAATATTAGGCTTTAAAGATTCATAGCCTCTTGGTGTTTATTTTGTAATGTTAAAGAAAGTTTTTTTTTTACTTGCAACTATCTTGTCAAAAGGTTCAACTTTAAAATGATGAAGAATTCAGTGTCAGACGACAGCTTCTACATAGACAATGAGGAAGAGGTGAGAGAGGATGGGAAATGTGAAGTTGGCAATGAATCTGATGTTTCTTCCAATTACTCCAATGATAATCAGGTTTATGATCACCACCAGAGCAAACCCAATTCCTTCAACAATGCTTGGCCTCAAAGTTACAGGTCAGATTTTCCGCATCATCTTTGGCTATGTTTGGATCCTACGGAAAATAGTAGGGGAATGGAAAAAATGTCAACCGAACTGTTTTCTGAGTTTGGACTTATCATAGTAAATGCAGAGAAAAATAAAACATGATTACTGTTTTTAGTTTTTCACTTTTTTGTGTATGTTTAGATTGCTTAGTCATTATAATAAGAGAAATAAACAATTAAAAATGAATTTGAATAAATATTTTAAAAAAAGTTTGAAGCAATGTTTTAATTTCCTGAACATTTTCTTTGCTTCCATATTGCTCTAATATTTTCCTTTCTATTTTGATATTTTTTAGTCCTTTCTGTTTTACTTTTGTCTATAGGATTTTTTTTTGGGAGTTAGAACAGTTGTGTGTGTATTGGTGGAGGGCAACCTATTGATGACATACTCCCAAAGTTTTCTTCGAAAATTACTTGAAATGCTTATTAAGAAAATAAAGTTGTACGTTGTTGTTGATGTAAACAGGATGGGAACAATTTCAATCACAAACAATTTCTGAAAGCAAACTAGAAAAATGGAATACATCTAGAAAGGATTATTGGAAACAGTCTAAGCATTGCCCTCACCCTATTGAAAAGGAGGTTTTATTGAAGTCTCAGTTTTTGAGAATTTAATTGATGTTCAATTAGGTTATGGAATACATCTTGGAGAAGCTAATGTTTGTTTACAATCCCCACTGTTTAGCTATTAACAATTTGGAAATTGTGATTTACTCCCTCTGTCCCATTTTAGCTGCCTTATGAGAGATCATTATGTTTTTTGAATTTCATTTTAAAAGTTCAATCTAATATGATACCTAGCACAAGGTCCTAAATGAGCCGTGCTAATATTTTTATTCTCTCACGTCATACACCCCTCACAATCCGATATCTCATTTGGATCTCATAGTTTTTTTCAAATGGTAGATACCCCACAAACCGAGACATCATATGAATTGTTCATCTTTTTCACGGGCCCACACCATATGGATCGGGGTTTGTTCCTACAGAAAGATCAATCTCATATGAGGAGTAACCACATTCAGATTTAAATGTATCAAACAAGTATTTTGAATTGAATTGGCATATATGTTAGTATGTTACTCTTATGTTTGCGTTGTTCCATAACAGGTATGATGTTTTATGTGGAGTAGGAATCCTTTCGACCCCTTATGCTGTAAGACAAGGCGGGTGGAGTGGACTTTCTGTACTATTTCTCTTTGCTCTAATTTCGTACTATACTGGCATTCTACTTCGTCACTGCTTGGACAGCCAACCGGGGCTGAAGACTTATCCTGATATTGGACACGCTGCATTTGGTCCCACCCGATGGATACTTCTTTCTGCAAGTATTTTTATCTTAAATCAAAAGAGTTAACGAAGGTGTTAAGCATTCTAGTAGCATAGACAAGACTCACAAGAGATTATTACTCCCTGCTGACTTTGGTTTGTTTGGCTCTCATGTTTTGTTGATGCTGATTTTTTTGTACGTGGAGAGTTATATGTGAGTACAACGATCACCTTTTTCAAGTCTTCACATATATATTGTTTTTGTTAAGCTGTTTCACATCAATATAATATATAGATTGATACCAACATTCAAGGCGTTGTCGGGCTATTCTTTCTAATTGTGTTTGTGCTCTCTACTCACAGGCATGTTGTATCCAATATATAATATTGCAAGCCGATAACTTGTCATCTTTATTTCCAAATGCACATTTGAGTTTAGGAGGAGTACGCTTAGATGCGCACCATCTTTTTGCGTTAATAACGGCAGTTGTAGTTCTCCCTACTATATTTCTCTGGGATCTCACTCTCCATAGTTATATCTCAGGTGAGTGTCTATTAAACAGGAAAAATGATTGTTCAATGCTTAATTAAAGGTGTACTTATCAGCTTTCAAAATCCCTTTAGTGACGCTAAAATTGGCTGTTGAAACTGCTGAAGTTAGTAATTGAATTGGCCTAATCTGCTCAATTATAACAATAAAACATATTTAGAATATTTTATTATAGAATAAATAAAAATTATATGATAAATAGTTATAATTACCCGCTTCAACAAAACCAACTGATTGCGCCAAAAATATAAAAAACACCCTCAACATACTCTTTTCACCGTTGGTCAACTTAATGCATAAAATTGTGATATAAGTTTTTGGTAGAAAGCTGATGAAACTAGAAACAAAGTTACCAAAGCAGCACTAAACATCAAAGCTTTTTGATTTTTCAGTCGGAGGAATGGTGGTGGCTGTGTTGGTAGTTTCATGCTAGTATTGGGTTAGTTTGGTGGATCATGTCGGCTCCGAAAGCTAACAAACAGCAATGAATCTCTCTACTTTCCAGTTGCCATAGGTCTGTATGGTTATTGTTACCAAGGGCATGCTGTTCTTCCCAACATATATGCATCTATGCAAAAATGGAACCATTTCCCGCTGTCCTCTAAACCAGGTTTCCTTAATCCTAATATGCAGACACTTGGATCATGTTAACCATTGTAAAAACATTGTCATAATGAAAAAAAAAACAAATTTCAGTATGTCTATATGCAGCTTTGGCATAGTGACCTTGATGTACATTGCAACAGCTGTGATGTTTGGAGATTCAGCAGAATCACAATCCACTCTAAACATGCCTACTGAATAACCAAAAAAAATTATTTGTTATAACTGAGTAACCAACTCTTCTGTGGTTTCTTTTGCAGGTCGTTAATCCATTAACAAAATATCATTTTATCAGGATATTTTCTGGATAAATTATTAAGTCATCGCACATCGAGCAAATAGAAAATACAAAACAATGTATAATGTCTTGCCGTCTTGGTTACTCCTTCAATAAGGTGGACACAATTATTTAGTCTAACAAAGGACTAGCTTTATGGGCATAGTTACATTGAACAAGTGGAATGGATCAAATAATTTATGTTGGGCATAGCTGATGAGCCATTGCACTCAAGGAAATGTTAAGTTTGTCTTGGTTGTGCATACCCATAAACCCAAGTTTTTTCCTTAATGAGATATACACATGCATTGACCATGTTGCCAGTGGCTATGAGTCTAGAGGAACTGACCCCATCTGGCCAAACCAAATCCCATTTGTATTCAATCTCTATTAGAACGGCGTTGGTGATATCTACCATTTGGGATCATTGTTCTATTGATCCCCTTTTTCGGTAAGACTTACATTGTTATTGCAGTAATTGTGAAGATATTTTTCAATTTTAAGATGTGATCTGCTGTCTTTTATTATTTTTCACATTTGCTGTAAATGTATTGCTCAGACATTAATTGCCTTTATTCTTACCTACATGCACTTTAGTCATGTCCCTCGAGTTGTGAAATGAGACTCAAAATTCAATATAGCTCAAAACATTGTGAAAATGCAGTTGTGTTTAAGAGTAACCAGAATTACTTCGGAGTATTTTTCTCATTGAAAAAGAAACTCCACTTCCATGTTACTCCGGCCTTCGATGCACCGCTGCCGCTGCATCTACCTGACTCGACCACCACCGTCATACCATGGCCACCCAAACCGAATTTGACCACCACCGTCATTATTACGCGCAAAACCCCCTTCCTGTTTCCCCAATCCCAAGCTGATTGGAGCGAATTATTGGTCCGCAAGTATTATACTACGTATCTATTTTTTCTATTAAAACTCATTCTGGAGGAGAAAAAGTTGAAGCTTTAGCCAAGTATGACGAAGAAGGGCCAGTGCATAGTTTCCACGATTCGCTGGCGTCGATAGATTTGCTGCCTGTTTCCAATGAAGATCAGTTCGACGGGGTTGTCTCCGATGAAGAAGTAATCGTTCTATGGTATGTTTTATACGTATTGAAGCTTTAGATCATGTAAATCTGTAATATTCTTAGTTGCAAACTTAAATCTCCCCCTACCTTAAAGTTGAGATTTTTATCTTTTGTGTTTTTCAATTCGTATGGGGGAGGGTGTGATTGCAATCATTTGAATTGCAAAGTAGTTTTCCAGTGGCTGTTCGGATAATGAAAGTGGAAGTATAGATTTTGCAGACTGTGGTTTAGAAAATCTTTTAGGTCCATTTGGGCGTTTGGAACTCTGAGAATACCAGGGAAAGAAAATAGGGAGGAAAATGTAGGTAAGAGGTAGATGTGGGAGAAAAAGAATAACCCCCATATTACATCCAGACTCAATATGTTTATTTTTTATATCTGCTCAGAATCATTGTATTTATTTATATACACAAAAAAAACGCCCAACTATATGTACATAATCATGTTTAGTTTTCCTTTGCATATCCAAATCTAAAATGTTTTTCCATCATTTGCAATGGAGCCAAAGATTCATTATTTTTTGGCTTGAGATTACGATGGAATAAAGCAAAATGGCTCACTAAACTGTCTGCGCTTCTTTGTTATGAAGCAACAGTCAGTCCATGCAATTTTGGACACGATTTTCACTATGGGTCATCCGGAAACAGTCTCTCTGTGCTTTAGTACAGGGGTAAGACTGCGTACATCCGACCCCCCTTACCCCACCGTAGGTAGGAGCCTTTGCGGCACTGGGGTAAATGAAAATGAAAATGAAAATGATCCAAATCTAAAACGTAAGTTAAGAAACTAACCTTCCTAGCAATTTATTTTCCGTTCCCTCTCATTTTCCAGGACTCAATCATAACCTTAGGCTATGATAGCTTGTTGACTTGAAATGTGTGGATTTTTTTTAAAGGAGAAGGCTCAAAAAGGACATCAACCTTACTCAATAAATTCAAATTGGACACTAACCTTTTAAAATTTTAATGGATCAAATAAACATGCAAGTCACTTATTTGAGTCACTTTTGGCCACTCAATCACATTTTAGTTTAATGGTGCTTCACAAAGTTAATGTTATCCATCCAAATGTCTCCACTTCTGGCTCCCCTACTATTTTCGTAATATACTCATCACACGCCTCTTCTTCGCAACTCGCTATCATTCAAGATAAACTGTGTACTCCTCCGTCCCGTTGGAATGTTCCCGTTCAGTTTACGATGCTGACTGACGATAAAGCAACTTGATCCTTGTTCACACTCCGTTTATTTTTAGTAAATAAAATTTACATATTCAGAAACTACATTAAACCCGTTACAAAGCCTGATCAAGAAAAGTTCGATAAAAATTTGATATATAAAGTTTAATCTCTCCTTGTCAATAGAAAACTGGTGCCTTATCTACTTGAATGTTGGTGATTTTTTGTGATGTGGATTCCACGGAATTGAACCCCTTCATGCCAAGGCTATTGTGATTCACTCTTGGAAGACAGAGATACCGATATTGCCGAATGAGTTGCCCAAGCCATGGTTTCTGCTCAACAAGTCACCGTCGTCATTGAGAGCTGCCGAGTATGCCAGCTTTTCAAACCTGGAGGCTGATCGGAAGTTGCTCGCGGCTCAGGTATTCGGCTTTCTCTCCTCCGCTAATCTACCCAGCTTCTCCGATTTGAATCCGACCCTCCGGCGGAGGATATGGGTCTTTCATTAATTACTCAGAGAAAGGAAGTATCCCAGTGGATTAATTCTACCGATGCAGTGCAACTCATCCAGACTTGGATTAATTGACCAGAGGTCGCTTCATTACCTGCACGGCCAGATCCATCGGCGACAAGGGGTGTTTTTTTACCTTCACGTCAGGATATGGTTCATATTCCAAATCTGATAATGACAATGGCCGGGAGCAAGGATTTCAGGATTTGGTTCATTTCCAGGAATCCAAACGCCGGTAACCAAACGTTTGTGAACTACAGAAAGAATGGCAATGGATATGTGAATGGATTCAATAGTTATGAGAGCAATTCCTTTGGTTTCGTTTGTAGCTTTTGGAGAGGATAAAGGGTTTGTTGATGACTTAAGGACGTTGATGATATGGTTAAACGGAAATGGTTGTGGGTGGCCAAAGCTTGCTAAAATAAGTTGCTTGTGTATTAAATTGGTCTATTTAGAAGTTGAGTATCCAATCCGAACTTCTTAAATAACCTTAGTGTCATTTTTTAACCTTCTCCCTTTTTTTAACATTGTTTTTATAACTTATATGGTATATGAGAAGTTGCAGTTCTAGCTTGATGTTTTGTATTTACTCTGTCGATTAATGTCATATTGCCACTGTATTATGTAAGAATTTAGAAGTGGATTGTCATTATAAAGAAGTTGTTCGGGTTTCCAGTAAATTTCCTGCATCATTAAACTTATCTTTTACCTGGGAAAAGAAAACAAAATTACAAAAGAATTAGAATGACACCGTGTACTATAATCATCATTTCAAGCTGCTTTATTAGTACTTTTGTTTCCTTTCATCCCAACCATTTTCTCCTTATGGCTTGAAGTAGTGCCTGTGTGCTAAATTTTTTGAAAGTCAAACTGTTTCATAACAATGATTTCAGCCAAATGTTTCAGGTAAAAAACTACTTATTATTCTTTAGTCTCCTGATAACCAAAATAGGCCGAATGAAGCTACCAAATGTTCTATTGGAGCTGAATCTTCTGTTTCGTATTGTGTTGCGGTCTACGATTTTACAGTGTGGACGTTAATAATGTTCCACACAAGCTTGTTATTCGTGCTGGCGTCACTGTAAGTCTCCTTTTCTTTTTTTCTCTTTTTTTTTGTAATATTAACAATAATATCAAGTCTCCTCTTCTTTATGACCTAGTGTAACTCAAGTTCAGTGTTCGGGAAATCTGATTAGTGTATGGTGTTATTTACATTTCCATGTAAATCTATGGAAACCTACTTGCTGGGGAAAAACGAACAGAAAATGCTGACAATCCAGGTAATTCATTTTTGAAAGGAAATTGATAGATCTTGAACAACATATATGTGACTGATACAAGACAGGTTTTATAAATTGAGATATTGTATTGTATACAACAGCTGTGGAAGGATGGGAAGAAGCAAGGTGAGGTGATTGGTGGGCACAAAGCACATTTGGTTGTTAATGAAGTCAGGGAAATGATTGAAAGTGAAACTAATTCTTGGTAATATCTGAAGCATGATAACTCCATAAAGCTCACATTTTTCTGTTTCAAAACTCAGAAACTTCAAATTCTCGTTTCTGTGCCGTTTCCTTATCCATAATTGTAAAGAACTGTAATATGTTTCCCTATTTAATCAACACTTTACAAACATTGTGTCTCCCTTTTGAATGTGATTTTCAATGGAACTGGGTGTCTCTCTATGTGGTTCATTGCTGGACTCTTTTGTATGTAATTTTTTCACAGTAATACGCTCTTTGTGACATTCCGTAGCTGGATGCCCAGAAAAATGTTAGATTTTACTTTTGATAAAGTAGGGGTTTAATGCACCAAACCCCCTCGTAATATAGAAATTTAGCGCATTAGTCCCATGTGATTTGAAAAAACTCTTGTGTTTTAATTAATCATGCACAGAACCTCTTTTATGAATAAATTTAATGATTTTGAAATCACTCTTCCTAATATTATGATTGAATATGCAAGTAAATATGTCAAAATCTCTAAATCATACAAAAATGTTAATCAATTTTCTTTTATTTGACAATTGAATTTGTTCATGGAAGAGATATTGCGCATAATTAATTAAACCACAAGGGGGTTTGACGTATTTTTTAAATCACGGGAGTTTAATACGCCGAATTTCCATATCACATGGGGTTTTATGAATAAATATGTATTCAATTATATGAAGAAATATGTAAAAATATTTAAAAATAAATACTCCGTATGTATTTAATTTATACAGATAGCAAAACAATGAACAAACTTCTAACATTCTAAATCATTCCCGTACTCGTATGAGTTTTTGAATTCCACCCACAATATCTTAGATTATGTTTGGGAGTGAGGGGAGGGAAGGAATTCATCTTGTTTGGGAGTTCAAAAATTGGAGGGTGATTTTGATTTTTGAAGGGTTCTTGTTATCCTTCACGATTTTTCCTTTAAATGCTTGATTTTTAAGTTTTCAAATTGAGTTTTTTGGAGAATAACCAATGAACTTTAAGCCTATTGAAAATAAATATAAATTCAATTATATATATATTCTTTGATTATAATTCTTTAATAGCTAGGGGTGGATTTGGGCCGGGCCAACCGGCCCAAAACTGGACCGGCCCGCTACTGTGCGGGCCCGGACTGGCCCGGTGAACCGGTTGGTTGGCCGGTTCGGGCCACCCGGCCCGGTGGGATCTCGGTTCGGGCTCGGGCCCTTCAAAAGGTGAACCGGCCCGGCCGGTTCGGGCCCAGGCCGGGCCAATTTTTTTTTTTTTGAATTTTTTTTAAGTTTTTGGGTTGGGCTGGGTATTTTGGGCCATTTGAGGTGGTTAGGGTTGGTTTGGGGGTGAGGGGGAGGGTTGGGGGTTAACTAGGAAAAGCCCAAAAAAAAAAATAACCGAGGCCTGCCCCGGCCCGGACCCGGGGGTTACCTGGGCCGGTTCCGGGCCTCCCATACCTTGAACCGAGGCCCGGCCGGTTCAAGGCCCGAACCAGGCCCGGCCCGAACCGAGTCCATCCCTATTAATAGCCTTTCTTTCTTTCTTTAAAGTTAAACTCTCAAACAAGAAGAATTCCTTCCCTTCCCTGTTCCCTAGGCATGGACCGGATCCGGGCCCGGCTGGGCGGGCCGGTCCAAACCGGGCTTTTTTATTGGGGGTTAAGGCCCGGAATTGGACCATAATTCTACCGGGCTGGGACCGGGTCGGGACGTCGGGTAGCATTTTTTTTGCTTTTCTAATTATTTTCTACCCCACACCCCAAACCCCTTTAAAACACCTAGTCCAACCCGCCTACCACCCAAAGACTTTGAGAAAAAAAAATGGCTTGGATCGACCAGGCCTTCCAAAGAAACCCTTGGCCCGAGCCCACCCCAAAAACACCCTTGGGTCGGGTCCTAGACCCGGTCTCGGGCAACCAGGCCGGGCTGGTTCCTGAGCCGGGCAAACCGGAACCGGTCCATCCCTACCGTTCCCTTCCTACGATTAACCTTCAAAACATTCTCTTCCAGTCTTCCCCTTCCTCCCACACATATTTGAACCGAACAAAAATAATGAAAACTAGGATTAAATTCAGTAGGTACCATTACCAAGTCATAGTTTGGATGCAGAAATCTAAATTCAAGAATGCTTTCACATTTTACAACTTAATACCACTCAACTTCATTGGGCTATATAGCCTATAGACGTTGAATACTTGATAGGATTAGAAAATTAACCTTATTTGATCATTTAATCACTTTGGTTGGCCAGAGACTCGGAGTTCATTGATTACTAAGTTGGACAATTTCATTGAGAACATCTCACGCGAAATTCCAAACCATGTGGTGATCACATTGAGGTTGTAAGAGACTCAGAGTAATTGAAATGGTTGACTAGTTTACTTTATACTATGGTTTACCACAATCAATTTTTTAGTATCATCATCTAATTATAATACATTATAATGAATGAAATGTTACTAGCCCCCTCTCCCCACCTCCACCCTAATTGTAGAAGACATTGAAATATATAAAAATGAATGAATAAATAAATAAATTTACAAGTAGCTATAAGTGAATATAGGATGATAACACGGTCTTAATAAATCAAAATTGCTATACCTATAGACTAGGAGGGGAGGAGATCTACTATATATATGTACACTAGAATGCACTTAATATGCACAATCAGCTACAATGCACTTCTCTTGTTTCCTTCTATACTCTTCCCCATCTACAGACGTTAGAAGTGGTTGGTTAAAAGAGGAGACTTTCTGCATCAAACTTGTTGGAGGAAGTTATTCTCTCCCAAGCTGCCACCATTTCTTCTTCTTCTTTTTGTCACCCTCCATTATAGGCAACTCTGCAGACACAATGATCAAGTTTTAACAGCGCTTGTCCCATTTAAGTGCTAACTAAACCAATCAATAGTAATTGATCAATAATTAAATCCAATTACCTCCTCGTGGATATATGGAGTTGTAATGCACTTCCGCCCAAAAACTCAAGAAAATAACTACAACAAAGAAAAAATTAACTCAATTATTAACTTCACATAGACAATAGCCTAAACGTAGCTTCTGTTCTGTGAATATCTACTATCTAGTGATTGATGCAACAAATAGTGTTTGCTCACTGATTTGTAAACGGAGAGAATACAAAAAATTAAAACGGAGAAAAAACTACTTTTTACTTGTCTTGACAACCTAAAATTCCTTGCCAATGAATGAGACTCTGAGATGCAATGGCGAACTTACTTCTCTTTGATATTTGTGTGTGTGGATTTATCTCAATGTAGCAGGTATCCTTGAATGATGTAATGATGAATATCTTAACACCATACTGCAACCACCATTAAAGTCCCAAAATTAGTCAACTTTCTATTAAGTGCGCCCAAGAAAAATGAAAAAACCAAAAGTATTGCTATAAACAAACATTAGTGGTTAGAAATATGTATTATGAAACATCAAATATTATCCCAGGAGGATTGGAAAAGAGCTCATAAGCAACACTGACAATTCTTCAATGTGAATCAATTATATGTGACTAGGCAATCACGATAAGTAAGTAATTTCAATTTTTTTGTACGCAACCTAGAATACACCCCTCAAGTCCTCAACCAAACTTGTTAATATATTTTCCAAAAAGCTTATCCTAGTTACTTAGGTCTTGTCCCAATACCAATTACCGTAACTCCACATGACCTTCCAGTAGGTTATCATATAAGTTGAAACATAAAACCTCAGCTAAATACCACCTTAAGTTCAGGCCACATTATTCAATTACCCTAGAGATAATGAAAAGGAAACTCTAATTTGAGGGATCGACGGTACTCGATGCTCTTGACTGAGACATGACTACAAGCTACTACAACTACTTAATGTGGCCATTGACCTAAAATGGTCACTGTATAATCTTTTATAGTGATTATAACTACTAAAAAATCATAACATCTTCCTAGGATAATTAATTTCATAAATTAGACTGGATGGTATTTTCAGTTTAGAGCAAAATCAGATGAGAGAATACCGCATCTGCAGCAGCTTGCAATGTGACATGATCACCCCATTCACCACTCCTATCATCAATATATAGTAAGAAAAAGAGTAAATTGTTAGTAGTTTAGTACTGCATGAAAAGCAAATCACCAAACAACGAGATTTGCAAATTTTGTTTACTTGCTCATTTTCTTTAGGTATTCGTCATAATCCATAGGAACATAACCCTTGTACAACTCCGGGTGGGATTTGAGCTGGAAAATAACACACAAATACAAAAGAAAAAAAAAGAAAATGGAAAATATTATTAATCTAATTGGACAAATGGTCACAAATTGAAGCAAGGAAGATTTACACTGAAATAATGAATGGCTTGAGCATATTCAATATTACCTGTTTAACAACCTGCTCCCTTGCAAACTTGTGATGCTCACTAGTACGATAGATTTGGTCTGATAGCGACCGGAACTGAAAAGGCACAATGAAACTATTAATACAATGTAAAGCTTAAGTCATATCACTTAAGACATAGCTTCAACGCTCAGCCAACATGGTTATGGAAGTCATATCACTTCCTAATGATGCGGTTTGAGGTGAAAACGAAAAATAGCTAAAGTTACACATGAGGTCATAAACAACCTAAATGCAGAAAAGCTTTTGGCTCCAACACTAAAACACTTTTAAAAAATAAATATGGGATGAAGCTAACCTGGCAGTTGCCATCTCCTGAAATTTTTAACTCAACAAGCTCATATAGTTCAAGCCTGAATGTGGAAAAAGAAAGAAGCCATTGTAGACAGACAGAGAGAGAGAGAGAGAGAGAGAGAGAGAGAGAGAGAGACTAGAGTATAAATGAAAATCTTGGGAAAAAACTCTAGAAGGGTTTTCCCCCATAAACTATTAAATGGGTTGTACACCCCACTACTTAATTTCAAAATATTGATATCCAAATCATATAACTCCAAATTAATCTTCTAACTCAGTATCACGGAGTATTAAAATTTGTAATTCTCATGCCAAGGAACCCACATAGTTCAAAGAAATATACCCCTATTAAAATTTATAATTCTCAAAATGTGAATTCCATCCAAACAACACTTTACAGTCACAAGGTTACCTAAAGAATTATCTGAGCTGCATTATTTTTACATGCACCTTGGTTCACCTGGGAACACCCAGTTTTTACTGAACCCAGGTTCACGGTATCACGGGTTTTACTTAAGTTCACCCAAACAAAAAGGAGCCTAAGGAGGACTTAGTTTTTTCAGTTAGAGTTACGACCTCCCTTTTGTAGCCTTGTGAGGATAAAAAGTTAATAAAATAATCAATGTATCTATTGAAAGTGTCAATTCATTAATGCAAAATACTCCCTCCGGTCCCAAATGAAATTCACACTTTGACTTCACACAAATTAAGTAAATAAATTTGACTTTACTGTAGAGTACACTGTTGTGACACTGTTTGACACTGTTTCGCACTGTTTGGCACTGTTTTGCACTGTTTTGCACTGTTTTGATGTAGATAATTTGCCATATAAGGAAGGGAGAAGAAGTGTGAAGTTTATTTTGGACCTACCCAAAAAGGAAAGTGTGAATTTCATTTGGGACCGGAGGGAGTAGGTGTTAGAGACTTGAGACTATCAAATAATTAAACTAAAAATTTCACTCTAATTATTGTATGAAATGTCTAGAACATCAAACTCAAAAACATTAAATTAGGAGATAAAAGACAAAGATGCTGGAAGAACCTATCCATTAGCCTCTGATGGTCTGAAGAAGCTTCATCAACTGATGGTATCTCTCCATTGATTTTAGGAACATGCTGCCAAAGAGAAAAACATTGAAAGAGAAAAGTCATAGTCAATCAACTATGGACGAAAAGAAGCTAGCTGTCAAAATAGAGATGTAACCTCTATTTTGGAACATTAGTAGCTTGACATAAGAGTGGATAAGCAATCTCTGCGCACAGATGCAAGCTTAGAAAATGGAGTACTTTACTATCCGAATATAATGATCAATTAACTTGCCAAAGATGACTATTATATTTTGGAACATTAGTAGCTTCTTTTCACATAGTTGCAAGTTGATATGGGAGAAGAAACATTATATTATTACTATTCTTATTACTATTATTATTATTATTTCTATGTCTGCTTCAGACAGCTTCTTAATTAGCATTTATCTCCTTTATACTTATTCATGTTCTGCTTTAGGCGGCTTCTTAATTAGCATTTATATCCTTTTATAATTATTGCTATTCTGCTTTAGACAACTTTTTAGTTATCATTAATTTCCTTTTACAAGTACGACTTGTAATAGCTATATAAGGGTCATCAATATTATTCAATAAACAGCTTGGGAAGAATTAATTGTTGTGTCTTGACAAGGTCGGGCACAAATTAATTCTAGCTTAGACTTACTTTATTAATCGTCTTTCATATTCTCTATTCCCTAGATCTAAAACAAGTGTGTCTTTCATACTCTATTCCCCAGAGCCATCACATTCCTGTCCAGTTCATCTTATTCCACACCTTTTCTGTTTTGTCACATTCCTGCCATTCATCTTTGCTGGTTTATTTCCTGCAGAATGTGAAGCAGGCCACCACAGAAAAGGGGTAATCTGATAACCCTAAGAAGTTTAATAGGGAAAGCCTTGATCCTTTTTCTAGCTTAGACTTACTTTATTAATCGTCTTTCATATTCTCTATTCCCTAGATCTAAAACAAGTGTGTCTTTCATACTCTATTCCCCAGAGCCATCACATTCCTGTCCAGTTCATCTTATTCCACACCTTTTCTGTTTTGTCACATTCCTGCCATTCATCTTTGCTGGTTTATTTCCTGCAGAATGTGAAGCAGGCCACCACAGAAAAGGGGTAATCTGATAACCCTAAGAAGTTTAATAGGGAAAGCCTTGATCCTTTTTCTTGATAATGAGAACACTGGTAATTCCGACTTAGAACAATGATAGGGCCCTGGGCTGTAGAGAATAATAATACTAGTAATAGATTTATATTAAATAAGTGTGGTATTTATTGTATAAATAAGGATTCTGGGCCATGTCATAGGATATGGGCTGGCCCATTAGGATATAATTACTATATAAGAGTGGGAAGGAAGGAAGGAGGGGGTTAGGCAGACATTTGGGATCTGGGATTAGGCTTGGGAGTGGGAGACGACTCGAACAGTCTCAACAATATCCGTTCTTCTCTATTTTTTCTGTCTACGCCATTGTAATCCAGTTCAATCTCTGAAATCTTCATCAATAATATTCTATTTTTCTACTGTGATATTCTGGTTTCTATCATTGGTATTAGAGCAGTTGTCCTGGGAAGCTTCCATCTAAGTCACGCGATAAAAAAAATGGAGCAGCGCAAGGAATATCTAAGGACAGAACGGAAAGTGATCGCCTCTGGTTTGCGAGCGAACACTGAGGAGCGTGTGTCTACTCATGGCGGAAAGGAACTGTGCAGGGAGCATGGAAGATCCGATCAGGATACTTCGCGCGGAAAAGGAGAGAAGATGACGGAAAAGGTTGAAAGTGATTGGGCTAAGGAGATGCGCCATAAGTTGTGCAAAATTCTTCACAGAATCAAGCGACATAGAGACAGAGCGAGGAGCCCTCCTAGACACCGTCGGCCGATTGAAAATAATCTAGTGTCTTCTTCCGTTGTTGCTCTTCCTAGTTCGCAATCGCAAACTGCTTCGCTTAGTTCGCAGGCATCCTCGCGTGCGCAGGTTTCCTCTTAGTCACAAGCACTTCCTTCCAGCTGTCTGGCGACTCCGCGAACTCCATCTCATAGTTCGCAATCGCGAATTTCTTCTCACGGTTCGTAGATGTCATCTCAAGCTGCTTCAGCTTCTTCGCGAACAGATGTCCTTAGTTCGCAGGTGACCTCGAAGTCAGCATCATCTTTTGTTGTCTCTCATAGTTCGCAGATGCGAACCAATTCTCCCAGTTCGCAGATGCGAACCAATTCTACCAGTTTACAGATGACATCTCAAGCCGCATCTCACAGTGCTCTAGCCTCATCAGCTTCATCGTTCTTACCCGATGCATCCGTTTCCAGAGCTGTTGGGGAGTCCACCACCGACAAAGAACACTGACTGGAAGCCGGCTGTAAAGTCAATCATGGAACCCGACTCGAAAAATGATACAACTCAACCGTCCCCACTTACAATGGCTTCGCAGAATCTGGGGCAAGCTGATCCTAGTGTTCCTAATGATAAAAGTTACAATCAACGTGGCACTGAAGGTATTCGAAATTCTACCACTAGGGGTGTGGAGGTTTTGGTACTGCCTATTAGGACTATGGTTGCTGCAGCTCATGCTTCGTTGGGACATTCAGTTTCTGAAGCTTCTCGAAGTGCTATGGAATCCTTCAACTCGGTTTTGGGTAAAGTTTATCATGCTACTTCTGAAAATGTTACTGTCAATCTTAGGTCAATGAGTGAAGTGTCAAAGGGAGTTGAAGTTTTTTCTAGTTCAGTACTCCCTGATGAGCAGATACAGGTAGAGGAGAATGCTGGTGTTCAGGGCATGAACACAAATTCTGCTATGGCTGAGAATGGATTGACTCACAACATTGTTTCTCAAGACACTAAAGCAACTATACCATTCAGAAAACTTCTGGTGGTTGAGCATAGCCTTCTAATTAATATGCCTATAGGGGAAAGGAAAGAAGAAAAAATCTCACATTTGGGACTTTGGCTGTTAGAGAATCTGAAATCGCATGACAGCACTACTGTGCACAACTGCTGTCAGCTGTTGAAGTTTTATGAAACAAATCCTGCTATTACAAGTAATTCTGTCATTGATACTAGCTGCCGTACAGAAAAGTGGATGAAAATTGGAGAAGTTTGCATGAGGCTGTTTGCAGACCTGGAGTTGAGCTACATCAATCTTGCATCCAGCACACTGATAGTTTCAGAAAAGAGAACCTCAGAGGACCCTCAAGAAAGCAAGGAAAAGTTTGTGCCTATTGAAGGCTTGAAGGTTAATGAAGAGAATGAAACTTCACCAGATAGATCCCATGCTGCAGAAACATATGTCAATTGGAAAGATAAAGTGTTGAAGATCCCCGCTCAGAAATCAGTGAGATACTGGGAAGGTAGAGGCACCACGATGAAGATGAAGTGGAAGATCAAGGTTGTCTCCTATCACCCACCTTGAGGACAAGGTGGTTGTTGAAGGGGGGAGATATGATAGGGCCCTGGGCTGTAGAGAATAATAATACTAGTAATAGATTTATATTAAATAAGTGTGGTATTGTATAAATAAGGATTCTGGGCCATGTCATAGAATATGGGCTGGCCCGTTAGGATATAATTACTATATAAGAGTGGGAAGGAAGGAGGGGGTTAGGCAGAAATTTGGGATCTGGGATTAGGCTTGGGAGTGGGAGACGACTCGAACAGTCTCAACAATATCCGTTCTCTATTTTTTCTGTCTACGCCATTGTAATCCAGTTCAATCTCTGAAATCTTCATCAATAATATTCTATTTTTCTACTGTGATATTCTGGTTTCTATCATTTGATATTCTGGTTTCTATCAAACAATATAGAATCAGTAGGAAAAGATCAAGAAAAGAGATCAAGAAAGCTTTATTGAAGGGAATATGTATTTACAGAAGGAATACAATGCTCAAGGACCATTCGAGATGCCCAATCTCCAAGTCTATTCTCAACAGAAATTAACAGCCTGCTCCTTCCAGCTATTATTCTCCTATTTACATCAATTATCTACGCAGGGATATACAAGCTACTAACTAACTAGTTAGTTAACTAACTAACTGCTCTTTTGTTCCTTCTGTGATAAACCTTTTTAAAATATTGAATAGGCTGCTTATCCTCATGCCTATCAGATAACTCCCTGACCTGGGTACTAGGATGTGTAACCGATTCACCACAAGCAACCCTCCATCCATCAGTTATTGCTGTTTTTAGTTTCAAACCCAGATGATGGGGACAGATGCAGTAACAACGGTATCACTCAAACTCCTGATCGAAGGCATTGACCATAGACAGCGGGCTGTTAAATATCAACTGGTAGATCTGAAGGATTCTGTTTCCAAGCTTGCGGAACTCCCAACTATGGTTGAGGCCTTGTCCAGTGCTATGCAGAAGTTGAAGGGTTCCCCAGGTCCTGACTGCCGCCGAGAAACTAACTGCTGCTATTTTGACACCAAATATTCCGAGATTGCACATTACCCCTAACCTGAATTTCCTCCATGGCTCAAACGATGCGAAAGTTTCTTTATCCAACAACGGACAACTGCCCATGCACAAGTAGGGATAGCAATGCTTCATATGACCGGCACCACCAAACTCTAGGGTGATCAACTGGATCCCATCAATTCAGCCATTACTTTGATCTGGTGATCAAAGTGCACTAAATGTTTCTGCCTGCGCTGTAGTTCTAATCCAGATGAAGATCCCACAAAGCTTACTCAAATTGAGGATTTGATTGTGCAGTCCACATCGCTACCAACTCCGTCGCTGCCACTAACCAAATTGATGCCACCAAAGAAGTTAACCCTTGAACCAATAACACCCATACCTAAAACTCTATCTCAGCTTCCCTCATTGCCTCCACCAGTCCACCGTTACGAGAAAAGTTGATTCTAAATCTTTTACCAAATCTGTCCTCATAGTGGTTGCTTGCAACTCCACTGGAACAAATTTCAAATCTCTACTGCACCTAAATGGCTAAATCTCTATGGGCATTTAAAGAATGAAGGCATGGGAGAATCAAAAGGGGAAAAGTGTCATGGTCTCCTAGGATTGTCATTGTTGTTGTCATCGTTGTTGTTGTTGTCGTCGTTGTCGTTGTAATTATTATTATTATTATTATTATTATTATTATTATTATCATTATTATTATTAGGCAGCTTCTTAATTAGCATTTATCTCCTTTAATATTTGTTCCTATTCTGATTTAGGCAACTTCTTAGTTAGCATTTATTTCCTTTTAGAATTGGGATTCTTGTAATAGCTATATAAGAATTAATAAGGGTCATCAATATTATTCAATAAGCAGCTTCGGAAGAATTAATTCTTGTCATCTTCTGTGTCTTGACAAGGTCGGGCACCGATTAATTCTAGCTTAGGCTTATTTTATTATATTATTCCTCTCTCATATTCTCTATTCCCTAGATCTGAAATGAAATCCCAACCACGCCCGTAACACAAGTCTTGTTATTTTTATAAAAAACTTAATGAATTTTCCCCAAGGAGACGACTTTAGAAAAAAGCCCATGTTAAATTACCCAACAAAAAGCGCCACATATATCATTTCATGTGATGCATACAAATACGTCTACTCACAGGAATAGAAACCATCTGGTTCAGTCTTTTGCCAACTTCACCATCAAGACTGGACTCATCTTCAATCTGTGGCAAATAAGCTTGATCACTCGGACAACCTAGCATTTCTAATGGACTAGAATATTGATAAAACATGTCACTGTCTTCTATTTCTTCATTAACTCTTTCACAACCTACCATTTTAAGAATTTCATTAATATAAATCGAATGAATGCAGCCAAAGTAGGCATAGATATAGCTTTCCTTTTTGCATACCAAACTCACCGTGTCTCTTTGAAGATCCAAGCCAATCCTGAGAAAGAACAGAGTCTTTCTGAAGTTCTTCAGCATGCGAAGATCCTGAAGATTCAGCAATCGCAACTCGCGATAATTCCTCTTGAAGTGTATGAGCAATTATCTCATCATTCTCCACGTAAGCATGTGAGGTATCATAGTGACCTCCTCTGATCAACTCAGTTTGAGGTAAGTGTGATGTATCACAGTAACCTTCTCTAATTAATTCAGTTTGAGACATGTCCTCATCATACTGTGTAATGGTGACAGGAGATCCACTATCATTGATAGAGCAAACATCTATCAGATGAAGGCCCCACCGAACGACATCAGGGTCTAGCTCAGAACATGTCATTTTATTGTATGCCACACCTGAATATCTGAACTAAAAAATGTAAACACGGAGTTACATCAGAAACATTGTATTGCAGTTGATTTGGTATAAGCACACTGCAATAAATGAAATTCATAGAACATGAAGATGATGAAATGAAAATGCAGGGAAATTGTATGCATCCTACACATCCCTTAAAAAAAGAAAAGAAAATTATGAGGTTAAACAAACACCCAAAACTCATGGGATGTCATTCATGCATATTTGATATTATTTCATTTAAAATGGGGTCAATCAGTAATGAGGAGGTTCATTTGAGGCTGCCTTACTATATCGATTATCGCCTTCTCATATTGATTTACGTAATTGTCCCTTTTCCATGTTAGGAAGCATCAAACGTGTAGCCTCTATTATATAAGGAGAGTTTGGTTTCAATAATAACCAGGCTATGAATTAAGAACAAAACATAGAAGGAAATCTCCCCACATTCCAAGGGAAAAGAGTCCCAAAAATTCCACTACTCCATTCATCTTTTAAATTGACCCTGTGATGTACCGAACACCAGGTTAATAAACTTTCGGTTCAGTTGAAGGCGTCACAAGAAATTTCATTGCTTGACGTAGAATACTACCTCCTAAAAGAAATAAAACTCCAAAGTGTATATAAATGCCTTTGTAAATAGCACATTACTAGTCTGTCTCAAAAGGTCGCGCCAAAACCCAGCAACACCACGCCATATGTAGTATGCATCAATCCAGTTCATCCATGGTTTCTATTGCCTACTCCACACATACCTCGTACACCCATACCGCCTCCTTTTGAGTTCTTCACTTACACACTTACAAACTAGTATGGAGTACCATTTAACTCCCAAATAAGCTACATCACATGATAATTTCCATCCCAATCTTTCTTTTGACCGGTATTCTGCATGAAACGCCTTTGAGAAGCTTGCTTTAAGCGCAATCTTTTATTGTATTCTTTGCTTCAAGCTGAAGGGAAAACTTGATGTTCTGTAGGCGTATACCTGTAATGGCTGCCTTTGTATTTTTTAAGAAGCTTTGTTGTAACCTTTTTAAGGAAAACGAAGACCAGATCCATTTATGTGAAATGCAATATTTCCTTGTGGGGCACATCAAGGAGGCCTTGTTTCTGATATCAGTGATATCATTTATTTCCTTTTCAAATGGAGAAATAATCAATGACCGATTGAGGAGCTCATTTCCAGCTGTTTGACTTAATTTCCTCTCGTATTGATTTATATTTTCTTTATTTAGTTGGTTGACCGAGTTTATTTTGGTATGACTTATGCCAGTGTCATCGAAGTTGGGAAGCAGCAGAACATTGTATCATCTATAATCTAAGGAGATATTGATTTTAATAATGGATACTGTGAATTTAAAAGAAAAGAAAGTGTAGGTTTGAAGAATTAATCTTCCATGTATTATTGAGCCATCCGGCAATGATATAAATACAAAATTACAGATAAGCTAAGGTTTGTTACAGATCCTAATATTTAGGATCTATCTATTCTTATCTACACTGCGTGTTAATCTAAGAGTTAGAGTCCTAAATCAACTCTACTTCCTATCTATACAGTTCCGGATGTACATATAATAAAATAACATGAATATGCTACATTTTTCTACACTCCCCCTCAAGTTGGTAAGTATATATCATACATTCCCAACTTGCTTATAAGAAACTCAAACACTGGTTTAAACAGCCCCTTTGTAAAGATATCAGCTGTCTGCTCTTTAGTAGATATGAATGGTGTGCATACAATTCCAGCTTCAATCTTCTCTTTGATAAAATGCCTGTCCACCTCAATGTGTTTAATACGATCATGTAGCACAGGATTGTGAGCAATATTAATGGCTGCTTTATTGTCACAATATAATTTCATAGGTAGGTTCATTTCCATATTCAACTCTGTCATCATTCTCTTGATCCAAAGTAGCTCACAGATTCCATTAGCCATAGATCTAAATTCAGATTCTGCACTACTTCTGGCAACAACATTCTGCTTCTTACTCCTCCAAGTCACCAGATTCCCCCATACATAAGTACAATATCCAGATGTAGACCTTCTATCAGTTATTGACCCAGCATAATCTGCATCTGTAAAGGCTTCTACACTTCTATTGTCACTTCTTTTAAAAAATAATCCTTTCCCTGGACAACTTTTCAAATATCTTAGGATCCTGTAGGTAGCATCTAGATGTTCTTGGAATGGATTATGCATGAACTGACTAACCATACTGACTGCAAAGGCAATATCTGGCCTTGTATGTGCCAGATAAATCAACCTTCCCACCAATCTTTGATATTGGTGAATATTAACTGGTACTCCTTCCTTGACATTTCCTAACTTCTGATTAGGGTCAATTGGAGTATCTATTGGTCTGCATGCACTCATACCTGTTTCATGAAGTAGGTCTAGTACATACTTCCTTTGGGATACCACAATTCCCTTCTTTGATCTGGCTATCTCCATGCCAAGAAAATACTTCAATTCTCCCAGGTCTTTGATTTCAAATTCCTGAGTAAGCTTCTTCTTCAGGTCTTCAATCTCTTCACAATAGTTTCCTGTAAGAATTATATCATCCACATAAACAATTAGTACTGCAATTTCTCCCTTAATGGAGAATTTCATGAATAGTGTATGATCTGTTTGGGCTTGTTTGAATCCCTGCTTCTTTATGAACTGAGTAAACCTTTCAAACCAAGCCCTTGGGGACTGTTTAAGCCCATATAAGGCTTTCTCTAGCTTGCACACCTTTGAGCCATATTGTTCCTCAAACCCAGGAGGAGGGCTCATGTATACTTCCTCTTCAAGCTTCCCATTTAGGAAAGCATTCTTCACATCTAACTGTTGAAGAGGCCAGTCTAGGTTAGAAGCTAGAGATAGTAGAATCCTTATAGTATTTAATTTTGCAACTGGTGCAAAAGTTTCTGTATAATCTATGCCATAGGTTTGTGTGTATCCTTTGGCAACCAGTCTGGCCTTATATCTTTCAAGTGTACCATCTGCCTTGAATTTAGGAGTAAACACCCATTTGCATCCAACCCTTGGTTTATTTTTGGGTACCTCTACAGTCTGCCATGTCTGATTCTTTTCAAGGGCATTCATTTCTTCTAAAACAGCCTTCTTCCACTCAGGTATAGATAGGGCTTCCTGTATGGTTAAGGGAATAGAGACACTGGAAAGGCTAGAGGTAAAAGCTGCAAATGATGTAGATAACTGAGAATAGGACAGATAGTTTGAGATATGGTATTTAACACATGACCTTTTTTCTTTTCTGAGAGCAATGGGTAGATTTAGATCACTGAAATTATTACCTTTTTCATTTTCTGGCATTGAGTCAGATTCATTGACAGTGGCAGGATCAGGGATGTCCTCTATTCTGTGATTTGGAACTTTCCTTTCATAAACCTTGCCAAAAAACTTACTTATCTGCTGTTCATCATCTTTCCTTGTTTCAGAAAAAAGTTTTTCATTTTCTTTTGACTCTTGACTATTTTCTAGTGCATCTAACTGTCTATTATACTGTGCATCTAGATTAATGTCAAGAGGTTCTAGTTTTTCAAGGATATGTGACACATTATTACCATCTTCATTAGGAATCTCCCCCTGAAGATGAGTACCAAAAAAAGGTTGATCTTCTACAAAAACAGTGTTCATAGTTATAAACATCTTTTTTGTTATAGGGTCAAAACATTTATAGCCTTTCTGAGTTGAAGAGAGTCCTAAGAAAACACATTTTTTTCCCTTAGGGTCAAATTTACTTGCAGTTCTGTCAGGATTGGTAATAAAGACTGTGCACCCAAAAATTTTTATGGGAAGAGAGTTAATTAGTCTAGTTTCAGGAAAACAAGTTTGAAGAGTATCAATAGGAGTTTTGAATCCTAGAGTTTTTGATGGCATCCTATTAATTAGATAGGTAGCATGTAAAACAGCTTCTCCCCATAAATATTTTGGAATTTTGGCAGAAAACATTATTGCACGAGTAACTTCAAGTAAATGTCTATTTTTCCTCTCAGCTATTCCATTCTGAGCAGGAGTATTTACACAGGAACTTTGATGAACAATCCCTTTTTCAGCAAAAAAAGTATTTAACTTCTTAGAAAAATACTCAAGTCCATTATCACTTCTCACAATTTTGATATTAGTGTTGAATTGAGTTTGGATCATTGAGTAAAATTGTTTGAACACCTCTTCAATCTCAGATTTTTCTTTAAGTAAAAACACCCATGTGACCCTTGTGTGATCATCTATGATAGTTACAAACCACCTTTTTCCTTTCAGAGTTGAAACTCTAGATGCACCCCAGATATCACTGTGTACAATAGTGAAAGGACTAGTTGGTTTGTAACTATGAGGGATGTAAGAACTCCTATGATGTTTGGCAAGTGCACACATATCACAATGAAATGATGAAGGATTTTTATTAAGAAATAACTTAGGAAACAACATTTTCAAGTAGGAAAAACTTGGGTGACCTAATCTATAGTGCATTAGGTACACTTCATTATTACAAGGAAAAACAGTTTGCAAACAAGTTTTTTCTTGACCTTGTTTATTCAATTGTGTTCCTTCATCAAAAGTATAGAGGCCATCTTCCTCTCTAGCACTGCCAATCATCTTCCCTGATGCCAGATCCTGAAAAATGCAATAAGAGGGAAAAATTTTTACACAACACTGAAGATCTTTAGTAATTTTGCTAATAGAGATAAGATTGCAGGAAAGTTTAGGAACATGTAAGACTTTGGAAAGGTTAATGGATGAGGAAATTTTAATATTTCCCATCCCTGCTATGGCTGAGAAAGAGCCATCTGCAACTCTAACTTTTTTATCTCCTGCACAAGGTTGATAAGAAGAAAAAAACTTTGGAATATAGGTCATGTGGTCTGTTGCACCTGAGTCAATGACCCACGTGTTTTTAGTTTTTTCAGAACAAAAATATGATGTTATTTTACCATTCTGGGCAAAAGAACAGGTAGGGTTTTCAGGATTGGAGATTTTCTGGGTAGGTATGAATCTGAGTAGGTACTCTATCTGTTCCTGAGTGAATGGTAGCTGTTTAGGTTCAACTCCTGCCTCTTGTTGAGTCTCAGTCACAGTAGTTTGTAGGGCCCTTTCTGCTTTCTTCTTCCCAGCTCCTGGTGGTTTTCCATGGAGTTTCCAGCATGTATCCCTTGTGTGCCACAGTTTCTTGCAGTGATCACACCAAGGTTTTTTCTTGTTGTCATCACTTCTGGCCACCAAAGCTGAAGATTCCCCAGGTTCCTCATTAGGTGCTGGGGTGTTGTACATGACCTTCTTCCTGCTATCCTCCATCCTGATTTCAGAAAATACCTCCCTGATAGAAGGTAGAGGTTTTTTTCCAAGTATCCTCCCCTTAACTTCATCTAGGTCCCTATTGATCCCTGCTAGAAACATATAGACCCTATCATTCTCTTCTTTTTTCTTATGTCTGGCCAGATCCTTAGCACTCTCCCACTCTTCATCATCATAGCATTGATCTAATTCTTGCCACAGAGATACCATTTCATTGTAGTATGAAATAATATCCCTATTTCCTTGTTTAGATTGCCACAATTTGGTTTTGAGTTCAAAAATTTGAGAAGAGTTCTCAAGGTCTGAATAAGTTTCCTTAATAGAATCCCATACCTCCTTTGCAGTTTTCATAAACATATGAGGTTTGGCAATTAGGGGCTCCATGGAGTTGAGAAGCCAAGCTGTTATGAGTGAATTCTCTGACCTCCATGTACTGTACCCTTCTTCTGCAGGTATTTTTGGTTGGATTTCTCCTGTGATGTAACCCAGCTTTCCCCTCCCATCAATTGCAAGTCTGACAGATTGAGACCACTCCAGATAGTTTGTTCCATTCAATCTATGACTAGTGATTATCATAGATGAATGAATAGGAGACTGGTAATTTGTCATAGAGCTAATTTGGGAGTTAGGGTTGGTAGTGTGTGAGGAATCAGCTTCACTGGTTTCTACCATTGTTTAAACCGAAGCTCTGATACCATGTAGGTTTGAAGAATTAATCTTCCATGTATTATTGAGCCATCCGGCAATGATATAAATACAAAATTACAGATAAGCTAAGGTTTGTTACAGATCCTAATATTTAGGATCTATCTATTCTTATCTACACTGCGTGTTAATCTAAGAGTTAGAGTCCTAAATCAACTCTACTTCCTATCTATACAGTTCCGGATGTACATATAATAAAATAACATGAATATGCTACATTTTTCTACAGAAAGAGAAGGAACACTCTAGATCCCAAAGGAGAGAGAAAACTTTCGAACACTCTAGTATAGAGTATCACCACACAAAACAGAGACCCTGCACAATTTATAGGACAGATGTGCCATATGACCTAGTTGTGTTCCAACTTTTTGAAATACATGCCCAACATTAATCCTCGCCGCATAAATGCAATAAATGGAATGAGAAACTATTGTCAAGTAGTTTTGAAATTTACTATTCTGTTTGAAGCCAGAAAAGAAGCGCAGAATAATTCCTAAAGTAGGGGTTAAATTATAAAAGGATGATCCTGGCGTCAACAGTGGCCTTATTTTCTATGAGAACACATGTGGAGTGAAACATAAGCACTCGAGCATTAAACCAAGCCCAACCTTCACAGTTGATAACTAATTCACACAAATAAACAAATTCTAGCATGATGTATCTACATGCTACCACATCAAGCACTCCTAACATTCAGATGTGTTATCATTGTGGCAATTTGCAAGGCAAAGGCTCCGAACAATGTGCATAGCTAACTGCAAGTAATTTGCTATGGGCCAAGATGATACAACAAACATCCAACCCTTATTCCCAAAAGATTTTGGGGTCGGCTAATGGGCCAAGATGATACTTCAATAAAATTCATATTGCATAACTCTTTAGTAACTGTAATCAGCTATAGCTGAGATGAAGAACTCAAATCTTTATGTTTCTCGTCATCTAATTAGTAGTCATATGATGGGGTTAAACAACAGCAGGTCAGCAGCAGCGAAAATGTGTGATTGTTTTAACTTTTAAGAGTTAATTTAGAATATCAATCCAAGTGAAAACTGCACTCATGATATCTACGGAGTAAAACACGAGACAATATTAAGAAATACGAAGTAGTAATCTGATAAACCAATGGCATTAATCTCCCACTACCCTCTTCTTCGTATCAGCTTAAAGACAACCCATTGATGTCAATTGCAGTGAAAATTCCAATCGAAGATTTGACCTTTACGGCTATGTATAACCCGATCCCTATAATCAACTTCTTATATACGTATACAAGTATATAACAATATGCAAACAATAGATAAAACAAAAAAAAAGATAACGATAATGACCTTGAATGTTAAAGGTCAGATGCTCAGGTAAATCAATCGTAGTTCTGTATTGCATACGAAACTCGGGAATTTGTATCGCAAAGAAGGATAATTAATAATCAGCACAGTTCAATATACGTGTTGAAATATATTGCGGAGGAAAAGGCGGCGTTTTTACATTGCTGGGGTGGGACCCGATTCCTTCCTTTCCCTTCGAAGCTTGTAACCAACCGATTGGGGATGTCGCTGCCGTTAGAGAATAAAAATTGTGAGAAATGGCGGATTTGTACGGGTTTAACGAGTGAAATATAAATTCAGGACATTAATCCCCCGTAATTTAAAAAATACGTCAAATCCCACGTGTGATAATTAATCAGGCACCAAACTCCCTGCAAGAACAAATTTAATTTCCAAAAAAAAGTTAAAAATGATTAGTTTTTTTTATATAATTTAGAAATTTTGACAAAGTTACTTGCATATTCAATCATATTATTAAAAAAAGTGATTTTAAAATTGTAAAATTTGTTCTTGTAGGGGGTTTTGCGCATGATTAATTAAAACACATGGGGTTTGATTCATTTTTTAAATCACAGGGTGCTAATGTGCCGAATTTATATTTCACAGGGGATTTGGCATATTTCACCCGATTTGTACCTATTCCTAATTCCTAATTAATTTAAAAAGGAGAATTGTCAAATAAGTCTCCGACTTTCATAAAAAATGCAAATAAGCCCTTTTATAGGAGACTTTGTACGGCTGTCATCATTTGAGGCGGTTTCCAATGGGATTTTTTGATGAATTTTTTTGAGCATCTTCTTAATTAAGTCTAGTTTACTCATACCAAATTTCATCTAAAAATTCAATCGAGAAGCCAGTCAAATGATTTTCTGAAGTATAATGTGTTGCCTAACTGTTGGGTGTGTTTCGAAAAAAACGAAGAAATATTAATTAAGTAAAATTAATTAATAAATAAAATAGCTAAAAGAAAACATAAAATAAGATGGAGCAGATTTTAGCCAGAGCTCGTGCTACGCACGATGTCCTTAAAACGTATTCGTCGCCTCCCACGGTGGTAGGAGCGTTGCAACGACCGTTTCCCAGGATACGGTGGCTAATGAACGATCGTTTGAGCACACAAACGAAAGTCCTGGCAAACTGGAACAATAGCAGAACACTTGGAATTTTCGGAGTAGCTGAAGGTGTTTTAGAGCTCAAAAATACGTGAGGAATGTATTGTGCGTTGTGTCTTGTTGCAAACCACCTGCCAGCTATTTATAGGAGGATTTGTTGTGTGTTAAATGGGGTGTTAATGGACCTGAACGTTGGACATCGAACAGAAGGCCTCGAGCATCTCTGTTGCGAGCAGAAGGCCTCGAGCGTCTCTGTTGCGAACAGAAGACCTCGTGCGTTTCTGTTGTGGACAGAACTGGAGCATTTCTGTTCCAGACAGAAATGGAGCATCTCTGTTCCGGACAGAACTCGACCCCTTTTGTCACTGGGAAAAATAAAACGTTACGGGAAGAAACAAAAATTAGACCGTATCTTTGAATGATAGATTTTCGGACGACATTCGTGTCCGCAGGTCGCCCGCGCACACGAGTCGCGGTTTTTCTTCTCCGTTTCGGGATTTGATCGGCACCCCCCCTGCGCGTAAGAGAGAGCCTTTACCTCTAGGAGTCTTAACTCCTTAAAAGAGACTTCCCTTTATAAGGGGGTGAAAATCCCTTGAGTTTTCCAGTGTGGGATAAAACACACTAGAAACCCATCATTTTCCCAGTTTTTCCATTTCAACGAGTGAACTTCGAGAATCAATCTCTCATTCACCCGTTATTCGTTTTTAGTGTACCACTTATCGAATTGTAGCTCTTAACAAGGACAATCCGAAACCACTTTAACCCGACCCAAATCGGAAGTGGACCCCACTCAAATAATTGCCCCAAAATCACCATTTAATGCAATTTTTTAACACATTTTTCCAACACTAACTGCGCAGTTATCTTCAAAATTCATTTGACTGCCTTCCGGATTTAACTTTTAGCTGAAATTTGGTATGAGTAAACTAGACTTAATGAAGAAGATGCTCATAAAAGTTCATCAAAAAATTCCACTGGAAACCGCCCCAAATGACGGCCGGACAGAGCCTACTATAAAAGAGCTTATTTGCACTTTTTATGAAAGTTTGAAAGCTTATTTAGTAGTTCTTTCAAATTTAAAATGACTCTATTGTGCTACTATTTATGTCCAGGTGGGCCTGCTATTCTTTACAATGTGTCATTTGGACATTTATTTCCTTTTGTTTCAGTTTTTATCTTCACCTTTTTTAAAAATAGAAAGGGGAAAATGAGTTTGGCAGTAATTTTTCTTAATAGATTTTGAAAACAAACATTGAGACATATATAACCGTGCCATAAAATTATAAACTGAAAGAAATGATTAACCAAAATAGAGAATCATTGAATCATAACCCAAGAAGATGACAATGAGAAGGAAATAAAACTATAAAGTTTAAAGGTAAAAAAAGGGCACAGATTCACAAAATAAACAGAACTAACACTTCGTTCGTGTTATCAAACTCACAAAGCAAGGCTAATACCACTTCATATTAACATCATTCAAAAAGACTTTGAAGGAGCATTTGCAACTACTGTAAAAATCTGCAGATTCGATATACACTTTCACCTATTAGGCATTTAGGCGGAGATTGAGATAATGTTTAGATTTGAAGAGAATACTAACCAAGAATGAGTAGTTTGGCTGAGATAGATTCTCCGGATGTTTTGGAGTCTTGGAGTCATAGATGTCGGATAAATCTGAAAGGAAATGAAAGGAACTTGTAATTCGTCACCGTTACAGATAAGCACAAGCGCAAAAGTGCAGATTTAGTCAAAAATGAGCTAGAGCAAAAGAAAGGTAAACAAGAGGTGAAGAGGTGCATATTTAGCATAAACCCCAACTGCAATTATTAGGGTTGTACGTAGTTACTTAGATGCCCCTAGGTATGAGCGAGAAAGAGACTTAACTGGCTTAGTATATATAGATTAGAAAGTTATTTTGAAACGTTCTAAATTCACATTATGAACTTTGAATATATGTTGTTTCCGCAACTTTAAGAGTTCTGAATATCAAATCAAAATTACACAAACATAAAACGAACCGATACATATGAGCTTTCTGCTAAATTATTAATAAATATGATAAAAATATGAGTTTTAAAATTGTGATCAGTTTAAAGAGTCTTTCCCCACCCTGGGCATATGGTGCTTGCAAGATCAAACACAAAGATAAGAAAGTGAGCTGTAGTATATGTTGTTTCCACAACTTTAAAAATTCTAAATATCAAATCAAAATTACACAAACATCAAACGAACGGATACATAGCTTTCTGCTAAATCGTTGATAAATATGATAAAAATATGATAATCACTTAGAAATCATATCATGGAGTCTTGTATCACAAAAAATCTAACATTTTTGTATCAGATCTAATCATCTTATATCACAACTTTTAGTATTTAAGGAAAACTCGATAAACTAAAAGAACTTGGACTGTTTAAAATACTAAAGAAAATTTACACTTGAGATATTTAGTTAACTAAAATGCATTTAGTTCAAGTTTTCAGCTACTATTTACACATTTCATTGATTTCTAGCCTAAAGAAAAACAAATTATGATCCAAAAACAGCACAAAGAATTACGAAACGGAGAGAACTTAAATCTACATGTATGGAATACTGCAATGACATATATCAGAAGTCAAGGAAATTAATAGAATATGTATGAGAGAGGAGTCCTAAGTAAAATAAGAATTCTTACTTCATTTAACACAAAGCTTATTAGTGTTGCATTTGAATTAGGTTACTAAGTTAATTTGGTAACCTAATTTTAGAGCAGAAATGTTCAAAAAAAATGTCTTAATGTGAAGGGTTGCTATTCTCCAGCTTAATGATTAAGTCGGTTTTATACTGAATGATTAAGTCATGCTTCCAATTAAGTCGTAAGTAAACATGATTTAATGGCTCAATGATTAAGTTGTCATTACCATTAAGTCCATTAAGTCGAAAGTAAACAACCCCTGAGTCATTATTCTGAATGAAATCCAAGAACCCTCTATATGATGTCATAAACCGTATAATATTGTGTGTGTAACTATATTTACAAAATGTAAAATTTGTATAATATAAAACTAATACGAAGATGATTCCTTATTCTGATCATTTCAGCCCGTGCTCCCTCAGTTTCATATGTGTTGGAGACAGGGTCTGAT